>CM046726.1:15342765-16824319 GCA_025584915.1 Monochamus saltuarius
AAGAGATTTCATAATCACGGCTAGTAAAATTTGTATCATCTAAAAGAATATAAAAAATATTTGTGCAAATTTTGTAGTAGGTATATTGATTGTTATCAAACGTAAATCTATGGGATCTTCCAAGAAGAAGTAGAAGAACATTCTATTACTGTTTTCTGATAATTTTCTTGTTTATTTACATTTGTGCAATTTTATCATCAGTGTATCCTTTTGTTTACTCGTCGGCGCTGACCACATATGTTATTATTATATTAAAAATACGGTTATGATGTAATACAATTTCCATTGAAATTTTTAAATTATATTGAAAATGTAAATACGAAAAATCGTTAATTACTACTGATAGGTATTAAAATATATAAAACAAAACACACACATGTATATTGTTACTATGATCTACAGTAAGTCGAGTATAAACTGAGCTATCAAATTTTTAATTAGGTCACCATACAGGGTGTCCAAAAATTAGTGGTAAAAAATGATACGGCATACGGCTTATTCAAAATAATGTCAGCACTTCATACATTTTTTTCATATCTGGCTTCCATACGAATATACAGGGCTTCTACGTAAGAAGTTAAATATTGAACCTCAGTCATAATTTCTAAACCGTTATCTTGACAACCTAGAAATTTGGTAGTGATAGTAGTAACTCAGAGTAATTCAACTTTCACTATTTAAATTGAAATTAGTTATGCTACATTATACTGGTACGGTGAAAATTAAGTTAAGCTTGCCAAATTTAACATTTTGTATTAACAGTTCTGATTCCGCCATAAATTTGCTGCAAAAATCTTTATGTTGTTTTATTCGATATCTTACTATTTTCTAGATAAACTCATATTTAATGATGTATGTAATAATAATTTATGAATAATAAAGTTAGCATTTGCAGGTAAAACAATAAAATAATGAATATAACATTAAGGAACAGTTTCAATGTGAGGTCCTCGAATTTCTAAATGTTTTTAAATTGTCTGTATACCTCTGCTACATTCAAACAACATGGGATCATTTTTATTTTTTTGCCTGAATGGAAATATTAACTTTATTATTAATAAGTCGTTGTTACATACGAGTACATAATTAAATATGCATTTATCTCGAAGTCAAGATAACGTTTTAGAAATTATGACTGGAATTCAATATTTAACTTACATAAGTACATACTGACATTATTTTGACTCCCATTATATAGGTACCCTATCATTTTTGACCACTAGTTTCGGGACACCCTGTATACGCGTATAACAATAATTTATTGATGAGAATATGGTCCTTCATGAAAATATTTTCGTTCTCTTTATAAATCATTAGTAACCATCCTGATGTTATATATAGGCATCCTCTTATACACAGTATTTCTAAATTGTATAATTCTAATTAGTGGAATATGTATAAAGAGTCTGCTACTTAACACTCCCCACGCTTTCGTTGAAACTTCGAAGAAAACTTTTAGGATTTAAAATAAAATAGGTTCTGTTTCATTAGTGCCTTTATAAGTGTATACAGGGTGATTCAACTTCTCCCAAAAATTTGAGGATGTGTATTCTTAAATAAGAAGTAGATATCACTAAAACAATTATAATAGATTATTCAAAAAATTGTTTATAAGTTCCAACATTATAAAAGTGTACGTAGCTGTGCAACTGTATTTCAACGGCATCTGATGTACAAAAAAGGTAAACAAGTTTTTGCGCTTAGAGCGCGTGTTTACATGCCTGATTGGCTAATAGATTTGGAGAGATGGCTAATGTGTACAGCAATGAGTTAATGGACATGATTTTTATTTGTTACCAGCGGATTAACCATTACGAGTTAGGTTATGTGTGCTTGTTGTAGCAAAATTCTGAAAATTCCCAATTTATTGCTGATGAAGCTTTAGTTACTAGAAAGTCCAAACGCAATTGAACGGAAACACTTCCAACATCATTTTTCACTGAATGTTTGGGCCGTTCATATTGCCCGATAGTATGACTGGTTTACAATATCTCGAATTTATTTGCGATGACCTGTCCAACCTTGAAAATGTACCCGTAGCTGTCCATAATCGTATGTGGTTTTTACATGATGAGGCACCTTCGGCTTAATGTTCGAGATTATCTCCATGAAATGCACGGAGTACGGCAGATTGGACGGGGTGGACCGGTAGCATGGCCTCCGCGGTATTCCGATTTAAACCCTCTGGACTCTTTTTTGTAGGGTCATTTAAAAAATGAAGTGTACCGGACCGAAGTGGAAACCATAGAGGATTTGCGCGAGCGTATCAGAGCTGCCGCGTTTGCGTTTATACCTTAAGGTTTTGCAATTTCTAAGAATCCAATATAGAAATGCCACATCTGTGTATGACATTGTATAAAAAATAATTCTGCGAAACCGGATAATGCAACACTCTGTTTGTTGATGTTTCATATAGATACCTATTATACTAGTAGGTCTATCTCATTTTGTTATCTGTTCCAATTGTTTAACGATGATATCTTATCAAAAAACCTAGCACGCTGTATAATCATTTATATGTATATCACTGCTATAGAGTTAGTCATAGTCATCCTAGGATGAAGGCCTAGCAGCTTCAATGTACATTTCTGCTAGGCTGGGGAGTTGTAAAAGCTACTGTAATAAGAAGGTGGGATTGCATTAATAAATCAAAACTTAAAAGAAAACTTTTTAACTACTAGTAGGTACCTTCAGCAAAATTATGACAGCAACGCAATAACTTTACTGAAACTCATTTAATATATATTTTGCTACAAATAAAATACGGAGACAGAATATAAAAAATATAGATATAAGGAGAACATATAAAGATGCATAGTGACGGAAATCGGATACGGTACGTTCTGCAAACCGGACAGAACGCGCCAAACTTGTTCCGTGCTTTATCGATAAATTCGTTTTGCGCGGCATGTTCGGTTCGTTTGGAGTAAAATGTTCAAATTAATATACATCTTAAAGCTTTGTAATTACTAAGAATAAATAATCCAATATGGAAATACCACATCTGTGCCACATGGCATTGTATAAAAAATAATTCGGCGAAAACAGATACTGTAGCACTCTGTTTGTTTCATATACCTAGTGTCTACCGCATTTTGCTAACTATTGTTAAATAATATCATCTAAAAATTTTACACATCCGATTTCGGATAGTCAGTACGTTGAAGGAAACTGAATGTGCCAAACTTTTCCGTGCCTTATAGGTAAATTCGATCTACGCGACACGTTCGAATCGTTCGGAGTAAAATGTTCAAGTCAATACGCACCTTAAGGCTTTGTAATTTCTAAGAATAAATAATCCAATATGGAAATACCACATCTGTCTGTACGGTATTGTATAAAAAATAATTCGGCGAAAATAGATAATGTACCACTGTTTGTTAACGTTTCATATACCTAGTGTCTGTCTCATTTTACTATCTACTCCAATTGTTTAATAACATTTTATCTAAAAACCCAGACAGATATCCAAGTTTAAATAAGTATTTTTTTATTACTATTTTAATTCCGATTAATGGCAAAGTAAAGAGGAATGATATGATATGATATGAATCTTAAAACGTGACGACAGTTGCATACTTCGTATTCACGAGACGGCGATTCCTATGCTCAGTTTGTGACCTAGAGCTAGAGATAAAAATGACGGGTAAATAATAAATATCGCACTGATAATATTTAAGTAGACTACGCGGTCATGTCACTCACTACAGAGTGTATAAAAAACACGTTAATTGCTTCAAATATTTGATTAGGTATGCATGTTCTTACTTATTGACCCGTATAAATTGATGTCCTTCACAATGTGAGAAAGGTCGTTTAGAGGTCGAATATTTCCTAAGATTGCCGTTCCTCAAAATATTATGTTACGTTAGTGGCGTGTAAAGTGCATGACACGTTGATTCGTACATGTTTGGCCCCACAAATTAGGAAGCTTCAAACTGTATGAAGACGATGAAAACATGCCTATTTTTTATATTTCATCTACTACTTGTACTGCAGACAAATTTTCTTAGTAACATGTTTTGAAATCTACATTTCGAGAATCAATAAACAACTACATACAGGATGTCCTAATTTAAAGCTGTATTTTTCTGACCAAAATATAGCGATTTAATTTAACTTACGTCAGTCCGAAAGTTCATGGTTGCCAAGTTACAGGGTGTCAAAGTTAAAAATTAAATTTTGTTTTTTTGCTAATATACCACACAGCTTTCGAGATATTTGCTTCAAAACTGGCCCTTTGATGTATTTTGAGATGACATAAATTATTTTGGCCGACATTATCTTCTAGAGGGCGCTGTGTGCAGTCTTTCATGTGCTATTAATCGTCACAATTTTTTTTAATCGAAATGTGAAAATTTTAAACTCATTGTGGTAATCCTAGAAGTCATTAAAAAAGAAGTCATTCATTACCCTGAAGTCAACCGTTTATGAGAAAATCGTATTTCCAGTGAAGAGTTGCATGTCAGGTAGGACGCAATAATTATTAAGGTGAGCTTGAATATCTATCAAAATATGTGGTTTTTACATGACGGTGCTCCTCCCCATTTTAGTATGTAAGTGAGAAATTTCTTAGAAAATATATTTCCCCATAAACATCCTTGGGCTGCCTGTAGCTCGGATTTAAATACAAACGACTTTTACTTATGAAAGACCTAATTTATTCGCCTGGTTCCATTAATACAGGAGAGCAACTCGTTCAATGAATTACCGAAGCTTCAAATGTAATCTGAAATAACAACGAGTCTTTTTACAGTGAGAAATTATATCAAAAGATTTACAAAATGTATTGAGATACAAGACATGTCGAGCAACAGCTTAAAAACTGAATTTATATTTTTTATTGTACTATTATTTAATAAATGAATTAACTTTAAGGCGGGGATTTTGTAGAAAAGGAATTGCACAGCCTGAGTGAGCGAAACGACGAATCAATCAGACCTATGAGACAGTATACAAATCGTATAGGCCCGAACCGCACGGTTCTCTGAAGTTTATCGTGCATTTTGACGTACATAAAAATGGAAGCCGTGATATATGTTATGATTTTACTCGAGGACACAAAATGTAAAATTATCAATAAATATTAATCTGAAAGTGAAACACCAGTTGTCCTATATGTCCTGGCTAGTGAGTGAAGTAATTTGGTGGCTGTGGCTGTGATAATTTTGCCGTAATTGTAACATATTGTCGTAGTAACTGTGTAACTAAAATTGAGGTATTTTAACATTTATTTTACTTATTCTTGTGATTTTATGAGCAATGAAAATTATCTCACGCACTAGCGGGAACCTTTGTGAATACGTTGATATATAATAATAACCAATTATTTCAATTTTCTTGGAGTTCTGTGTAATCGCTTGAAGCCCTGTTAGACGGTAAAAATATGTATACAAAATCCCAGCCTTAATCGACTATGACTAAGCTTAATCTTAACACCTTTTGCATAGCTTACCTTAATAATGATTAACCTACCAGACATGCAACTCTAACTTAAAATGCGATTTTCTCGAAAACGGTTGACTTTAAAGTAATAAGGTATGTTCTTTTAATGATGATACTTCTAGAATTACCACATCGAGTCCGAAATTTACACACTTCGATTCACAAAAAAGTTTGGGACAATTATTAGCCCATGAAAGACTGCACACAGCGTCCCCTACAATATAGAACGTAATTCGCCAATTTTGAAGCATATGTCTCCAAAACTATTTGAAATATTTTTAACACCCGGCAACCATGAATTTTTGGACTGAGGTAAGTTGGGCTAAATCGCTATATTTTGTCCAGAACAATAAAGACGTGAAATTTGGACTATTCTTTACTGGTCACCCTATGTACATATGCAATGGCGGGAATTATAGAAATAATTGAATGGCTATGATAATATACCAAAACCAAATCTTTTTACTTCAACTTTACAAATGGAATAATTTAAACAAACATTGTTTTTAATCAAATCCAACCTCAGTAGCATTTGGTTTCTTATTGCTTCTTCTTTATATCCTGTATTCCAATTTATGAGAAAGTAGATAGCAAATTAAATTGGAGTGGAGAATATTATAACCTACTGCATTCCATTAAAATGTCACTTTTTCAGATAGTTAAATCATGATTGATTGCTATGATCACTCATGTCTGTGCACGGTCATGGAATGGAATAGATAAAAAATAATTGATGAAGATAGAAAAAAATAAAATACTGTTTCTTTAAAAGTAACAGCTTATCAGTGCTCATTACTCATTTTACAATATATTAATAATATTAAAGTAGATTAATATCATTTGCCAAATTAAAACGTGCTGGCTGATAAATTAATTAATTTCTCTAAAAGATTAGCTCCATATACAGTATTAGTCCTTTATCTTATTTCTGACGAAATGAATGATATACAGAATGATCAACTTATTGTAGAATACAGACTGATATATATTATACTTGTGTGTGGTACTGCTATAAATACATGATTCTGAATAGTTTTGTTTGTAATTTTACTTAAAACCGGTTCTACACGATGTCTTCGAATGTTGGACGCTTGATAGTTTGTTATATCGTGTGACCGACCTTCACACCTATGAATTACCAATGCCGAGAGCATTGTCAGTATTTTCGGCTCGAGTGGAAGAAATTCTGCAAACGTTCACTTATTTGATGTAGGGCTACATGGTTCCTTCAAATAAATGGTTTTTCACTTAATTAAATGAAATAAAATATGGAAATGTCATTATTAGGTATATTTATTTTTTTATTTTTAGATACAGTCGACGTTGTTTCTAATTCTCAATAACACACACATAAATCAGATGGGATATCAGTAGATCTTCTAATATCGTCCAATCTGCGGTTATTTGAGCTGCATTGGCATAGGCCCAGGAGACCAGAAAACCCCATAAAAAATGTAAATCCGAGATATTGCAAGGCCTTGATGACTAGCTATCTTCACTACCACACGAAATTACGAAACCTCCAAATCTCTCCTTTAACAAAATTATAGTTTTGATGCGCAGTATGGCACATAGAGTTGCCTTGTTGAAACCCAACCATACCATCCAGTCAGTGTCAGAAATAATAGGATATCTTTCGCCAGTAATAGTTAGATCTTTTTCATAGTACAATTTAACAATTTGGACACGCTATATGATCATGTCATTCGCCAAGATGCTTTGGCAAAACTAAATCTAAACTCGCCAAACATCATGCCAATATTACTACAAATATGATCATTAGGTGCAGACGACAAAAACCCTGATATGTAGTTTCTAATTTATATACTATCGACTGTTAAATACTGTTTGCTGTATAAACTAAGAGGTTATTATCCCACTTCTGATATTTAATGTTTTGCGTACGGTTTTGTTTATACAGGCTATTTTAATCTATAGACCAGAATATCTACTAAAATATGTTGTCTGCAAAAATATGGTTCCGACAAAAATGGTCAAGGACAGTGGGGGTCATTTATCTGTATTAATGATCTAACCTTCAGGTCGATTTTCAAGGTCATTTGAAGGTTAAGGTACTACAACAATATTCTACACTTTGGCTTTTTTAATTTTAACTGAGGATGCGCAGTCTAGAATAACAGCCAATGTAGATTAAATAGAAATTTATGACAGATTTTTAAGGTTTGTTTGGCTTACTGAACTTCTTAAGCAGTGTTTATTAATTTAAATTTGACAATACTTCTTCTCCCACTAGCTACAAAAACAGCTATTTAAGATTTGGTATTCTCATTTTCATGATATTTACTAGTTGGATATGCTCACAATTTTGTGTGTTAAATTTTAACTAACGTTTTTCTTTTCTCTCATTTCTCTAATTAGATATCTCAACAAAATTTGGTTCGGCTTATATTGCGCCTTAATAGGATTGGAATAGATAAATGTACATAAATAAATTTGTAATAAAACAAAAGGCTCCCATTATTTAATATATAAAAAAACATCAACACAAAGTGACGGGAAACCTTGTTGAAAACCACAATGATTGAACACAAATTATAAATTTATAAATAATTCCTTGAAAGTCCATGTAAACTTAAAACCACATTATTTCTTATAATATTTTTACGCTGTTACACAATACCGCGCACTACGTGGCTTTAAAAATAGGCAAACTGGTGAAGTACCTAGAAAAACCTAACCAAAGTTGAAATTAAAGATCTTACTTTATTAATATTACATTATACGTTTTGTTTGTACAGTGCCTTCATAAATGATTATAAGCCACGTGATCAGGGTCGAGATTCTCAAATCAATCGCAGAGCAATTCATATGCGAATATCCTTTTCCTCACTACGGCAATTGAGAGAGACAAGATATCTATTTGCATACGAGTTGTTCTTCGAGAATCACAGCCCTGGTCACGTGGCTTGTAATCATTTATGAAGGCACCCTACATACCTATATTGTTTATTAATGACTACGTAGATACAGGTTCCCTAGTTTCATTATGTATAATGTTGAGCTTTAATTTATGGATGGTGTGCTCTATTAAAACAACGAACGAAAGTATTCTACATAATTAGGTTCTTTGCACATATTTTGTGAAGATCAATTTGGGCAAAAGTTGCATTAAACGGTCTTTTTTAAATATTATTATAAAAATTATGGACAGGTAGACAAAGAAGTATAAGTAGAAGGTATATGTTAAATAATAAAGAACAATTTGTAAAAGCTCCCTTATATTTTGTACCAACGTTATTAAATAATTTTTATAACTGACGTATTTTGGATATGGATTTAATTTTACAGTTACAAAGTTTTCAAATTTATTTACAAAAAAATGCTGCAGGAACATTGCATTAATGTTAGCTAAAGATAGTGACGCTTTAGATGTCCTCCTGCATAATTGCGTTCTATTGTTAGGAATAGGTAACAATTTACGAATTTACTTAGAATGTTATCGTGTGGTGATACTAGTACCACATAAAATATTATTATTTAAATATGTTTGAATATAGTATTATCACTCGAACAATTTCCATTTTCAGGTTTCCTTGTAAAACATGGCGACCTCACCTTGATAACAATTAAAGCTACCTCCATCGCATATATTTAACTGCATTCGTGGTAATTAGTGCTACGTCATTTAATTTATAAAAATAATGGGAAACTTACGCTCGTCCTTCAAAAATGTGTTCGCATCCGCTATGGTCATCCTCGCTCCAGTGGAAATGCAGTTGTTCGAAAACATATTGATCATCATGTAGGGGTCCTCCCTTCAGAATGGGCAACTCTCTATTGAAGAAACGAAGTGTAGCTGAAAATGTACAGTTCATTTTTAATGCGTCCTCTGCAGCATGCAACAATGACGTTGTGATAAAAACTTCATGTTGCTTTCTCTCGTTAAAAACAGGAATAGTAATATTTTTTGAAACGATTCCTATGATATTTCAAAGGTGAGTTTCCTACAATATTCAGTATTTTTATAGATTCGTTTCTTAATGTTTTCCTGAATTGGATCAATCATGAATACAAAAAAAAAACAGGAAAAGGATTATTAACATCTAGCAGAATATGATGACAATTAAAAAAACTTTAGCATATATTCTAATTTATTTCATTAAACCGTATTTCCATCATTAAGTAATTCAGACAAAATAATATTTACATTGTTCATGTTTACCAGACATTGGTGTAAGCTCAAAAGATATACAAATTTTGTCATGGTTCATTCAAATCATTAAAGATTCACCTTAGCATCAAATAACTTTGATGATCCCTCACAATCTTTTTTAAATTCTATGATTTTGGACTAACTGATCAAAATATGTCCCACGTCCAATCTTTGGAATGCCATAGGCCCAATAGAAATAGTTTTAGAGAGAAATGCTTTGTATTTATCATGTAGGTATAGAGTAGAAAAAATAAATTATCTCTATATGTTTAAAAATGTATTGTTATGTCTAGTCTTTATCAACACAAGCATACATATATAAATTTAAAATTGTTGACATGTTCCGACGAATAAAGCAGATAACTTTATATGTAGACTTTATTAATGTGTATGTTACACAAAAGCATAATAAAAAGCATAAATAATAACTTTTATTGTAGCGTTCATTATTTAATTGAAGATAAACTTATAATGTGTAAGCAACTTAGTACAAGTAGTACGAGTAAATGGTTAATGAAACAAAAGCTACATTTCCAAAAGTTATTGGCATTTGAAAGACATTAAACTACTAAAAACTGGAAACATATATCTATTTAAGAGCAGTAATAAAAATATGTTAGCACTACACAATATCAGCAGAAAGAACACTCACCTGTGAATCCATTATTCGCGAATGTTGCATCGCCCTCATCATCCCAGTGGCCATGAAATTCTAGTGGTTCGAAATGATCATGATGTATACTCTCTTCGTGATTTAGTTGGATCGGTGACTGGAACTTATGCAATCGCCACTCCTCAACTTGTATATGGGCATCTTGTTCAGCTTGAACAATTAAGGCAATTAATAAAGACTCTATTGTATTTAATTTATTTCTGATTTAATTTCTATACAATTATTTACAACGTATAAATCATATCATTAAGGTGGTAATATCAGTTGTATTGATATAAAAATATCTAGAAGGATATAGACTCCACTAATTGTCCTTCAACAATCTCAGTATTATTTGCAATGGAATAGGTCAAGTCTGTTTACTTATCTCGTAAACACTATGATTCATATTGCTGTTAATAAATTTAGATCTTGATAAAATGAAGAGAATTAATAAAGTTCTTTAGCGTTAATGGAAACAATCATATAAATCTATTAATATATGCCAAGGGCATAATGAAAAAATTTGATATATAATTTTAAGGTATTCAAGATCCAGTCTTACGTACTAGGTGGTATCCAACGCGTTGCTTCTTTATGCTTACTAAAGGAGGACGCGCACTAAATACGCTCGGTTCGGATCGGCACGGAACGGATCGGATCGGCACGGCTTTTACCCGCGTACTGATTCGACTAGCATCATTCAGTTCTCTTTCGGCGTCCGAGCAAACTAGTGTCTAGAAAAGAAAATGAGTTCATCTGGTTCATCATCGGATTCTGAGGAGGATATTATTATAGCTCTAGCTTGTGAAGAAATAGAACAGCAAACTTCTAACATTTGGATTCATGATATCAATCTAAAAAGAGAAACATATGGAGAATTTAATCACTTCTTCCCAGATTTAGTTGCAGATGAGGAAAAATTTTTCAAATATTTTAGAATGTACATTTTCAATCATGATGAATCGATACCACTATCTGATTTCAGAACAAATACTAATCAGCAAGCGCCACGTTCGGCAGAAGTTGCCTTCCCAAGGAATGTCGGCCGTAGACGAGTCGAGTCGACGTGTCACTGCCGTTCCGATCGGGATGAGTGCGCGGGGATATATTTAAATAGGGACAATGCAAAACTGTCGGCCATGCTGTGCCGTGTCGATCCGAGTCGAGCGGATTCAGTGCGCGTCCTCCTTTAAAAGTTATCGGTGATGCACTGAATCACTTTTTTTTCAATATATTTATAATAATACTTATTTCAGGGTGAACATTAAATAAGTACAAATATTTTAACTGCTGGTGTAGTTCGTCATATAGATCAGTCTAGTGAAAGGCATTTTTAAAAATTTCTAATATTTACGGAGATATTAATTTTTTTTTTTTAAAATACCCACATTTTGAGGACCGCTGTCTTAACCAACCTAATGGACCATATGATTTGTTGCGAGGTTGCCATATCTTCTCTAATATAAATATAACGTTTCCCTTAACGTAATAGTAAAGTAATACGGTTAATTCTATTTTGAAAATACTTGTTTGAAGCATAAGTACAGTAAAGCTGGGTATGTAGTATAATACGCAGCAATATTAACATACATTTTAACTGCTTAACTGACCTTAACTATAAACGATTAAAAATGAATTTCCGCAAGTTAAATACTACCGTAAAGTATTTAGCAAGATATTACGTGATATTACTATGTCCAATGTTCAAAAATTATACATAAACGTGCACACAAGCTTACCTGTTAAAACATTAACTATTTCATCAGTAATCCACATTTAACAAGTTAAATGCCATTGTACACTGTTAGAAAGAGACACAAGACACAATTTCCTTAAGTTATTTTATGAATAATAAAAAAAACTATGATTTTCACACAACATTAAATTTAAAATTTTCTTCAAGCAAAGACATTTGTGTAACACAGCGCTATGACTCACAAATGTATGAAAGTCAGCGGTCCTCAAAAAGTTTTCTACAGAAAAATTACAAAATTTACTTAAAATTTTACTTTTTTATTTCTGATTTTCTTGTAAAAAAACTATTAATTATGTGTTCTACACAGTGAACTATACTGCTGGTTAAAATATTTGTATTTATTTAAGGTTCACCCGTATATACGTACTAACACATTACTTTAACTTATACTTATTTGTCTAATAGAATCAAGATCTAATAACTTCGGATTCGTAAATCTGCAGTAGTGACGAGAAGTCGTGTCTAATTCTTAACAATATACTGGATAATATCGGTATTGTGTCAGACTGAGCTGATCAATTTTGATCTTGACCTGTTCAATGTAGAACAACTGCGCAATTAGTTGGATGTTACATAATGCTTTCTGGTAACATGTGATTGATATTCAGGACCCAGACAAGTCTTATCGTTAACATCTAGAGAAAGAGAAGACATCACATTGAAAAAGGAACATTTAAAAGTGTATTTCATATTATTAGAATAAAAAAAGAAGTCAGTACAAATCGTAAATGGCAGACGAAGATGTACGTTTTTCATTAACCATTTTATGCGGTACTGAAAAAATTATATAATGTGTATATGAAGTCCATCTAATTTCCAATTAAGAAAAGTTAACCCATTATGACCTGGCGTTACATATATGTATCGTTTGCAGGTATCTATATTCTACCTTGTTAAGTGCAAACTTAAGTAAACATAGTTTATTTAGTAGATAACAGCATATTTACACTTTGTAATCGTTAAACTTAAAAAATCGTAGTGACAATTTACAGCTTGTTATTGTACGAAGTTTTTATATAAATTGCAATCATTAAAGGTAAAGGTAATTAAGCTTACTGGTAATTAGGCCATATTTGGCCCTTTTTACCTACTAACTTATATTACCCTCCACCCTTACAATCACAAACATCCATGGGTAGGACAGAAAAATTCCTGCTCCGTGTTGGATTCGAACCAATTTCCGACGCTCGTGCTTGCCCTGGCAGCGACTGCTCGTCACCGCATTGGCCGCTCGGCTACCGTCATCCCAACTGCAATCATTAGAACACTACAAAAGGAGACTACAGAAGAAGACATTTGATTCGAGTATTTCGTTTCCATATTTTCTAATAATTTTTATTATGCGCTGCATCTCACCAAAGCCAAATGCAGTTTCTATAAGGCAATAGTAAAAAAAAGTGAAATCGAAATACTAGATATATTTGATGATATGATACTTTTTGTGCAATGCTCTACACTTCAGGAAGCTTTAGAAATGGCTTAACATTGACGATATGCATGACATTTTATTGGACACTCGACAACTCAACTTCATTCCATTGTCGAAATAAAACTGCTTAACTCCAAAAGAATCGGTACAGCGAAGAAGAGTTTCATTGTTCTACAATAGGAAACCACCTATTCTCAAATTCAAATTGTAGGAACTACTTCTCAAAAATTGTGCTCTTGTAAGAAGATAAACTGGACTGAAGAGGCTTTTTATAATCTAGTAGTAGACATTTTTCTAATATTATTTACGAAAGGTACCGTGACAAAATATTCCATGGATAAGTAGAATAGAGAATTTCATGCTTCTAATATTAGCAGATATCATCACACTCCACTTGTCATGGCGTAAACCATATTGGTCGGGCGTCTTCTTTACCCGAGTATCGGGCAATCTGCGATATGATGGGAAAGACCACCTTTTGACAATGATCGTGGATCAAAACAGATGTCGTTGTGTTGGTGAAGGTTGCACTACAAGTGTTTCAACTCAATGCACAAAATATGACATTGGCCTCTGTATTGCGAGTAACTTATTACTTCATACTAAAAGCTATGTAAATATTAACTATAATAAGCAAATTTTAAAATATACTACTATTATAGTATGATTTTCATTCATTAGTTAAAATTACAGTTACACCTTTGTTTTAAGTAAATTAAAATCAAAGTTATATTTTGTTTGTATTTTGGCATGAAGGTAACTATAAAAACAATATAATAAAAAAATTAAAATTCAGGTAATAAGTTTGAAGTTGTGCTGGCCAAATATCCGAAGGTGGAGACCATAAAATTAAAAGAGATGAAGAAAAACTTGGTTTTCTACTACTAAACTCTATATTATATTCTATGGTATGAAAAGGAAATTGTACATGCAGCACCTACCCATAACAAAATATTAAATGAAAATTAAAGTGACAAATTTTTATTAACTAAAGCATATCATCTGCACAATTATTATTTGTCATAGTTAGATTTCATATTGAGCTAAATTGAATAAATGGCTTATTGCAAATTAATTGGAATTGGAATATTAAATATTTACTTTCTAGAAAGTTATTACAACAGCTGCATATATAGAACCGTTTAATTTTTTAAATGTGAAAGTGCCAACTCATAATCTGTTTATGTAAACTAATAAAAACTTATTTGCTTTGTATGATTAATTTCATGGTAACAAACTGTCTAACGCCAAAAATATGCAGATGTCAAATATCTTGTTATAAATTATTCAAAATTGTCACGAATACGTATACCTATTAACACATACCTGCTTGAAGTTTGAAGTTCAAGATACGTTTGTTCTTAGAAATTGCCTACTTTAATTCCCAATATTGAAGAGATTAAATATGGATTACAATATATATGGATTGCAAGTTCGTACTTGGGTAGTTAAATAATACCTACAATAATTTTGTTCTGTTCAATACTGCACGTACACAAAAAGGAGGTATTTGTAAAAATCCGCCAATAAACTACTGGTAGAATTATAATAATACTCTTTATTGCTGAACTGATTAATTAAATGTCATATTACAGGTATATCAATTAATTAATAAAGGACAATAAATCTTATCAAAATAAGAAACTGAATTAATTATATCCAATAAATCAGCTAATCGACTGTAAGGAAAACTTTAGAAAGGGGACTAACAAAATCATGACCAAATATTCGATTATGTATAACTATCAAACTATCGACCTACATTTGATTAATTACCTTGTGCTAAAATAATGTCGTCACATGACTACAAGCAATATGAAAGATAAGTTCAAGCAAAACTGACATTTGGTACAAATTTTCTGCATAAATAAACATTATTCTCCAAAAAATTAATGAAAACCTAAATCCCGACTAAGCAACAATATTCTTCATTATTATTCTTTTTGTGTTCACTAGTGTTCAAGTTCATTAGAAACTGATATTCTGCATCAACTCATGTCTATTTTTGTTTTTTTATGTAATGATACGAAAGGGTAACCAAAGTAAATTGGTCACACATGCTACTACTATTTTCTAATTTATTTTCTAACACGCAATGTTCCCACATTAATGGAAGTTTAATAGGTGAGTCAACTAATTAGTCAATTACATGAAGTGAGATGCAGCTTCAGTAGTTGGAGCAATAATGAGAAATGATTCTTATATAAACTAGTGCAACTAGTAAAATTATTTAGATTATCTTCAGTATGTATGATTCATTACAAAAATTGTATACATAATAAAATTGATTGTATTAGCACTGTTTCCTAGTTAGTATTTCCTCATTTATTTTTTTGTTCATTTTGTACGTAATTATTGAGAAATCCATCACGTGCTATATTTCATTACACACAAGAGCACAAGGCACAAGATATCCTAATCATGGACAATCAATAATTACTGACAAGTTTTAACCAGTTTTTATTGATTCGGTTCTGATTGTGTTTACCTGATTAGATTTTATGCAACCTTCACTTTTAAATTAATGGAAATGTACAGGACTAATCACGATATCTCAAAACATACTTGACATATTTTAAAAACCATGCAATTTTTGATATACAACATTAATCAATTAATATTATATATTTATTTTGGCAAAGTAAATAGTTTTCTTGGTTGTGTATCTGTACATTTTTGTTAGAGTAGGTACGTTTCTATTCCTTTTGCGAAATTATTATTTCTACTGCAAGAAGAAGGTGACAAACATTGATGACGTGGAAAGTCTGATTGATATATTGAGTAAAACTCCTCTTCATGTCTATTATCTTGGCAAGCCAACTTCACATCACTTGTGCCGTCTTCGAGAAAAGTGGTAGCTGCTAGCATAATATTACTTTAGCAGACCATTGTATTGTTCGGCAACTCAGAACGTTAAAAACCGATTTTTTTCACAATATTTTGTTGCTCAACAAGTACCTTCAGAAAGTTTGTTCAAAATTCAAAAAATATGGCCTATCAACTCATACAGTCAGTTAAAAATTTGTTGTGACTTCCGCTTGTCTAAAAATGTAAAATCAAATAGTTATTAGTGAAATTCCAATAACATTAGGAATTTTCTGCTTCATTAAAATGGATTAGGAAAGTGTTATTGACAAGAACTTCGTCTTGCGGAGCGTAATATTATGCTAGCAGCCACCATTTTTCTCGACACCACAAGCTACAAAATTGAAATTGGTGGTACAGATCAGTAACAAAATATCCGGATTTGTTTTGGCGGCCGTATTTGATTTTTCGTATTTAGACAAGCGTATAAGGCAATAACAAATTCATATCTGACTATGAGTTGAATCCCCAACTTTTTTTTATTAAAAAAACTATACACCTCCTGAAAGTACTAACGACAAAATATGAAGCAAAAATTGCTTTGCTACATTCTGTCTACTAGCGTAATTTTACGCTACCATTTTTCTCGAGAATGGCACAAGCTACAACATTGAAATTTGTGGTCCAAATTAGCAACAACATATCCAGACTGATTGTTAGTTTTTAGATAAACGTATAAGGCAGCAATAAAGCTGGAGGTACACATTACCAACAAAATATCCACCACTCATTTTTGGCTGCCGTAGTCATTTCCATTCTAAATACATATTTATGAGTTATTTTACTCAAAACATAAAATAGAATATTCCTGAGCTAAATATCTACTTACTGCATAAATTCTTACAAATAAAAATATAAAATATGCAACAGAACATAACCCAACAGAAAAAAAATCACAAAATAAAGGGAATATTTCGTATTATAGAACCTTTTAACCGCTTACCGCGACTTCTCAACAATGTTATTAGTGTTAGGTAATAAATATTATGCATATTTGCTGCGGGGGATGAGGGCAAGCGCCCCCTTACCCCCGTCGAATCGGCGCCTATGACAACAAATTGTTTACAAAAGACGTCCTCTTCAAATATTTTTACTGTTTGTTTGATGTTGTCTTACATACTAATCAAAATCAATCAATATATGGTAGGATTTAAGTACACCTGTCAGATATAGTAATGATTACATTTCGTTTGGTATGATTTGTTAGAAATCTGATATAAATCTTTTCTTCTTTGAATACTTTGGATACAGACTGTGAATACCATTACAATGATGGAAAATTACGCCTGTCCTGGTTACCAGTAAACTGGTTTAACAAATGGTCGACATTGTAAAGACGTAAAGTGTATTTTTCAACAGCTTACAAAATCGTAAAATGAATATCTAGTAATTTATAAAGTAGCAACTGCATTTCATCGAAAGCTAAATAATAAGTTTTGTTTGATTAAATTATAATGGATAAAATAAAATCTCAGTTCAAGCCATGGACCACTTGACACCAAAGCTCATAATTTCCTGCTAACTTACTCTTCCATCAAAAATGAAACAGTGTCGAACTAAATGGAATTTTGTTAACAAATTTAATTTAATGGAATAAGTTAAATTAAACAGAATCAATCCTAATTCCATTGCTTCATTTGATGATAGTTTCGTACAGAATCATCCCTTCTTTTATAGATTAAATCTGTTTATTTATAATATATGAAATTGAGCATTAAAATTTTGCAACTGTGTGAAATATTGTTAAAATATATTTAGTGTTATGTGTAGGAAATTTGGAATGAAGAGGAAACATGAGAATTTAACTTGAATGGAAAGTTAAAGAAATTGGATGAAATTGATGGATATTTTAAAAAGTTAATTCAGATGTATAAGAAACAACCATGTGGCAATCAACGGTTTGTTTCTATAATACCATCATGTTAAAGTAGATAACTTCATTTTCTACTGTAGAAATAATATTAAAATACCTAAGCGAAGCCAATGAAAAGTATTTTTTATGGCTGTGAAACCAACAGTTATTACAGAGGGACAAATCGTATTTATTGATTAATTTAAAGGACAATTTTTTTAACACTACACAAGTTGGCAATAAATGTTAAGAAAAAAAATTAAATTGTATTTACCTGGTACTTCCAGTGGCTGGGAACCATCGGGAGAGCAGACGCATTCATTTTTGCTGAAACCTGTAACAACCGGACCAGTCATTATTAACAGTTACAAATGTAAATGTTCCCGGTGTAAATATAAACAAACGAGTTCACTGGCTTGTTGCAGAAACTACTTTAACTAGTAATTTGACTCGTTCGTTTAAGTAACAGATTGCGGATGGCCCTCGCGCCAGCGCACCAGCAGTCTGACTTATCTTTTTTACCGGGTGGGTCAACTCAATAAAGTACTTCTGCAGACTGGGTCACGCTTTATACAGTAGGTGTTGCACTAACGAATGAACAGAAGCAGCCGATACTGTAGGCAACTGGAATTACTTGGTAGGCGGCAATGATATTAGGCATAACTAAATTAATACAACAACATAGAATATTTTATAAGAAGAAATCTTTTCGTTCTTAACTTTTTAGCTAAAACTTTTATCAAAAGGACTGTTTTTCAGAAAATTAAAAATTCTTATCGGGAGACAGCACAGTACAAATAACAAAATTATGGTCAGGTTCGAATTTAAAACAAAACTTAAAGCCAAAAAAATATAAAATTACAAAAAAAAACAACAACAAAAACATAGATACTAAAAAAAAACAAATTAATAGAAACAACTATAACAGGAAAAAAGTCAAAATCACAGATGTATCAGCAAAATAATTATGCAACAAAAAAGACACATATTTATTGGATAAAATAAACAAATACATCAAGCGAATCTTCAACAACAAGGTAATGTTTAATCATTTGGTACAATGGCGATGAGATCATAGCGTCTGTGTGTGCCACAGGTAGTTTAAGAATATGATTATTTGTTGAATTGAATGTAAGTATTCTAAAAAAGATTTGTGGAAGAAGATCTTCAGATTTAATATAATTATGTATAACTTAGTATTATACAAACTGCTCTACGCGGTGATATACTGTACAAATTAGTACGCAAAATCTCATTACTTATTCCTCTAGAGGCATACTCTCCATGGATCATCAAAACTGCAGACTTCGTGAATCTGCCTTGCACTTTTTCAGTTGCAGCTAGATTACTGATAAATAGTGACCAATCGTTATATAAATAATTAATAATAAATTAAATAATAATAAATTATCTAAAAACAAGACCCAAACTTTTATAAGCAGACTTAGATATGTTATTTATGTGCTCAGTGAAGGATATATCAGGTCTACATAGTGTAATGTTGTTAAGCTTATAATCAAATAATATCTTGTTTGGTTTCTTGTTGTAGGACATAGCATTACATTTGTTATCATTTAATGGCATTTTATTTAATATACACCATTCATTAATATTATTTAAATAATGCTGGAGCATGTAGCAATCTTGTAGAGAGTGTAAATATTTATAGATAACCAGCATATAACAGGTATTTAACATTATAATGTTTATTAACGTCATTCATCGTTTGTTAATTAATAAACACTTTTGGGACATAGAACAGAACCCTGAGGTACTCCTGACATTTGTAAAATTTCATAAGCTTGATAGTTGTATGTAGGTACAATTGACGATTTGTAAAAGAGACGAATAGATTGATTAGTGAATTTGAGAAACCGTATGACGTAGTTTTAATCACCATTATCACTATTGGCGTAGAAGTTTTAGGGGTTAAGTCTATTATAACGTCACTGTATTTAACTGAAAAAATATATTGATACAAAAATATTTATCATTTTTATAAATTACTGTGTCCTAAGTTAAGACGAACATTATTTATTTATTTAGTAGTTAATAAAAAGTAATAGTTATTAATTATATGTAGGTACATATAAGGGAATTAACAAGCTCGTTAATTTCCCGAATGTAATTCAACGTTTTATATACGACCAGGCCAAAACCGGTCAATTAGGAGAGTGAAAGCCGTGTGTGAGCAGGTAAAAAATTTTTGTTTTGAAAAACGTTATATTTGACAAATTTATTTTAATCAGCCAAGTCCTGGCGAAGTTGTGGACCTCTATAGTCGTTCACAAACTCCTTACTGAGTGAATTTAAATAATACCGGTCAAAATGATAAGATCGTTCTTGAAGTAAATGTTAAAGTTAATAATAATTCTAAATAAAGTGCTATAAAATCGAAGCGTGATATTATGAATTATAATTAACTTGTGTTAACAGGTCTTTAATCCACGGAAAACAGATTTTCAATCATTATTTCTAAACCGTTACCTTGACGACCTCGAAATTTGAATAGTAGCAACTTCTAGTAATAGAACTTTCACTATTTAAAATAAAATAAAATTTTAATTAGACATGTTTCATTATACAGGTACGCACAGTGGGGCAAGGAACCCTGAAACTTTGGTGTTTTATGTTTTTCCTAAACCTGGAAAAAATAATAGAAATATTGTCAGCTGAAAACGGACCGATTTTTGCAGTGGTGAATATTTTTTTAAATTGTATTAGAGAATTTAACCATTTCAAATTTTTGGAAATAAAGTGATCGTATTTTTTATTGTGTGTACTGAACCCACTTTTATTAAAAATATAAAAAAAACTCAAAAATTTGTTTATGAAATGTACTGATATCTTTCGGTAAACATCCAGTGCGATTTGCAATGTAAGTCTTAATTTCCTTGAATATTCATCATAATGAAGAAGAATATTAACTAATTCCATGCTAGTTATTCGTATAAAGTTCTGGTCTGAAATGAAATAAATCGTGTTGGGAAAGAATTGTATTCTTTGACTCGAGTACTTCAGTTTAACAAAAAATGTGCAAATTGGCCCAACTTTTTTTCTTTACGATACTACTACTGGGATGATAGACAACCCACTGATATTTCAAACTTGACTTTAATCAGCTTCACTCACAACTAACCTATTCTGTTATATAATAAAGCCATACGTATTTAAAGATTTTTATTTACTTACTGGAAGTAGTGGGTTCCATCACTGAGCTTATTTTTAATTGTCTCCACTCTCGTTTCTTCAGCGTTTATTTGTGGCGTCTTTTTGTTTACTAACACCCTGCCCCCTGCGAAATATAGATACCGCGGTGCGAAATCTATGAACACTTAGGCTCTATTCAGACGAATGTTCAGAATATATTGTTTTAATGTAAAGGGAATGTCAATATAGTCATTTTCAATTTTCGAATTACCACACTGTGGTACGGTCAAAATTAAGTTTTAGAATTGATATAATTCTGACAATGTTGCCATGTTTGACATTTTGCAATAGCAGTTCGATTCTCCTGTGTGCTTTAAAAAAAACTATACCTTATTTTATTCAATACATTTTACAATTTTAATTGCAAGCAATTGTAATTATTATTGTTAACTATAAAGCAGCCATAATTTTTTGGTTTCCATATAATGTAACGTTAAACTTTCTTTTTCCTAATAGCAGCTTTACATTTCCCAATTAGGTGCAATTACCAGTAAGAGAACTTGCTAAAATTTCTATTCCGGAATGTTTTACTGTTTATCTGGCAAGTATACCAACTTATCTTTTTCGCTATAATACGTCTTGCTGCGCACAAAGACAGTTACTTGTATTTGCAATTAGTAGCAGCATATAACTGCAAGTGCAACAAATATAACTCATGACTCATTCTATGCAATTTCAGTAAAAATCTCAACAGCTGATTGAAAAATTGTCACTGCGCATGCCTATCGTAAATAATGTTTCATAAAGAAGTTACAGGAATTTGCAATTTTATAATATAACAGCAGGTTTGTCGGTGAGAGAAATTTCTATAAGGACTAACATATCCTTACGTGTATATCCGTACGATGCTCCAGGCGTGGACTCAGGACGTTTCCGTCTGAGAATGTAGGACAGTCGTGCAAGTGTGGAAAGGCAATATGATGAAAGACGCGATCCACAATTATAGTATGGAATGCTATCGTGTATGGTAGCAGGTCACCACTAGTTTTCTTTAGAGGCAATATAACCCAACTCTATATCCAGAAAGTGGTGGAGCTATGTATCACTCCATATCTTCTTCCCGCTCTGTGGTTCCTCTACGATGGCCGATGTCTTTTTCTCTGTGTCCACCACCTTCCTGAGTCCACGCCTCTTAATTTTTTACTATGGATTCCGTAAGAATCTGTTAGTCCTTCTAAAAATGTCTCACCAACAAATCTGCTTCGCGCAACCCAACAATCCGCCCCTCTAAAATTCACAAAGTTGGGAAATTTACTCAAATCTACATAGTCTAGGCATAATCAGCTGTAAAAAATGTCGTTCGCAACAAGTTTCACAACACTTACAACACAAATATGAGCAGAAATTTTTAAAACAGAATGCTACGTTATCAAAGTACGACCTGTGCAAACATCAATAAAACTTATCGGATAAACCTGAAAATTTAGTAATTTTTTACTTTCACCGAGAGAACATGCAAAATATTATCAAAATAAAATACTTAATTCTTTGTCACGTAGAATATGATAGCAAATCTTATAATAATAAACAGTGCTGCTCAAATTAGTGCAACTGATTTTTATAAATTTAATGTTTTGACAACCGATAGCATAATCAAGTCGTCTTTGTAAAATATATCAAGTAGATTTGATTTAACAGAGTATGACTGATAAAATTTAGAAGCAATGACAAAAAAATCGTTAGAAATAAACAAAAATTCACTAATTAAGTTCCACGAATAATTAACAAACCTTTTATGTTAAGACGTCAGTATTATAATAGAAGTTATAAAAGCACACTTATTTGTTACATAAATTTTCTACTCACTAGGCATTCCTTCTTACTGCTTCAAACTACGTTTAACTTTACTACACCAAAACCTTAGTAATAAATCTTAACCGGTCTACGTTTTTATACAGCTGGGGAAATGAATTATCTTATGAGTAGCAAATAATATTTGAATAATACGTATACACTAGGTGATTACTGTTAGAGAAACACATTCTAAATAAATAAATATTTAATTTTAATCTAGTAATTAAATACTCAAATACAAAAAGGTGACTTATCTGAACAAACCTTTTATGTTAAGACATCAGTATTATAATAAAAGAGCACTTATTTGTTACGTAAATGTTCTACTCACTCAGCATATTAGCTATTCCTTGTTACTGCTTCAAACCTCAAACCACGTTTAACTTTACTACACCAAAAACTTAGTAATAAATCTTAACCGATCTACGTCTTTATACACCTGGGGAAATGAATTATCTGGTAAAACGATGTAGTAAATAATATTTGAATAATACGTATAAACTAGGCGATTACTGTTAGAGAGTCTTATTCTAAATAAATAAATATATAATTTCTGTACTAATTAAATACTCAAATATAAAAAGGGGTTTGATGACTTATCTGATAAATGTTAATAAACTAATAAAAATCGTATTCCTATTTTTTATTTAGGTATTTCTACAAGGTTGCAGTTTTATCAAATTTTCAACTTTAGTAGTAGCGACACAATTATACTTGATTTTAGTAGGTAACATAATTATGGTTTCTGATAAATCTTGTTCAAACATATAGAATCGGCAATCAAAAGATAAAATAGCAGTAGTATAGTTAATTTAGAAAATTAGTGCCAAAATTAATGAAACTGCTATTTGATGAGTCTAAATACTTCAGATACAGACTAGAATAGATTTTGGACAAAATAGACGGTTGGAGCACTTGATATTGAATACCTAATATATTAATTAATTTTTTCTACGTTCATGCAAAAAACAAAACTTTATTGAACTATACGAGTATTTAGTGGAAAAAGTGGTTCTTTATTGCACTAGTGCAATAAAATGTTTGTTGTATTTGTCTGTCATTGTACTACAGCGTTTTGTCATCATGACAAACATAAGCGTTCAAATCGACGTCATATTTTCCTAGACTTAGTGTTATCTAAATAAAACATTTTTTGGTTGTTGCATGAACGTAGAAAAAATGCAACTCTTACAAAAAGTGTTTGTTGCACTCGACGTGCTGTCCTACTCGGCCTGACAGCCTCGTCGGACAACTTCACGTCGTGTGCAATAAAAACTTACTGTTTGTACTTGTTGCATAAATAACTATAAGCATACATATTGGTTTATGGTACTATATACAATCTTCTAAACCAGGAGACATGCAGAGTTGATTAAATGAAATGAGGTATTGTCTTTTAAGCATTTTATTTATTATTTTGAACTTTATTATTCCTCCTACCTATTTAATAAAAATCGCTTTGCGGTATTGGAAGAAAACATTCTGATTTGTTATCACTGATTAAATAACATAAATTGTGAAATTAATATTTCTTACTCTTAGTAAAAGCTGCTGATTCAAATATTTTTTCCCATCGAATTTTTTATCCTTGCAAAAGGGAAAGCATCATATCAATTTATAAAATAAATTTACATATTCTGGAAACACCAGATTTAGTTATACATACAGAATTTTCCGTACCAAATTAACTTACTTTTCTGAATTTTTAGTTTAGAAGACTCTATGGTGTGCATACATGTTAAAAGTGACCACACTGTAGATAGATACAGTTGTACATAAATATTTATAGAAAATCATTTTCTTTGTATTAAATAAAAATAAACTGGGTTTTATGTTTATCATCAAAGATTTGTACATGAGTAGAATTAATTTAGTTAAGATGATATCATCCATCAGATTTTCCAACCAACCATTTAAAATTCATTACCTAATTGGAGTACTTTTAACAAATTATACATACTTTTTATATCAATTATTTCCGAAAAGCCATACAAATCCAGATAATTAATTGGATATTAATTACTTCGATGACTGAAATTACTAATGCTTTATTTTAGTAGATTGACTGCAAATAAAACTTCCAAACAGTAAATTAACTTACTTAACAGATTACAAAAAATCAGATACCTATTTCTAAAAATTATTCGTAGAATATGTGACGTATGTATTTTATTTCACATCATTTATCAGATTTGCAAACCAATTGTCTAAAATATTAATACCTAAAGTCCAGGGATTAAACAATTACTTATTACGTAAAGATTTTTAATCAATCACAGGTCATAAAGGACCATAAAAATTGAGATACCTGTTGTTTATATATTATTTGTAATTAATTGTTTGCCATTGATTTGCATTTTTGGACATAATATGGGTATATTTATACATCAGATCAATGCATATTGTTTGTAAACTCCAACTCCAATTTGATATTAATATCTGAGGATACCATTCATAATTTAGTAAAGTATTCGGCTTCACCATTTCAATATAGGTTTATGTTAAACGACGACTCAAGTAGATGTCACATATATTGACATTAAAAAAGCATTTGATATAATTGATTGATCTTTTGAGTTTATAGTGAAAAATTCAGTTCACATTCTATGGTAAATTTAATGAAGTCCTCCAAACATAGCTTTGGTGTTCATACCTTCATCAGGAAAAAAGTTAATAAGGAGGGAATTGTTGTAGCACAAAATAAACGTCAGAATATATAAATTAATTGTACTAGATTTGGACGAACTGTTGGAATAACAAATTGTATCTGGAATCTGGAATTATGAGGACAGTAGAAAAAATGCTACAACACTTCCTCATCGGGCTTCCTGTACTTCCTCCCATTAGAAGATTAGTCCACCCGAGCCGCAAACCAACCTAATAAAGAGAAGAAAGTGGTGACGAGGCTTAAGTGCATCTCTCTAATGTAGGCCATAGAAGGCCAACAAAGAACAGGTATTCCACACTTCCTCATAGAGTAAAGATATTTCTTTTGTCCAGTTTGAATGCCTGTTACCAGGCCTAGACATAGCCAGTTTTTGGCTGTATCCTTTCACCCTAAGAACAAATTAGAAGATGTTGGGGGTGTCTTAATTAGTAACTTCACAAATGCTGATAACGAAAGCTTATTGGAGGGATTAGGACTAAAAATATTGAGACCTCCTCCTGACTAGTTTGTTAGCTTTTTTATTGCCACCCTTCGTGTCTCTTAACCCTAGCATACAGATATGCTGCTGTCGGTTAAGCCTGGCGGCATTCCCATGCTGATTTAGTTATTATCTTACGATTATGTAAAATCAGTAGTTGTTGTCTACTATCTGTGTAGATTTTGATAGTTTTTTCCCGTGTCTGCCTATACAAAATTTTTTGGTGGCTATTGTTATACCTACTAATTTCGTTTGTAGCATACCTATCCATACCTATTGATATCGAATATATAAAGACCTAGACTAGATCCCACATCCCTGGACGTCTCTTCTTCATTCCTGATAAGTAGGTACTACGTAGGGTCTGCCAAAATAATTATATATTCGAATAAAGCAAGTACTTTATAGACTTTCTTTTATTAATCTATCTTAGAAACTCCATCCTTTGCCTTTAAATATTGTTAGGATATTTTGTTAGAAATTGAGGTGATAAACACACATAAAATTTTGTATGTAATATTTCTTTGAAATAGGATCGATGCATCAGTTCTGTGGTCCCCCATGGTACGAGAATTGCATTCAGAATCTGCACAGCGTAAAAGTTTTGAATATATACATTTTAAATGTAATGGTTATCCCCACAGAAGCGACTGTGCTGCTTAAATTTCTTTGTGTAATCTCTGAATTCAGTATAATTAATTGAAAATATCTTTTACAAGCTTTCAGTTCCAGTAACAAGCGTTGAGCTCAGAAATCTACAGACTGTAAAATTTCTAGAATTACCTAGATAAATATATTTATCAAGTTACCTGTTCACAATATGTCTCAATTATTGTATACAGTAGCTGAGACTCCAGCTCCATTATTACTTAATAATTCTAAGACTGTTTCTCAATAATGTATATATGGTTAGATTTAATATAAGTTATAGTAGTTGATAGTTTTGTTATATTATGTATATTGTACATTTTATAATATTATTTGTCTTTTTATATTTATATGTTTATCTGTTATTGAGAATATATTATTGTTATGATTATAGCATTGAGTTTATACAGATAGGGTAGCTTATATAACTAATCATACTTCACAGATCCTTTGATTATTTTGGTATTATTAAGAAATAGGCAAGTGATTTATAATTATGTTAATAACAAATATGTAACTGAATAATTGTAAATCCTACACCCACTCAAGAAAAACCTCAAATATGTTTCTGCGAGATACGAAATTTCCAAATGAAAAATTTCCGTTTCGACTGAGAGACTTCTTCATTTTCCAACCGCAACAAAGTATTGCTTTAAATCAAATGAACAACGGTTTTATTTTTATGGTGTAACATTTTTTCTTACAACTATTACACTACACATAATTTATTAAAATTTATTAAAAGCTTCCCATGTATTTCTTCTGTAGGTATAATAAATAAACTACCTGCTACCTTTGACGTAATCAAATATGTTGGTTTAGGAATTATTTATAAACATATATGCTAAATTCTGAAAATTGTGTAAACATAGTGTTCCTTCTTTGATTTTAATACATACAGGGTGTGGTGGGTTATGTTGATTGAAATTGAAATTGACTTGACTTGACTTGCACTTTTATTACTTCTAAACTACATAGATATGGAATTGGGAGTACAGGGTAAACCTTAAATAAGTACAAATATTTTAACTAGTAGTATAGTTCTCTGTGTAGAACACATAATTAATAGTTTTTTTTTACAAAAAAATCAGAAATAGAAAAGTCAAACTTTAAATAGGTTTTGTGATTTTTCAATAAAAAACTTGTTGAGGACCGCTGATCGGACGATGTTATGAGTCACAAGTGTTGCAGATTGAACGCGTGGTTTACAGCGTTGCCAGTGTTACACTAATGTCTTGGCTTTAAGAAAGTTGTAACCTCTATGTATACATTACATTAGTAAAGTTGCAATACCTATAACTACCTATAGAGGTTAGAATTAAAAAAAAATAATAATTGAGACGAAAATTTTACTTTGTGGGTGTTGTGTGAAAACCATAGTTTTTCGTTATTCTTTATGCATGTTTAGGCATAATTTTTTTAATCTATGAATAAAGTAATGTCATTAATACTTTTATTCGGAGTTGGTATCAGATATCGAACTTGCGGAACTTCATTTTTTAATTATTTATGGTAATGCCAATGCCAGCTAATAATTTGGGTTAATATTACTGCGTAGCGTACTCCCCACTCAACTTTACTTCTCTTATCACTTAAAGCAAGTATTTTTTAATTCAATCTATTCAGATTAACGTTAAATTTTTTTTTTATTTTAAAGACGATATGGCAACCTCGTCTTCAACGGATCATCTGGTTTATTATGTTACGTCAGTGCTCTGTTCTACTTATTTAAGGTTCACCCTGTATAATCTGCATGAGATCTAATTTTAGAGGGCTCCTTGAAATTGGGCCTAGAATTTAGTTTTTTGCAAATATCTTTGGAACACCAAAGCCAATTTTAATGGAATTTGTTATGAGGTTGTAAATAGTCTATCTGAATATTATTAAGAAAGCAGTTTTGTCAAGTATCACAGAGGACGCTAGTTATGCGTAAAACCTTTTTTTTTAAATTTATTTTTTTTCTCTTAATTCTTTGCCAGTGTACTAGAAGCACAGTTTGATTCTATACAAAAAAAGTATCTCTTTATATTTTGTCATTGACAAACGTGAAAAAAGATGAAAGATAATTAAAACAGATCTAGTGGCAGATGTCGATTCATGATTATCCGCTATCAAGATATTTAAAAAATTATGCAATTTAAAAAATTTTAAATTGTGCGTTTATTTGCTAAAGATAGTATCATAAACATAAGACCTTTTTGTAGAATACGAAGTTTTAAACGAAGAAAATATTTGTTCTAGTATTTAGAAAATCATTCGTCTTTTGATATCCTTATCAATTATAGGCTCCACATCCTGTTTATGGAGTTTTCAGTTGAATTTGTAATGGTCTCACTACAACTTTAGCAACTTTTTCTGGAAAATTAAACTTCAAATGAAAAAAAGTAAATAGTGTCTTCTTGTGGAGAATGAAACGCTGCCGCTACTTCGAATATAATCGTAAAGAATTTGAAAAAAAAATATGGAAATAAAAATTTTTGGAAAAAACTGAGTGTAATACTACACATAACTAGCGCCCTCCGTGGTACTTGACAAAATTACTTTGTAATAATGTTCAAATAGACTACAACCCTATACCAAATTCCATTAAATTTGGTTTAGGGGTTCTGAAGATATTTGCAGAAAATAAAATTTTAGGCCAAATTTCAAGAGGTCATAGAACACCCAAAAATGAGAAATCGGAAAAACAAAAAAATACTGTAATAATAATTTCACACGTAGATTTCGTACTTTTTTTATTTTTGTCCTAGTATTTCTGAATCACCCTGAATGTACCCATGTAAATACTCTAAAATAAAACTGACAAATTGCAGTAGAAGTTTGTTAAATTCATTTAATTTATTTAACCATGAAATTTGCACAAGTTTCAAATACTTTATCATAATTAACACTGATATGTTAATAATAGCAGTTTAAGTGATGAAATATGTGCTTTTTCTGTATTTACCCAGTTATTCATGTATACTCATGTGTATGCAGTATACTCATGGGCAAAAACAGTGATTGTGGAGCTCTAACAAAATCGAGAAAATGAACACTGTGCTAGCAACAGTTGTAATTATAGAAAATTATACAAAATTGGACACCTTAGAATCCTAACTACTCTCTGCATTTTAGAGACAAATTTATTTCTAAATCATTTATCATCAAATTTAGTTACTTAGTTGATACATATTAGATGTACTAGGTATTTTTTTTAAAATCTTCAAGAATCATACATGTTTCATGGACATGAGGGAAAACGTAAGTACCTATATAAAAATCTAGGATTAGGTACAGAAGAAAAATGTAAAGCAAACAAACTGCTTTACCAATGTGAATGAATTTGTTAAATGAGTAAGTTCAGTCAGTCAGTCATCAGTTTTATTTGCAGCTATTGAAATCATTCAATTAATCGTGTTGACTAAATTCTTACATGCCCGGAAAGTTTCTTAATTAAAGAACAATAACTGTTTGAATGACTTTACGGCACGTGTCGAAATAAAAAAGGTTATTTGGTAATAAACCATTGTTTGAATTTTGAACTAGACTATATAAAGTATTTTCTGTACTGAAAGAGAGATCTCTTTTTCACGGCTTATTTATGTCAAACTGAGTATTCTGCAGTAACTGGTTAAAAAATAAAATATAATTTTAAACCAGTACTTACTTACTTCAAGACCTGCTTCTCAATGCCAAGGTTGCAGATAAGGCTGAATCCGTAGCTATGTTTGCCGTTTGTTCATAAAACTGATTTACAAAGCAGCATATCCATTTGTACACTTTTACCAATCTACTAAATTTTTATCCTTAGATACGCTAAAACTTGCTAGGATATCTGAATTTATTTGGATTTTTTGTGAATTTTTTTAAGGCAAAAAAGTTAAGATGTCCTTCAATCACTTAAAATCAGATTTCTACGTGATTCTTTGAGAATGTTAACAGCTTGAACTGCATACACCACTTTCAATTTTTTCAGTCGGATTGTCTTTGGTCTTCTACCAGCTCTTCCGTAGACTTTTCATATTGATGACAATCTGTTTCATATAAATTAATTGCTGTATTTCCCGTGTGGATAAAAAGCATGGTGATTTCTTTATTTCGCCCCTTTATTTAAAGCTCTGAACTTCTTTCATATTTAGTTTGATGATGATGATTAAAGGTAGAATCTTATTCCGAAATAAGCAAACGAATACTAGCTGACTAGAGAATTTCTTCTTTTGTATTCTATTTCTCCAGTTTATTAGATGCGAAGTAGGTTTCCTCCTTCTAGAAGCTACTTAACATGATTGACAATTTTCCATGGCAGTTTTATTTGTTGTTTTCATTTAGATAAACAATAACAAAATTTGCTTTTTTCATGTGCTTTTGCCCTCTAATCATCTTGTTATTTAACAAGGAAAAGAGTCAGTAAAGTGGTACGCCCTACAAGTTGCAAATGTTTCAAGAATAAAAAAAGTTGACCAGACACATTTTACTTGAAAATTGCTTATCTGAAAAATATGCTTGACGCCCGCCCACGTCATTTAGTTTGAAGTCTGAGTTCTTAAATATTCTGAAGTAAATATTTAAAACTTGTTTCACATGAAAATTTTGAAAAAACGTATAGCCTCTTGGAATTGTGCAACGAAAATGTTCAAGAAATATTTAATCTAGTCTAATATTTCAAGTTTGTTGCAAGGTACCGTTGTTATACCGTGTATTCAGTGTATGCATGTATACAAAAATTAGATCTTTCTATATATTAATGTGCATATTGTTGCTGTAATAAATAATGCATAGACAAAATGTTATTTGTTTCTAAAGAAATATTAGCATAAACTGGTTTATTTTGTTTTATGCTCAAATTTGTGGCAAAAATTTCGCATGAGGCTATTTATTATTAGTAGTGTCATTAAGACAGTATTAAAAAATCGAAGAAACATGTTTGAATAAGCATACACAATTACTACGGAAATAATAATTATTATCAATCATTCAGATATCTATATTTAAAATTTTTATAAATTATAAAATAAAAAGTAATGCAATTACGACACTAAAACATAAATTATTTATCCCACATAGGTGCGTAAACAGATAAATAAAAGACGTCAATTGCTACATTTGATTATATGATTTCCCAGTGTAGTGACATATTTATCTCTATTTTACAATAATGGATATTTGTGGCTATACAATTTCCAGGTTGGTTGTCACGTCGTTGGTTTAGGCTTTTGGAAAAAGGAACTCTAAATATGAGTTTCAGGAAATGAAGGAATTTTGAAACTGAAATTTTGGAAATTTTTATTGGCAACTACGATGTAATAGCAGAGATGGCATGATAGTGTCTCTTTTGCTCAGGAAAAAATTAGTTTTAAAACAGCTTTGATTTAAAAATGTTCCTAGTTTCACTTAACGACCTAAATTTTTATATAACTTATACAAATTTGTGTGATATAAATTCGCCTTTCAAAGGTCATATTTCTATCCACAGTATTATATTATGAACAGATATATAAATATAGAGCCTAAAAGGCCTCTTTTATGATCCTATAGATGAAGTAAATAGGAGCAATTCCAGTAGCATGATACAACGTTTATTTCAGACAGAGAAGAACGTCAAGGACAAGTTGATGATATATATCATTCATACTTTGCTGTTCTAATAAAACTGTTTTCCTTGATTAATAAATAAGTAACATAATACGTGAACGATTATCTTAATTGTTTTAAAACTATCATGTTATGATAGAATTTGTTGAACCATAGTTGTTCCAAAAAATTTAACCATAGGTGCAACTAATATCTATTTTTTGGAAGGAGAGGGGGCGGTAAAGTTCAAATGTGTCAAAGGTGTTCTGTTTTATTTTGCTTGTCGCATTTTATAAGAGGTAATTTAACATTATTATAAGTATAGTTTTGTGCCCTATTACTTCATAAAATAAAAATATCATAATGTAATAGGTTATATTTCTTGGTTACTGGCAATTTAATTCGGGGGAGTCAATTTTAATTATAGGATGCTTAACATCCCTGGTCCTCCCCTAGTTACGCCTATGCCATATGCGCAAATAGCATTTAATATTTTGGAGACTAAATTTCAAATGCTCCAAAGATGTTTTATTTTTTTTGTGCCTAGTGCATATAATATAATAATATAATAATAATATCTCTACCCCTCATTCTAATCACAGGGATTAGCCCAGAAGTCGGAGACTTGTGCGGGAGAGGGGGCGGCATATTATTATTAAGCAGGCCGCATTTGCGCCCAGGAACGACTTACGTTGGTAGGCCCTAACCACTATTCAGTGCAGGAATGAGGAAAACCTGGAAAACCTCATTAATTAGGGGGGTGGTCAAATATCAACCGGCATTGACTCAAGCTAACATTATTCCACCCTACCATACCCACAGAGAGGGTGCCAATCCTCTCCACGAATATAGCTTATATACGGTCTACCGGCAGCTGGGCTCGAACCAACTCCGTCTAGTCACCTCGATTCAAGTACTAACGCCTTAAATCGCGCGACCACTGACCGATCCGATCCGAATATTATTTTATGCTTACTTTTCTAGGTTCTTTATTAGTTGAAAATAATTTTATTTAGGAGTGCTAATTTTAGTTTTGTGCCTTTTTTGGGGTAATAAAATTTGAATGCATTAAAGGTGTTTTTTTATTTGTTTTTTGTTATTATATCTTATTTTTAATATTACTGCTTTGTGTCTTTTTAGTGTGTACAATAAAAATATCAAAATATGTTTTACGTATTTATTTTTCTAGATTATTTTTTAGTTGAAGAAAATTTAATTTAGGAACGCGAACCCCCCAATATTTTCTTTCTATGTTCGTATTTCTGATGTGAAGGTGCAAATTACAGCAACATGAAATGCTTAAATTCTCTCACAATTTAGTGTTTTCTTTTTGTTATTTATGAATTGCCTTTTTATATAAATTGGATATTATATTTTCTGTAGTGTCCTGTATAGCAAAACATTTTCGTTTTCAATTACGTCAAATATTAACAAATATATACGTTAATAGATTGTCGCAATATTAATATTTAATGCATTTATCAAACATAAGGTATAATAAATACATTTTATCGTCAAATAAACTAATTTCGCTAAGCTCGTAGTCCTTTATGCCACATAATTTGAATGTAATTCCGTCAGGAGATTATTTTTATGATAGGAACAAACTAAAAATCTGTCGACTCACACGTGCTTTTTATAACAGACACGTTATAGCGTCCCTGATAAAAATCTGAAGCATATATATTTCATATTTCATTTTATTTACTATTAAAAGTAGACAATTTAATACTTGTGTGGTTTACCGTGTATGCAGTGCTTATATTGCCGCCAGTGCCGTCAGCTGTCATTTGGCAAATGGTTCTTCATTACTCATTACAGTTAATAGAAAATGTAATATATACATACAAGTTTTATCGATTTTTAATACAATTAACGTTATTTCAGTGCATAAAGGTATACACACAGTTTAATAAAGCTTGGCGGTATTTTATATAAAAAGATAAATTAATCCAATATTACTCACGTTTTTTAAATACTTTTTTAGCAGTCGGTTTCTTCAATGTATCCTCTTTTATATCTGTTTTTATTTGTTTGGCACTGGATTCTTCTTGGACATCAACGCTTCTTTTTCTTTTCGTTCCAGTGGCTGATTCATTTTTACTGTCATTAGCGACGATTTTTTCGGGTTTTTTGGTTTCAACTCTCGATTTCTCTTCACAGGTTCCTTCAGGTTCCTTAGCCTTAGATACCACCTCCTTTTCTGTTACTTCTTTTTTTAAAATAGGTTCGTTGATAATTTTGCCATTGTCGTCACTTACTGATTCTTGTCTCTTCCTTTTCGACATTGTGGAGTACAATCTATCTACCAACTGGTTGCTACAAATAGAAACTAATATATTTTCCGCAAGTTCGATAAAAATTTGTTCATATCTTATTTTCGCGTGGATTAACGTTCGACAGGTTTATGCTTCTGCTACATTTATTCATTTATCTAATCTTTTAATATAATTTACTACTGAAAATTTATGACCAGGTGAGGTCAGTAGCAGTATTGTCCAAAGATATAGGCAAAATTTGAAATGAGAACAGATATGGTGGATTAAGATACTTATGAATGATCTAGGAATGTTAATCTAACTTGTTCATTATATTACCAGTTTGTGCAGAATGTATGATGTGCTGTTAAATTCTGATGCTTCTACGATACCTTCCTCACAGGTATTCTTTCCTTTTTAATAATTTGTTTGACAGTGTATCCATTGACAAGACTTATTCGAAAGACAAGAAGGTTAGTTTTTGCATTTATTTACTGAATTATTACCTACTTTATTTCGATTTTCGCATTAGAATGAAGAAAATAGGGAGTTATTTATGATATAAGAAGTAGAAGTAGAAGTAGTTTATTGGTGCCATTACATATAAAAATGTTTACACAAGTCACAAAATTGGCCTAAAAGCATATTTCTAAAAACTGATACAAACGATAAAAAAGTATATAAAACAGTATTCATAAAATAAAAACGAATAATATAATAATATATAGGACAGTTACAAAATACAGTCTTTACACTTAGTAACCAGGTGCAAAGATGAATCCAAAAACTTATAATCAAGAAATTCATCAAAGGAATAGAAAGCCTTTACTTTGAGGAATTTTCTCAATTCATCTTTATAATGTTTAACACACAATTTTTTTAAATATTCGGGCAGTTTGTTATAGAAGACAATGGAGTAATAATTCGTACCACTTTTAGTCCTGTTCATCCTTAAAAAACTAGGTCTAATCTTGTCATTATTTCGAGTCGAATAATCATGGTATGATCTATTTTCTTGGAATTTGGTCAAATTCTCCCTAATGTAAACAAGGAATTCATATATAAACACACAGGGAAAAGTAAGAATACCATATTTAATAAATTGGTTTCTACAATCAGCTCTGTATTGAAGACCAGCAATAATTCGAATACCTACACTTTCTCTAAAAACTAAATATTTTAGAGGAATGACAAGAATGACCCCAATTTATTATAGAGAAAGTCATATTAGAATGAAAAAAAGCATGATAGGCAGTTAGTAAAGTATTTGTGGACACTGAGTTAACCATACTTCTAATCATAAACATTTTTGTTGATAAATTCTTAGCGACTTACAATATGCGGTTCCCAAGTCATTTTTGGTCGATGCTTATTCCAAGAAATCTAGATTGAGAAGCACAGTCAGCAGCTGTCCCATTCTCTTTACGTAAGGAGAACAAGACTGATTGTGTTTTGTCCTTATTAAGGAATAATTTGTTAGCAGGAAACCACTGTCTAATATTGTTTTGCGTTACCAATACTTAATCTTTAAGGGTGTCAAAATTTGTATCACTAATCAGTACAGTAGTGGCATCAGCAAAAAGTATAACTTCAAAGTCCAAAATATGGAAATCAACGCTTTGATTGAATTACTCCATGTTGAATATAAAGAATCGGAAAAAATCTAGTTGATACCAAATATCTGAAGCGTGTTCTAATTTTAGCCTGACGTATGCAAAATATAACTATTTAATTATTTTAATGTCATGAAATTGTTTAGATTGCCTTATAAGAAATCCCAAATTGCGAAGAGAGTTACGCTTTATATTTTCTATATGTGCAGTAAAATTAAAGTTATTGTCATATGTTATATAATATCCCTATTATTCCAAATCTCTAACCTCATATATTTTTCCCTATTGATAGTGACATAATGAAACATTTAGATTCGTTAAAAAATAATTTATTCTACTTCAGTGATATTCAGGACATTTAATGAATTATAAATAGATTTATTCTCAAACGCGATATTATATTTAGATGGAATTTATCTACAAATAGATTGAAAATTTGACCAAAACTGTCAGCTTCTTGACCCTCAGGTACATCATCATCATCTAATTTCATTAAAGTTAGTCCAAACTACTATTTTTGTTTTTTGTTACATATGACCAATAAGTGTCGGTTTTAATAGCTTCTTCGATATTTTGTAAATATTTTCTATAAGTAATATTATTTTATGGTTATTTAAATGAAAGTTGTATCTGTTCTTTAATCTTAAACTGTAAATGTAGCACCAGTGTTAAAAGTAAATTACTTTTAACACCAATGCCTTAAAATGCCATTTTGAACACTGACAGCATACGTTAAAAATTATAACTTTATTTACGTTTGCAGTTTACGGTTGTTGTTTACAATTCATAGATAGTCTTTAGAAACTTTGTATAACCATAAATATCTCACACTGAGGAAGTAGACAGAAAATGATAACAGTTTCGTATTGTTCAAAGGAGTAACACAGGATATTCTTCAATTCAAAATTTAATTTACGTAAATATCATATAATTAAATATTCCTAAATTCGCTATAATTTATGGTTAAATCATAAAAGTTACTATAAAAATTAAAAAACGTAATTATATATCGATATTGTTACCGAACATATAAAAAATAATTTCATTTTATTGCTGCTGAATTAATGGATGAGTTTTTTATAGCTATTAATTGCCAATAATAAATATATTTTAGCAATATTTTGTTGCAGAGTAAATTTGCTACTATCAAACCATATTAGGGTCTGCCCTGTTTTCAAAAAGGGGGACAGAAGTATAATTGAAAATTATCGACCAATTGTTATTCTGTGCAATTTTAGCAAGGCGTTTGAAGTGGTATTGCATGATTTGGTTTACTCTCATGTTAAATCACAGATTGTTGAAAACGAGCATGGCTCCCTTAAGAGAAGGTCAACTGTTTCTAATATGGCTTGTGTCACACAATATATTGCTCACCGTTTAGATATATCATCCCAGGTAGACGTCGTTTACACTGATTTTCTAAAGGTTTTGACAGACTTGACCATGGTTTATTTCTTGGAAAACTTTCGATCTTTGGTTTATCTAACGACTTTGTTTTATTATTTTAAACATATCTCTTCAAGAGGTCATTATTTGTTCAATATCATGGTTTCAAGTCTGTCACTTTTATTGCTAAGTCTGGAGTACCTCAAGGATCTGTCCTAGACCCCCTTCTTTTTAACTTGTTTGTGAATGACCTTTGCCTTGCGATGAATTTAGAAGTTCTATTATATGCCGAAGATTGCAAACTGTTCCGCGAAATCACTTCCTTAGATGACTGCTTAATCCTTCAAGAGGATATTAATAAACTGGTTCATTGGTGAGATATTAATTTATTAAATCTTAACATTTCTAAATGTAGTATTTTATCTTTTACCAGCACAAAAACATTAACTAATATTGCCTATTACTATTGATGACATTAACATGAACAGATGTTCTCAATTTAATGACATCGGAGTAGTATTTGATAGCAAATTAACGTTGTCTTATCACATTAATAAGATTGTTTCAGAATCTTTTCGAACTTTAGGTTTTGTTATAAAGAACTCCAAGTTGCTTTGGCCGGATTCAGTTAAACTCATTTTTAATGCTTTTGTTAGAACTAAGTTAGAGTATGCCAGTATTGTTTGGAACCCTGGACATATGTTATATGTAAATAATATTGAGTCCGTCCAAAGACGTTTTGTGAAATACTTGTGGTTTTTTGCTGATGGTATCTATCCATGTCGTGGTATTTTGCAGGATGTGCTAAACAATAGATTTAATGTACAGTTGTTGGAAACACGTCGACAATATTTTGGAGTCTTATTTTTATATAAAATTTTAAATAATATAATTGATTCTCCCCAACTACTATCACTTATTAATTTGCATGTACCAAGATTACCAGGCAGGAACTTAAATGTGTTTTATCCTCCGCTAGCACATACTAACATTTTAGATTTTTCTCCGATGCATAAGATTTTAAATGATTTTAGTCTCGTACAGGCTAGCATTCGCATTGTTGCTTGTATATCTGGTGGTATTAAGAAGGCACTCCTTGGCCCTCCAATGTATTAATAATATTTTTTTAATATATTTATTGATTGATTTTGTAGATCATTCATTTTGGTATGCTGTTTATATTCGCAATTCAATTAATAGTTTTGTTGTACTTTTGATGTTATGTATTAGTTACTGCGATTTTGTATTTGTTTGTTTTTTTGTATTGTATTTTCCAGCCCTGTTAATGGCCTAGGGTGTTGGGTGGTGTACTTCTAAATAAATAAATAAATATTACTTTGAAACTAGTAAGCTAACTAGTAGGTACCTAGTAGAGCATACTTTACAAAGTAGAAAAAACATGTTTAGGAGGTTCTAGGTAAGTAACCAAGCTACTTTGGATTTTATTCGTTAAATAATTTAAATAAACCATTCATTACTAATAAAAAAGTATAGAAAAATTTGTAATAAAAAGGTTTGTTTTTCTTCTACACTTCAGTAATTGTAGAAAAGTACGGTTAAAAAAAATTAATTATCACAAATATTGTAACACTTGGTATATAGGTACGTTTGTTTCAATCGATTCAAAATCACGTATTATCTTCTAAAATTATTGTAACGACTTACAAGACACCCTGTATATTTAGTATTTTCCAAAAAAATATTTCTACTTTTTATTGTTTGATATTTAATTTCTTAAAATTCTGCAGTGATTTCTGTTCATTCATTAACTCAATTTTTTGACAGCAAAATGTCAAAATAGTCTTTAGCAATTTGCCTAGAGAATTTTGTTTATAAAACTAACCTATATGAAAATATTATTACTTACATGTTAAATTAAAGAATAAAATAGCATCCTTATAGCATCACGTCCGTTGTTACCCTATAAATAAACAATTAGATTTAAAAAAAATTTCATAACAAAATCTGAAAGTCTAAGTCACATTACTTTTTTCTTAGAACGCTGAATTTTTATTTATTGCCTGTCTAAATTGTCAGATCAGCTCACAAAGCTATTTATATTTTTATTGATTCATTTTACTGAGGTACTACTAAAATCCGGCAGCATTAAATAATACTATTCAGTACACATTTTATTTAATCACTCGTAATGTCGACACATGTGCACATAGTAGAGTTTAAAGGAAGTTTAAATGCTTTATCTAAAAAATGTGGTTTGTAGTGCATTACCATTTGTTCACATTAAACAGTTTACTAGAAAAAAATGTATTCCATGTAATTATAGAAAGATTAAAATATTATCCTCGAATTTTTGTAAAGTAAAAGTTTTAAACGGGTCCATCAGTTTTGTACTAAAATTTAACTATTCTGGTTCAAAGAAACACATTTTTTATAAGGTATTTTAGTCATATCTTTAATAATAATTATCTGCAGGGTATTCCCGGTTTTTCGTCCTTAACTTCGGAAAAAGATAGAGCATGAAAAAATAATAGGCATGTTTCCTATAACCTTTTTTTCTACGACCCACCGCGATACAGGGCGTTCATTTTAAAATATGTATTTCCTTATTATCTACTGAACAAACAAATATTTTCCTTTCAAACAAGCCGCCCTTTTTCATAACGCTAATGTATACCCCTTCATTCCAGTAGCGCATTCGGTTGTGTGAAAAGAGAGTTGTGGGGAATTGAAAGTTGTCACTGTTTTACTGAGACGTCAATCAGAAAAGCATTAGTTGCTCCTTCTAAGGTCCTGATTACAATTCGTCACATCAAGTTAGGAGTTATGAAACATTTGGTGAAAGCTCTTTTCTCAACATTTCAGATGAAAAATTGCGAGAAGGAGTTTTCAATGAATCTCAGATTCGAAAAATGATGAAAGATGACATCAAAATGAGAAAAAACGAAAAAGTGGCATGGCTCAGTTTCAAAAAGCTTATCGAGAATTTCTTGTGGAATCATTATAGAAAACTGGGTTGCTAAAATAAAAAAAAAATATATTAAATATTAAAGAATAAGGTGCAAGATTTTATTAGGACCTGAAGAATGCAGAGCAACGTTACCAAGGCAGATGCAATAAATATATGCTAGATAATTACTGCTTGATGCTCTCAAGAGATATACCAGAAAGAGGACAAAAATGTAAAAGACATCTAGATATTGTACAGATCCTGTGAATGTAATAGAGATATCATAAAGGGAGAGAAAGAATAACACACGTTAATTTACCACGATTGTTACTGTCCTTATTCTCAAGAGTTGTAATTTTTAGCGCTTCTATGCATTTGTCATAGGGTTGCGGGCTTTATTGAGTATTATATTTTTAAAGTTTTCAGGTTAAGGTGAATCTGTGGTGTTAAATCAACTCTAAATTAGGATCTAACAAGCCCAAAAATATAAACGTACGATGGTTTTGGTAATTTGCATATCTATCTTTCGATTTAACCTTAGAATGACCATGAAGCTGACCTGACATAGTTAAATAAATCCTCGATTCGAATCCAGCAACCCCAACAACATAAATCTACGATGGTGGAGGATGGAGTCCCCGATTTCGATTTAGTGACCCGAAAAACATAAATGTACGATGGTCTGGTTCACTTGCATAACTATCTTTCGATTTGACCTTGAAATAAACTTGAACCGGAAGGGGTCAAATTAATTACGGATTAGGATTCAGTGACCCCAAAAAAACACAGAAGTACGATAGTCTGGCCCCTTGCATATCTATCTTTCGCTTTAATTTTGGAATTACCTTAAACCTAGGGCAATGGGGTTAAATGTACCGCAAATTCAGATTCCGCATGTGGAAATACATAAGAATATATAGCTCAAGTCCATCGCACAGACCATTTTTTTTTGGTTGTGCTGCATTATTACGAGTTGTGGTTCGCTTTTTATATACATGAGTGTGTGAATACTAAAAAATTACATGTTCCTCTTCATAAAGGACTTTGAATGCAACCTACATTTGTTAGTCCCAGGTCCAGCACTTGTGGAGTAAAAAGGGTAGTATATTGCACTAAATGCGTTGACGCAAGTATTGTAATGTTTCAGGTTATGTGGCATACATTTATATTTTTCCTCATAGAAGAAAGTCCCACAGAGACATATCTAGTTAACGCGCAGGCCACTCAGTATCTAGGTTCTCTCTTTGCAATGATTATTCTTGAAATTTTTTGTTTATAAATGGTCTGAGGGGCATTGGTTGATTGGATAATGTATAAGAGCCTCTTTTTCATATATTTTCAGGTATTAACAATATTGTGAAACTAACTACTCAGTGGAGCCCCAACCTGCGTTGAATTACACCCACAATATCTACCCATATATTCCTTATTATTAGCTTTTGTAACATTTTTTACTGTTTAAGAAAGGTATTTTAAGCTAATATGTATCAAATCTCCTACAATTCCTATCAATGAAGTCATATGTATGTTCTCTGATACCAAACATCTAGGTATGCTAATGAACATCCACAGACAAAACTCTATTCAATAATTATCTAAAAAATTTAAAATATTTACTAACCTCTGGAGTGGGAACTCGAAATTCAACCACAATAATTGAGATCTCACTTATTTCTACGTTTTATTAGGATCGCTTCATCAGGTGGCCTCCTTTAACTTGAGTCAAATATCTAATTATAAAGATTATTATACCAATAAATTAAAATTATTTGAAATTAAATGTCAAAATGAAATTAAATTTCGACAACGTCAAACTGATTATCTGTCAATGAATATCGTAACGACCTACTAAAATAAATAAAAATTAATAAAAAATTTTTACCTTTTATGTATAGTTTTTTCATATATTTTCAGGTATTAACAATATTGTGTGAAACTAACTACTCAGTGGACAAAAGCCCCAACCTGCGTTGAATTACACCCACAATATCTACCCATATATTCCTTATTATTAGCTTTTGTAACATTTTTTACTGTTTAAGAAAGGTATTTTAAGCTAATATGTATCAAATCTCCTACAATTCCTATCAATGAAGTCATATGTATGTTCTCTGATACCAAACATCTAGGTATGCTAATGAACATCCACAGACAAAACTCTATTCAATAATTATCTAAAAAATTTAAAATATTTACTAACCTCTGGAGTGGGAACTCGAAATTCAACCACAATAATTGAGATCTCACTTATTTCTACGTTTTATTTTAGCATACCTAGATGTTTGGTATCAGAGAACATACATATGACTTCATTGATAGGAATTGTAGGAGATTTGATACATATTAGCTTAAAATACCTTTCTTAAACAGTAAAAAATGTTACAAAAGCTAATAATAAGGAATATATGGGTAGATATTGTGGGTGTAATTCAACGCAGGTTGGGGCTTTTGTCCACTGAGTAGTTAGTTTCACACAATATTGTTAATACCTGAAAATATATGAAAAAACTATACATAAAAGGTAAATTTTTTTATTAATTTTTATTTATTTTAGTAGGTCGTTACGATATTCATTGACAGATAATCAGTTTGACGTTGTCGAAATTTAATTTCATTTTGACATTTAATTTCAAATAATTTTAATTTATTGGTATAATAATCTTTATAATTAGATATTTGACTCAAGTTAAAGGAGGCCACCTGATGAAGCGATCCTAATAAAACGTAGAAATAAGTGAGATCTCAATTATTGTGGTTGAATTTCGAGTTCCCACTCCCAGAGGTTAGTAAATATTTTAAATTTTTTAGATAATTATTGAATAGAGTTTTGTCTGTGGATGTTCATTAGCATACCTAGATGTTTGGTATCAGAGAACATACATATGACTTCATTGATAGGAATTGTAGGAGATTTGATACATATTAGCTTAAAATACCTTTCTTAAACAGTAAAAGTATAAGAGCCTCGTCTTGCTCTGTATTTTGAAAAACATAATTACTACTGGAAAAATATGAACTTCTCTTTATTTCCTTTTACGAGGAAAATAAACTCTATAAATATTTAGTACTATGTACTATAATTTAAGTACTATGTGAGCATTATATCACTACAATTTTTTTTAATTACTTGGGTGGTTTACTCTAGAAAAACAAACAAAAAATAAGTACCTACATCTATATGGTTTGATTGATTATTATAGTTATTCCCAAATTGGTGTGATTAAGTAATCTGTAAAATATTCTTGACATATTAAACTTGTATTGTAAATACCGAGTAATTAATTACCTATGACAAATAGATAATAATACAAGATAGAAAAATGTCTCTCCGTAGACTTAAATTTTAATGTGAATATTACGGTTATATAAGATCCGTAGAATCATTGAGCTACAATAGACATTTACATGTATTAAATTTTTTAATATGATGATAGTAAGTTTATTTACGTTCAGCTTTTACAAGAACATCGTCTTGCTTGACATTCAACTATATAAAATTATTAAAGACTGCATTATGTTATTATTTTTTTAAATGTTAAATTGAAGTATTTTTGCCGAAATAAGACACTATAAAACAATTACTTAATTACTTCAATAATAATATTTAGTTATGGTATCTGAGAGAAGTTCAAAGAAATGTATAACTAAAAGGCATACATTTTCTAAGTACATTCAATAAATGGTACTTCTATATTGTAGGTATATTTCCTTTTTATAGTGTTATAAGTAATTCTTATTTGAAAACACGGAAGGAAAATCATTCAAACTTATTCTTTTAAATTTCCAGAATATTTTGTAAATATTGTATTTCTAAAATTTTATTTTATATATAATATGCTAGCGAATAATAATTTACTGTACCTTACTTAAAGATATAAAGTATTTATATGTTTAAGAAAATATGGTATATTTGGATTTATTAGCAACGTACGTAATTTGTAAATATATAATAGTGATAGCTATCTAATAGTTAAAAATAGGTAATATTTTAAGAATTCTGATACTGAATAATCTATAAATAAGCAAATCTGTTATCACAAAATCTTATTCTTATATTGTAGATCTACGTATTTTTGTATATGTAAAAATATTACAAAAAGACTCAAAAGCTAAGTAAGATAAATATTGTCTCTTGTAAAATGAATTCTAAAATATTTGACATATACGTACATAATTTAACCTTTGAATCAGATGGTACTGATGGTAATCTATTCTGTTCAAAACGCCCATAAACCGAATTTTTTAAGAGAATGAGGAATTCAGTAAAAATGTGAATATATTTGTATTCAAGTTCGAATGCATGGGGAAAATGCCTTTAAGTACTTATTCCTGTAATTGGGTTTTCCTGTTGGAATAATAAAGTTTATTATTATTATTATTATTATTATTATTATTATTTTATTTTTTTTTTTTTTTTTCAGTAAACACCTTCCGAGGCTCCGACACATTCGGAGATGTTCTGGAGAGTCAAGCAATGACCACTCTCCACACCGTGGAGTCAGTAATCATTGCGCCCGTAAATCGTGTGTTCTGAGCAGACGTAGCGAACCAAGGACGATTGCCTTCTGCATTCTGCCGGCTAAGATCTCTGCCGAATTTCGACAAGCCGGTATGATCTTTAAGTCAGAAAGCAACGTATGTCTCATTCCACCCAGGACGCCTATAATTAGCACCACAATCTTAACAGAGTGGTCTGGATACAGCCTGCGGAGCTCGGAGAGAAGATCTCGATACTTCCTCCGTTTTTCCTCCTCTTTTAGGACGATGTTGTTCTCTGCGGGAGCCGAGAACTCAATCACAAACATCGTCCTAAGCTGGTGGTCGAGGAGGACTACATCAGGCTTATTGGCTTGGATTTGCCTGAGGGTGGGGAATGAATAGTTCCAATAAATTCGGCACTTCTCATTCCCCACAACGGATTCTATATCCCCCGGAGCATAAGGCAGCACTGGCGTCTCGTCTATCTCATACGAGTGTCGTAAATGATAATACAACACCCGTAAGGCTGAATCGTGTCTTTGGATATACGCTGTGGCCGCATATACCGGACAGGCAGACAGGAGATGCATAAGCGTCTCCGGCGCCTGGCGGCAGGCCCTGCAGCTGGTGTCAGGAACCTCGATACCCAAGACACGACTACGATAGACGAGTGTGTTAATTACACCATCTTGGCAAGCCATTATGAATCCCTCAGTCTCAGAGTTCAGCCCCGCTGACCTCAAGCAAAGGTCAGCCTTTCAGATAAGCCAAGCCCCTCTAGATGACGGTAGAAGAGACCATGCATTGGCTTATCCTTATGTAGCTGCAGAAGATGACGCGCTTCTGCAGCTTTAATTTGGGCTTTTAACTGAGCAGGATCCGATTCGGTGACGGAGTCTGGATTTTCCCGCTCAGTATCGAACACGAGACCAAGTTCATCGGCTGCTCTTCTCGCTGCCTTATATACAAACGCTCCTATCCCTGCTGCTTCATGGTCTTGGACCATGCAGAGAAGGGGATCCGAGCTCCTGATGACTTTACAGGCCTCCTCCAAAACCACTCTGCCCTGGAGACACTCCAAACTATTATTATTATTATTATTATTATTATTGTTATTATTATTATTATTATTATTATTATTATTATTATTATTATTATTATCATTATCATTATCATTATCATTATTATTATTATTATCATTATTATTATTATTATTATTATTATTATTATTATTATTATTATTATTATTATTATTATTATATTGTATTTTGTAACAAAAATAATCCCAAGGCTAGTACTACTTGGAAATTAACTTGACTAAATAATTTTTCACACAATCTTTCAGTGTCCCTTTATTCTTTACCATACACTCTGTTATATAGCCAAACCAATTACTGAAATATGTCACTCACTACAGTTCCTGTATTTAATATTCATGAAATAGTTACTTATACCAAGAAATAAACAGAAAAACATTTTATTTAAGTAGGTACTAAAATTATATCTTTTAATTATACTATTATAGTATTTATTACTTACTCATGAACTGTGTAATTATTCAATAAATAATGTTTTGTTTATAAATTGTAATGTAATTGTGCATCGCATGATGTAATTATTATAAACACTATATAAAAGGAAAAAAACTACAGCTAAATGTTCCAGCAATTGTCTTTTTATCATTCACTCGAAACTAATGCAAACAGTTGCCACAAAGAAAATAAACCACAACATTAAGATGATACTGGTTGTTTTCTACACTAATACAGTAGCACTGTATTGGAATTTAAAGTAGATTTTCTAGTTATCAAAATGTAAATTTTTAACGAATGGAATATACGACTACTTTAAATATTTTAGGTAACGGTTACCTAAATTTTGACAAACTACACATGCAATAAAATAAATTAATTGTCTGTTGCTTACGTGACAAAACATAATCTTTATCGAAGTAAATGAGATGTTATAAATTTTATTACAGATAAAAGCTATGGAGAAAAGTGATAAATACCACAAAAATGATCGGCTAATTAGAAAACAACACTGAATACAAAATTGGCTTGAAGTATTTTAGTACGCTAACAATTTATAGGATTTGATTTACTAATTTTTGTAAACTTTCTCTTTATAAATATAATTTGTAATTTAAATTTTTCAGTTTAGATATATAAATGTATAACAGGTATAACTGGCTATTATTTTTTAATAGTTAACTTGTAACTTCACTGAAAAATATTGTCATGAAAATTCAGAAAACTGAAAGCATAAAAATGGTGGTAAGAAAATATGGCAAAATTTGACGATTATATTGTGATTACATTTACAATTGTGAAAATGTTACCTACAATAATATACTCATTGTGTCATAGTGTTTGAGAAATATTTTCTGATTTTATCTCTTAAAGATAAAAACTCAGAAGTTATATATCCAAACAACTTTAATGCCAAAATAAAGCTTAAAGGTTATATATTAAGTAGAGGAAATTATTGCCTGGTTATGTCACTAGATTTAGAAAGCAAAACAATTTTTTATATACTGTTAACGTTTCGGTCTATATTAGGTTTTCTTTAGGGCTCTACTAGTTACAATTATACCGGGTGAAAACGCAAAGTGGAAACACGCTGTAACTATTTTATAACTGCTGATAAAATTTGAAATTGGGTGGGTTTATACTAGATGGTGCTATGAATTTATTTATGGTAAATTTATATTTTTAAATGGGCATGACATTTTTGGAATCAGCGGATCATTTTACGTATGGTAGGACACATTTTCTGGATAAATGAACCCACCCAATTTCAAATTTTTATCAGCAGTCATAAATAAGTTACAACGTGTTCCCACTTTCCGTTGTCACCCTGTATGTTATGCAACTTTAATAAAATTACTGTAAAATAATTAATATAAAAAAAATAAGAAACACATTGCACACATTATTACAATTAAGTATTACCTTGGTTATTAAATTATTAAATATAATAGGTTAAAAGAGTAAAGATAGGAAAAATTGAATTAATAACAAATAATTTTATAAAAGTTGTATGACATAGGTACCTATAACTGTAACTTGTAGAGCTCTGAAGAAGGCCCAATATAGGCCGAAACATTGGCAGAATTAAAACAATTGTGTTTCTTTTTAAATCTAGTGACATATCACCAGGCAATAATTTTCTCTAGAATAAAGTAAAAGTTACCAGCAAGAAATAACATTACATTTTTATTTGTGATAAACGGTAGGTATTGGATAAGTGAGCACTGTTTACGTTTACACACTTAGGTATTTATGAACTCGCGGAAGCATTGCATGAGTATCTTTGATTTTATCTATAATTTTTCGTTTCAATGCCCTTCAATATTGCGGCACTGGCATGCAACTTTACTGTTAAGGTAGCCCCACCGAAAAAATCGGCTGGGGTCAATGGTAGCCCAGACCATTAAGTTACATCTGAATGCTACTGCCATATGATCAGAATATTTTTAACACCTGCATTGTTGGATGGATCAATTATTCTCAGAAAGAGTTATCAGTCGAAGAGATTACTGGCCAGCGAGAAGTGCCGATCTGACTCAGCTGATTTTTTCTTGTGGAACTACCTTAAGAGCGAAGTGCATACCCCTTTGCCACAAGATTTGAGGAAATTGAAACACAAAATTAGCAATGAAATCAACTCTATTCATCGTGTAATGATTTGTCAGGTTATCACTTAGTTTTATTAGAATGGAAGACATTATTAGAAATTATATTTCTACTTGTGCGGGAGAGGGGACGATATATTTTCATAAAGTAGGCCGCATTTGCGCCCAGAAACTCCTTACGTTGGTAGGCCCTAACCTAACCCTTTGGTACAGGAATGAGGGAAACCTGGAACACCTCATTAATTAGGGGGATGATTAAACGCCGACCGGTATCAACCTCTCACGTTGACCCTAGCCAACTTTTTTTCACTCACTCTGCGGGAATTGAACCCCAGACTATTTCTAAATATTGCAGTAATCACAATTCCAATTTGTAATATATGTCTTGTGACCTAATTCTTAACAGCGATGATAACTTTATGATTTAGCATGAACAGTTTTCATCGTTATTTTAGTTTCTCATGAATCTGAAGCCATTTATCTTTAAAAATCTATTAAAAGGTATTGACTGGAAAATCGTGTGCTATACCTAGTATACCTAGCGCCATTTAATATTTTTTTGTCAAAGTTAAAACAGACTGCACATGTTTTCATGAATTTCCGAAGTTTTTAGATTCTTATCTATTTGTCTACTTCATATGGTTTTTGTACGTAGGTACTGCTAACTTATATTTTCCGATACAAAGTAAAATTTTGATACTTGCAACGGGTTTCTAATAAGTACAAAAGATAAATTTATTCTATATGTGAAAATAAGAAAAACATAAATAAATTCAGAAATTATGTTCACTTAAACCATTTTCTTATCCCCATGCAAACTAAATTTTAGCACAGGATTCCTAAAGTGAATTCTGACAAATCAGTTTCAATGATCATTTTAATTAATCATGTTTTATGAAAATGGAACAGGAACATACATATTATATGTTCACATGCTTCATTTGTAAATTTATAACTTCATACGTTTTTTTATCGCATTGTTCTTGTAACAATAGTAACATCATTTGGATACACACAATAAATATACTCTGTGTGTAAAGTTCAGAACACAATGAATTATTAAAATAATTAATTGAAACAAACTTTTATAAAATTATTATTCAAAAAAAAAGAAAAAAATATCTTTAAAAATTTAGTTAAATAATCATAGGCGTACACGGAAAGAGTTATAGCATGATCGAGGGGGTTGGATAACATAATATCCTACATGTAATTTTCTTATACTTTAATAAAGATGACTAAATCTCAATAAGCGTTAACTTTTGTACATAGCTAATGGGTAAATACTTATCGACTTAGCTTGCTGCAAGAAATTTCTACTCTTATGTGGTACATGTATTTTAAAAACATCCATCTCCATTCAATAATTATAGGGACTGAATAGTTATGGATGAAGATGAAGAATCGCACTTTTAGTAAGATAATAGTGTACTTGGAATCTTGAACTAGTGCGTAGTAGGCTACACTTTCCTTACACTGTGGCGTTTGTTATACTTGATGTAATTTTTTTTGTCTATGTTCATGCAAAAAACAATACTTTATTGAACAATATTTAGTGGAAAAAGTGGTTCTTCATTGCTCTAGAGCAATAAACATTTTATTGCACTCATCTGTCATTCTTCTGCAGCGTTTTGTCATCATGACAAACATAAACCTTCAAATCGACGTCACATTTTTCTAGACTTAGTGTCATATAAATAACATTTTTTGGTTTTTGCATGAACGTAGAAAAAATATTGTATGCAACTCGTACAAAACGTGTTTATTGCACTCGACGTGTCGTTGCATAAATAACTATTAAGTGACTGGTGTATCCGTGTAGTGTGTCCAGTGTAGCACAGGCAGCATACGTAGCGCAGGAAGTGTAGTGTAGGTGACCTAACCATAAATCGTTTATTTTATTCTATTTTAATGTACATATTTCAGTAATTTAACGTCATACTCGTCTGTTTTAAACGAATTAAACAACTGTTAGCTGATATCAGTATTGATAAAAGTGAAGATACTACTGCTTATAGTAACAGCAACGATGATGCATTCTTATAACTTATGAATTGGAGAGAAAGGAATTTACATTAAAAATTATTTTGAAGTAATTGTACCTAAATTCACCAATTGAAATTGTGTTGGTGTCTGTCAAACGTCACATTCATCTTACACTTTACACTTTTGCCCCCAATCGTCAGCTATGCATCTTCCAATTCTTACACTGGTGTACACTAGCCATACCATACCTGCTCACTCCATTGGAATACCAAACACAGCTAATTATAATGTTATAATTAAATCATTTTCTTTAACTTTTGGAGAAAAATACGTTAGAGAATAGGGTTTGTCGCTGAAAGATAATGAATTGTACCTTTTTACTTTGAACCCTACACTGTGAAAAATACTTAATAATTCACATAAATTTAAGTCCTATCTATTAGCTTTACATACCACAGATAAAACTTAAATGACACAGTGTAGATATTTTTTCTAATTTGCTTAGATTTTTTTAAAACTACCCCTAAGAAACCGCTGCGAATATGTCACTTCTAACTGGTTTTAAAGATACCAAGAGCCAACGTGACATCGGCTTTAGAGGCGAATTGGTGTGACGAAGTTGGTGGAGAAGGGGATTTTGATGGATGGATAGTAAATATTAGGGTATCACAGTTCATTTTTTAAATATACGCCCTTAAGGCATTTTCTTTATCTTATGTGTAAACTAGAAATAATCCCTAAACTTAAAGAATTCTATATTAAGTACGATTAACATGATTGCCCTTACTTAGGTCGAAATATCAACCTTGAGGGGCCCCCCAGACTATAACGCTATAATCTTAGGATTAATAATTCACATAATTCACTAAACCCATAGATAATACGTGACGCAAGTTTTTCATAATAATTTTACAGTCACAATTTTTAAATCCAGATTGTTATAGTTATCTATTGATAATAGAAATTTAAATTATTAATAGTTGAAAAAAATCTAAGAAACGATTGATTATTTGAGTGATTAAAATGCAATTAATTGTCTTAGGATGTATTTAATTAGACAACCCTAATGCTCGACGATAAGATATAGCATCTTTTAAAAATAACTAGATGTGCGATATTAATAAATATCAAAAAATTAGTAAGAATTTGAAGATCTTAATTCCCTAAAAATAATTTTTGTGATGACACCATCGGAAATACAAAGACGTTTATAAGCAGTCTTTGTTAATACAAAAATAATACTCCCATTACTAATTTTCTTCAAACCAGCATCATTCTCAGCACTCAGCAAGTCTCTATAGCTCCGTTATAGTTTCGACAGCTAACTGTTCTACAACGATTCAGTAGTAATTGTAGTTGATAAGAACTACTAAGCCATGAGAAGCAGACAACTGGATAACTTACGAAACTAAGCTGAATGCAAATTGTTGATTTTCAAGTTGTATGCTTTCTAAATTGTCAAAAACAGAACTAACTTATTATATATTTTTGGGTATTAATAATATTGTGTGAAACTAACTACTCAGTGGACAAAAGCTCCAACCTGCGTTGAATTACACCCACAATATCTACCCATATATTCCTTATTATTAGCTTTTGTAACATTTTTTACTGTATTATAAAGGTATTTTAAGTTAATATAAATCAAATCTCCTACAATTCCTATCAATGAAATCATATGTATGTTATCTGATACCAAACATCTAGGTATGCTAATGAACAATTCCACAGACAAAGCTCTATTCAATAATGATCTAAAGAAAATAATTTATATTAATTTACTAACCTCTATAAATATCTAACTTCACTTTTTGGCAGAGGGCACCTGAAGAAGCAATCCTAAAAATGCAGAAATAGGTAAGATCTCATCTATTGTGGTTGAATTTGTCGTGTTCCCACTGCCAAAAAGTGAAGTTAGATATTTATAGAGGTTAGTAAATTTATATAAATTATTATCTTTAGATAATTATTGAATAGAGCTCTGTCTGTGGAATTGTTCATTAGCATACCTAGATGTTTGGTATCAGAGAACATACATATGATTTCATTGATAGTAATTGTAGGAGATTTGATTTATATTAGCTTAAAATACTTTTATAATACAGTAAAAAAAGAACTAAATTAATAACTTTATAACCCCTTTCCCAATCGCGTTGAAATTTGGACCATTTATTTGAACTATTATGGCATACTATCTCTTAAAATATTAGTGAAAAATTTTCCTGACTAGTAGTTATCTTCGGTTATCAATCCATTTTACCGGTCAATGCTTTTACAGTCCGTTTTTTTTTTTTAAACGGGCACTAACACTAAAAAAGTCACATTAATCTAAAAAATATATCTCTTGAGAAAATCGCCTACAGATAACCACTTTTGAGAAAAATGGCCATTACTCGTAGGTCTGTGTATGTTTCGGTTTGTGTAGCGAATGTTACGGATTTAAAAATTTGAGTTCTGTAGGCGATGAAAATAAATTATTGTTGTTTACTTTTACTATGAGGTTAGTGCCATTTGCTCCGTGTTTAATAAAAGGATATTAGTAAGAACACTCCGTTCTAAATAAACTAATAGAACTGGATTTAAAAAGTTTACAAAATCAATTAATATAATAATAATGCCTGATACCAACAGCAAACACCATTATGTTATCATAATCTACTGAAATCAAATTTTTAAATTTGTGACACTCGCTACATAAACCAAAACACACAATTTTTCTCAAGAATGTGGTTGTAGTCTATAGGTGATTTACTCAAGATATTTTTTTTAAAATAGTGCGCCCGTTTCAATGTTTTTGTCAGTTTTACAAAAATACTACTACTCTAAAAGTTTACACTCTAAACCAACGAAAATGAGTATATTTCACTAAATTTTTTTATAAATAATAGTTCAAATAAATATTTACCAAATCAACGCGATTGGTAAAGTGGTTATTAATTAAATTGGTTTTTATTTGACAACTGTCAAGCCCTATAATTGAAAAAAACAACAAAAAAAATATTTAACATTTTTTCGTAGATTGTTTTCCATTTTGGCCCCTACTGAGAAATTTCTTTGAGAACGCTCATGTGGAAAACTATTATTTAGAACTATTCTAGGATCATTCGAATTCAAAACAAAAACAGGCATTATATGTCTGCCTCTAAGTATAAGGAAAAAACTGTTTCTCCCAAGATTATTGAAATCAATACTAAATCAAAATACCTCTGCTTGAGTTATTATAGTAAATGTTAAGTATGTACCTACATATAACTAAAATAATCTATTTCTGGTAGTGTACTTTTATCACCCTGTAATATCTAATCCCGTTTTTGGATTTATGATTATATGAAACATTTTAGAATTATATTTACTATTTACTATTTGAGAAAGTAGAAAATACGTACTCTGTACATATTTACCGGCATATACAAAAAATACAAATAATTAAAAATGCGTTTCACAAAAAAAAAAATAGCTTAAAATAAAAAGCACGCTACAGTAAAATATCCTCAGAAATAATCCCTTTAAAAAGTTGAAAGTCGAGAATGGTAGGACTATACAAACAAAATAGGTAGCTTTGTATTGCTTCACCTTTTTCGTTACGTTTTTTGTTTGTTGGCGTTGTTGTTTGTCGCGCTTCTTTAGTTAGGCAGTGCAGCGAGCGTCTTGCGTTATTTATCGTGATAAATAAAATTAGTGAACAATAATGTAGTGGTGAAAATGTGAAATGTGTTGTAAATGTTATTTTGTAAATAATTTGAAAAAATAAGTGCCTATTTTGCTAATCGCCTGATACATTATTTAAGCCTTCAAATAGAAAGACGACAATGGTAGAAATAAGAACAAGGATTGGACAGGTAAATTAGTAAAAACTTAATGAGACGTAATATCTTAGTTCTAAACGTAATGATTTATTATTAAAAATTATTATAGCGTAAGATGGGGTGAATTTGGTCAACTCTTTAACTTTGACGAAGAAGATTTAAACTTAAAACTATTTTGATCCTAAATTCACAAAAAAATTTGAACTTCGTGACCCTGCTATAAACATTTTTGAACTTTCTTCTTCATATGGTTGATCTCCCCCGCACAAAATCTGTACTATGTATATCATTCTCAGTTATTTTAAGAATATATTTTGCTATTTCTGGTTCTCGAAAAGTTTCACCCCTCACTCCTAGAAGATGGACAAAGTCACCCCTAAAATGCACAAAATTGCATGGGATGACTTTGGCCACCCTATTAATGGTAAAAGGTGAAGCTTTTAGAGAATATCATTAAGGAAATCTTCCAGCAAGTTATCTGTTAACAAGGTTAAATCAATGGTATGCTTTTTTACTTCTTTTTTACTTTAATATACGTCAAAACTACAGATTTTTTTAATGAACTACATACATAGCATGGAATTTTCTATACTAATTAATGAAAAATACCCTTCTGCTCTCTCGATTTTATTCATATGCACATTATAGACTTCCTAAAATAGACTACTTCATGAAAATTTTGTTATGTTTTTTTTTCCAACAAAGAGCGAAATTATAAAAACTACTGCTTTCGTAGTTGCACCTTTTATGCTGATTGCACACGCAGCCAGTAGCCAAGCCGTAAGACAGTTTGATTGACAAAAACTCATAATGTCGCCCCTAAAAATGAAATTCGAAGAAACAGTAAATTTCTTTCATCATTACGTTCTGAAAAATCTCGCTTAGGTCTCATAGCCATACATTTTCTAACACAAATTTTATCTTTCTTATCAATTTTACTGTCTATAATTTCCATAATTTTGTTGGAAATTAATAATGCCATGGTAGCAAATGAAACTAGTCCTAGTACTTAAGGTCGCCATATTTTTCGGCCTAAAATGATCAAATTTGTAGTGTTTTTTAGGTACTGAGATCCCGAAAAATAAAACACGTAGAGCAAAAGTAATATCAAAAATAAAATTATTGATGTTTTGTTTATACATTTTTACTATTTAAACGTTCCTCAAATAATATAATAACTTTTAAAATGCATTTGTATGACACACACTATTTCGCTATTCTAACCCCACATTTTAACAATTATTTTCACATACTTATAAACAAAAGTGAACAATTTTATATGCAGAACTATGTAAGCTTTATGTTATAACATTGTTTACATCTATAGTTGAATTAAAAAAATACTTATTTTGAAAGATTTCAGTACCTAAAAGTTTGTTGGATAGATCGCTTTATGACGTTATATAATGGTTTTACTTCGGTACCTTTGAATATTCGCAGGTGGCATGAGATAACATTCTTGTTATTTGCTAAACTCTATATTATTCAGTTCTTAAATGTCTAAAATTACTTGTATTTGTAGAAAACTCTAATTCAAGAATACGGCGGTACCGAAGTAAAATCAATATACAATAACGTCAGAAAGCGATCTATCCAGCAAATTTTTAGGTACTGAAATCTTTCAAAATACGTATTTTTTTAAATTCAACTATAGATGTAAATATCGTTATAATAACATATACTTACATAGTTATACATAATAATATAAGATTGTTCACTTTTGTTCATCAGTATGTGAAAATAATTGTTAAAATGTGGGGTTAGAATAGCGAAATAATGAGTGTCATACAAATGCATTTTGAAAGTTATTGTATTATTTGAGGATAGTTTAAATAGCAAAAGTAATAGCAATACCGCGACCTTAACTGGCATATGATATGTGTGTGCATTTTTTATGTACTGTCACCACCCAAACATATTGTTACATATTTTACGAGATGCCCTGAATTAGATGTTTTCAAAACGTATACTAACTAGAACAGAAAATTAAATATAATTTTAAGCAAAACGTTCCCAGCGAACACGGGTCCAGATAGTCAATAAACAAATTCAAGATAATAAATATTCACTGCTTAAATAATTTTTTTTGTTTAACTGAAAAAATTTCAAAACACTGGTTAAGACAAAGTAAAAAAACTTTCAATTAAAAAGTGCTTACAAATTTTGCTAACACCTATATGATACCAAAATGACGGTAAAAAGAACAGACTGACAGAATGCACATATAATTTTATCAGTAAACGTAAGCGGGCAATATATTAATTTATAATGACCATAAATATGTAACATCGAGATAAAATGGTTTACAGATTGTCAGGAATCAAACAATAACCTGCAATTAGCAATTGTGAACATGAGAATGCAATAAATATATAACTGTCCCATTCACCATTACAATCATTTTCACCGGTTTTTGTTTCTAACTATATTCTGTTAGAAAACCAAATTGTGGTTGTAAATATTAAAATTCATTTTGAAGAATTCATATTGTTCATTTATTGAAAATTTTTTTGATTTACTACACCTATTGCAAGCGCAAAAATCCGCTTTACAGTGTGCAATTCTTTGTGCAATTTGCAAATCTCTTACAACTAGGCATGCGCTCTGAACAGTAGCGTTGCAAAAACCGTCATATCTGAAAGACCCCTGCACTTTTAAAATATAGGTCGATTTTTATTATAGCTTTTCTGCAATTCTGGGGCATAATTTAATGATTTGTATGGTTACCATCATACGCAAATATTCCTAGGCTGCATTTCAAATTGCCTTCTTTCGCTTCTACTACGATTATTATTTGATTGTTGAGCTTGCAAAAACTGAAACCTTTATTTTATATGTTATGCTGTTTGTTATTGCCACCTGTCAAATTTGAATAAACAGTTTTGTTTTTAGTGTGTGTTCGGGTTGAAGTGTTGGTATCACTTCCATTGCAATTAAGAATAGACGACTGTAAAATAAACTGTAAGTCAGAATTTTAGGAATGGTATTGCAGGTTCAAAGGCTTGCTGCAATCCATAGGCGACAAATATAACATGTACTAAAGTATTTTGTTTTAAATATCTTTTTTCACTTAGATATACACAGATTGGTGTGTGCAAGTACCTACCTACTTCTATCTTTTCACATTTCAAGCATATAATTTGAATTGAACACTTACGTTTATTTTATTTTCCTCTTAAAACTTGTCTTTGTTTTTGCAGTATTACGCTTATTTCTACTAGTTTTTTTAACAATCATTTTTAAGAAGTAGATTGCGAATATCCGATTTGCACCACCGACTTGAAATTAAAATGTTTGTATAATCGATAATCTCTTCTCAAGCTAGTACGACATACACAGAATATTAAAGTGTGTATACAACTGTAATTTTGAATCGATTTCAGTAGTAGCATTAATAAGAAATTAATTGCTTGCTATTAACGATTTTTGGTGCATACAAACAATGCATGCAAAACATAAATTAGCTGTTCTATTTTTTTGTATATCTGTAGATATGTAGCAAAAAGTAGATGTGTAATTAATTTTGATGCATATATTCACTCATTTATTTATTTTCTTTAAAAATACCTAGACAAAATCATGAATATATTATGCATAGAATAGTACGTAGTAGAACGGAACGGAACGAACCTACTTCATTCAGAATTGATGGCAGATTTCTAAAATAATATCAAAACGTGAATAAGTCAGTACCGTACCATTTTTTTTTTATTAAAAAAGGTGGTGGCATTCACACACGAACGCCACTGGCGCAAGTAGTAATATTCAGATCACTCAAAAAATGCACATTTAACCCTCAAAAGCGTGTTTCAAATTTCGAGTTAATATATTTAAAGCTCTTTGTGATAATTGATAACAATAAATAAGAAATTAAAATTTAAACATTGCATCTCGGAAACGAAGCATATTTAGACCAACGTTTTTATGAACTTTTTTTCACAAAATAACGTCGTGAACCACTCCCTAAAATATTTCGCACTTATTTACCTACTAACACCCTGTATAGGTATGTTCGGTTAAATTGCAAAATTTGGAGACCCCAGATGTATCTGCTCTGTGTCGGTTTTTATGCGGAGCACCCTGTATATATATATATATGTAATAGGCAAATGATACTGAGATTAGAATACGACTTTGCATAGGAATAGTCATGTTTTCCTAAGCAAAATTTATTACAGAAAAATAGTGTTTTGTGTCATATATTTAAGTTAATGAATTATAGCGCAGATAAATAGTTAGCTTATTTATCTGTGATTATAGTTAGGTAATATTAGTTTAGGTAAGTATTAGAATGTGCTACCTATTTATAATTAGCATTAACATTAGATTAGGTATATTTACAATATGTTAGCTAACTAGAGAATTATAACAAGATTAATAATATAATAGTAATATCAACCCGTCTAATCTTTTAGATGCGTTCAGAAGTTGTGCGAAACATGGGGCGGCATATTATTATTTAGCGGTCGCTGTATTTCTCGCTGTAAAATGCTTAAAATTGTGATGTGCAGAAATCTTAAAAAATAAAACGTAAAACAAAATTAATATCAAAATTAGAATTTTTGATGTTTCATTTATCCACTTTTACTATTTAAATTATTTTCAAAAAAAACTTTTAAAAAGCGCCTGTAAAACATCCATTATTTTTCTAATTTAGCCTCACATTTTAAAAATTATTTTCACATAAATACTTACAGACAAAAGTGAACAATCTTATATGCAGAACTATGTAAGTTTATGTTAAAGCAATATTTACATGTACAGTGAAATTGAAAAAATTCGTATTTTGAAAGATTTCTGTACCTAAAAATTTGTTAGTTATATATTTGTTTTATTTTGGTACCTTTGAATATACGCAGGTGGCATTCCTGTTAGATCTATATTATTCAGTTCTTAGATGTCTATTATTTGTATTTGTAGAAAACACTATTTCAAAATTACGGCAATCTTAATGTTGGTGGACTCTAATTCAGTGTGATAATGAGGGAAACTTAAACAGTTTGACCATCATCAGTAATAATCAAAGACTTCATTATATTTGTTTAAAAAGTAAATACCGTAGAAACTCTACTGATAAAATCAAGTTTTCACCTTAAATCTAGACTGCATAATTTTTCGCAGAAAACTGTAGATTATGAATTATATCTAGTTGATAAATTTCATGTTTTTGGAGGAACAGTTGGAAGATATTTTTAAAAAACAATGTTTTAACGGATATCTTTTATTGTAAGGAACAGCAATATTTTCCTTGCCAATATCAAGTTTGTTTCATTGAGTACGAAGAAAAATCAAGTCCTGCGAATTTTTTTTTTATTTGCTTCAAAATTTCTTTTTACTATCAGTTGTCATAGTCATACTACATACATCACATTTGGTTTGTGATCGACTGATGGCTCATCAGATTGATCAAATGATGAATTTAAAATCACCTATTACTTCTATCACGTATACACTGGTGAATTTACATATCGATTCCTTCCACCAATTGGGATTGGTGCATCATCTTGACATCTTTACAGTTTATTTGCCTTGAAGTTGGTTTAATTTTGTTACACCCCATATAATATGCAATAAATAAGTCAATAAATGACATTTTTGTCAGACATTTTTAAATTAGCATTCAAAATTTTTCGGTATGAATTGGATTTATTATTTTCTCGGAGATACTGACACTTCATCAATCTGTTTCATTATTATAGCTGTGGTAATTTTAGCAGGATTGTACTTGTATGACACTTATATAAACGGTAACGCAGCTTGTCTATCTTATAACAATAATTTAAATAATTATGGGTATGGAGATTGCGGAGGTAAGTACCTACATGGTTTTATAAGAACTGTTAACTAGATTTTGTTTCATTCTATTTCATTGCAGGTCCATCCTCATGGCAGCAAAAGTTTATAGCAGCCGGAGGTCAAAGGCAGTCCCCAATAAATTTGATCGCTAGAGGATGCATATGCATTCCTTCAGAAACCGTGGATCCTTTACAGTTTTCTTGTGAATTTCATGTACCTCCTTGTGATATGAAACTTTACAACACAGGACACAATGGTAAATTCGTATTTATTTAAAAATAATGATTTTTTGTATGAACGTAGATGATGCCGTGAATAGGGTGATTCACAAGGTTTGTCTCAATATTCAAGCAAAGGTAAAAATCTTTGTTGTACTAGTAACTTTGTCATACAAAGCCATTTACCACATTTATTAGTGAATTAAATATTACAGTTCTCAACTTAAAAAAGAAAAAATATATAACTATATTTTTGGCGACACCTATTAAGAAAGTAACAAATATAATTCCTTTTATCCTTCGGTCATGTAATAAGATTATTAAAATTCATTTTCAGATGAACGTCTGTAATTAAGGTTTAAACAAAAAATTACTCTAAAAGATCTAAAGGCAATTACGCTATGCAGCTAAAGGGTAACGTGCAGTGCAATATATGGATTTTAAAAGTAATTTTATTACAAAATGAAAGTAGTACCTACTATAAAATAAATTAAAAAGTTCCCATAAACATTGGTCCTCCGAAGCAAAGTTACTGATATATGAGCCCCCATAGGGGTTTTACCATTTGAATGTTTTTTAAAACAACTTTGTTTCTGATTAATAAAGGAATGAAAATTGTACGTAATAACCATACCATAAGGGTCTGTAACTATCATAAGTTTCATCAAAATAAATAATAAGGTTATAAACAAGGGCAGTTTTCTAACTACTCTTAACAGAAATTTCTGTATTCCTTTGAATTATCAAACAAATAATATTTTTTAATGAAGTATACTTTTTTAAAGAAAAAAGTTCTTTACTTTTTATTTCGAATTCTGCGTAGTTTAGTCAGGAATAATTATTTTTTAAATAATGTATGGTTCAGAAGAGTAAACTTTTTTAACATTGTCGCATAGTAGGCATCTGTCATAATAACAGTTTCATTGTAGTGATTGTCACATTCTATAGAGGGATATACTCGCGGCAAGAATTCAGACGTCTTACGTCATGGCTGACGTTAGTCAATTGTTTTTATTGTCAATGTAATTTTCGTAACTCTCAGTTGCAGTTTCTTAAATATTTTGATGAAAATATAATGAATTATTCATTTGTTCGCATATCTATATATATTTTTTGTAAAAAAGTGTAGGCTAATTGAAATTTTGAAAATGTTTTAGAAGTATATAAAAAGACATTCAATTTGAGCCAGAAAATACTCTCTTGTCCAAAGTCAAAAACAACAATATTTAAAAATGATGATTTGAGATCTAAACATTATTTTTGGTTATTTCTATGATTATTTCAGTCATCTTAAAATATTCACATAATTTGACATATTACAAACCAAAGACAGCTTGTATTATCGCGAAAACACTAACTGTCTTTCAATTCTGATTGGTCTATCAGCTTTATGTTATCAATAACTAGGGATATAGATTGCAAAGCAAAGTCACAGCACAGTTTGACAAAAAATAATTCTAGCTGCAGATGTTAAAATCACCTCTCACTGTGTTCATGAAATAAACTAATAAAATACCACTCGTAAGTGAATTTATTATATGTATCGGTCAGTGGTCGCGCGGTTTAAGGCGTCAGTACTTGAATCGAGGTGACTGGATCGCTGTGGGTTCGACCCCTGCAGCCGGTAGACCGTATATAAGCTATATTCGTGGAGAGATTGGCACCCTCTCTGCGGGTATGGTAGGGTGGAAGAATGTTGGCTTGGGTCAATGTGAGAGATTGATACCGGTTGGCATTTAACTACCCCCTTAATTAATGAGGTTTTCCAGGTTGCCCTCATTCCTGCACTGAATGGTGGTTAGGGCCTACAAACGTAAGTCGTTCCTGCTTAATAATAATATGCCGCCCCCTCTCCCGCACAAGTTTTCGACTTCTGGGCTAATCCTCGTGACTAGAATGAGGGGTAGAGATTTCGTTATTATTATAAGTTTGTCGATTTATTTCTAAACGAAACTGAGTTGCTTGAAAACACCACAAATCCACAGGACAAGTGGTGTTTTCTTTATTACACAAACATTCAATCAGTAGTGGTATTACTACTGAAAACACAACGTCCTATCGATTTCGGACAAGGGCTTTCTGGGTAAAACTGAATGCTCCTTCATATTTTTCGAAACATTTGCAAAATTCTATCTCCACCATTGGATGATTTTCGTCGCAACATGACATGTTTTTTAACGGTTTTTTTCGTTAAGAAATAAACAGCGCCTTGAATTTCAGAACTAAAGATCCTATGATCCTAAAACGCTTCAGGGTGCATATTTATAGGAACCTTTAGTCTCAAAATGAGGTCCTCTGAAGGCTTGCTATTTAAAAGTGAGATGACCTGTATAAAATCAATTTAATTGCGTGTTAGCATTACAGAAAAAGTGAGAATGAATGTTAATGTAAACTCTTTCTTCTAATTTTTAGTCGTAGATGCGCTGTTCAAATATTACAGATTACTTTCTGAATGTCGTTGTTAAACATATTAGGTTTATTCCAACAGCAGCTGCGGATTTTTAATCATAAAATTATTGGACCAGTTAAATTGTTAATGTAGTTAAGAGTAGCGTAGTAATGTATAAAAATAATTGGGCGAACACTTCTGACAGTCTGTGACCCATCCTTGACTATTGTTGGAACAAATTCATTATAGCCTGCATTACAATTATTTTTAGTTGTTATTTATGCTACCTGGGGCAGTGGCAACAGGCCTGTGATATCTGGAGGTCCCTTAACCGACGAATACACTTTCCTCAATATCCGTTTCCGCTGGGGACCAAATGAAAATGAAGGCACAGAACACATGATTAATGGGTCGAGATATGCCATGGAATTGCAAGCTGCCTTTGTAAAAGGTGTAATCCAGCAGAATTTTGACATTCTTGAGGCAGCTAGGTGTGGATCGCTGTTGATGTTAAGCTATATGTTTATGGTAGGTATATGCAAAATTAAGTATTTGTTCTATGATGGTTTCCTGGGTTGTTATGCCATGACGTAGGTAACTGGTAGGGCCAGTAGCACATTACTAACCTTAGCTGGGATTCATAGACTTACCCTAATAGCTCTCGGACTAGGTTCTGTGGAGGTGAACTAGCTATCTGTACTTATGGGAATTTGTCTATTTCTTTAATTTACCCTAAAAAGTGAACCACTTTGTGTAAACTAATAATATTCGGTAGGGGTACTCGTTTTTACGTTACTCAATCCAATAACATCGTAAGTGAGTCAGAAATGCAAGTCTAGTGTCATGTATTATGTTTATTTGCAAAAATAACACCCTGTATGTACGATTTTGAAAAATTTGTTCATGTATTTGAGTAAAGCAAAAATAATAGAGTTTATGGTGAATTTGCTGTAGTTGTAAAAAATATATGTAGTAATTCAAAATAATAAAAGAATAAGCAAAAGTATTAAAATTTTAAAAGTCCCTGTGTGTCCAAGATTCTCACAAATTTCTTACTTATTTAAGCACTTTTGTGCAGTGGTTATATAAGTAGGTATTTTTCTCCTTGATCTATGCTTTAAAGAGACGATGAAAAATAATTGTAGGTAAGTGCTAAGTTTTAATATTTGAAGAAAGTTGTTAGCAACATTTAGAAACATTTATTTTTGTTATTCTCTTTAGTTATATTTTCCTATTAAAATATAGGTTACATGAAATTATTTAAATGATCGTCATTACTGACAAAACAACTTCTGTGTATTTTAGATATTTGTTTATTTCATACTGTTCAATAATGCTGAATTTTTGGTTCAAAAAGTAACGCCTGACGGCCTCGTTAGCCTGAACGTAGAAAATAGTTATTTATGCAACAAGTACAAAGAGTAAGTGTTTATTGCACGCGACGTGAAATTACCCAACGTTGAGTGCAATAAACACTTTTTGTACGAGTTGCATACAATATTTTTTCTACGTTCATGCAAAAACCAAAAAATATTTTATTTAGATGACACAAATCTAGAAAAATATGACGTCGATTTGAACGTTTATGTTTGCCATGATGACAAACCGTTGTAGTAGAATGATAGATGAATGCATTAAATATTTAATTGCACTAGTGCAATAAAGAACCACATTTTCCACTAAATATAAATTAATAAAGTTTTGTTTTTTTCATGAACGAAGAAAATAGTTATTTATGTAACAAGTACAAAAAGTAAGTGTTTATTGCACGCGGCGTGAAATTGTCCAACGTTGAGTGCAATAAACACTTTGTGTACGAGTTGCAAACAATATTTTTTCTACGTCATGCAAAAACCAAAAAATGTTTTATTTAGATGACACAAGTCAAGGAAATGATGACGTCGATTTGAATGTTTATGTTTGTCATGATGACAAAATGCTGTAGTAGAATGCAATAAACGTTTTATTGCACTAATGCAATAAAGAACCTCTTTTTCCACTAAATATAGTTCAATAAAGTTTTGGTTTTTACATGAACGTAGAAAAAGTAAATTAAAGAAAAGATAATTACTTTAAAGAGATTTCCATGGTAACCCACATATTACATATGTTATTGGGTTATTTGTTGACATTTCAGAAACGTCACATGACAGAGTTTGATTTTTAAAATAAAAAAGCCGCAAAAATATTTACAATTAACTATTAGATTATTTGAATACTTTCAGTGCTGTATGAAATAAAATATTGTATGTACCACGGACGAAATTTGGCTTTAGGGTACCTACTCGTAAAAATGTATTCATACCTTAAAGCTTCACTTTTCGTTCTACTCGTAGATGCATAGAAAACTATTATACGATTGCTTTTTTTCAAAATTGGTTAAATATTACCACATCATTAAGTTACGCTTTGTATAAAACTACTCTCAAATAGTTTTTTAAAGTGCTTGGTGATCCAAAACATTATTAATATCAATATAATATTCTTTGTACGATTTACAGTTTTATTTTAACTTTTGTAGGTAACACCAATAGATAACCCTTATGTGGAGCCCATCGTGTCAGCACTTCGATATATTAAATATCCAGGGGGTTGTGTTAGCATTGAACCAATAATTCTATCCTTACTAATACCAGATTTTTCGAGAGATTATTACATGTACACAGGATCTATGTCATTTCCTCCTTGTATAGAAGGCGTAAAGTGGATTGTTAAACCAGAACCTCTCCTAATTTCCTCCAAACAAGTCCGTAAATTTCGAAAATTACACGGACTTGGGGGACCAATACTATTGAACACTAGACCCGTGCAAAATATTAATAATAGGGACATCTTTTACTATGACTAATGTATTAAATTGACTTTGTACTAGGAAATATGTAATATTTTTATAGTATTTTGCTGTGAATAAACTTTTTCAACAATGTATCTACCCTATATCATTTAAATCTAGGGCTGAACATTTTAGTTACGACACTGCACTTTATAGAGAATAAATTGTCAACCTGGCTCCCTCTACACATCACTTGGCCAATTTAATCTAATCTTAGCTAGGGGTCTTGACGTCATATTTAAAATAACAGGGTATCTAGTGATGTGAATATTTGTGTCTTATTTATATGAATATATATCTTTTACAAATCATGTGCTGTTAAATAAATAAAAAAATATATGCAAACAGAATTAAAAATTAATAATTATTATAGAAATTATATCTACAGATTACTACGTAGACTATTGCGTTGATTGTGGAATTCTACAATAGAAAATACAATACTTCAGTCAACGGCTATTGTGTTTGATATTTAGTACCGAAGATGGCACCACGTGCTTAAAATTTATATCTTCTGACCGCGTTTATATATGGTTATGTGACAGTGAATGTACAAATAAATAAAACAGCTTTTGCTAACACAATTAATAGTTTATATGTGTAGTTACATTTTTAGCATCAGTTTCACATAATTATGCTAAATAATGCATACGTTTACTTAAATATATAGAAATGTAAACTCATTGAAATAAATAAAACGGTTTTGCGAAATCTATATGAACTTGGTCATTCCAACCTCAATTTGTGCTAGTGTGTGACATTTGTCACTTTTGCTGAAAGTTTATGCTATAGTGACATATTATTTATCAAAATAAATATCTAGAAAATGCAAGCACATAGTGGTGTTCCCATTCTTCAATGGAGTCCAGACAAAAAACATAGTGACAGAGAAAGGTATTATAAATATAACCTAAACGCCTGGCATATGTTAAATTAAATAATGTTTTTGTAGGTGGATATGTATTTATCCTGCATATATAAACAGCAAAAAGACCTTGGCGCAAGGCAGGAAAATAGCAAAAGAAAAGTGTGTGGAAAATCCAACACATCAAGAAATTCGGGATGTCTTAGTAACAGTTGGGTTGAAAGTAGGCGTCGAAAACAAATTATATAGCAGAGAAAGGAGTAAAGAATTGCATTATCGAGGTCGAATTCGAGTACAATTAAAGAACGATGATGGAAGTTTATGTAATTCAGAGTTTGCCACCAGGGAAAGCATTATGTATCATTTAGGCGAAATGATTCCAAAATTAAAATCTCGTCAAAATAAAGGTGCTGGCGAGCAACCCCAACCAAATACTGGCAGTAGTAAAGGAAAAGGTAAAGGCAAGGGACGGAGATAAAAATGCGAATAACTTCATTTATTAATTTACATTTTTTTTTGTATTCATATAAATAATTTGTTGTCATAAAACTTGTTATAAATGGAAAAATATAAATGTCTTAAATATGTTAGGTATGTATTAATAAATTGTCATCCTTTATATTATTATTTATACTAAAAATTATTTAAAAATGTTTATCAAATATTCCTTGATAGATCCTTAGACAGAAAAAATATCTAATGAAAATTAAACTAATCATTAACCATTAAAAAAGAACGTATCAAAGAAGTATTAATGAAAAAGTGAAAGACCTTGTGTATATTGAAAGAAATAATATTGCCAAGAAATTATCTATTTTTGTTTTCAATAAGTACTTACCTAGTTATACTGTCACTTTAGACAAATACTAACACAATTTAGCCATGATACATTAATTAATATATTTCTGCAAATTAAAGAAGGTCACATTTTCAAGTAGCTTTTTATTTTTTTTAAGTACAGAAATTGATACAAAAATTATAATAGGTACTTACTATCGTTTGCAATATTAATGACACTCACTAAAATGAATTTTGCGATTTCTTTTGAACTTCTGGCGTATTCATATTGAAATCTGCTTTAAATTTGGAACATTAGTTATTAGTTGTTTCACTTACCAAAAGATATTTAAAGAAATTTCTGTTCAGAACTTCCAGAAGTTAAAAACTGTTTTAAGAGAGTGTCATTATTATTGCAAACAATTGTACCTACATAACAATTATGCAATCCCGAAACAATTTAAAAAAGATTTTTTGTGTCTATCTTCCAAATTTGATGGTGAATTCAATAATGAACTATTGATGAATCATATCAAATATGTATATCAATTTTTTTATGTGATATAATTACTGAATAATGAAAATATTCAGTTAGCAGATATGAACAGTACATACATCTAATTTAATAGTCTAACAAATACAAGGTTAATAGTTATTCACTGCGAGATAAAGAATCTTATTATCAGCAATATTTTTTTTTAAATAATTTGTAAAAAGGTAGGTAACTTGTCATATGTTTTTAAATGTAAGATCCTACCTTGTGCTTTTTATACCTTTTGATTAATAATGAAAATACATGATTTTAAGGTAAGATATAGGTAGCACTTATGGTAGTTTGCAATAATAATGACACTCTTTAAAATGAACTTTGCAATTTATTTTGACGTTTTTGTAATGAAACCTACTTTCAACTTTTTAGTTCTTAGTTGTTTCACTCACCAATAGAAAAATGAAATTTCTTCTCAAATATTCCAGAAGTTCAAACTCTGTTTTAGGGGAGTATCATTATTACTGCAAAAGAAAAGAAAGTATTGGAACTGGCACCCATACTCATACTCTACATTCCTGATAGCTTGTTTAAAAGTTAGTTTCATATAATAGGGGCTATAGATTGTGTACTTTGTACATACTTATTTCATGAAAGTCGATAGCTTATTACAGCAAATTAGGAACTTATAAATTTCAGGTTTTCTTTAGTTTTATTGGGTTTTTGCCACACTTCTGAAAAAATAATAAAGATTAATTAAATAAGCCCTTGCGGCAAACGGAACAGTCAAGGGTTATTTTTGAAACTAAGTTTGCCTAAACAAAAAATCTCCCACTGAAAAAAGCAGATAAGTAAAAAATAACAAAAATCACATCACTATCGCGCACTTCCGTATTATTGACGTTTCGAAAAACTCTCTGTTTTCGTTCTCAAAATCGTAGAAAAGGAAGATAACGCAACAAAAAGAAAATTAAAAGAGACCGCGATTGTGTCTAATGTGTCTAACTGTTCAGTTAACATCGATCATTTTTGGCTACAGTTGTATCAAGAAGAAGTAAGTAACAATAAAATAAAAATCATTTAACATCTCTATGGAAGCAGATAAACAAATTTTAAACTGTTAAACTTGACATACGTTTAAAAATTTTTACTACGATTTTGAGAACGAAAACAGAGAGTGTTTCGAAACGTCAATAATACGGAAGTGCGCGATAGTGATGTGATTTTTTACTTATCTGCTTTTTTCAGTGTGTGATATTTTGTTTAGGCAAACTTAGCTTCAAAAATAGCCCTTGACTGTTCCGTTTGGCGCAAGGGCTTATTTAATTAATCTTTATTATTTTTTGAGAACTGTGGAAAAAACCCAACAAAACTAAAGAAAAACTAAAATTATGCCACAAATAAATAGCTTCAGACAATATTATAAATTTCATTAAGTAAGGAACATTTAATGAGTTACTTGTTTAATTGACAATTTATAATGAAAATATAGTTATTTTAATTTACGAAAAATCTCTAATACTGTCTAGCAATAATTGGCATTTAATGAATGTAATGATAATAGATAATTTATTATTACAAAAAAATAATACCGGGTCATCTATAAAAATGTTAGTAGTAGTAGTAGTAGTGGGAGGTACATAGATAAATAATTTTTTACATTAAACAAAATAGGAATGCTTAAAATGTCAAAAACCTGTTTAGTAGTTGCTTATCAGGAATAGGCGTTTCCAACTGTATGTATGTTTTTCCTCAAATAATATGCCACCCCTTCTTCCGCACAAGTATCCGACTTTTGGGGATAATCCTCACGATTAGAATGAGGGCATGTTCACCCAACATTGTACCCATTCCTTCTTTTGTGCTAAACATCAGCAAGCACATCAGTAATACGTGGGGTGTTGTAGCGTGGCATTTAAATAATTCTGTAAAAGATTATATGGTTATATAATAGCAATTATCATTTGTTGTTATATTTTTCGGGCTCAATGGATCATATCATCCTAACATTTAATTGGCTATACTTTTCGGGTTGTTAACCGTGCATGGCCCAGGTAACTGGTTGCCGTTAGTCACATCATTAATGTGCACTTTTATAGCCTTCGCTGGGAATCTTTGACTTGCCGTTGCTGTTCTTGAGCTAGGCTTTAGAGGCGAAGCTACTATCACAACTCCTTAGCTCATGCCCATATATTGATTTCTGTTCCTATTGGTGGTACTACGGCTACTACGGTCGGATCGCTTCTCAGACAACGGTGGTCCTCCGAAACATTCCGTAATAGCGTATGTAACTGATCGTATCTAATGCTGACAAACATTTCGTCACTCTTAATTCTTGGTTTCTTCAATGGTGACTACGCAAAAATGTGGCCGCGACTAAAAGGACTGAGGGAGAAACTAAATTAAATAATAGCACGGGTCTTTGCGTTCTATAGGCGCAGCAGCACATCATTATATTTATACAGAAACATGCCTTTATTTTTTTACAGACGTTATAGTTCGTTGCATAAAATACTTATTATTGCCTGAGATGTCACAAAATATTAATTACGCTTTGTTAAATAGAACATTTATATAGGAATTTTTTGAATACTCATTGAGTTATTATCGGTACATTTTATTAATTTTTTTAAGATTCGCTAATTTCATAAGAAAAGAAGTTTTCTAACCACTATTATCCAGTTAAAGATACAAAAAGTCACGAGATCAAAAGTTATAAGATAAAATAAAGATGTTTTTCTTCACAAATGAGTTGCCACAGTTGCAAAAATAAAATTATGGGAGCTAAAAACTAAAATGTATCTCAAATATGAGTGACGCTAGGGCATACGTTTAAAGCAAACCCCAGTTATATTTCAATGTTCTATAAGCCCTAGCAATATTGCCAAGTGTTTTTGAAACACCTTGTACATAAGTCCAGAAGAGCTATGTTTACATAAACTTTTTCAAAATTTTTGGAGATTTAATCATCTGTAGAATATTGGCGGTGGAATGTTGCAATATCTGCAATTTTCTACTTATGTTTATTCTAACTCTTAAAATCATGTGGTATTTCAATTTTTAAGAAGAAAGATCCTAACCTTCTAAGTAATTATAGGCCTATCACTATTTCCATGGATTTTCAAAGATATGTGAATATGCCTATTTGGATAGATTGTTGAGCTTTACCAGCAAGTGCAATATTCTGTTAGAAAATCAACACGGTTTTTGTTGTAATAAATCTACTTCTACAGCTATCCACAGTTTTATTGATGAGCTCATTAAGTTTATCAGGCGAGTGCCCTGTTGGAGTATTTTGTGACCTAAGCAGGGCGTTCCACTGTGTCGATCATAATATTTTAGGTGCAAAAATGTATTGTTATGGAATCAGGGGAATGTCACGGGATTGGATAATGTCTTCTTCTTCTTAAAGCAACGCAAACAATATGTGAGTATAAATCATTTGAGCAGTGACAGTATTTGCACGTACAACTCGGAATTAGTTGATTTGGAAATGGGAGTGCCCCAGGGCTCTGTCTTGGGCCCTGTCCTCTTTATTTTGTATGATATAACTGAATCGTTTATCGATACACATTTTACTCTTTATGCAGATGATACATCACTTATAATATCTGATAAATCTTATAGTTCCCTAAAACACAAATGTACATTTTTGGGTTTGCATCTAACTCGTGCTTGAATTGGAAATCTCACTGTGAATTTTTATCATCTAAATTGGCTTCCATCTGTTATCTTTTTTCTAGTTTAAAAAGTGTACTTAGTGGTGACCATTTGATTAAATTATATTATGCACAGATTGAGAGCAGATTGAGATATGGGGGGATTCTGCTCTATCCTTCGACGTATTTGTTGCCCAGAAGCGAATATTGCGCTACATTGCTAATGTTCCCATCACTGGGCTGCTGATATCTTCAAACAATTTAAAATTCTTACTTTATATAGTACCGCTGTTTTTGAAATCTGTGTATTCGTTTTTAATAATAAACTGAAATTTGTTACTAATTTTAATGTAGATAGAAATACTGGAGCAAAAATTGATTTACATCTCTCTTATTCCAGAGTTAATTTGTCGTTTAAAGCCCCTAGCCGCATTGGGGCTAAGATGTTCAATAATCTGCCCGAACATATTCAGAGTAACAAGAGCTTTAAATATAATTTTAAACGTTTTCTTGTCGATAAGTGTCTGTATAGTACCGCTGATTTCTATAGCTGAATGTTCCTATGATTTTTGTTAGTGTACTTGCGTTTATTTATATATAATTTGGAAAATGTTATAGTTAGTTTGTTACCTGAATTTGATTACGTTGTTTTCGGTGGAGATTTTAATGTAGACTTTTTAAAAACTGATAGCTATAATTATACTTTATTCCATAATTTTTTAAATAGGTATAGTATGAAACAGGTTATTGCTGAACCCACGCGTGTTACAGCATCTTCTCAAACTCTTTTAGATTTACTTGTATTTTCTTGTGCTGATATTTCGGATTCTGTTGAAGTTCTTAAGGTAGAAAATATTTCTGATCATTCTTCTAAACCCCGAACTATATATAAAACATATAGAGACTTCCGTAATTTTCATTATAATTTACTTTTGCTTGATTTGCATAATATTTATTGGGATTTCATATACGAAGTCGAGGAAATTGATGATATGGTGAAGTATTTTAATGACAATTTAAGACTTCTAAGATAACTAAGCCTCCAGCCCCTTGGCTTACAGATAATCTGAAGCTTATGATGAATATGAGAGATAAGGCTTTGGCAAAGTACAAAAAGTTGAAAACTGAAGTAGCGCATAGGGAGTACAAGACTTTAAGAAATCTGGTCAATATGAGTGTTAAATCTGAGAAAAAAGCATATCTACAACAAACATTTAAATCTAATCCTAAACATTTTTGGCGTGCCTTAAAATACTTAAATGTTTGTTCTGAAAATCAATTTGATTATGCAACGGTTGCCGATATTGTTGATGCCAATAAATTTAGTGATCATTTTGTAAATAATTTACCCACTGTTAATGTTGTTGATCAGGAATTTATTGAGTCAGCTTATGTTAACACGTTATTCCCTAATATTTCTAACAAATTTAATTTTAATTCGGTAGAAGTGAAGGATGTTGAAAAATATTTACTTGCAATTAAATCGCATGCTGTTGGATCTGATGGATTGTCTATTAATATGTTATTATATTTAACACCTTATTTAAGTAACCACATTGCTTTTATCATTAATAAATGTCTATTGACAGGAGTATTTCCCAACGCGTGGAAACTTGCGTATGTCGTCCCTGTACCAAAAATTGGTAGTCCCTCGGATGTGTCTCAGTTTAGACCTATTAGTATACTTCCTGTATTGTCTAAAGTGTTGGAGAGAATTGCACAGGATCAAATAAATAGGTTCATAAATAAAAATAATATTTTATCTGCTAGTCAATCTGGCTTTCGTTCTCATCATGGTACTGCTACTGCTTTGCTTAATGTAACCGATGATTTATTCCGCGCATATGATAGTAGCCTTAATACATGCTTAATCTTACTGGACTATAGCAAGGCGTTCGATACTTTAAATCATGCTACGTTAGTTACGAAACTGAAATATTTTGGATTCAATGATAATGCTCTTAATTTTTTTAACAATTATTTAAACATGAGGCAACAGCGAGTTTCATTTAATAACACTTTTTCCGACTCCACTTTTTTGAGCAAGGGTGTTCCTCAGGGCAGCATTTTGGGACCGTTGCTGTTTTCTTTATATAGCTCTGATTTATGTTCGCATTTAACATTCTGTAAATCTCATCAGTATGCCGATGACACGCAAATTTATTATTCATTTCCTGTCAATGACATTGATTTGGCTGTTCGTAACATCAACTCCGATCTTAATATCATTAGTAAATTTTCTAATGCGCACGGTCTGATCCTTAATGAAAAAAAAACTCAAATTTTATTGTTCGGCCCTCAGCTGTTAATTATTCGTAACCATCCTTCATTTCAAATATTGCTGAATAATACTGTGCTGCAACCTATTGACAGTGGTGTAAATCTGGGCGTTTCTTTAGATGCAGATCTTAGATTTGGCACTCATGTATCTAATCTATTGAGAAGGTGTTATAGCAAATTAAAAATCTTATACTTATATAAAAATATTCTTAGTACTGAAGTTAAATTAAGACTTTGTGACTCCTTAATATTATCTATCCTTAGTTATTGTCTTGTAGTTTACTGGCCCGCATTGTTAGTGAAAGATAGAGAGCGTCTACAGAAAATTCAGAATTCTTGTATTCGATTTGTTTATAACATTAGAAAATTTGATCACATTTCAAATGCTTTTAGAAATTCTGGTTGGCTTAAACTACATGAGCGTTTTCAACTTCAATTAGGCACATTGGTTTATAATGTTTTTGATCATAAGTTACCTATATACCTTTATGATAAGCTTATTAAAGGTTGAGATGTACATGAACATAATACGCGTCATAGAGATCACCTAACTGTTCCCTGTCATACTTTAACGATGTTTCAACGTAGCTTTAGTTACAATGCTGTTAAAATTTTCAATGCTTTACCGAATAGCATCACTGGGGTTACTAGTTCTGTCACCTTTCGGAGAAAGTTTAAAACATTTCTTGTTAATCAGAGAGATTGTTGACTGTATTTCTTAATTTGTTTTTTATATTCTTGCATATATGTATACTTATCTTATGTACAAGTTGTGGTTATGGTCACTTATTTTTTTTAAGGGTGGTTGTATAGGAGCAGCTTTGCTTGATACCGCCACCCGTAATTATCTACTATTTGTATTGTTCTGTAAATTGTATTATTATTATTATTATTATTATATTATTATTATTATTATTATTATTATTATTATTATTATTATTATTATTATTATTATTATTATTATTATTATTATTATTATTATTATTATTATTATTATTATTATTATTATTATTATTATTATTATTATTATTATTTACAATATTATCTGTTGTTGCTCTTGTTTTTTTTTAAATTATATTGTGACTCACTTGTAAACTTGTAGCAAGTGTTATCTTTGTTTGTGTATTTTATGTCTTTGTTTTATCTATAAGTATATTGACTTTTCTTATACATCTTGTATGTTTTTAAAGAATAAAAGGTTTTTGAATTTGAATTTTTTTTGAATTTTGAACTTTTCTTTGAACTAGATTTGTTTACCAAAGCTCTGACCTTAGATGAAGTTATCATGAATTTAAATTGTATAATTAGGGTGACCTAGGAACAATAAAAAATGTATTTCTTTCATAATGGCAATTAAAGCATACAGAATAATATGGATTCAATTTTAAACGATAAAAATGAAAATGTAAGAATTGCGTGGTTTTTACGTTCAGAGGGTTAATTAACCATACAAATCTATTCAAACTTTTAATTGGATCGATCAGTACCCTTTCTTTTTATCAGTTTTATTCTTAGGCCCAGGAAACTTCAAGTAAGGTCTATTCAACATCGATTCACATTTTGAAACTTGACATTTAATTTCGTTTACTTTTCTCGTTATGTTTCTAACAATATTACTTCAAAGTTCAACGGAAGTCATTTAAAATGGAAGGAGATTAAAGTATTAAGCGATTAAATATTTTATTCTTCATTTTTTTCTATTTTAATTGTTATACTTTTCTTTTAAAGCCCCTTCGTAATTAAATTTAAGTTCAACATAGTTTGATACATCGTGTTTATTTGTCTTCAGCTATGGCTTTTTTCAAAAATATCTTTAAAAGCACAAATGTTCGGCAATAAGTCTCTAAGTATTTCATATCTTAAATTATGATAAGGCACTTATTTCAGACACAAATTAATATAAACGCATTTTTTATTACAAAAAAAGTTTTACAAAATTGAAAATATGTAGGTATATATCATTTAAATATTAAATTTGATAATCTCAATCATACAAACTAGGATTTTGAGTGATTATGTCGAAATTGGGATTTCTTCCATTGCTGTTAGGTTCGATGTCCGTTAATTTGTGATTTGTTACATTTCGATTTGCTCCAACAATTGCAGATGAATGAGAGTTAGATCCGCTAATTCCTGGAATAAATAAAAAAGATTTTTTTTTTTTAATAATAAACTTATTTTCGAAAGCTTTGAGCAAAGCAAAAAGTTATATTATGTGTAGGTATAGATTTTTAAATTTATTCTAACTACTAATCAGCACTAACTATACAAATAACAGTTATTTGTATTGGTTAGCCCAATTTAGATGCAGGCATATGCTTTAAGTTCGCTCTTACAAAAATGATTGAAACATATTTGTAATAAATCATTTAACCATCATTTTCGTTAAGATATTTTAATAGCTAAAAATTTGAATGCTATTTCACATTCAGCGTGTGCGCTACTTTTAAAAGTAAATATTTTCGACTAAAAATTAATAGATACAGGGTCATGGGCAAAACAGTTAAAATAAAAAGGCACACTAAGCCAAGAAATTGGAAAATTTAATATTCCTCAGGGTTAATTAATATAGATATTGTTACTTTTTAGTTTGTTAATTATGTTCCTGTTTCATTAGAATTTATAATTTTTCTAATTCCTTTATTTTGACGTTTTCCGGAATATTCCAGGCTATATTCTATTTGTTTTTGGACACGTTCTCGAGATCGCAGAAACTTCGAGAACTCTAAAAGTCTATATAAGCGAATTATTTTTGCCGCTGGAGTCAGTTTATATTGAGCAGTCGAACGCGAATGACTGAAACGTCAAAGTAAAGCATTTGACAGTTGCGAATTTGTTGAAGGAGATTTCTTGTATAATCAAAAGTGACAATAAAGTTGTTTGTCTACGTGAAGTGACTCAATTTAGAGGTTACTTTGGTGTCAGAGTGCGATGTTCCACAAAGCAGACGTTTGGAGTAGACAAGTGAACGCCAGTGACGAGATCAAGAGCGACGGAAATGGAGGAAACATTGAAACAGTTAATGGAAATGATGAAATATATGAAGGAAGACTTAAAGAAAGAAATGAAAAACAACCAGGATGAAATGAAGAACAGCCAAGGTGAAATGATGAACAATGTAAAAAGGAAATGAAAAACAGCCAGGACGAAATGAAGGAAGACTTGAAAAAGGAAATGAAATACAATCAAGAGGAAGTGAAGAACAGTTTAGAGAAAATGGAAAGTAGTCATTAAGACTGAAAGCAGTTTCCTTCCATCGTCAAAGGTGAATCCACCAACATTTGATGGAAAGGTGTCATGGAGCACTTACCTTAAACAATTTGAAACAACTGCCTTGGCTATTAACTGGTCAGAAGAAGAAAAGGCTACATTACTAATAGTTGCTGAGGATAAACAAAAATACTATCAAACGCTGAAGAGTGCTTTAGAAATGAGGTATGGCGATGCTCATCTACAACACGTTTATCAAGCACAATTAAGAGGCCGAAGACAACGCTTCGAAGAAAATCTGCAGCAATTTGAGGCAGATATAGCACGTATAGTGAAGCTAGCCTACCCCACCGCACCGACAGAATTCCAAGAACAGTTAGCAATAAGCAGCTTCATTGATGGCCTGCGAGACCCTGGGATCAGTCAAGCATTGAGGTTAGCCAGACATAGAAACATATCTGAAGCTTAAGCCATAGCCCTGGAAATCGAAGCTGCACGGCAGGCTTCTAGAAATAGTCAAGGCAGAACAAGACTAACTAAAATTCAGGACGGAAGGATGACGTGAAGCCGAGAAGGACAACGAAGGATTGATAAATAACTCGCGAAATTTATTGGACAACTACCAGAAAGGACAAGTTCGTACCGATTCTACGGTATACACTAGACGAAGACCCATTCTGTGTTGTACCTGTGGAGCAAAGGGACACTAACCCAATTTAGAGGTTACAATATATTATGTACTTGGTCCTTTATCACCTTACAGTATAGCATATCTCCGCTACGAACGTGACAGCAAAAACAGTAGCTATAAGCTTATTTACGAATGATGTTAGTCCCTTCGGTGTACCACACATAGAATAGAAAACTTTATTGTCACTACTTGATTACCCAACAAATATATTTCAAACAAATTCACAACTATTAAATGTTTATTTTGACGTTTTTGTCAACTAAACTGTGGAGGCGAATTCGATCCGATGGAAATGTGGAAAACCTCTCTACTTAGATATAGTACGTGCCTGAAGAACGTTGCTGGAAATTGGTTTTTCTTGAATAATTTTTAAAGTCCTCAATATAATTTAATAAAAAATTAATGTTTGACACTAGTAAGAACCTGTTAAAATAGTGTCCTTGAAAACATGTTTAGATTTTTCAGTTTACCAGGAGCGGGCTAAGCTTTACAACTTAATGCCTAAATTTTTAACACCAAAGACCAAAGATAATACATCTGGGTAGCTTCAATCTTAGACTAAACAGGGTACTCTTGTTTATTATCAATAAAATTAACAATTAATGAAGGATATTTGACATACGGGTGATTTAAAGAAAATATTTTTAACCATTAGCTACTTTTGGAAATACTCTGTATATTATTGCAACATTTTGAGTCTAAAACATGTAGCATGTACCTAAAATCTACTGGAGTTATTTGGCATTAAAAATAGTATTATAGTTAACGAGGTTTGAAAAAATCTATAACTTTTTCATGTTACATGTAGGCATCTAATTTTAAGTATTGCTGCTGTTAAAATGTTGCACCTTTTGTATTTAAAATGTTTTATTTAAGTGGATTATTTTTTCGGAAATATTTTATCAATTCCAATAGGCGAAAACTTTTCAAATAGTTTCAATCATGAATTTTTCTGCTTTAAGATGTTCAAAATTAAATTCGTTTTTCACTGATATAACGTAGATTTTGTAGAGATTCAATTTAATAATTTTTTGAGGTTTTGCCGGTATTTTCCAATTTTCAGTTACTTATAATATTAACCATAAAGGTAAAAAATCAACATAACCGATAACATTAAACTTTATCAGACTGTCTTAATTTAGAATTAGTTGACGTTAGTAATTTTTAGTCGAAAAGTGCAATAATAGATTGTATTTCATTTGAAACAAGAAAGTTGACAATCACTTCTTGTATTTGCGGAAGTAGCAGAAGGTTAAAAATATTTATTTTACAAACTAGTGGTTTGTAAAATACCATGTATAATTTTCAAATAGATATCTCACTTGGTTCTTTGTATATTATTAGTTTAATCTCATTGTGAATAATAAATTACTTTGTGATATTTTCAGTAACTAAGCAAACAATAGCTTCTATACCTACCGCTAGTTTAGCCTACTGGATAAAATATTTATCAAGATTTACTTTATCGCATTTTAACATCTTTTTTTTTATAATCGATAAAATAGATTAACTTTGAGTAGTAATTGTTTTGTACTTAAGTTATCAGTACTTTTTGCAATTGTTTACAATACTTTTGTATAAATCTGAAAAAAAAAACGTAAAAAAAATATTGTAACCTCGAAATTAGGTTATCGTTGAAACACGTCACGTAGACAAACAATCTTTATTGTCACTCTTGATAATACAAGAAATATCCTTCACAAATTTCGCAACTGTCAACGCTTTACTTTGACGTTTGTCACTCGCGTTTGGCTGCTCAATGTAAACTGATTGCAGCGACCGAAAATGATCTGCTTATATAGGTTTTTACAGTTCTCGAAGTTTCTGAGATCTCGAGAACGTGTTGAGAAACAAATAGAATATAGCCTGGAATATTCCGGAAAACGTCAAAATAAAGGCATCACAAAACATCACATAAACAGAAACGTGATTTGCAAACTAACGAGGTAGGTGATCTTCAATTATAAATTCTAACGTAAACAGGAACACAATAAACAATCCAAAAAGGTAGGTGAGCCTTCGTAACAATATAAATATTGATTTGTAAGCCTTAAGCATTAGACATAAATACTACATTGTATTATAGGTACAGCCTATTTCGAAAACTGTTGAGAAAATGAAATAATAAATCCTTTAACCGATGCAAATGCGGTTCGCTTAATAATAATATGCCGCCCTCTCCCGCACAAGTCATCGACTTCTGGGCTAATCCTCGCGATTAGAAGGAGGGGTAGAGATATTATATATTATTATATTATTATTATTTAAGAGGGGGTGTTTCATGTAAACCAAATTAATTTTAGCATCCCCTAAGATGTTGTGCTCAAATCAAGTTTCCATGTTTTTTTTAAACTTTATAAGTTTCAGTATCAAACCACCAGGTAGACTTGTCATAAGAATGATAAAAATCAATCGAATAAACTGGTAATAACTGCTGGCAACTAAAATGACAGGAACCTACTATAAAAACGATACGTTTGGAGAATCATAGGGATGAGATGCTGTCTTGATTATTTTTTTTTTTCACAAAAATTAGAAGATATTTTGGACATGTAATGTAACAAACAAAATTTTTCTTTAAAATTTTGAAGTTGATACGAAAAAATTCTGATAAACGTAGAAGGGGTGTATTATTTCATCCTTTTACTCTAAGATGACGAGTGGAACAGGCAGGAAAATGACATTTTAACATAAATGCACCATGTAAAAATTGGAGTGTTTAACTTGAGGCGTTGAAATTGATTCCAATATCCAATTTTAAAGATACTCGTATGTAACTTTTTAGAGAAGACCAGAATATTTTTTTTATATACATATAAAACATCCCCTCTAAAATCACCCGAAGAATCCACTGCTGCATTTTCCTCGACTACTTCTGAAGTAGCCTGTATATTGCTTTCGTTACTTTGTATTAGTGTACCTAAAAATTTCAGATTAATATACAGGGTGATTCAGAACTCATCTAAAACATTTCTTTTTAATGTACAGGGAACTCTTACAAATACAGTTTTGTAAAAATAAAATCAAAAAGAGCAGTTCAAAAATTATTTAAAAATACACTTCCGCACGGCACTGGAAACTGGTCTACTATAAAACCTGATAAGGCGTATAATCGGCGGCCGGACAAAAATTGGAAGAAATTCCCAAGTAAAGAAATAAATGTATTACATTTTAATGCAGCAAATTAAGTTATTGACAGCAGTCATGATAGGTTTGTTACACACTTCGGTGCAATATACTTAATGTTTTAAATATAAGTCTAAATGATTTAAGGGTAGAGATCGTGGCAGCCATGGTAGCAGTCCTCCTCGTTCAATCCCCTGGTATAAATGCGTCGACACGCTGTACATCGTAAGTATATAATTGATCCTCCTGTATGATACGGCACATTGCAATACGCCGTGAACGCTCTGAACTCTTCCACGATTCGGTTGCAAATTTTCTGCGTCACGCCTGCGTTTGCCTCCACTTGCACTCACTGCACACCTTTGTAAAAGTAGGTGCATTTGGCACATGTTTACCGAGAAATCGTTCTACTAAAGCGTTTTCACTTCACCATAAATTAAAACGATACCAATCAACGGTGAGTTGCTATACTTAAGCCATTTTTGATATTTGCAAACAAATGCAAATGCTTGCATCACAAAACACAATATTTGAAATCGCCTGGTCAGACACTATACAGCTGCCCTGCGATGTAAAGGTTGAAACTACCAGAACTTCAGTAATTTCTTTCTCGGAAACCATAAGGATTTTAAATTTATTTCACGGTAGTGACTTCTATTCCTAAATTTTTTTAGATAAGTTCTGAATCACCCTGTATAGAATTCATCCATTCAAACGAGAGGAAACATGCACGAAGTATTAAAAAACACATCAAGAAGGCAAGTTCCTTTTTCAATATTGGATTTTATAATAAACTTAGTTATACCTGAAAGGTTATATTGATTCCCGAAAAAGGTTAAAGTTGTTTTAACTTTTTTATCACTTTTAAGAGAAATAATTTTTACACTCGCCAGCGTGCATAAGCTTTTTATTGAATGAAAACGTGGCGAAATTCATTTAAAATCCCTCATTGAATATGAACCTGTAAAATAAATTAATAAAGCAAGGATTAAATTTGATTGGACTTTAAACTCCTCTAATTGAGTGCTTTTTCTAAGTAATTACTATTAGACAAAACTGTTAATCTGCAAAAGACCGAAGAAACGCGGAAGTAGAACAAACTTCCCGGTTTGTAACATTAATCTCAAACAAGAAACTATTGAAATGTCATTTGTTAACCTAAACAATGAAACTGTCACGACTTACTTGGTGCTGGCGCTGCAACATTGGGGGCTGCAGTTGTAGAAGCAGCGGTTCTCAGCCTCTGTTTTTCCTGCCTCTCTTTTTGTATCTGTCTTAAGCGTTCCATCACATTCGGCCGGGATTCGTCGGCAAATCCAGCTCGTTGTTGCAAATGAGGCCCCGTTCTGGCTCTGCTTCTCCTTCTTTCACTTATTCGTTTTTGGATTTCTTCTAGTCTAAATATTAAAATCAAATTTAGAAAAGCTTCGTAACTTTGTGGAGGTAACGTTTACTAATCTTATTGCTTGTAAATTATGTGTAACACGAGAAATATTTCAAAAGTTAAACAGTATCCATCTTGTCGATATAAGGGAATATAAAAAATTTCAAAAGACGCCAACCATAGAGAGGTGCAATATAATTTCAAGCAAGATACATAAAATTCATTAGAATATGTGGATATCTGCATTGTATATTAACATAATTCTATATATAATGTCTATTTACGTCATCTAACTCGATATTATTCAAAGCGGGGTTTAATAACCACTCCGCTTAAATATTTTATATATCGTCATTAGTCTGTGCTTATTTTACCATAATCGAATCCACTGCTCGAATATAAAACATATATCGGCACGGCGGCTACATGCCGCTATTTGGAATGCGGCGTTGTATCATTTCACAGAAACAAGGTAACCATTTTTTGTATATCACGGAAATGGGTTCTGGTCTATAAAATTTAGTCCATTAACAGATATTAAATATGCATATAAGATATTTGGAATGATTAGCACTTCGCAAATTCGTAATAACATACTTAGAATGTTGTTTAATTAGTCTCGCGTCTACCAACTCCCCGACATACGTCGTTCCTGAACACTGTAAGAAAGACAAAGATGATAGTTAACGATGCAACTTAGATTATTACTTGTTTATTTTGCTGGCAGTACAGGACAGTACTTATTAGTGCTTGGTGATTTCGCAGGCTTGAGCGTATTATAATTTGTGCGTTCGTTATATACTAGGTATTTTTTAATTATTATTATTGTTGGCTTATTATAAATTAATGTGGTGAGTACAGATTTATTTAAACAGTGTTATGAATAATATACTAGTGTTGTGAGTACTACTTAGTATTATGTTGCTGTGCGTAAATAAATGTTTGTTTTTATTTATCTAGTACTTAGTGCATTTATAGTGTCTAACATGGACTTTCAGTACGGGAAGATTCATAGAAGGAGTTTTTGATTGACAAATATGATACAGTTATATGGAGGGCAGATTATTTACAGAAAATGAAAGAACATCGGCAACAAGGAAGAAAAATTTATTGCATGGGCGAAATGTTACAGTTAAAAAAGTTTGGCAATATGGTAATCTTGCAAATGCTCGACAGTCAATGCCATCTGGAAAGGGTCTTCGTTTAATACTGATACACATATAAAGTGATAGCGGATTTCTGGAGAATGAGGAACTCATACTTCAGTTAAACCGGAGATTACCACAAAGAGATGAATGCAAAACTTTTTCAATAATGGTTTGAACGTATTTTTGAATATTTAAAACTGCGGTCTGTTGTCGTTATGGACGTTATGGATGATGAGACCACATACGATGATGTAAAGAAATGACATGACAATCATAGAGGAAAGTAGAACTCCAAGAATGGTTACGAGAAGAACGGATTGTATTTTATTACCACTAAAACCCGACAAGGACGCTATTACCGACATGGCAATACTTTTTTACCGTCAAAAAGTGATTTAACCACAACATTGGGTGAACGAAATTGTTTAGCATTTTGTCACAATATATTTATAGGTTCTTTTTTTCGTAGAATTTAAAAATAATACCAGCGATAAGAGTATTCTGATTGTTTATCACAGTACAAGTCACTAATATCGTGAAATTGTTTAAGCATGCAAACACGATCGTATACTATGAAGTAAATATGAATAATCCTGAATTAGCTCAAATGCATGTCATTCATGGAGTTGCTGCAGAAGCCTGCCGACTTAATCGAGAACCATATCCTAACAAAGATATTCAAGCAGAAAAAACTTTCATCAGATTATGTGCTAGACTATGCGAATCTTTAACTAAACAGGTTAACCACCCTGGTAGACTGAGAACAATAATAACACTACAGTTAGAGGAAGCAATTCTTCAAGAAGCTGACGACTATTCTTCAACAAGTTCCCAAAAATGGCGTCACAGTTCTATGTCAGTCATCGAACTGTTTGTAAGGTTTTGCATACAAATTTATTGTATCCATACCACAAGCAACGGGTGCAGACACTTTTACCGAGAGATGTTCCTAGATGGTTGGATCTTTGTCAGTGGTTCCTTCAAAAAATTGTCAACAATCTCAATTTTACGTCTGAAGTTTTATTCAGAGATGGTGGGAGTTTTTCACGAGATATCAGCATAAACTTTCATAACAATCATTCTTGGGACTAGGTGTGGGATTATTACTTTTGAGTATATCTTAAGTCGTTTGTTTATGCGACACCAGTTGTCGATGAAAATGGCTTGAGGAATAGAATTATGAATAATTATTATGGCACACGCAACACTCAAGGCATTTTTAAATCTGTGCGACAGTATATGAGGAGAAGATTTGATGCATTGCAAGTTGAGATTCTCATTTTGAGCATCTGATTTAATTATTTTTCATAAATAACTATGCTGTTCTCCGAATAAAAAAAAAATAACTAGCAGACTACTTCTTTCATCTAATAGCCAAACTTATTTTCATTTCAAAGTTTCATGAAAAAAGGTCCCTTCTTACTGCTAACAAGCACACAAGTTTAATCAAAATCGACGAAAAGACTTTTGAGTGTCATGAAAAATATGACACGGAATCCCTGTACAATAATTATAATGATTAATTTATATTGAAATGGCAATTTTATTGTATGTAAAATTTAAGAATAATTTCTTCACATCCAATCATCATATTTGAATTTTAAATTGCTATTGACATTCAATCTGTGAGCAAGTAAAGTCAAACTGTTGTATTATAAAAAGTAAGCTGTAAATAATTTCGTACCTAGGTGTCGTTGGAAATATGAGGAATAGGTAGGCAGAGGTACTAAATTTTGCATTTGTGACATCCGTATAATTGTAGGATTGTTCGTGTCGGAGCGCTGTGAAATTTCAGGTGTAGTGAGGGATCTAGAGGTTCTCAGCGTTATGAGTGTAATAAGGGGGTAATCCATTATTATACTTAAACCCTGCTCCCAAATCATGGACCTTCCATATTTCATGCCAATTATGCATCACTGATTCCATCTGTAAATGCAGGTTCGAAACAGAATCATAGATTTACATTTGGTAATTTGTAATTGCAAGTGCGGCATTCTTTCCTACATCCTAGTAGCGAAACATCGAAATAAAAATAAAAGAGTTAATAGCTTACTTTGTCTCTTTCTGTAAGTTCTGCAAGTTATCGATTTATTAAACGAACTATTTTAGTTGGTCTGGTAATTACATTTCAGCCACTTTAAAATGCTTTTATAGATGCTTCTTCTTTTAATATATTCACATAAGAATTCATCAGATTAATTCGTCGTGCAATGCAATTCAGTTACAAAACTGTTCATTAATAAGCAAGCACTTTTACATTTTTTTAATAACTAAGTACCTACTGAATTTGACAATTTTAATTATACTAGGTTTTATGTATGTTGATTAACGAGTTTATCATTTTTTAAAATAGATTTATTTAAATATTTTAGTTTTGCTAATATGTTAAGGAACTACTTTATAATTATTAATATGAAAAAACATATTTTATTGGTCAAATGTGAATGTTTATTATTATACGTCTAGTAAGTATATTGTTATAATGTTTACATATTCAGGATATTTAAAAGTAATGTGTCATAGACGACTTGGTCAGAGTTTAAGCAAAAATATTAGGAATACGCTATATGTGTCGGGGCTAATAATAAAAATATTTGTATTTGTCCACCAGTGAAAACACCAACTGCAGGACAAACAACACATTCAATCACTAATATACAGGGTGTTCCAGAATGGTCAAATATTTTACCAGTGTATTTCACAAGCCATTTCAGGGGGGAATCTTCATATGAAATTTTTCAATTTGGGTCCTTCCTGTTGAGATATGGAACTCTCAAAATGACGGAAAAAATAGTTTGTTATTTTTTCATGAAAACGGTTAAACTTGGAAATTTCAATTTTGGTACACATTATCAGCTAGTCAAAAGCTATTTTCTTCTTACTTTCACAGTCTGCGGACAAATGTCCTTTCTGGACGCCTTTTAATATAACTCTCTTCCGCAGCCACTGTTACTCTTGACCGAGGCTGTGTGGCACGAAGCTGCAAATTAGAGATAGATGGCTACTGGTAATTCTCCTATGTAATCGTGTCAGTTGCCCTTCTTTTTCTTTCTTATTCGTTTAAGTTGCACTGCGCTGATGAAAAAACAACGTTGTCCGCAGTTGCTCGTTGTTCATTTTTCACCTTCTTTTCCGGATCCTTTAGCCGTGAAATGTTTTTCTATCTTATATGTTTACGATTCTTTTAGTTCCAACAACAACGTAAAAAATGAAACGTAAAAGGAGCACAACTAGCTGGTCTTACTATAAAAAAAATTAATTGGTTTACAATTTCTGGACAGTCAACTCTCCTATGCAAAAGAGCGTGGATTTTTTTTAAATGAACTGAACAGAATCAACATGAAGTCGCGCCAACAAAAATTTGTAGTCGCTTCCGCAAACTTTAGACACTTTTTTTGTACAGTCAATTATATTTATTTAAACATTGTACAAAACAACCCAAACCAGTGAACAATACTCAAGTTAAATAGCACAGCATTATCACAAAAATCACGATCTTGTCTTATCACGAGCCCAATGCTCTGAGATTTGAAGAAACCAAATACTGAATATGACTACTAAAAGTTAATTTGTTGTCAAAGTAAACCCCCAAATCCTTTAAAGTGTGCACGCGTGTCAACATTTCCGAATCAATTTCATAGTTAAATAGAGTTGGATACATTTTACGGGTAAAGGAGACTACTTTACATTTAGTTATATTTAAATTTAAACGATTGAAATTACATCATTCTACCACCCTATTCAACTGATTTTGAAGTTGGATGCAATCATCAATACTTGACATAGAGGAAAATATTTTTAAATCATCTGCATACAACAATTTGTGGCAACAAATTACAGCGGCGATATCCTTAACAAAAATAGAAAGGAGAAGGGCTCATATTAGAGCCTTTGGGTACCCTAGAAGTAATAAGATAATGATTAGAAGTAAATCCATTGTAGGTAACATATTGCAGGCAACTGGATGATTTAAATAGCTCAAGCAAAAGGCCACAGAACCGAGACTAACAGCGATATATTTTTGTCACAATTTTGTATTAAGTTTTCTAGTTGTTATCGATGTAAAATTTAGAGTCGATGGGTACATTGTTCTGCCCTGGAAAAGTAATTTTAGAAGTGCACAAAAATTTTCCAGGATGTATTTAAAAATAATTAATATTCGCCATGAGTAAAACAACACGTTTATTCCAAGAATTTTTGTAATGAATTTCATGAATTAAGTTGTACGTGAAACAATTGCGATATTTGAAATTTTTGTACAGAAATTTTGGGTATTTATTTTATAAAACATACCAATTTTAGATGGATTGTTCAATACCTTGTTAGCAGTTAATATTTTAGAACCTAAAGATTAATTACGAGAACTTCAAATTTTTCATCTCAAATTAATGTATAATTGCATTATACAAAATCATTTCATCAATATATATTATTACAGATAATTATTCTAAGGCAATAATAGTACTGCTTTTAATATTTATTTCTTAAAAAAACACTGCCCTGACAAATAATTCCAGTTATAGGGCAGGACTACAAAAACAAGATAATCAATGACCTAAAATCGAATCTAAAATACATAATTTAATTTAGATATACTAGTACCAAACAAATCAATAAGTGCCTGATACTGCCTATGAATTAGACACATGAAATACGTTGGTGAACGTTTGATAACACTACTATATGGCGGCGATAAATGTAATAATGTATAGGAGCGAGAATAGAATGAAGCCATATTAAATTCTATATAGCTAAGCATATTAGAACAATCAATTATTAAGCAACTTAAACAAAAACAACAGTGAAAAGTAAGTGCGTCGAGATGTCAATTATTAAGCAACTTAAACAAAAACAACAGTGAAAAGTAAGTGCGTCGAGATGTCAGATCATTTACGTTCAATCCACTCAATAGGTCAGATTGAGAAAAGCCTCTGGCAGGGTAAACATAAGTCTAAAAGATAGATATTTAAGAAATATCATCTGAACTGTTTCCAGATGTTGAGGATGAGTAATACAATATATATGATTTCAAATAATAGTTGCATACTCAAATTTTAACCTGACAAACGCATTGTAGAAACCTCTCTGAGGAGGTTAGTATTTCTTATAATGAATTTAGCTTCAAAAATAACCGGATCTTTAAATTCAGTGCAACGAGCGACAGTCTCAAGACCAATGTTGTACATGTAAGTAATAGAATTAATTTTTCTTGTGTAAGTCAAAATTAAACATTTAGAAATATTCAAAGGCAACGTATTTCAAAGGCATCATTTATTGACTAGTTAAATCATTTTGAAGTAAAATACAGTCATCTTCAGATGATACCGATGTATTTAGTTTGAAATCATCCGCATATAAAAAAACATTGGGTTGAAGGCTGCCACAGATATCATTAAAAATATATTGAACGATAGAGGGCCAAGAACTAAACATTGAGATACCCCAGATGTAGCAATAATTTTAATTGAAGTAAAACCACGATATTACTACGGAACGCCTCGGAGGGTCACCATTGTTCCAGAAACGATTCCGACCATAGTAGTCGTAATACCAACAATAGGAACCGAAACCAATATATGAGCGGGCCCAGAGACACCGATAGTGGGTATGTCCCCACAGGGCCTAGCCCTAGAACAACCAGTACAGGTAAAACAATCCCGGCGAAAATCTTTGACATACCTATCTGTGTAAGCCACATCAATCTGTCTACTGCTATCTAACGTATCTATCCAACGTATTAGATATAAAATCAGTAATATAAACAAGATTAGTTAATGTAGATCTACCAATCAAGAATCTATGTTGGCACCAATAAATTTGAGATTTAACATGAAAGTGAAGTATATTGTGAATAAAACTTCAAACAACTGGCCCAAATTGTTCAAGACTGAAATAGGTCCGTAGTTTTAAAATTTTTATAATCTTTTTTGAACATAGGGCAGATCTAGTTTTAGTCCACATAGAAGGAAAAGTTGCAATTTAAAAGGCCAAATTAAAAATAACAGTGCCAACAAAACTGCACAATCTTTCAGCAAAAAATACAGAATTTCATCAGGACCTGTAGTTAACTTATTTTTAAATTTATTCAGCGCTTCTTGTCGTCATAATTTACCATTCTGAATAACTTTTTCACGAAACATTTTCGTATATTTTCAGCGGAAAAGGCTCTTTACCTGAAACCAAAACAGTTTCTACTCCACTGAATATTTCAAATAGGATTATTTCAAAAACTGTTACTCCTAACGACTTCAATAAGAATAATCGACTGTTTCAATAGTTAAATGGATACGCTAAGCCGCAAAAAAGTTCTGTCATTTAAAAAAAGCATGATGTGCCATGTGGCGCCTTCAAATTTGAATTTCTTGCTTCTAAAAATCCCCGATCTCAAAAATGTATGCAAATATTTGGATTTTTTTAGTTATTTACAAAAATTGAAAATAAAATTTTAAATTTGACACCCTGTATATTTTTAACCATCAAGAGTAAGGTAAGTTTGGCAACATCGCATTATTTTGCCGTCAGGAATCTATTCTTGCTCTATGTTGCATTTATTTCGGGACACTCTGTAGTAATGTACTTATTAATTTCTAGACATAGAAAATTATTGTATTGTGCTATAAATTTTAAAGTTAACTATTTTTAAGCTTACCGTTGTTGTAAATTGATATTTATTCTAGGGGTAGTTAATCTGTGTGCTGTAGGCAAAATCCTACTTGAGGTGATTTGAAAGGGACGCCTAGTAGTTGTCCGTAATATTGTTCTTGGGGTAATAATTCTCAGAGGAGGTCTCTGCCCAAGGGTTGAATCACTATTCACTTGACGTTTTGTTACATCCTTTGTTATTATCAGTGGGATTCCAAGAAGTTTTGCGTCTTTCAGTATCATTTGCCTTTCCAGATCTGCAAGTAGAATAATAATTTTATCAAAGAGCATTCAGTATATTTTACAATTTTACATGTTCATCTACAGTCGTCGCATAGCTACTTGTTGGTACTCGTATTGCGAATAAATTCAACTGAAACAAAATTGCAAAAGTTGCAATTTGTAAATATGTTATTATTTTTATTATAAACAAGTTTTTTTATATGCCTAATCAAATAATAGTTTTGTTTATGATATAAGAGCCAACAGTGACATTTTATTTTGTTAGAAGGGAAGCTTTCTTTCGAAGAAAATAAAATCACATTTGGCGCATACAAAATACAGATTTGGAAAGTGAGGATCTTGATGGTGAATTGTATTTTGCCGCTTGCGTGTATTTGTGTCATGCTACACGCATACTTCGACCCCAGCGTGTTTGCATCAAGCAGTGTTGCCAGGTGGGAAAAATTCAGTGCATGAGAATAATTTCAAAGAAGCAAGTAATTTTCAATTACTTTTGTAATGCCATTTTTATTTTATTAAAAATCATTATGTTCTGCTATTTTATCATAATATTACATTGTAAGTAGGTAGTTACAGGTACTTACTTAAAAGTTATTAACCACGTAACCTTTCTAATTTATTTTATTGTTAGTCCGGGCGAACGTTGAGGCGCAGTTGACGTGACGCAGGGTGACTCACGGGTCGTAAAATCTGTTGTTTCCAGAAAATGTAGGTACCCTTACGGAATAGAGTTAAGAATCACTGCAATACAGCGTGAATACAGCACACACACCTCATATCCGTAGACTGTCATACCTGTTTATGTATTCATTGCTAATTATTAAGAGAGCAGTCTACAATAAAGGACATTTCAAGTACCCAAATATTGTAGATACCTATCTCTATCTATTCAATTTTGCCCTCGATTTTTTCTTTATTTCTCGTTAGGTCTTTGTTTTGGTAGATTTCAAAGAGTAATTTTAATAATTTTATTATTTCTTTTTGTGTATTAAAAAGCATGAGATTTCCTCGGAATGGATGAGATCTGACAACACTGGCATCAGTTGATCTGACAGTTAGATTTGCAATGGCGATACGGAACCGATTACCGTAGTAGTGGGGAATGCTAGACCAATGCACGTCGCCTCCCCTCTTAAAGTTCGTACCTTCCCTGGAATGAAGCGGTAATTTCTACTTTCTCTGTAAAGATCCGCAATTTCCGAATCTGTACACTGTATACACTATTTTTTCTACAAACATTATTTAAAGGAAAAATCAGTGCATTTCTTACGTTATTAAAATTATAAAATATCATTTTTAAATCCAGTTGTCCCTGAAATTATTGCTGCTAATGTAATGGAAGTTCTATCGTTTGTTGACAACTAACTTCAAATCTGGTGACATGGAAAATGCTCAAGAAAATGAATTTCTCCCAGTGAAATTGAAGAAGCCACGTTTGAATTATTGCCTATTATACCTAACCGCCAAAAATCTAGAGAGTGATCAATCGCTGGATTGTAGACAAGCGCAACGGGTGAAGACTGCAAAGAGCAACATATCATAGGCGTACTAAATTTGAAGGCGATAAGATATAAGAAATATACAAAAATGATTAATTTATCTAAATCGCAAATTTTGAGGTAGATCATGTAAAATTATTTTTTTAAATGCACATTTTTTGGAAGCTATTAGCTTAGACACAAAGAAGCTTCATGAAAGCTCTGCTAAAGCAGACAGTAAAATCCAAAAATGCAATAAAAATAATTATATTTAAAATAACACGAAGTTGACAGTTACTTCCAATGTAATCGGCAGCGTCATGACCATGAAATAACCCGTTAAATAGTTTGGAAGCTCGCACTCTAGATAATCAAATTTTCAAGAAGCGTAACTCCTTTTCTCTAAACTTGTGATGGACATATTGCTCAAATGACCCTGCATATAAATGAAAAACAACTTGGTGAAGTACTTATACTTATTGTTTAAACTTGTCCAAATCTTACAACAAACTTGCCTGAAACCTTCGCGTCTATATTCCTTATAACACGCTAAGTAGGTTACGATTTTATGTTAAAATTTAATAACTTGACATCAAACACTAAATTGGACTACGCCTAATTTAGATGTTCTTAAGTTATCACAGATCATTGAAGTATTAGGATTACCACACACGTTTACTGAGAACCTTCTCAGTTAACAAAGCAGAGATGGATGAACTAAAGGCAAATTTTATAATGAGATTAATACTTTAAAAATTAATAAAACCTTTAATAAGGTATTTTAGTAATAGGAATCAATTTAACTTCTTTGTTATATATGTATTTAAAATTATTATAAAACTTAGTACTTACTGAAAATATTAAAAAATATATACATAGTGTTTGTTAAATATGATATTAGTTTCATTTGATACACAATATGGGGTGAAATGAAAGTGGATAAACTTTAATTAAAACACTTCATATATTTTTTAACATACCTCATCTGGCATTTTTTAGTTATTATACCGTTACAGGTAACCTACATTTTTTTAACATCAACTTCCAATAAATAGAAATAAATGAAGCTTAACTTGTATAAGTGCTCGGATACCCTATAATTCCGTATGTTACTTAGCCTTTACAAAATTGTGAGGTGCAATCGTGCTTCTCAATTGACTGAAAATAATGACAAAATGATATACTCCTCAAATATTATCTCAGCGTTTATTATTTTATTGAAGTATATATATGACATTTTTCAAATCACTATGGTGAGGTAAACGAAAACAATATTTTGCGGTACTTTGTAATTTAGGGACTTTTAAGTATTTGAAATGAGCACCCTCTACATCTACACGCCTGTAGGTATATTTTGTAATGCGTTTTACCACTTTAAATTCGGTTACAATTTCCTAAAATTTTATGTTATTATGTATTTGTCTAAGCATCATTTAATCATAGGTATACTTTTGTAATCTAAAATAAAAAAAAAACAAAAATTTCCAGTCGGATAACATTTTGTCCGAACATCATTCGGAATAAAGCCTTGTGGCTTCTATGAAGTGAAGTTACTTATTTAGGAACACCCTGTATGTAATAAAGTATCTAAGCACGAAGGGAAAACTAATATTTGTAATGTGCATATTTTAAGAGATAAAATGTTTAAATTTTCCTAAATTGATATTCAAGATGAGCTTTACATTTCACATATCTGTTTCGCATACAGAACTTAGTTACGATAACATTGTTAATATTCAATATCCATATTATCACTTTTTGAATATTACTGACAAAGTAGAGAACTAAATTGTCATGCAGTTTCATTACCTATACAAAAAGGGCCTTGTTTACATACCATCTGTGTTTTTGTCCAACATACATTTACATATTTTATTTTTTAAATCGAATGCAGCTTTGCCACCTGATCCTACGCAAACAGTGTCGCATTCCCACTCAGCATGGCGCAACTCGCTGAAATTCTGGTCCAGCTGGGAGCACCCGTGAAGGCCTGAAAATAAAGTGAAAAAGTTGTTTTCTGCATAGAAATTTGTGTGCGTATACATTTTAACTATAATGGAAAACCTGTCAGAAAATACTAAAAGTATAATATAAGATTTTAACAGTTTGCCATACTGTAATACAAACTGTACACGTTAATCTCTAATTCGACAAAAATTGTTAGATGGCTTAGTTTTAATAATAATTTAACGTAAAAATTTACTAGTGTATGTGCAAGGTAACTGCGGGTAATAAGGTCCACTTAACTTAAATTTGGAATAATATGAAACATGTTTCGTATAATAATGTATATTTTATATGTCAGATTTTCTATTTCTTAAAAACAAAGCAGAACATAAATAATAAACATTTTATTTATTTTATCGATCAATGTTTTATGTATTCTAATTATTGTTTATATGAATACACTGAACTTGATCTGAATTTGAACGGTACGAAACTAATTCTATAGTTTTTTTGTGCCCAGAAACAATTCAGGTCTTTTGTTCTTAAATATTTTCTAATGTGACTAGAAAATTTACTTTACTTTCTTCGTTTATTTAAGAAATAAACAAAAAATTAACAATTGTTAGTGATTGACGTAAATAATATAATTTATCTTTAAAGAATATTCCAAAACAATTTGGGTTTTCATATTATGCAATCTTGCTGTGTTGTCTGCAAATATTCTCAAAAATCACGTTCTTTTAGAAGGTGGTTTAAATAAATAAAAAAACAATTATTATATTCGTTAATTAGTTAGTTAATAAATGTTTTATTTACTTTATTTCATTCTAGCATCGACACGTTCTTTAATTTTTTTCTTAACAGACCACAATACTTTTATTTCCGAAATAAAAAATTGATTTTTTTACATCACCTTATTAAATTTAAATAAAAAATCGCTAAACGTTTACATTAAATAGTATAAGTATAAAAAACCAGCAAGAGTTGGATCTTAAATGCCTTGGTAAAATCGCAGTCATTTTTTTGATTGTTGGATTAACTTGAAAAGTTTTTACGCATTGGCACACTGAAAAAGACATATTTTTCAGCAAACAGTTCAATGTATTTAAATAAAATAAAAAAAAAAATTAATTTTTTTGACGAGTATTTGTTTGTATATTTATTTGTATTTGTTTGAATTAAACAAATAGTTATTCCACTTGAAAATCTTATGAAAACTTAATTATTATTAATAATTTTTTAATTATTATTTTTTTCTATTTCCCTAAACAATTTGTTCAAACATTGTATAAAAATAATGGATTGACAAAAAATGTTTTTAGATTGAAATGATTTAAATTTTAAATAAAATATAATTCAAAAATGCATATTTTTAAATGAGAGATGTGGAAAAGGAAAATATGTAATCTTTTAATTTTTTTTTGTAAAGATTTTGAATGAAATTTTATTAGGTTATATAGGTAATCTTAATCGTATTAAAAAAAACAATATCGTAATATAATCGTATCATCGAAAAAATTATTTGTTGGAAAGGAAAAATTTTAAACAAAAAATAATTGTCAATAGGAGGCCGCTAGATGTAGCTATGCTATATTTCGCGTACTCAGATATGTCAGCTTTGAGAGATATGAACAGCCAACATTAGTCGTCACTTAACTCACGACTCGCCTGTGACGAACCTACTAATGAGAGGTAATAAGCTCGAAACCGATTTTCAGGTGTAATTCAGTGCTGGTCGGGGCATTAGCCTGCAGTTGTTTCCTGAATTTCTTGAGTAATAAGTTGTTGACTTAAATAAGATGTTTAATTGAAAAAAAATCTTTGAAATATACAAATATTGTTTAATCATAGAATAAAATTATACTACTCTTTTTACATAAAATAACTGTATTTTTGCTTTTCTAAAAATAATTTGGTATCAAGAATTAAATAGCTATTTGTTTGGCTCTATACAAACAAATAATTTATTTCCATGAAACAAAAATTTGTTTACAGGCACCAATTTTTTTTAGGTGTACACAAATGAAACTTTGAGATCGAACAAAAGAAAACGGTTTCCATAGTTTTTCTTCAAATTTCACACCTAGGGATTTTGAGGAGTTATGATTCGCACTAATTTAACACATTTTAAATAAAAAACGCTAAACTCTTTTATTGAAATTCGGGTGCACAAAACAATCATAATAGGTCTTGGACCAACATTTTAAAGGCCGTGGTAGCATCAGAAGAAGCGGTTTTCAATACCATATAAAAAAATATTTGTTGGATTCTCATGACTAATAAAGTTTTTACGAATTTGTACATAGATAAAAGTAAACGTACTGTACATATTTTCTCAAATTATAAATTAATGTTCAGAGAAAACATATAAACGTTTCTAAAATTGCTCAAATGGATTTAGGCGCTTCACTACTTACTATCAATTTAATAGACTGAAAGTAGTACCTAAATTTGTTTTGATGCAAGAAGTAGTGCAAAACTATTAAACATACTGGAACTAATTTAGAGTGCTATTAAATAAACTTTACATATTCGCAGTTACATGCATTTATCTATTGGTCATTTCTTCCCTACTTATCAAAAATAAAATAGGCATTCTAGATTGATCGCATATACTAGTGAAATTTTATACCAATCCATATATTTTTAAAAACGATATTTTAGTATCATCCATTTAGTTATATGTATATATAAATATATCAAATTTTGTTTTTAAAAGACTTAAGGTACATAGTATTATTGGTGTAAAAAAGTTGATATATTTCTGAAATCATTTTTACTTTGAAATTTGTCTAATCTGACGAATTACATTCACTTTTTAAGACTAAATAAATATTCATGGCATCGTACTTAAACAGAAAATTATACTGACCAATAGCACAAAAATACACAAATACACACAGTAGAAACATTTCACTGAAACTAATTATCAGTCGAATATGTTTGAAATTAATAACATGCTTTAAATATGCTTAGTGCAATTCTGGGTGCAATTGCTGACCTGTTCAAACAATGGGACCCAATAAATTCTGTTTATATAATGTATATTGTGTAATGTCTCGGTGGACGCAATTTAATACAAAACTATGATTTGTGAATATTATACTCGATTTAACGGTATACATTGAAAATTGCCGATTATTGATTAATATATGTAAATGCGATTCGTCGATGTGGTGAAAAACTGACACAGCTGCCGTGCAGAGCACGTTGTGGTTAACTTGGATAAAACCAGCAGCACTGATGTACCACTCTGGGCACAAAAATTATAATTGAAAATAAATAACAAGACTTTGTTTATATCACTATCAATTTGTATTTTACATTAATTCAATATTAATAATATTTATTTCATACAGCCATCAATGGATTAAAACAAGTCAAAGCCAAAAAATTATGACAAAAAAATAAATAAATAATCAATTTAGATCATTATTAACAGGAAAAGAATTAATAATAAATCTACAAAACTAAAAAAATACTAGCTCATAAAGAAATTCAATAAATCCTCTATTGTATAGGGTCCCACATCTAGCAATAATTTAAAAACTTCACATTTAAACACTTTAAAGTACAAAATATCTTTTATGTTGTCTGGTAATGCATGAAAAAACGTTGTTGCTGCATACATATTACTTCCCTCAGTGAGACTCAGTTTATGCTTTAAGAATAATAAAATTCCTAAAGTTATAGTTCTTTTTGGATTCTAAATAAGAAAACTTATGTTTATGTTTAAAATTAAATAAAAGACATTCATTATATATAAACCTACCACTGTCAAACACCCAATCAATCTAAATTTGCCTCTACAAGATAAAACCTAAATTACACTACACTGTGTGTAGAATTTGCACCCTATAACAAAATTCCTAATTTCATTTTTGATAAATAACTTGCAAAATATAGTTTTTAAAATTCTTTCTAACACATATGACTCTATAACTTATACTGTAACAAACACCATTTCATTTTTTTGTTTAATTATCTATACAAGTAATCCAATTTAAAGTATCGTCTCTAAAATACCTACAAAGTTAGTAGAATTGCTAATAGACGTTTGCATTTGATTAATATTTAAAGTTGAAACTGATCTGTTACTGCTAAACAGCACATTTTTTGTTTTATTCTCATTCGGAACAAGTTTGTTTTATTGAAACCAATTCTGAATTCGAGCAAAGGAATCCAAAGTTTCTGATTCCAGTTCAGAGTGTGCTTCCATTAATAAAGTAGTATCATCGGCATAATTTATTATTTTATGCCGTCCATCCCAAAATAACTTACTCAAATTGTTAACATATATATTAAATAACAGAGGTCCTACAATACTACCCTGGGGAGTACCTCTATTAACAATTTGTCTTGATGACTTAACAGTTATTCCAATAAAGTCGATGTTAGTTATTTCACTTCTATTTTCTAAGTACGTTTTGAACCACTTTACTGACAACTGACAAATATACTAATGCAATTTGATGCCATACATTTAGGTATCGTAAATAACAACAGATAATTTAGTGTGGCTAACCCACCTGTTTTACTCACATTAAGAAAAATCTCAAGTAAATGTGGTTGGTATTTTATTTTCAATGTAACTTCACTTCACGATGTCAATATAAATAATATCAATGTATCAATAATCAAATCTTGTCCATACTCTAGATGGCATGTTCCTAAATCGCTATTTTCAGTTTTGCACAATATTTCAGCAATGGTGGCATATATCTTGAATCTGTTTGGTTTATTTTAATGATCATCAAACGGTGCAACTTTTTTTATAATTTAGGCACACTTCTTTTTACGGATTTCAAGATGCCAATGAAGAACCATAAAAATATATCAATCATGTATAATAGAATCAGATATTATTTAAATTTTGTATTGAATAATAACAAAAAGTTTCGCCACTGTACCATGTATATATTGTACTGTACCTATGCCTCTGAGTATTATATAAGTATACTCGTCGCAAAATACATCGTTCCATATTTTGTTAACCTTATCAAGGCTTAAATAGTAGTATTCACTTTGGATTATAAACTGATGTTCAGACAATAGAATGTATCATCTAATTAATGTTACTATGCAACTAAATTGGGAATTATCAAATACGTATTTCACAGCACATTATCTCTTAAAATGCATGACTTATGATTTGCCGTTCTCTGTGCAACGACCGATAAATATAGGCATTTGTATTTTAGTAAATCATTCATCACACGGAAACTATAGAAGCTATAGTAACATCAAGATTAATACACTTATGCCAACGCTAGCTTAGTTTCACTATTTCTCCTGTATAATAATACTTTATTAAAATATTAACTTCTTGTCTAATAAGATTGCATATTCTTTATTTAAGAATAAAAATTACTTGAAACCTAGGAAAATACTATACTTAACATGGTAAAATAATGTCTGTTCAAAGAATTGTTTTGATTTATTCAAATAATATGAATTACTTGAGTCAACAATAATTATTGTTATTCTCAAAATAAAGTTATGTTTTCTTTATTTAATGTTTTAAGTGACTTGAAAGAATTACTGCGAATATTTGAAATAATATCCATTAAATAATTTTGAATAAAGTAAATAACATTGCATTAAGAGAAAATAAAACTGAAGTATACCCACAGTAGTATTTAACTATTTATATAAAGAAGGAATGACGCGCAAACTGGCAGTCATTCATTAGTGGCATACAAGACATATACCACTTTAAAGCTTGTTAGCTCTTCTCAGTATGCCATAGGAGGCGAGGCAACTCATGACTTATCCGACAGAAGAGAGCCTGAGTATAGATGAGCTACATCTTTTAGTCTCATGCTGGTCCACCGTCACACATAGCTTTAATACAATTTGAAGTAAATAATAGTACAATAATTATTGTATCTCTATAGTTTTAGTAATGAACACCACAAGTGTTTTTCAGTATGACATTTATTACAAAATATTAATAATTTTAATTCGTGCTTTATAAACCTATAAGTTAAGAAAAAATATATAGCCTATTCTATAGATATTAATAATATATTAACAATATATTATTATTTAAATCTTTAATTTAGTGTCATTTTAAGAAAGAAAAGTGTTGAATTAAGTATAAGAATGTTTGGATGTCAAGAATATATAAATATTTATATCACATTGAATTAATACATTACACTAAACTTCAATGATGCTTAAAATTTTAAGTAAATTATTATACTTAAACATAGGTTAAATGTTTTCTGTGTATTGTGTATTTTTAGGAAAAAAGAACGATTGAAAATTGCATATGCAACTTCTAAATAAATGTATATTATGTGTTTAAATGCAAAACACTCTTTAAATTAAAGTATGGTATTACAAATTTAACTAAGGTACATTGGAATTTTGAAGTTAAAGTTTTTAATTCACTACAGCCTAGTAGACACCATAGATGTTCACTTTTTCAACTGCTTGTCATGTCATTATTATTAAATTTAAGTTAAACTTTAAAATACAGTATGCGCCAAAAGTATGGAATAAATTCAATAAAAACGAAACAATTATTTTTTGGGAAAAATCCTCGAACAGGTCGATTTTTAATTTAAAAAATACATATTTTAGCGTAAAATGCGATTTTCAAATGTCATTTGTTTTCGAGTAATGACGTTATCGATTTTTTTTTAAATGGCAACACCATATTTTTTTCCTTGATTCTGAAAGATCGTTTAATTCTCTATCAGACAGTACTAAAATTTTGCCCTCGTACATAGGAAAGTTTTCGAGTAAATGACGATTGAATGTTAGAAAACGTACATTTTATCCATAAAAAAGTAACAATTCTGAGGTATGTAAAATAAAATACAATTGATTAAATTTTATATTTAAATTAAATGTTCGAATTGCCATCCACCAAAACATTGTGTACATTAATAAACCACGTAATTTAGAAGAACTTCAAAATAGCATTCGGGACGAAATACGCAGAGTTACCCCAGAAATCATTCATAATGTGCAAGAAGAATTTCTTCACAGACTTGCGCATTGTCAAGAAGTTGGTGTTTGTGAACCCAGATTAATACAAACTTTTTTTTGGAATGAACCAATGACATCCTTCATTTTCTGACACGAGCTTTAAATAAATTCAAACTGTCGCCGAGAAGTGCTCTCGAGCATAATTTCATATCCATGCAACTAGTTTTGTCTTAGGGAAGGGTTCTGCGCGTCTATTGTCCTAGACGGTGTTTTAGGGCGTGGATTTCAGAGTTAGGAATGATAAAAAAAAACTGAGTAGCTAAAAATCGTGACAGTGACAGTAGTACGATTTTTGGCTTGACAGCAAAAATTTGGCTACGCATTGGTAAAAATTTAGAAAACTGTTGTTTGTGGTTAATTGTAGTAGAATCATTGGAAGGGCGTATAAAGCTGAGACTATTAGTAATATATTGTGTTTTTACATAATTTTGGGGTGTCATTGCACAAAAGTTAGAATTAGTACTTAAAAGAACGAAAAGGCAATTCTCTGAGTGCAGATGAACTCAAAACTGTTATATAAAAGTAAAAAAAAATAAAAAACAAGTGTGGGAAGCCTGGCAGACCAGTTCATGGACTTATGCGGGTAAGTGTTAAGCTATGTTCTTTGGTGGTACGCTGAAAAGACAGAAACTATAGTGTAATTAGACATTTAGTGATACAGCTCATGACTTCAAGAAAGCTTAGAAGTCGCGAAATTCCTCAACGGGAAGGTGAGGCCGAGGGTGAGGAATGGCCTCTTTCCTAGACTCCGCCACCTTCATGGAGGAAGTTTTTCCTCATGGACAACCTCTGAGTCAACAAAAAAACTTGGAAGTTGCGTCAAAAGACTTACTAAATCTGGGTCGCGCTGACGAGGAACACCCTGAGGAAGCCGTCGTAGAAACAGAGGCTATAGTGCCTGGGGGCGGTACCTTGGATGTTGGTTCAGAGGCGAGTGGAGGACGACATGGCGCCCAACTAGCGGTGCGAAACCACGGAGAATTAGAACTAGGAGCCCGTGATCTACCTACGAGTAAGCTGAGCAAGAAAAATGAAAGGGAAGGACATATATTAGATAAAGAAGACGAAACACAAGATAAGACACCCGTTCTGGTTTTCGGGAGAAAAACCAGTGGCGCCCAACAACAACAATAACGAGTCAAGAAAATACAGAAGAAAGAATAGCAAAAATGTTTAGTAATATTTTGAAAACATGGATGCAGGCGACATTACCTACAGTAAACAACCCGAAAAGAATTTCGCCTACATACGAGGGAAACGAAAGTGAAGATCCAAATCATTTTATGGAAAAAATGCAACAAATATGTGAGGATGAGGGAGTACCAGAAGAGGACTGGACCAAATATGTAGCAGGACAATTGCGTGGTAACGCAAGTACATGGTACCAAAATTACAGGGTGTTTGATTGGTCTTTTTCCGAATTTAAGGAAAATTTTTTGCAACATTTTGATAACTATCATGTTCAAGGAAAATTGCAAATCGAATTGTTTTCTAAAACACAAGCTAAGGAAGATGTAACAACATTTTTGGACGAAAATTGGCATTATATCGCAGGTTAAAATTGGGAGTAGATATAGATGTGTTGTTACCGCAATTACACTCATTACTTAGAGCGGAGTTACAGGAGAAACTGGTCGGCATGGAGTTTAGTACCTTTGCAGAACTTAAACGAAAAGCTTGTATGATTGAATGCCAACTAGAAGCTATCAGAAAACAATCCACAGCTGGTCCAATGATAAATCAAGAACTATCCAGACTAGATGTACGAGCAAGACCCGCATTTTACCCATGTAGAAATTGTGGAGGTAGGCATTATCCGCGAGAATGTCCAAATAGGCCAGTAGAAGAAACTCGGCGGAATGTACCAGCATTACCACCGCCAACAGCAAGCACTTCGGGAAACCAGGAAGGAGCGACGGCCAGAGAGCCCAACCGCCGCGCCGTTCCGAAATATAAGATTAGGCTCATTACAAGGAAAAAATCACGGAAATGACCTACTAAAAATATCTGTGAAATATAACCAACAATATATGACAGCTTTGGTGGATACGGGGGCAACGCATTCGTTCTTAAAATCGGCATTGTACAAAGAGGATTTTCCTGAACGGGCTCGAGGAGTACGGTTGGTGGATGGGTCAACAATTGGAGCCTATGGACCAATAGACATATGTTTAAATATTAGCGAGCAAGAAGTAAACGTAGAAGTGTTTCTATTGGATGACGTAAAGGAAGATCTCATCTTAGGAATGGGATGGTTGGAAGAAGCAAATGCGGTAATAGATCTTAAACAAGGGGGAATGTATTTCGATGTTGAAGGGAAAAGACACGTTACCTATTGGAAAAGGTCCCATATACCTATAGAAACGTTTGAAAAGATACATTTGGACGAAACCAATGTGGACATGAGATGGCGAGAATATTATGAAGATATACTTAATGAATTCCCCGATGTATTTAAAGAAGAAATTACCCAGTCTCGTACAAATTTAACGCAACATAGAATTGTTGTAAAGGACAATAAACCTTTCAAGATACGAAGATATCAATATTCGAAGGAAAAAAAGCAAGTCATACAGAATGAAGTCGAAGAGATGTTACGAGCCGGCGTGATAAGAAGAAGTCATTCGCCGTATAGCTCGCCAATAGTGTTGGTAAAAAAACCTGATGAGTCCGTGAGGTTCTGCATCGACTATCGACAATTAAACACGATCACAGAAGACGAAGTAGCTATGTTACCTACTATCCGAGACATTCTGTATGAGATTGGAGAAGCACAAATCTTTACATCCTTGGACCTTAAATCAGGATATTGGCAAGTCCCTATGGATAAGAATAGTACTAAATATACGGCATTTTCTACACCTGACGGATCAGCCTACGAGTTCGTAGTAATGCCCTTCGGGTTAAAGAATGCGCCCACTACTTTTCAGAAGATGATGACCGAAGTCCTTTCCGGGCTGATTGGAAAATTCGTGCACGTTTACTTAGACGATGTGGTCATATATTCAAAAAATAGAGAAGAGCACGCAAATCATATCCGTCTGGTGTTAGAGAGACTAAGGATCCATGGACTTAGATGTAAATTAAAGAAATGTGTATTTGGAGCTGACTCAATAGAATATTTGGGATACAAAGTCACCGCAAGACAAAATGAGGTGTTAGATAAGCACCTAGAAAAAGTAAAAAATTTCAGTACCCCGAGAACCGTTAAAGATGTTCAAAAGTTCCTAGGACTGGCGAATTTGTTACGGGAATACATCACTAGATATGCCGAAGTAGCCGCACCCATTACAGATCTACTGGGAAAGGGGCGTTTCAAATGGACAAGAGAGGCTGATAGGGCATTTGAAACGCTAAAAGAAATGTTGGCTCACCCTGAACCTCTTCGTAGGCCAGTCCCGAACCTACCGTTTATTTTACAGACTGATGCCAGTGCTATCGGCATGGGTGCGGTATTATACCAAGAAGAAGAAAATGGGGAAAGAAGGATCATTTCGTTTGCAAGCGCAAAATTCAGGAAAGCCGAGACTAGATATCACGCAAACGAGCAAGAAGTATTAGCTGTAGTGTGGGCCTGCCGTCGGTACAGACCGTTGTTGGGAGACGAAACTTTCATTTTGAGAACAGATAGTAGGGCCTTACAATGGCTGAGTAAATATCAAGATGATCGGGCCAAACTTACTCGTTATGCGTTATATTTGCAGGAATTTAAGTTTAAGGTGGAGCATTGCCCCGGAAAAGAAAATCAGTTACCAGATTATTTAAGCCGGAACCCTGCTGGAGAAGAAATGGAAGAATTAGAGGAGGATCGATTACTTCCACCGGAAGTTATAGACAGAAGAGAAGTAATGAAGAATCCGGAAATAATTTTGAATAAAATGGAAAAGAAAAAGAACCAGCGACGGAAAAAACGAGAAAAGATTCCACCTATATTTTTGCAGTCCATAACGCTTAAGTTAAATCAAATAGAGAACCTTCAGTTACCCCTATATGAACAGGTAGTTAAAGCACAGCAGGAGAGTCCTGAATATGCTGCTACGAAGGTTCGAATACGACGATTACAAAGTGGAGAGGACCCGGTAGACGTACCATGGAAAAGAACCTTAAGGGATCAATATAGAGTTGACGACAACTTAGTGTGGTATACTGGGGATAACGTTCCAAGACTGGTTGTACCCTTGAATTTATGGCAAAGGGTCACTCAAGAATATCATGATAATGCTGGACATCCGGGTCGGGATGAGACTTATGACGCCATCACACGGCTTTATTTCTGGCCCTCAGTAAGAAAATATATAAAAACATATGTAAAACATTGCTTGATATGTGCATCAGTGAAACGAGGAGGTGGTCACCAACCACACGCACCATTAAGACCAAGACCCCCAAAAAGACCGTGGCAAACCATCAGTTTAGATATAATGGGACCATATCCTATTACAAGAAAAAGAAATCGTTTCATTATTGTAGCCACTGACTTATGTTCGAAATGGATGGAAGCCCAACCTGTGGAAAGAGTCCGGCCTATGGTTATGAAAACCTTTATGAATCAACTGTGTCAAAGGTGGGGATTTCCTGCTGAGGTGATAACCGACAACGGACCTAGTTTTCGGAGTGTTCCCTGGAGTAGATATCTTGAGAGACACAATATCTCCCATTACACTACACCAATTTATCATCAGCGGGCAAATCCAGTCGAAAGGAGAAACCAAGAATTGAAAAAACTATTAAGAATCCATTGTAGAGAAAATGGAGAAGCCCGCTGGGATGAAAAATTAGATCAACACCTGTTCACACTCCGAAACAGAGTAAACCAGGCCACGGGAATGAAGCCCAGTGAGGTGTTATTGGGAGCACCTCTAGTAAGACCAGGTGAATGGGGGCATCCCCAAGTGAATCATCCAATCCAAAATACCCCACAAGCTAGAGAAGACCGATTGAGAAGAGTTCGTAGAAGGCAGATTATATTCAATCGAAACTTATACCCTGAGCCGAGGGAAGCACAAGTACATTTCCAGCGGGGAGATCAAGTCCTCGTGAGAAACTTCCCTGAAGCTCGAACCCCATTCGGAACCCCTTGGAATGGACCTTTTCCCATAGTCGCTGTCCATAGCGAGAATATCTATGAGGTAGATAGAAATGGGTCACAATATAAAATCCATGTTGATGACATAAGACCATGGACTGGGCCGTTTCAAATAATGAACCTGAATTAGACCCGATGCTACGAAGTGACGATCAACCTGAACGGAATCCAGACGAAATCGATGAGCCTCATGTTGGAAATGAAAACCGCCTTGACGAAACCGAGGTGCCAGCCATCGAGGAAGACGTTCAATCCGACCGAAGTCGTCGTCCCCGGCTACAAGAGAATGAAGAACCGCTAGATGAGAGGGAGGAAAAGCAGAACACAGATCTAGTTCAGCCACCAACGTGGGAGCCCAATACAGGTCGTATAAATACTTCCATATCCGAACTAGATACTGTAGTTCTATATTCCAGCCCCATTCGAGGTCCCAGATGGAAAGCGGGCGTCTCGACGAGTTCTTGCTTGCCGGTCATTATGGAAGACGTGGAGAAGACCTACCCGGGGTCATTGTCGATTCCGAAGCCCCAGGTATCGTGGGGTTATATCCTTAAAAACATGAAGAAGAAGCCGCCGCGAAAATGTGACGAAACCCATATATCCACATTGTTCGTGCAATTAAGTAAATTGGCCTTAAGCCAAATGCCAATGTTTTATTGCTAGGAAATTAGATATTAGTTAGAATAGGGAAACTTAGGGTAAGTAAATGGCCTTTAGGGTCAAAGTTAAAATATTTAGCGATAAGTTAGAATAGAATAGGTAAATCTTAACCTTTATGGTTACAAAATGAAATGTTTAAGTACAAACCCAAACAACAGTTTAAAATTCAGGGGGGTGGTGTCGCCGAGAAGTGCTCTCGAGCATAATTTCATATCCATGCAACTAGTTTTGTCTTAGGGAAGGGTTCTGCGCGTCTATTGTCCTAGACGGTGTTTTAGGGCGTGGATTTCAGAGTTAGGAATGATAAAAAAAAACTGAGTAGCTAAAAATCGTGACAGTGACAGTAGTACGATTTTTTGGCTTGACAGCAAAAATTTGGCTACGCATTGGTAAAAATTTAGAAAACTGTTGTTTGTGGTTAATTGTAGTAGAATCATTGGAAGGGTGTATAAAGCTGAGACTATTAGTAATATATTGTGTTTTTACATAATTTTGGGGTGTCATTGCACAAAAGTTAGAATTAGTACTTAAAAGAACGAAAAGGCAATTCTCTGAGTGCAGATGAACTCAAAACTGTTATATAAAAGTAAAAAAATATAAAAAACAAGTGTGGGAAGCCTGGCAGACCAGTTCATGGACTTATGCGGGTAAGTGTTAAGCTATGTTCTTTGGTGGTACGCTGAAAAGACAGAAACTATAGTGTAATTAGACATTTAGTGATACAGCTCATGACTTCAAGAAAGCTTAGAAGTCGCGAAATTCCTCAACGGGAAGGTGAGGCCGAGGGTGAGGAATGGCCTCTTTCCCTAGACTCCGCCACCTTCATGGAGGAAGTTTTTCCTCATGGACAACCTCTGAGTCAACAAAAAAACTTGGAAGTTGCGTCAAAAGACTTACTAAATCTGGGTCGCGCTGACGAGGAACACCCTGAAGAAGCCATCGTAGAAACAGAGACTATAGTGCCTGGGGCGGTACCTTGGATGTTGGTTCAGAGGCGAGTGGAGGACGACAAAACATACCGTTTCTTTTATATATTTTTTTATTGAAAATGAATTAATTATTCTTGTATATTACGCCTAGGAATTAATTTATTAATTAATATTATAATTTTCCTTTCATGTTTTTAAACATATTTACATTTCTTTATATTTAGCTTTTAAAGCGTTATGCATATTTATATCTTTTTAAATAAATCATTATTCATTTATTCAAATTCATAATTACGGAATAAACAGACTACCAAGACGTGCTTTAAGTACTGAGTAATTTAGTGATTTTCATACACCTTCATATTAAGCGAAACGAGCAAATGTGTTTTAGTTTCATCACAGCGGTCAGTTTGGAACAAAGTCTTATTTAATTGGTATTCATAAATTAGAGTAATGATAGATTACTTACTATTAAGAAGGCATATATTGCATTTTTTTGTATTCATTACAAACTATGCAATGCATGACAACGTGAGTGACGTACCTAACAATATACTGCGAATAAAGTAGGATTATGTGGAAGATTTAATTGTTCTAGTCGTCGGAAATCACAATAACTTTGTTTCAGAACTTATGCAAAGAGCTCTGAATATGGTAAATCACTGAGTAGGATCTATGTGCTATCGGTTAGATGTGGTGTTACATTTTAGAGTTCATCATACTTAACAAAATATAAAATTAGAGGGTTGGAACGTCCTTAGAGCTTTCCCAGGTAACCTCTCTGGGATTAACACTAGATGCTAGACTGAACTGATGTGTTGGACAAAGTAAGAGAAGTAATGTGTTTTATAGCAAAAAACCTAGGGAGTTCAATCGAGAATGCTACATTAGATGCATATCTTAATAGTGAAATCTAGGCTTTTTTAGGCAGTGAACTTAGCCCCCCATTTTTGAATAAAATGAAAAATAAAGATTGTGCTGAATTGTGCCGAATTTGTGCTACATTGTGCCGTAAAAATTTTAAGAAAAAATAATAGCCATTTTCCTAGAAAATTAAAAAATCGTTTTTTCCACGTAGCCCTTCACTTCGCGAAAATCGTATTTTTCTTTAATGTGCTATATTGTGCTAGTTGTTCCGAATATTGTGCCGTTTAAACAAATTTGATATCTGCCTCCGTTTCCCGGAAAATCCCGAAAAAACGGAACTTCCTAGCCCCCCATTTTACCACAACCCGAATTTTTTTCGATGTGCTGAGTTGTGATAGATGTTCTGAACATTGTGCTGTTTAAAACATTTTGATATCTGCCTCCGTTCTCCGAAAAATCCAGAAAAACCAACATTTTCTAGCCCCCATTTTTTCACAATCCGATTTTTTTCGATGAAGTTAATTGTGCTACATGTTCTGAACATTGTTCCGTTTAAAAAAATTTGATATCCGTCTCCGTTTTCCAGAATATGCAAAAAATCGAAAATTTTGGTGTGATCGTACTGTGCCCCCGACTTTGCGAAAATCGTGTCTCTTCTTAAATGTGCTAATACGTGTTAGTTGTTCCAAACATTGTGCCGTTTCAAACAATTTGATATCTGTCTCTGTTCTCTGGAAAAAAACAGAAATTATGGCGTGAACTTAGCCCCCCCTTTACCAAAAATTAAAAACGTGATTGTGCTGAATTATGCTAATTGTGCTGAACATTGTGTAGTTTAAAGAAATTCTATGTCTGTCTCCGTTCTCCGGAAAATCCGGAAAAACCGGAAATATTGACAAAGTATTACTGCACCTCCCATTTTGCCTAAAAATGAGAAAACGCGATTGTGTTAAATTGTTCAAGTTGTCCTGAGCATTGTGCCGTTTAAAGAAATTTAATATCTATATCCGTTCTCCGGAAAATCCGGAAAACCGGAAATTTAAAAGTGAACGTAGCCCCCCATTTTACCGAAAATTAAAAACGTGATTGTGCTGAATTATGCTGGTTGTTCTGAACATTTTGCCTTTTAAAGAAATTTGATATATGTATCCATTCTCGGAAAAATCCGGAGCCTTTTTTTTCCAAAATTAAAAACAGGATTGTGCTGAATTATGCTAATTGTCCTGAACATTGTGGTGTTTAAAGAAATTCGTTATCTATATCCGTTTTCCGGAAAATTGGGAAAAACATTCATGGCCGCGTCAAAATTTTAGGTTTTTCTACAAAATTCAGCCAAATCGCTTTATTTAACTTTCAGGTAAAATGGGAGGTGCAGTAAGGTTGTGTCAAAATTTCCGGATTTTCCGGAGAACGGATATACATAGATATCGAATTTTTTAAACGACAAAATGTTGAGCACAACTAGCACAAATTAGTACAATCGCGTTTTTTAATTTTCAGGCAAAATGGGAGGTACAGTAAGGTTTTGTTAAAATTTCCGTTTTTTCTGGATTTTCCGGAGAACGGAGAAAGACATCGAATTTCGTTAAACGGCACAATGTTCAGGACAATTAGCACAATTCAGCACAACCACGTTTTTTAATTTTCCGTAAAAATGGGGGGCTAAGTTCACGCCCTAATTTCCAAGTTCAAGTGAAATAGGAGGCAATGCATTGCGCAAATGAAACCTGATATGGCTAATTCCAAAACAGTGCAATAGGAGCTGAAGTAGTTTATTGTGGCTCAATCCATATTTATAATAATTTAGAGTGCAATAAGATATAGAGTTTATAGTGCAATATGAGCTGAAGTAGTCTATTGTGGCTCAAACCCATGTTTATACTTCACCCAACAGGTTTAGCTTCTTTATGAAGCAAATAACCTTATTGGCCGAGATTGTCTTCGGATCTACCGGCAAGATATACATCCGCATATGGAAAATATGGTCCATTCTGCTGCTGGACAGTGACAGAATATATGTTCTGCCGATTTCATATTCTCCAAACACAATCGACACTCGTTCTCTATAGCCAAGTTGAACTTATGCATGTGATTCCTTAACCGGTAGTGCCCAATATATAGGCCAACAAGAGGTTTTAGGTCTAGTCTATTTAACTCTATTAAGTATTTATCCCTTTGTCGATGAATCCCATGTCAACGCTTTCGAATGAGCTGATTTTGGCAAATCCTGCCAGTACAGTTTTTCCTATGTCAAAGTCGAGATGGCGGTTTTGGCAGTAACCGAAGCTAAAAGCCGATTCTCGGTTAATGAAGCTGGAGGAGGCACCTTGCCTTGCTAACAAGTCCGCCACCTCGTTCCCCTGGATCACTTCATGACCAATGAGGCATCGAAATTAGTTACTCTGTTGTATGTATGTTTCAGCTTCCATAAACACAACTCAATGGCATGAATTTATGCTTGGAATATAGTTTCATACTTAACAAGATATACAAGACAGCCTAGTCTTTGAGTTGCAACTATACACTCTAGCCTTCCGAAGTCTTAGAGCCATTCATATATTAGCAACTATTTGCTTTCAGAAGGTTGGTTTCACCCTGTTCCATTTCTCCCTCCAAGGAAGGATGATTTTCAAAAAACAGTCTATAGCTGATTCTTGTAGACATAACATCTTAGACCTTCGATAGATTTCTATGTTCTCCAGCTCCATTATGTTAGCCTTCGATCTATATATTGCCGATCTGGTTTTTCTCTCCAACAGTATATGGAGAGAAGGTTGTCTCTGTAAACCAAAGAGTTTTGTCTTGAAATTTTGCTATGACATGTTTGATAGAGAATAATTTTGCCGTCGCACTCAGCGTTTATTTTTAAGGTTGCAATAAAAAATATGGTGTACAATTTTTCCAACGAAAAAATCATAGACATGTTATCATGTAGGTACGAAATATGTGTAGATCGATGAGAGCAAGCTATCTAGACTCCTTAATCACTCGAATTTAATCCACTCAATTTTAATATTTATGGCCTTAATCTATTTAATATAGATTATCATTCCGTAGCTTTATGTGAATCAAACTAATTAGTAGTTATATGCGTACCGTACATTTTCTAATTTACGTTTATATTACTATAATATAATAATAATAAGAATTTTAAATTTACTTCTGGGAAGGAATAGGAACACAGCAAAATAATATATTACTCCCATGTGTCTAAAAGTTGCATAACAGTCGCAAGATTGATTTTTATATTTCAAAAATGTGACAAGAAGTTTTAAAAAGAAATATTTGTTGTATTCTCATATTTTATATTTAAATTTAACTGTTTTCAAATTATTTATACAAATTTTATTCAACTGAAACGCCATATATTAACATTTAATTTCACTTCGCCTCTCTTAAAGGGTCATTTGTATGATATATAGGACAATCTTGGTAAAGAAGTTAAGAAATTGGCAAAGTGGAGGAGAACGGAAAATAAAAGAGCTGTTTCCTTGTCGAAGTTTATACGCATGAAACTCTGCGGTGAAGAGTTCTTGACGGTGTTTTACTTGAAAGTTTTACATATTTACAGCTTACAGTTTTCGTAACAATGTTATACACTTATACTTACAACTTCAGTTTTAAGTTCTTCTATAGAAGGTAAAAGTTATATTCAGCCTTAATTTGCTGGCTGTACAATTTATAAAATTACCGTTCAACTTTAAATTTATAACCGTACACGTTCAATGACATTATGGTTATACGTGTATTTATCATTTAAAATAAGAAAGAGATTAGTAGCATAGTGGGTGGTGGAATTTTTAGGCGCTATTTAAAGCACAGTATGAATTAAAAGTTCATTGACTTTTTCGGTAAAATAGTACACTTGCTTATAGGTATAAAGAAAACCAAAATAGGAAATTCACATTTTTCTGATACATTACATAATTGCACGTTTTTTTTCAAATACATGCAGAAAGAAGAATGTTAATAGAAATAGCTTTTGTCCTAAACATTTTCGTGGAAAAATAAGCCTAAAAATGCTACTTATTTAAAAAATTTATAAAATATTTCACAGTGCCGAAAATTGAAAAGAAAAATATGGTGTAGAGCGATGAAGCGCACGAAAGGAAGTACTGCGACATTGTTTGTGAAGACAATTTTAATGCAAGTTTAATTGGAAATACAATACAGGTACATCTGTCCATTTTTAAAACATAAAACAAGTATCCCTTGTTAGTGAAAAATATATAGAAGAACAATATTTTTCTATTAAAACTTTCATACACACACTGATAAAAAAGTTATAACCAGTTTTTATCAACCAAGAGTACATTTCCCGCGCCCTCTTGCGTCTACAGCAAAATTAAGTACGGATTCGTTTTTCTTGTCCCAGAAAAACCCTGATTCGAATTTTCAAAAGAATCCTTTTTGAATTCAAAATTTGAACTTTAACGCCCTATACTTTTTTATTAGCCACAAATGGACCAAGGTAAGTTTGGCTTAATCGCATTATTTTGATGTAAGGTCTACTCTTGCTCTGTGTCCCATTAACTTCTGGTTACCTTGTATTTAGGTGGCTATGTTTTTTTTAACTAGAATGAGTTATGGTTCCAATATTCAGGTATATATGACACTGAAGAATATGACAGCGTTGTATGGAATTCTAGTTTAATACATTTTAATCAAATCTTGAAGACGTTCAAAAACGTTTTAAAAGTTATTTTTTTTTTCGTCAGGATGGCATTTATCCTCTAATAGATATTCCCTACAATATCTTACTGGAAAGCTTCATCGTGTCTAGTCTTGAGTAACGTAGAAATATGCGCCCTTTATATGATTTTACATGTAATCAATAGGAATTTCCTGACCATGTAATTAATCTTAAAGATCCAACATCCTGGGACAGTAGGTCATTTAAACAAAGAAACAACGAATACTTTAATTTTACGTTCGTTTCGGGTTTATTACAATATACCCATCTTCAGAAATTACAATATTCTTATGCTAAAAGAGTAAAACAACAACAAAAGACGTAAATAACATTTTGTAAAAAAACAACCAAAGAACATAAACAACATTTAGTTTAAAAAACATACCCAACATCGCATAAGAATCATAATTTTCATAATAATTTTTCCAAAAAATGATTTTAGATTTACTAAAAACATATAAATTTTAATTATACTCGTAGTTTGTCTTGCGGTGAGAAATGAAATCTAAAATATTTTAACGCGAAATTAAGATTGAAAGATGAGCTCATATTTAGGAATGTCAGAAAAATTTTTCCATTTTTTAGACAAAAAAATATAAAATGTCGGTGACAAAAGTAAAAACATACAAGTAAATTTAAAAGTTTCTTTAAAGGGTATATACAGGTAGTGTAAAAATCTGCAACGAATTAATTGTTAATCAAGTCAAAATATACATGTGATAAACCATTAATATCAGTGTTATTGTTAATAGAATTTGTGTTTCTTTTAATCTGAATCATTTCAAGAATAGAACGTTTTTGCAAATTATTTTCATTATTGAGAATTTCAATGTTTTCAAAATCAAAATTATGGTTACATTCAATTGCATGTTTAGCAAGGGCAGTAGAATTTGTGTTTTTAGTAGAAATATTATATTTATGATTATAAATACGTTTATGCAAATATTGTTTTGTTTGACCAATATAAGTTCCATTACAGTCATTACAGTTTATTTTATAGACAACATTTGACGAGAATTTTTTTGGGATAACTGGTTTAAATTTAGTAAAAAATGTTGTTGTTGTAGTATATGGTTTATGTGCAATATTTATATTGTATTTTTGAAACATTCTAACAATATTCTCAGACAAGGCAGGTACATAAGGTAATGAAATATATTTTTTGTTTTTATTGCTGGGGTTAATATGGTTATTATTATAAATATTGTGGATTCTGTAAATACCAGATAATGTGGTTACAACACCATCTCTAAATTCTTTTAAGAATAGACTTGACCATCACTTTAATCAACATCCAATGTGATTGATCTCTTATTAATTTCTAATATTTATAGTATTCATATATATTGTACATTGATTTTTTCTGTTTTTTTTTGTATTATTGTTTTTACTATGTTATCAGCCATTTATAGGACGAATTTATCTTTTGTTCTTAGAGCACAAGCTTTTAGCTTCAGCTCTAATTATTTGTTAATAATAATAATATGGTTATTATTATAAATATTGTGGATGGGTAAGATGGGTATATTGTAATAAACCCGAAACGTACGTAAAATTAAAGTTTTCGTTGTTTCTTTGTTTAAATGACCTACTGTCCCAGGATGTTCGATCTTTATGATTTTACATGGTATATGTGACTGCCCTGAATTTCTAAGCTTACATGTTGAAGGTACCTAACCAGGCAAGGCGCAGTTCTCGCACTTTTTACTTGACAAGACCTAAACCCAATTTAGAGAACGTTTTTCATAGAATCTTTTCCACTTCATAATCTGCACAATGGATTGGATATAATATTTAACAACAATATCAGTGAAATTAAGAATCATTTTTATCATAGTGACTAATTTTTAAATATTATATTTTTGTTAATTATGATGTAGGTACTTATCTTTATATAGTTTTTAATTTGTCTAATGTTATTTCTCTCCCTGCAATTTAGATTTCCTGTTGAATGATGTATAAAATAAAAATAAAAAATGAAAATTTGAAAACATTTCATGTACTTTTTATCTTCCGGGTCAGTGTCTTCAAAGAGCATTAAAATTTTTATATTTTTCTTTTTAGAAATCTTATGATTGATTCATTCAGGAAAAAGTAATATTTTATAAATTTTTCAAATAAAGTCTTTAGCAAACTCTGTATCTCCACCATTGTGAATAAGAATAAGTCAGATTATTGCCATGGATAATCTGTATACCTATTTTTAATATGAATCTAATAATGTATTTAAAAAAATCTATTATTGGTAGGTAATGAATTTTTAACACACACACTGTAACTTTGTTTTTAAGAGTTTGTGGATGCGTAGTTCATAGGAAATTTTGTATTTCCTACTATTTCAGTTTTGTACTATATTTTAGAAATACGTGTATATGGAAAGCATTTTAAAAACTTGTTTGGCTCGGATTATTTACTCAAAATTTCTGATATAATTTACTATACTGACACATAAATTCCTTACTGTAGAATATATCTGGTAAATACTTGTAATTTGACACTGTTAGTAGTTTGAGTTGCATGCACTAGTTTAATTCTAAACAAATAGAGTGCCTCGCTTCTAGATACGTTGGGTTTTACTTCTCCTGAAACATTGAAGTTGCATTGCATTCAAATGTGTTGTTGTAGAGGGAACTACAATTATCAATATTAATTATTCTAAAAGCAAATTAGTCACAAGTACATACTTATTTAAATACCAGTATGATATCTCAAAGTGCAGCGACAGTACAGAATAAATTTTGTGAAAATGTCGGTTAAGCTTTTAAAGTATAAAGAAACTTCCAAATAACTTCATTCGTGTCTGTGTTTATATGGTTTATTTCTTAGTCTAAAAAGACTTTTGGAAACAGAACACAAACCAAAAGCTTTTAACGAAAGAAAGTGTATATATAGATAAACTTACTTTATTTACTTTCTACCAACACGGCTTGTATTTTAAAAGCTTCAGAATTAAGTAGACATACAAACGTAACATTCTAGAAAGTTGGAAATTTGTTACACTACATTTCACCTAAGGAAGAGCAAATAAAATTGGGAACGTATAAAAATATTACGTTCGCATTTGTAAAATGGCCTTTTGCTGGTTTGTCTTTAACATGTTGATTATTTACTGCAGAAGGGGCGGTTAGTATTAACATACCAAGTGCGGAGGTATACAGGGTGTCCGGAAAGTCCGTCAGGAAACTCCGTGGCGTGATTCTACGGGTTAAAATAGTAGCAGTTTGTAATGATTTTTTTTCGAATTCTCAATTGTTTGCAAGTTACAGTTTGTCAAAGTTCAATTTTTTAAATTTTTCTTTCTAAATAACTTAGTTAATTCAAATTCGATTAATCTCTCCTTTGGTACACCCACTAAGTACATCAAGCTCTATTGGAACATTGAGAGAAGAGTTTCATTATACGCCGCTAGGGGACACTTTACCTAGAACTCAAAATTTGTATTGTTCATAACTTTTTTTTCTTGCTAGATATCACAAACATTTAAACATTTCTGGCAAGAGAAACAATTTTATAAAAAATTATGTACTCTTTATTCAAGTCGATAAATGTAACCGTTTAGCAGAAAATCGCTATTAAAGTTTTATTAAAAATCAAATTTTTAATAATTCTTTCTTTAATTAATCAAGATGCTTTGCTTCAAATAAATGTCACTAGTAATTTTATAGTCTAAGAGCCAGTGGCCGGCAACCTATAAGTAAATGATTATACCTGAAATTTTGCACAGTGAGTCTCTTATACCTATCACTCATGATGTGGGGACTCGCTAAGCCCGGCGAGGCCGACTCAAGAGTTACTCAGGTGCGAGAAATATGAAAATGTAACCAACTTCGTTATTAAATTAACAAAGCTGCCGTTTGAAAATTTTAAAATATACAATTATTATTATATAAAAATAACAAAGGCAGACGATTACCGTGCTTCTAAGGTCATGGCAGACACTTGTGAAATTGGCAAAAATTATAAATTTCAAAAGTATTTGATTTAAATCTGATTTTTGACGTTAAAAAGTGTCAGAAATGTCAAGCATTGTAATCGACATCACCAAATCTCAAAACCTGTGCCAGAAATATAGGTTATTTGTTACTTATATTATTTTAATATAAAAAGATGCTAAATATAATAAATAATAAAAATAAATGTCTAATTTGTTAGATCTGTTCAAACGGCAGCTTTGTTAATTTAATAATGAAGTTGGTTAAATTTTCATACCTCCCACACCTGAGTAACAGTTGGGTCGGCCTCGCCGGGCTTAGCGAGTCATCACCTCATGAGTGATAGGTATAAGAGACTCACTGTGCAAAATTTCAGGTATAATCATTTACTTATAGGTTGCCGGCCACTGGCTCAGACTATTATTGTTTGACATTATCACGAAAATTGTTTAAAGCAGGTATAAGTCTGATTTTTCACCATAAAAATCTGAGAAATGGCCCAGCCATACTCAAATATTGAATACCGTGACATGGTATTTTGTTACGAACAAGCAAATGATAATGCAGAACAACCGCGCCGGAATTACATAGGCGCATTTCCTGATAAAAGAGTACCACATGCCCAAACATTCGTCAACATTTATAGACGTCTGGGGGAGCAAGGTTCTTTTAAAAATTATAATTATGACACAAGAAGACCAAGAACCACGAGAACTGCAGAAAAGGAAGAAAGAGTGCTGGATGCAGCAGAGATAAATTCAGCTATAAGCACAAGAAAAATTGCTGCTCAGGAGGGTATACCTCGTTCTTCAGTTTGGGAGGTTCTGCATGAGCAACTTCTTCATCCATTCCACGTGCAAAAGGTACAAGCTCTTTATGATGAAGATCCAATGCGGCGTCTACGGCTCTGTAATAGCATTGTAGAAAGATATGATGAGGATAATGCATTTATTAATAAGATTTTATTTACCGACGAAGCTGGTTTTACAAGAGATGGTGTTACAAATTATCATAATACTCATCGGTGGTCCGATGAGAATTCCCATGCATACCAGGAAGCAAGACATCAACGGAGATATTCTCTTAATGTATGGGCCGGATCATAGGAGATCAACTACTGGGTCCTCACTTCTTTAATGGAACATTAAATGGTGACAGTTACTTGGAATTTCTTCAAACCGATCTTCCAAATTTGCTTGACGATGTTCCTTTAAGAACAAGAGCGAATATGTGGCTATTACAAGATGGCGCACCTCCGCATTTTAGTTTGCCTGTTCGTGCGTATTTAAATGAGGTATATCATAATCGTTGGATCGGTAGAGGTGGATCGGTATCTTGGGCACATCGATCACCCGACCTCAATCCTATGGATTTTTTTCTTAGGGGGCACTTGAAGTTGATAGTTTATGAAACACCTGTAAATGACGTCAACGATCTTCGTTAAAGGATTATCGGTGGATGTGAAGTGATTCGAAGCAATATCGGTGTTTTTCATCGTGTCAGACGATCATTTTTAAAACGTGTCAGAAAATGTATCGAAGTGAATGAAGGTCATTACGAACATTTATTATGATAAAATAGGACTGAAAATCTGTCAAAAATTTGATTTTTAATAAAACTTTAATAGCGATTTTCTGCTAAACGGTTACATTTATCGACTTGAATAAAAAGTACATAATTTTTTATAAAATTGTTTCTCTTTCCAGAAATGTTTAAATGTTTGTGATATCTAGCAAGAAAAAAAAGTTATGAATAACACAAATTTTGAGTTCTGGGTAAAGTGCCCCCTAGCGGCGTATAATGAAACTCTTCTCTCAATGTTCCAATAGAGCTTGATGTACTTAGTGGGTGTACCAAAGGAGAGATTAATCGAATTTGAATTAATTAAGTTATTTAGAAAGAAAAAATTAAAAAAATGAACTTTGACAAACTGTAACTTGCAAACAATTGAGAATTCGAAAAAAAATCCTTACAAACTGCTATTATTTTAACCCGTAGAATCACGCCACGGAGATTCCTGACGGACTTTCCGGACACCCTGTATAGTTAGTATTTAATTCATGCATCTACTTTGTTAGTAGGTAGTGTGTTCCGTGTAAAAGGTAGTTCTAAACAGTATAACATATTTTATAGGCTGCTGAAATGACAAATGTTATTTTCTAAATTGTTGGTGGTAATGATGCAGCGGAATTATAATCATTATTTATTATATGTAATATTGATTTATCATTTTCAGAAAAGCACAAAATAGTGAAAATAAGTTTTATCTTTCGATAAATTGAATTTTTCAAGGAGGAGAAATTAAATGAAATATTTGTTCCCCAGGCAAAACTATTGAAATTATATGTTTTGGGGTCCCAGAATACGAATCCGGATTCTTAATTATTCCCAGCACTCACATATTTTCCTATAGGAGCAAATTAACATTAGAATTTCTCAACATGAATGCAAATAATCGCATGCACCAGAACCAGAGCTTGCTCTACCCCTTCAGGTTTTTTGAAAGACATTTGAAGATCAACATTTGTATATCAAATGGAAACGGATTCTGAAAGACCGAGCAAATACGTTTAAACACGCTTTGATCTATGGTCAAAGAAACCTTTAGAGCTCATGTTAAGGTTAAATCTCTCAATCGGACTTCATAGGATGATATTATGGCCGGATCACGATATATGGAAAGAAAGTTGTTCACTTTTTCGAAGGCTGCCGCCTGAATTATTTCAAATTAACTCAGTTGATCTCATACACACCAACTTTTTCCAAGAGATTGCTTTGGCGGTTTGTCCCTCTAGTTATTGTCTCTCAATAATATAATTAAAAAAATCATGTTCTCATTCCATCTGTCCTGATGTCACCGTTTACCTCTTCTATAACTTGATGGAAATAGTGTTGGTATCTTGTCTTACCTTTATTTGATCTTGAAGGCAAAACAATACTTAACAGACCGAAATACAACACAAAACAAGATTTTTTAAAAATTCTTCACAAGACAAGGCAACAAATATTTCTAAGGCAAGAAGTTTTGCAGAATTATAATTAATTATAAGTTCACTGCCACTTGACTGAAAGAGCTCCGATTCTGTTTCGTCCATTACTTATTATGTAAAACTGGCCGTTTTTATACTTTATAACGTCTATCTCTCGACCGTCGTCGACGATTGACGCCATATTGATAGGTACAATGGTCGTCAGCTTAAAGTCACCAGTTCCATGGTCCATTCTTTTCTAGTGCCATTTATTATACACGGTGCTAGAAAGGGACAAAACATGGAAGTGGTGACTTTAAGCTGACGACCATTGTACCTGTGAGCCCCGAGTGAAACCGTAGTCGACCGAGAATTCTCACCACTGTTAGTGATATCAAAGTTCCATATTTATCAATCTCGCAATAATTATGCAAGAGTCTTACAAAATTGCGAGACAAGAAATTTGTAAGATTATTGCAAGACTTGTATTGACATGGCCTTACAAGAACGAGCAAGAACAAGACTCTAAAGAAACTCTTGACTGGTTCAGAAAGACAAGTCAGAACTTTTCAAATTTTGCAATATGTCTTGTCTCATCCAGCACTATATGGAAACATTCTTCGTGTTATTCTCTAAAATGGCCAACGTTACCCGAGCAATAACCCAGATGAAATTCTATCATATGCAGCTTCAAACTTACATTGCAGCCCAATTTCCTGAAGTTCTCCATCATTTCATTTGTTAATTATTCGTAGTTTGAATTTTTAACCTATTGTTTCAGAATCTAGAATCAAAAATGCGTTTTTCAATTTCATAAACAAACTTTAACTTTCAAATTACTTTAAAAATGACAGCAATTTCGTATTCAATGACTCCAAAAACATATGAGATGACGAAAGTTTAAATTCATTTTTTTTTTGTGGAGCTCTTGACCCATACTCACAAAATTTATAGCTGAGGACCTGATGTAGGAAATTATAGCTGAAGACAAATGACGAATAGTGAAGAAAAAATGTAAAATATTTTTAGTTTACAAAAATTCTTCAAGTGAATTTTTTTGTTTATAAAACTGTAAAAACTAAACAAATGAGGACGATATGGTATTTGTAGTTGATGTAACAACCATATAAAAGTTCATATCAAGCCGAAGATTCCTTGGAAGAAAGGCTTGTACCCGCTGCACGTGATGGGTAATTTAACCTTAACGTTCACCAAACCGTGGATTGTGATACATTCGCGTCAAGAATTCAAACGTCTTACTTCACGGTGACGTTACACATTTATTCTTATTGTCAACGCAATTTTCGATATTTGGTCGCGTTAAAAACAATCATTTTTTGCAATTTAGTGCAATTTATAATGCAAACTTTTAGTGTAGTATATAGTTTTATTACTATCAGTTGCAGTTTCTTAAATATTTTGATGAAAATATAAAGAATTATTTATTTGTTCGTATGACGTAAGTCGTCTGGATTCTTGACGCGAGTATACCCCAAATTGCGCTACAATTGTCGTAGTGCTTATTCCAGGCTGCTCCTCGACGGCATCTAAAATCTCGTTCTTGAGATTTACAATTTGATTAGGTTTAGACCTAAGTTATTAGAGCTCCCCCATGTTGCCCAGACCTCGGCCGGCAAATTGCCAGTTTCTATGCCGGGCTGAATCACACGCAAAGAGGTTTCACGTCTCGAATGATATCTTTGGGGAAATGAGCTACATCTACTGAATTTTGATATGATTCCACGTGTGCCAATGTCTTGTCCATAAGTTCTTTGTCTGAGAAATTTTGTGCCACTTTTATAATCGCGTGAAAATAAATTCAAATAGGACTTCAACTGATAATAAAATATTGCTACAAATACCAAACATATCGTCCTGACTTGTTTATTTCTTAGTTTTTATAAATAACGCACCTCAGACATATTTGTACACTTCCGAAACTAAAAGTATTTTACATGTTTTTCACTATTTGTCATTTCTGTCCTCTGCTATTGTATCCCAAGTTGATACGTATAGGTTAAGAATCACCCTGTAGATTTGAGTATTTTTATCAGAATACAAAATAGGTACATTTGAATGAGAAAGCAGATGGCAATATGCTGATAAATAATGTAATAATAAAAGGCCTAGATGAGATCTCTGGGGTATATTAACCTGAAGTGATTTTGACATAATCTGTAGTACAATAATTATTGATCTTGCCACACTGTGACTTATCGGATATGATACTTGTATTATCCACTTTGGGAAATTGCCTTGTAAAGCGATATTGTCCTATGTAGTAAACAAAGTGCGATGATGGATTTTATCGAGAGCTTTATAAAAATCGGTGTATACGGCACCTACTTCATATCTCTCATCCGTACTCTCCGCATATTCGATATCTATTATTATGGGACAACGTAGAATCACTTTGGTAGTATATAAAGTACAGGGTGTATCAGGTTTAACTGCCGTAAGTTCTATATAGCATGGGTCCTAATCTTAAACGTTTTTGAGAAAACAATTATCTAAATATGCGGTTTGATGTGCAAGTTAATTTAGGAATCTCTTTGTACTTTTTTGCATAGAATATCGTAAAACCCAATATTTATTATCTAAAATTCGATGAAGTTGATGACAATAGTGGGGCTGAATCGCACTTGTACAGTACATCTCATCGATATAATAATAATAATCGTGGGATAGAGTGGTGCAATATATATCTTCAAGTAAGTGACATAAACATAATTATAGTATGTGAAGAGATGCATAATATAATGTCAGAATTCTAGGTGTTCTATAGCTATAAGCTGTCGTTTCGATACATCGAATGCAACGTTGCAATATCTCACAAAACAATGTAACCACTTACTGTACATCACGGAAATGGGTCCTTTATATATAAAATTTAGTCTTTTAACACTACAAATTCACAATTACGTTTTTAAGAAGTCGTTTAGTTTTACGAATCGCAAGCAATAAACTTGGCAACTATGCAGCATCTCGTCTACCAACTCGCCGACATACGTGGTTCTTGAACACTGTAAGCAAGACAAAGAGGGCAGTTAACGATGTAATTTAGGTTATTACTTGTTTACTTTGCAGGCTGTGCAGGACAGTACTTTTCAGTGCTAGGTGATTTCGCAGGCTAGAACATGTTATAATTTTTACTTTCCTGTTACACTAGGCGTTTTTGAAATAGTCATTATAAATTATTGTGTGAAAACCTAATTGTTTAAACAGTATTGCGAATAATACATTAGTGTTGTGTTGTTGTGAGTGTTTGTTTTAATTTATCTAGTACTTAGTGACTATACAGTATCTATTCGTTCACTTAAAAATATTGTCTAATAAGATACGAAGAGAATATTCAGACTTTGGGAGGATTTCCCGGAAGAACCTCAACTTGGTACAATTAGAGATCAAACAAATAGTAATAGAGAAGCTGTGGAGGTTAGGTCAGATGACGAGCAAGTTCAGTTAATTAGATATAATGTATATAAAAAATATAAAACATAGTAAGGGAGGGCAGAGGATATTAGAAAAATGGCTTATTTAATAATAGTCAAGAACAATAATTTTGTACAGATGTTATTAATGAGATGGCTACCGCTCATCATACCGTTCTACGATTGCATTCATACTACTGCGTTTTTAATCCCACTAAATTAATCTGGAGCGAATTAAAAAGAGACATTCAAGGGAATAATACCTTTCCAAAATTTCATAACAGTTATAGATGTTATAAGATGCGAAGTGAATAAAATTACATCAGCTAATTGGAACAAATGCATCGAAAATGTTATAAAAATGGAGGGAGACTATGTAAAGCTGCATCAATTGATTGGGATAAATAAAAGCGATTCCATCATAATTATTGATGAAGGATCGGATACAAGTGACGTTAGTAGTGACTTTGACGAATGTTAGTGCCAGTGTGTTATTCTTATTATAATGTGTAAGTAAATTTTTTGCAGTACTTATTAGGATGTCGTTGTTTTGTAGTATATAAAATATATGGGAAATATATAATTTTTGCTATATTTTCTATCTATACATGACTAGGATATAAATAGATCCAACAAATATTTTTGTATAATTGTTTTCTGTTATTATCATTTTTTATTTTATTTTCGTTTGAAAGAAGTGTATTTTAACTTATTTCTCTCTGTTATGTACCATTACCCTACCCAATCCTAGTCCTACTCTCCTGGAATATAACGCTTCTATCTTCTCTTGGCCCTTGCCGGGAAATAATTTAAAATTAGATAATCCCACACATAATCTTTAAAATTACATAATAGCATACAATATTTAATCAAAATATGTATTTAGCATTGGTTTTTTTATTATTATTGGCGAAATTGAGCGAATACGGGTATGTAACGTAAATACAGTTCTGTCTGTGGTAAGGCTACGACTTACTGGCTGCCTTTGATGTTTTTATGGCAGTTTCTTGATTAAGACAACAATTATTCTATTACTATAAGTACGTAACAGAGATAGAGATTCATTATATGATATTCTGTGCAGAAAATTATGGAGTGATTACTGATTACTAAATTAGGTAACTGAACCTTTGCCTTCAAGCCCGATATTTTGCTACTTTTTTCTCGAGAACGGATGGGATTAGAACACATGTTGTATAGAACATTTTTGTTTATATTGGTGTAAACTATTGCCTGTACATTTATATGAGTGAACAGTGAACTGCTGTTATAGCGAAAAAACTATAACACAATGTTCTATGTATCACTTATTTGATTCACCCTGATTCATCGTGCGGATATTACTCTATGTATAATTGTTTCAGTAACCGATGGTTCATGTTGTTTTGGCGAATCAATTTCAATACAAAGTTTCACTTCAGATTTCTGGGCACATGAAGCACACTTGATAGATTGCCTTAATTTCCATCCATTTACAAGTAAACACTAATTGCTGAAACCGGGAACACATTTTGCACATTTGTATTGAATGACAACTAAATTCTCAAATAAATTTACATAAATTAGTGCTACTGGTACGGTAACATTGTTAGAACGTCAGAACTTGTACAGGTATATACATAGTATAATGACTGTGAGACAAATGGTGCTCAGGAACGAGAAATTTTAATGTTAGGCACGTGGCGTGGTTACAGCATAAAGTTTCAATTTAATTTTGTTTGTAGTATTTTACTGTAAATTTGGTCTTTGTTCGTTAAAGACGGAAAATTCAAGAATTACCAGAATATACGATGAGCTCGTATTACAAATGCAAGGAGTCTAATTACTATTGTACTATATTCCTCAGTTACCAAAGACTGTTCCTCCTTCTTGCCTGATAGCTATGATATTCATCCGAATCGTGCTAAATAATTCTACTACCAAGTTGTTGATAATAATAGGAATCAAACTGAATTTATGTGAGTATTAGTATAAATTTCGATTGAAACATTATCATATAAAAATTTAAAAAGAATAACTATAAAAGCAATGTCGAGAAAGGACCATTCCAGTTTCCGCAGTTTTTAAATTTGAGACTTTCTGTAACGTCAATAATTAATTATGTTCAGACATTTTAGTTATATTAATAAGATATGGTTTTTATACAAAGAGTAAGTGACGCCTTCAGATATTTTCCTTTTAATTATTGTATTACATTCAGAACTTTACGTTGGTAATTTATGTTAAGTTTATATGGATTTATACATTGTAATTGTTAGGTTGAAATTGTAAAATATAGATATATAATTTTACTCAGTAGATAATTTAAATATTTTTATACTTACCTATATAACTACATTTCAAAAATATTCATAGACAGAACTTTTTCAATAGCTAACATTATTACACACACACACACACACCCTCACACACACATATATATATATATATATATATATATATATATATATATATATATATATATATATATAGGTATATACAGGCTGTATCACATAAGAGGGCCACTCCCATGTATCTCGCTTAATATGCGAGACACGTCAAAAATCTTAAATTGTTTTTGTTGCATTTTTGGAGGCCTTTATGCTCGTAAAAACAAATTTGAGATCCATGGCCAACTTTATGAGTAATAACAAAAAAACCTGTAAAGTGCCCAAACTTTAAGGCTGTCTAACTTTTTTATTTTAAGAGATAGAGAAAACTTATTGGTAATAAATTTGTATTGCAAAGTTGATACCTTCCACCTGATATAAACAGATTTTTGAAATATCGTATGTGGTTCCCTGCGCCCTCTAAGGCATATTAATTTTTCAAAATCTTCTGCAGACATTCGAGTAAAATTCTTAACATGAATACTGTCCATATCTCTCAGTAATCTCGTATTTTATCATATATATATATATATATATATATATATATATATTTTTCTTTTCGTGTTAGTTAGAGCTTGTATAATTAAAAATGCACCAGCAGCCACGATCACATTTTCCGCGTCCATAGTTTATACCGAGGTTTGTACTCTACGAACACCAAAAACAAACTGGCGAATACGGGAACATAGCAAACAGTACAAACACTACGAACAACACGAGCTTTTCTCACAAATGTTTGTTTGGTTCGTATGTCCGCGATCGGCTCGTTCAGTTCGTTCGGCCTAAAATGCTCAAGTCAATACGCACCTTTAGGTTAGGGGTTAAATTGATAACCTTCTGCGCATGTGCAACAAAAATCACATAAAAACTTCCGTAAAATGTCATAATAAATTGAGTAAATAGTTCCATTGTAGTACATTGTGTTACCATACAATTTCTGAAATTTCCTAATTTTGTTATGTAAAAACACATACACTTTATTATTACTTAATATATTATGTAAATTAAAATTTTCCAGTAAATATTATGTAAAAAGAGCATAACAAAATATGGAAATTTCCATCCATTTTTATCAGTGTAGGGTTGGTCGTCAGTAGCCTCACCTATGGCGTACTGATGAGAACTAATAAGCGTGAGACCAGTATATGTTTGATGGTGCCGCTGACGACTAACCGTAGCTATGTGCTATAAGTGGGGTCTTGAACAGTTCCCATAGTATAGTGGGTCAGCAAAATTGCATGTCATTTTAAATATAGCAAAAAAAAACTATTAATTAAATTAAAGCGTACACAAAGATAAGTTTATTTAAATTAGTTAACTTTAGGCTTATTAAAAGTGATTGTTCTCCAGCACCACTTTGTAATAAAAAAAATAAAACCATCTATTGAAACAATGTCGAGAATTTCTTAGCAATTAGGAACATCTTCAAATACATTAGTATAATTAAAAAAGTTATTTTTATAGAGCTGGCAACATTTAACCCAACTATTTAGTATTTTCCAGAACTACGCCAACAGGTAAATCAGTCAAGAACAACAGTATAGGTATATTTAAATGCAAACATTCACTATTACCGTTGAGTAAAAATTATAGACAGAGGCGCAACCTTATGGCGAAATGCGTATACAGTTTTGGGCCCGGGATAGTATTAGGTAATAGCAGCTTTTTGGTTCTAAGATTCTTCAATTTATCGGCAACTTATTGTAGATTATTGTGGAGGTTTTCTTTGCTTGTTAAACCATTTAATCACACAGAACACTCAAAATTGACTGTCGTTAACAACAGTTCTCGACAGACGGACAAATCTCGGGCCCAAAAAACCCCTACTGTAAAACACGGTGTAACATAACGGAACGACAAACATGAAGGCCTTTATTTCTTGTCCGACTTTAAAAACATTTTGCTCTATAGATATTTTCTATTAGGGCCTTTAAATTTAAATCTTTACAATAAGCTTCCAATACATGTAAAAATGCTAAACAATTCTCAATTTAAAAAAATATTAGGAGAATTATGCTCGATCACTGTTTTTATTATGTTCGTGAATATATGGATGCTCACAAAGTTCATTTTTAATGTTTTAACTTTTATATTGTTGTTTGTTGTTAATATGTGTTATATAATATTTATTGTTACTTGTTGTTTTACCTATTTTAAATATGACTTATCACTATATACTTTATGTACTTATCATGTGATCAATAAATATACTTACTTACTTACTTACTTACTTTATTTTCAAGATACAGGGTGTTAAACTTGTAGATTGTATACGCATTGCGTCATTAAGGTTGCGTCTCTATCTATAATTTCTCACTCAACGCTATTACACAATAAATTATACAGATATGAACGCGAGTTACGACTCATTCTTATATGAAGCGTAAACAACACATGCATCAAAACAAATGTTCACTAGTCACGTGATCGTAACTAGCATGTGTATTGGATAGCAAACGGCGGTTATAGTTAGGAAGGGAATAGGGTAAATTTTTTTAAGGTGGTGTAAATTTGATCAATTAATTTAAATTCTAGATATTACACTTCAAGCTTTGGTAAATATTTTTACACTTTCAACATTTTGACGAACAAAATATGTAAACTTTTGCACCACCACCATTATTTTATTACTTCCAAAACCGTAGCGTGCAAACTCGATTTCTTGCTGTGTGCCTTTATATCAATATTATGTTCATGCCGTGGGCGCAAACTCCTTCTTGATTTATAAATAACTACAAGTATACATGTTACATGTATATTTGAAGTATGTTGCTGCAGAACTAAATCAGACAATATAAAAAACATCAAAAGTTTTATAGTCAACTTTCATATTTCTTACTTGAAACGTATATTTTATCCGCTGGAAGGGTTCAGTTATCGAGTTAACTTTTTTAACAAATGCACTTGCTTTACCAGTTTCAAATGCTTCGCTGAAGCAGTTGCAACGTTTGTTGATCCTGTGCATTCGTTATACTCGGGAACCGCTACACATCCGAGTAACACATATTTTCAACTTTATTTATTCTCCATATTTATCACTTTGACATACTTGAAGGAAACGTTGACGCTACAGTTTCCTAATAATTCTCTTGTGTCAATTCAGTGTACGTGATATGTGATACTTAATATACAGGGTGTTAAAAAAAGAGTGTAAAATATTTCAGGAGAAAAGTCTCAATAAACATGGGTCCGCAAAGTAACGGTTGCGGAGATATGGACCACTATTCGTTTTTCAAACATTTTACTTTGTTAGGAATAAACCAACAAAGGAAGCTTTTAACAAACAAAAAACAAAGTTACAGAAGATGTTTAAAGTGCCGTCCATTTCCAAGCATTATTACTATTACCTCCTGAAATATTTAACACTCTTTTTTTACCACCCTGTATATAGTGGTTCTTTTTGCGACGTTACGACGTCGTCACAAACGATAATGTTATACAGTGTCCTCGTTTTTTCGTGTGTGGCTTTTTAAAGCAACAAGTGTATGCAGCTTTGGTGTATTTTAGAGAAAATCTATTATACAGGGTGAGTCAGTCATAATGTCATTAATTTTGAGAGGAGATAGGGAATAATGAGTATAATGCGAGTACGTGATTAAAAAAAAATCTAAATGCATATTTACGCTGAAAAAAAATATTTTCAAATCATTATTTAAACCCCCTTCAGACTGTCACTGACCGCTGACAGCCTTGGTAGTTTACAGCTCACAGTTCAACTCGATGTCGATCTGATGCAACGTTGTCAAGTTGTAATATTTTTCTATAGAGTACCTACCTACCTAGGTTTTAGACATCACAAATAAACGGTTGTACTGACTATTTTAGAATATCATTTTTTCTTGCTCAGTTCAACTTCAGCCAATAATAATTTAAAATGTTAATACCCAATAAAATCAAATAATAATAATCAAATGATTCTATTAAAAATTGCAAGTAACGCGGTCCACGCAGGTTTTCCCGCAGAAAATACGGCCCAATCAAACGATACCCGCACACTCGCGTGTCGATTTTTCTCTGAGCAAATGTAGCTGTTATGACTGCAACAAAACTCGTGTCTAATAATAAACTGAGTAATAAACGATTTACGTACATTACATAAAAAACCTATACCCAATGGGTAAATTATTAAGAGAAGCTGAAAAGTGTTTCGTGTTTAAATACTAAGTAATAAAAAACCATCGTGTTGTCGACAGAAAACTGTCCAAGACCGAAATGGCACGCCGCTAATCTAAGTTATCGAGAGTGAACCTTGACCTACCGTATTATTAGGTCAATAACCTAGTTACCTAGTTTTTGTACTGTTATTTAACGACAAGGAGTAAAACTATTTTTTAAAATCTAGATACATGAATGAATTTTCCTTAAATATTGATTTATTTGTTAATAAAAACAAATGTAGATAATACATAAATGTTTTCGAATGTTAGGTTATTACAGTTTAATAATTTTGATATTACGTTTTCACTAAGTTTTTCAAATAAATATGAATTTTTAGTATTACTCGTACGTACAATTAACCACACACATAACCAGATGTACAATTTGTAGTTACCTACATCTAGCCTAGAAATTTATTGTTTTTTAAGTAGTATGGTACTAACCTGTTTACAGCCCACATTTCAAGTAAAACACTTATCCGTTCATAGCACTTTATTAATAAAATTAGGGTCAGTCGCATTTCGTAAACATTCTCCGTATAACACTAGCATTTCCACATATTCGGAATTTGTAAAATGATGCGTTGTGAATTTACGCCAAATACGTCAGGTGAGACCGAAATAAACAAACTACTGCTTACTGCTTGTATTCTCTCCGTCCCCCCTCCAAATGTGTGGCATGATCTACAAATTTGGGGGGAAAGAAATGCAGGAAATGCAGAGTGCTAAATGGAGGTAAATTTGAATAACACGCTGATGTGTTAGACGATGTTATGTATGTAAACATCGGCATCGATGGGTTTGATACGGCATTAAATTCGTCGGGTGCGTCATCAGAAAGTTCGTAGCGCACCAGGAGCGTCGTGTTACTGATTTTTATAGGGTGATTTGTTTATTTTTTTAAAGGTCGAGTAAAAATGTTTTTTTTGATTTTCTGCCTTTATTAGGCCTCCCGAATACGTGGTTAAAATTAATGACATTATGACTGACTCACCCTGTAGTTGCGGCAAGAATTCAGACGACCTTCGTCACGACTCCTGGTATGCAATTGTTTTTATTGGCAACATAATTTTCTATAGTTTAACGCATTAAAAACCATATTTTTTTGTAATTTAGTGTAATAGTGCAAACATTTAGTGTAGTATATAGTTTTCTTATTCTAAGTAGCAGTTTCTTATATAATATTCTAATAAAAATATAGTGAATCATTCGTACGATGTGAATCATCTGAATTCTTGCCGCAACTATATCTACATTGTATTCGATGAGGTTGTGGTGTAAATAATGACATGCTAATTCGGATAACACGTTCCAAAGAATTCTATAATTAGAGCTCCAAGAACATAGATATTTTTAATTGTAGTCTTAATGATCTTAAATCATGTTTTAAACAACTTAAATAGTTTTGGTTAAATTATTTTTGTTTGTTTTTTTTTACTGTATTTCTTGAAAATAGATTTAGTTATTTTTATATTCTGCACCCTTACATACGAGATGCGTTCAAAGTATTGTCGGTATCAGCAGAAAGGAAAAGAGATAAAAACTTAAAATTATTTTTATTTTTCCGAATAATCATCCATAACCTCAATAAGTCTATTACATTTAGAAATTAACTTTTCAATTCCCTGTAAAAATACTCATCTTTCTTGTCTAAAAGATGTGTTAATTGCCGCTTTGACCTCTTCATCATTTGAAACTGATATTTTTTAAATTTGAGAACAGATAATAGTGACTGGGGGCTAAATCGGGACTATAGAGTGGATGGTTAAGGTCTGCAAAACCAGTCACGTATTGTTGTTATGGTCGTATTTTACTATCTCTCATAATCTATATTATAGTGTAACAAATTATATAAAAATGAAATAACTGAAGTTACAAAAAGTAGTCCTGTAGAACCAAGTAAAAAATTGTAATTGTATTGTAAACATAAATATATAATGTATAAATTGTAATTTATTGTCTGTAGATCTTTATTATTTTTTTATAAAATGTTAAAGGGGAGAGACAACTACAATAATTAACCCTCAAAGGCGTTAATAAGACTCTCGGGCGTCATAGTGGCACTTATCGCTCGAAAAATTAAGAAAAAACAAAAAGCGTGCAGGAATACTTCCAAATGTTTAAAATTTTGATATATCTATAAACGCAAATTATGTTATTTTATCTGATCCAGATATGGTTCAAGAAATGGGAAGTAAATACTCTAATAAAGGAACATTCATTTTCAGCATATTTTTAAGCATTCGCTCAAGTACGCTTAAGGGTTGTTGAAGTAAGGGAATCTAAATATTTATGTACGGTAATTCATTTTATTGATTTGTGCTATTAGCCCGTATAGCGCTCCATATTTTTGTAAAATATTCTTACTTGTAGAAAGGCGCTTAGGGAGGCGCAAGATGTATGATTGTTGTTAGCAGGAATAGTATTGCCGAAAGGAAAATGTTGCCCGGGAGCCTATTTGTATTCTTTATTGCTGCTCAGCAAAATGACGTAGCAGAGATTGTCTTTATCGTGACATATGTGACGGGACATTGTTTACTGGTGTTTGAAAGAAAATATTGATTTTCGCTGCTAAAAACAGAAACAGCCTTTGTAGCGGTTATTGTATGTACCTGACATTTATTTACGAACACAGAATCATAGAAGACAATAAAGATAAATTCTAGTTTGAAAATATATGCTTGCAAAATGTATTACATATACCCGGTTAACTAGGACTACCAAATGTTTTAAGAGGGGATAGGGAAAAATAAGAACGGAGTCGTACATCAAAAAATTATTTATACAGTGAAATTTTTTTTTTCAAAACTGTAATAAACCCTTATTTATCGCCGTCATTGGCCTTCTATCAGCCGCAAAGTTAGGTATGTTCGGCCAAAGTCAAAGGTACACGTGACACGTGTATCAATTTGCTCTTATTAAAAAATTTATTATTTTGTTGTAGAATTATTTCATACCAGTACAATATATTATTCTGAACAAAAAATAAAGAATACATTTTTTTCATTTGAGAGCCCCTTTTACAGACACAAATTATTTTAAGTTGAAAAAAATTGTTTTTCGACGGCCCATATATCAAACACCTTTGAACCCACAACGATGTAATCTTGTACAAGGGGGCTTCTAAAGGTGCCCTTTAGAACCCCTCTTCTCCATCTTAGAATCGGACGCCTATGACTATAATCAAATATGGCTACGTCTGAAGACTCACTTTATAGGTATATATTCACCACAAAAGTTTCAAAGTATTCGCATACCAGGTGAGCGAGATAGCAGGGTGGCTCCATGAAAGTGGGGCACATTGTATATGTGGTTTAAATCTGACAACTATTATCCTATCCAAGATATTTTGCTAAGACGGTTTAATCTTAACGACGTTTATGTAATTCTTTAACGACCCTACGTAAAATTATTATCGGAAAAATTGATTGTCCGAATTTGTTAAACGACTTATGTCTCCATGTTTCCCGCTATGCGATTCGTTCTTCATCTTTGCTTTATTTGCCGAGTCCGAAAACAATTTTATTAAAATTTTCGCCATTGTATAAAATGGTTGATACTTGTTTTCGAATGCAGATTGTGGATATATTTTTTGATAATATTTTACATATTAAGAGAGTTATACCCGCTAAGTTGAGTTTTATATTTTTACTTTTAACCCTTATTTGTCTTTTTTTGTAGATTTTTTGAAAATGTTTAATGCATATGTATTTTGATGCTTTTTATCTTTACGTACTTATGTATGTTTTCTTTTCATATATGTATGTAACATTATTAGCTGTTTTTCCCACCCAGTAATTGGTACTGACTATCGGGTGGTGTACTTTAAAATAAAATAAAATAAAAATAAAATGTTGAATTATTTTCTGTTTTCTTATTTATTTAAATTAAAACTTGTCATTGCAAATATTGCTGGAGATTACTCCTTCTCTCGATCATTCTTTTTGGTTAAAGCGTAGTGCTTACTTGGCCCGACGATCACGACCAGGCGGATTTCCTCCGTTGGAAAAAACCACAAAGGACAACAAAAAAATATACACAAATACATAAAAACAATGTTATTACCGGAACTACTCGGAAAACGCTGCCACACGATAATATGCACGTGTCACACTTCCCATATATCAGCATCTCATCTGTTATAGGTATGTCATCTAGGCATTTGAATACATGTGTAAATACACAAAAAATAAGCGAAAAATTTTGAGAAAAGTAAGTACTGAAAAATTATTTCAAATTAATCACCGTATGCGGTATTTTTTGATAACTTGAATACAGGAAAATTTTATTTGACAATATTTGGGTGGTGATATTTTTTCAACATGAACCATTTATCTCTGCATTCATAAATATAAAATTTTGAACTACTACTTCTGGAAGTTCTGAGTAGAAATTTCAATAGAATTAATATTGAGAGTAGATATCATTACGAATATGTCATGCATGAAATACATCGCCAAATTCGTTTCAAAGAGTGTCAGTATTGCCAATCAAGCTTCGACTAACTTTAAAAAAGATATACTTATTGAATGCTGCTAAAATGCACTAATTTAGAGACGCTGACATCAATGTAACCTCTACGTTGACTTAACCTAGAAATACGTCACGTAGAATAACAAACTTTATTGTCACTACTTGATTACACAACAAATATACTTCAAACAAATTCACAGCTGTAATACCTTTTATTTGACGTTTCAGCCATTCGCTGTCGACATGTTATTATAAACTGCTCTGTAGCAACGAAACCGATCCGTTTATATATATTTTTAGAGTTTCGAAGTTTCTGCGATCTCGAGAACGTGCCAAAAAACAAATAGAACATAGCCTGGAATGGAAAGGTATTACAAAAATTATAAATTCTAACGCAAAAAGGAACATAATAAACAAAAACGGTAGGTGAGCTTCCATAACAGTATTGCTCATTCTTTACTAAACACCCTGTATAATACGCTGATTATAGACATTGATAATGTATTTATCGTTCAATTCAGGTAATAAAAAAAAGAAGAAATTGATAAAAAACACTTTTAGATGGAGGCAACAATTTCTTTTAAAATATGTCCTTGGATAAATAAATAAAAAAACAATTCCATTTCAATTTATGACGTAGACGAAATGATGAAAAAAATTTCTTTGTATATTCAAAGTGACTGTACAAAGTCAACTGATTATTTTGTCACCCGCCACTTTTCCTCAAAGAAAGCTGGCCGTGTTGTTTCTTTTCACAAATATTGGTTAGAAAATAACAAAGACTAGGGTATCTAACAAATAAAACGTTTGCGTTTGTGGGTTTACTTTATTTTCTGCGAAGTGTAGACCGTAGACCGCGCCGCCTGGATCCGAATTCTGGAGCGGAGGGCTTTGTGTTAGAGCATAAATTGCGCCTTTCTTAATTTGAAGGGGAACACTCTTATTTTCTCATAAATTCACACAATTTTATTATGTGCTTCACTCGTAGACATCTATCGCTTGATATAAAATACATCATATACATATTCCATTTTCGTGGCATAACTTTTTATACTTACCCAACATTTTTAAACTTTCACGATGATATTTTATGACATTTCTATTATCTCTTCAAGTGCTGATGGGGAAATTTTTTAACCATACCTATACTACACAATATTTTTAAATTTCATTTTGATATTATTACGTACGTACAGGGTGTCTCAAACTCGGTAGTATGGGCTTACTGTAAGAATACAAAAAAATTTAATAACATTTGGGACACAGTGTTAAATGGGAAGAGGTAAACTCCATTTTCAATAGAAAGTATTATCTTTGGGATTTGACAGAAGCGACTAATAACGTTATCAATTTTATTTTTTCCAGAAACATACCCAAAGTTTGTTCCTATTAAAAATGTCTCTTTTTTTCTAATAAACTTTGATTACAGACATTTTTCTGTATTACTTCCTTAAAAAGTTTAAAAGAAATGCTACCTAAAAATCACATTAGCAGTGGAATAATCAAGTAGTTGTTGGAAAATAATTGAATGTTCATTGATTAAAGTGCATAAATGTCATTAAGAATAAATATAAGGATTAAACTCGATAATTATTTAATACAGTTAAAACAAAAGGTAATGATAACAAAACTAGACTAAAAAAATGAAGCCAACGTCCTCATACTACATATATATTACAATTTATTCTCTATATGACCTCCTCTCATTTCAAGACACATATCCAATCTACTCCCGACTTCTTTGTGGGTTGCATTTATTAACATTTCGCCGTTTAACTCATTACAAGCGCTTGCGATTTTTTTTTCAAATGATTAATATTTCGCGAAGGCGTTTTGTAAACCTTATTTTTTAACACTCCTCACATAGATCTGGTTACTTTCCGGGCTACTAAAAAGGTCCATTAATCCCAATCCATTTTTCTGGGAAAGTGTTCTCTAAATGTTGCTGTACAATCCTGGCCTTGTGGGGTGGAGCTCCATCGTGCTGAAACCATAGGTTTCTTCTTAGCTGCAAGGCACATTCTCCACAAATGCAGGAAGTTTTTCTTGTAAGAAATTTAGGTAACTCACTCTGCTTAATGTATGTTCACAAAAATAAGGCCCAGTAGGGCCTACCGAAGATGTCGCACCATCCAGTCCAAAATGGCCTTGGTTTTGGACTGGATTTACGGTGGGGATTTTCAATAAGCCAGTAGGGTTCATCAGGAATGAGGCATCCTGGATACCTTTCTCGATATAAATGTACAGCTCTTTTTGCGACTTGCCGTAAATTAACAGCATATACAGGGTGTCCCATAATTATTGCGAAAATTGATAGGGGTCGTAGAGGGCATAAAAATTAGCAATTTTAACTGTCCGGTCATTTAGCCGCTACAGTGCAGATGCCCCCTGACTCATTAGTTTGGTGTGTTTACATTTATGTCGGCCTAAAGTCGCAAAAAAAACACACTCAGTTTCAGTAACTGGTGTACAAAACGTAAATAGCATTAATTTGGTGGTACAATGGAGCATTATTCGTATGCGGAACTTGCTGATATGAATATGATTTACGGAGAAGTTGGTTGTAATGGGAGAAGAGCCGCGCGATTGTACACCGAACGGTTTCCAGAACGTCATCATCCTCATCATAGCATTTTTGCTAGAATTCATGGACGTCTTCGTGTCAGTGGCAGCGTCAGACGTTCCGGGGGGCAGGGCCCTTTGCCATGCGGACAGTAGAGTTTGAGGAAGAGGTTCTGCACCATGCAGATACCAATCCGTCCACAAGCGTGCGTACCATTGCACATGATATGGGAGTGGTACGAAGTACTGTTTGGTGGGTTCTCCGGGATCAACAGCTACACCCGTACCGCCTGTTACAAGTCCAAGCCATGGGTCTGGAGTCTAGTTCAATCCATGGTACTTCTTGAATTTAATTTAAGTACTTCCGCACATTTCGTTAAAATGCAAAACAGTCGTGCAAGAACTACATTCGGAGTCGGACAGGTAAGATACATCTTCCAGAAGTCCAGACAGATTTAATTAATTTTTTTATGATGTTGCCTCCATTTTTCGTGACGCATTTATTTCCATTTTTCAAAATATATTGTGAGCGACCTTGTATATTATTTCTAAAATTCCTGGATGGTACATAAATATTTATCTACTAAATTAGGAGAATGAATTAGATTATTAAAAAGTTTAAACAAAAATATTACGTTAGCTTGCTTTATTTTATTATATAAATTTAAAATTTACGTATCTAACTTATTTTGAAATGCTTCAAGTCGGGAATTATGAACCATATACTGGGGATTCCAAATGGTTGAACCAACATTTATCCTGCTACCTTTCTAAAGTCTTTAATTCTCTAGTGTAATCTATATGAGAAGAGAAAGAGACTTTTCTATCAAAAATAACACCTAGATCATGTATCTCTTCTAAGTAAAGGAACACTGAAGGAAAAGAGTAATGAAGGAAATATTTCTTTTGACTTTATTTGAAACCCGATATTTTGATTTTATTAGATCTTTTTTTAAGTTTCGGCAAGTTTTCCTTTTTCTGCATATTTTCGCTAAATTTTCATGTAATAATTTAGAGAAACTGCCTTTAAATTAAGTTTCACAATTTCCCAACAACTGGAAGTCACAGATTTTTTTTACAATTATTTGTAGATTGCAGAAAAAGCTATTCATATGTGAAATTTTGTAACTGACTGTCTAAAGAACTTGACTTGGATCTCGAAATTAATTTTAATATTATCAAAAATATATGTTTTTGACAGCATACGTTTATCACTTTGTAACTTGTTTTTGCAAAACAGTTACAGGCACATATTATGTCTATATGTAATTTTTTATTGTAATTTTTTACCCTAATCCCTACGAATTTCTTTGCTTCCCCAAATGTAGCTATATAAATAATGGCAATGACTATTTTGTAATTATTTAATTGAATATGTTGTACAAAAAGAGTACTACATTGTTCTGATTTACTGTTTAAATTATTATTTTCTAAATAATAAATCAAATCGTTTACTGTAAGCGTTGTTCTATTTTTCATTAAATTATTAATTACAATTTTCTTGATAGTTAATAATAAGATGATTTATTTTGATTTCGGACAATATTTGCGACCTGTTTTATGTAAAATAAAATATCAAATAATATGAGAAATCCATGTAGATCGTACTTCCTGCTGCTTTATTGACATGTGTGTTATGTTATTATAGATTTTGTGGATGTTTACACATATAACCATAACATTGAATACATTTTCATTGTTTTGGAAATATAGCTGACGCTGCGTATAATTGTATAAATATAAATAATAACATTAAATATACGACTGTCAGAATTTCTTCCTAAGAGATGTAAGGGCAAAAATTTCTATGCTGCTAGATTTATCTTGATTATTTATCTATTTATTATTATTTTGATGTTAAATGTCAGAAAATGTAAACTAATATTAATTATAGAAGTTTTTACTTGTCAGGAAATGTAAACAAAGCTTATTTAATTAATATTATTAAATACCAAATACATTGATCTTAATGGACTTCTGGTATGTTGAGGATAAAAAGGGCAGAATCACGCAAAGTACCTGCTCAAAAAGAACTACTAGAAATTGCTATATAGGGACGTGACAAGCACTAGGGGCAGAATCACGCAAAGTACTCAGTCGTCCACTAATAGCGAATACTGAGGGGCAGAACACGCAACAGTATTCAAATTGAAATGGCAGCTAAATCTGAGTTCAAAGTGTATTTAATGCGAACCAGAAAATGATGCATTTTATATTCAATAAACAGTTAAAACAATAGCAAATAATATCAGGTAATAATATACGCAATACCAACAAGAATACACAAAGTGAAACAGATTGCTCAGTGATTAAAAACTCACCTTTTGTAATGACATTCAAAACGGTCCAGCTTAGTGGTTTAGTGGTGTTTATATTATTTTAAAAGAGTCAAGTGTTTTCAGCTCGTCATCTTAACCCAAACATTGAACACGGACCCAGCCAAAGACAGCTGTAGACCTCTATGCGTAGGCATCTTTTAAAAGTTAAAACTATTTAATACGTCTAGCAAATACATAAAAAAATATATTTTACAGAGAGCTTCAAATACATAAACGTTTATATCAACAATGCACCAGGACATTGTTTCAACAATATTTTTACTTGTTCATATTCATTCATACAAGTATAACGTTGAAGTATAATACAAAAAGATATGCTTTTAATCCATTAGCAATTACGTTACTGATTAGCTTATAGAAGTGATTTTGAATTTTCATTTTATTTTTAGTATTATAGACAATATATTGAGTATTTATATTTACAATGAGCTATATGTTCTCTGGATCAAATTAAGCTGATTTAAATAAACTTACCTTAGCACAAATGTGTGCTTGTGCGCTAGACAGTCCGAATACCAACACACTTGCGTGTTTATTTCCACTCGACTCAACTACAGCTTGGGAAAATAACAGTCGAGTAAACGATCAACTGATAAATTGGTAGTGTTGGTAGTAGGCAAGTCAAGCTACTTGTCCACACTGCAGAACCACTTGCCTTGCCTCAACACGTAATGCAAATCAGTACTTGAATTGATAGAAACTGTGGTTTTTAGACTTACACGACCGGTGCTATTATTTGATAAATAATGATATTCCGGGTTGTTATGCCGTGATGTCGGTAACTGGTCGCTGCCAGTACCAGAATTAGAGTGCACATCCCTAGCATTATCTGGGATTCTTTGACCTGCCCTGGTTGTTGTCTGTACCTATGCAAAATGTGTTTCAGGGGGTAATCCTGACGGACCTGTAATAAGTAAAAATGCAGTTTTAACAGTTTGGAATGAAAAACAAATGTAAAATGCTGCAACTAACTGGATTAACTGTTACCTATCAGGTATTATTATTAACGTTCATTTTTGACGTTTCTACAATTGGAAGAGTTGTAAAAACGACCATGGTAGTTGACACATCTAAGTCATCTCGGATGATGTTTATTGTAGGCGCCGATTTTTCGAAGGAAAAGATGGTTTTGTTCTATTTTTTAAACTAGCTAGAATTCCGAAATATTTTTTTATTGTTTTTTAGGCCTCCCTGAGCAAGTGGTTAACATGTTTGTACATCATGCATCACTATAGCCATTTTTGTTATTATTTTTTACTTTTCTGCTTTTTTTAGTGTGAGATTTTTTGGTTAGGCAAACTTAGTTTCAAAAATCACCCTTGACTGATCCGTTTGGCGCAAGGGCTTATTTAAATAATCTTTATTTTTCCAGAAGTGTGGCAAAAACCCAATAACACCAAAGAAAAACTAAAATTATGCCACAAATAATTCCATCTCTGGTGTTTAATTCAAAACATTACATTTCTCGATTTCCCGCAAAACACGTATACCTAGTTCATCAATATTGAGTACATAATGCATCGCTCATCCAATTAAGGAGCATCTGACTATTATCCTATCAGTGTGCAATGTTAATCAAGTCATTCTCCTGACGTATGCCGGTGCTGGTATATGTGTAACGGGTAGCTGTAGTCTGTAGTTCGTCCAGTGAATTTATGCTGAAAATGGATTTCAGGCGATTTAGCAAAATGCCTCTGCATTCCCTAGCTGGTGCAACTCATTTCCTCCAAACGGTTTCATTACGGGAAGTTGTAAAAATATATATTTCGAAATCAATACTCTCCCGCGAGTTTGTGTTGCAAAGACTAATAGAACATTTTAAACAGTACGAATCAATATTTACGATAATCTGAAATGAAATCTCTACTATTTTTAAAACCTAAGTAGTAATTATGCCATACAGTCATTACATAACTTAACGGCAATTAATCGTACCGGATAGATACTCCACACATGCTCCATAACATTAGTCTCTAAACTCAAGTTGGTGGTCTGATGACTATTTTCAATCTTCAAGTAAAATCAGTGGCAAGTGAATTTGATGATCTGTACTTTCACCTTGAATTTCTCCAGAATTGACCATACAGAATTAAGAACCAGATGACATTGAGAACATAATTGAATGTTCTTTAAAATAATGTATTATAGTTTCCATTTAAGATTTTAAGGATGAAGGTCATCCCTGCTTAGGGGTACAAGTTTGAGGAATGAATACATCCAAAAAAATTTGCCCTCAAAATAAAAGATAACGAGTCCAACCGTTCTTACCGTCATTGCATTATTTGAGCAATTCTTGTAAAGTTTTTCAAACAGTAATACATGAGATTCTATTAGTTATGTTAGATTTGTGCATGGTTCCATACCCGGTCGGTCTACAGTAACTAATTAACTTTGCCTGACTCAATAGTATGAAAACTTGAAGATGGAGGTCAGGTCATTTATTTACACTTCTTTAAAGCTTTTGACAGACTGATACTGAACTACGGTATTTTGTTATGTAAACTATCTACTTTAGGATTAAATACAAATTTTTTGAGATTTTTAAAATCATATTTATGGAATAGACGTTTGCCAGTGTATTACTGTGGTTTAAGCTCTGTGGTGACTTCAGGCGTTGAGTGAGAAATTATTTCTCACTCAACGCTTCAGGTGTGCTCAAGTTCATGTATTTAGTCTCCTATTGCGTAATGTTTTTATAAATGCACATATGATCTGTCTTGTAGATCATTACTGTATTCTGATCACTTGAGTTTATTTTCGACAAATTTATCTCATGAAGACTATATTTTGTTACAACGTGATATTGCAGTGATTAATAAATGATGCATAAAAATCTATTTCTTCCGTTAAAAAATGTAAATGTAAAGCGGAATGCTACGTTATCAATGTACGACCTATGCAAACTTCAAAAAGACTTAACAGATAAACCTGAAAATTTAACCATTCTTTTACTTTCACCGACACAAGGAAACATGCAAAAGTTATCAAAATATAATGATATTTAATTTATTTGTTACGTAGTATATTATAGTTAGTTGGAATAGCTAATATTTAAAAGGTTATGCAAAATTTCTAGATATCATCAAATATTCATGAACAGATTGGAATCAGTTACTTTTTATTTTATAAAATATTGGTCAAATAAATTAGGGAGGACTGTAAAGTGTGGAGGTAATATTTCGCGTACCAAAGTTTTAGTTATAGCTTGGATCTTTTTTAACTATACAAGTTAAATTTCATACTTAAACTAGTTTGAATACACTTCAGAAAATAAGAATGGTTGGCTTCCAACTTTAAAGTGCCTTATTTAATTAAAGAGATTACAAAGAAAACTTGAGAAAATGTAATCTAAAGAGTATGTATAAAAAATTAGATATCAGAAACTGTTAGTTACCATATTTCAAATATATACCTAACACGAAATTAGTTTCAACTTGCTTGAAGTTTTAATAGGTTCATATTTTTTACTCGTTGTTTTATAATAGAGTTTTGCGCGGCAATTGGGTTAAAAGAAATGCAAAGTAATTATATGCAGCTGGTGTAATTGCTATTAACCATATTATTTTCATTTTGTAGAACATGACTGCACGGTTTTCATACTATGCTAGGCAAATTGTTTGAAGCGATTAAGATTATAACTAACAAACTATTTTTTGAAGTTATGTTACTACTCGTATAGAAAATCAACAGTTTTTTTACTGTTGATTTATTATAATTAACCTCTATACCATTTGTCCACTTTATATTGGAATGTATAGATAAGAAAAATGTAAAGTAGTTTTACTTGAGGTATTTATAAAACTATGTCATCCGATTTCATATTAAACTACTTTGAAAAATAATAAATTAAATTAATGGATAATTATATTTACCATTTAAATTTTTTAATTGATATATTAACTTTTTATTGCTAGTTACTTCTGATTTAATTTCTCGTTAAATATTTAAGAAGAAGTTTTAATTATATGTTACTTTCATTTGCTCCTGCTAGTAATAAGTCAAATTTGATATTACAGCAGAGTTTTTATACAATGTTAATATTTGGTTGTCTTTCAGCTTCAACACTTTTTAATTAAATATAGTACAGAGAAAACCTGCAAATGTAATCAACAGAACGTTAATATAAGTGATTAAAAAAGGCTAAGCTTGAGCAAGCTTTCTCCTTTTTGTTTTAAAATGTAAAAAAATAATGTAAAAGTATTTTTATATTATATTCTGTTGAAGTCTGCCTTACAACTGCCTGTTTCTGTTACCATGTTTATAATAAAGATTTGTGAAAAAAGTAGATGAGAAAATAAAAAAGTAAGTAGTATAGTTTTATGAATAAGCTTGGTATTGAATTACAATTCTGATGAAAGAGAAGGCAATACATTAATATATATTTTTAAATCAACTGTAGATTGAGTTAAACAGGTACAATTAGGCTCCGTTTTATTAAAATGATACAAACTGCCTAATATTTTTATTTCTATCGTCCATCACCAAGATTTCTATACATTTCTTTTCAGTATAAAAAGTCATAGTAATTATAATATTATTAAGAAAATTGAACATCTGTCAGTATTTGTCAAAATTGATACTGCACCTCAAAATCATTACTTACATTTTGTTTCATTGAGCATTGGTTAAAATAATTTTATAAATAATGAAGTAATGGGAGTCATGAAATGGTATTGTACATTATTGTTTGTCCAACTGTAAAAAAGACGACTTTTTTTAATCGCTATAGATGTGCAAAATTAGTTATTTTTAACGGCGACGAAGAAAATCACGCTATCTTGAAAAAATGGAAACAAAAATACACGACCGGAAAAATAGTATATTATATTAGGATTAAAAGTGTAATTTTTGTGGCAAGCAAATTTTGTATTTGCGAGGCGAAACGTAGCTTTTAATCCAAATAAAACATATAACTATATTTTCTCCAACCAAAAGACATGGATGCTTTGTAAAATATTAGTCGCCGTATTGCTGAGTCCATCACATAACAGGTGGGATGTTTTTTGGAATTCATTTGTGACTGTTCGATTTGCTGAAAAGTCTATAAAAATGGAATCTAATGAATAACAGTAATATCTCTACCCCTCATTCTAATCACGAGGATTAGCCCAGAAGTCGACGACTTGTGTCGGAGAGGGGCGGCATATTATTATTAAGCGGGCCGCATTTGCGTCCAGGAACGACTTACGTTGGTAGGCCCTAACCACCATTCAGTGCAGGAATGAGGGAAACCTGGAAAACCTTATTAATTAGGGGGGTAGTCAAATGTCAACCGGTATCAATCTCTCACACTGATCCAAGCCAACATTCCTCCACTCTACCACACCCGCAGAGAGGATGCCAATCTCTCCACGAATATAGCTTATATACAGTCTAACGGCTGCGGGGGTCGAACCACACAGCGATCTAGTCACCTCGATTCAAGTACTGACGACCACTGACCGATCCACTAAATAGAATAGATAGTTTTATTTGACCATTTGATATACAATAATACTCTTATGGCAAGTCAAAATACACAAAAAATAAAAAAAGGATAAAAACTGTTATGTATATACACGGATGGAGGTGACAAGTGGAAAAAGTCTTTTGTTTTTGACTTTATCGAAAAATGTCACTCTTTATAAAAAGTTCTGCGTTTCTAAAAATTGAGATTATCATAGAAACGTCTTAGATCAGATATACGGGGTGCTCATAAATTGAAAAAACATGAAAATACTCAAGACAGAAATAGCATTATTTATTATTTTTCACAACATTTTTATAAAATAAATCTGTTTATAACTTGAAATAGAGTCCTAATACAAATTTTAAAATCAAAATTTCAATTTTGACTTTTACTCTACACACTACGAATAGTTTATTTCTTCTAAAACATGAGACTATCATAGAAACGTCTTAGATCAGATATACAGGTTGCTCATAAATTGAAAAAACATGAAAATACTCTAGATACTCTATTTTTCACAACATTTGTATACAATAAATCTGTTTGTAACTCGAAATAGAGTCCTAATACAAATTTTAAAATCAAAATTTCAATTTTGACTTTTACTCTACACACTACAAATAGTTTGTTATTTCTTCTTTTATGCGCTCTTTCAATATCATGTGGCAGATCATTTGAATAAACCCTTTGTTTTAGGAAAAAAGTCAAGGAGACTAAGGTTAGGTGGTCTAGCAGGACAATGGGCCAAATCTTCCAATCCACCTCTCACCATTGTCTGAGCAAGGCTGTAAAATGAGCAGGACAGTAGACCTGTTACCAAAACAGGTTATTGCGTACTTCTGACTCTCAAGTATTTAAAAATGGTAAACCAAATGTTTTCAAAATGTTTTGGCAACAGGACGGCTGTCCTGCTCACAGGAAGATTTGGCCCAATCCCTTACACCCCTTGCCTTTCTTCTCCAAGGTGCCCTAAAACAAAACATTTATTCAAATGGCTTGCCACATGATAGGGAAGTATTAAAAGAGCACATACGCCAAGGAATACATGAACTGAATGAGCCGCTAACTATTCGAACAATTTATTAAGTTAGCGGAAAAATGTGTGTGTGAGGTGGGAGGTAGAGGTAGAGTAAATGTTAAAATTTAAATTATGATTTTAAAATTTGTATTGGGACTCTATTTGAACTTATAAACAGATTTGATTCATAAAAATGTTGTATACAATAATATATAATGGTACTTTTCTCTAGAGTATTTTCTTGTTTTCTTAATTTATCAGTACCCTGTATATCTGATCTAAGAAGTTTCTATGAGAATTTATTTTTTTCAAGCAAAACTTTTTATAAAGAGTGACATTTTTCGATAAAGTCAAAAACAAAAGAGTTTCTCTTGTCAACTCCATCCATGGACACACTGTATAAAAAAGTTATTAAAAAATAGAAGAACTTACACACAATATAAATAATCAAACATTAATCTATTGCAATAGATGTTATTCGTAATATGGCGTCGCCAGAAAATCTTTCACTGTATAAAAACAAAACCCAAGCAAATGCTTCTTAACTGCTAATTTAAAACGTGTCATGTACAGTATGGAAGTTTGTTATAAAGTTTCACATTTAAAGAATTATGTACAGATTTGAACAGACGGAAGCCGTCAGTCCTAAGTATATTAGCGTTTGTTGTATTATGACTGTGAATGTCCGACAGCAATGTAAATCTGGTTATATTCTTATGAATTTCAACAACCTGGGAAAAAATATATTTTATATTTAAGTGTAACTTAGGAAATACTGGACTGTGGTAAAGAGGTTTCTTTGAATATGCTCGTAAAGAAATCTCGAGTAATTTATAAATGTGTCTGCCACAGTTTTATGCATTGGTGCAAAAAAAAAATTAAGTTGTATTCAGAAGATGTATTGATGGTGTATTTATCAAACTTAACAAATAAAATAAAGCCGTCAACGCTTTGGTTACAATATTCAATGTTGCGGTCAACGTTGGATATAATGAAGAGGATTGATATAAGCAAATATTCAAAGTTATGAGCTTTTCTCAAGAGACAAAATAAGGCATATGTACCAAAAAAATCACGAGTATTTACAAAGGAGCAAGTTGATTGCTTTTTGAATAGTGCGTCTGATAATTTATATTTGACGATGAAGGTAAATACTTTAAAAATAAAAGAACAGAATTTTTAAAAAGCTTTTTTATAGGTCGGCCTAATATTGGGGGTTTCAGGCGCACGCCGTTTTTATAGAAAATATGTTGCTTGTCTTAAAAGACACGGAGGATGGAGCACTGTAGCGGAAGGCTATATTGATGACGCACTTTTGAATAAAATAAAAATATTGCAAAAAGAATACTGGAAGTTGATAGTGGTAATGATAAACCAAGCAGTGTTGTTTTTCTGATTTCACATCTGAAAATAATATAATTAATAAAGACAACGTGTTTCTGCTTTCAGAAATGCTCCAAAAATGAGAGTAATGGTAGTTTCAGTGATTTATTTAATTTTGATATTTATTCAAATTGTACATTAATATTAATGTGGATAAACAAAAATTATTGTTAATATTGTCGAATAAACTTTTATAAATTAAAACTTGATTAACACCTTTGTTTTTGAAAATAAAATTGACTTTGTGTTAAATAACCATTATAATATGATAAATACAAGACAGAAGAATAAGATGTATGAGCCTATTTCTAGATTAAAAATAATCGGTGACTCAACTAAATTTATAGGGCCCAAAATATTTAATATATTACCGCAAAAAGTCAGAATACTACGAAAGCATTGTTTAAAAAGAGGTTAAATAACTCTAAAAGAAAAATGTTTTTATTCTTTAGATAAATATTTTAGCTTATAATTACTAGACCTAAGTTAACTTCTCTGTTCCTATACAACAAGTACTATTGTCATAAAGCAAAATAAGTAAATAACACTTTTAATCTAAGGATTAAAATTGTCAACTTTAGCTTTTAGGATTAAAAGTGAATGCTTTTGTTGCTAAGATACCATTTTTTTCTCAGTAAAAAACTGTCAACCTTAGACTCCTGACAGTAAAAAATGTCATAGTTTTGTAACGATTGGAGAATATAGTTATTTATGCAAAAAGTAAGTCGAGTCGAGTGCACTAAACCCCTTTTGTACGAATTGCATACAATATTTTTTCTACGTACATGCAAAAATAAAAAAATGTTTTATTTAGGTGGCACTAAGTGTAGACAAATAAAAAGCGTAATTTAAAAGCAAAATATTTAATACCTAAATAGCACCATCGATTTGCATTGAGAGAGTTAGGGACTAATGTATAAGGCACAATTTAACTCAAACCTTATTTTCTACCATTCTCACAGAAAATAGACTAAATATGGCGTCGATTTGAACGTTTATGTTTATCAGGATCACGAGACGCTGTAGTAGAATAACAGATAAGTGCAGTACAAATTTTATTGCACTAGAGCAATAAAGAAACAGTTTTTTCACTATATATAAATTTTTCTACGTTCACGCAAAAAACAATACTTTATTGAACTATATTTAGTGGAAAAAGTGATTCTTTATTGCACTAGTGCAATAAACATTTTATTGCACTCATCTGTCATTCTACTGCAGCGTTTTGTCATCATGACAAACATAAACCTTCAAATCGACGTCACATTTTTCTAGACTTAGTGTCATCCAAATAACATTTTTTGGTTTTTGCATAAACGTAGAAAAAATATTGTATGCAACTCGTACAAAAAGTGCTTATTTCACTCGACGTGTTGTTCTACTCGGCCTACGGTCTCGTAGGACAACTTCACCTCACGTGCAATAAACGCTTACTTGTTGCACTTGTTGCATAAATAACTATTGTTTTTTGTATGAACACAATTCGTGTACTTTTTTCACTATCATGTCACTTTTGACATTGACACTAACTTGAATAAATGGAAATATTTTTAGTATTAACATAATTTTTAGATGTTGATGAAATAGTTTGGATGTTGATGGAATATTTTCGACTAACTGTTTTTATAGAACTTTGGGAGTATAAAGTTGTAAGAGGCTTTGGATCGCTTGGATCAATTCAAAGAATAAAGTTTCACTGTAGATGCGAAAAATAAATAATGTTTCAATTTATTAAAATTCATATCTGTTCGAAACAAATAGGAGTAATAATGTTGTTCTTCCACTATTTTTCATTAAACACTTTAAAATTTACCAAGGAACAAAAAGGAAAACTAAACGTAGCACCATATTCCACTTAATGCAGATGTCAAGCAGGAATAATAAGACGTCTCTTTGCTTCAAATACACTCCAGAGATAAATTCAAATGTACAAAAGTTTAGTTGCACACAAAGGAAGTTTGTACAAGTCATATAACACTGAATTTGTGATATATCTATTAAAATATAGCTATTCGAGTCCGGTGCAGGTACGTTGAAGATAAAGCCTAGTGAGTTATATGTCTGTTCCATTTTTTGCACAATTTTTACATAAACGAGTTGGGTATAAGTTGTACGAGGTTTTATTAAAAAGTTCCAAAATTGTTTGAAATAGATGCCAATTATACGGTTCACAGCGTTGTTTTGAACGAAATCTTACAGGTAACTTGTTGTTTGTTGATTGCTGTTATGCCAACTCATTATAAAGATATGGTTTTTGCAAAAAAAAAATAAAATAAACAAAAGTAACAGAAACGTAACATCAAGTACTCGTACTGTGCGAGGTTCACATAAATTTTTAAAATGATGTAAACTGCTTACGGACATGTTTTGAATCATGTCCGCCATGAATGGTTTAAGAGTCGGAAATTACAATCTTATTGGACGACCATCGACATCGACAGACGAATGTTATTTGCGCGTGAAATAACTTGTGTGGTCACATGGTCGGTTAACGTTTCCAAAAATAGCTGAAAAGTATGACATAACAAGAGGTCCTGATAAAAAAGCTGGAAATAAGTCATATTATAGGAAAGTTTGTCTTCCAGCTTATTATGGAAGATCAAAGACAGTATCGAGGGGAAATCTGTAAGCCTTTTTGAGGGGGCAAACGATGGCAACACATTAATAGCAGTATAACAAGTAACGATGTTTCGATTATATACATAGCATTGTTAATCCTTAAGTCCAATAAAGGAACAAAGATTTGACATAATTGAGAAGATAAAATAAATTAATAAATTAGAAGGAGGTAAGGTTGAATCAGTTATGTTACAATAAATTTAAAAATTGTCAGTCGAAGAACTTGATCAAAGAATAGATCTTATGTTTGATAGTTTTATATTAGCTACTTACATCAAAACAAATGAATAAAATTTCCATTATTTCCCAATATCTATTCCGAATGTTCTCCAAAAATATGAGATTCAGTCGTAATATGAGTAATAGTGTTGCATTGGTGTCTAAATATAAATTGGTTATTGATTAACCACTACGTTCCATACTTAAGCCTTGTTTTCATGAACGCGAATTTTCCGAAAATTCTCGCAAATTATTTAATGGCGGGAAAAGTCTCAACTTTTAGCGGATTTTGCCAACTGCAATATTTTCTGTAATTTTCATCATAAAACTGTCATTCACTCTTATGATAGATTCTCAGAAGCTCAAGTTAAAGTTACTAACTCCATATAATGATGAACATAGTGATAATATTCATATTTTACAAAATTTGTAAAAAGTTGACACTTTCCCACCATTAATAATTTAAATTAACATCTGCGAAATTCGTGAAAATTTTCGTGATTCCTCGTTCATAAGGACAAGCTTTATCCTACCGTATATAAGCTATATTCGTGGAGAGATTGGCACCCTCTCTGCGGGTATGGTAGGGTAGAAGAATGTTGGCTTGGGTCAATGTGAGAGATTGATACCGGTTGACATTTGACTACCCCCCTAATTAATGAGGTTTTCCAGGTTTTCCTCATTCCTGCACTGAATGGTGGTTAGGGCCTACCAACGTAAGTCGTTCCTGGGCGCAAATGCGGCCTGCTTAATAATAATATGCCGCCCCCTCTCCCGCACAAGTCTCCGACTTCTGGGCTAATCCTCGTGATTAGAATGAGGGTAGAGATATTATTATTATTATTATAATTTCCATATAAAAATTTTAATGTTAGGATATATCGTTTGCGGGAAAATATTGTCTATTACACAAGTTTACATATATTCGATAATAATTTTTTTTTACAGTATCGTAAAAGTATTTTAAGCTAATATAAATCAATTCTCGTACAATTTCTATCAATGAAGTCATATGTATGCTCTCTGATCCCTGAGTAATTAGTTCCACACAATATTGTTATTACCAAAAAACATACAAAAAAAATATAAATTTTTTCCCGATTCAAACGATATAAATCGATATATTGGTAGTTTTTAATTAATTGTATATAAATAACCTGCTTCAATACTCATTCATTGAACTTAATAAAGTGGCTTAGGACAAGAGATTAAGTTTGCTAATTGCTAATTACCTAATGAACGACCATTGAATAGGAGCAAAAAAAGCGTTTGTCACTTCAATTTACAGTTGTTCATATCATTTCAAATATTGTCCGCATAATTATTTGCCGTATTTAACTGACTTCGAATTTTTTGTCATCCCAATGATGGTAATATATTGCTAAATAATTAAAAAATCTGCCCCATTTTTAAGAAAGAAAATAGACATCCGATAGCTTACTATGTGTTGGTAGACACATTGTTGAGAATTATAGACCAATAATTATTGAATCCAATTTTAGTAATCCATTTGAAATTGTGCTCTATAATATTCTGTTCTTCAATTTAAAACCACATATATCCGATTGTTAACATGGATTTATTTCAGGACGGCTCACTTCAACAAATTTGGCAGTTACATCTCATTTTATTGCAGATAGTCTATATCGTAGTGGTCAGACAGATGTAATCTATGCAGATGTGTCGAGAGCGTTTGATAGACTTGATCATGGATTAAATTTACTGTTTTGGTTTAACAACTGACCACTTGTTATTGTGGTTACAATTCTGTTGATATTGCTACGACACCAGGAATTCCGCCAGGATCAATTCTTGGATTACTCTTGTTTTATTTATCAACGATATTTGCAAGAAAATTCAATTTGAAACGTTATTATATGCTGATGATCTAAATTTGTATGCTTCTATTAATTCGCTAGAAGACTGCGGTTTGCTACAGCAAGATATTTAAAATCAATTTATGGTGTCATAATAATAGATTACCACGTTCTATAAGTAAATGTCGTATTATGAGCTTTACTAGGAGGGTCAATGCAATCAGTTTTGTCAGCTCGAATTTAGAATATGCCTCTGTCATCTGAAATCTACATTATGATGATCATGTCCCAACCTTGGAGGGAGTTCAGGGATGTCTGAAATATTTATGTTTTAAAACTGATCGTATCTATCCGCTCAGTCAGAACTGTTAAATAGATTTAATTTGAATAGTTTAACTGAACGTAGGACATATTTTTCCATTTTATTTTTATATAAAATATTTATTAATACTATTTGGCTCGCTATATATAACTTAATCGCTCTATTTTGAGGTCAGCAACATGTTCTTAAGCTCTATCCCATTATTAATGAATCACCCTGTATCTAAATAAATCTTATTTAGTTATATTAAGCCGAACGTGTTACGTTGGTTGTTACTCGTTCCATACATATTTTTTAGATTACCCACATCGCGAATAAATATATTAAAAGTTTTTCCACCTTATACGATGTGTTTTAATTACATGAATCTGGAGTCAAATTTGGATATTTTTTGTTGTTCAGTCCAAAATTGAAAACGTATTTTAATTTAAGTTGAACTGAATTGAAAATTTATTAAAAAACAGAAATGTTTACAATACAAGTGTGTATATAAATGTGTATATAAAAAAAGATGACAAACTGTTTACAAATACATACTAACAAAACTATAAGTATATGACAAAACAAACAGAACATTTTTACAGTTTAAGAAAGGTATTTTAAGCTAATATGTATCAAATCTCCTACAATTCCTATCAATGAAGTCATATGTATGTTCTCTGATACCAAACATCTAGGTATGCTAATGAACATCCACAGACAAAACTCTATTCAATAATTATCTAAATAATTTAATATATTTACTAACATCTGGAGTGGGAACTCGAAATTCAACCACAATAATTGAGATCTCACTTATTTCTGCGTTTTATTAGGATCGCTTCATCAGGTGGCCTCCTTTAACTTGAGTCAAATATCTAACTATAAAGATGATTATACCAATAAATTAAAATTATTTGAAATTGAATGTCAAAATGAAATATCGACAACGTCAAACTGATTAACTGTCAATGAATATCATAACAACCTACTAAATTAAATAAAAATTAATAAAAAATTTTACCTTTTATGTATAGTTTTTTTTCTCATATATTTTCAGGTATTAACAATATTGTGTGAAACTAATTACTCAGTGGACAAAAGCCCCAACCTGCGTTGAATTACACCCACAATATCTACCCATATATTCCTTATTATTAGCTTTTGTAACATTTTTACTGTTTAAGAAAGGTATTTTAAGCTAATATGTATAAAATTTCCTACAATTCCTATCAATGAAGTCATTAAACTGTAAAAATGTTACAAAAGCTAATAATAAGGAATATATGGGTAGATATTGTGGGTGTAATTCAACGTAGGTTGGGGCTTTTGTCCACTGAGTAGTTAGTTTCACACAATATTGTTAATACCTGAAAATATATGAGAAAAATGAAAAAAAAAAACTATAAATAAAAGTTAAAATTTTTTTATTAATTTTTATTTAATTTAGTAGGTTGTTATGATATTCATTGACAGTTAATCAGTTTGACGTTGTCGATATTTCATTTTGACATTCAATTTCAAATAATTTTAATTTATTGGTATAATCATCTTTATAGTTAGATATTTGACTCAAGTTAAAGGAGGCCACCTGATGAAGCGATCCTAATAAAACGCGAAATAAGTGAGATCTCAATTATTGTGGTTTAATTTCGAGTTCCCACTCCAGAGGTTAGTAAATATATTAAATTTTTTAGATAATTATTGAATAGAGTTTTGTCTGTGGATGTTCATTAGCATACCTAGATGTTTGGTATCAGAGAACATACATCATTGATAGGAATTGTAGGAGATTTGATACATATTAGCTTAAAATACCTTTCTTAAACTGTAAAAAAATGTTACAAAAGCTAATAATAAGGAATATATGGGTAGATATTGTGGGTGTAATTCAACGCAGGTTGGGGCTTTTGTCCACTGAGTAGTTAGTTTCACACAATATTGTTAATACCTGAAAATATATGAGAAAAAAACAAACAAACAGAACAGTTACAAACATAAGCAAATACATGAAAAGTATAAAAAAGGAAAAAAATGTATAAAAAACGTATAATTTCTATGACAACAAATGTTCAAAAATGTTTCTTTTGAAAATTGCAAGAGTACTAGATTCTTTAATATTAGATGGAAGTTTATTAAATAAATTAAATTATAAAATAAAATTTAAAATAAGTGTTATTGTTGTTTGCCTAGTTTTGTGAATCTTTAAGGTATTATTGTGTGTTGTGTGTATTGTAATAGCATATTGGTTTTTGTTTTCTTTCTGCCGTATAATTGGATGTAAGTCTGTATGGGCAGTTGTACGTCTAAATAAATAAATGGACAAGAATAATTATTCAATTTTAGTGTCTATAATAAGACAAAACAATTCATACACTAACCTATCTAATCTTGGAGTCATACGAGTATATTATATACATTTTTTGGGACTGGGAAAGATGAAAAAGAAACAAAGAGTAGTTAAACTCCTTCGAAGAGGTTGACAGAGCGTGAACTGAACCTGAGACAGCGTTTATAACAGATTGCCTTTTCAAAATGGAAATTTATGCCTTTATATGTATATTATGTGCTACAAAATTTATGGAAGTTGTCATTTCAAAGATTTTTTCGTCCCTACCTGGTACGGCTTATATTTCATATTCATCTGATAATTTGGCTCCTTTTCTTACTAAGGAATGAATGTTATTATTGTATCGTAATTTCTGTCTATTTTTGTATAAGTTAATAAAAGTATTATAATCAGGAATAGGTACCTGAAAGCATGTGTAAATTTCAATAATACATTCAACTCAATACTTTGTTGTAATTAATTAATGAAATAAATGATGGCATCATATATTATTTGACGTTACTTCAAGAGATGTAAAAAAGTGTTTTGGTTGCATTTACTATGTTAAATTTATATGTCAACTCACATGCAGATTTGAATGCAGGTAGACTAAATGTAAAAAAATGCCATTGGTGTTATTAAATATTCATTAATTCATTAGCTAAAATATTCATTAGCTTTCCAACTTTGTTAGTGGTAGTGGAAAATTGGTTTTACCTGTACCTGGCTTTAACTATCTATAAGTTATGTTGAATAATCTACCATAATGAATAAAATATGTTATGCTTGCATCAGTTGTCGTCTAAAAACTTTACAGATTATTTATACTTTAAACAGATAAATTGGAAGAACAATTGTGTAGGAGATGGTACTGAAATTATTGAAGGCAGATATTAGGTATGTCATTTGTTATTTTTATTAGCTCTTGCACTTTTAGGTAGGTACTTAACATTAATTGAAATACATTTTTATAAACTATTATAAAATGAAAAATAAAACGATTTTAACAAGACAATATAGTAATTAATAAATATTTAAAACATTAAATAAAATTGACAGTGCAAAGCAACTTGAACTGTCATGTTGTGACGTTCATTTTTACGTAAAACATTCCCCTGTATAATATTCTGCAGTAAAAAATATTGTTTATAATAAATTACTGTAAATTATAGATATTATTTGGAGAATTATATTTAAAAATATTTATTTTATGTTACAGATCACCTTAAGCCACAGGCATTTTGTCTCTATCAGCTATTATATAAGTTTAAGAAATATAGGCTAAGAACAATGAATTAATATCAAATCTTATTGGTTCATTCAGGTAGTTGGTCATAATTTATTTCACACATGTGTCAAGTTAATTATCTAGTTTATATTTACAATCAGTACAGTACAGATCACATAAATATTTAAATTTCTAAAATTGGTAATAATAACGATGTCATTTAAGTTGGCACGATAGGTACACCTGTTGAAGGGAAAGGATATGCTAAGCCCTTTCTTCTGCAAGCAGGCACGCGGGTCGAGCGTGATTTTCTAACCACTGATGCTCGACTCGAAAACTCCAAAACCACGAGGTAAATATATGTAATCACATTTTATACGAGTCATCCATTTAAAACAATATATTTATTTGATTATTTAATTTATAAAATAACAATTACTTTCAGATTTCAAGGAGAATTTTTAATTAAAATGAATTTCATGTGTTATAGGATACTGGGTGAAAAAAGAATATTCATGTATTAAATTCCATTAATAGTAATAGTACCTCAAGGTACGGTAATAGGCCATTGCTCTTTCTTATCTATATAAATAGCGTATACACCATAAACATTGAGAATGGGCATTTTGTTTCTTACGCTGATGATACAGCTATTATTTTTACCGGTGATACATGGGATAATGTATATGAAACCGCTGAAAGAGGTCTTCAACTCACTTATAGCTGGTTGAATGAGAGCTTTTTGAGTTTAAACACTACTAAAACTAAATTTGTTACCTTCAGCCCGACAGTAAAAGACATACCAAATAAAGATACAATCAGGCCACATAAAATATCATGTAGAAATAAAGCAAAATGTGAATGTTTGTATATATTGTTGTGTTATGAAATTTTGTTGGGCGCCAATTAATATTTGTGTTGAAATTGTATTTGTGTTTCTGTATGATTTGTATTTATGTGTTTTGTGTGTAAAAGAAAATTGTATTTATTGGACTACAAACCTGTATCTTATATTTTTTTTTTTTTGCTTATTCAATTACCCTGGCTGCTTGGAGAACATAGACTCTGGTAGTCGGTTCGCTCGTCAAGTCAAATCTTTTTAACACACTGTATCTTACTTTCAAATAAATATCAATTTAAAATGGACAATTTTTATTTCATAAGATATTTGTTTACTACTTATTCAAGAATATTTAACGTTTTATGAACATTTAATTAATAGGTAACATATAAATTTTATTTTAAAGGCAGTTGTGTATTAAAAGTTGCCTATCTTTAATATTTTAAATTTCTTAATAGGATACAACATTCTTAAAATCCGTGATTCAATGGTATTCTGCTAGTGTATGTTCATTGATGGTAATGTATTATATTTGCAAATCATAACTTTTTGACAGATGTTCCACTAAATAACGAATTTTAATATATTAAATAGAAAAGTAAAGATTATTAATTATACTAAGGTAAGTAACTTATTGTTTTAATAAGTTTTAGAGTCTGTGACTGTCTATTTTGTGAATTTAATAGCTAGCTAGCGTTTATTTTCTCTGATAAAATTTACGTAAATTTCTGTGAATTTATGTGCACATAAAATACCTTTCTGATGTTGATTTTCCTTTTATAAGACTTCGACTGGAAATCCTTTGGAACTCCCTCTGAACTGGTGATTGGGCTGCAGATGATTGGTTTTCCCACTATATGGTACTGCCAAATTTCTGTCTTGGATCTGGATCTCTGTTTATATTGTTGTTCGACACTTTTCTTGCAACGTGAGTATTACTTTTGACTATTATTTGGACTTTTTCTTGCTAATTTCTAAATTTTATGGAACCTCTGTTCAAAAACCGACGCTGCCCGTTCTTACATTCTTTCGTATCTAATCAACAAACTTTTGTTTTTCCACTCTTTTTCTACCAATTTGATAACTTGATGCCTTGTTGTAAAATTTGCACACATATTATGGTCCATACATATGATCTTATATAGTTTTTCGATGCACTGTTTTTTTTTATGAGTTCACTCCACTACTTAAAACTATGACAAAATTTTTAATGTTATTACAATTTTCCTTATATCTAATTATTAAATATTCTTCAATATTACTCTTTTTATGTACATTGTTATATCCCTTGTGAAGCCAACTTTAGACTTGACATTTGTCCCTGTCTATGATATTTATTTGACATTTCTAAATATTTTACTAATTTTATTTATTTAAATTACTAATATTTTAATTATCTTCACTTGACTTATGTTGATATGTGTATGATGTTATTAAATGATCTTTTCTTTTTCTTTCTATATACTTTAATCTTGGTTTAAGTCCTTTTTTGTTTATGTACTATACAAAAATGTGATATCATGTCCCAATATTTAATGAATTTTAACTATTTTTCTTTCAAAAATGGTAATTTATTTAATTTACTCTACAATAACTGTTTATATGCTCTGCATTGTCAATTTTTATATTATTTTGTATAATTCTACTATGTTTTAATTTTTATAACAACAATAATTTCTATTCTATTTTATGGTTTTTAAAATAAACATGTAAATTCTCATAAGTATTGAAGCTGATTTTTCATATTGTCTCAATTTTCCCAAAATTCAATTGGAAATTTTATTTCCCAAGAAAATTTTCAATTTAATTTTTAATTTTATATGATTAGTATGATATTTTAATTTTATTTGTCCTAAATTATATTTTGTTACTATTACCAGCGGATTTATATATGGTGTATTGCTTCTTTCAATTATTCCATCTTTTAATAATTTGCCAATTTCAATCTTAACTTTTTCTTTATGCATATATGGTATGGGATATGTTTTTGCTTTAAAATTCGTAATATCTCTAACCTCTAATCTATGTACATAACTCTCAGCTACTCTCATTTCATTTGACACTAACCTCTCATATTTTCTTAACGCTGCTCTTACCTCACTTTCATAATTATCATCTACATTTATTTTAATTTTATTAATATCAAATATTTCATCATCTACCTCATCATCATAATAATTATCATTCCCACAAAAATACATTTCCTTTTCATTCCTACCTTCATCAAAACCTACTTTACTTTGTTCACTTCCTTTTATGTACATAAATTCATCCCTATCTTTTAAATTCAACCCATATATCATTTATGCATAATTTTCTTGCCTCATAATCTATTTTAGCTTTGTATTTATTTAAATAATCAGAACCTATCACTATATCCATTGGCATGTTTGGCACGATTAAAAGTTGAAATAATACATTTTTCATTAAATTTTAGATTGATATTTAGCATTTTATTTACATCATATAGTTTCTTTTGGTTAGGACCTATTAATGTTACTCTATTCACCTTTATAATATGTTTATTCAATTGAGGAAATTTATCTAAAATATTTTTACTAATTAATGAAGCTTCAGAACCAGAATCTATCAATATCTCTAGATTTGAATTTTGAAATTTTGAATTTACATATACTAAAATATTATTTTGATTTATAATTACATTTTCATCTAACTTAATAAATTCACGAGGATGGGTATAATTACTAATACAATTTTTGACTATGTTGTTTGACTTGCTCTCTACTGAAAATTTTGATTGTTATCTACAGTTTGTATTGCAGGTTCCTATCCATTGATACAGATCTGCGCTGTTCAACTGGTCGTTCGTCACCTTGTGGATTTTGGACACGTTCTACTGATCTGCTCGAGTTTCGTATACTTTGAAAATTTACCTGTCTATTTTGGTTTCCATCGTCTCGTCTCGATGGCTGATTTTGATTTCTGTTATAATTTTGATTATTATTGTTAAATCTATTATTAAAATTATCATTGTTATTAGTATTGTTATAGTTTCTGTTATTATTATACTGATCTTGGTGATATCTACTGTTATTATATCTGTTATTATATCTAAAATTATTACCATTATTGTTGTATCTATCATTAGTATTAAAATTATTGTTGAAATTGTTTCGTGGATAATTAGTATTATTATTATTACTAGGCCTAAAGTTATTGGATCTATGATTAAAATTGTTATTATATCTAAAATCTTGATTATTATTATTTTGATTGTTACGAAAATTTTGTGAATTGTTTCTAGTGCTATTATTCATATTATTACTATAATTTTGATGATTATTTGTGACATTTCTCTCTACCCGATTTAAATAATTGTACATTTGTTCCATAGTCCTAATATTTTGCATAGCAATCGTTTCTGCAATTTCCGGTTTGAATTGTCGTGACATGTATAGCACCAAATCTTGTTCGTTTAGCTTTGGGGTTAGATATTGTGCAGACGAGTATAATCTTAATGCATAATTTGTTAAACTGTTTGTTAAATTAGGATTGTACTTTCCAAAATACAATTTTTCTCTTACTGCTAGTTGTGCATTGTCCCCCCAAAAATGTTGTGTAAAGCGTTGTGTAAATTGTGTATAGTCGTTTATATTATTTTCAATACCATTAAACCATAATAACGCCTCATTTTCCAGGTTTTACCTAATAGTTTCTTTGATTCTATCCATTCTTGTGTCTTCCGACGTTGTCCTATCATAAATTTCTTGTATTTTTCTGGTTAGCGCTTTTAAAAACACTACAGGGTGTAATTTGTTAATATTACCAGAAAATTTGTGAATTTTGTTATCTTCATGGCAGATTATTTTTGTTATTACTTCTCCTTCTCTATGCTTCATCTCTCGGACATGCTCTATCTCCTTCTTAAGCTGTTCTATCTGTTCTTCTGTTCTTTTTCTTTCTATATCCAACACCTCTTGATCTGCTGGTATTCCTCTCTGTACTTGACTTTTGACTAATTCAATTTCTTGTGTATTCTTCGTTATATTCTTTTCAATATTTCCAATTTCATGTTCTTGTTTCTTAACCATATCTTCAATCTCTATCGTCTTCTTTACCACAGTTGTCATATCCTGTTCCACCTTCTCAACATTTTTCTCTACATCCTTCTTCCAAGATTGGATATCCGTTTTTATTTCTTCTTTTAAATCTTCTACTTTTTTTCTATCATTTTGGCTATATTTTCCATATCTTTTTTCCTGTTCTGTTCCATTTGCTTTAATTCTTCTCAAATTATCTCTATATCTGGTTTTCTTACTTTTTCAATTTCTCCAAATCCTCCTTTCGTCCTTTTTCTAATTTTTCCATATCTTCTTTTCTCCCATCTTTTATGGTTTCTTCCAGTCGTTTTCTAGCTTCCTCTTGTCTTTTTCTGTCTTCTTCTTGTCTTTTTCTGTCCTCCTCTTGTCTTTTTCTGTCCTCCATAATTGTCCTCATCATCTCTTCTAACATACCTCTTACTCCTGTCTCGCTTGCTTCTCCTACACTCGTTCTCTGTTCCTCTACACTTTCTTGGTCCGATTGTGTCTCCGTCGACTCCTCTCCAAGTTGTTTCCCACTTCTTAGATCCATTTTCCTTCTTTTTCTGTATTCTTCTTTTTTTTAACCCTGTTCTATTTTCGAGCTTGCCTCACGTTGGGCACGCCAATTTGTTGTGTTATGAAATTTTTGTTGGGCGCCAATTAATATTTGTGTTGAAATTGTATTTGTGTTTCTGTATGATTTGTATTTATGTGTTTTGTGTGTAAAAGAAAATTGTATTTATTGGACTACAAACCTGTATCTTATATTTTTTTTTTATGCTTATTCAATTACCCTGGCTGCTTGGAGAACATAGACTCTGGTAGTCGGTTCGCTCGTCAAGTCAAATCTTTTTTAACACACTGTATCTTACTTTCAAATAAATATCAATTTAAAATGGACAATTTTTATTTCATAAGATATTTGTTTACTACTTATTCAAGAATATTTAACGTTTTATGAACATTTAATTAATAGGTAACATATAAATTTTATTTTAAAGGCATTTGTGTATTAAAAGTTGCCTATCTTTAATATTTTAAATTTCTTAATAGGATACAACATTCTTAAAATCCGTGATTCAATGGTATTCTGCTAGTGTATGTTCATTGATGGTAATGTATTATATTTGCAAATCATAACTTTTTGACAGATGTTCCACTAAATAACGAATTTTAATATATTAAATAGAAAAGTAAAGATTATTAATTATACTAAGGTAAGTAACTTATTGTTTTAATAAGTTTTAGAGTCTGTGACTGTCTATTTTGTGAATTTAATAGCTAGCTAGCGTTTATTTTCTCTGATAAAATTTACGTAAATTTCTGTGAATTTATGTGCACATAAAATACCTTTCTGATGTTGATTTTCCTTTTATAAGACTTCGACTGGAAATCCTTTGGAACTCCCTCTGAACTGGTGATTGGGCTGCAGATGATTGGTTTTCCCACTATATGGTACTGCCAAATTTCTGTCTTGGATCTGGATCTCTGTTTATATTGTTGTTCGACACTTTTCTTGCAACGTGAGTATTACTTTTGACTATTATTTGGACTTTTTCTTGCTAATTTCTAAATTTTATGGAACCTCTGTTCAAAAACCGACGCTGCCCGTTCTTACATTCTTTCGTATCTAATCAACAAACTTTTGTTTTTCCACTCTTTTTCTACCAATTTGATAACTTGATGCCTTGTTGTAAAATTTGCACACATATTATGGTCCATACATATGATCTTATATAGTTTTTCGATGCACTTTTTTTTATGTTTTCACTCCACTACTTAAAACTATGACAAAATTTTTAATGTTATTACAATTTTCCTTATATCTAATTATTAAATATTCTTCAATATTACTCTTTTTATGTACATTGTTATATCCCTTGTGAAGCCAACTTTAGACTTGACATTTGTCCCTGTCTATGATATTTATTTGACATTTCTAAATATTTTACTAATTTTATTTATTTAAATTACTAATATTTTAATTATCTTCACTTGACTTATGTTGATATGTGTATGATGTTATTAAATGATCTTTTCTTTTTCTTTCTATATACTTTAATCTTGGTTTAAGTCCTTTTTTGTTTATGTACTATACAAAAATGTGATATCATGTCCCAATATTTAATGAATTTTAACTATATTTTATTTCAAAAATGGTAATTTATTTAATTTACTCTACAATAACTGTTTATATGCTCTGCATTGTCAATTTTATATTATTTTGTATAATTCTACTATGTTTTAATTTTTATAACAACAATAATTTCTATTCTATTTTATGGTTTTTCAAAATAAACATGTAAATTCTCATAAGTATTGAAGCTGATTTTTTTATATTGTCTCAATTTATAGGGTGAATATGATAAAATATTTGAGTCATCAATTTCTACGGTGGAAAGAACATGTAGAATATACAGGCAAAATATTAATATACAAATTTTATCAACTGAGGAATGTAATAAACAAGAAACTTATGGTTGTGGTGTACGATGCTCTAGCTGAGTCTGTTATTCGATATTGTATTATTGTATGGGGTGGTTTATATGAGGCAAATTTGCAAATGCTACAAGTAACACAAAACACATTACTAAAGATAATGTTTAAAAAAGACAGACAGTATTCTACTGAGCATTTATTTAAAGAAAGTGGAGTGTTTGGTGTTAGAAAATTATATATTTACCAAAGTCTTTTATGGTATATGTCATCAGAAATATTATATACAGAACATTCATATAGCACCAGGGCTGTGAGAAATTTTTCTGCAGTTATTCCATTGTGTAGGTTAACTCATACCCAAAGATTTGTCTCGTACTCTGCTCCAAGAATATTTAATTTATTGCCTACAGACATTAAGAGAATTCAAAATAAAAATAAGTTAAAGAAAGAGTTATGTAGATAATAATTATAATAAATTTAAAAATATTCTTCAATAATAAGTAGGTACATACATGTAGAATAATAAGTATGCATTTTTTGCCGACTTGCTCGTCTGCTGACTGCTGTTTCCCATCTCATCAAATAGTATTTTCATCAAATAGTATTTTCCTTCCTTTTTTTTTCATTTAGCTTTAAAACTAGTTTATTAAGTATAAAGTCTTGTATTGTTTACTTGGTATAGTATAAAGTCTTATATTGTTTCTTAATTGGATGATCCACAACACAAGCCTCGCTTATCTTAAACTTATAACATATAAATAAGCATTTTGTAAGAAAAGTTGTATACCTGCGATGTGAAATAAAACTTACTTACTTACTTATTTTAAAGTTTTTTTTTTATGTTTGTAGTCAATTGCCAATTTAAGAAAATCGAATTATTACTGATATTTTTGTCGATTATTAATTAAAAGTTCAAACAGGGAGGTTTATCCAACATGTGTGAGATAAATTGTAGTTGTAGGTTATAATTGTTTTGTCATTACTGGTTCAAATTGGACTGTGGGTCTAAGTTGAAAAAAACAACTCTGAGGAACCAATAAAACGGCTGATAGTGGAGGTTCTTCCGAGGGCTACGGAAGCAATTCATGGTTGTCTAATGGTTGATATATTTGTTTTTACGGCTTTGAGCCATATTGAAAATTTGCAACATTATTGCGTTTTTGTCATTACGATTAAGATTATTGTTTTTTTTTTTAGACTTAGAGCCATATGTAAAACCACTATTAATTAACTATTTAATTTTAAACAGTGGAAAGGACAAAATAGCTATTTTTTCTGAAAATATTAGATGCTTGTTAAATTTAATATTTAAAATTTGTTAAATTAGAATATTAATGCAAGAGTGGTAGTTATTTTTTTGGCCAACCACAATTTGATAACTCAGACATTATTTTAAGGGTTGGTGGCGCTCAACATCTAAATAAAATTTATAAAATTATTTCATACATTTATTCCGAACCACGACCTAGCTCCCACTATATAACATCTGAGACCGAGCCAGTCACATCTCGAAAAGATGTGACAATGTATAAAATTTTATTAATATTATCTATAATTTTACTGTTATACAAGACGCCTAATTTCCGATACATTAAAAAAATCATATATTTTAAGAAATATATATATTTGGTTGGTTTTTGAGCAGTTGGTTCCAGTTTAAGGAATCTCCCCAGCATAAGTGATTTTTGAAATTTAAAAATTAAACCCATGTTCTACAAAAAAGGAAGACATTTTTTTGAGTAGTTGCAAATCTCAAATACTTTAGATCTACTAGATGGCTGTCTGAAATTAGGCAGCTCTCCGAAATATGGTGGTTTTATCAACGCAGAAAACTTACTGAAAGTTTCCTGAAGGTGTTACAACAAAGTGACAAAACGTTGACAGAACAAATTTTGTGTTTTCTTTGAATTTTTGGCCTTTCCCCACTATTGACTACCAACAATTATATATAGTTACCAGTTTATGTGAAATATTTAATGCTGTTGTTTTATGTTACTCTTAATTGAAAGCGGATAATACTGTGAAAACAATTAACAACATTTAATTAAAATTACGTTTTCTTATTACTAACATATCGTGTATTCTATATCTAAGGGCGTTCAATTATTGGAATTTCCAAATTCATAAATAAAGGAATGTTTGACATATTTAATTCGATAATATACGTCGTCACATTAGTTTTTCATGGAGAGAATGGGTTGTACCAACTGCTTAAGTTAAATGTTTACAGTCTAGACCATACAATTATTTTGAAAAAGACAGGGCGATGGATGAAAATGGAGTATTCCAAATATTACTTTTTTGAATGGAACACCCTATACAGGATGTAACAAAAATAAAGCCAACATATCGCCAGCAGATAGAACACTTAAAATTAGTAGTGGTGCTTCATAAAACTAACGGAAAGCTGTTTGAAATTAAATAATCTTTTTCCAAAAACTTCTGTTCTTAAAAAAAGAAATAATATAGTGGCATAGGCACTCAAAACGTTATGTATATTTAATTCAAAAGTCAATTAAATAATCTCATAAAAACTTTGTTTTCCAAAAATTGAGTATAATAATTTCAAAACTAATGAGAAAATTATTGTAATGAAATGAAAGTTCTTTCTACGACCTATAACTCCTTAGGGAAGCAAAATTGTACAAAGTTAAGATTTAATTCACATTATTTTTGCTCAAAGAAGTTAGTCTTAAAGTATGGCCCATTCTTTACTCAACATCATGTAAATTATTAAAAACTCAAGAATAAAATAGTTATTAATTATATAAGGGAATTAACAAGCCTGCAATCCATGATAAAAAATGGACAATAGAGGCGCAGCTCAGAGTTACATTTTTTCGAAAGGATTAAAGCCTGGTTAATTTCCCGAATGTTTCAACATTATATCCACGACCACGGCCAAAACCAGTCCATTAGGAGATAGTCATGTGAGAGCAGGTGAAAAATTATGGTTTTGAAAAACGTCAAATTTGACAAATTTATTATAATCAAGAATATTGATCGTCAACTGAGAAGCATAGTAATTTTAACAACTGAACTGAGTGAAACTGAAGAAAGGGGCAATTTTTTGCTTTAAGCTGCAGAGCCTGAATGAATAGGATAATAGAACTCTTGGTTAAGAACAGAGTGAAGATTCAGACCTCGGGGATATATACTAGTGGAAGATTAAAAATTCGGATAGATACAAAATGGCGTGTTGAAAAGAGTAGTGGAAAATCTTAATGACAAAGAAAGGATTTATCAAACTGTAATACCCCGAGAAAGAATGCCAGAAGTTCTTGAAGCTCCTCATAGTGGTATAAGTGGCGTGCATTTAGGAAGAAATAAGACTTTGAACAAAGTCAGAGAACGATTTTATTGGCTTGGAAGTCGTTCCGATATGGAAGAATGATGTCGACATTGTAGTACGTGTACGTTAAATAAAGAAGGTTATGCAGTGTACCCTGATCGGGACGATTAGTTTTAAGAGGGAGCAATGATACGGAAGCCCACCTACCTTTTTAGTTTGTTAATTATGTTCCTATTTACGACAGAATTGTGATGCCTTTATTTTGACGTTTTCTAGAATATTCCAGGCTATATTTTATTTGTTTTTCAAGAGGGCAAAAACTTCGAGAACCCAAAAAACATATATAAGCGGATCGGTTTTGCCGCCACTGTTCAGTTTATATTGAGCAGTCAAACGCAAAAAATACACGTCAATGTAAAGATTTGACAGTTGTGAATTTGTTTAAAGTACAGTTGTTATGTAATCAAGAAGTTTATTTTTCTACGTGATGTATTTGAAGACTAAGTCAACGTAGAGGTTACAATACTATTAAGTAAAAAGTTTTAGATAATTATTAATATTATAATTAATTTAAATATTTTGATTTCTAATCAAAATTTATTCAACTGCAAATCATTAATCGACATGGAAAGAAGCAGATCATTATTTTTAATTAATAGCTGTCCTAAACTGAAATAACGACAAATTTAGTAGGTACAGAGTTTGACTCTGAATACGTATAGTTTGCTTAATTATTAACAGAGTGGAAACTATATCTCTAGAGTTTAAAATTTTTGTTAGTTATCTATTGTCTCATCAATAAATGGAAAGGAGAACGAATGAAAAGGCCAAATAACGAGGCATTGTTATATGCTACAGCACCTAAAGCTTTAATGCGACGTTGTATAGGCAATATCAAAAAAGCGGCGAGAAATAAAAGTTTATTTCATGCCTTTAATATCCTAAAGAGAAGTGCCATATTAAAAAAGCAACGTGACGTCGCGCTGGCACAGTCAAAACTCACGCAAGCAGGAGGGGTGCCTACGTTCAATAAAGTTTAGGAATTCTAGAGGTGCTGTCTGTAAAAGATTTATTAATATACGCGCGCTTCACTGATTCCTTTCAGCATACGTGAAATATTCAGAGAAGTTTATCAACACTTGGAGCTTGGCGGAAAAATGAAAGACTATTTTCGAGTTCAACCGGAATGTTTTAGGTTAATGCTTTAAAGAAATACCGCTCCATTTTTCGTGCATGTGGTACGGTGTGCCTTCAACATTTTTAACATTAGTTTTCTTTTAAAGATGAAAATTCCATTCCAGGCTTATGTAAAACATTTTAGCAATGATGCACAATAAATTGATGTTTCATTTCGGGAATAGTATTGAAAGACAAATCTACTCAAATGATTCTGTTATTATTGGAACGCAGAATGTGAATACTTCAGAAAATTTACAGATATGCTCGCTTCTGACCTAATAACATATATTGCTCCTTGGAAATATACAGGCTGAGGGTTATATGCAAACTATAGATTGTAACCGTTTTAACCAAACTAGTCCAGTAACCTGAAAGCAGAGGGGGAGACTTTACGTCAGATCCGGTAGTTCTGATTTTTTGCTTCTGCTAACTATGATATTGGCTCAGTGAATAATTTATCTTTTCGACCTGGAGCGCAGAACGCAACATTGTCAAAAAAACCACGAAACTTTCTACTTGTCCCAGTTTTTTGCGATTTTAACCCTGAAGCCTTATTTTTTTAGATTATAACTACGCATATGTTTTCAAATTACAGTACTTTTGCTACAATCTGAGACCAAAACCCAATAATTTCCGAATGACAGATTTTCAAAAATTTCTCGAATTCGGAAATTTTAGGCATTATTTTGTTGTTCTATAAGAATTTCGACCTCGTACGAGTATTTTCTTCGAGAAATACTCCCCTCCCCCACAGTTAAATGGATGCTCGAATAGGTTTGAGGGAACCTATATACGAGTATGAACCACACCAAACATTTTTCATATTTCTCATTACCAGTCCTATTCTTTGTGCGAAATTATCCCTTTCTTCCAATTGTATTATTTTATTGATGTTGTTTTTTATTTTCGACATTTGGGTCTTATTGATAATATATTATGTAATAATTTTTTCTTCTAGCTACAAAAGGTTTAGTTGTTCTCGCTATCTAGTCTCGTTTTCGAAATTTTAAATTTTTATTTAATGAATCGATTGCACTAGTAATCCATCAAACTTATATCTCTTAAACGAGTTAAATTTTACTAACGCATGTTTGGTTAAAACCTAATATGTTAAGGTCTACAATTTACAGTTTCTCTATAAAACATTCGTTACGGGGCACCCTGTATACAGGATGAATGCTAAACAGACGTATTCCTTTGTGGACGTAGTAGAGCTCATTAGCAATTGGTTTAACTATAACCTACACTAATACAAATCTCAGTATTTTTCATGTAATTAAAATTTTTATGTTTTTTGGAAAAAACCCTACCAGCTACTACTAATTCTAAAAAATGTTTGTAATAAAATAGAATACCAGAGGCTTAAAATTATCTCTCTAACAAAATTAAAGTGTGAATATAATTTGAAAACTTGATAATGCCTACATTAAACGTACAAATCATTTAGAAAACTTATCTATAGTATTCTTTCCAAATGAGGTACTAAAGTTATCTACTAAGGAACATTATCCAATTCCATAAATAATATGAGGACTACCAGCCTCCTCCAGCAATTAAGACTAAATAAAACTAAATGACAGTAAAAATACAGTTTTATAACATTTTACTAATTTCTAACATTTATGAATAATTTTCAAAATGAGTACCACCCTGCCTTTTCCTAATAATGTGCTGTACTGTCTTAATATTTTGCTTTTTTATGAATACTACTAGCACATCAAATGAAAAAGCCGGCCGCAAATATTCACCATGATATCTCATATATTTTAATGCGCTGAGCATATGGACAATAATTATCTAATACCTAACGAGTTGCAAATCTATTTCACAGTTCATTCGAGGAGCAGAGCTTTTCGCTGGGTACACACTCCACGGTTTTCCAGGCGGAGGTTTTGCTATTTTGATGGTAGCAAGCAAGGAAGAAGTAAGGAATTGTGTGGAGGAGAAAATCTTCATCTGCTCGGACAGCCAGGCTGCACTCAGGGCTCTTAGCTCTCCGGTGACTAGATCTAGTCTTGTCCAGGAGTGTGGAGATGCCCTGGAGTCCCTGGCCAGACAAAGAGAGGTGGAGTTGGTCTGGGTTCCTGGCCATAAGGGAATCCCCGGTAATGAGACGGCTGGCTTGCTGGCTCGTCATGGATCTGGGGCACCGTGCCAGGGACCCGAACCCTTTTTGGGAATTACGCGAGCTAGTATGAATAGTGCCCTTAATAAATGGGCCTAGGATGGAGAAGGAATGGGGGATGTAGACAGGCCCATGACTTCTTCAATGAACCTAATAAATCTAGGACGAAGTGGCTGCTGAGCCTTAGTCGAAGGTCCCTGAACCAAATGGTGGGGGTCCTGACAGGCCACTGCAGACTCAGGAGGCATTTGAATTTGATAGGCATAGTCCCTTATGTCCGGAATGCGGAGAGAGGGAAGAGACCCCTATCCATTTTCTAGGATACTGTGCGGCTCTTGGAAGACTAAGATATAGAATCTTTGGCACCGAGGAGCTGCATAGGGTAGAGTTGTGGGGCTTTCGATGGACCAGGATCCTGGCGTTCATTATGACGTCGGGTAGGTTCGAGGAAGGCCGATGGCGAATAGTGGAGGGGTGATGGGATGCCAGGGTAGGCAAAAAGGGCCCACGTGTGGCCTACTTGCCAGGCTAAGGCCGCCCGCACTTTACTACTACTACTCATTCGAGGAGAAAAGGGTGTACTACAAACATACAAAATATATATTTTTTTATATTTTTTACTAAATATAGTTGTTTTGTGCAGTTAGTATAAGGTTAGTAAGAATAGGAAGTATCCTCAGACATCTGTGGAATATGTCATTGCTGCATGGCATAAAATTGAAATAAGCCTATTCTCCGATTTAGAGAGATAGCAATTTAAGAAATTTTATAGGAAGCGTTTGCAACTGATCCTAGACTCTTATTTCCTTCCTTTCCTGTTCATCAGATATCGAACATGTTGCGCATTCCTAGATCATCTGCTGTACGAATAAGTACATAGATATGAAATATTTGATAGAGTGGAAAACAGACCACGTAGTGGACGTCCTCGAGTATCTAATGGAAGAGAAGATCGGTATTTGGTGCAATATGACTGTAGACACTGCACATCTTCAGCTACAGCTCTCAGAGCCCACTTTCAAGGTACGTTTCGCCGTGTTATATCGACACCTACTATTCAAAGATGACTCCAGTGGCAGTGTCGTTCGTTTACAGTGAGCGCGAGAGCATAGGGGTTGGCTTTTACGCCAGTCTTATTTACAGACGAAACCAGAATTGGGCTGGTTACTGATGACAATCGACAAAGAGTCTAGAGAGAACCAGGTTGCTCCATATGAAGGGGGTTCCGTAATGTTTTGGGGTGGAATAATGTTCAACCGCCGCACCCCATTAATTCGCATACAGAATATGACCATCCAAATTTACATCGAACAAGTTATTACGCCCATTATCTACCCCCTACGTAACGAATTAGGTGAAAATTTTGTGTTTATGGACGGCAATGCTCGACCACACCACGCAAGAAGGGTTCAAGATCCACTCGAAGCAGGACATATTAATAGACTAGATTGGCCAGCCAACTCTCCTGACATGAATCTTATTGAAAACATGTGGGATTTTGTTGCTAGAGCCATTTATAATTATATTCGTCCACCTCATCAGACTGCAGATGAGTCAGTCGTGGCGGCAGAAGAGGAATGGAACAGTATTCCGCAAAAGATCGTTAACCGCTTTATTAAATCAAAAAGAAGTCATAAAGCAAGTTACCCTACTCGACTAATAGTCGGTATGACCTCCACCACGTTCCAATAGCATATTGGCACATCTGATTATCTCAATGCACAAATGTTGTTAATTTTCCAAGTTGTTATCCTGTACTTTTCAATCAGTTGTTCATACAAATTCCCTTCATATGATGTATGTATTACAATATTTACATATTTTTTTAGATATTAATCTATTTTTTCCATTCACAAATTTGTGCAAATTGTCCTCCCCTTCCTTTTACACTGAATCGATAACTTTAAAGTGAAGTGGAGGGGAGGGAGAATGTGGTAGTATAAAGGAATTAATTTTAAACTTTTATTGGGGTCCACATTGATTAAACGACTGATTTATAAAGGGCACTGCCCTGTACGATTAGTTGATCTGATTTGTCAGGATAAAACAAATACCTACTAATAAATTATTTTTCAAACCAGATGGGTTTCTTTGTGTTTCATTATTTCTGTATCCGATGGATAGCTATAATTTATTCATCGAGATTATATCAATCAGGCCGTGAAATTTACGGAGCGAGCCTCTTAAAATGATCATTTTCAAACCTGTAGCAAATTATTATACCAAATTTATGATTTTGTATGTATTAGAAGTAATTATGCATTTAATGTCACATAATTTCTTGGGAAGTTCAGTTTATTATTAAAAATAATGTATCTTAAGAACGTAGTATTTCCAGTAGAAGTTACGTTTATGGTTTATGTTTTTAAATTTAATGACTCCACCTTTCTGCTATTCTATATTCTTCATATAAACGTCGAAAATGTAATTTTCAATTTCTAAACTAGATTCATGTTAGCTTCGTTTGCAGATAGTTGTCTACGGTTGAATCATTTATGGACTGGTTGCTATGTCATCAGTTTAGGCTGCATTACGTTTTGAGATACATATTTCTCTCCTCTTCAGGAGTAACTCTGTAACTAGATCCTCTGGTCGGCATTTATATTTGATGTGTGCATTGGTTGGTCTATTATGATCCAGTGCAAGATTTGATCACTAGTCCCGATTTTTAGAATAGATTTAAAAAAGTAGTGTTCGGTTTTTTGTCAATGTTCATTTTATTATCTAGGTATTTACTTTAAAAACTAAGTACTTATTTGTATATTTAAAATATGTCATTGCAGCAAAAAATATATATTTCAAGTTGCTACAGCCGCTGTAAGGACCACCTTTTGTTTTAACTGTATTAAGGAATTATCGAGTTTAATCCTTTTATTTATTCTGGATCTGTTAATGATATTTGTGTTCTTTAAACGATGAACATTCAATTATTTTCCAACGACAAGGATTAACCTTCCACCGTTAATGTGATATTTAGTTTAGGCGGTATTTCTTTTGAGACTCTTTAGAACGATATTGCTAATAACTTTTAAACGGGAAGTGATATAAGAAAAATTCTCTAATAAAAGTTTATTAGAAAAAGAGAGCTTTTGACAGGAACACATTTGGGTATATTTCTGAAAAAAATATAATTGATGACGTCATTAGTAGTTTATATAAGATCCCAAAGATAATAATTTCAATTGAAAATGGAGTTTAACTCATCCCATTTAACACTGTCCCAAATTTTATTTAAATTTTTGTATCCCCACAATAGGATCATACTACTAGGATTATGAATATGGAGAATTCATACATTTCCAGAAGCTGCCTAATTGTAGGTACTCTTGCAATGTTTGCGTATTCTTGTTCAGTTTTAGATATAAATAATAAATTTCCAAACTTTAAAATACTGCATGCTAATATTAGAAGTCTTAATCACAACTGGGATGAATTGTTGATCCTTTTGAGTCAGTTTCATAGTAAATTTCACTGTATAATCTTATCTGAAACCTTTCAACTGAGTGAAACGAGGTTAAAACATTTCAATATTGTGGGTATTGAGGAATATAATATATATTATAATTCTGGAAACATTAACAAAAATGACGGTTGTTTAATTTATACAAGTAAGGAATAAAACTGCAAATCAAATATTGTAAAATAAATGAAGTTAGTGCAATTAAAATAGAAATATCAATATCAATTCTGGCAACATATAGACCTCTTTCCACCTGTCCTTATGCATTTATTAGCTCACTTGAGGAATATTTTCATTTAAATGGTAGTACAAGTGATTCGAATTATTTTGTTGGTGACATAAATATTGATATTTTATCTAATTTGGATTATGCAAATGATTATTTAAATGCATTATATGAGTATGGCTACAAATCGTTTATAAATGAACACACAAGGGTTAAGGATAAAAGTAAGTCATGTCTTGATCACATATTTATTAAATGTAATGATGAAGATGAGGAGAAAATTTTACCTATAGTGGTTCAGACTGATACAACAGATCACTATATCGTTATTGTTCAAGTGGTGTTTAACAGTGATGTAATGAATCAGGTTTCAAAACAGAAATCTTATAAGTATGTAAATTACAAAAGTAAGAAATACCTTAAGTTCGCAGATGTGGTATTTCATACAAGGAATTGATAATGATGCTGAAACAAATGCATTTATCGGTGGAATACATCACTTGTATAATAGTACTATTACGAAATTTATTAAACATAAAATGCCAAGCTTGAATGCGGATAACGTAATTTTAAAAGAAGAATATTTAAACTACAAAAGGCATCTAGATAAATTAATAAAAAAACGTAAGGAGGATTTTTACATGTCATCTATTAATAAAACGAAAAACAATTCTAAAGATCTTTGGAATACACTAAATTTAATAACTTAAAATAAACATAGTACACAAAATCATATAACAGCTGTAAGTAAAGATAATGGAGTAGTAATACAGGATGCATCAGAAGTTGCTACCGAATTTGTAAATTTTTCTCAAATATTGGCAAACAATTAGCTGAAAAATTCCTAAAAATCGTAACCTACCAACACCTGAACGTGTAATAAACAATTCGAGTTTCATTTCCCCACGTGTAAATCAGAAATACAGCAAAAAACCTAAAAAATAAAAAGTCAGCAGGTTCAGATGACATAAGTTCGATTACGCTAAAAGAAATTTACAATTTTCATATCCTCTGTCCATTCTTATAAACAACTTAATAGAAAAGGCGAATGTCCTTCAGCTTTTAAATGTGCAGTAATTAATCCAATTTTTAAAGGTGGAGATCTAGAAATGGTGTCAAATTTTAGGCCAATTTCTAAAAGGTTTTAAAAGCGAGAATAAGTAGGTTCATAAAACGATTTAAGATTGTTTCGGAATTTCAGTACGGATTCTTAGAAAACACAATGGCTAGATGATAGCGAAAATTGTTGAACATGATCTCCAAAAGCTTTTGACACAGTGAGCCATGAAAACTTATTTTTAACTTTATAAAACTATGGCTTTAGAAATGTTTCTTTAAAATTATTAAAATATTAAAATTATTTAACCAATAGACAACAAAAGGTATGCATTGATGCTATTTATAGTGAGGCTGAAACAGTGGAATTTGGTGTTCTCCAGAGTACTGTGCTAGGGCCATTATTATTTATTCTTTATATAAATTCCATTTTCCCAATTCCAACAAGCGGTAAATTTTTTTCTTGTGCTGATGATACCGCAGCCTTTTATAAAGCAGATTCTTGGCTTTCACTGAAGGAGAAAGTGAAAAGTGATCTTATATTATTTAAAACCTGGTTCGACAGTAAATTAGTAACACTAAATATATTAAAAACTAAATACGTACCTTTTGCAATTTATGTAAACAATTTACCGAAATTCGACAGTTTAAAAATAGGCAACGAACAAACTATTGCATCAACAAAGAGCATAAAGTATCTTGACATCATTTTAGATTGCCACTTAAGATGGAATGAGCATATTAAGACTACAATAAAAAAGCTAGGAGGTGTTTTATTTGTATTTAAAGAACTTAAAAAATATCTGCATTTGAATCATCTGAAAATAGTATATTTTAGTCTTGTAGAATCACATTTGAATTATGGGATAGTTGCATGGGGTGGAGCTTTAAATGTTGTGCATATACATGATTTGGAAGTGATCCAGAAAAATTTTTTGGAAATAATGCTAGGTAAAGGAAAACGGTATTCTACCCACAAATTATTTGAAGACAGTGGAATACTAGATCTAAAATAATTATTTTACACGAAATGTGTTTTATCGGCCTATTTGGCTCAAAATCGAGCAAGTGGTACCTATGTGTCATACAAGGCAATCTGCAAAATTACTTCTACAGGTGCCTACAATGAATACCACTATGGCTCAACGTAGTTGGATATTTTTGGGACCCAGATGTTTTAATATTCTCCCTGAAAGTATTAAGTCATATACCTACAGAAAGTTTAAATCACAACTAAAGAAATATGGCTGAAAATAAAAGAGCAAATTGATTTAAAACATCAAATGGTGTGAGTTTTTCACCGTGTTGAACTTTTTGTTGTTTATTTTACTATGTTTCATTATTAAACGAGTATACTCATGCAATATTTGTGAAAATTAACTGATAGTGATCTGAACATATCAGAATACAGAGTAATCTAGACCGTCAAAGTGAACTCCTAATATTTTTAAGAGTTATAGTTCTAATTAATGTTAGCTTTATCACAATTATCAGCAATATTTGTTATAGTTAGGTAAGTACTAGCTTTTCTTTGATCAAACCTCAATTTAAATGTTTTCCATTTGAACACAGCGAACGAGAACTAACTGAACACAACAACGCTACACGACCAACATGGTGTAGTGACGTATTTTAGAACAGCTGATATACTGCAGCTGCGCAGTTGTGCTCAACCAGAAGAACACGAACACAGAGGTGTGTTAAGTTTACAGAAAATGGTATACTTTTAACACATCATTGGTAAATATTACAAAAATTCAGTATATTTTAGTATAATACAAATTTTAACACATTTTGTGTAAAACGCATAAAAATGTCATAGTGAGTAAAATTTTACACATCCTAAATTACACACTGGAAAATCTCACTTATATAGCAACTTTTTTTTCAGTGTAAGGAAAATAAAAAATATGATCGACACAAACTTGACATTTTACAAATAAACGAAATTATAAATTGAAAAGTACTTAATTTCAGCTAATTCAAATTAAATTGCTGAAATTGACATTTCAAGTAGCTTAAAGGGATACGGCCTGGGTTCATGCCTGATCTGATATTAGAATAAATATTTAATTCGTTTAATTGAATTCGGGAAATTTAGATTGTAGATCAATCGACGGTCGACATTTGAGCGAGCTTTTGACTTAATGTTCATCTCAGCGTGCCACTGCCGGATAAACCCGCTGATCCAAGCGATCTACTGAAAATTAGACTTAACCACTCTATAAATTAAAGAGTGGGGTTGAAGGTATAAAAGCAATTAAGGAAAGATCGTGTTGCTTCTGTTCATTAAGCGGCTGGAAATTCATCAAACTGTCAACAAGGTCACGGAAAAAGTTAATTTTGTCATGTAGACGGGAACTGTTCTAAGTAAAATTCAATTATACTCAAAGCATAGCAGATGCGATCAAAAAGATCCACACTCTAAGAAATATATAAAGATTTTCAATGAAATTAGTTATATTTACATAATATTTAGCATATTATTTATAGTTATCTTTGCAAATATTAGGGAAAGTTCCGGTAAACACATTCCAACACATGTGCATACAGCGTCTCGATCCAATAATGGTCGGCTTGTCTATACAATCATGTGCGTTATAGATATTGTAGTGCAGTTGAAATTAAAGTAGTAGGAGACATTTCAAGTGTGTGTACGGTTTAGTTATGCTGTAAAATAGTATATGAAAGGCTCTCTGAAGGTGATTTAAAAAACACAACATATTTAAATGCACGTTGTGTGGTGCTGTATTTATAGCTGCCCAAAAATACAACATACCTACATCAATATTTGCAGAAATTTTAAACAAATATGTAAATGTATTTCATGTTTTATGTAATTTTTATCATACAGGGTGTCCCATAACGATGTGCGCTCCTTTGGAGAGTATGTTTCTTGGGTCATTTTAGGTGGGGTACTTTCTATAAAATTTTTCGATTTGAGCCGTTCTTTACGAGATAAGGGCTTCTAAAAAATTGAAAAAATTTCGGTTTTCATTTGTTTCTCAAAAACGGTTAAACTTATAAATCTGAAAATCGATGAATACATTTAGTTAATTAAGTGACATTATTGAATACGATTTTTATTTTTTCCAAATGTCTACAAGGGTGACAACCACCAACCTTTGTTGTTCTCGATATGAAAACATTACAGTAAATAGAACAATCAATTTACAAAATTTTCCCCCTCTTAGTATTTTTATGCAGACACATGTTTTCTTTAAAAAAAAATCCCACTTAGGTACATATCCTCGGGTGTGGAATATGCAAGTAAAATAACGTATGAAACGAAGTAGGCTGACGGTTTTAATTTTAGACATATGTGCCAAATTTGAACCATTTTTATCAAGTATAACTCTGAAATTGGAAAGTGCGAAATGCAAACTGTTTAAATATAGTGGCCAATGTGGCAGTCGGTAAAGACTGACGGTATACTGACTAATATTTGTTGTTGTAAATACATAGAAATGAAGCTACAGGCTAAATTTAATTTTATTAAATGTTTACATGTGGTGTTCAAAATGCCTTCCCACAGATGTCGGTCACATAGCTGAAGTCTTCGTAAAACATTTAAATTTACACCACGCGGTACCTGACGGAAATTTTTGATTTCCAGAAAAGAATAACTAATTTGGTGGTTGATATCTGACATAAATTGTTAATGACAATCCAAACAATAAAATCGTCAAAGTGACAGCAGCCTACTACATTTCATATGAATTATTTTGCTTGCATATTCCCCACCCGAGGGCCTAAGTAGCATTTTTTGTTGGTTGTCTAGGGATGAGGGCGAATTATAAAAAACATTATGTAATAGTTAATACACAAATTTATTTATATTCTATAAGAGGCAAACCCAGAGCAAAACATTCATTGAAATTCCAAAGCATAACCCTTGGAAAATTGTAAATAAATAACATAACCTCAGAAATACGTCAGCGTTTCGCTATTATAGATTCTTGGGATCAAAATAAAAATGTTAAGTTAAAATTACCAATGTAGAGAGAAAATTTAAATTTTTGTTGTACCATAAAGTTAACAATATTTTCTCATATATTTTATTTTTAAAAAAGAACAAGAATATGCGATAGTTATATGTACATGGAATACCAGAGCACTGTATACATAAAGTGTAATCTACTTAAAACCGAGCCACCCCCCATAAGAGTTTTAGTAATGGTCCAATTTCAATTATTTGGCTGAATGTTGTCATCAATAAAAAGTAGTTATTTTTACTTATTTCGGCGTCTTATTCTATGGAACATTTGATGAATACTTAACAAATTTATTATTCTGTGTAATAGAAATTATGACTTTTTAGTATGACAATGTAAGGTTATGCTACATTTTTTTTCGCTGCTCCGCGGAGAACAATCATCACACTATTCTGTGTTGTTTAAGCGGCTGATTAACAGCCCTGTTAGCATTCTAGCAGCTTTTAATTAGCGGCTGACCTCGGTCGAGTACGCCCAGTGACACCTTAATAACACTCAAGATGGTGCCTGCTCAGGTATTATATGTTTTGTGGGTCCGTCCGTGTCTTGCATCATGGATTAAAAACTGAATTAATCGTTGTAAATAGAGCACGTTGGCAGATAATTTATTTAAAACAATAAAAAACATGTAAAAGAATAATATCGCTATTTAAAATACAAATAAATAAATATTAATATAATTTCTTTTCTATTTTCCATACAATAGAACTAAAACTTTAAAACAACGAAAAAAACATCAATTATAGTTTCTTATCCTGTTTTAAAATCCTTTCATAAACATTTAGCGTAATACACGTTTTATTATTATCAGCTGCAGTTTCTTAATTATTTATAAAAATATAAAGAATACCTATATTCATTGGTTCATATGATATGTAGTCGTTGAATGCTTGCACTACTATAGACCCTAGCGTCAATCGCTATTATACAGTGTACTGTATTATGACACAGTTGTGCTTATACTTTGTGTTGATACTTCAAGCTGTGTCAGTGTTGTTGTTTCAACACAGGAAAATTAGAGTGTTATCCATGTCTAATCGGTTGACTTATCCAAATGCGACTAGCCTGCCGTATAAATTTCGTGGATTTAGCTGTATTAACCTTGTTTCTTACCCTTCGGTTAACTATTTGATTTTTCCGAACAGAAAATGCATTTTCAAAGTCAAAGTTTTCGTTGCAAAGTCGTCTTCAATCTTGTAAAGGTTCTATGATAAGGAATGTGGCGCTCTGGATGCCTTTCTCAATATAACTCTACAGCTTTTCCTGATTTTTTTTGTAAATCACCGTAAATTGGCAACGTATCAACATTTTCGGAATGAGAAAACATTTTGTAACCACCAAAGTTATACGTTTGATGGTCGTATTGAATAATGACAAGTATTTTGTGACATTTACGCACTTTAAACAACGAACATTTAATTATTTTTCAACGACTACTTGATCCTTCCACCGCTAATGTGATTCTTAGGTGGTATTTCTTTTGACTTTTGCTTTTTTAGGACGATATTGCTTATAACTTTCAAACGAGAAGTAATACAGAAAAATTTGGGTATGTTTCTGGAAAAAATATAATTGATGATGTCAAATCCCAAAGACAATACTTTCGATTGGCATGGAGCTCACCTCATCCAATTTAACACCAGGTGTGCCAAATTTTATTTAAATTGTTTGTATCCCCACAGTAGGCCAATACTATCGAGTTTGAGACACCCTCTACATACACCCTTTATACAAGATACTGAACCGTTAACCTATATAATAGTTTGGAATATGTTTACAGTGAAAACACATCCCCTCAATTAATATTTAATATCACGCGCGTCCGACTAAACTTTACACCGTGAGCCGTATCTGTCCTAATGGCAAGTTTTCTGTGGAAACTGTATCGCCACCCAGGGGCTAACCCTGCGGCGTGTTATGGGTCATTTTCCGGCCGTAGTCGCACAGAAGGCTCCGACATGCGTCATTAAATCACTTAATTGCAGTGGCAGGAGCTTATCTGGATATGAATAATCAGCTTACAGACAATCTGTGATGCCCTCTCAACGTTACCTCGTGATTGATGAAACAGCTTGAGGTATCACACCCTCCATCGCTCAACTCATCAGATTGAGTAGACTCGCGGTATAAATTCCTGTGATATTGAAGGGCAGTGGCGTGATGAAGGGATGAAGGTTAATCTAATATAAACTGTAGACCATTTATTATTATTATTATTTTTTATTGAAATGTTTATATATGTGACAGAGGTTATTATCACAGTAAAATCTTTTAGTCAATGGCTAGTAGAGTTAAATGCCAATTAAATTAAGTTGGGCTAATTGTATTCTACAGACCTTGTATAGAAAATGCTTCTGTGCTTCTTTTGAACAGAAAATGTCCATGTGAATTGATATTGTTAATCTTTATGGTTTTTGAACTGTAATGTGAAAAGCGTATAGAATTATTAAAATTAAATTTAATGTAGCGCGTCTTATAGTATTTCTATCTGCTAATCAAAATGTAGCAATCTGAATATACAACAAGAATATTGTACAAAACCTACAATTTCTAATACACGCATTGATATGTCTGGGTATGGATCTAATGAGGTTGTAGATAAGTTCTTGGAGTATCTCATTCCAAGCTATCTGAACTTCATAGCCAAAAGCTTTTAAAGTCTGTGGGGGGTGTTTTAAATGCAGCAGTTTGTGGGCAATTATGTCCCAGACATGTTCAATAGATTACAGATTCGGCGATCTTGGTGACCAGGGTAAACGGTTGACTCCCAACAAAGACCACCCCCGGGGGTTTAGGACGGCCGGCGAAGAAAGAACCTAGAAGACACGAAGAGCGCCAGAAGAGGCCCCCCTGCCGGCGGGGGTCAGCCAGGGCAGGAGGAGGTTCCTCGAGCCGCCAGCATCGGCCGCAAAAGCGGTCGAGGCTGACCGGAGAAGGGAACCCACCTCTACGAGGCCGCCCAGGTCTACAGAGATGGTGAAGGATAAAGAGCGATAATACCGCTCGATCCTAATCCATACAAGGCCACCGTTCGCCAATAAAATAACGGCGCGCGCGGTAAACGGTTGATGTATAAAAGCTATTGTTTATCTACTAACATGTGGTCTAGCATCGGCTTCGTATAGAATGGTGTTTTGGATGGTGTGAAGATATGGAACGTCATATAGCTCTACCACCTCCTGAATGCAGCGTTGGGCTATCATGTTGTCTCTAATAAAAACTAGTAGTGATCTGCTACCGTACTCCTACTGAATCCTGTCTCTTGTGAGTGAAATACCAATGTAGATGATAAGACAAGAGGCCAAAACTTCGTATTTCGCAATATACTGTACGCATACCGACCATCCCCCATATTCTTCCAACCACTGATTTGCAATAGTACGGCTGTTAAATCGTTGTCTGATGACTAAAAGTCGCAATCGACGATCCTCACGCTCTGTAGTTTCTCTACGGCGGCCGATGTCTCTCGTTCTGTGTCCACAGCCTTCTTAACTCCACGTCTGGTAACACCGTACTATGGTTCGTAAGGATCTGCTAGTCCTTAGTTAGAAATTTCTCTGACAGACAAACCTGCTTCGCGCAACTCAACAATTCGGCCCGTCTCAAAGTCATTAAGCTGGACAATCTGCTTAAATAAATGTAATCATTTGTAAAAGAATGTCATTTGCAACAAGCTTCACAACACTTTCAACAGATATGTGAGCAGAAACTTTTAAAACAGAATGCTACGTTATCAAAGTACAACCTACGCAAACTCAAAAGAAATTTAACAGGCACCGGTGGTCGTAGAGGAACTACAGATCATGGGGATCGTCGATTGCGACTTTTAACTCTCAGAAACCGAATTAGCAGCAACCAGGCTATTACAAATCAGTTGTTTGAAGAATATGGTGTGCGTACAATATGGGACAAAGAATGGAATCAGGTGATCTTTAGTGACGCATCCCGTTTCTGTCTGGGTATGCACGATGGATGTTCAAGGGTGAGAAGGCGACGCGGTGAAATTAGAGAAAGAGCGTCATGTCCATCACACAGTAAGCGATATGGTATCGTATGATATAAGCGAGTGCTATCGCATATGGTAACAAATCACCACTAGTTTTCATTAGGGGCATCAGCAGACACCCCCATAGCTCTTACCCATGAAGTTCAGATAGCTTGGAATGAGATACCCCAAGAACTTATCGATAACCTAATCGATCCGAGCAAAGGCAGATCAATAAATGTATCAAGAATCGTGGATTTTAACTATTGAACCAATTTTTGCAGTAGGTTTTCTAATCTTGCTGAAAATGTAACCATGCAATAAGTAAGTGTAAGTAAGTAAGTAGCATATGTTATGGACATGCTGAAGGACTGAGGAGTATGTTTTAGATATTGTTCAATAACCAACAACCAGTACCAAACATATTTCAGCGCAAGATGATACACCTCAAATGACACTTGGAAGTTTTCTTACTTCTAGTAACGGATGAATCAATTTTTACTTGTACCGGGATAAATAATTTTTGAAATGCGCACGTATGGGCATTCGAAAACTTCTTCACTATTCGCCGAACTAATTTTAAACAGAGATTGTCTTTAAATTTGAGTCGGTATTGTTAATAGTATGTTTGGTGGACCTTTTTTTCTTGTCCGAATAACTGACTTAAACTATCTTCATTCTTTGAAACATAATTTGCCGAAACTACTAGAGAATTTGGTCTTAACGTTAGACAATTCATGTGGCACACATTGGTGTTCCGCCTCATTAAGTGCGGGATTTTTGATTTCCCAACAAATGAATAATAATGCACCAATAAGATGTTCTGCGAGATCCTAAGACCTAACTCCATGTGATGTTTATCTGTAGAATTATATAAAAGGTTTGTTGTTTTCGACTGATATTAACACAGTAGTTATGTGAATGACTAGAAAACGCTGGGGAATAATTTAAGGAAAAATATCTGTTGTAAGAGACCTGGGCGACAACCCATTAAGTCTGTAAATTATACTGCAGGAAAAAACTACTCCGCGGACTAATGCCCCGACCGGCATTGATTTACTCCTGCAGTATCTGTGTTAATGGCTCGTCGCCCAGGGCGAGAGGTCTGCGTTCAGTACCTGCCGCTTAGGCCGAGCAGGAAGTAAGCAGACCACTTATATCTCACTCAGTTTATATGTGAACATATATATGAAGGAACAGCCAGTTCAATTGTCGGTCATCTCACCTATGGCATACTGATGAGGGCTAACAAGCCCGAAACCGGTCTATGTCTGGTGGTGTATCCGATCTGGTGGTGTATCGGACAAGAGTTTTTGGCTGTTCACACAGATACTGCAGAAGTACTTCAATGCCGGTCGGGGCATTAGTCCGCGGAGTAGTTGTTTCCTGCAGTATCATTTACTAATGATATTATCAGTTGTAAAACAAAAACAGTAATATTATTTTGACTTAAAAATACATTGACATTCTGTAAAACAAATTTGAAATAAGCGCCAAATTAGAGTTTTTATAAAATTGTTGTTTAGTTGATTTGATGCTATTATATAGTTATTATTGAATTGTTTCCAACAGGCCTTACACAATCTCAATGGCGACTAAAATGCTTTATAATATGGATCCAGTTTTGGTTGTTAAGTTACTATATAAACATTCTTACAGTGTTTTTGTGAGTTATGCTGTTTTATAAGATTTGTTTTGAAAACGTTTTAAAAGCTGTTATAAAATATTTACTTGCTAGTTGGGAAATATTACATTATTAAATAATTTATAATTTTAAATTCATGGAATTCATTCAAATGCTACATGATTATAGTGTGATAGTATTTTATAGTTCTTCGGTTGAATTGTTTTATCTGCTATGCTCAGAATCATGGCAGTGTATGAATTAATCGATACGGAAACTACATTTCTGTTGGGAAGAAGTACATCGATCTAACAAACAAAAGCCTGCCGAATTTACATTTGCAACAATGGGACAATGTAAGCCGTCACAGATATAATTAATATATTGAATTTGCGTTTGCAAGTTTATTTGTAAACATGAAACACAATAAATTATGTAGCGTAAACGCTTAGGAGTTGCTAGGAAATGTCGTTGTATATACGTACGCCACTGAACTGAACCTACATTAGCGATATAAGTTTCCCGGATATTAGACGAATATTGAAATATATTACGTATTATTGAAAATCTCTACAATAAATTATTATAAATGATTGTTTCTTGCCCTTTGGTTACATTAGTAGTAAACTGCTGATCCTATAATATCATTTCCACCATCTTCCCGATGATAGACAAGTTATAGACACAATTTTACTTGATTTTAGAGCTACTCGGTTTAATTTGAAATCAGTAGTAGTGGGTCAGATGTCAAGTCAAATCAAGCAGTTTTATTTCAAGTAGATACTTGAAAAAAGTACTTCATTCTACAATTTATATTTTATTTTATTAAGGATACATAATAAAATATTACAACATATTATAAAATTGTAAAACCATTTGTTGTAGGTATGTAATTCAAAATTACAAAAACATATGTAGAATTATTGTTTAATGCATTGTGGGTACCTATCTATATGTCACTTAATTATTTTCTTTTAGACTTGAAATAAAATTAAGAGGTTGTCAGAAGGAAACAGATTGCTTTGAACCAAAAACTGTAAATATTTATTTGTAGATACATAAAATATTAAAAGTAACTAGATCTACTTATTAAAATAAAATAGTTTTACTCAGTTCGAGAATATAATAGGATGGTATAATATGTACAAAAATAAATGAATTTAATATTTTTGTATATATAAGCATATATATTACAATTTTAAATTTTAATTTAAATCGACATAACAATATCTTGACTGAAGGCGTTTGTGTCTAATAAATAAATGCTATTTTTTATTCAAAATAAATTTTTTCTTTGTGTATATACAACAAATTGTACTGCAAATATTACAGAATTATTTAATTTTTGATAGTTATCTATTTTTAACAAATTTTATATTTCTTTACTATTTAGAATGTGCACATTACAATAGTCTGTACATTTTTTCTAAATGTTATTTTTGTCAAATTATATTTTTCTGTGCATTAATTAGTTTTTATTACTTTCGTTGTAACTTTTTATTATAGACTACAGGTAACAGAATCATCATTAAAGTCATTCTTTGTTTATAACTAGTATATTCTAGGTAATGTGTAAGTATTTATTTAAATATTCCTTTATTACTTCCAGGTTCATTGAAAAATTGCTGCAGGTTCTTTCCTACCTACCATGTAAGTTTTTTTTAAGTGTCACTCTATATTTTGTTATTAACTTATGTTTATTTATATATACAATAAGATACATTTACAGTAAGATTGATATTTTAAACCGTATAATATTATTTTGTTATTGAAGATTTATTTAATAAATAAGTATGTACATTCAAAAACCAAGGAAGTGCTATTATACAGGGCGATTCACAACTTATCTGCTGCTAATAATTTACGAGTTCAAAATGGACAAAAGCAAACATTTGTGTTATTTTATAAGAACTGAGTAAGACGGGTCAAGAATTTTGTTATTGTAACATTAGATATGTTAAACTATTTCATTAATTAAAATCACAAATTAATTCTATCAATAATTAATAACAATTGTGGCAAAAGCAGTCGATATTGCTGTATAAAATAGCTGCTATAAAATGTTATTAATTTCTCTCCTTAGGAATTTCTATCAATTTTTTGTTCGGTCGCCGGTTGCATGTTTTACTTTGATTTTACAGTGGATCAGTTTCCAGTGCCGTGTAGAAGTGTATTGTTAAACGATTTTTAAACTGCGATTTTTTCTTTTAGTTTATATTTTTAAGAGTCCCCTGTACATTCTTTTTTAAGTTAATTTTTTAATCATCGTGTATGTAGAGAAGGAAGTGCAACATAATTCTAAATTTAAACAAAATTTAAAATAAATGTTAATTTAAAATACAAAAAACAAAAAAAAATAAATATTTATTGTGAGTCTAATAAAAATATACGAATTTTAAAAATTTGTGTTCATTTTTGCGATCAATAGCATAACGGCAGAATATTATTAGTATTTATCAGCAGCCAACATTAGTTTGAAGTTTACAAGTGATTTAAACCTTCAGCAGTTGTAAATTTGTATAAATAGCTACGATAATCATTGTCACAACCGTCCAAATTGAGGCGGTTATATCATTTGGTATTTACACAAATTCAAACAAGCACGTATTTCCAATACATTCATAATCAATATTAGATTGGCATTACATCACTGTAGTGATTGTATTCTGCAATTTATTATTCGTTAAATTGATTTAGATTCGCAAAAAATTTTAGTTATATAAAAATATGCTAGGACTAATAATATTATGAGAATTATCGGTTGGTTCCAATATTAGAATATTGGAATATATTCCATGTTTGATATAGCAAATAATATACTATACAGAGGGTCGACTGTAGAAATATGTATTTAACCAGAAAAACCGATTTTTCGTAAATTTATTGGAAATTTTCTCATAGATTTTAATGATCTTTGATGTATAATTTAGCACTATAAAGTTACATTTTGTGCTGGCATAGCGATGAGCTATAAAAATGAGGAATTCTTATGACAACACGAATATTTTTATGGAGTAACTGGACATATTTAGAAGTTTTTTACATCTTGAGAAATATTTAGTTATGGTAATTTTAATGTTTGTAATTTTACAAATATTAAGGAAATTTAAAATAATAATTGAAATAATACCTAAATCCTGTTAAATAAGTCATGCTATTCATATCATAGTTCTATTTCACTTAAGTAATTTTATCAGCAGATCGTATAAATTTCTGTACATTTAATAAAAATTACCAACATTATGTATTTTTACAGATATAGTTGAGCTAAACACAATCCAACATGCATGCACCTACAGCGTACTTATCCAGTAATGATCGGCTTGTCTATACAATTATGTGTCAAAGATTATTAGATGTGAAGTTGAAATTAAAGTTATACGAGACATTTCAATAGCAATCAGGGTAGTTTGAAACTGTCAGAGATGTTCGTCCACTAACTTCTTGAATTACTCATGCACTGATAACACATTCACAACTTAACTGGTCGAATATTTTGTTTGAAATCAATCCCTGAGTCTTGTTGGAACAAACCTATTCAGTAAATATTATTACCTACTTCATTTTTGTCTTTCACTAACTTTTCTCATATAATAATTTTCATAATATTAATAGCAGAAGGTTATGTCTCGAAAAGTTATTTTTTATTATTAGTTTTTATGAATAATTAAAAATATTTGTTTTCTCCAGAACTGCTTGTCCAATTTTGATGCTCAAAAAATATGTTATGGAAGAAATTTCTGAACTTTTCTTTCCAAAAAAGAAACTGGTTAACAAATTTTTCAAAAATTTGTAATTTTTTTAGTATGAAATATACTGCTGATATATCGCCATGTTCATGTGTCAAACTGATTGAAAAGGTATTTCATAGTTTAAAACATATAAGTTGAAGGGAAAATACAGGGTGTTCCTGATAGAGGAAATATATAACTATTAAAAAAAAATTCGAACAATTTTGAAAACATTTTTTACCTTTCCTTTTTGAAAATGGGTTCAGTAATTTTTTGACAGCTAAAGCCTATCAAATTCTATGACATTCTTTGTGGGCATCAAAATCTGACAAGTTTTAGAGAAAACAAATATTTTTAATTTCTCATAAAGCCCCCGTCACTCAAAAAATATGTTTGAGACATAACCTTCTGGGAAATTTAAGCTTACATCATTGCAGACTCGTACAGAAAATTCGAAGTAAATTCGTTAGAGGCAGCGCATAAAATATAGTATTTCCAAGGACATATTTTTAAAATATGATTGTAAGAAAATTTCCAAATTCTAATAAATGGCGAAGGCGCGGGTTAAAATTATAGATTTATTACTGACACTGGCAGTTAAAGGATTTAAATTCTAAATTTAATTTTAAAAATACAAACAACCTGTATAAGTCTCTTTTTCTTAAAGAAAAACCAAAATTGTACTTTAACGTATGGCAAATAGGGCTAATCGCCATCAGAGCTAATCGTTAAATTTAGATACCGTATCAAAAAATTCCATGAACAATAATAATAATAATTTCAACATGACAATGCCTGACAAATAACATATAGCCTCAATTACTAAAGTATACAACAAAGGACTGAACGAATTGACTAACAGTGTGAAAGAGTGGGGTGACAGATTCAACACTGTTAGTCAGTTAGTTGTACTTATTCATTTCTAATCTACAAATCATTCCATTAAACGGAAAATATCAGAATTTATTAGAAACAAAGTTATCCGCTGAACAAGAATAAGTACTACTACTTATAACAATGAGGTGAAATTTGGTTTGTCCACGATGGTGCTTATTTGCAAAATTTATTTAGAAACGTTTCAGTTTTTACCAGAACAAAATTGTGACAATAAGATTGTTCGGAACGCATCTATGCTCTCGCTGCCCGAATGAGGGAATGCAGCACTTGGACTCCGAAGTGTATTAGATAATAGTCCTAGCAGCCCTTGGAACACGGGCGTTTGTAAAATAAATATAGTAGTTGTTTATATGTAAATGATTGACATATATTAAAAAAGTCAAATATTTCAATTACAGTCCACTTATTTCCCATTGCGGGACAAATACAAAACTTACAAGCAGCAACTCATCAAAAATAAGTTTAAGCAGCCTCTCATACATACAAAGATAATACATCAAAAAATATATGAATATTTTTTAACTTATGTATCCAGTAAGGCATTTGTGCAAGTCGATAAGTAACATTAACTGCATCAAGAAAAGCCTTTTACCAATATATTTTCACATACCAAATTTTATTATAATTCTTCAACACATTTGCACAGCGAAAACTAATTGATCAAGCCATTTTTGATTCCATTAACCAAATTATTTGTACATCAGGTCAGTGGTCGAATGGTTTAAGATGTCAGTACTTGAATCGAGATGACTATATCGCTGTGGGTTTGACTCTCGCAGCCGGTAGACCGTATATAAGCTATATGGAGAGGATTGGCACCCTCTCTGCCAACGTAAGTTTTTATTTCATTAATTTTAAAAGAAAGGGGACAATGTAGACAAACATAAATTAAGCTACTGTTTATAGCTTAGTTTATGTTTGTTTACATTGTCCCCTTTCTATTAAAATTAATAAAATAAAAATTAATATTACTAGGTAGTTAGGCAAAAATTGTAATTTTAATATGTAATTTTCAATGTTTTTTGTCTTTTTTTCTTTCTTACGTTTTAATTTATTGTAATTTTATATTGGTTATGTAACATAATTACATTTCTAGAGCCTTGAAAATGGCTTAAATATAAGCCGAAATGTTGGCATTTTGTACAAACTTAGTTTTTCTACTACAATGTACCTATTACCAGACTAAAATAACATCAGTAAGTATTTTGTTCTTTTCAAAACTGCTGAAATTTGTTTATATTTAAAGTAAGCGTTCAATAAAATTCAATAAGTGAAAATTCGCAGCAAAATTTTAAAATACTACTACCTATTAGTTATTTATGCAACAAGTACAAAAGTAAGTGTTTATTTCACGTGACGTCAAACGCAATGAGCACTTTTTGTACGAGTTGCATACAATATTTTTTCTACGTTCATGCAAAACTAAAAAAACAAAAAAGTGTTTTATTTTGATGACACTAAGTGTAGGAAAATATGACATCGATTTGAACGTTTATGTTTGTCATGATGACAAAACGCTGTAGTAGAATGACAGATGAACGCAATAAACATTTTATTGCACTAGTGCAATAAAGAACCACTTTCTCCACTAAATATAGTTCAATAAAGTTTTGTATTTTGCATGAACGTAGAAAAATAATATTACATAATTGTGAGAATGTTATATACAAAAATGATTACATAACGTATGTTGGAAATATGTATAACATCTTTTTCCTGTAATAGTTATTATTACAGTGACTATAACAGAAAAATGAACATATATTGTCAAATGTTTTTAATTAAATTACTATTTTTATTTATTTAAATAACTATACAATATGTACAGCATTTTTTCAGGTAATAATTGGTATTACAGTGAGTATAAGAGAAAAATAAACATATATTGTCAAATATGTTTGATTAAATTACTATTTTTATTTATTTAAACAACATATTTGTCTTAATCGATTGAAATTTAAACTCAAATCAAGAATTTCTATATATCTACTAATTTTTAATACGATATATATATTTATGATAATAATATGATTAACACGTATAATGGAGCGAAGCATTTCTTATTTCCATTTCAAATAAATATTATGTTGATAAGCAAAAGAAATAAATTAAGCAGTGAATTATATTAAATGAATAAAATATGTGTTAATTAGGTATAAATTTCAATTCATTATTTTAGTTTTTCTTTCTGTGTCCGTTTTATAGGTAACCGATTTTTGATATATATTTTTTTAAACTTTGACCCCTTCTAACACCCTAACCAAAAAGAATTTGATACCTGTAAGAAAATTTTCGTTTATGGAAACAAACTGTATAGGACCAAACTAATATTTATTTCTTTATAGCAAATAATTTTTTTGAGAAAGTAAAAATATAAGTACCTACTTAGTTATTTTGTATAAAGAAAGTTTTTACAAAATATAAACCTAATAAAACTTTATTTAAAAACTTAAAAGTTAAAGGATTACATAATTTTCTTCAATTAAAAACATGCATTTTTGAATTAAATAAACGCATTATTTGATTCGAAATGCACATTCATTCCAATCAAAAAACATTTTTCTATTTATAATCGTTATTTTTAAACAGATTTGAACAAATAGATAGGAAATGAAAAAAATATTTCTTTCAAAACTATTTTTTAAATTAAGTTTTTATTAGATGTTCAAATGGAATAACTATTTGTTTCATTTAAACAAATAGGTACTTATCAAAGAAATTAAATTTTCGGTAAGAATAAATCAATTTACTTTTTTACAAACAAAATGATCATTAGACCAAAAAAGATTGGTTTCCCAAAAATAAGTTGTTTAAATAAATTGAATTGTTTACTGAAAGAAAAATTTTCTTTTTGATGTAGGTAAATAAATCAGCATATAAATCGTCATGTTTGAATTTAGGATTACTCGCTGGTAGGGACTTAAATTTCAAAGACAGTAGGTACTAAATACTGAAACATTGAGGTTGTGATTCTTATAATATAACCCAGAGAAATTAATCAATGTTGAATATACATATGTAAATAATTTTAAACAGACAACTTCGTTAAATTATGTTAGATAGGAAATACAAATTCTGACGTGTGTATTTCAGTACCTGGGGGTACACTTCACAATAAATTTCTGCACACTCTCTCGCATTCCGGCAATCAATACTTAATTAGCATAAAATTGCAAAGACAACAGGATGGAGACATAATAACGTGCTCAACTCTAGATGACAATGGCATTACCATTCGACAGTCCTGACGTGTCAATTGGGCCATATCAACATTATCGATTGACGACGGCGCCGAGCCTCCATAGGGAGATTCTGTACACCTGTCTCATCTATCACTCCATAATTCAAACCCCAAACCCTTCGATCCCTCGCCGTCCCGAAGCACCCGCTCTTCTGCCTAGTTAGTTAATTCATTTTTGGATTATAAAAAGATTCCGCCCCAGCGTCGCTCTAGCTCGATCAAATTATTCAATAAAACCGGTTCCATAATGGCGTTATCAAATTATACATAAGTAACGTAATCACTAGGTAACGGACAGAATTACTTTCAGAAATAAAAAGCGCCACTAAGAAATATGTAAACTAGGGAGCGTCAGGAGGCGCTGATTGATTTGTTTGATATTCATAATGGAACACCGGTATGAGTGAAAGATTTATTCATGACGATTTTTCTCAAGGGGAAGAACTCACGGATGGATTCCCGTTTGGTAAGATGGCATATTACTGTAATTCTTGTTCTAGGCATCGAGTGTTGTCATAAACAGGTATCGAAGTACTCAATGCGTTGACTTTTTGGATATGTATACAGCGTAGCTACTTCTATGACGTTCAGTACAGGGATATCGGACGCGGTAGTATACAGGATGGTTTAAATTAGGAACCATTTGCGCGTTTTTATAACTTTATATTTTATGAAAAGTAATCCCAGGTTGCACACTCTTAATGGGGCAATATAGACGAAATATTTAAACAGTGGTGCTACAGTAGTAGTGCTAGTAAATGGAGTGCTACAACATTGATCTTATCTTGATAAAGAAATCATGCAGGTCATGTAGGTGTAGCTCATAGTATACAAATTTTAGACCAATATATTATTATAGTGAATGATAGTTACTGCTGTAATTTTGTTTAAATTCAGTATGTCAATGTCGTATAAATAAAAAGGGCCATTATATTCCTTGTAATCTGTGGCAGCGCCACACTCGGTGGTCATTTTCTAAATTACCGTATTTTCTATGCACCATTGACTTCTGTGTTGTGTTGTGATGCTGTGGTAGAACTTCGAAGCTGTGGTTGGGAATAAATACATGTAAGTAATCTTGATTTCAAATTAAGATTTAATATTACTACCTACCTTGTAATACTCGTGATTGTAAAGTATCATTTTATTTATTTAAATAATTATTAACATAGGTATTGTAAAAAATAACTAGGTATACCAAGTCACTTTAGTGCGATGAGTTTTATGTGAACAGTACACTAAGTTTTGGAGTTAAGAATTCGCTCCCTGGACGCAAGAAACAGAGTTTATGAAAGATATTATTATTTCTCGATATTTGCCTTTAATCATTTACTTTAAACTCTTATGAATGTTTGTATATTGTGTATATTATGTAAAAGGTAAAGGTACTGAAGCTTACTGGTAATTAGGCCATATTTGGCCCTTTTTATCTACTAAGTTACTCTACCCTCCACCTTTACAATCACAAACATCCATGGGTAGGACAGAAAAATTCCTGCCCCGTGTTGGATTCGAACCAACTTCCGGCCGCTCGGTCTTCCCTGGCAGCAACTATTCATCGCGGTCTTGGCCGCTCGGCTACCGTCAGCCCTGTGAATATTATGTAATTTAGTTACTGTCGTTTTTGTCGTTTTGTTTTGTATTTTAACATTTTTTTCGCGATGTTTGCTTTTAATTATTTACTTTAAACTTTTATGTATGTTTGTATATTGTATATATTATGTAATTTTGTTACTGTTGTTTTTGTCGTTTTTCTTTTGTATTTTAACATTTAGGTGCTGATTTCATATTGTATTTTCTCCCTTATCCTGTAAATGGGCTTTATTTAGCCCGTTGGATATTGTAATAAAATAAATAAAAATAAATAAATATTGGAGTGGTGTTAGCATCGGCAAGAGACAGAGAGGGTGGACGAAAAAACCAGGTATAACAAAAATATGAATACGTAACTGTTTTAAATAAATATATAATCAGTTGAAGTAGTTAATTTTAAATTTATTTATACAGGGTGTCCGGAATTTGGGTGCCTTAATTTTGTCACATAAGTTGTACGAAACAAAACATATTTGACTTAACAATTTTTGTTTCTCTGACAAACTATTACAGAATTATGACAGCAAAGAGTCTTGAATATGTGACAACGTCGCTCACATACTATCTTAGGACTGTTATGTTTTATACATAATAATTACAAATAGGTACACCTAAACATATGTACTTACTGTGAATGGTTTTCTTAGAGCTCGTTTCACAACACAGGGTAATAGTTAAAAGTGTTTAAAATGACTTATGTTTCTTGCAAGTAGCGTTTACCGTACAAACGTCTAGTAGCCAGAGAGTTTTGCCTAGATTCGCCGTAAATTAACATACGATGGTTATGTACTGTAAATTGTTTCATTTTTGATTATGTACATTCGCAAACATTTAAAAATACTAGACAAAAATGAATCGCACTAGCTGTATGCACCATTATGACTAATATTAGTTTTAAGTTATCACAAGCAGCCTGGCACTAGCTCTTTTCCAACATGGCACCTGACTGGTTCACCGACTTACTGCAGCGGAGTTGTATCTAATATTAAACTGACTGACGGCTTCGGACGGGTTTCAAACTAGTCAGGTGCCGTGTTGGAAAAGAGCTGACTAAAATGTTGACGAACGCTACAGTACGTTACAGTTTTAACGAATTTCGCAGTAACTCAATTGTTTATTAAATTAATACTAATCCAAAAATCAAATTACGAACAAATTACGTTACAGGCGCTTTTACTTGAACTTAATTATTGTACCTTAGTCATTTAGTAACACAATTTTGCAAATTATTGCAGTTGTATTTTTATTTTTGAATTGTATTTGTGAACTATTCGTTTTAGACAGTTTTTTAATAAGGGTTTTTTGCTGTTAGTCAGATATATAAGTCCTTAAAATTAAGGCACTCATATTCCGGACAGCCTGTATAATTACTTAAATTATATTACACCTGTACTTGTGTAACAAAGTTATTTCAATATTTGTTTCAATTACTAAATACATTCAAACTTTGTTTAATAATAATGCGAGCTTCAAATTTTACATTTCATGTTAATATTAAGCTTTTAGACAATATATAGACTGTTCAGAAATGGTTGCAAAATGCAATATTAAGAAGGATGTTTCCTATGTCTGGAAACACTGAAGGACCAACATGTGAAGTTTAGACGGAAAAAGTTCTACGCCAACTAGATGTCTAAATTTTCATAATATTTTTTGTATAGCCGCCATGTGTTTGATTTTTATATTACTGAAATGGACTAAAAAAAATAAATTCGAAAATCTATTTGGATTCGTTTTGGCGCAAAATGGAAAATAATTATTTTTCTAACTTTTAAGTGTAATAATAATCACTATACGTATATTCACTATTTTTTAATTGCAATAAAAAATTATAGTACTAGGCCATAGACATACATAGTAACTACAAAACTATTGCTGCACTTTTTTGTTCAAAATACTAAACTAAAAATAAAAACAATCAACTAACGAAGCTCTGGCATAACTAAAATGTAATTTTTGAGGTAAACATAAGATGCAAATAAAGCAGTCTGGTGTTACAAATAAAAACATAAAATTACAAGATTGAGTATCAAATAAATTTTTAAATGAAATATCAAAAAAACTACTGATGGGAGAGCGTTCACAATAAAACTCAAGCCAACATCCATCCATCCTTGATATAAGTAATTAGTTTTATATTATCTCCTTAAAGTTAGAAGAAAACGAGTTTTTCTTCAAAATCAATTATATTTAAAAAAAAATTGCTACGTGCATCTTACAAAAATTGGCCACCGATTATACAATTTTCCCCCGCATTCGTTTTCTGACATAGGAAAGCTTAATTTGTAACACCTTATATAATATACTACTAAAGGTTTCGTACTATATAGCACATCTTCGCACATGACTAAAATCTAACACACAGAAACGTCCACAGTTGGCAGATAAGAATCTGCCTTTTGAAAACCTACTTGTATTTTAGTATATTTCCTTTTTAATTTGAATGTTGTACAACTACAAAACTAAGAAGGACACTAAGAATACAACGGTACGGAAATGTCAGTCAAGGCATACCTGATGGACTATTACATGAAAACCTAGCCACTACCTAATTCTTGCGCGCTAGCCTGGTTCATTGTGTGATGTTTGTGATCCTGTAATCACATCTGAAAAAAATTTCAGATGTGATTACAGGGCAATTTTTAACTATTTTATGATGTTTAAACAGAATAAATGTTTTTTGTAAACATAAGTACCTATTGTTGAACTAAATATTACAATAAAACAAAAAAAATGTTCAGGAAAGGATGTATGCCTTCTTATTTAAATAAGCAATAACTAAGTGTATCCCAGTTATATTTAGATTATATTACACCTTCTATTTGTTATTCGATATTTTTGTAGTGTTAATATCTCCTGCACACTAATGACCCCCGAATGATTTATATGGCTAATTTAACACGGATGGTTCCCTGCCATCCATCATTTTCGTAAACAGTTCAACAGGATGGGTTTGTGTATCTGTCTTTACACAGTAAACATTGGCAGAGGTTCACCTATTAGGCAATTAATGCAATGCCCAACATATCTTAGTATACAGCTGTCTAAGCAATTAGCCATGTACAATACTATTCCGGTAAATCGCTCTGGATTGCAACATCTAACGAGTTTAATCTCCTTGGTGTAAGGGTGTAATCAACAATTTGTGAGAAAGAAAGAAAATATGAGTGATATGAAAACACAAATTATCACTAAGTTTAAGATAAACACTAAATTTAACTTCTATCAGAACATAATTGAGATAAATAGTCGACACTAAGTTAGAATACCCAAGTAGCAAAGAACCTATATATCGGAAGTCTTCCGTATACTTTCAAGCAACTTGCTAGAGGCATATTTGATAGTTATTTTATGATTGAGTTATACATGTAAACTTACCTACGTAGGATTTCATAGCGATACTACAGTGTAGACCTTACACTAAAACATGACGTGCTCATGATATTGTAGCAGGCAGCTTCTTGAAGTTAGCTCCACCTTTATCCCCCATTTTGTAATCACTTTGTCAGCAATTAGTATTGCTTCCAAGAAGTAATCATAATGAACATTTACAAGTATATGTAAGTCACAAATGAAAATTTGTGTCTCATAAAGGAGATAGGTATTTAATTAAAAAAATTGCTAATTTGTGAAGTTGGCCCCGTATTTTCGGGTGATTTCAAATATTTGACATTAGAAGTACTCCACACCATTTATGTATTTGCAAGTTGTAAATGAGAATTTATAAGCAATTTGTTGACCTCAAAAACCTCATAAACTGGAATGCCAGTCGAACGCCGACTTGTATCAATCTAATGAATGATGGTATCAATAGGTGTCAAAAAAATTACTTCTCGACAGGCTATATCTGGTATAATAATCAGTATTCCTGAAGCGAAGCATGATTGTTACGGCCACTTATTTTAGATGAATATCCAAAGGTGGTAGAAATAGCATTACCTCCATTGCTATGGTGGATGTTGTCCGTATAGCTTCAGTTACGATCAGGCAGACAATTCTTTGTACATGGCTGAGCATTTGTTGAGTCTGCCGGACTTTCGGCCACCAAGCGACAGGCGACATGGCCAGCTTTGGTTTTTTCCAGGTTTTACCAACGGCCTTACGACACTGCTCATAGGATATGCACGCCTTTTTCAGTCTTTTCTCCAAATTAAAACTCCAGCTAACTCCAAGATATTTCACATTCGATGCAAAGCTTAGAGTTGGTGCCTAGATTCTCTCTTCCTCGTAAAGAGAACCATTTTTGCATTCCTGGGGTTGACGGATAGAGCATGGTTCTCACACCATTTTTCAATGATTGTTTGCATTTTTTGGCAAAGGATCCCTTCGAACACTAATCAGCATAGTGAAATCATCAGCATAAGCAATGGCATACTCGTAGATGATTCGGATAATTTCCGAATTCAGGTAACACAGGAGACTATCTAGAACTAAGTTCCATAGCAGTGGTGATATAATACTCAGCGGGCAACCGTGCTACAATTCCTCCTACGGAGACATTCGCCACGCTAATTTGTATGGTTCTTTTGGTGAGCATATTTGATATCTCGCTACAGATGGTATAAGCAACTCCCCTCTTCACAATAGCTGAACTAAATTTGGAAAGTCGCTTTGTCAAATGCCTCTTCTATATCTATGAATACTCCGAGGGTAAACTTTTTGTTGTCCAATGATTTTTCGATTCTACCTACCACTTGGTGGAGAGTAGTATCGTTGGATCGCTTTGGATATATGCATGTTGATTAGGGTGTGATCCGTCAGTACATACACTGTTCCTTAAGACAGGATATAAATCGTCAGTGGTTGGTGATTTGAAGGGTGAGAAGGTTTGCACTGCCCATCCTATTTTACCTTAACGACTGAAGGTAGATTCTTAGTTTAGTCTGGCCATTCTTCCCTTTCCATTGGTGTGGATCCAAGTCCTAACTAAACCATAAGCTTTTTCTTTTGCAAGGACCTTACATAGCCTAGCAGCTTTCGAGCAGTCTTCAAAATCTTCTCAGTAAGCTCTCCATGCATACTTTTGTCATTCTTTGAAAAGTATCAGGTGGGTTTTGTACAATTCCCAGTCCGAGTCTTGTCTAGTTAAAGATATAACCGACGATCTAATCTCACCACAAACATGGTTTTGCGCCTTCAGACGAATATTGATATTTCTTTTGGGTTTTTTCTCATACAACTAATTTTTTGGTTTTTGTAAAAATTAATAGATGTGATTGTAAGGCTATTTTTAACCATTTTATGGCGTTTAAACAGAATTTATCTATACCTACTATCGAATACAATGCAGTAGAATGTTGCAATAAGTATCTCTGTATTCTGAATTGATTTACATTTGACGCTATTTCACACATTTTGTTTACAACAAACGAACAGTGAATGAAATGAATGCAAATAATTCTACATTTAAATACTCTTATATTTCTAATATCGATTTCAATAATGACACAGTATTTTGTCTTATTGACAATAGCTCCATAGTTGAAACAAAAAACCATTGAAATTCCATTGATTTAACAGGCATATGGATAATTTATAGCAGGTAATGGTATCTGCATTTGTAATTACATATATTTGTTAATGGCATGTTTGACTATCGAACATAAATGTAGGTAAATAAAATGAAATTAATTTTATGAGGTGCTGTATATCATAGCAACATTCAGTTACAATTTACAAATTGAATTAATTTTAAATATTATTTTTAATAGCTATTTCTGTACAAGGTGATTTGGTAATACAGTTATTAATGAAAATACGTAACTAAACAAGTTTTAAAATGCATATTTACGCTTATTTTATTTACTTTCAAATCATTAATTAAAAGCCCTTCTCAGACTGTCACAGCTTCCAGTTCAATTCAGTGTGGGGCTGATTCGACGTAGCCAAATTTAAATATTTCCCTAGTATTGTAATGTTACAATTTGTAATGAATGCTACAAATATTTTTTTAAAATTATGCAATTAACATACATATTAAGTTTCAGCTTAAATAATATTTAATATTGAAATTACAAATCTCCGATGGATCAAATAATAAACAATTTACGTTTCATTACATAAATAGTGAAATAATAAACTCACTAGGTAAATTATTAAATATTGAATCAGTAATACAAAATATCCTCAATGATAAGCAATCCGACAATAGTAAATTTTGACCTACTGTATTAATAGGTGAATTACTTTTATTACATTATTTGTTTAAAATTTATTTTAATTTTCTGCGTACTCAAGTACAAGAGTAAACATACTGTTTGTACCTCGATATGGATAAGATATTTTACATTAAATATTTATTTGTTAATAAACGAAATGTAGATAAACAAATAATTAATTTAGAATGCTAGATTTTTAGACGCCTGAACAGATTCAATTACAGTCCTGTGTTTCATATCTGGGATTGCGTGCTACTCTGATGCATGTTCGAATTTAGATCTTACATACGCATTATACAAAGGAATAAGTATTTCAGTTCAATTAAAATTTTGCTGTTTCTTAAAATAAAACCTAAACTCTTTGAAGAACTGGTCGCTATATTATTTACATGAGGTATGAAAGTCAGTTTTGTGTCAAAGGTAATCCTTAAATCTTTAAAGTTGCTACATCGAGTTAACCTTGTGGTATCAATATTACCTATATATAGTGTAACTAATCTTTCTTACAGGAGAATGTGGCAATGTTGCATTTTTGGATACTTAGGAATAACATATTGTTACGATAGCTCACTTACCTTTTTAATTTGTTAATTATGTTTCTGTCTGCGTTCGAATTTATGATTTTTGTAACACCTTTATTTTGACATTTTCTAGAACATTCCAGACCATATTCGGTTTGATTCTTGACGCGTTCCACACTTTCTCATGTAATAGAGGTGCTTTCTTAGCCAGGTAATTTTTGGTTATATCCTTGCTGGAGTACTCTAGAAACTCCTTAGCCATTTGTTTCATCCCAACATTTCCTAAACTTTTTGTGGGTGTCCTCTTTGATGATTTCAATAAATTCTGACAACGGAAGCGTACTGGAGGGACCAGCTCAAAAAATACTGAGACCCAATGCACTCCTATTCAGCTTGTCATTGCACTGGTCGTGCCCCTTTTCCCAGCATACAGATACACTGTTGTTAGTTGAGGCTACTACCAGTGCCTGATGGCAGTTCCATGCTGATCTAATTGTTATCTTATGGTTACGTAAGATCAGTAGTAATTGTCTACTATCTCTGTAGATTCTAATAGTTTTGCCCATTGTATTTCTTTGGCGACTACGGTTATACCTGTTAATTCTGTTTGTACCACGGTAGCTTGCCTATCCATTGCCCACTGATATCGAATATGTAAGGATCTGGAAGAAATCCCACATACTACAGCATCCTTCATTTTTATCCGTCTGTGAAGATGTTGATTACATCTTCGCTGGTGGTCTCCTCATTCCTGATAAGTACCGTGTAGGAATGGCATTGATTCAGACTGGAGGAACATCAAGACTGGGGTACCGCAGGGGTCCGTCCTGGGACCTGTACTCTTTCTAATTTATTTAAATGAGTTGGGGGATGCAGTTCCTGGAGTGGGGACAGTTCGCTTTGCTGACGATACAACATTAATATTGCAGAATCATGATATCTTAAGCTTAAAAAAATGCAAGAAACACAAAATACAATCTCTAATTGGTTTCTAATGAATGGTTTACACTTAAACAACCAAAAGCGATTACGACTCATATTAATTTAACGGTCAATGGTGTTAATATAGAGATAATTTGAGCTTGTCAAAGGTCCGCGTGATAAGAAATTAAATAATCCTCCGTATCTTCAGAACCGTCCATTTGACGACTTTCTGCATGTTTTGTGACATACTATCTGCCCTATGTGTTATCTGTGTTAATGTTATATAACATATTTTTAACGCCTTGTATAGACTTATATTATTGTTATCCACTAGATGTATTCACCTCGACATTCCTGAGATTATTTCTGGGGTAAACTCCTGTTTTCAGTGATACCGCAAAACTCCCAGGTATTTCCACTAATATATTTAGATACTGCGTGTATACATATATGCAGCTGCATTATGATGCCAACGACACATGCTAGAATGTGTTATTCCCGTAACCATAAAATTTCACAGTGAATTATACCGGCGATATATATGTTTAAGTGCCAATCGAACGTCAATGGTGCGAGAGAGCGGTTTTACACTGAGTTCATTTTGAAAGTAAAATTTTCGCTGGTATGATTTACATTTTTAACATGTTTTGTATAATTAAGTTAAACTCATTGTTGTGCGGGAAAATATGAAATTGATGTTGAAAATATCCTCTTCTGAAATGTATAGGAATTTTGATAACATTTTTAAATTACATACATTATACAACAAATTAGTAACTATATTATGTAAATTCTTAACTTAATTTACTATTAATACAGGGTGCTCCAAAGGTTTCATGAAACACATGATTATTTTAGATTTTAAACATTGTACAATGCCTGAATAACTTCTCCAAGTAACATTTTGCTGTATTTTCAGTAGAAAACACACTTTACCTGAAACCAAAACACTTTTTACTCGGTGCATTGAACATTTCAAATAGAATTATTTCGAAAACGGTTACACCTAGCTACTTCAACAAGGTATACGCTACTAACATAAAAATGGTTAAAAAATCTATTGTTTCAATAGTCAAATCCACACTAAGCTAAAAAAAGTTCTGTCATTTAAAAGAGACTCTACAAAGGTGGCAAGTCGGCTATCGACGACTTGATCTTTCTTCGGGCTAAAGCCTTCTGGTCGCGCTGCGCTCGGTATGACCACCGCTGTGTAGTGCCTTTTACTTAATTGTCATTACTGCGCGCGGCTCTACGCCTGTGAATAATAAAATGTAAACGTGACTTGGCTAAACTCTCTGTGGTGGGGAAAATCCGGCGCTCTATAATTTAGAAGAGTGGTTGGCATATTTTGGTAGTTTTTAGTGTTTTCTCGGGTTTGGTTAATTTTTTTCAACATCCTGTATTCTAAATATTGAATCGGGTGGTATTTATGTGATGCTAAAAGTTTCATCAATTTTTTCTTAATTCCATGAATTTAAAGGTTGTTAAAGAATGGTTCATTATTTTTAAACACTCTGTATTTGCTCCGTTAGTTAGTGTCATAATAGATCCTTGATGAAAGTTTCATAAAAAAAAATTTTTAATTCCCTTAATTTTGAGATTATTTTAACGGTAACATTTTTTTCAACAATTTGTATACGAAACAGTCTTTCGCACGTTCGACAACCGTTCCGAAGCGAAAAAACAGAAAATTTCCTCGAATTTGGCATTTTATTTTTTTGTCAATTTTTATTTTAACACTGTCTATCAAACCTTTCTGAATCACCCTATAAATTGAAGCGACACGGCAATGAAATGCCTACCGTCATATTGTCTAGCCTATTTTTATCACGTTTTCACTCGTATTTATGCAAAGTTCAATGTAAAAACGACCTCAAACCCCAGCGCTCGGGTACGGGAAACTTTCTAGAGACTTTAAATTTACAGTTTTTGGTCTTTGCCGGCTTCCAGTCGGCCCACCAAATTTCCTGCATTTTATTCCAAGATTTCACCGCCGGAGCATACGTTTGATGTGTCGGTGATTTTGGTCGGCGGTGCGCCTCGTAGTTGACTGAAAGTTAAGCAATTTTCGTTATAAAATCGAATTTTAAACCCAGAGCTAAAGCATGCTGGGCATTTTAGAAGGTTCGAAAAAAATCATGAAGTATAGTAAAAAAAATAAAAAATTTATTATAAAAAAATATGATCTGTACGGGAATCAAACCACCCTCCTCTGGACTGATAAATCTTAATGCTACCAATCGAGCTACCTTTGCACATGTTGTTGCCAAAATTATTTCAGCGTCTATATTACCACATAATATGTAAACAAAAATATTTAAAGATACCAATTCAGATTTTGGCCTATAAAACTGTAACTGTAACACATGTTTCTTTAACAGTTAAAAGAAAATGATTTCAGCATTATAGTTTGGTTTTACGCCACCTCCTGGTTGAATGTTCTTTGTATTTAATTATCTAATTAAAGGTATGATTCTTTTTTGTTTATAAAACAGCAGCCTTAATAAACAACATAAAATCGTTTTGGTATAAGAATAGAACAAATGGTATTTTTCACTCGAGATGACCACATTTTTTTCGTTCTTTGTCAGCTTGCCTCAATTGCAGCATTTCTATATCTTGTTGCGAAATGTAAAATACATTAGTGTTATACATAGGCAGAGTATATAAGAAATTTACACATACATACTACTTAGCTACAGAAAATGTATAATAAACAGAAAATATTCTATTTTCAATGAGAATAATGATATCTAGAAAACTAATATAAACATAGTCACAAACCAATGATGATGAGCTAATTCGAATTTTAAAATAAAGACAAACATTTTGACATAATTCTAGTTCTAAAAAAGAAAATAAGTAGTACCTCAGAAACTTCATCTCGACGTCAATCTCAGACTTCTTATCCTCCTCCTCCCCCCTACAAAAAGTGGTGGAACAAGTAGTAGTTGGGACAGTACTTATATTAGCTACCAGAAAATAACTGTCGTGAATTCTCAGAGTATATCATTTTAGAGAGGTGTCAATACATGGAACTAATATAAGTGACTCAAGTCCACAAACCAGATATACCAATACCAATAGAAAATGAAGATGGATGAATTAACATCTAAAGGTTTTGGTGGATTTTGACGTCACATCTTTGGTCACAAAAATTCCAGTTAAAGCAGCTTTGCAAGAACTCATCGAAGAATCACCACAGAAAACAAAGTACCATGAAGAGAGGTCAGTAAACTTGACAATAATGTATATCCGATAGATTTTCTTATCCTTTATGGATTAGTTCTATGAACAAACTGAGGAAATAGCTTTGGGTTCAAACTTATCCTCACTGTTAAATATAAATATAGGAGTTTTAGAGGAGAATGCTCTGGAGTCTGGAGCGCATTTATTATTTGACCTTATACATATAACAGCTTCGAAGGGCTTCTAAATCACGTTAAGGTCGGTCTATGGAACAACCAAATAAATTTATTTGTCAATTAGGTCGAACATATGTCACTTGCTTATTATGCTTTTAAGACAGCTATATTGCATAGACAAATTACACCATTTCTGATGATATAACATTTCGACATTGACTTCATCACGAAATATTACCTCCATCCAATATATTTTTATCAAGAGAAAACCAGATAATTTCCAAGCACATAATGTTTACAAAAATCCAATTAATGCATATACTGAATCCTGAGTTTCATCAATTATTTTGCTTGGGTACAAAATACTGTCAACACTATAGTCAAGTCAAAATAGTTGAATAAAGAACTACTTTACCAGTGATTACCTCTTAGAAGAAATGGGTATACTAACAGAAATATTGAACAAATTATCAGTAGTTAGAAAGAAAGAAAAGAAAGATTATCTAACGGTTGTTTTTGATGACACTATACTAGTATTAACTGTTAGTTAGTATTTAGATCAAAATCGACCGGAATAGCGGAAATTTTTAGGCACAGCAGATATCGAGATGCGGTTTTCTGCATTGTGTTCAGGAAGGTCCCAGCAAAAAAGTCTATATCGTCTGGTTTAGCCAATTTTTGAAAAATGCCTTCTGGGCCGCAAAATGCATATTCCAATTGCATCATTACTTGCACCATTATAGGAACGACTGGATACTCGAAAAAATCGCTGGGAGATCGTTACTCGGGGTTTTCAGAGCTGCCATTGGAATTACCCAAGGGCACTCGGGGGCGGCTCTGCAGGGGTATCCGGGGGATTATTCTGGGCGGGAAATTGCACAGTCCATGGGAAGCGCTCCAAACTCGTTACTCGGGAATTTTCAGGGATGCCAAATTCAATTCTAGCATTAGATTTCCCCGGAGGCGCTCGGAGGTGGGGCTTTGTGGGGTTGTCTGGGGGTGATTGGGGGGAAATAAATATTAGTTATTTGAATAAAAAAATTATTTTCATAATTTGTGATTTTTCACTTTCTCCTTTACAATTTCCCACAGAGCCACCCCCGAGCGCCCCCGGGGAAGTCTAATGCCAGAATTGAATTAGTCCGAGTTTCCAGTCGTTCCCATAATGGTGCAAGTAATGATGCAATTGGAAAATGCATTTTCCGGCCCAGAAGGCATTTTTCAAAAAATGGCTAAACCAGACGATATAGATTTTTTCCTGGGACTTTCCTGAACATAATGCAGAAAAACGTATCTCGATATCTGCTGTGCCTAAAAATTTCCGCTATTTTTCCTACCTTCCTAGGACTATGTAAGGAAAAACTGTCTCTATTGTTGTTGTTGTTACATTTTGAACATTTCCTTTTGTGTGCATGTCATGTAAAAAAATTAAGCAGATTTTAGACACAAAATTATACAAAAATTTAAAATTTTCACAAATAAAAAAAAATCACCATTACAAAGAGCAAGCCAAAATGAATGATGGCCTCCATCTCTTAACCGAACGAAAATATCAAAATATATTTCTGTAAAAGGAACCTCCATTGAAACTATTATTTCCATGAGAGATCACTCAAATGGGTCAAAATTAACCTAGTCTCTATATAATTTGTAATAAAAATAATATTTTCTTATAGTATAGAAGAGATATACTCGCGACAAGAATTTAGACGACTTACGTCATACGAACAAATGAATAATTCATTATATTTTCATCAAAATATTTAAGAAACTGCAACTGATAGTAATAACACTATATAATACACTAAAAGTTTGCATTATATATTGCACTAAATTGCAAAAAATGATTGTTTTTAACGCGACCAAATATCGTATATTACGTTGACAATAAAAACAAATGTGTAACGTCAGCCGTGACGTAAGACGTCTGAATTCTTAACGCGAGTATATAATCATTTATATCAATATATTTTCTACCAAAATATATAGGAAATGTCTGAAAATCACATTGATGTAATTTTCTTTGACCACAGCTCTTTCAGAACCTAAACAATTAAAATTAATGAGTCCCTTAGCCATAAATTTCCTAGACCGCACATCTTTTGAGACAAAATTTGTTTGTAGTATATATTAACTGAAGAAGTAATTGTTTCATTGTAATATTATTTTAACGTTGCTTCTATGCCAGCAGACAATATTTTTTGTATTAAATAAACCTTCAAAAATTAGTTGTAATAGCTGTTAACGCTTGATAAATCTCTTTGATCTACTACGGCAATTAGTTGTGAAATAATTGTACCAGAAAATAAAATCTTCAAACTTAATTGGACATTAAATAAGGTAGGTGGGTAGGTGTAATTAATAAAACAGACATTTATTTTCAAGCGATTTCAGTAATAGCATATAAAGATTAAAAAAGTACACACACTAACATTAGTTATACATATAAATATCAAACCTTTGTGGCATATTTGAATATCTAATAATACATACATTTAATTTAAGTTTATAATTTAATCAATTATATTTTATTTTACATACCTCAGAATTGTTACTTTTTATGGATAAAATTTACGTTTTCTAACATTCAATCGTCATTTACTCGAAAACTTTCCTATGTAAGAGGGCAAAATTTTAGTACTGTCTGATAGAGAATTAAACGATCTTTCAGAATCAAGGAAAAAAATATGGTGTTGCCATTTAAAAAAAAATCGATGACGTAATTACTCGAAAACAAATGACATTTGAAAATCGCATTTTACGCTAAAATATGTATTTTTTAAATTAAAAATCGACCTGTTCGAGGATTTTTTCCAAAAAATAATTGTTTGGTTTTTATTGAATTTATTCCATACTTTTGGCGCATACTGTACATTGTCCCATGTAATCGGAAAAAAGCAATTGTTGTATGTTATATCGTCAGCGTAATAAATAAAATTCTCATTCGTAATGTTTAAATGTTTATGGAGTAGATAGATGCTCTTAGTATATATATATATATATATATATATATATATATTGATACCTGTTAAGTTGTCACTTCCGTTATGTAGATATGGCGTCCTAACTTCCGGGTGTTATAGTTAATATATTTGTAAAATAATTACATATATCTGTTTAGGGAGCCTCAACATACCGAATATCAAAAGAGGGAAGCAATTTTTATTTTAAAATATTCACATATATACTATATAGATGATACGAAGAGACTTCCAAATATATATATATTCAAGAGACTGACGTGGCGTTGCTACTTCACGCAGCGTTGCCAGCGTATTCTTATTCAGAGATTATATAAACTTGCATATATAGGTGGACTGACAAAGCACAATAAGTTTTATCCGCGTCTACAACTTTGTCGACTATCAATAAACTTAATTTGTTTTGTTTGGCGGCACTGTATATAATTTTAGTTACTGTACATTTAAGTTGCGTTTATGCACTTTTTAATACAGGTTGAATCACGGTAATAGTCCATCTATTAGAAGTTTTCATGGAAGTAGTCTTTATTTTTTTTTTAATTTAGCATCCTATATAATCGAATTTGAGCTTTTCAATGAAAATATTTTCAAGGAGCTATCACTTCTGGTTAAACCGGAAGAGGCCAACAACTTCATTATTTTAGAAGGAATGCAATTTTTATTTAATTTTCTCATGTTATTTTAATAAGACTTTCATAATACTTCACTATACTTAATCCTTACTTTTCGTGATATTCTGATTTTTCGGAAAAAAAATCACGACTTTTAAATTAGCTGCATCAAATATTATAAGAAAAAAAAATTGGCCAAATTTCATACAAAGTGTTGACAAATCAGGTGCCAATTTAGTTCATTTTAAACTATTAAAACATTTTTTTTAGTGGAACATCTCTTGTCCTTAGTTTCAAAAATAACCTTTGACTGATCCGTTTGGCGCAAGGGCTTATTTAATTATTAATCTTAATTTTTTCCAGAAGTGTTTCAAAAACCCAATCAAACTAAAGAAAAACTAAAATTATGCCACAAATAAATAACTTCAGACAATATCATAACTGGAAGTGACAGCTTCCGAAAAAAAAAAGAAAACAAATTTGTGGAGGTAACCATTTCGACCCAAATACGAACGAGTGTTTCTTCTATAAGACTGAAGTATTCGCGTGTTTAAATGAGTCTTGTCCTCTAGATAGAATAAAATAATTATTCTTAATAATGTTTTATTTTGTTTATTTCTTATAAAAAACTCATTGCTAGTGCGGCATCTTTTATGTTTCAAATAAAAAGGAACAACAAACAACTATTGGTAATCTCCAGGGTTGCAAGCTAATTCTTAGAAAACGTCTCAGGTACCGAAATGGGCATTTAAACTTTAAAGGGCCTTAACAGATGGTTTTAATAGTTTACTTTGACAGTAGTTATAGAAGAATAGTACTGGTTATTTTATATAAAATCGTCCAGATTGTAAAAGCCGGAAAATATTTTAAATTCATATTTTAGTATAGATTATATAGCACACACTGTAAAGTAATACTGGACGGTGCTAACACTACAAAGTTGTTTTATTAGAAAATACGTATTTTAAATATAAAAATACGATAGTGTGTTAGGTTAGGTTTCAAGTGAATGGACCATAATAACTAACCCCCTACTGGAACCATATAGTCTATTGTAGCTTGCGACAGTAGAATTACAAACTAAAATTTATTTATTCGATAAATTTAGAAAAAACAAAAGTTTGTCTAAATTACACTGCATTGCAAATTTTTTAATTAAAAAATCGATATATAATTAACACAAATAAACTTTGATTTTAATATTTTTAAAAATGAATGATTTTCATAGTTTGTTTTTGAATTGATGAACAGGTAATCACTTAATTCCACGTAATTTTCAAATATTTTTTAAATAAAAGTCAATGACTAAACAAAGTTTATATTCATAAATTCAGGTAACAGTATACCTACACTGTGTCTACATAATTTTCTAAAGTTCTAAAATACACTGCTCAAAATAGGAAGGACAAGGAATACTTGCTTGCATCTCAATATTTTTAAATTATACCTGTATACATCGGTATAGAATAGTTTTTTGGCCTATAACATTTTTTCTTAAAATGATTAGTGTTTAGAATTCAGACGTTAAATATTAATTTTTTTAAATGTTTTCGTAGCTTAACTTTTTTTGGTTTGATATACCTATATACATATTTTTAAATAATATTTAACCCCCTGTATAACAAAAACTAAGCGTTTTAAGAGAAAATGTTATGATTAGATTTTACTACTGTCACACTTCGTCTTCTGCCTATATTTTGCAAAAATTGTTTTCTCGTTCCTGATAGGTAACAGTTTTCTCTAAATATTTACCAAATCCATTTATTAAAACTTCGGTTTCTTTCTTAAACTATCCTAAAAGTAAATAGAAAATGCATGCTCTTGCTCTTGAAAATGCTCTCTCTTCGTAACTCATTTTTGGGGCTGAAATTAATTTTGTTGTTTCGTGATTTGTAATTTAAATCAAAAGTAATTGCTATCAAGTGTACAGAGCTAGCCAATACTTTTAATAACAAATCATATGGGTGACAACGGAAACTGGGAACACACTGTAACTTTCTTATGACTGCTGATAAAAATTAGCGGATCATTTTACGTATGGCAGGACTAATTTTCTGACACATTTTCTGGCTTAATTTTTTTTTTAATTTTTAAAAATAAAACTAGAAAGCCGCGACTGGCAGAAATTGTTTTCTTTTCGTTTGTAATTATGGGCAAAATTCTAAATTTGAATATTTTTGTACATTTCCTTAGTTATTACCACTAAAAATTTCGATTTATTGTATTTCCTTAAAAACTCATTTTTTCAAATGTAGAGGGTGGGCCCTATTGATTTTTAATAAAAGATTTTTTCTGAATTTTGCGGTGCAATTTTTAAAATCCGTCAAGAAAAGAAAAAAATAAAACAATTTCTGCCGGTCGCGGCCTTCTAGTTTTATTTTTAAAAATTAAAAAAATATATTTAATCCAGAAAATTGGTTCTGCCATACGTAAAATGATCCCCTGATTCAAAAAATGTCAAAAAATACAGGGTGTCCCATTTTAAAAATAGAAATCCGAAATGACCTCAAAGAATTCATGGCACCATCTAGTATAAACCCACCCAATTTCAAATTCTTATCAGCAGTCATAAAAGTTGCAGCGTGTTCCCACTTTTCGTTGTCACCCGGTATATGACATACCCGAAATTTCCTTGCATCCCACTTTGTTTATTTTTAAATCGTAGGCAAATTAGTGCAGGTAACTAATTTAGTGTTAGTAATAGAAGGTTCACTAAGTACCTACTTATTAAGGATGGTTCATGAATTGGTACATCTAAAATTATATCATTTGAAAAACTCTGATTTTAGGTAAATATACAAAACATATTTTATTTGGTGTGGAAGATTATTTCATATTGTGTAAATCTAATATTATTTGCTTTTTTATGTGAGATTTTATTAGAAAAAAGAATAAGTAAGTGATCATATTTAAATTAAGAGAAATGTTATACAGTAGGTAAATTCAGGCGTTATCATTATTTTCGTCTTCTTCAACATATTCCATACAGACGTCATTATTAATTTCCGCAAACGATTTCCCTTTATGTTCTAAAGGTACCGTTCATACCTACAAAAAATAAATGACACATTCCTGATGCCTTTTCTTGAGATAAATTAATTGGAGCACGTTGGTTGTGTAGACATACGCCTACACAAACAAATATGACAAAAGTTACAGGACTCCATTAAAAGTTTGTTTTCATTATAAATAATAATGTAATAAATCAAAAAAAGACTAGATCTAGAATGTAATATTTATTTTTGTGTTTCTCATAGTTATCAAATTGCCCTAGACAAACATCGAAATTAGGCCACTCTGTACATATATCAATTAAATATACATATATGGCCAAGTTCATAATACCCCAAAATAAGTACCTAGATATACCTACTTAACAATATTTAATATACATGAGTAAATTGAAAATCTGCTCTTACTCGATTCTTTCTACCGCTGCGTTGCAATGAACGGAAATGATGCTAGACATCGTAGGTCCATTAATAATAGAATCGGTAATAGTAACTTAACTATTTATGTCTAAGTTTACAGACTACAAATTTTTTGTTTGATAAATAGTACATTTTCTACTAACTGCCGTAAACTGATTGTTTTCATAACTTTTACCTTTTTAATAAGGAAGTGTAATATATTTTAAATTATTGATTTTTCGGTAACTGTTAGATAGTTCCTATATTAAACACAAACGGGTTAATATTTTCATCATTTCCTTTTTATTTGACCCTCAGAAATATCTGTATTTAAATAAATAAAACTTTCGAAAATTCTTAACCCCTAAGCAACAGCTAATATTTGCATATCTAGGGTCATCTACCTACAGTAGATTAATTTTTTTGCATAATATTCAAGTAAACAATAATTGCTTTAAGCCAAAGTTCTTTAATATCTATTTTTTATAAAAAAAAACTGTATTGAAAAAAATTTGTATGTATTTTTAAAACTTTTCTAAAAGTTATATTTTCCTATCTATTCAATGGTACAATTAAAAGGACTCTGTAAGTGTTTGCACATCCTATAGTTCTATTTTCTACCTAAAAGGGTCACTTGATAATTTCATTTTAACACATGTTCAACTGTTACCTACTTTCTTTTGCCTTCCTTTTAAGAAAATCAATATCTACATGGTCATGATACTCATGGTTACATTAATATTCGTAATTTATTTTTCTAAGTATATTTTACATCTCAAAAATATTGTTATAAATCTATTTTTCTAATATTATCGAACTGTTTAATATTATCAAACTTCGGACCTGGAATTATGGATTGGTTATGAATTAAACGTTTATATTAAATATACATTATTTTAGGGTGAACAAAAATATAAATTGACATTTAAATTGTTTAAAAATTGGTAAGAAGAGTTTTCATGTTTTGAAATATACAGGCTGTATCACATAAGAGGCCACTCCCATGTATCTCGCTTAATATGCGAGACACGTCAAAAATCTTTAATTGTTTTTATTGCATTTTGGAGGCCTTTATGCTCGTTAAAACAAATTTGAGATCCATGCCAACTTTATGAGTAATAACAAAAAACCTGTAAAGTGCTCAAACTTTAAGGCTGTCTAACTTTTTTATTTTAAGAGATAAGGAAAACTTGTTGGTAATAAATTTTGATTGCAAAATTGATACCTTTCACCTGATATAAACAGATTTTTGAAATATCGTATGTGGATCGCTGCGCCCTCTAGGCGGATACAAATTTTTTTATTGAAGCAGGCTATGGCCACAAAAAATTGTCTGTTTTTTCGTCTTTCATTCAATATACTACATGTTGCTCTTATATTTCGTATTTATTACATTTTTTTCAATTTTAGTTAAAAAAAATGTACCTAAATATTTTCGTGTTGCTCAAGATAATGTAGAACCTGTTTAAAGACGCCAATTGCAAAGAAATAATAAACAGAATGTACTTTTTTATGCAAAATACAGATTTTCTTATAATATTATTTTATTACATTGTCTGTGTCAAAATAATTTTAAAGACCCAATTGCTTCTAATGTGAAAACCAATAAAATAATATTATAAGATAAATCCGTATTTCGCATAAAAAAGTACATTCTGTTTATTATTTTTGCAGTTGGCGTCTTTAAAACAGGTTCTACATTATCTTGAGCAACACGAAAATATTTAGGTACATTTTTTTTTACCAAAAATTGAAAAAATGTAATAAATACAAAAGATAAGGGCAACATGTAGTATATTGCATGAAAGAAGCAGGCAATTTTTTGTGGCCATAGCCTGCTTCAATAAAAAAAAAATTCCGCCTAGAGGGCGCAGCAAACCACATACGATATTTCATAAATATGTTTATATCAGGTGAAAGGTATCAATTTTTCAATCAAAATTTATTACCAATAAGTTTTCTCTATCTCTTAAAATAAAAAAGTTAGACAACCTTAAAGTTTGAGCACTTTACAGGTTTTTTTGTTATTACTCATAAAGTTGGCCATGGATCTCAAATTTGTTTTTATCAGCATAAAGGCCTCCAAAAGTGCAACAAAAAACAAAGATTTTTGACGTGCCTCGCATATTAAACGGGATACATGGGAGTGGCCCTCTTATGTGATACAGCCTGTATATTGCCGTGAATTGCTAAATGTAGATACTCGTAAAAATAAAAAAATCAAATTAACATTAAACAACGTTAAAGCAACAACTTCAAACATATTACATTTTAGTTTTAAAACCCAACATAAAAATTGTATAGTGCATATTTTTGTAAAATTATATAAAATTTAACATTTGGAAAAATAAACAGTGCGTTTCGCTAAGTGAACACCCTATACGTATATGCTATGTCGAATTTGAATAGTTTCATATCAATGTTATTTAAAGCAAAACTTTTTTTTATAAATTTAATGACAAAAGTTTTTCATATGGAGGCAAGTTTGTTAGACAGATTAGATACAGGTATATTAAAGTAACAACTTTGTAATATTTTTAAAATTTTAGTTACGTAAATGTTCTTATTTTTAATTTTACTGTTGTTATTATTATTTCAGTTTAATTCGACAGCTTTGTTGTAAAATAAAAATTGAATGTCAATTTTTAATGACAATGACAAATTCAAAAATCGTTTATTAACTTTTCCACAGATATGGCTGACTGATAAATTCTATAAGAGCTAAAACATATCATTGCAAATATATCACAAGTATCAGAGTATTAAGCGCTGTTGCCAAAAAATGGAAGTCTGAACGAACGGCACAACACACGGAAGTGGCTTAGTATTACTAATATCTAAATATATACAACCTACAGCCGACTGCAGCGCCACCGATATATAGCCGAACTAAAAAGTTTCACTAAAGATAAATTTATGACAAAATCACTTCCAACCGAAATTTGGCCATAAGCTTAGTAGAGGCATTTGTGGCATTTGTACCAAATCTCACTAGTTTTCCTTGTCACTTCCATCGACGGAAGTGGCGAGGTTATATATGAAGTGGTAACGTGCATATATATATATAATAAATAACAATGGCCCTGTTATCACGCCTTGAGGTACACCTAAGTAAAGGATTCACTCATAGTATTATCAAATATAACTTGTTTCCTATTTTTAAGTTATTGTCAATCAGTTTTAATGCGATCTCTCTAACACCAATTTTATCTCATTTCGACAATAAAAGTGCATTGTTAACAGTGTCAAATTTTTAGCCAAGTCTAAAAATACTGCTAGAAATTTTTTTGTTATTCTTACTATTATTTATGATATTATTTTAAGTGTTAAAACAGTTCTGTGGACAAATGTTCGTGAAATCCAAACTAACAGTTGAAAACAATTCTTAGTGACAAATTGCTGTGGCTAGACCGGTGTGGGTTAGATCCCCGCAGCCGGTAGATCGTATATCAGCTATATTCGTGAAGAGGATTGGTATCTGTGGGTATAGTAGGGTGGAAGAATGTTACCTTACGTCAATGTGAAAGATTGATACCGGTCGACATTTGACTACCCTCCTAATTAATGAGATTTTCCTTCATTCCTGCACTGAATGGTGGTTAGGGCCTACAAACGTAAGTCGTTCCTGGGCGCAAATGCGGCATGCTTCCCGCACAAGTTTTCGACTTCTGGGCTAATCATCGTGATTAGAATGAGGGGTAGAGATAATATTATTTTGTAAATAATTCTGAAAAAACTATTTATGGTAGATATGGGACGATAATTTGTAGTAAATTTTCTTTCTCCAGATTTGTAACAAGGAAATGTAATTGATTTCTTGAAACCTTCCAGAGTAATATCTTTTTCAAAAATTATGGTTGATATTTTGACACAATGGATTTACAATATTCAAGTGAATTTTTTTTTTAGCAAAAATGTTGAAACACTACCTGATACTGGTGATGCATCATTTTTTAATGTACCTAGATATTATCATTATTTCAATTTTGATAATCTTTCCTGCCATGCGTCTTCCAACATTAATGGTTTTATCCTTGTATCAGCAGAAAAACATTTTTATTTATTGGTGAGATAAAAGTGGTCTGCTTACTTCCTGCTCGGCCTAAGCGGCTCGACTTACAGGAAGCGACCTACATTGCAGCAGGTACTTAACGCAGACCTCTCGCCCTGGGCGACGAGCCATTAAATCTGTAACTGATACCATTTACATGATATCATTTACACAGTTTTATTTATTGCTAAATTATATTTGCAGTTTTTTTTCTTGTAAGTCTTAAATAGCACATATAAACATTTCAGAAACATTTAAAAACTGCCCTTAATTATTTAATGTACATATTTCTCCATTTCTTATAGCAAAAATGGGTGCAGCTTGATTTAAAAAGTGAAGTATATAAAACAGTTAAGGGGGAAACAAATTTTTAGCCATAATACCCTGTGTATGGAACGATTATTAAACCAAATCGATTCAAAGATATATTTTCATCAAGTTATGTACAAAGTACATCCTAATCGATATGTCAGACAAATTACAAACTGCTATCACCAAACAAAAATAATCTCTTCATCGTCCTGTACAACACTGATTAACCACAGTTGTCTGTGACATATCGATGTGTCATTTGTTTATAATCGTATACGCTGAAATCCTGATACAACTTTATTGAGTTCAGGGAAAACCTCTGTAGCACACGATCAGATCTCTTTAATTACAATAACGAGCCCTAAATTTTGTTAGCGTTAGAAGTTAAATCAAAACAAGTACGTAACTTACAAGGTTTCATTCTTTTGTACAGTTTTAATTATTGAGAGTTAAACAATATGCCGTAGGTCTAAGTTACCACAAGATTTTGTTTTTGCTTTTGAAAGAGTTTTCAGTATCGATTATCATCTCTTTAGTGACATATTGCAAGTTTTGGTTTAGCGTTTACGAATACTTATAAATGACTGTCTGGGAAAAATATATGACAAAAGTTTCAATCCAAAAATAATTAGATTACAAAAATGTCTTTATCAATATCTCCTGATCTCTCAATATGATAATATTTAGTGTAGCCGAACATAACAGATAAACAAGTTATATGATATGATAAATAGTGTGTATCAGAAAATTCGTCAATTAAATATTCATATACAGGGTGATTCAGAACTTAGTAAAAAAGAATTTGGGAATATTCAACATATGTGTACAAATATGATGATGTAAAAATATATATACTCTGAAAACTATTTAAACTCGCACATACCTTATTACAAAACCTGTTCCAAATTTTGTCCCTCCACTTGTAAACACATTTGGACATGCCTTATCCAGTTTTGCCATACTAAAGCTAATGTTCGCTTCTAGTTCTCTTTTTGTAAACGCAAATTATTTGCGGCGGATGTTATACGCTCGCACAAATTCTCAATTTTTTTTGTGATATCGGGTTCTTATTTAAAGGTGCATTTAAGTTCTGAAACACCTTGTATTGGTAAATGTTCCTGTAGAAGAAAGGGGTACTAAGTGTTTTTAATAATAGTGCTTACTGTGCGTTAAAACTAATATTGGTAACATTGTCTTGCTTTTTCTTGTCCTTGTCTTGGTCTCATAAGACAAGTCCAAAATATAAAAATACAAAGTCTTGCGAGGAATATTGCAAGCAGCAAGAAGTCCTGCAAATACAGAATGGGTAATATTTAAGTGATTAGTTGAAAAAATAAATATTGTTCATATAGACTTTGTTTAAAGGACATCCAGCATATTCAATTATTTTTAAAATCGAAGTTGATTGAGTCTAGGTCCAGTTCTGCTTAACTGAACTAATTATAAAGTCACTGCCACTTGACTGAAATAGCCCCACATATTTCGTCCATTATTGATATTATGTAAAACTGGCCGTTTCTATACTTTATAACGTCGACTAATCGACTACTGTCGATGATCTTGACCATATTGATAGTTACGTGTGAGCTCCGAGTGGGATCGGAGCCGATCAAGAGTAACCACCACTGTTACCAAATTAGTCTTGCAAGAATCTTGCAGAATGGCGAGACAATAAATTTGCTGGGCTGTCGTAAGACAAGAAATGATCTTGCAAGAACAAGACTTTGAAGAAACTGTTTTGTTGCGCATGACAAGACAAAACACTCAAATGGTGCAAAATTTATTGTCTCAGCCAACACTACGCGATGGAAATTAATAAAGCAAAAAATTGAAGCACGTAGCAAGAAAAAAATTAAACTAACAACACATATTTAATATAACAACATGATGTTAAAAGTACAATCATTAGTAATTGCACAAAAAGTGCGAGAATTCAACCAGAACTGAGTACTAGACACATATCAATTATTAAAAGAAGCAGAAGCAGTAATTGATCTGGACAACCAGAATAAAACTTTGGAAATTACTGATGTTGAGCTCATCAACCAGATAATTTTGATCCAGGATCAAATGAAACAAAAAGAAATGCATTAGGTTAAAGAAAAAATAAGAAGTCAGAAAACTTGCAGTATAAAGATCAGTTGCTGCGGAAGCTAAATACAGATAAAAACAAATACAAACTCGGTTGAAAGAAATAGAAAGAGAAAAATCATCGGTGGAAGAACAATTACAAAATACCATAATAACTTTTAAATCTGAACTAAATGAAGCAAGGGTGATTGGTGGCGTTCGTTTAGGAAGAAATAAGATTTGTGGCATAATTCTATTTTATCTTTAGTTTAATTGGGTATTTTGCCACACTTTTGAAAAATAAAGTTTAATTGAATAAACCCTTGTGCCAAAATGATCAGTCAGGGGTAATTTTTGAAACTATGTTTGCCTAACCAAAAAATCTCACATTGAAAAAGCAGATGAGTAAAAAATAATAAAAATCACATCACTATTGCGCACCTCCTTGTTTTTTTTTATATGTCGAAAAACTCTCTGTTTTCGTTCCCCCAAAATTGCAATTGAATTAAAAGTCAAGTTTGACAGTTTAAAATTCTGCTTCCACGCACGTCTACGTCACTTTGGCATCAGAGTATAACTGCTGATAAACAGATTGAATTGAGCTGAAAGGTAGGGCTAAGTTCATGTAGTCTGTATTATTCATTAATTTTTATTACAATTCAAGTCTTTGAGATGCAATTTTCAGTAAAAGTCACCACATACTAGGTACGTAAGAGCAGTTAGGGCACATAAAACCAGAAAACTAAGTAGCTGCAATTGCTAACAGAATTCAATAAGAGGGTGCAAAAAATGAAATTCTTGTTTCAAATTCTAAATTGGTAGGATATCGAGGACCGTATTGTTGCATTATTTATGTCGCGACACACACTTTTAGTTCGTGTCTCACATGGTGTCCTCTCCTGGGAACATTTCAAATACGAGGAACTTGGCCGGGAGTAATAGAAACATGCTCGTGACGATTCTCACAGTATAATCTTAGTCCAGTCCTTCAAGACGTATACAACGTGCATGTATACCGCTTACAATTAATAACGCTGACGTTCCTAAATTAATCGTCGGCAAGGAACTCTGCCTAATGCTGCCACCTAATTTATCATCGATAATTTGTTTTGTTATATTTATAGTACTAATGCTAGTTGCTGTGAAGTACTTCCATTAGATTTCCAGGTTTGCAGGTAATAAATTGAAATGAAATTGATGATGGATCAGATAGCTTTCAATGCGTCTTTGTACAGGGTGTTGAATATGTATGGAGTAATGTTTATAACTTTTTGAAAACATCCTTTATAAAAAAGACACGTTTTTTAGACAAGCTTTTGTACCAGTATCTTTTGGTTACCTTAAGTTTGTTTCAAAGCAAATAATTTTGTTGTTATAGCAGCAAATTTTCGGTCCCTTTCAAATCAGTGTGAAAACTGGTTCATTTAATCGAGAGTAGATTATTTTCAAAACAAAATTTCTTTAAATATTCTTTTGTTTATGCGTTTCGAAATTGACAAATTTTGATATTGGTTAGAATTTGGAAATGACACTCTTTTAGGCACGAGTAAAAATGAAACAATAAAAACAATGAAAATATGTATTTATTATAAATTGTAGATACAATTATGTAAATTGTTAAAGTGAATACTAGAGACATTCAGATTCTCTTCTCTGACAGCAATACAAGTACTAGTAGTCGGAATGAATACATTGCTAGTAGTGGCAATACTGCTTCTGCGTGAACTTCTTTTAAATTCTGATTTGGTGTATCTTTCTGAACCATGATTCTTCTTAGCTATTTCCTTTTTCTCTTCAATGAAATTTTCGATATAATCCTCCGCAACTGAACTTGACCGCCAAATCAAATCGCTGATGTGTCGTATTTAATGGACGAAGTTCTACGTACTTACGAAATATAAATAAAATTGATACCATCTATTAATCGTTCAGCAATCGTAAGCATTCTTGGAACATGAGTTTTTTTGGTTTGGCTGCTTCCGGGCTGTTGGCCACGTCGTCGGTTAAAGACTCTTGACATTTCGAGAGACATGTCGCTCTCTTCTTGAGAAGATCTGAAACTGGAAAATATGATGTCTAGTCGGTATTTATATAGGTCGTGTTCACTGGACCGTTCTGCTGCGCTAGGTGGTTTTCACAGTTGGCTTGTTTGATAGTCTGTCGTTCCACTTCTACCATTCGTTTCCATACTCTTGGTAATTCTATTCCCCTGTCTCTGTTGAAATTCCTGGCGGTTTTGTGTATCTCGACGGCTTCCCTGTAAAGTTTGGGCCAGAATCGCCGTTCCCTCACCAGAACTTTTGTTTCTTCAATTACAATTCTGTGTTCTGTGTCAGCTTTATGTTCCACAACGGCTGACTTCTCCACGTGGTTATTCTTAAGATAGCTCTTGTGCTCCTTCAGTCTCGTGCTGATGTGTCTACCTTTTGCCCTATGTACACCTTGTCACATGTACAAGGTGTACTGTATACACAGGGACCTTAGAGATCTTCACAACCTCCAGGTGCGTTGGGGAAACCTAACATTATCTTCATTGTTTTGATGAAGATAGTGTTGATTTTCCTCTTCTTCAAGAGGCGACCTATCTTGTCGGCGCAACCCTTCACATAGAGAAGTTATGTTGTTGCCAGAAACTCTTTTCTCTCCTTTGATGTGGGCTTCCTCCTGATCGCTCGTTAGATATTTCTGGATGTATAGCCGTTGCATCTGAGGGCTGTCCTAAGATGGTTTAACTCTTAATTTAAGTGTTCCGGTTCACAAATGGCTCGGGCTCTATGTATTAGAGTGTTGATGACTCCTTGTTTTTGCGCTAGATGGTGGTGTGATTCAGCATGTAGGTATCTATCTGTGTGTGTCGGCTTTCTGTAGACTCGGTGTCCAAGGGTTCCATTTGATTTTCTCTTCACTAGTCTTCTTCATTAATGTGGTTTAGGAATTCTCTTGCTGCGTCGTGTCCGCGTGACCAGATGACAAAGGTATCATCGACATATCGGAACCAGTACTTCGGTTTCAAACTTCAAGCTTTCTTCGCTTTTGAAGGACAGATCTACGAGCAAACAGAAGGAGCAGCAATGGGATCACCCTTGTCACCGGCACTGGCAAACATGTATATGGTAGGATTTGAGAAAAAAGCCATGGAGTCTGCAATACTAAACGGCGACGCGCGACGTTTGAACTTGACAGAACATTGACATTACATAATTCATAAACAATGCCTTAGAGGCAGATTGCCTCACCACTCTTCAAAATGTTTACTTCACAAAAAGTCCTGTATGAAATTCTTTGCGTCCCGTGCTTAAAACACACTCTTTTCGCAACTTGTTACATAAATAGATATATTTTGCTGTAGTAAAAATAAAATATTTGTAGCTTTTTCTGCTAAATATTACATATTGTAATATAAAAATATGGTACAGTTAAAAAAATAGCATTTTGTTATTAAAACTTTACAAAATATTATTTTGAAAACAAACTAAACTATATAGCAATCACCCTAAGTTTCATCCTCTTCATCGTCATATCGTGTACACTGCCTAATAAAAACATAATTTATTAAAAGATGGAAATGAAAAATATTTAAAAAATAAAACGTATTAACAGAATTAACGTTTAATTGATGCTAGAAAAATTTCGCTTTCAAACATTGGCTGCATAGTGCTAAATTCAAGGGAGCTTATAAAGCCAATGATTCAAACATTGGTGATATAAGCTATGCTATCAAACTCAATGATTTAAGTCTAATCTAATGATTCAAGAGAATTGTGATTGTAAACTGTAAAATAAGTGGACAAGAAAATTGACCATAACTTTTACAGCCGGATTCATGAAACGGGCGTAGCGTTAGTCGGACTAACCAGCTTTGAGCCCGTGCAAAGCGCGTTAGTTGGACTAACCAGCTTTGCACCCATTCACGAAACATGCGTTGCTAGGTAGGCTGTTTATTTACGTCCATATTTGCGCCAAAAGTTAGACCCAGTATTGTACCTGTCTAAAAATCGCGTAACTTCAGCCTCTAGTTCCTTGCGTTTCCTATTGTATATTTAGTATTTATATTCAAAAACAGTACTTTTCAGTGCTACGGATTAGTTAACATGTCATAAAGTAAGTATTATACATAGTAGTGAATAGCAGTATGCCTTTTATTTAAATTGGTGCAACAGATGCGTAAATTTTTCGCGTAACCTCCGCTAGTCTGACTAATGTTACGCCTTGTTGATGAATCCGTATGTTAGACTGTAAAATGGGTTTTAAAAATTTTTGTTAATCGTCTTTCGCAGCTTACATTTAATGGTTAAGAACATTTCCTGAACCATAAAAATACCGCCTGTAATTTTAAAAGGACATAGTTGTATATCGAATCATAAATATGGGGAGCAGTTGATGTGGTTGTTACAATTATATTACAAGAACAAAAACAAGTACATTAGCGCTTTCCATTATCTGTTACATTTTGGCTTTTACTGTCACATTCTTTATACGCTTGGAACTCGGCGGTTAATATTCTGTCAACTCTAATGTGAAGTCTTTAAGACTGTTCCTAATGGCAGGCGAAAGCAGAAAGATGAGTAATAGAAACTGATAATGCAATCTAGGTGATAGAATGGAATTCTAGATACACTCTTCAGCGGACTACAATGACTGAAAGCATTCCACTTGCAGTGATTGATTTTACCGGATTGTTAGGAACGGGTCGTAGACTTTCAATTTATCTCAGTAGCGCCACTAGCAGATTAGGAACTTTTTAACTCATACATTTTTTTGAATAATTGTAGAGTTTGAATTTTTGTCACAAAATCTTGAAAAAAATCAACAATTTTTCAAATATTTTCTTCAATTTGTTTTAGTAACGGCACAAGCAAATTTGAAGTTTTTGAACTTTAAGCAGTTGTCGAATGGATTTTAATAATAAAATCTTCAAACATAACATATTAACAACAGTAAACAATAAAACTAGAAAATAGAAATACTAAGCAAACATTGAAATAAACATGTTATTTCTTGTTTTTTTTTTTCAATAAATTGAAAATTATTTTAGTAAGTTAAAAATTAAACTGTTAACGTAGACTTCTGAAATAATTAGGTGATTTCTAAGTCTGAAGAATGTCACATCTCACATCTCTCTCCTTTTAGTATTTCTAAACCACAGGGTGGTCTGTGTTCTAAACCTTCAAAGGTATTACTTTGTCATCTATACAGAACTTCTCCAAACTAAAATTTTTGAATGTACAGGGGACTCTTTCAAATACAATTTTGTACGGAAAATTAAAAAGGGCAGTTTGAAACTGATTTAAAATACACTTATGTACGGTCTATACAGAATTTATCCAAAACAATTTTTTTAATGTACAGGACACTGTTTTAAATACAATTGTGTACAAAAAATTAAAAAGGGCAGTTCGAAACTGATTTAAAACTTTGGCAAATCATGTCTGCAGCAAGCGCGGCGGCAAAGTGCAATAAAAAATGAATTCAATGAATTTCCCAAGGAAATAAATAAATAAATTTTATAACAACTATTTTATATCAGCAAATTCAACTGCTTTTGTTGCTATTGCTATAATTAATTAGTAATATTAATGTATGGTTTTAATAAATAAAATAATTTGACATATCTGATGTTACAATAATTGTTCAAAATTTTTTCCATCAACGTAGAATATTTGGGCGAAGATTCTGGCGGCCATGGCACCGGTCCTGCTCGTCCAACCCATCGTCCATTTAAGGAAAAGCGTTGTTGGAAATGATCCCGTTGAATCGCGTATAGATTTTCAAAATCCCAAACATGAGTATTATAAGGGTATTATGAATGTTATACATCCCATTCTGTGTAATTATAGGTTCAACTGTAACTAACACGTCAGTTGTAAATCTGAGACTTTGAGTATTTTGTTGCATCCACCATTCACAACATCTAATTAGTAAGCAGTAATACTTTGATATTAATACTTGGACACACTATACATGATACGGATATAATAAACCTCGTGTATGATACCACACTATTGATTGGGACATTCATGCTTGTACTTGTTAAGCGTTTGCCTGATATTTATTCGTGGATTCTCTTGAACAATATCTAAAATGTGATCCTCAGCTGCTGCTGCTGCAATACGCCTTGGACGCCTTGAACCTCCATCTCTACCACGATTGCGCTGCACGCTGTAAAGTAGCTTCATTTTAGTAGCTGCATGTTTACCGTGAAATCGATATGCGTACAGACGAGAAGTTGTTAAAGCACTGTATCTTACTTCACCATAATTTAAAACCATATCCATCAACTGTAATTACTATCGTAGAAATTTTAATACTAAAAACGCTAATAGAATGCATTCCGATGTCGCTAGGGGCTACAGTAACCCAGCGATGTAAATACTACAACTACAATAATATTTTTCTCAAAAGCTATAAGGATTTTACAAACATTTTTTTGCGTTACTGACTCCATATTGATTCATCTATTCCTAATTTTTTTAAATAAGTTGTGGACCTTGTGTAGTAGGTCTTGTAATCAAAATGCGTCTTCTTGCAAAACAAATTGAATCTCTTGCAATGGCTGAATAAAATCTGTGTTTGTTATCGCATGATCGACTCAAATATACTGACGTTTCGACATGATATCGCTGTCTTCTTCAGAAAAACGTAAAATTTAGTCGTCTATCCAGTACTGGGTCCAATACGTATGCGTTCAAAACTCCCATTTCGATTGAAATTATTTGGATTTTTCTGGATTTCTATTATATCTCTGTAGAGTCTTGGCCAAAATATTATTTTTGTCACTAAAAACTTGACCTTGCTCAGATTTGTTGAATGTCATGCATCAATCCTGTGGCCTGCAACGCTGTCTTTCTAGAATTGCTATTCCTTAAGTCGTGTGTTCTTTGAACCTTTTGTTAGCCTGTCTTCATGTTTTTTAATCCGAAAAACTACTAAATCTAAGCAAAGAATAAAATTATATCCAAAATCAGTTTATTTATATCATTGAATTATTATTATTAGCTGAAAAAGAAAGATAATTTACATGCAACAATGATGGTAATATATTATTTAGAAAGGTATATTAAAATATTGGTAATTTGTTAATTATGACAGAAAAATAATAGTTAATGTCATATTAGTCAATAATTAGGAACTTAATATAAGAGAAGAAGAACTTGAAACAATGTGTTTAATCGTATTGATTTATCTAGTTTAGTAAATTTATAAATATTTAGACTGGACAGGTAACCTATTTTAGTATACGTCCGATATTGATGCAACCTAAATAAGTTCCTAATAAATTTCAGTCGCATTGCAGTAAGGTTTACCTGAATTTGATCTACTAAATTCATTTGTTAACTAGTCACGTCATCATCTCAAGATTTTAAATTGGATTAAACTATCATTACGGAAAGAGATTCAACTAGCAAGAGGCGAAGAACATGTTCCACTGACTGTCTTTAGCATTAAAGTTCATACGAAATGTGGTAAATTATTTTATAAAAATCCATCAGAACGGATGTCACTTTTTAATTATGTTATCTATTTATAACAGTTAATTAATACTACTATAACTAATGTCTACCATTTATTTGTTTGCCTGTTTATTTGGATATTTTGCCATCTATGAAAAGACCCTTGCCTTAAATCAGTCCAGAGGTTGGTTTTGTACACTAATTTTGCCTAACCAAAAATATGTCATATTGAGAAAGTCGATCCTGGTTAATAGTTGATAGAACTTGTTTTATTTTGATACTTTTACTGCCGCCATCCTATATAAAGAGCGTGTTATTTATAGTGGAGAACAATTTTTGAGCAGTTTCTTAACAAGATTTGTAATGAAAATATATAAAAAAACTTCAATGTTCACATTTTCTGAGTAAAGCTAAACTTGATATTGTGAACGAAAAATAGTCACCAGTACGAACCTGGATAGAACGGTAACGACTACACGTGTACATTTACTCTAGTCTATCGATTTTAATCTTTGTTGCTAAATTATTACGTATTTCGAGGGCGTTTCAATTTGAATTTATAACAATTCTGGGATTTATTTTGTCTTATTTTATTTTCATGTTATTAAAATAAATGTAAAATTTTACTTACTTACTTTTCGTAAATGAAAAAAAAAAATAATTAATTGTTAATCCACTATATTAAAACTACAGACTGTGTAACAGCCTAATTAAAAATAAACTTATACGTTTTTGTTGTCTTGGTTTCCGATAACTAACATGTAAGTAAATTGGAATATTTGTTTTTGGTAAGTAAACAACTGTATGAAATATATAAACATAATTCGCTATAGAACACTATAAATTTAGCGTCAAATACAACAAAACGAAAAACAACTACTTATTTTTCTTCCTCGCGTTAACATCAATTAATCAACGGTTCATGTACATTTTCTTCTCTTTCATGCCGGGTCTACACGAGGCTAGTTTTTCACACTAATGTAGAGAACTAGTATTCCAGATACATAATTATTCTGGCTTACTATACTGGCTTGGCCTAATTCTAGAACGGTACTTACGATACTAGACATTTTAAGTCAAAACCTGTATCTCTGTAGTCTGCCGTGGAGAAAAATGAACAACTTTAGATTGAAACATTTACCTGGGGTATTGTGTCAAGCTGCATTGGTTCAATTATTAGAAGAGTGGCTGTTTGTCCATATAACAGGCAATAGCACCATTCCAGAGACATAAACATAGCTAAACGAATTTTAAATTAATTTCATTATTTAATTTAAGTATTACTGAAGCGTGTATATATAAGAAGAAAATACAAAACGACGCGTCTACTAATCCATCACGTAGCTTTGCTGTTCAAAAGAAGCCAATACATAAAGCTAAGATAGTAAATTTGGTGGAGGACCGGTTGGCACACATAGTAGGACCCCATCCTGGCTTGCTAGCTTAATCGCCGGTACACTAGTTTATTAGCTTAAGAATTAAGCTTCTATCTACAAGGAACTAGAGTCGCTAGAGCTAGCTTGCATTCTAGCTTGAAAAGCTGACCTCGCGTAGACAGGGCATAATGCAGTAAAGTAAAATATATCCTAATCTACTCTGGTTATATTTACCATTAGCAATTAATATTTTTCATAATAAACACCACGCTCTGTATTTAAATTTCTGTTATGAAATACATTTTTTCCTAACTGAAATATTACCTTCTTTGTATAAATTAAAATAAAATAGCAATAAAATTATTAATATTCGAATCCACACTTTCAAAATATTTTTTCTCCGCCTGTGGTTCGTTCTCCCGTGAATACGATTGATGGAGATGTGCTCAGAAAAATACAACTTCACGCCTTCATTCTAGAAGGGTCTTTTAAGAAAGAACGACTTACTATGGATAAAACATATTAGAAGCGTGATCAATTATACCACCTATCCGAGCATGAAGAAAAATTGAATTCTCTTTTACCAATTGTTTAAAACATTCGAGGAACCAGTGGTATACGTCATGTATTGCACCGTATGCCACGCATAATGTTACACATATACAGTGCTTTCGAAAAGTAACGAATAAATTCATTATTTTTGAAATTGAGAAGTTTTCAAAAAAATCCCCGGGCACGTCGATTTGGTTTTTAAAAAGGGCACTTTTTGACATACGACCCACATTTGTGACGTCATCGTTGTTCGAGATATGGCGTCATCAACAATTTTTTTAAATAGCAACCCTCAATTTTGACCATGCCATTTGAAAGAGGGTGTCATTCTACAGACATACATCATGAACAATTATGGTATTACATAACAAAAATTTCAAGAAAATAATGTTTGAAGATTTTAAAATTTAATTTTCACAACGTGCATTATATCCTGACGTTTGAAAAACTACTTTAACACAAGCTCTAGAATAGATTAGATAACTATGTAAAATTATCAACTCATGTAGGTACTACGTCTCTATCTTTTCTGTGTCTGTTTTGTATGTATTATATACCTGATTTTTATATTTTAAAATAAAAAATGTCATTAGACTTATCAGTATCACTTGTTTATTATATTTCTACTTTAAACTCAAAAATATACCAGAAAAAAGCAAAATTTATCACTTAATAACAAAATATACGAAGTATGCTCCTAGTGGTGCAAGGTGTCGTTTTTAGGGCTAAAGGCTGTTGTAACTCGGTTTGACTTAAAATAACAACAATTATGTATAGAATATAAATTTTGAAGAACAACATTAGCTTTCTTTTGAGATATTAAGCGTGTTTCTATTATTTACCGTTCTGGAGTTATGGCTCCATATGTCAGCTTTTTGGCAAAAAATTTGGATTTTTTCAAACTTTGAGCCACGTCGTTTAATCAAGCTCAAATTTCTCAATATCTGGAAAGGGGAATCGTTTTGTGGGTTCAGACGAACAAGATTCCGACATTTTTTCCCCCTCTATGAGTCCAGAGTTGCCGACGATTTTGCATAAAATAGAAGCTAATACACATTACTTCACCAGCTTTGGCTTTTGCTTTGTACTTAACTCAAAAAATGCCTCAGTCTTTCGAAGATGTAGCTCTTTTTCTACTTCTACTTTATTTTTGTCTTCCACACTTAGGTTCAGGCTATTAAGTGTTTGTGCTATTTTGTCACGCTCAGAACAAGTGTCTAATAGAGGAAATCCAAATTTGATATTAAAATGTGTCCTAAAGATTTTCTAGTACGTTCTGTATGGTATGTTTATGTGATATTTTTGCACAATCATATCATGCATGTCTTTTAGGGTAAGAGCAAATAGTAACGGTTTGGATTTTTACACCTGGAATTATGTGGCTGTCTGGCAGGAAAAGACTTTATGTTCACTTATATAATCAGGAATTTTAGTAGATCTATTTTTATGGGTGCCCCTTTTGTCTTTGGGAGAAACACCTGTTATAATTAAAGAATCCCTAATCCGCCTTACACGTGCATTTTTTATTCCATACAAACTAAGAAAAGCGTCTTTACAAACTCTTATTTCATTTTCCCTAGTCTGAATCTTGTAGGTAAAAGAAGTCCCATGGGTGTTTTGGTTGACGTCTTCTCGAGGACGTCTTCGGCTAATATGATGCATTGAAATCAAACCGGCTAAATGGGAGTCCTGACTGTTATTGTCGTCCATCTCATTAAACTGTTTCAGAATAGAGCCTTTGCTCTTCAGAAAATTTCTCAAAACTATCATTTTTACATCTGCTATAAAGTTGGATTCAAACTCAATAAAGGATACTACGTTAAATTTTTATAGGCTTACCTGCACGGTTCTCCAGTTTTCTCAGCTCCAATAAGCCTTCCTTTATGATTTTTGTGTTCGTCACTTTGAACTTTGGCAGACTTAACCAAAGTTTCTTTCTTCACGTTCTTTTCCTTTTTCTTAGGCCACTCAATAGATAGTTCATGGTTATCTTCCATTTTAAGCATCAATATTAACTAGATAATGCGAATACAACTAGGGTACAATAACAATAACACAATGACAAAAGTGTCTGCAACTGTTAACCTTTCTAACAAAAAGGAATGTGCAGCTGAATGAAATGATTGGACTTATGTTGTTTTTGTGGAATCAGTAATATTTTACCTGCTTATATCATCATGTGTTGTCTTTGTGACAATACGTACTGAATAAATGCATATCCTATTTTCTTACTAGATGGAGTCATTAACTGGATTTTAGTAATTTTGGACTTGTGCGGTATTTGTAAAACACCCCTCTGTAAAAATAAAATCAAAAAGAGCAGTTCAAAAATGACATAAAAATACGCTTCCGCACGGCACTGGAAACGCATGATAAGGCGTATAATCGGCGACCGAATAAAAAACTGAAAGAAATTCCCAAAGAAAAAAATACATTTTACAACACCTATTTTACTGCAGCAAATTCAACTGATTTTGCCGCTATTGTTATTAATTATTAATGGAATTAATTTGTGGTTTTGAGTCCGTCTTACAAACTAACACAAATGTTTCTGTTTCTTGTCCGTTTTGAACTTGTCAGTTATTGGCAGCAGATACGTTTACGTAAATCATCAATAGTGTCCACGGTGCAATATACTTTATTTTTTAAATATCCCCACAAAAATAAGTCCAAATGATTTAAAGTCAGGAAAGTCAGACGGCCATGGTACCGGCTTTCCTCGTCGAATCTCCCGCTGTTAATGCTGTACATGGGACGGATATAATTGAACGTCGTGTATGATACGCCTCACTGCTGCAATGTCCGGGACCTCCATCTCTTCCACTCGGTTGCAAATTGCCCGCGTCACGCCTGCGTTTACATTACACTTTGACTCACAGCACACCGTAGTAAAAGTAGCTGCATTTGGCACATGTTTACAGGGAAATCGTTCTGCTAAAGCATTTTCAATTCACCATAAATTAAACGATACCCATCAACTACGAGTTGCTATACGTAAGCCATTTTTCATATTTGAAACTAATGTAAATACTTGCATGACAAAAAAGTCAACACGATAAGTAATCGGATATTTGAAGTCCTGAATCACCCTGTATATTTCATTTGGTATAATAATACATTGAATTTGAGAGTGGTGTTTTTAAAAGAAAAGTGAAAAATATAAATTTATATATAGCTAGGGAGAATAATGTATCCTACTATCCTAAAATCTCATTATTTATTTACATATTGGTCTTTATCGACAGAAAAAACAAATATATTACTGACTGGAATATTATTGTTAAAATTTATTTATTTCATTCTGAAGAAACATATTTTATGTTTTCCAGGGTCAAAACAAACAATAAATTAGATAGATATTAATTACTTAACCGCTTGCGAGAACATATAAGATTAATCGGTTTGTACATGGGGTTGAAAATTTATTATTATTGGTAGTACAGATGTCCGGAAAATATTGCCTCTGATAATCAGACACTTCCATAAAAAATATACTCTTAAAAAAAGTCAACAACAGGTTAGAGGACTAAAATCATATATGGGAGGGGAAAGGAGGCGCCGGGCATACTGATAGCGGGTCCATCCCACAGAGCCTTCTCCTAGAACAATCACGACATGTGAAATAATCCCAGCTAAGGGTACACTGATAACAATGATAGTAAATTTACACGTTGTTTACACCATGTATTACTGTAAAAAATACCAAATATTTACTGTACGACAAGGAACTCCAAATAAATACAGTAGAAATACAGTGCCTTCATAAATGATTACAAGCCACGTGATCAGAACCGAGATTCTCAAATCAATCGCGGAACAATTCATATGCGAATATCCTTTTCCTCACTACGGCAATTGAGAGAGACACGAAATTTATTCGCATACGAGTTGTTCTTCGAGAATCAGTCCTGGTCACGTGGCTTGTAATCATTTATGAAGACTCTGTACATATCTTATGACATATGATATAATTTTTATTAAAAAAAGTAACAACTTGTAAAATTGTGTTTCATGCTCATTAAAATGTGATTATACTTAAAAAAATACTATTCATTAGTGCATGATGTGTCTACATAATGTATGTAATGAGCTCTTATTTTCTCAGGGTTAATGATAGTGGTGGGTTTCCGAAATAAATATAATTAGGCTATATTAAAAAGAACTATATTATTGATTAACGTTACAACTCTTTCTCTAACTAAGCAATGTTGAAATGACAATGGTCCGGTTGTGGAGAAAGCCAGAGACTTGGTAATTTTAAATAAAAGGGCCTGACCTTACTTTCGTTGACAGGGACACCTGTTATAGAATCGTGGAAATTTCTAGTATCAGCAGCACTATTACACAATGAGGCCTAGGCATTCACTTATATGTTTCGATTGATTAGAGTAGATTAGTTGTTAATCCCTGTTTTCTCAGGGATTACTTTACCAGCGGCTCACAGTTTACAACCCCACTGCCTTCTCACAGCAAACAGCAACTTCCAACTCCCTATTCGAGCCTCGAGCCAGTTTCCCTCTCTACTGTTCGTTTCTCTGCACTGCACTTCAGACCCCATCCCCACTCACATCGTACCGTACACGAATATACAAAATAAATAAAATAAGTTAACAGATAAGACACGACAAGACCAAGACAGGACTTGACGGCTAAAATTGCAAGACAATATTTAAGGAAAAAGTCTTGCGAGGCAAGATAAGAAATGTTGCTGCGACAGCAAATCTTGCAAATATAAAGAGTAATATAGTTAAGTTAAAGTTAATCTGCAAAAATATATATTGCATTTCTATTGTAAGTATTTTTAAAATCAAAGTTTATTGAGTACAAATCTAGTCCCGCTAAACTAAAACTAACTGTAAATTCAGTACCACTTGACTGAAAGAGCTCCGATTCTGTTTAACCCATTTTGTCAATTATTTATTACTTATTATGTACAAGTGACCGTTTCTAAACTTCATAACGTCTACAAGTCGTCCACTGTCGACGATCGACCATATCGATAGTTACATTTGAGCTTCGAGTGCGACCATACCCAACCGAGAGTAACCACCACTGTTATTACCAAATTCGTAATAAAGTTCCATGTCTCTCATTTGTATGCAAGAGTCTCGTAAGAATCGAGTCTTGCAAAATTGCGAGACTCTCGCAAGACAATACAAGATATAACTTGCAAAATCAAGCAAGAACAAGACTTTAAAGAAACCCTTGTCTTGTTTTGCGAGACAAGACAAGACTTTTTCAAAATTTCTTGTTTAACCAACACTAATTACTTCATTAATCTTACATACTATGTATAAACGACTTTCAAATTCATAGAATCTTATTTCAATATAATTTTTCATGCAATGCGATCATCTAAAATCTTAGAAACATTTTTGGATAAGACGATTAATGTTAAATCGATATGAAATTATCCCTAGAATTTACTGCCTTTGTTTATCGGTTTAGTTTTTCACATTCTGTAGAACAAGTAAATATTCAGAATTTTTTTCTAATTTTAATTTCAATTATCAAAAACGTGCTGTTGTGAACCAAAACTTCCAGAAAAATTTCTGTTTATCTTGTGTCAGTTTGATTTACAGCTTGTCAATTATTCTCCACATCATGTATTGTAAATATTTGATTTTATACCGTGATGTGATATTTTCGCTGTTATGTTTGCGTTTAATAGATGGTTTGTTCAATATGAAATAAACAAATAAAACAAAATAATTTTTATAAATTGAACTCTCCTTATAAACCGCATTAAAGTAGACGGAAAGAAAGTAATACTAATAATAGGGGTCTTATACGGTTAAGCAGTATTTAGGAAGCATGCGTATATGTACTGTTACATTAAGGATGCAGTAATAAGGATAGTGATTGGCCATATTTAAGCAATATTAGGGTAACACCGAACAATTTATTATTTGATAGATCGGGTCGTTCGGTCATAACCGATCGTACCCGTTCTGATATCCAAAATGTGTTTCGCTTTTTTAATTAGTTTCCGTTGCATATTTAAGAAAAAATTAAATGAGGATAAGGAAGCGTATTCTCATTTTCTCAAAATACTGATTTATACTTCTTTTCTGATTCACCCTTACATTGTCAAAATTGAGGAAAATAAACAAAAGTGTAAGGGAATCCCGTCCGACAAATTGTTGACCAATAACTATTTTTTTGTGGGCTAAATAAGGGTAAGCAATATTTAAATACAGAAATATTGATCGGCAGTATTAAAGGGATATCCAATAACTCTCTGTTATCAAGATGAATACACTTAGCTTAGTTTCACTGTTCCTCAAGTATAGTAATATTTTATTGAAATATTAACTTATTCTGGTATAATATTATATATTCGTGATTTAAGAATAAAAATTACTTAAAATGAGGAACACTACTATATTTAATATGAGATAAAGTTATATTTGATGTTTGTTTAAAGAATTGTTTTATTTAGATAATATGAATTACTTACAATTATTATTCTCAAAATAAAGTTATGTTTTCTTTATTTGAAGGTTTATGTGACTTATGTGAATTTTGAGTAAAGTAAATAATAATATTGCATAAAGAAAAAGTAAAAATGTACCAAAATAATTAATATTTGACTATTTTTACTATATGGTATTCCTCTCTAGAGTAGTTACTAGTCTACTCTACTCGCCTTATATAAATAATTAAATACTACTCACTCAGTAATATTTAATTATTTATATAATAAGAAAAATACAGGGAACTTCAAAGTCATCCATTCGTGGCACACCAGTCACCTGCACATATAACTTTAATATAATTGGTAGTAAATAATACTACAACTGTATCTCTATAGTTTTGGTGATGATCATCACAAGTACTGCATTAACATCATCTATAAATATTATTATTTTGCACTATATTGTTGCAAATTTATAAACCTATGGAAGAAAAACCTATTCTATAATTAATAATATTTTATTCAAATTTGAATGCTACAAAACAGTAACGTAGTACCATATTATTAGTTATAGAATATGTTATTCTTCCTTAAATTATAGGTTTATAAATTTGCACAAATTAAAACTACTAATATTACGTAATAAAAGTCATATTTTAAAATTTTAAATGCGGCTATAGTACAAAATAATATTTGTAGATAATAATAATACATCAGTTTTGAGGTGCTCAATACCAAAACTATAGAGATACAATAATTGTAGTATTATTTAGTACAAATTGTATTAAAGTAGTGTGTGCAGATGGACCATCAGGTTCAACCACAGCCACAAGATGTGGATAGGTGTCGAAAATGTAATTGAATCAACAGATACGAGTAAAATACATAGAATTAATTATGTCAAAACCGACCTTATCACTATTATTACTGGGCGATAGAACATAACTATTATCCTTTCACTATTTTATTATTAAATATATAATTATATAAATTTTGTAGACGATAATATCTTACTGAATAAAAAATAGAAAAAAAAAACGAATTTAGAATAATTTAGGTAGTGGATATTAATATAGGAATTAATACTTTTATATTGATTTAGATAGTTTTTAATTAGCTTTTGAAAAATACTCGAGATACCAGAAGACGCAATTTTTATTTTGTACTATATTTAGCTTATTGATTTAAAAAAATAATTTGAAAAAAAAAAACAATTTGTACATTTTATCTCTTTCTACTTAATATTTCCTTTTTTAAATAAATTTTTGTATTCAATAACTATAGGATTAAATTTAAATATTATTTTCATTTTAACTCATAATACCAGCTTAATTGGCAATATACAGTGTGTTTTCAAAAAAGCAGCACAAATGGTACCGGTGAATCTTAAACTAAAAATAATACGGTTTGCATAAACATGACCTTAGTAAAATGTCCATTTAGGAGGTAGGATTTTAGCTGTAGATTCACCGGAACCATTTGAGCTACTTCCTTTGAAAACACCCTGTATAAATCTGATGCAGCGGAAAATATTTTATTATTAAAGCTATCCTGTCACCTACAAACAGAAATTCATTAAATTATCAGTTGAAACTAATGAGTTGTCCATATAAGCTTTTGAATGATTTCAAGAGTAATTTGAAAACATTGGCGATATGAGATCAATAATAGTTTCACTAACATGTTACCAAAGCCCTAACTTCCAGAACGAAACTGACAGCCATAAAAAAAATAGAAGTATATAGAAAAACTGGCTGATTGATGGCAGGCAATACTAAATAATGGAGAATATAATCTTGATTAGTTATGTATTTTATCCAAGACTATCCTATAAAATATTCATTATAGGTACCTACATGTGTTTCCGCAATAATAAGAATAATATTCATTATTCACTGGCTTCAAAAAATCGGGAATGAAATAACAAAACATAAACTCTCCGGTTTTTTGCTTTTTAAGTTTCTCAAGTGAACAACAAATGCCAATCTTGAAATTAAGATGTTTTGAATTGTATGTCATGTTCATGAGTGTCAAAATATTGTGCAACGTTTTCAGTAAAAGTTTGCTAAAATACTGTTAATAGACATGGACAAAGTACTCTAAACTCCACTTCTCTAATTCTACTAAAGGAGGTTGAAGATCGCCAAAAGCACTGTGTATTGTACACATTTGGACTAGATAGTTTAAGAAATCGTGCAGTTAATTTCGGCACATTAGTCTAATAAGCAACGAAGAGGTTGTAGCGTGTATTAACGGGGGGAAAATATTTCGCTTCGGGAATGTGTTTGGGGTAGTTTGGATGTAAAAATATTAAAAGTTTCCGCCCCTAATATGTTTACGTCCTAACTACCCCCATAACATTCATGCACCAAAAAAATTCCCCCCCCCCCCCCATCCACGCTACACCCCCTTTTCGGTCATTCATTGACTAGCCTACATTGTCACTGGTACTTATACTAATAGGTTGTTTAGTATATTCATAAACAAGGCAACTATGATAGACTGGAATCTCTATTAGGCGTACGGAAATGATTGGTAAATGTTTAGGCAACTTCTTAATGCGTCGAACGACTAAGTTGATCGACTTAAAGTCGCCTACGATCGCCCATGTAAACCCGATTTCAACTGAGACTGGGTGACTACCGGTCGTTCAACTAGAAGTTGACATTGTGGCTACTTTTGGTGGAACAACTCGGTCGTTTCAACAAGAGTAAAGTAATCTATGGTTTCAACAAGAGTAAAGTAATCTATGGTTTCAACTAGCAGGCGACCGTCTAAACATTTCTGAATTAGTTGACAGTCGATTAAAACAGATATTTCTGTTGTTGATCGTAAAAAAAGCAGAAAAAATTTCTAAATTAAATCGGACTGGAAGTAAAATCATTAAATTTATAGATCTTTATCAACAGAATGAACGTCTGTGGTCCAATTCTTGTGACTTATATAAAAACTGTAATTTGAAGAAAAGGGCGATAGAGGCAATAATAGAAGAAATGAATTTCGAGGTATTGACAGTTGCTGTTGTGAAAGAAAAAAATTAAATCTATTCGCATAATTTATCGCCGTGAAGTAAATAAAATAATAAAATCCCGTAAAAGTGGAACTGAAGATGTATCCACTCTCTAACCCACCAACGACGTCTTTTTCGGTTTATTTTCCGACAAATTATATTTTTCAGTTCGCTTAACAAATTAACTACAACTGCTGATGTTACACTTAAAATTTCTTTACGTTTCACACGCGCCATCTTCAACGATAAGAATGTCGACCGACAACGATTAAAATGTAAACCTTTTATCGAACGACCTCAGATCGATCAACTCGATCGACCGATCAGAAGTTGACTAATGTAAACGCCGCTTAAGGAGTAAGCTATGCTAAATCAAGCGACTGCAGTGCCGAAACTTATCAGAAATATACAATCTGTTAAGTTGAGAACGAGTAGACGGTCATTTCTGATACTTTCAAACTGTTTTCAACTGCTGCAGGAACAAACCTAATGTTAATACTGACAATACTTTCGACTTACTTGCACTTTTGTATTCAATGCACACCAAATGGAATGCAGGTAAGTCTAAATTTTTGTTTATATTAGTAGGGCTCTAATAATAAACATTTATACTAAATGATTTGTAGTGATATAAAAAAGAAATACGTAACTGTGATAGATAGGTATTAATAAATAGATGAATGAAAGAGGCCGCTCATTTATTATTAGATTATCCATAAAATATCAGTATTATTATTATATATCTATCATTTTTAAATAAAATAAAACTGCACGTAGTTGGTATTTTATTTGGATACAACCATGTGTGTCTAATTACCTTCAAATCTTGATTGTTTTTACAATTGGACACAGGAAATGTTTCTTATAGCACATTGTTAATAATTAATGCGTGAAGCAACATTAATTTTAACGCCTGTAGCTAAATGGATTAGGGTACTTAAATGTATTCATCCTCTTTGAGTTTGACCTTTTCTGGTATAAAATATTTCTTAAATTGGCGTGGCGTGTCATTAGAGCAATGTGCCCCGGCTTAATAGTTCCCTTTTTTATGATAGGACGGCTTTGTCGTACAAACTTCACATACATACGGTAATAATGTCTATATCTAACTTATTGCATAAATAAATAAATATATGATATATTGTTAATGTCCTTAAACTTGTGTTTAGGAAGTAATAATCTGAACACAGGACAATATAGTTGATGATATAGATTTTCTAACTAAGCCAACGTTTCGATTTATTTTAAATCTTCTTCAGGGCTGAAATTGAAGCAAGAGATAAGAATTATATAACAATATTGACAATTTAAAATTTAAAACAAAACAAACGTAAATAGTTATACATAAATATAAATAATTTGAAACAAATGAAATGAAATAAATACATATTATTGTATTTATTGGTTCTTAAAAAACTGTATCTTTGAAATTCAAATGTGGGGTTAAGTCTTCGACTCGAGTTCACGGAAATGATTGGTAAATGTTTCAGGCAATTCTTAATGGGTCATGCTAACTTATTAGAAATTTCCCTCTAACCTAGTTTCACATCATCCATGCCAAAAGCAATTAACTTGTTTGGATTAGTTTATATGCTACCTACTAAATAAATTATCCCTCAAAGTTCAAGTAAATTCATTTGCTCGTCACATGTCTGCGAGAATGAACTGAAAGAAAGAAGCTCGGTTCGAGTACAAGAGGTAAAACATTTTTATTTTTTGTTTTACAGAAAAAAGTTGTTTTGATGAAAATGTTATTTTAACATACAGCTTTTATGAAAACTTAAGATTGCGTGTGTGGTTATTACGGAAATGAAAAAATCTAAAAATTGTGTAAGGTATCTAACAATAATTTTATTCACACAAATTTGCCATTAAGAATGAATTATATATAATAGTTATTAATGAAATTAATATGAATAATAAATATTTTAATGTGCGACTTAAAATCCACAAGTGACTTACTTATTACACACTGCAAAGAAAGTTTTGTAAATTAGATTCTGTATAATTTTGTGTCAATAGTTTAAGACATTTTCATTTTTTATATACAGGGTTAACTATGACTAAGTACAAATATTTTAAGAGGGCATAGAGAAAATTAGGAATTAACGGAATGGCCCTTCAAATTCAAATCTATTATATAAGGTATTATTACTAATAAGAATGTTTATTTTTGTCGTTTCTGCATTTAGAAAAGCTGCAAAAAAACGACCACATGGTAGTTGAAATTGTTGACAGATGTAAGCTTGATCTAAGCCATCTCAGTCGATGCTTATTATAGGCGCCGATTTTCCGTTGGAAAAAAGGGTTTTGCCCCATTTTTTATCGAGCTAAAATTCTGGAATCATTTTTTTATTGTCTTTTAGGCCTCCCTGAGCACGTGGTTAAAATTGCTGTACTTAGTCATAGTTAACCCTGTATACAGGGTGTTAAATAAACCGACAAAGGAAGCTTTTAACAGAAGATGTTCAAAGTGCCCTCCGTCTATTTCCAAGCAGGCACGACATCTTCGTCTCAACGATATTCGAACTCTTTCAAAAACACCCTCCTTGGTTTGGATCTCTGGACACTTTTGATTAATCCATTGCTGCAACTCTTCCAGGCTATTTACAGGAGTACCATACACTAATGTCTTCAAATATCCCCAAACAAAGAAATCTACCTGTTTTATGACCTCCAAGATCGCCTGATCTGAACCCTCTAGATTTCTTTCTAATTTAAGTTCCTATTGTTGATTCTATGGCTACTACAGGCGGAGCCACTCTTCAAACAAAGCTGTCGCTTTGTATATTTGACATCTTGCCCTGCATATACAATAAGAAGATGTATACTTTATTTACAGAACATCCAAAATATAAAATTATTTTATCTACAATGACTAATAGTCTACTAATGGGTTTCTGTTGACAATTGACGTTTATTGAGATGTGTCTTATTGAGTTATAAAATATAGCAAACGCTCGTCATCAATAGCAACCAAGTCAACAGCGTCCTTTCTAAATAGTAAATTTAACAAATATCAATGTAAAATTTGCGCAGTTTACTAGAGATAAAGTTGAAAAAATTATGGAAACTGAAAATAGTGACAGTGATATCCCAAATATTAGAAATACGCATAAGTAAAAAGGAATGTTAAAGATGTTGAGGACAAAGAAACCATTTTGATAATTACTATACTTGATTCAAGGACAAGAAGGAATCGAACTTTTATTGTCACAAATAACATTCAAAATAATTCTATCAACTTTTTGTCATTCTGTCATTTATAGAAAAGGCAATGCTTTCGCCGTACATCGACTACTTTATTGGTCCATAGTGGAGGTGATATTATACAATTGAAGCGACACGGGGGATGGAAGTGTTCTACAGTTGCAGAAGGATACATAAATAATAGCATCAATGAAAAAAAATAACAAGTAAGAAAATTTTAACTAGGCCATCAAATAATATACAAGTATATCAGAATATAGCCCTAATATCCATCTGAATCAGGAATTATTATTAAATATTGTTCTTTCAGCATCTAAATTACGAATACTAACAAATCTTTCTAAGATGTCTTCTCTTTGAAGCGTTCTGTAGTAATTATAATTGGTCCTATTGGTAGCTGCAAAACATTTTGCTGCTATTTACTGTCAACAGTGATGATTTCGAAAATATTGGCGTTTCTCGATTTATGGAAGTATAAAGAAAAATTAATTTTATATTACACTATTGTTTACTTGAGTTTTATCCTTAACAGTTTTGATTTTCTCAAGTTTTTTCCGAAATTTTAAATATTTTTGATGAATAGGTACATATTATACATATTATATTACAACAATACACTGTATTTTATCTTGAATGGAAAATTTAAATAGTAACATAAAATTGTAATTAATTCTGGTAGTAAATGATATTGACCAAACATTTTAAAATCCCTTTAATAAAATTTATTTATAAACTGCGCTTTTTATTATAGAGCGAACCTCTATAAATTGTCATATATTGCTGCCATTTTATTTATAATTGCCCCTGTTTCACTAAAAATTAATTTCAGAGCCCGTAAATGTACTACAAATTATAAAAGTTAAATTTAACTTTATAGATTATGCCAGTAAATCAATTTTGAATAATTAATTTCTTACTTGGTGCTGCTGGTTAAGATTACAAATACCAACATCGGATAATTTAGAATCTAATTTTCAATTTATAATGGAATATCCCTGATATATGAGAAATATCGTGAAATACGTTGTTTTATGAAGAAAAATATTGCTTTTAATAATCTTTGAAATTATATATGTACATTACCACCAAATGGGCTATTTCGTATAATTTAGAGCATAAGTACGTTTGGAACATATTTTTTGTCATTATTTTCTTTAACTGTGCTGAAACAATTAACAAACTCAGAATTCCGCGCAAACGCTGTTTAATTTTCCCGTTGTTTATTATGCCAGATAAAAATAAAGATAAAAAGTGTTATATCTCATTTGGTAAATAAGTTAAAATCCACAGCTTATGTAGGGTAACATTTTCGATTATGCGTAAAATTACAAATTTAAAAAACCTGCTCATTATGGTTTCAATGTTTCAATTAAAACATTATAATGCAAAATTATCATTTGTTATATTTGACGACAAAACTGAACTGTACCCAATACCCCAATATTTTGTTCTTTTAGATTTAATGGATTTTTAAAAAAATTTGTACCCATAAATTTTTTCAGAATTATGTCAAATTTTTTGAAATTTTTTATTAAATATTTATTGTACATATTCAAAAATATCACAGAAGAAAATGTGTTAATTTTCTAGGAAAACGCGAAAAGAGCGATGTTTTCGTATATTAGGTTATTAGAATTTATTATTATTAATGTGCCTCCATTACATACCTATTCATAATTTTGTATGGATTTTTAGTATTATGTTCGATTAATTATTTAGTTTGAACTAGGTATGCTATAACTAGGAACTTATTGCTTTTTAAAAAGTATTTCGGTACCTACCTGATTAAAATGCAGCTCATATAAAATAACAATCCAAAACAATACCAATGGGTGTTGACTGTCGCAAGTGAAGGTGGCAAGTACTGCTGGTTGCAGTACATTGTGCTTTCCACATATCCCTCCCTCCACATGTGTGGTGTGACCATCAAATTTGCGGGAAATAAATGCGGAAACGCAAGATCTGAATAACACGTTATTATTATGTATGTTGTCCTGACGTGGCAACGCTGTTTCGTTTTAACACTCAAATGCGTTTTCAGAAAATCTGTAGCGTATGGGGCGCGCCGTGTTACCTATTAATTGTTATTGGACGATTTGATTATCTTTTACAAGATCGAGAGAATTATTTTTTATTAGGTTTTTCGAGTACGTTATTAAAATTAATGACATTATGACTGATCACCCTGTATAGGCATGTTTCACAATAATAAGCTTCTAAATGTATATTACCTCATTGTAAATAGTACGTACTTGATTCAAGCTTATATACAGCTTAACATGATTGTACATATTAATTTGCTTGGAATTAACTATGTGTCTGATACATTCAGTATATTATGTTACTACCACCTATTTAATATGTAGTGCACAATATCTGATATACCTATTAGTATTTGATGGAGAGAGTATCTATCCAAAATTGCCATTCTGTTTTCCTATAATATTTATTTTATGTGGTACCTACTCTAATGTCTGCCTGTTTAAACGACTTTCTTCTCCTACTAAAGTACAATGCATTTTTCATGTTTCTACAAATTACTCCCTGTACTGTTTCGTCATATCTTTATAGATTATAGCTAATACAAGAAAACGTTTGCTATATTTGCAAAAGCGGAATTTCAGGGAAGCAACTACACTTTAATATAATAGCGAGTAATACTGTAACATACTCTTTTGGCTATAAATTACATTTTCCTTCATAAACTTATCGACTAATTTTATTGCACTAAGTAAATTTTTAATTTATTTCTGTGCTACTGACCTGACATTTTCTCACATGAAAGCCAAATCTCTCAGCAATATATCTTGAGTTAATGCCGATATATTTTTTCCACAAATTCATTTTTTTATTCTTATTGTAGTATCACAAAAAAGTGCATATATTGCATTTATATTTTATATCATCTTGTGAACTGTTTATAAATTTTCTGTTTAACATCATTATGCCAGGTCAAAGTGGAGAACCTCATACGGTTTCGTCCATTTCGGTAGTATATGCACTGTAAATTACGAAGATTACGTCACCTTGAAATGTCTTGTCATTTGCATGTTCTGTAATATCTGGGTATCAATTTATTATTCTACCTACAATGATCAACTTTTTATATTACATATATGATATTGTTTTATTTATTATGTTACAATATTTAATTTTGACTTCTAATTCTAATAATGAAAATTCTAATAATTAATTATTTCCAACGTTCAAGATACTGTATCAATATAAAGCGTATACAGAATACAAGTGCCAATGCTAAAGGGGCTTGTATAAGTATCTGACTAAAAGCATCAAAAACTCTTATAAAAAATGTCTAAAATTAATAGTTAACATTTCAAAAATAAAAATACAGCTGCAATAAACTGCAAAACTCTTATGAAATTACAATACAATGTTCAACTAAGGTTAAGGAAAAGCTCTTATCAGTATTAATGTAAACAATTGAAATGTCCGAAAAAAATTCTTAAAACTGTAACGTACGACAACATTGCAATGCATTACCTGCTGTTAACTTCAAATTAGTATAATTAATAGTAGTATTACGGCTGGCGCGTTTCGATTATCTGTATCTAGTGTTTGCTTGATATTTATGAGTGCAAAAATAAAAATGGAATATTTTATAGCAACCATGACCAGCTTAATGACATGTTAATTTATTGCTAATTTCGGCAAAACTCTTTGGCTCCGAGACGTTTTTAGAGTAAACGCTTTTCGCAAGCAAATGCAGTCATTTTGAACATTTATACTTATAACTATTTTACATTTTATTACCCCACATACCCGCTCACGTCCGTTTACGTCTAACCTCGGGTGGGTGCTGCCCGCTGAGTATGTAAGTTGGAAGCTTCGATCACGCGTGAATGACAAGTGGACGTCCACTTCACACGTGAGTTTGTATATCACTACGTCTGTCAATCACCCGTGACCGTAGATCACACGTGACCGAAACTTGTGCATGATTTACGCATTCTAATTTCTAAATTAGTAGGTAATAGGTATATTCTTGTATTAAAAAATGGATTAAAATTAAAGCTAAACTCACCGGCAAAATAATTTTAGTCTGTCATAGCAAGATGACCAATAGCAATCGTATTTTAGCAAACTGGCGCATGCGTATTTACTGATGCGCATGTGTATTTGCTGCAATAGAAGCAGTATCATACAGGTATGCTTTCCGAAGTATGCGGCACTTCCAGCACTTACAATTCTATATGAAAAATATACGGGCTGAATGTATTTTCTTTGTTTGACTGTTATAAATTGTGAGCGGTTTTATAATATTAATCACTTTCTAAATTTTTGGCAGTTCGGTATAAGTGCAAAATTTTACTAGTCGTCACGTTGGGGACCGCGGTAGGGAAAAACAACATTGCAATTGGGGATTGCCGCATATTCGAGAATCGTCGTGAGCAATGATCTGCTATGACTCACGTGCCCATCACTGACTCGCGCACGCCCATTCACGTGACGGTTTCAAAACTAAAACGCATAATCACGCATATCACGCGTGACACCCATAGTGACCCGACGTGATTCGCGCCAAGTTGTGAAGCAAACTCAAAAAAAAATACCTTAGGTAAGTACGTTAAGATGTGTTTATGAGTATTATGTACAAATACTTGATATGGCATTTTAGCCATCAGAAAAATAATCATAATCCGGATATCCTGTATAACATTGTCTCTGAAGTTGCAGAGTTCTATTACAGATTATTAGAAATACATTGCTTAGAAGAAAGTTGTCCAGTTACCTCCACATATAAATATATGTGTATAACTTTTCATATTAGTTATGAAGTCATTGAGGAAGTTATGGAATTACATAAAAAATATACTATTTGTATTATTTACAATATCCACTTTACTTTAACATATTTGTATTTTTCTTTAATATTTACATAATTATTGCTCCTTTTATGATGATATTTTATAATAGGCAGTTTTTGGCATCAATAAAGAAGTGAGGTAATAGGAAGAATAATCTTTCAATATTTACATGAACAGACAAGATGTTATGTGAAAATAGATGATTCTTGACTATATTTACATATTATTTTGTAGTATCCTGTATATGAACTTTCGAATTTTAACAAAGAGTATCACTAACCGATAGTACCTGAATTCAGTAATATCTTATTACTCCATTCAGAGCAACGGAATTGAGTACCTTTTTTTCCACCATGGCAAGATGGATCAGAGTCATACTAGCCTATCGAAAAACTTATACCACTCTTGATGAAGTCGCGACTGGGGTGGCTGCGGGTCGAGGATGTCCACAGGTTTTTTCGCTTATGTGGTACCTCGTGCTCGATAGTCTCCTGGGCTCAACGAAAGAGGGATTATGTTCCAGCCTACGTTGATAACCATACTTATACCAGGGACATCTCTGGGCGTTATAAATGAACTCACTTGGAGGACTGTAGACATAGAGAGATAGAGATAGTTAGCTTCAGGAAGCCATCTGTGTTCAACGTTACCATTCAGAGTGCACGAACAGTCAAGTTTTTTGGAGCTATTCTGGATGATACCCCATACTGACAGGCAATTACAGAAAACCAGTACATACTTCTGGATTTGCAAAAGGCTCTTTGAGAAAATGTGAGGACCTCATGTTATAGCTACGTTGTGGCTTTATATTGCAGTGGTTAGCCTCATTTTCACTTACGCTGCTATGGTATGGTGGCTTGCGGTTCGGTGAGTCGCTATTACTTAGCGCCTAAACAAACTTCAGCGGCTTGCGTGTGTCACTGTGATAGGGGCAATACACACTCTCCCGTAGAGGCCTCAGAGGTTCTACTGTCTCTTCTAAAACCACATCTCGTGGCTGAAGGGAAAACCGCCTATCGGCTAAAATAGTGATGTGGCAAGGTAAAAATCACAACGGGGGTCACACCGCGATTCTTAAGAAATTAGTAGGTGGTGCACTCAGCGACAAGTTGTTGCCTACGTATACATTTCAAAAGAATTGTAAGGTAGATATTCCGACTAGGAAAGCCTGGCTTGCTAATCTTGATGATCAGGTCTCAAGAGGGCTGCTCTGGTTCACGGATGGGTCCATGAAGGACCATAGCTCGGGAGTGCAAATCTAAGGAGTTCTTTCAGGCTAAAGTATTTGCTATCTCTGCCTGAATTCAAGAGAATATCAGAAGAAGTAAACCAGCATATTCAAATATACAGAGAGAGAGAGAGAGGCGGCTATACAACGCTTCTGTCCCTCTAGATCACCTCTCGTGTGGTTTTAGAATGTGTTAGGGTCCTTCTTGGGAAAGGATAATCGTATTTAGCAGATCTGGGTGGACCATGGTGTTCTGACAACCAATGAGGGGACTAACATGTTGACCAGACAAGGGTCAAATTGGCAATTTGTGGGATCTGAACCAGTATTTCGGTTACTACTATGCTATCTCGTGCTCATTTTTGACTGAATCAAAAGCTGATCAAAGGAAGATTGGGTGGGTGGATCTGGTCTGCGCCAGGACAGTCTTTTTAAATTTTATTATACTTAATAGAAACAACATTGTCATGGAACTCCTAACGGGCCACGAACATTTCAATAAGCTCCTACATAGAACTGGCTTAAGCAGTGTCACGAGGTCCAAACTTTGCGACAAAGCATTCGATGTACATATTTTGCAGCTGTGTCAGTTTAAGGGTAAAGAGACACAAGTATCTTGGGGCGACTTTTCTTTCTCTTCAAGACGTTAGAGAGATTCCAGATTTTGTGCTCTGTTTTGAACTTTTGAAAACAACAATCAATAGTACCTATTTATTATATAAGATTTTTTTATTAATCAATATCTACAATCAAGTGATTTTTAATATATATCACATACTACCAAAATGGCGTTTTTCCTTCAAATGATCATAATGATAGAAATATTTTTTTATTTTATATTGATAATATATCAGTAGTAGAAAATTGTAAATTAATAAATTTAAAACATTCTGGTATTTTTTATTGTATTTGCATTTTATTTAAAATAATTTTTATTTTATGAACTGAAAGAGCGTGAAATAAGTGTACATCCCTTAAAAGGGTTAATAGAATACGTGTACACATATACTCACACCACGTCTGCTTATTCTTGATTAGAATAAGGTATTTTAAATAAATCAATGTAAATCAATCTATAGCTGATGAGACACCTTTGCGCATGCTTCGTTAACTAATGAACTTCACGCAGTCAGTGCCTTGTAAACAATTGAATAAGTGGAGTTATACAGGATCGGCTTAATTTAAGCGTAATAATTCTTGACAACTTTTTTACAGTACACCACTTTAGGTCACAGCTGTTTAATGAATGTTTATTTTCATTGAACACGTATATTTCATGCACACCCTGTATATGTAGAATTATTATACTCTTCCTTTATTTTGAAAATTATATTTACCACTTTCTTTTTATCCAACTTACCTTTGTCTATTGGTAATTTGTTGTAAGCCTATGCAGTTTAGCAAGCATATTTAGCATTTGTATATTAGAAGCCGTTGTTGAAGAGAGTAAATAAATTTGTTCACGATCTAAATCCTAGCTATTTAAAATCCTAAAAATGCAAGGGCCATAAATAAAGTAGGATGTATTTTTAGTTTGTAAGGGCTCTGTTTTATAATTACAACAAAAGAAATTGTGCGATAATGTCTATCATTACAGCGCACCAATTAATTGTGAGCTTTGAAAGAACAAACGAAATGGCTTGGGTCATAAAGCTCGGTAATGCATTCATTTTTTATCCTTGTTTAAAAGGCTATTAAGGTATTAAGGAATGGCTATGGGAACATTTTTCTAAGTTTTTGCTAACATGTCGACCAGTCGCTATCAAATTTTTATACCCTCCAGCTTTACAAAACGCGCTAGAGAGCTTTTCATTAAATTTAACTAACGTTCTTTTGTATGATTTGCAACAGAAGCAAGAAAAACTTTTAATCCTATTATCTTTACTCATGTTGCAAAATATATATCGGTTTTTAATGTCGCTTCAGTTTCTTTTGAGTAATATATTTTCGTTTCTATTTAATATTTCCAGTTAGTTAAGTTGATGCGTCACAAGTTTTAATACTACTTGTTCTTTTAATTCATTTGATCGAAATATGTCGCATTTTTTGTAATGATTATAAATTCACAGGCTAATCAATGTTGGAACTATGACATAATCTATAATTTTTTTTATATAAAAGTTCCCAGATCATTTCAACAAACATACGTATTGTAAGTTTCTGTTTAATTTCTTTTATAAGTTCTTGATTATGTGTAAAGTTATTACTTTTTTTATCGAAATATACTACAGAAGGTTAGAAAATTCTAGAACATTGACATAAAGCTTTATAGTTTACAGATTCTCAACCTGGAAAAGACGGGCTGTTCCTTTGTAATTTATTTTTGGAAGTAAAATATGAAAATAATAATTTAATCTAATCCCTGATTTGTATCGAGCAGCAACAAACCTGTTTTGCTCCATTGAATTTTTTGGATATTCATCAACATACATACATTGTTAGAAATGGGACCTTTCACGAAGAAGTCTGAAAGCCAAAACAAAATGAAGGAAGATTTGTAAACGAAGTTAAGAATAGCCGAGGCAAAATCAAGGAAGAGTCAAAAATAAATTAAAAATAATTTACAACAAATGAGGAATAATAAAGACGAATTAAGAAATGTATGAAATGCAACCAGAATAAAATAAAGAACAGTTTACAAAAAATTAAGAATAATCGAGAAGAAGACACAAGTAAAAACATGGTCATAGTTTTAGACAGCCAAAATAAAACATTGGAAATTGCCAATGGTGAACTTTTCAAACATATAAAATTAATTTTGGATTAGATTAAACATAAAGAAGCTCACTAGGTCAAAGACTTAGCTTGAAGAGCTTGGGTAATAAGATTCGTGCTAACGAATATAGTGATGATCCAAATTTTTCTATTTTCTAATCAAAAATTAAAACCATCAACTAGAATGACATTTCGTACAAATTTTCATCTTTGAAGAATTACTGGACGCTACGGAATGTCTTACTACCTAGTTAGAAAGGGGCATTAACATAAGTATTGTAGTACATACCGCATTTGTTACACTATATTACCTTAAAAAAGATTTCCAGAAGTTCTTCAAGCGCTTTATAGTGGCACCAGTAGCGGTTATTCTAAAAAATAAAACTAACAATATTCAACAAACGATTAGGTAGGTATCAAAAGAACATGCATATACTTGTATCATCATATCATAACAACGTGCTCCGTACAAGTTTTATTTATTTCTAGATAAAAGAAAACAATGTTAAATAATCATTCATAATAGACAAGTTTGCTCGAGATACAGTTATTCAATACCCAGACATGGAGATTAATATTTTGAGGTTAATTCAAGGTACCATCTGTCTCCCGGAGAATATATGTTTGACTTCAACATTAATTACATGTTTGTCAAGGAGCGGTAACTCCCTTGCAATCATCCATATTTACATATATACATCTAGTGGCGCCTTCAGACAACTGAGCTAAATTCTCCAAACTCCAATACGGCACAATATCGCAGCGTTCTCCAGTTGCATTTGTCGCGTCTGAATAAAATGACGTTCCAGCCAAGATGACATATTCCCGGTACAGTAATCAAGCCACTCACTGAAACCCTTCTCCTAAAGTAATAGGTGTTCGCTTGGAATTTTAATCTAAGAATATTTAACAAAAACGAGATTGGAATTGAAATTAATAATCCGAGAGATGAATGTAATGGAGGACTGCGCTCCTGACAGTACCCTCGCGAAGTTTACTTGGAAACTTTTCAAGTGTAAAGAGGATCCTACAAAATTTTAATTTTTGAACATGACGTGTACTATGGTAATGAAATTAGTGTCTATGGGATTCCATTAACGTTAATAACTGTTTTAGAATGTTAAAACAAATTGAATGGTCGCTTGAAATTAGTTTAAGAGGTTATAAACTAAATATACAAAATTGCGTATTTCTTAGGTAGAGCTCAGAGGCGTGGATTGTGAAAAATAAGGTTTTTTTTTCTTATATAAATGTGAGGTCCTAGGACAGCTATTGTCCAGCTACAACGTGTTTCTCCCTGTATTGCCATTGCATTTATCATTTTTTGCCTCTTTACATTTTTTTGTGTTCCAAATCGACTAACAACAAAATTGATTTATTTGATCAAGTGGATTTTTACGATATTCATTGCATTACTTAAAATAATAACAAAATAATTAATTAACAATGGAATTACTCCTTATTATAACAAATGTTAAAATGGCCACCTTCAGCTAAAAATACATACTTTTTGAACCACATTGAACAACTGTTGTAATGCCTTGGCGGTAAACGTGTGCAAGTATTTTCATGTATTTGTATATATTTGCGTGTAGTATTTGTTATCCTTTGTGATTTTTCCCGCCGTAGGTAATCCACCTGGTTATGACCTCCGGACCAAGGAGGTCCCCGCTTTAAACAAAAAGAACGGTCAAGGGAAGGAGAGATCCCCAGCAAGTACAAAAATCTTTGCAATAACAGGTTTTAATCTAAACAAGTAAGAAAACAGAAAATGATACAATATTCTTACACACGCTGTAACTGGACAATGGCTGTCCCAAGACCCCACATTTATATAACAAAAAGAAACCTTATTTTTGGCCAGAGAATAAGCCTTTGGATTTTTGACCTCTACTTAAAAACACCCTGTATAACAAACTTCAAAGAATTTCCACCCATTTTTATCAGCGCTATAGGTACTATATCATGCAGCAAAATAAAGACAGTTATATAGCATTAAATAATAATTTACATTTTGTAAATATATTTTTTTCTTTCAAATCGGCGTAAACTCCTACCTTTGACACCTTTGACTTTGGCGGAATATACCTAACCTCGCGGCTGACAGAAGGCCAGTGACGGCGAGAAATAAGGGTTTAATACAGTTTAAAAAAAATCGCTTTATAAATAAATTTGGACATTTTTTGATACATGATTCCGTTAATTTTTATTTTCCCTTTCCCCTCTTAAAATATTTGTACTAAGTCATAGTTACCCCTGTATAGCTTGTTCCAACTCTAACGTCCTAATAGTCAAGAACAGGAATAAAATCTTTATGATATGAGTCTGTAAATGTGTGAATGATACTGCAGGAAACAACTACTATGCGGACTAATGCCCCGACCGACATTGAATTACTCCTGCAGTATTTGTGTGAATAGCCAAGAACCCTTGCCGGCCACCATACACATATCGGTTTCGGACTCATCAGTATGCCATGGATGAGATGACCTACAATTGAACTGGCTGTTCCTTCATATTATGTATGTTCGCATATAAACTGAGTGCAGGTGAGATATAAGTGGTCTGCTTGCCCATAGCCTCAGTACTATTTTTATCTGTAATACAATAAACGTAAACTATATGGGTTATTCATTTATTTATTTCTAAACAGATAAATTGTAATTATGAGAAAATATATAATAATAACAAATTCCGATCTAATGAATGGAATAAACAGTTATATATAAAAAAAACTTTACTTTAGTAGTAATAACCTTAAATTAACAATGCACAATAATTAAATAAGATGACGACTTCTTATTATTATTAATTTAGATGACTTCCTAATGTATTTTGTTCACATACAAAAATAATAGTATAATATATGTTAAGAGCTGAAAGTGCAATATTACGGTCTGCGATGAAAATTACTGCTTGAATCACAGCCTAAAGCAGCAATGATGCAAAACCGTCAAGGCTACTTTCAACTTGAAATATACATACTACTTTTTCCACGACTAAGCATATGTTGGGGTAATATTTAATATCATTAAATTTTATTACAAACAACAAATAAACAATATAACAATAAATTGTAAAATGTTGACAGGTTTCAATCATTATAGGTTCATTTTTGTTGCTGGTTATAGCAGCTGATGATCTTGTAACGTTAATGTTAACAACTGTTGATTTAAATTGGTCAAGTTGTGGATTAAACATAGAATTTTGTGCGACATTGCCAGCCTATTTTCTAATGAATCTTCTATACAGCTTATTTAGGTACTGTTGCTTATTACCAACCCCCTAAGCATTATAAGCTGGTGATATCGGCATTATATCAGACAATAAGATAACCAGTAACCAGTGTAGTTAGCAAAAAGCAACCGGTTTGCTGTATTTGTTAATATCTACGTTGTATTTAACTGGAAGTCTAGTGCTAGGTAAGTATAGAACACATTGTTGATGATTTCGTGCTCTTGGCTATATTGGCAAAATATACTAAACCACATTTCCTGGATCCTACGATCCAGGATTATTTGTTTTATACCAATTCACAAGTACAGAATATTCCCTTTCAAATTTATTTTGGATCTCTCAGGAAGTAAATCTAAACTTACGGTCATTGCACTCTCTTGAATTTGAAACTCAAAACGCTCGGTGGGCGGCAAAATGTTAGACATGCTCTCTCAGCGACACTGTCAACTTTCTGTTGCAAAATGAAAAATCTACAATTTCAGTCGACGAAAAAATAATTTAAAATGTTTCGCTTTGTGCTATTCAACCCTACCAACAAAATATTTTAAAATAGTGTAGTAGCTTCTCATTGGCCCACACTTAATGAAAATTTTAGATCCTGTAATAACTCCTTGAGGGAATACATTTACCACATTCATTTTATATAAAAGTTTGAAAAAAAAAAACGAGCTGATGTTGATGTTAAATAAGCGAAACCACTCTTTGAAATGTACTGCGGAACAAATGTGAATTATTAAGCTTTTGCGAATAAATGCTCTAAAACGTATTTTACAACTCGGTGTACTAAATGACCAGTCTTGAAGAACAATAGTATAGAAATGCGTCATGTTTATGCAAATTTAAATCTTTTCTTCTATTTCGAACAAAAAGAAGCGCCGAGGCACTGGAAATATATGGAGCTCCAGTACTGATTTTTTTGTTTGCTGTGTTAACGGCTGGTGCATAAGTCGCAACATCTCAATAGAAATTTTAGTATGTAACGGCTGTAACTCCATAACATTATTTTTAGCATTTTAAACAGACGTCCCCAGTGTGCAAAACATTATTAGGACAACTATACACTGATAAAAATGATTAGTAAATTTACACTTTGTTTACACGCTGTACTATTGTGAAAAAAATACCAAATGTATACTGTACTACAAGAAACTCCAGGTAAGCACAGTAGAATTACATCTTTTACGCCAAATGATATGATTTTTATTAAAAATAAGTGAGGGCGAGGTGTCACATTTATGTTATTCTCTAAACAGTATACTACTTGTTTCTTGTCCTGCCGTTCTATATTTTACAGAGTATGTACAAATGACCTAACATATATTATTTTATATATTTATTCATTATTGTACTTTTAGAAAACTACAGTTGTCAGAAATACATAGAAAAAAAACGACATATGTTGTAGCATGTAATAGTGTCTCAGAGAGGCAGAGAGTTTTGCCTTTATTTTATGATTAATTTAAAGTTTTCAAATGAGGTAGCAGTAACGCTGGAAATGCTACAAATCTATCTGAAAATACTGTATTAGTAACATGTAGTTGAAGGTTATGTTACGTTAATTTGGGCAAAATAAAGAACATATAATATATTTGCTTACTGTTAATGCACAGGGTGTTAAAAAAAGTGTAAAATATTTAAGGAGGTAATAGTATGAACCAAAATAAGCAGAAAAGTCTCAACAAATATGGGTTCGCAAAGTAACGGTTGCGGAGATATGGAATGTTTAATGTTTTTAAGCCCCTTTTTTTATTTTGCAAAAACGTTGTGTACTTTCTTATAATGGTTGATGTTTAGTGAAATAAACAGTACGTATTTGCCAGCTGTTCTCAGTGCACAAGTTTTCTTTAGCTATGGCTGGTTACTCTAACGCAGAATTAACAGGATGGTCGTGCTAATGGGAACGCCACCGAAGCGCGACGTCTTTATGTTGACGCTTATCCAAATCGCCAGATTCCTTCACAACGCATGTTTGGAAGAATCCACCAAACATTTCGTAATACCGGTTCCTTGAGCAAACAGTGCCATTTATCCGGAAGACCAAGGTCGGTATCCACTCCTAGAGCAGAAGAAGAAATTCTAGCACTGGTAGAGCAGAATCCAGGTACGAGTGTGCGGAGAATATCATCCGAGGTAGGAATTAGTGGTCCTCTTGTTTGGAGAATCCTTCACGAGCAACTACTTTATCCATACCATGTGCAACGAGTACAGGCCTTAAATCCAATAAATGATCATCAAGCACGTTTGGTTTTTTGCCGCTGGTTTCTACGTCATGATGGTGAAGACCCTCGTTTTCTTGCAAACATTTTTTTATTGATGAGGCCGGGTTCACAAGAAATGGAGTGTTTAATTTTCACAATACGCATATTTGGGCCGACGAAAATCCTCATGCTCGAATAGAATCTGGACATCAAGCACGTTTTTCATTAAACATTTGGATGGGTATTGTAGGTGACAGGTTTCTAGGTCCTGTTGTTTTACCAAACCGATTAACAGGCGCTGCTTACCTCAACTTTCTGCAGAACACACTGTATCAGTTTTTTGAAGACATTTCTTTGAATCAGAGGCAACAAATGTGGTTCCAGCATGATGGTGCCCCAGCTTATTTTTCCAAGGCCGTTAGAGAGCATTCACACCAATCTTTTCCACATAGATGGGTAGGAAGGGCCGGACCTGTTTTATGGCCTCCAAGAACGCCTGATCTGAACCCTCTAGATTTATTTGTTTGGGGATATTTGAAGACATTAGTGTATGGTACTCCTGTAAATACCTTGGAAGAGCTGCAGCTACGGATTAATCAAAAGTGTGAAGAAATCCAAACCAAGGAGGGTGTTTTCGAAAGAGTTCGAATATCGTTGAGACGAAGATGTCGTGCCTACTTGGAAATGGACGGAGGCCACTTTGAACATCTTCTGTAACTTTGTTTTTTGTTTGTTAAAAGCTTCCGTTGTCGGTTTATTTCTAATCAGTGTTTATAAAGTATAGTTAGTCAACCGGCCTTAGTTGTGGACCATGTCGGCTAGATGGCGGGACTATAATATGTGCAAATTCTCTTAAACTAACTCTAGACAAGCCGGTAAACAAAGTCAGACTGGCTTTATTTTGAAAACAAAGTCAGACTGACTCTGTTTACTGACTTGCTTAGGGCTCGTTTAAAAGATTTTGCACATATTATAGTCCCGCCATCTAGCCGACATGGTCCACAACCAAGGCCGGTTGACTAACTAGACTTTATATAAACACTGTTTCTAATAAAATAAAATGTTTGAAAAACGAATAGTGGTCGATATCTCCGCAACCGTTACTTTGCGGACCCATATTTATTAAGACTTTTCTGCTTAGTTTGGTTCATACTATTACCTACTGAAATATTTTAAACTCTTTTTTTAACAATCTAGTAGTATTTATTTTACTTTAGTTACCTTTAAATTTTTATTAATAATTTATGTTCAAAATTAAATACTAAGTGGATTTACTTGTTTCTTGCAAAAAAATGCCTAAAAACATTTGTAGGAATACAAAACTATACTATTTTTGTTGGTAACATAATGATATTAATTTCACATTCACATTACGAGGCAGATTGAGAAACATTACTGGTTAATAATACAATGAAACTGGAAAATGAATATAAATCTTAAATGAAAATTACATAGTAAAGTTAGTAAAACTCAGGGTAATAATAGAAGATAGAAATAGAAATAGAAAGTTACATATTTAATTATAACCTGCACAATATAATACTTCATAGACCTAATTGTGTTACAGAAATTGAAGTAACAATGAGCCAACTGTATTTATCTAAAAACATATTGTTACTATGGTTTCATTCGGATTCGAAACTTTGGGTTATATCATAAGAAAATTCAAAGAGTTTATCAGTCGTTTGTCTCTACGCTACGATAGCTATACATTACGCTTATTCATTCAAAATTAGAAAATGCACCAATAGTTTGGAGCTCAATTATGTCAATCATTATTATGATTCTAGAAAGAGTTTAATGTAGATATATAGAATCAGTCTTGTACAGCGTTTCAAACTCGACAGTATGGGCCTACCGTGAGAATACAAAATAGTTTAATCAAATTTGGGAAATGTGGTGTTAAATGGAATGAGGTAAGCTCCATTTCCAATCAAAAGTATTATCTTTGGGTTGTGACATAAGCGACTAATGACGTCATCAACATCAATGTATCTATAAATGATACTGCAGGAAACAACTACTCCGCGGGCTAATGCCCTGACCGGCATTGAATTATACCTGTAGTATCTGTGTGAAACAGCCAAGAACCCTTGTCGGCCACTCCACCAGACATAGACCGGTTTCGGGCTTGTTAGCCCTCATCAGTATGCCATAGGTGAGATGACCGACAATTGAACTGGCTGTTCCTTCATATGTAGTTTCACATATAAATCGAGTGCAGGTGAGATGTAACTGGTCTGCTACTTCCTGCTCGGCCTAAGCGGCTCGACTTGCAGAAAGCGACCTACAATATCGTAGGTACTTAACCGCAGACCTCTCGCCCCGGGCGATGCGCCATTAAATCTATAAATGATACTGCAGGAAACAACTACTCCGCGGGCTAATGCCCCGACCGGCATTGAATTATACCTGCAGTATCTGTGTGAAACAGCCAAGAACCCTTGTCGGCCACTCCACCAGACATAGACCGGTTTCGGGCTTGTTAGCCCTCATCAGTATGCCATAGGTGAGATGACAGACAATTGAACTGGCTGTTCCTTCATCAGGTATAATTCAATGCCGGTCGGGGCATTGTGGGACAAAATTACAGATGTTGTGTTGCTTTGGTACATGACTTAGTAACATTTGTCTTACAATAATGTGAGAACAACCTATTCTGTTAAGTTTTCCGATAGTGGTAGAAAGTCAGTGTGGTTACCAGACCGGAGCTAACGAACAGTTAAAGTACGAAACTTTCATTAGTAAAATGAGAAAACTTGGGATACTCTGTGCGATGAGATATTCGATGTGTAATGATTACCATGATAAGTATCTGACAGTGTTTTTTTTTAATTATGCGAAACAATTAAATAAAAGGACATAGACACCAACAAAAGTGAAGCAAACTCAATTTAATTAGAACTTTATTTCAGTTTTAACATATTTTTTAATCATCTAATGTGTTGCCAGTCAAGCAAGCTATGGAATATATATTAATTAATTAAATATTCTTGTTGACAAATAATTGGACAAAATGCAGAGTGACAAAGCTACGATTTAAAAAATATTTTTATTAATAGCTTCATATTCATTTTGAATAAAAAAATGAGACGAAGGAAAGGAAGCTGTAGCACCTATCCACTGATTGAATTTAGTCACTTGTATAAACTCACCGGCAAAAAAACCGGTCACTAAAAACAAGCCCCAATTTTAAAGTTGGCTTCCTCACAAACCGCTCATTTCATTTTGATGATTTTTTTTTAAATTGTACATTGATTTCTCAGGAACGGATACTATGTCGGAAATTTTTATTCGAAATTTAATTTGAGGATATACGAGGCGCAACAAAAAGACGAAGTTTTTCCCCCGAAATTTATAACACCCTGTGGGGTGCAGCAGCTACAGTCGCTGTTGCTAACTGGAGTCGCACTGTAGCCTCATCTGTTGTTAATATTTTGTTTTTTTTTAATCACAACATTATCTCTGTCTTTATTGGAGGTACACTGTCTTAAAATGAACGCCTCGGAAAAAGGCTTTGCAGGCAGAAATTTCTACGTATAAATAATCAAGGAGGCATAGACGGAAACGGATTGATTGTTTGAAATATGACAATTAACAGTTTGTCAACGGTTGTCTGCGAATTGCACTTCAGGAAGAATTTGATGCAATTTCACAAGGATTTGTTACAAACCTGATTGATTCGATGCCACGTCGATTGAATTAAGCCATTTTGAAGCGAGGAGGCCACACCTTAAAATTTATTTATCTTTTTTTTTATTTCACTTGTTTTCACATTAGTCTACGTTTTGATACTTATTTGTTTATTTGATTTGTTTTCTGAGTTTTTTTCCGAAGCGTTATTTTGAAACAGTGTATTTCCAATAAAAACAGAGATAATGTCGTCATTAAAAAAACAAAATGTTCACAAAAGATGAGGCTACAGTGTGACTCTAGTTAGCAACAGCGGCTGTAGCTGCTGCACCCCACAGAGTGTTACAAACATCGGGAAAAAAACGTCGTCTCTTTGTTGCGCCGCTCCGTATATGCTCAAATTAAATTCTGAATAAAAATTTCCGACATAGCATCCGATCCTGAGAAATCAAATATACAATTTAAAAGAAAGATCATTAAAATCATATGAGCGGTTCGCGAGAAAGCCAACTTTAAAATTGGGGTTAGTTTTTAGTGGCCGGTTTTTTTTGCCGGTGAGTGTAGATACATGAAATGAAATCAGACTTCCGTAATTTGATTGAATAAATATCGACGATGAAACTGCCGTGACGAAAGCTTAGTTTCTCTGCTTTGCTTAGATAACTTATTTTTAGGAGTGTAGCCAATAGCGATAATGCTTATTTCATAAAATCAGTGAAATTTATCAATAACGTTTCATATTGTTCATTAGCACAGCAAATCTCCATAAATATTCTCCACGTGTGTTCTGACAGTTTGTGGTGGTTAATTAACGCGTTAATAAACTGAAAATTCGCATGGCCAAAACGTGACATTTCGAAACTTATTACAAATATTCTGTCAAACTTAAACTATCTTGATGCCTCATAGTGACTGAAGGCATCAATGAATGTTGTTATAGTTCCGGCACGAATTAAGACGACTTAAGTACGTCATACGAACAAATAAATAATTCATTATATTTTCATCAAAATATTAAAGAAACTGCAACTGAGAATAGTAATACTCTGCACTACAGTAAATGTTTGCAGGATATTTGCACTAAATTACAAAAAATTACTGTTTTTAACACAGCAAACTATTGAAAATTATGTTGACAATAAAAACAATTGCGTGACATTAGCCGTGACGTAAGTCGCCTGAATTCTTGCTGCAACTATATTAGTTAAATGTTTAAATGATTGGGTGATTTGTGTCACGTGAAAAACAACGAATTTTAATGGCTGTTAGAACTGTCAACATTTTTTCTAATTTAACCATACTTACCTATAAATTTAAATGCCTCTCTAAAATGATCGAAGCGAAGTGCTAATATTGATCTCTTAAAATTTGTTGTGGTTAATCAAATCCTCATAAATATTTTTATAAACGACGCCTAAGAAACAAAAGGTAGACATGGAAGAAGGGAGTTTTTATAAGTATGTCCGCCCATGGACAATTGCTTCCAATGTCTAGAGTCAAATTTTATTTAGAATATTTTATTACTCTTCTTTTTCAAAGTCATGCATCGTTAGAGTTAGCTGGAACAAATAATAAATAATTTACAGGCTTTAAATAACCTAGCTGATTTTATACAGTGTGTCCAACATAGGGTAGATTTACCAAACCACTTTTTTTTATCTATATATTATCGTTTACTAAGAAAGATTATAACGAGAAGCATTTAATTTAAAATTGCAATTTTAACGTTGTAAATGTAATTCATTAATCTAATATTTTAGTTTAACAATTGCTTCACATGTTCACCTGTATGAGAAGTGCATTAATGGGCTCTTTGTGTTCCAGAAAATCTAATGTTTAGAAAATTGCCTAAAATGTTTCAACATTTTCTGTAATTATAAAAGGTCGTTTACGTATTGCTGAGATTGGCGTAGCAATTACTATGTGTGTGTGTATTTAAGCAATATGTTTTATAAATTGTAGGAATACAGAACCTATGTACTATTTTACTTGTCTCAATTGTTCTCTCTATAACTTTCCTACGTAGAATTTGATATTTTACCAAAATTGAATAGTTCTTACCAAACTTTTGTATATCTCCGAGCTCTGAGTTTATGTGCTTTTACGAAAATAAGACATTTAATTCTTCTCGTATTTTGACTCCATCGCTCCACGTTCATTTCGTATTATATAAAGTTTCCAGCAATTTCCCCCGTACGACATGTACTTTCGCGAAAAATTGGTTTGATTTCTACATCTATTCTTACAATTCTTCGTAATAAGACGTTTCAGATAAAACGAGTTGCATCGGCTGGGGAATGCACAGATATTTGCTAAATTGCCCGATAACATATTCTCAGGGTGACTTCTCGGGACTTCTTCATTTTACTCTTTAAATATCTACGTGTCGTATCCGCAGGCACCAGGTGAATGGCTTCATTTACCATTGTAAACTGATAGGATATATCTTATATAATACCTTTGGATGAATAATGTAGGTTATATCTTCTATCCATATTGAGAAATTGAGATTCAATTTTAACAGAAAATTGCTAAATTACCCATGAATTATTACACTGAGGGAAATCGAGCAATAAAAAAAGTTTTGTTGGGATAATATGTATCATGATTGGACATTTTCTTATTATAATACATGTGCCAAATATAATAGAAATTATTTTATTAACGTTTTTACTACCTAAGTCGAAATTTTGCTAAAACATTTCATCACCTTCTTACATTAAATATATACAATTTCTCTATCACGATAGGTAAAAATGATTTGGCGCCCAACGTGGGAAATCATTTTTACCTATTGTTTGTTACAGACGATAAATAAACAATGTTGCGAACGGCTGCTCTTTTAGTCGGGGCATTTTTTTTAAGTCGTGGGTTCTTGAATAGCAAACTAGTTACGAGGATGTTATATTTGGGCGCCACCTACAGAATAATCTGTTCGGTTTGCCTTTTTACCCCTGTAGGAGGATAATAAATTTTGCTAGTCAAATGGGAGAAGAAAAATAAAATATAAAAAATAAACACAGTTTATTGACTTGCCCACCAGTTGATATACAGACGTGGAATTGTTGAAGTTGGAAAGATCATCCGTTGATTACGTTGGAGATGACTTCCAGAAAGGCAGCTTTCCTGTCGTACTTGGACTAGTGCCGCTACAATCTTGATTTCAAGGCAGTGCTTCGAGAAGAGCAGCCTTGCTGTCGTACTTGGATAGTGCCGCTTACAATCTAGATTTTCAAAGCTTTAGAATGGCCTTCTTAATTCAATTTTGATTCTTCAATTAATAAAATTTAACCAGCAAAGGTTGAACAAAATATTCCAACTTGGGAAATGGAAAGATTCTCAAAATGTACGTTAATCGACGTAACACCAATACAATTCAATTGGTTATTTATTTAATTGTTCAATCATTTAATTAATCATTCAATTATTTAATTGTTAACTTATTTAATTGTTCATTTATTTAATTGGCCTCTAAAGTTAAGAAAATGACAAAAGAAAAAGAAAAAATAATTAGCATGTGCTTTAGCAAAGATCAAGGTCAGGTTAGGTATTTTATATTCTTAGTTTCAAAAATTAACATACAATATAGTTTAAAATGAAATCTACTATCGATAATAATCTTAATTAATCAAATATATTACCTCCATTTATATTGATGACTTCAATAAATTCAGATTTATTTTCAAAATTTGGCTTCGCACTATAACTAAATCTGTAATATGGAAATACTTCAATCGACCAAAATCAGAACGAAAAGGGACTAGAATTTAGGTTTCTGTAGGTTTTATACCCTACAAAGATCTAAAAACTCACTGAAATCTGATTGGTTCGGTTTCTATGCAACTTCGGGCTAATGCTCGTTCGAGATCTCAGCACATAATTTAGTCCGAATAGTATGTGGTCTGTGGTCCGAATCGAATTATTAATTTTAATGACAGTTACCTTAACCTTGCTTTTTGCCAAAAGAAAGCTTAATACAACAAGTGATAATAATTAAATAATAAACTGTTAACAAATTACTCCAGGATGTTATACAGAGTAGAAAACATAACATTACGATATACATCGACGTAACTGGTTCACAGCAATGGTAAGTAAATAATTAATAAAATATTTATCGTACAAAGTGTTTACATTTTAGGCTTACTTGAAGAAATCTAAAACTACATGGTACAAAGGATATGGTTTACACTTACTTAAACTACAACTTATACAGGATGTGCAAAAATACCTTGTTACTAGACGTTTCATATTGAAATTGTGACATTCTTAATTTTATAATAAAAGGAATGTTACAAATGGATAAATAGATTAAATATTATCCAGATTTAGAACTTGACGGGACAGAATTAAAGTGCAAAATTTGTGAAAAAGTTATATCGTGGAATTATAAAACACGTATTGTGGAACATATGCGCTCGGAACAACACAAAGTTCGTGTGAGTAATAGTACAGTGCCTTCATAAATGATTACAAGCCACGTGATCAGGGTCGAGATTCTCGAATCAATCGCAGAGCAATTCATATGCGAATATTCTTTTCCTCACTACAGCAATTGAGGGAGACAAGAAATCTATTTACATACGTGTTGCTCTTCGAGAATCACAGTCCTGGTCACATGGATTGTAATCATTTATGAAGGCACTGTATGACAAACCGTGAACGTCAAAAACAATTTAACAACGACTTAGTGTTTTAGACTTGCGACAGTTTATTTCTCAGGTACCGGGATCTAGTGCTGAACGTGTGAAGAAGAAACTTAATACCGTTTTGCAGAACAATCCGGGATTTTTAACTGTATGCCATATAGTAGACCTTTTTGAAGGTAAAGGACTAGATTTTGTTCAACCCACCCTAAATGTGCCAACAGTGAAAAATTATACATGTTTTATATATGCCCCAGTGACCTCTGTGGACGTTGAACGTACGTTTTCGAAACTGAAATGGATTTTAAGCGATAAACGTCACAACTTAACAACTGAACATTTACAACAGTTGCTGGTTATTCAGTTTTATTTCAGTACTAAAATTGAATAGTATAGTGTTTTGTAAATTACACAACTTAATATGATCCATATTGGACAACATACATATCACCAGTACAAGGTAAGACGTTGATATTAACTGTATTTGACAATAAATGTACGTATTTACTTGACTTCCACAAACGTTAACGTTAGCGTCCTAAGTGCGCCCCTGATAATGACGTCATGTGCGAACGATATACGGTCTCTACTTATTATAGTTGGGTAATGACTTAAGTTGAGATCTAATTATTAACGGTTAAACATAATTTACCTATGACTACAAGGCTTGAAACTACGCCAAGTTAAATTTTACAGACATTTTGACTAATTGTGGCTGATCTATACAGACCCACGAACTAAGTCATTTTGTTCTCAACATTACAACAGGAAGGACGCGCCGATCGTCTTTTATATATGTCGAAGTCCTTGGGTGTAATTCGTCATTTCACGGAAAGCCTAGTCATTGGCTGTATTAATACTGCATTAAAAGCGTTTTGTCAAAATTTATTATAGTTATATTTTCCTTGAATAATATAAACAGGAAAATAAGAGAAATAATTCATTTGGCTGTCATTTTCCTCGACAAATTTATGTCTAAATTTAAACTGGTGAAAACTATAGTTTGACAAACTAATATATAACTCATTGCAATTAGAATGTTAATTGAACAGGTGGTAGTCAAAGCTTAATGATACCGCAAACTATAACGTGCAGTAAACGGTCACGTAAATTTGATTTGTAATATGCGGTCGACTATTATTCTATGCTCTCATTTTGTATTATAATTGATACTAATAATTATTAACGCTTTGTGTTTCAATTAACCTGTTAGAATACATGATTTCGTGTTCCTTCAATATGTAAATAAAGTTCATTTCTTTACTCTTTTGATGTTATTTTATCTACTTATCAGAAAGGGAAAATTGAGGCGCTTCTGAGAAAAACTTTATTACTCTATAATTGACATTGAAAACAATAAAAACTCTTTAAATTCGCCATTTATCATTTAATCACTTTGTATAAAAAATTAACATATATTTATTATGTTTCCTTCCTTCCACTTATATCTCACCTTCACATATTAAGGAACAGTTCAATTGTCGGTCATCTCACCTATGGCATACTGATGAGGGCTAACAAACCCGAAACCGGTCTATGTCTGGCGGCGTGGCCGACAAGAGTTCTTGACTGTTGACAGAGATACTGCAGGTGTAATTCAATACCGGTCGGGGCATTAGTCCGCGGTGTAGTTATGACCTGCAGTATCATTTATAGAAATCAGTGATGCTAAAAATTGCATTGTAATGAGGCACCAATTTGCACATTGGAGAGTTTGCGGAAGCGAAAATTTGTGGTATGCTCTATATTACGAGTGAAAGTAATTATATGTCATTTATCGATATTAAGAAATAAATTATTAAACTTACAAAAAGCTGCAAATGCATCGAGGTCATTTTGAAGTTTTAGACAATCGGTAAAATAACGAATTGACAAAAATATTTTAAAATCAACTGCATATCCCAAGAGATTACTATAATGAAGGCATTCTTTAATATTATTAATATAAATCATGAACTTCAGAGACTCCAGGTGCGATCCCTGAGATACTCCTGAAGGTATGTCCGTGAAGTCTGACAAAAACCATTAACTTCAACACATTGTGACCTGTCGGTTAAATACAACTTTATCCACTTCAACAGAGTGCCCACACCGACTTCAAAAGAGCCTATTCAACAATAAGAAAGTTTCAAATAGTTTCGCAAAAACAGAAAGTTTACTAAGTAATATGTCTATAACTATTTATAAGGTTCCGCTGACCATTTTTAAAGATGGGTATAACACAAGCCCGTTTCCATTTAGCAGGAGAACTCCCAGTAGAGAGTGATTGATTATAAAGAAATGTTGAAGGGAATGATAAGTTTTTAAAGCATTTTTTTTGCGCGGTGGAGCATTATTATACTAATTAGAACATGGTGTTCCTGTAACTTGATGTTACATAGAACAGATGGATAATTGGATTCGTTGTCATATTCATACTAGTCTTCTCATGAATAAATACATTGGAAAAATATTTGGCAAATAATTCACATATATCTAGTGTATTAGTACCGGATACCGGAACTGTTATTATTCTTAATATTCACAAATCACCAGAATTTTTTTTACATTTTGGCTATAATTGTAATAGTCAGTTTTTATTAAAGTTTGATACTTGATAGATAAATTGCCATATATTTTCCATTTTCTATAGAATTTATTTTTCTCTTTAATTACTTTTATTGTAGCTGCGCAAACATAAATAGGAAAATTTCTACTAACGCACCTTAGTGGAACATGTCTTTCAACAACATCTTGTAAGGCATCATAACAAACATTGATATTATCGTCGATATTATTGTTGTGCAAAAGTAAACAATGCCATGTAATACATGATATATGCATATTAATTTCTAAATAGTTCGTAGCTTGAAAATTATAGAACTGAGATTTTATTTGAGGCAGTTCTCTACAATGATGGGTTTTTAATAAAAATTATATGCAAGGGTAATATGTATCTTCAACAACAAATGGATAATTACAATTGCTTAATGTTGACACACTAAATTTGTTACACAGTATCAAATCTAACAGTGTACTATTGAGGTTGAAAATGTAATTAAACTGCATAAGCCTAGAGAACGCAAAAGCATCGATTAGAGGAACAGAGTTATTATGAGGTACAAAGTTTGAATATTTACTTATAGATCATTTAATAGAAGGACAGTTAAATACATTATTATTCATTATAGATTATTGAAAAAGGCATTCTTGATTAAAATTTTTGCTTGTCTTTAAAATGCGGTTGGCATGGAAAACTTTCATATTTCATGTACAGGGTGCTGTAATCGTTAAATATAAAAATCGTTCAAGAATAAACTGTGTGTATACTAAAATTTGTTCATCCAAAAATGCTTGTCGAAAACTTTTTACAATTTTATCTTGCCATACTTTTGTTACAGTATATCCCTCGTTGACCCAAGTTTCGTCTAGATAATAAATATTCTTCCCTTCGTCATGGAATGTTCTAATTGATCTTAAGTAGGATATTCGCCAACAAATAATTTCATCTTTATCGATAAGAATTGACTTCCTGTTCTGCTTTTCCCAGCAAAAATTCAACTCTCGTAAGACGGCCCATAACTTCTACTGATTTTTGGCAAATTGTTGTCCTCTGAAAGTTCACTTAAAATTTTGTTTAGCGTTGGTATTTCATCTTTAAAATAAAATGAGTGTACTTTTCTGCGAATGACATTTTTGAAGAAATCATCTATAACGACTTTTGACCCCCCTGTAGATGACTTTGGGGGATTTACAGTATCTTGTTCATTTTCTGTTTCCTTTAAAAGTCTGATAGTTGATTTTCCAATCTCTGTCATTTTGGAACACTTATCCACGATGTCGTCAACACTGTTGGTAGGATTTTGGTGTTTCAATGCATTAAATACATTTAATATAATAATCTTCTCATACGTAATATGATAAGCTCGACATTTTACCCAAACAGTATTATATCCACTGGCACAATAGTCACTAAACACAAGTCGAATTTTACTCTACTGCACTAGCACGTCTTCGTATATTCAGCTCTAAGACTGGATTGATCTGTCACAATACACTGGCTCCTGCCCTACGATATATCCAGTAAAATATACTAATGTACACCCATTACCTGTTAGCATTAGTGTTACCCGATAATTACCTGAAACGAAATATTACCACGCCCATGGCCGGTTCTTATTTTGGGGTTTTATTACTCTCTTTCATTTCCAAAAAGACTATAGTAGGGAAAGTTGCTTAGAATTGAAATTTATGATTTACAATTCGTATGTTATAATCAGTGGCGGCTGGTGCTAAGGGGCACAAGGGCACGTGCCTACCCTTCACTGTACATGTCAAGAAGAAATATATGATGCTATTATAGATTTATATATTTTTTTGTAATTCTATTATCGGGAAAAACTACTCAAAACTTATTTCCCGTCAACCATCCACGCGCCGAACTATATCAAACTTTATTTCCTGGGAACCCAAGAATTGTCTCCAAACGTGGCTCATTTTCCGACGTTCGGGACTCCTCGGAGTAAATGAAATTCGCCGATTTAAAGCCGACAAAGGGCACTGAAATACGTGTCTCTGTCCCTTCTCCACTAGTCTCCACTGTCTCCAATCTCCATCACTCCGTCTCCCTCCGGCATTCAGTTTTCAGTTATCACTTATCAGTAGTCGCTTGCTTTGTTTAGTACGTACTTGTATATACAAATATATTTCGCTTGCAGAATAGTTGTGTAAACAAATTTGTGTTTTAACTTTGCTGGTTTTAAAGGCGATTTCTCATTATAGATATAATTTTAAAGTGATTCTGTGTATTTGTACATACTTATTAAAAGAAATGGATCCGGAACCAGAAATAAATTCTGTTCAGTACATGTTAAAAAACAATCCAGTGCCATTTGATCAAAAATATTTAATTAATAAGAAAGGTAGGCCTACTGATTTATATATTAATTACGAATCTACAAGTAAAGCTAGAACATATAATAGAGTTTTTAATAGAAACATATACGAGAAATATGGTTGTTCTGTGACAAATAAATTGTTATGTTTTGTTTGTTTCATATGTTACAGCGTGGACCAAATACGGACTTGACGATTTAAAGCACATAGCGGATAGGGCCAAAAACATGAAAATTCTGTGACTCATTTAAAAGCATATATGGACTTTAGTGTTTTAGGAAAAACTGACATACGTGAACAGTTAGATATACTCGCGTCAAGAATTCAGACGTCTACGTCACGGCTGACGTTACACATTTGTTTTTATTGTCAACGTAATTTTCGATATTTGGTCGCCTTATAAACAGTCATTTTTTGCAATTTAGTGCAATATATAATGCAAACTTTTAGTCGAGTATGTAGTTTTATAACTATCAGTTGCAGTTTCTTAAATATTTTAATGAAAATATAATGAATTATTCATTTGTTCATATGACGTAAGTCGTCTGAATTCTTGTCGCGAGTATAGTGCATATTTGCGCTATAAGTTAGGACCTCGGTTAGAACATAATAAACAGGTGGAAAAAATCGTCACATTTTGAGTCGTTTAATAATGTGTGTAAAGTTTTTTGTGGAGCCTTCGAATTAGCCTTGCGAGGTCATGATGAGAAGACTTCGTTCAAAAATCCAGGCATTTATATAGGTTTAATTAACTTTGCTGCAGAATTACATTCTGTTCTTGCAATACATTTAAATGAATCTAAATTTATTTTTTGTGCCCACCCTTTGAAAAACCCACGGGCCGCCACTGGTTATAATTACAATTTGTGTATAAATCGGAATACTTTGATAGAAACGGACAGTAAAATATATTTTTATTTTACGAAAAAACTTTCTTGTTTAAATTTTTTACTTGTTTTGATAATGCAGTTGACATGGAGATTAAAAAAGTTTGATAGCAACCGTAGTGATGAAAAGTGAGAGGACTTTTGAGTAATAGTGGCAGTTATTCTTGCATGCTGACGTTGCAGTAAAAAAAATATTTAATGCAATGTTTTGGGAAAGGGGAACTTGTTACCGGCAAATTATTGAAGATTTCCATAAAAAAATTACCAATGTTCATATTTCAATATCGACTTGTTGCTCATACACATTAAAACGGCATTAAATAAAAAATATTTAATTGAATCGTGAGTAACGAACTATTCTTGAACGATTTTTATATTTACCGATTTTCTGAGCACCCTGTACATGCAACATGAAAGTTCTCCATGCCAAGCGCATTTTAAATAGATGCAACAATTTTAATCAAGAATGCCTTATTCCCGTAAAATTAAAAATAAAAATATGTTCCGTCTTTTCCACTAACCGTGGACATTGCACAACACAAACAAATTTTTACATTTTTATTCTCTTTAACACACACCCTAACATCTTCGGCGTCGCTTTCAAATTGCAAAACCCTAAACACGTTGATTCCACTACGAAGAGCTATGAACGAACCACCACCTTCTGATATCGATTGATTCTGATACACACTTGATACTGAGTTGTATTAGAGGAAAGTCGCTAAATCTGGGCTAGGGTTAGTAATATGGGCTATGTTGGTTTCTCGGCTATCTCATGTTGTTTTCTGTAAAAACTATTGCAAACCTTAGATGGCGATGTTAGACTTTTATAATGTAGATGGCGCTTTTATTACCCGTCGGTAAAATAGAGTTTAATGTTTGTAAGAGTTTTCGTGAGTCACTAAACTTTATCAGGTAAGTTTATTTTGTTTATTGCACGAAAATTATCAGTGTCTTCAAGTCAATTTCTGGACTAACTAGTAACTGACTAATAAGCCTTTAAAGCGTGCATGTGTATTTCTTCCAGATAGTGTCATTTGAACACAATTTTATTTGATGCATAGACCTTGAAATTTTCTAATATGGGCTACCCCATTGCTTCATTATGGGCCACCGGCCCATATTTAGAACCGATGTGAATTATCTGTTGTTCACAACTAAATATTTCTTTCAGAATGCCTAGGAAAGAAGAAAAAAAAGAAAGCAATGGGACGAGAGCAATATGGAGCGTGCCATTATAGCTGTTCGACGACACGAAATGGGTACCCTTAAAGCTTCAAAAATCTTTAATGTGCCTCGATCTACTTTGCAACGATCTGCAAAAAGATCGAACTCAATCCAAGTGAAGCTGCACAAATAAAATTAGGGCGTAAATCTGTATTAGGTAATGACATAGAAAATGAATTAGTTCTTTATATTTTAAAGATGGAAGCAAAATTTTACGGGTTGACAAGGAAAGACTTAAGGCGGATGGCTTATAATTTAGCTTTAAGAAATAATATCAAACATCCGTTCGGCGGCGATGCAGCACGTAAAGTCTGGTTAAGACTTTTCTTAAGACGCCACAAGGAGGTACTTTCTGTGCGACGTCCTACAGGTACCTCATTTGCCCGCGCGAAAGGATTTAATCAGGAAAATGTCGCATCCTTTTTGACATTTTGGAAAAGGAATACGAGAGAAAATTTTACCCTCCTGATCGCATATTTAATGTTGATGAAACAGGCCTTACAGATGTGCAAAATAAGATAGCAGAAGTTATAGGACGAAAAGGCAAGAGACAAATTGCATCCTTAACTTCTGCTGAAAGGGGTTCTTTGATAACTCTCATAGCGTCAATGAGTGCCTCGGGCCAATTTATTCCACCAATGATGATATTTCCTCGCAAAACGAGAATCAACAATTAATGAGGGTAGCTCCACCGGGTGCCATTATGGCAGTACATCCTAGTGGTTGGGTTCAAACTAACATTTTCACTAAGTGGTTCCAACATTTTATTAACATTGTTAAGCCCACATAAGAGTCCCCACTGTTGCTGATTCTAGACGGACATTATAGCCACACACGTAATATAGATCTGATAGATCTGGCTCGAGCTAATCATGTGACTATCATTGTTTTACCTCCACATTGCACTCATAAGCTACAACCACTAGATAAAACATTTATGGGTGTTCTTAAAGCTTATTACAGCGAGGAAGTAAGAGTCTGGCTACGCCACAATAACCGTGCACTGACTGCATTTGATGTGGCAGAACTCTTTGGCAAAGCCTATTTAAAATCTCAAACTGGAGAAATTGCCGTCAATGGTTTTAAGGCCACCGGGATTTACCCCTTGAACAATAACCTCTTTTCAGAAGCTGATTTTATTGCTGCCGAAATAGAAGCTGAAAAGAATTCGAGCTGCCCAATCGATCATGACCTTCAGACACTGGATACTTCAAACAGTGAATGTGGAACAGATCAAAATAATTCTTGTGCAGTGCTTTCCTCCCCGATTCCATCAAGATCTGCTACACCATCTGGTGTAATTCCAATATCCATTCCTACAAGCAGGTTTTACAAAGCACCCTTCACCCTACAAGTCAAAACAATTCTTGTTCAGCTCCTTCCACTTCTATTTCATCAGATTCAAATACACAGATTTCAAATGAAAAGATGTCTTGTGTGAAAACTAAAATGTCTTTTCTTTCGACTGCTTCTACATCGAAAACTGCGCCTTCGCAACAAAAACAAAATTCATTTATATCACCATTTGATATTTCTCCTGTACCTTCTTTAAAGAAAAAGCTTCTAATCGTGGACGTAAGACAAGTAAATGCTCCGTAGTGACCTCATCACCGTACAAAGATGAATTGACTCAATCTCTTGAAAGGATAAAAGGAAAGAAGGTTTTAAAAGTAAAGAAAAATCTTAATGTGGAGGGATCTGTTACCCAAAAGAAGCGGCGCAAGAGGAAGTCATCTAGTTCGAGCAGCGAATCCGAGAAGGAGAACTCTAACACTGGTTTTGTGGCCGCAGATGATGACAGCGACTATAACGAGTTTCCTGATTCCCAAATTCCACCAGAAGATAGTAATGTAAAATGCCTGTTTTGTGAGTCACTTTTCTCAAGTGATTTTCGTGGTGAAATATGGGTTCAATGCCTTATGTGCAACATGTGGGCACATAACGATTGCGCTGGAGCTGAAAAAGTTGACTACGTTTGCGATTATTGCAGATAAACTCCCTTTTTGTTAACTATTTGAATTAATAAAATACTATTTTTCATAATTTATCTTGTTATTATGACTTATAATATTGATTATCTTGTTATTTTTTACAGTAGCCCATATTTGGGACCGATTTAAAATTTCCTCAAAAATGCACCCTCAACAATATATCAAATTATCACAACCACAGTTTTTCATATCAAAGTAATCAAGGCAATAGTTCATAAATAACTAATGTATGCACAGGCTAGCGTTTTTGCTTGTGAAATGAAACATGTTTTTGCGATATATCACACAAAAACAAAAGGTAGCCCATATTTGGCGAGTTTCCTCTAATAAATTCACAATCAGCGATATTTTTATTTAAGCAAGATTCAGTCACACATGTAATATCATTTATTAGTAATTTATTTATCAATATTATAAATTATTTGAACAATAATTTCATATGTTAACTTTCCGGTGGGCATATAAAAATTTAATATTTTCTATGTGTATTATTACCTAAATAACAGAGCTAACTTTTTTTAATATTCATTACAATTGCGAAAACACCTGGAAAGAAAACACTATTGAAATCCTATTTTATAACGTTATGGATTTTCTTCTGACTCAATGATTCCAATATTGTACGATTTTAAATAAAAAGCAATTGAATGACACCTGTGTGACGTTGCGCCGCCGTTGATATATGCATCACTGAGACGTGCCTCAAGGAAAATTGAATTTGCAAAATTAATAGCATTTATTAAAGCCGACAGTGCTCCTCTTATTTCAAATTCAGTGCCAATACAATTTCGTTAACCAGATCACCCTAACGCATCAGTATTCAATAGAAGGAGGGCGCGGAAATGCTAAGTTGGTCGTTGAACTGTGTAAGGAACAAATCAGAGACACGTTTTTTAATTAACGTATTTACATTCTAAAATTATGAAACTATGAGGGTGATAATATGTCGTTACAATATATCTTTTTTATTTTCAACATAATTGTCTTATTTAAATTTACTTTTACCTTACATTATATATTTGTTTATCTTTCAAAAACAATAATTTTATCTTCACTCTCCATTAGTTTTTTACTTAAATAACTTGATAATCGGAATTTTTTGAGAATTTATCAATGGATATTAGATAATATGTGGGCAAAATCAGAGTTTTCTAAGACGCGTGAGAATGTGACCATCAAAAGACGACATTTTCGTTAAATTTTTAGTTGACAAAGTGAGGCTATTTTGTCACCTAGCTGTGAAATACTTTTCTCCAACACGATTTTAGAGAGTACACGTTCCTCAACTAAAAAATAGATTTTTTCTACGTTCATGCAAAAAACAAAACTTTATTGAACTATATTTAGTGGAAAAAGTGGTTATTTATTGCACTAGTGCAATAAAATGTTTATTGCATTCATCTGTCATTCTACTACAGCGTTTTGTCATCATGACAAACATAAACGTTCAAATCGACGTCACATTTTCCTAGACTCAGTGTCATCTAAATATCATTTTTGGGTTTTTGCATGAACGTAGAAAAAATATTGTATGCAACTCGTACAAAAAGTGCTTATTGTACTCGACGTGAAATTGTCCAACGAGGCCGTCAGGCCGAGTAGGACAACACTTAATTTTTGAGAAAGTATAGTCTAAAACACGTTTAGAATTACATATTCCACACTCGCAAACCGTTCGTAGTAAACTTTTTACTCGAGTGGAATATATGCCATTCTACAACTTGTTGTAGAATATACTATTATGTTCTAGAACGCCAAAGTTTTTTCGTTTTATAGAGCATAAAACAGATGTCAAAATAATTTGTCATTTTTTGGAAACTTATTTATGATTTTAACAATTAAAGAATATACATGCAGCAACTAATATAAACGGGATGATTACAATTTATTTTGTACTACATGTCGTTCAGGGTACCTTTTGACATGGAATATACTGACCATAACATCGAAGGTTAATGATATTAATTTTATGTTTGAAATATGCCAGTAATACCGCTTCGGACACTTTTGAATTTTCTTCGAACTACACCGCCCTTTGAATTCGTTGTAGGCAATCTCATACTGTCTTGAACTTTGAAAGCTTAACTGAAACAGCACTTTGTGCCGCTTCTAATACTTCCTCTGGTAAATGCTCTTCTTCACTTTCCGATCTAATTTTAAATTAAACTCGCTTAGAACATGATTTACAATATATAATTCTGTAATTCGGTCAGTGGTCGCGTGGTTTAAGGCGTCAGTACTTGAATCGAGGTGACTGGATCGCTATGGGTTCGACCCCCGCAGCCGGTAGACCGTATATAAGCTATATTCGTGGAGAGATTGGCACCCTCTCTGCGGGTATGGTAAGGTGGAAGAATGTTGGCTTGGGTCAATATGAGAGATTGATACTGGTTGACATTTGACTACCCCCCTAATTAATGAGGTTTTCCAGGTTTCCCTCATTCCTGCACCGAATGGTGGTTAGGGCCTACCAACGTAAGTCGTTCCTGGGCGCAAATGCGGCCTGCTTAATAATAATATGCCGCTCCCTCTCCCGCACAAGTCTTCGACTTCTGGGCTAATCCTCGTGATTAGAATGAGGGGTAGAGATATTATATTATTATTAACTACTTTTTCAAACAACTAATTGTTATTGTTTATTAGGTTGCTATCATTATGGTCATCGCGCCTCAATCGTCTTGATTCAAACACGGTTCAAACGATTTCAAATATAAATAAAATTATACATAACACACATGTCTTATTTTATTGCCGTTTTCGAAAAAATATTGTTTGTATCTCGAGCCCGAAATGCTTTTGCGTTCTCGAATGGATATTTTGCCTTGCTAAGCTTGACAAAATAACTTTCATTCCTGAACGCAAAAGCACCTTTTCGCCATCTAGATATAAAAATAACTATTTTTCACGATCGCGTGTTTTTGTTACCATTTGTTCTCGATAGCGTGCTTCCACGTATAACGAAAAATAGTTATCTTTCTTGACGGACAAAAAAAAAATGTTTGTCAACTTTGCCAATACTCAAATATTCGCGTGTAAGAGAGTTACTTCTTGCACTTAAAGCTGGTTCTGATTCAATGAAGTTCAAAGTAACATTTTGTCCTGTTAGAGAGTTAGCCCTTTTGCTTTCTTTGAAACCTATAGATGAGATATCCGGACCAGTCAATATGTTGTCATTTCCTAACTGCACCAGATTTTTCTAGCAGATTCATATTGTTTTTGAATTAGTTACGCGTGTTTTAGTATTTATAGTCATAGTTAAGTGCTGTGGCACATATCCTTCAGGAATCTATTGCACCACATATTTGTTAGGCTTTGTCTTTCTGTATACTGCTCACCTGGTTTCTTTTTACAATAATATATGGAGAAGAGTCAAATTCAGTAAGGCGTGGAGCTTATTGTTCCAGTTATCGGTTGCAAAAAGATTGTCCCTTTGAATTTAAAAGTTTGGCTTTGTAGAAGAATTTCTTCACTTAGGGGTTCCAATTATTTATAGATTAATGTTTAGCTATTTTGCATCCTCTACAAATTGAAATGTCTCACTCACCAAGTTGGGATACTCAAATTGAATTAATTAGAACTCAATTCTAATAAAGAAAGGAAAAGTAGCAGCACCACTGTCGTTAAATGTGCCATCGATTTTCTTAACATAATGAGAGAAATATCACTGAGGAAATTTTGAAACTGCAAACTTCCAAGAGAATCATTGTGTGCATGTTGCAAAAATTAGTTAGACCAAGTGTTGCCACTTGATCACTTTGTCATGATATTGTAACCTCGAAACTAGGTTATCGTTGAAACACGTCACGTAGACAAATAATCTTTATTATCACTCTTGATAATACAAGAAATATTCTTCAACAATTTCGCAACTGTCAACGCTTTACTTTGACGTTTGTCACTTGCGTTTGGCTGCTGAATACAAACTGACTCAGCGGCCGAGAATGATCTGCTTATATAGGTTTTTACAGTTATCGAAGTTTCTGAGATTTCGAGAACGTGTCGAGAAACAAATAGAATATAGCCTGGAATATTCCGGAAAACGTCAAAATAAAGGCATCACAAAAATTGTAAATTCTAACATAAACAGAAACGTAATTTACAAACTAATAAGGTAGGTGAGCTTCAATTATAAATTCTAACGAAAAGAGGAACATAATTAACCAACTAAAAAGGTAGGTGAGCTTCTGTAACATTGTTCTTCTAAAACTGATCGTCCTGATCAGGTTACTCCATTGTCCGCATGGCCTTCTTGATAAGGTGTCAAACGATCGATGTGGACAATCTTCATCTTGGCTTGGGGATTCCTCTGATCCTGTAAACTACGTCATTCAATCGTGACACGACAGTATAAGGGCCTTCCCACGATTTCTGCAGCTTCGAGATTTACCCTTGCTTTTTTGGGTTATACAGCCACACTTTCTCAAGCTCTTGAAACCCGCTGCTGTTGGCACGCAAGTCGTATCTGGTCTTCATTCTGTCGCTTTTTTTTATCTTCTCTCGTACTTCTTCATGTACCATCTTTATTCGATCTTTCAGATGGCTGAGATAATCATCTAAGTTTTCCTCGTGTTGCGGTCGATTCATAATTAGATCTATGGGTAGCCGCAATTCTGTGCCGAAAATCACGTTGGCTGGTGTTTTACCCGTGGTCTCATGAATTGCTGCTCGGTAAGCCAGTAAGAATGGAGGAAGACAGGTATCCCAGTTGGTCTGTTTCTCGTTGACGGCCGTTCTCAGGAAGTTTTCGATGGTGCGATTGAATCTTTCCACCATTCCATCTGATTGCGGGTGAAGAGGTGTAGTTCTGGTTTTGTGAATGCCTAGCAGCTCACAAACGTTCTGAAATACTTCCGACTCGAAATTTCGTCCTTGGTCGGAATGGATCTCTGGGCACCCCATAACGACATATCCAATTTTCGAATAATGCTTCGGCTACGGTAACAGCTTCTTGATTAGGTAAGGGATATATTTCTGGCCATTTACTGAAGTAGTCCATCACTACCAAAATATAACGATTCCCACTGCTGCTACGAGGAAATGGTCCAGCTATGTCAATAGCTATTCTCTCGAATGGAGCTCCAACATTGTACTGCTTCATCTGTCCTCGGCTTCGAGTCCTGGGTCCCTTACTAGAGGCGCAGGTATCACAACGTCGGCACCATTCTTCCACATCGGACCGACTGCCAAGCCAGTAGAATCGTTCTCTAACTTTATTCAGAGTTTTGTTTATTCCAAAGTGCCCACCACCGACTCCACTGTGCAGTGCTTGAAGAACTTCTGGAATTCTTTTCTGGGGCAGTATTGTTTGATAAATCTTTTCTTTGCCGTCTGGGCTCTCCCAGACTCTTTTTAATAGGCCGTTCTCGATGGCTAAAGAATTCCATAACGCCCAGTAACTTTTTAGAGATGGTGACTTATCAGCAATGTCCTGCCAGGTGGGTCTGTCCATGTTGTTTATCTTCCATTGGAAAATTGGTCCAAAATCCGGGTCTTCACTTTGTTCTTTAGCAATGGTTTTAATATCCCAATCCTCTGGGCCCTGGATGTTAATTCTTCGGCAAAGAAAATCATCTTGTTCTCTAATTTCTTGTCGCATACAGTGCTTACAGTTTGGAGGGCATGGTCTTCTGGATAGGGCATCAGCATTCCGATGGTTAGATCCTTTCCGGTGTTCAATTTTGAAGTCGTACTCCTGCAACCGTTGAAGCCATCTTGCCACTTGGCCTTCCGGATTCTTGAACTGCAGTAGCCACTTCAAAGAAGCATGATCGGTCCTCAAGACGAACGGCTGACCATAGAGATACTTATGAAAATGCTCCACAGTTTTAACTATGGCAAGCAACTCTCTTCTGGTTACGCAGTAGTTCATTTCTTGCTTAGAGAGGACCTTACTAAAGTAGGAAATCACTTTTTCATGCCCGTTTTCAATTTGTGATAATACTCCTCCAATTCCAGTATTACTAGCATCCGTGTCCACGATGAATGTCTTTCCAGGCTTGGGATATGACAGAATCGGAGAAGAACACAAAGCTTCCTTTAATCTCTGAAAAGCTTGTTGACATTGTTCCGTCCAGATAAATGGCTGATTGTTTTCTGTGAGTCGATGTAAGGGTTTCGCAATCTCGGCGAAATTTTTCACAAACTTGCGATAGTAAGTGCAAAGTCCAAGGAAACTCCTTAATTCATGTTTGTCTTTCGGTACTGGCCATTTCCAGACGGTTTCAGTTTTCTCTGGGTCAGTCTTCACTCCGTCGGAGGAAATAATGTGTCCTAAATACTTGACTTCCTTTTGAAAGAGCATGCACTTCTTGGGACTTAGCTTGAGCCGGGCTTCTCTCAACTTTAGGAAAACTTCTTGGACATTCTTCAAATGATCTTCAAAGTCTTTTCCCAGTATTATGATGTCATCAAGATAAACGAGACAAGTTTTCCAGGTCATTCCTCGTAGAATGGTTTCCATAAGTCTTTCAAAGGTGGCTGGTGCATTGCAGAGACCAAAGGGCATAACGTTGAAGTGCCACAAACCCGTACCAATGGAAAAGGCGGTCTTCTCTTTATCATTTGGATGAAGCTGCACTTGCCAATAGCCACTCTTCAGGTCTAATGTGGAAAACCATTGAGATCCAGACAGTGTATCCAGGGTGTCGTCTATTCTTGGCAATGGATAACTGTCCTTCTTAGTGACATCGTTTAGTCTTCTATAATCTACACAAAATCTGGTAGAGCCATCCTTCTTCTTTACCAAAACAACCGGCGAGGTCCATGGACTCTGGGATGGTTCAATGACTCCCTGCTGCTGCATGTCTCTCAACATCGTGGATACCTCTTCTTGCTTGGCTAAAGGAATCCGTCGTGGAGCTTGTTTAATTGGCGTGGTGTCGCCGGTATTTATTCGGTGTTGCACAAGATTAGTTCTTCCAGCATCATCTTCTGTTAATGAGAAAACATCTTGATAACGCCTCAACAAATCTTCCAATTTTGGACCTCATCGGCTTGTAGTGGGGACTTGAATCGGTTAACAAGGCCTTGAAGAACTTCAGGTAGTTTTTCAATACTTCGAGGTGTTGTTGATGGTTCTATATTACTGAAGACCGATCCAACTGTTTGACAAACTCCCAAAGGTTCACCTTTCTTGATCTGTTGTGGGTAGTCTTTCAGATTTAGCATTCTGACCAATACCAAATTGTTTTTCCTTTCTGTTAATGTCTTTCCAGTTAATATGCCCTTCCTATACAGGCTGTTCTCTTGCTCTGGTTCTACAATTACAGTTTCTTCAACTGCCGAAGGACTGCTACAAATAGCTTCAATTACAACTTCTGAACCTGCTGGAAGTTCTATGTCTGCTGACGCTTCCACAGTTCTAATAGGAAGGTTTCTGATTTCGGGAAACTGCATGATGATTTCTTCATCTTTGGTCTTCAATGATCTTCGAGAAAGGTCCAGCACAAAATGATGTTCAGTCATGACATCAAGTCCAAGAATGACATCATCAGTTATATCTGCTACTAAGATGTTGTGTTGGAAAGTGGTTGTCCCCAGGGTTATTCTAGCTGGATGGATGCCTTTCACTGATATGACTTCTCCATTTGCTGTCTCCAAGATGTAGTTCCGGTCCGGCTTTTGTATTCTGCAGTGAGCGACGATGTTCGGTATTAATATAGTGTGAATATAACCTATATCAAGGACCATTTCAAAATTCCGTCCGCATATACGCCCTGGTACTAGCAAACTCGTTCCATTATTTTGCAGACGGGTTACCTTGATCTTAATAGTTGGTGGGGCTTGGTAGCACCTAGCCAGCTTTCGCCCCTCAAAGCTGACTAGTTGGCGTTTTCCTGGTCCTGGCTAGATGTATTCTTAGGGCATCGATTCCTAAGATGCCCTTCAACTCCACAATTCCAACACTGAATGGGTCTTCTCCTGCTACATACAGTGGAATTAGTACGGTCATGTTCTTGCTGGAAGTTATTCATTAAATCTTGCAAACTCTTCATAAATCCTTCCAGGTTATTTTCACTTGATCGTTGTTTACTAGTTTGAAACTTAACTTGTCTTATTCTGCCTTGACTGTTTCTGGAAGCCTGTCGGGCGGCTTCAATTTCCAGTGCCTGGGCCAGAGCTTCAGATATGTTTTTATGTCTGGCTAACCTTAACGCTTGGCTGATCTCGGAGTCTCGCAGGCCATCAATGAAGCTACTTATTGCTAACTGTTCTTGGAATTCTGTCGGTGCGGTGGGGTAAGCTAGCTTCACCATACGTGCTATATCCGCCTCAAATTGCTGCAGATTTTCTTCGAAACGTTGTCTTCGGCCTTTAGTTGTGCTTGGTAGACATGTTGCAGATGGGCGTCGCCATACCTCATTTCCAAAGCAACCTTCAGCATTTGATAGTCCTTTTGTTTATCGTCAGCTAGTGTTCTTAATATCTCCATAGCTTCACCCCGCAGAGCAACTATAAGTGATGTGGCTTTTTCTTCTTCTGACCAGTTATTTGCCAAGGCAGCTGCTTCAAATTGTTTTAGGTAAGTGCTCCATGACACCTTTCCATCAAATGTTGGTGGCTTCACCCTTGACGATGGAAGAAAGCTGCTTTCAGTCTTAATGAGTTCCTCGCGGACAACTGGGATTTTAGATTTGTAACCTCGTGTTCTAATTTTACTATATTTTCTTCTACGATTTTTGTGACTTCATTCTGTAGCTTGCCAACACTTTCTTCTACGACCTGAACTTTATCTTGCACCTCACTTCTCAATTGATTGATTTCGTCTTCAACAGTCTCCTCAAATTCGTTAAGTTTCACCTTAATTGTTTCTTCCAACTTCTTATTGTTTTCTTGTAAACTGGTTTTCATTTCGTTTCTCAATTCTTCTTGACTACTTTCCATTTTCTCTAAACTGTTCTTCACTTCCTCTTGATTGTACTTCATTTCCTTTTCAAGTCTTCCATCATATCTTTCATCATTTCGTCTTGGTTAGTCTTCATTTCATCCTGGCTGTTCTTCATTTCTTTTTTTAAGTCTTCTTTCATTTCGTGAATAATTTCCATTAATTGTTTCAAAGTTTCCTCCATTTCTGTTGCTATCGATCTATTTACAGGCATACACTTATATACTCCAAATGTCTTCTTTGTGGAACGTCACTTCTGACACCAATGTAACCTCGAAACTAGGTTATCGTTGAAACACGTCACGTAGACAAATAATCTTTATTATCACTCTTGATAATACAAGAAATATTCTTCAACAATTTCGCAACTGTCAACGCTTTACTTTGACGTTTGTCACTTGCGTTTGGCTGCTGAATACAAACTGACTCAGCGGCCGAGAATGATCTGCTTATATAGGTTTTACAGTTGTCGAAGTTTCTGAGATTTCGAGAACGTGTCGAGAAACAAATAGAATATAGCCTGGAATATTCCGGAAAACGTCAAAATAAAGGCATCACAAAATTGTAAATTCTAACATAAACAGAAACGTAATTTACAAACTAATAAGGTATGTGAGCTTCAATTATAAATTCTAACGAAAACAGGAACATAACTAACCAACTAAAAGGTAGGTGAGCTTTCGTAACAATATGTGCAAGGTGTCCACAAATTTCACCGACAACGTTTGCCTATGTATTCACAAGGATAAATAAATACTAGCTACAAAAAAAAAATAGATAAATAAGAAATGTCTGTCGTTTGAGTTACTTGCAGGGTAACAAAAAATAAAACTAATAATTAATAACTTTGTAATGCCTTTACCGATAGCACTCAAATTTGTAACATTTATTTGAACTGTTATGGCAAAATGTTTCTAAATACTTCAGTGCAATCAATATACTAGGTCACAGTTTAACCCCCTAATAACAGCAATATTGAAAAAATCATGTTATTCTAAAAAAATGTTCTTGAGAAAATCGTCTACAGATCTTGAGAAAATCGTCTACAAATTCTTGAGAAAAATGACATTATTTGTAAATCTGTATATTTTGGGTTGCGTAACGTGTGTGACGGTTTTAAAAATTTGAGTTCAGTAGACTATGAAAACAAAATCTGTTTGTTGTCAGGTTAATGTTTTTAAATCCAGTTCTGTTAGTTCATTTAAGAAAGAGTTTTCTTTTATTAATATCGTTTTATTAGACATGGTGTAAATGTCAATAATAAAAACCGCAAGTCGAAATATACAGATCTACAAATAATGTCGTTTTTCTTAAGAATTTTCTTATCCGCAGTAGAGATATTTTTTCAGAATACTAAAAAATTAGTATTCTCTTGAGAAAATCGCCTACAGCATCGCATTCTTATGCGACCTTTTAAATGTGTTACCCATTTAAAAGAATACCCACTACTGTAAAAGTTTTGACTGTTAAAAGAGGGTCGCAACCGAAGGAAACTACTACACAGGATATAGATTTCACTAAAATTTTAATAATACACCACAATAATAGTTTAAATAAATGTTCCAAATTTCAACGCAGTTGGTAAAGGCGTTATGTACAGCCAAACATCGGTGAAATTTGCAGAGACCTGTATTTAAAACGGTAAAATATATTATCCTGTATATTTCCATCATCTCCCCAAAGTCACAAAACAACTCTGAAAGCCGCCTAAATGCTGCAGGAATTGTAAACTTCTTACCGATATATCAATTACATTATGTTACAGTAAGTCCTAAAGTGGTGATAATTGCATTAATATAATTTATACAAAATTTTTAGTGAATTTTGAAATGTAATAATTTAGTATATTTTGTTATAATACTAGTAATTCATTTTGTGTAAAAACCAGAGTGTATAAAACTATTAACACACACATTTTACACATCCTAAATTACACATTGGAAAATCTCTTTTACACTTTTTTATATTGCATTTAAAAATGGTCATAAATTACAGAAACTTTCGTAATTTATGTACATAACTTAACAATCTCTACAATATTGTCACGAAAAGTGTGTGACCCACCAAACTGCTGCGAGGGGCAAAGAAAATTGACCTTTTAATACAAATATAAATGTATTAAAACAATCATACCAATAACCATATTTACAATAATGGGACCCTACTGCTGGGGAGAATCTCTTCTAGAAATCTGAGTCAGCCAACGGCTGACCGCTGTCCTTTGGCCATGGACTGGCTGACATTAGCCCAGTTTCAATAATATTTATACGCATTTGAAAAATGCTGACTACATCAAAATTATACTATCTATTGTAACAATGGGAACAGCCAGTCTATCGCTTGATTCTTAGGGAGAGCAAGAAGGAGCATAGTTTGGTTTGATAGTAACCTTTGCAACTGGACACTTTTTATTGTTTTGAATTTCACTTACATTGACACACAATCGATTGTAAATATGTTTATAAATTTGGTTCAATAAAATAATTTTATATTCTTATGTACGCCAAATAGTTTTTAATTTAAAATAATTTATTAAAATATGTGTCCAGCTGTAACCATCCCTCTAAGATCCTTTTTGTTGACAATATTTTTAACGCAGTCGCCAGTTATGATATTATTTTTCATACTTTGTCAAACTAGTGAATACGCTTCATCCAAAGTAATTCACACAGGAAGTTTAAAACCATTTTACTTTCGGGAACGTTAGTGTACTTCCAATATGTTCATATTAATTTGGTTATTATCCAGCAGTCGGAAGTCTGTGATGAAGGATATGATTTCCGCCATTCATCTAGTCTACTAAGTCTCCTGCCACTTCACAGTTCGCCTCCGGAGTGTTCCGGTCCAAGTGACAGTACTTCTAACAAAGTAATTATGAAGTGGTGCGGGTCAACAGCTTTCGACGGCGGATATTTGATATCTGTGCTAAGCTACATTTTCTGGCTGTTTGTGCTACGTCTGGCTATGATGCTCTAAGTGCGTTTAATTAATGACAAGTTAATTTTATGAGGATATTAAACCGACTACTTGTTGGTAGCTGTTTATACTTGAGGAAATAAGGTTACTCTTTACTTGTTACGGTATAAATATAACGAAACATAGCTATCTATGTATATTTACTTTAAATATTCAAACTTATATTGCGTACTGCCGTACAATACAGGGTGTTAAAAAAGAGTGTAAAATATTTAAGGAGGTAATAGTATGAACCAAAATAAGCAGAACAGTCGAGTGTGCGGATAATATCAGCCGAGGTAGGAATAAGTGGTTCTCTTGTTTGGAGAATCCTTCACGAGCATCTGCTTTATCCATACCATGTGCAACGTGTACAGGCCTTAAATCCAATAAATGATCAACAAGCACGTTTGGTTTTTTGCCGCTGGTTTCTACGTCATGATGCTGAAGACCCTCGTTTTCTTGCAAACATTCTTTTTACTGATGAGGCCGGGTTCACAAGAAATGGAGAGTTTAATTTTCACAATACGCATATTTGGGCCGACAAAAATTTTCATGCTCTAATAGAATTTGGACATCAGGCACGGTTTTCATTAAACATTTGGATGGGTATTGTAGGTGACAGGTTTCTAGGTCCTGTTGTTTTACCAAACCGATTAATAGGCGCTGCTTATCTCAAATTTCTGCAGAACACACTGTATGAGTTTTTGGAAGACATTCTATTGAATCAGAGGCAACAAATGTGGTTCCAGCATGATGGTGCTCCAGCTCATTTTTCCATGGTCGTTAGAGAGCATTTACACCAAACTTTTCCACATAGATGGGTAGGAAAGGCCGAACCTGTTTTATGGCCTCCAAGATCGCCTGATCTGAACCCTCTAGATTTATTTGATTGGGGATGCTTGAAGACATTAGTGTATGGTACTCCTGTAAATAGCCTGGAAGAGCTGCAGCTAGGGATTAATCAAAAGTGTCAAGAAATCTAAACAAAGGAGGGTGTTTTCAAAAGAGTTCGAATATCGTGAGACAAAGATGTCGTGCCTGCTTGGAAATGGACGGAGGGCACTTTGAACATCTTCTTTAACTTTGTTTTTTGTTTGTTACAAGCTTCCTTTGTCGGTATATTCCGAATAAAATAAAATGTTTGAAAAACGAATAGTGGTCCATATCTCCGCAACCGTTACTTTGCGGACCCATAGTCTTTTCTGCTTATTTTGGTTCATGCTTTTACCTCCTGAAATATTTTACACTCTTTTTTAACAACCTGTATACAGGGGGCGCTACTTAAAAGCTTTCAGGTTTGTCTTTTTTACTTATTACAGTATTTTTAAGTACTTTAAAAATGTATACAGGATGATCTAAAAAAATAATTTGAATAAAACTACTTCCATATTAAGTAAACCGAATTTTCTTTATTTTTTACCTAGAGCATTTAATTGTCTTCAATTTGCGTCATTATAATATTTTTAATATCTCCCTCGGTTTATATACAGAGCGAGGCAAAAAAATATCGAACAAGTTTTTTCAAAATAATTTTTTCTACCATCCTGTACATATTTGCAATGTACGTGTGTGTAAATACGTATATTATGGCGTATCGTTCAAACTGTAGTAAAAAGTAAAAATAAAATAAAAACCTGGGAAGTTATAAGTGTCGCCTCTTTATATAAAATTGCCATAGTAATTTTATTATGAAAAATATATTAATATTCAGGGTTTGAATCATTTTACATCATAATATGTTTTTATGAAACTATGGATCTAGAGCCGTTAATATTCGAAATAAGGTACAAGCTTTTACAGGTTTCCTTCATTCCTGGACAAATTGGTAGCGGAACGTAAATCTTCTGACTTCTAGGCTAATCCTCGTGATTAGTATGAGAGACAGATATATTATTATCATTAAAATATATCGCCAAATATTTAACGCAGGAAGCGCGTGATTTAAGTGATGTGATTTTTGTTATTTTTTACTTATCTCTTTTTTTTTAGTGTGAGATTTTTTGATTAGGCAAACTTATTTTCAAAAATAACCCTTGACTGATCCGTTTGGCCCAAGGGCTTATTTATTTAATCTTTATTTTTTTCAGAAGTGTGGCAAAAACCCAATAAAACTAAAGAAAAACTAAAATTATGCCACAAATAAATAGCTTCAGACAATAACCTTTGCATTTATGACCCAAACTAGATGTCACCCTATGGATTAAGAAGAAACATTTCTATAGCTGTAATCAAACTGCTTATCATCTACAACAAACAAACATTCAAGGACATGTTTTTAGTTTAACAGCACTTTCATAATAATTTTAAAATATGTAGGTAAAATTTATAGAATCTATTCGAGCACTATTAACCATTTCCGTTTATTAATTCTAGAAATTCAATATCCTTTGTTAGATATAATTAAATAAATACAAGAACTTGGAAATGAGAGATTGTAGGCATAGATTATTACACCTTAAATGTAAATGTGGTTTTATCTGTTAAGGTAGATTTATGTCCTTTTGTATTTATTTGAAATTTGCCATAGTCTAGCTTTGCGAGTCATTTAATTTTTCATGTACTGAAACCATTGCAGACGATTTAGGAATTTTCGTAACAGACTCAATTCGACCAAAAAATCAAATGAACTTTTAATTCTTGAATACCTGCTATAGCAGATTCCACTTGTCAGCAGATTATCATTACAAAAATTATTGCATATTACATAACTATATAAAATAAATCTTTAATTGTTGTGAGCAATATAAATTATGGAATTTCAGGTAAAATTGAAAAGCAAATTTTACAAATAATTTCTTAATGAAAACAATTTTATTTTAAAACAGAAAATTATAGTTATGTTTAATTAGAAATATATAAAATTAAAGTCGTACAGGGATATTAGTAGAATTAAAGAGAAAATTTTACAAACTTACAGTTTAAAAATAGTCTTGCTAACATTAAACTTCAAGTTAATATTTTACTGTTGTTAACAGTAATAACTATCACAGTTTCATCAATCATCATTTATTTATAAATGACACTATTTGAGACTTACTTTTATGTGAAATTAGCACAATTGAATATTGGAATAGCTTGCAGAATGCACTTGACATTGTTTGCAATTGATCTCTGTTTATTAGTTTATATTTGAATGCATCTAAATGTAATACCATCACGTTCACTAGAAAGAAGAATTCTATTAAATTTAATTGTACACTGAACGATATAATACTTCCTAGACCTTGTTACAGAATTTGGAGTAACACTTGATCCTACTTTATGTTTCTCAAAACATGTTGACACTTTGGGGTCCTCATTCAAGACTCCGGATTATACCATAAGACATTCCCAATAGTTAATTAGTGCCAATACATATACGCTATGATCGCTATTAATTACGCTTATTAGAATTTGCATAAATAGTCTGGAGCCCAATTTATTCCAATTATATTTCAACTTTTGAAATACTTCAATGTTAATTTAGTAAATCAGCTTAACACTGAAGCAGTCAAGCAAGCCAAGGAATAATTGGCCTGAGCTGAGTAATCACTTGAGCGCCACTGCCATATGATCAGCACATTTTTAACACCTGAAATTCAGAGATACGATAACTATAACAGGAACACTTTTTTCCAGCAAAACGAAGCCACTTCTCATGTCATTCTGCCGTTTGATGCTCTTCATCAATTATTCCCAGAAAGAGTCGCCAGTCAAAGAGGGGATATTAACTGGTCACCGAGAAGTCCCCTTCTGACCCCAGTTGATTTTTTCTTATGGGGCTACCTTAACAGTAACGTATAAGCCTCAATGCTACAAGATTTGAGGGATACAACATTAGAAATCAACGCTATCCCTCGTACATTGCTTCGGCGAGTTATCACAAATGTTAGTCCGCTATTAAATGAGTGTGAAAACGTAAACGGTGCTCACTTACTCAATGCCCTATGCCACAAATAAAAATATAATCTTTTCTTTTATTATTCAATTTATTTGGATATATAAATTCGGGGTGTTTATCTTTAAATGATAAAATAAGAAAAATGTTTATGCAAAACTCCTTGACTTACTGAACGATGCGTATTCCTCTCAGGATTTTCTGCATGATGTTTTGTGTAAGATTTTTCATATCATTTTAGACTGTCCAGGTTTGCTAGACAATGTTCAATTCAAAATACAACAATTTGCAGTAAAAATTAATAACATTTCCAACCTTACTGCTGCACTTAACATAGGTACAATTTGTAGCATCATCTTTCAAGATATGAAATTTTCTGAAGGAACAATGAATATGAATCTAATGTTTTTTTGTTGTTCAACGTTATACTTAAGTAAAATTTAGAACTGTTCTGTAAGCGGTTACTTTCTTCGTTTTTTTCTTTGTTAAATAATTTTTTTTTCTTTTTTATTGTATATCGTTTACACTCTTTGTATGTCTCATAATTATTGAATAGAGCTTTGTTTGTGGAATTGTTCATTAGCATACCTAGATGTTTCGTTTCAGAGAGCATACATAAGACTGAGGGAGATTTGATATATACCTAGGTACTCGTATTAGCTTAAAATACCTCTCTATTACAGTAAAAAATGGGATTTATTTTTATCAGATGTTTCTTTCCACTCTCTAAAGGAATTAATACAATTTACCATTTCCGCATTTAACAAAAATGCTTTGCTACATACTGTTTTAATTAGTTTGCCTTGAAATACATACAGAGTGAACCTTCAATAAGTTATTTTAAACAGCAGTACAGTTCACTATGTAATACGCAATTTTAATAAACTTTGTGATTTTTCAATAAAAAACTTGTAGATTGGATGGACATTCCACAGCATTGCCAGTGTTATACGAATACCTTGAAATTTAACTTTTTATATAAAATAGGCTTCAAGAAAGTTAAGACTTTTAAAATACATAACAAAAATATTTATAGCCACCTCTTCTCTTTTGCCATTTTTATACCTCACCAATAAAATATGTCTATGTACGTACATGAAATTGAGATATTGAAAACAGATTACATACACACGGTTATTTAAATGTTTACATTGGCATAATATGTCCTCCGCTTTTGTTGAAAATTTCGATGAGAAAATTCATTTTTCATTAAAGCACGTACAATATAACTGCTTTGCGTCAATGGTCTATCACTAGATGCATTTTCTACACACATTTTAATACGGGGAAATAACTTGTGAATTACTTCGAAGTCCTACTGCAATCGCTACTATTAACACACAAACAGCATGCGCGCACTTACAATAACTCAATTGAGAATTATAGTAGTTTGTTTGTTTTCGGATACTCTATGACCATTTTTTAAGTACATTCCACAACAGATACAATCCCTAATGCCTTCAAGCATACTATGAAGAGTGGAGAGGTAACAGTTTAACAACTTAACAAATCTTGAATTTCAGTGGTTAATACACCACGTTCAAAAACCGCGAGATTTAACACACTAATCGTGAGTTAATGAGATTTACTACGAACTTGAGAGGCACACGATAAATTTTGAAATCTGGGACCTATGGCCATCGCCAGCAATCATTAATAGATCCGTTGTTTCCACTATTTCCAGGCGGGAGTAGGTGGGACGTCCACGCGTATTGGTTTTCATTGCGGCAACTAGCATTACATTGTTGTAGACAGGGTGATATTTTTGTAATACTTTTTAAATAGTAAACGTGGGAATTTAAGACACCGGATTTATTATAAATATCATGAGAACAGGAAATATATTAATAATTATTGGACTCAGACGAAATATGCATGCTGCGTGTGACTTACTACCTGAAAGCAGAAAGCATGCTACTTGTTTTAAAACGTATATTATCAAATGAATACTTGCTACTTAGAGCACATCGAATATTTTGCTAGTTTGCCACGCATGTTGATGCGTTCATATTATTGTGAAGTAGTTCTTATTGTGTTATCCATCCATTCATAATGTCTACCAAATGTATGCTGGACCATGAACAAGTTAATATACTTTCTGAAGGTATACAAGAACAGAAGTGAACAGAAGTTGCTGGATCATATATACAGGGTTAACTATAACCACGTGTTCAGGAAGGAATAAAAGACAATAAAAAATTATTTCAGAATTTTAGCTCGATATTTAAAAAATGGGGCAAAACCCTCTTTTCCTACGGAAAGTCGGCGCTTATGACAAGCATCGACTGAAATGGCTTAGATCCATAGATAAAGCTTACATCTGTCAACAATATCTTCTACTACGTGGTCGTTTTTTTGCAGCATTTCTAAATGAAGAAACGAGAAAAATTAACATTGTTATTAGTAATAGTACCTGATAGACAGGAAACAGTTAATCCAGTTAGCTCCACTATTTTGCATTCGTTTCATTACAAACCGGCAAAACTACATTTTCATTCATTACAACCGCTCACTACCGATAAAGTACACTTTCCGTAGGTACAGTTAGATAAAATGCATATTTATTATAACAAAATCGAACAAAAGGAATACATAATAGAAAACATTTAATGTATCCGTGGCAGTCTTGTCCCATAATCTAGAAAAACAAACCGGCGAACTATATTGTGGGAAAATATCTGCATCCAACACACATGTCTTTATTCAATAACTATAAAACGTTTAAAAATTAAAGAAGGCACTAAAAACTGAAGAAGAGCACAAAACTACAACATAAACACATGGTAAACACAGAAATTAAATGATGACATGACGAGATTGATGGGGAATTTTACCGTCGTGTTATTAGTTGCCTACTCTGACTCGCATAGGTGGCGTTAAATGAGGATTTAATATAATTTCGAAAAAAAAAATATTGTTCGCTTTATAAATAACCCTGGAATTTTGTTGAAGGGCGATTCCGTTAATTCTTAATTTTCTCTACCCCCTCTTCCCCTGTATAATAATAATACTGATTTCTAAATTTATCTAGTGGAATGCTCATTAGCGAAAGTACTTGTAACTCTTTATTTACCTAATATAATTAAGAAAAAACTATTTCTTTTTTTATGAAATACCTAAATTAATATTCGACTACCTGTTCATTTTCTCTTTCATTTTTATACATTTACTTGCCTTAAAAAATATCTGTAGTCTTTTCTCCACAGTAATAACTCTACAATAATTCGTATGCTGTAGCTTTCATAAATTCAACAAGCTTGTTGGACGGTTCTCTTTTGATCCCATAGAAGTTTTGGAATTTCTGAGGATACATTTGTAGCTGCTGGGAAACAACAAAAGCACTGTGTATATTAGTATTTTCTCATAAGTATGAATGAATCCACAACCTCCTTCTTGTTTTCTTTTTCCTCCTTGCAATCGCCGCAGAAATGATCACAATGTCGTGTTCTTCCAAGGATATTATTAAGAATACAACTTTTTAAGTGAGCTCGAACTATTTGGGATTTGGATGTAGCAGCACTTTAGTGACTTTGGTGTGAAAATGCCACGGGAAGATGCATGCTACAACGTGCTTCCTACTTTCAAGTAGCAAGTCGCATGAGGCATCCAACTTTGGTTTGAAAGCCCTCTTACATATTCGTCTTTAGAATACCAGAACATTGTATACTGTTTCCATTCCAACCCTTTAAACAATAATAAAAACCCAAAAATATATAACGTCGACATTACGAGAGCAGTAGTTCAAATAACGTACAGATCACAGGTCGAAATGACATTAAATCCAAATGTAGGCAATTCACAATACATTTCAGATATTGTTGTCAAAACTGTATGCATTTTATAAAATTCTCCAAAAATCTTTTTCTCCTGATACTGAACGCATACTTCATGATAATTATTTTGTCATTCCACGTTTTGTGTATTCCAAGTTTATTTTTAAAAGTAAAAGTATTTTTAAGTACGTAATTGTTCCACGGCTGAAATCGAAATGGATTTATCTGAAGAACTATTTTACCGACCCCGAATTTCCATACTCACAACGAAATAGATTACACGTTGCTTGAGGTTATGTGGCAGCATAGAAAACATAATTGTGGTGAAAACTTACCTTTAATGTGTTGTGTAATTGTGTGAAAATCATGGTTTTCCGTTATTCTTGATAAAATAACTTAAAATGGACTAAAAAACAAAAATGTAAAACATAACCACTACCTAATATTAGAACGTTTCGACAGTATCACTACTGTAAAAACTATTACTATTCTTCAAACATTAGTCACTAAACTATTTAACTTTTTTATATTTCTGTGTGATGTGCTACTGAAAATAAATATTAAACATTATTGTTTATACAATATTGTCCGTAAAGGTACGGATTCGCTGGTGCGACTGCGGCTGCGACTGCGACGGTGACTCGTCGCCGACCAATAGACAGTCTGAATGTTCTCATCAACACCAGCATTTAGACTGCCTATTCGCCGGCAACGAATCGCAGTCGCGAGCCGCAGCCGCAGTCGCACCAGCGAATCCGTACCTTAAGCAAGTTACCGTGAGAATGTACGGAAGTTATAAGCATTTGCAAAGCAATTTACAAGTATTTAACGATCAGTAAGCTATTTATTTGTACATAATTTTAGTTTAGTTTTATAAGGTTTTTGCCATACTTCTGAAAAAATAAAGGGTTATTTTTTAAACTAAGTTTGCCTAACCAAAAAATCTCAAACTGAAAAAAGCAGATAAGTAAAAAATAACAAAAGTCACAACACTATCGCGCACTTCCGTATTATTGACGTTTCGAAAAACTCTCTGTTCTCGTGTTCAAAATAGTAGTTAAAGTATTAAACGTATGTCATGTTTGACAGTTTAAAATTTGTTATCTGCTTCCATAGATATGTTAAATGATTTTTATTTCACTGTTACTTACTTCTTCTTGATACAACTGTAGCCAACAATTATCAATGTTTACTGAACGGTTTGACACACACTTATCTCCGTTCAACAAAATAATTGCGGTCTCTTAATTTTCTTCTTGTTGCGTTACCGTCCTTCTCTAAAATTTTTGCCAAACCCCATTAAATCAAATGACCGTTTTCCCAAGCGTGTTCGCAAATTTTGGTTTTTTCAAATTCCCGCCTTTTTATATAATTTTTATGTTCCTCAACTCTAACATTCATAGGCCGAGACGTTTCTCCAACATAATGTTTATTACATTCCAACATAATGTAAATGCAATTTTTTGAATTTTGTATATCATTTTTTTGGACGCGTTTTAGACAAAACTTTATGCTTTGTAGCTGCCTATAATTAGTGTTACTACATAAAGAGAACAAAATTTCGCCATGTATTTAAAGGCAGAAAATTACTTTTGTTTAGGACTTGAAAATTATAAGGTAGGGACCTACTAAAAATAATATAAGTATCTATTGTACTGTACATTTCGTGTTCACTCACTGTAATGTAATCCTACAATGATCCTTTTTATATGCTATGTTCCAAGTAGAACAGGGAATATATACTTTCATGTTTAGCGGTGTCCTTTTGTTTAATATGAAATTAGTTCTGTTGTTCATAATTGTAAGTTAACACGAAAATTTAGCATATTCAGAGCCTATTATTAAATATTACGCTTTGAGATATATTTTTGGAGGCAAATAAGTACATGAAAACTGTTAAACGGTTATTATAAACAAAAATATATAATGCTAATATTATCTTATAAAATGATGTGATGTACCTAGGTAGATTTAAGGATAAATTATTACAAATGTACAATTTTTAGAAATTAAGGAGCATGATGTTAATAGTAATGAAGCAACCAGTGTGGTAAAAGAATTAACTGAGCATGACTTAAATTTTAGGGTTGGAATCTACTAACATTTCTCGTTAAAGCTTTAGAATTATATGTAGAGATTCCAAAAAAGATGACAGAAGTTTATGAAATAATTATCGTCCAATTGCTATTTTAAATGATGTAGCCAAACTGCATGAATATACAGGGTGGCCAGATGAAAACGAAACAGAGACATTTTTAGGAACTGCGTCAAGATTGTAGCAAAACGCTCAGACCCGTCGATTTTAGATTAAAGGGGGACATTCTTTGCTGGTATTTTTAACTCAGCCACTTTCGCCCCCAAGCAGGGGTAAGCATCACCTCAAAATATTTAAATAGCATAGGGAGTTGCGTAATGTTTACTTTGAAAGCTCTTACATTTCTCTTTACAACAGACTTTTAATTTTATAATTCCGCTCAATACTTAATAAGAATTTTTATTTTAAAGTTGAAACTTATGTATTAATAACGGTAAAAATTTTACTCATTCGAGTTAAGTTCGCCAATGGTATAAATTCAGTGTATCTTGCACATTGATTTTTGGGGATTTGTTATCTCTTTGGTAAAAAAACTTTGGTAGTTAATTAATAGTGTTTTTGACAATTAAACACTATGACTTATTCCATTGCCTAAAGGGTAGGTATCATTTCGCTTCACTTTATGAACAATAAATGGGCGAATAGAACAGCTCAGTTATTTAATGAACAACATCAAGATCGACATGTCAGGAGGAAGTAATTTCTAGAGTTATTAAAAAAAAATCAAGAGACGGGGAACGTAGCCAATAAAAAACGAGAAATTGAAAAACCTATAGTTTATGAAGTTAGTGAAGTTGCAGTCTTGGGACAAGTTTATCTTGATCCTACTTTAAGTACGAGGCAGCTGGCATCTGTGTCTGGGATCGATCGAACTAGCATGCAAACCATTTTGAAAAAGAATAAATTCCATCCATACAAAATACAATTAGTCCAGGAACTTCATGAGGATGATTATGACCGCTGTTTGCAATTTTGCGAAATAATGATCGAGCAGAGGACGCTCCATAGCTCCTTTTTAACATCTGTTTTCCGATGAATGCAGTTTTTTCTTGAGCGGGGCGGTAAATCGTCACAATTGCCGCGATTGGTCAGATTCAAACCCAAGAGTTTTTCACGAGGTGCATACACAGTAACCGGACAAATTAAAGTATTGCCTGGAATTATCGGTGACCGGCTGGTGTTTTTTTTTCTACCTGGTAATTTGACGGGCCAAATGTATTTGCAATTGCTGGAAGACGCTATTGACCCTGCCTTGATTGATATTATTGAAAATGTTCCAGAGTATGATGAAGATAATTTGAATTTTCAACAGGACGGTGCTCCTCCCCATTATGCGTTAATTGTCAGTCAGTATTTTGACCAACGTTTTCCACGGAATTAGATTGGGAGAAGAGGCAGCATTGAGTGGCCTCCACGATCACCGGATTTATCGTCTCTTAATTTTTTTGTGGGGACACCTATAAAGTAAAATCTATAAAACACAGCCAGCGTCGCTGCAAGATTTGTGTCAAAGAATCGTCGACGAATGCCGTTGAATCACTCAGGAAATGCTTCAGAATGTACGCGAATGTTTCGAACAAAATCTTTATTCTTGTATGGAAGTGGGCGGTCATCAGTTTGAACATTTTTAATCAACTAAGTAGTAAGTAAGCAATTAAACATAACTTAAATTTTAGAATCTAAATTTCTTTTAAAGTATTGGGCGAAATTAGAAAATTTAAAGTCTGTTGTAAAGAGAATTGTAAGAGCTTTCAAAATAGATATTACTCAACCCCCAATGCCATTTAAATATTTTGGGGTAATGCTTACCCTTGCATGGGGGTGAAAGTAGCGGCGTCAAAAATACTAGCAAAGAATGTCCCTCTTTAATCTAAAATGGACAGGTCTGAGTGTTTTCCTACAATTTTGACGCAGCTCCTGAAAAAGGCTCTGTTTCGTTTTCATTTGGCCGCCCTGTATTTTATATGAGAAATTTCATGCCCATCTTCAGCACTATATTTCTCCTAACCAACATGGGTTTTGTAAAAAGAGGTCCATGGAAACTAATCTTGCCATGTTTGTTAATGAAGTCAGTCAAGATGTGAGCGGGCAAGTGGACACAGTTAATCATGACAGTCTCCTGGCTAGGTTAATGCACTATGGACTTAGTGATCACATAATAGTACTTCTGTCATTTTATTTTGCTGGTAGGTATCAGTTTGTATCATACAAGGGTCTGAAGTCCAATATATTCTTGGCAAAGTCTGGTGTGCCGCAGGGGTGCATTCTTTGGTCTCTTCTTTCCCTAGTCTTTGTCAATGAACTTCCCAAATGTATTCAGTCTGAGTGTTGACACTTCGCAGATGACTTCAAAATTTTTAGAGAAGTTAAAGCTGATTTGGATTTTGAAATTATTCAGCAGGATTTGAATGCTTTGTATGAATGGCCTGTAAAAAATAAATTATATCTTAATTTAGATAAATGTAAAGTAATGTCATTCGAGGTCCAAAGATTCTACCGTTTTTTCGTATAAAATTAGTGACACCCATTTAACTAGATGTTTAATTATAAAAGATTTAGGTATCTATTACATTTCAAAATGACTTAAAATTTAATAATAACTTTCGAACTATCACTGCCGAAGCATATAAACTGTTAGATTTTATTAAATGTTCAACCTATAATTTTAAAAACATAGATACCATAAAGTGCTTATATAAAAAATAATATCATTGTTCGTTCTCGCCTAGAATATGGTGCTCTCATATGGAGTTCTTCCAAACAGTCGTCCAAGCAAACCATTGAAACTGTTCAAAATAAATTTAGTAAATATCTTTATTATAAGAAACATTGCACCAATCCACCGTTTCGTCATTATCTTGCTATTCGAAATGATTTTAAAGTACGCGCTCTAATGTTTTTGCATAAAATTATAAATAGTGTTGTGGGCAGTCCTTATCTACTATTTAAATATCAAATCTATGTCCCAGACCTCAGAATACGTCCCCCGCACTCTGTCTTTAAAGTTTCCTTAAGTTACTCACTTGTGATCAGCTTTAGTATTGTAGGTAACAAGTATCTTAATATTCTTACTTATGGAGTTTATGATGTTAGCCGTTTTAAATTTAATAAAATGTTGAAGTCAATTGTAGATTAATTTATTTTTCTCAGTTGTGCCCGCCCCCTGCAGTTATTTGATTATTAAGTGGCGTTTACCATATGTATGTATACAAATTTTCATGTTATACTAGATGTTGTCTTTTATTGTTGCTTTGTTTTGTGTAACGTAAGAAGCATGTAATTAGGCTGCAGCCTGTTTGCTTCAGCATTATCGTTATTAAATAAATAAATAAATAATGTAATCTGTATAATCAGTTCAAATACATATCAGTAATTAATTAAAAATATCTCGTATAAGAGTGTATTTTAAAAAACCAGATTGAGGAGGTGGGGACCGAGTTCTTCTTGAAAGAATACTGAGAGTAGTTCATATAACGTTTTTCATTAACCCCATATTACAGAGTGTTGAAAAAGTTACTCTGAAGATAGTTTTTGTAATTAACTTTCAATGGGGTAAAGATAAAGGTAACAAATTTATACACGAATTAATATCAATGTGCGCTGAAAAACCCGTGCTTTGATAATAATAACGACAATGAAAGTAGTAATGGCAATGGTAATGATAACAGTATGTAGTGTCAAGGGTAATGCTAATGTTATACTCGCGACAAGAATTCAGACGACTTACGTCATACGAACAAATGAATAATTCATTATATTTTCATGAAAGTATTTAAGAAACTGCAATTGATAGTAATAAAACTATATACTACACTAAAAGTTTGCATTGTATATTGCACTAAACTGCAAAAAATTATTGTTTTTAGCGCGACCAAATATCGAAAATTACGTTGACAATAAAAACAAATGTGTAACGTCAGACGTAACGTAAGACGTCTGAATTCTTGACGCGAGTATAGTGAGTAACAGTGATAAACAGTGACAGTAACAATTAGAAAAACACCATTAATGATAATGATGATGCTAGTATCACTATCTTTAATTTTAACTGCAAGAGTTCAGAAGTAACTAACAATTTACGTTGGAAATTCCTAATCAGCATTCAATGCAGGATTAAAGAAAACAAGGAAAACATTATCGATTGATAGGTACTCATGCCTCAAGCTCGCAATATTGCCTACACCGATTCAAAGACTGACGAAGACTTCCATGATGGTTGACAATTTCCTGGTTGGTCATGTCATTGATTCTACTTCTTGATGTTCAAAGAGACTTTGTTAGATATTCTTCTGAAGAAAAGAAAAATGTGCTCAAATTGACATTGACAATCATTCCAAAAATGGTTCAACCCATGACATTTCTTTATTATTGATTATTAGTATGTCACAGATACAACCTCATAAATAAATCAAATGCTTGGGGAAACTTGCGATACTGTAATTGAAAAGAAAATAAATATTCAATATGCCACGATAAAAAGTGAGAATATAAATGATTCCATAATGCACAAATCAATATCACCCAACTGATAGAATAATGAGACATGTTCTTCTTATAAGATAAACTAACAAATAAGGCAATACATAATACTAATTAACATTTAAAATCACACATAATGTCATTCTGAATGTACTATTAAATTAATTTGACAACTACTGTTAAACAATTTTAAATAATGTTTGTGTTTTTTGCTTCTAATCGTATACTCTTTTAAAGTGTTTATATACATGCGATAGTGAAGTTTCTCTGAACAAATGCTATAAATTCATCACTCTCCCATTTTTACTTACGTGTTGCGTGTGCTACTTATATTATTAACGTAGACTTAGTAAATTGCTTGCAGATTCTTAGGAAAATAGCCGGCGATGAAAACAATTCAGTGCCGTACATGATGTAGCAACAACATTTAAGGCGATCCTATACACAAAGTATTTGAGAACGGAGACATTACATATAAAGATATTTGCATTTCATTTGTCTTAGGGTAAAATTATTTCCAGGAATTTCCAATTTCATGGACAATTTACATAACATTATGTCTAATGGGACAGCCAAGCAATTGTGTACATATAATAAACGTTAAATTGGAAACTAGCCATTCACTTTAAGAAGGACGTGTAGTAGTTATATTTAACTATTATGCAGTGTGTGTCACTCAGGTTTTATGTGTTTTGATGCAAAACTAAAAAAAAAAACGTTCGAACAAGTCACTGTTTGTGTTCAGGGGGATATATTTTACCCATTTCTCAAACTTTTACCCCTAAGCAGGGGGTGAATTTCACCCTTAATGTCTTAAATACAAAATGGTATTGTATGATACATCATTTTAATGTCATCTAGTTTTAAATTCTGATCAATTAAGAAATTAAAGATAATAAGCGGATTAAGTTAAATATATCAGAGTATAGAGGAGTAATATTATAATGAAAACGTCAAATAGCCCAATGTTGAACTCTATTGAACATATTTATTTAAGGCAGATCAGCAATGAGGTTGGCTGATATGAACCCTTAGATAAAATGTATTGTACGTACATTTCTTTTGTTAATAATTGCCATAAATATACTTTTGATTCATCATCTTATAATGTTTTTTATTGGCATTTTTGTTTCACTAAATTACAAAACAAAATTTCTGAAATTGAATTTACATACTTACCAAAAATTTAATATACTTTTTCTGAAAAGCATTCGACCAACTATATATATATAAACTGTGGTTGCAAAAGCTGAATTTCAGGAAACAACAAACAAGCTAATGCCCCGATGAGCGTTGAATTGCACCTGATAATATATAGCAAACAGCCATATTTTTAAAAATATAGATTTTATATAAAAGATTGTTTCTATTACTATTTTTTTTATTACTTAATTTAATGTTATTATGCTACGATCAAAGTCACTCCTCGGCGCATAACAGGAATTTCTCGGTCACACGAAGTACTAAGGAATTTTTTATAAAATAAATAAGTAAGAGGCATAGCTTAAATTTGATCAACCATTTTTTTATAAAAATTTCTAGCTGTATAGCTTACAGCTTTAATTAGTATATGTTATTTCTTTTCTCCCAATAATATACAATTTTTTGAGCTACCACAATTTAAAAAGATATGAGCTACCAAAGTTCAAATTTTAGCAAAGTTGCCCTATATTACGGTACGAGTACATAAACGTCAAAAAGTTTCCAGAGTAGTTAAAGGCAGCTTACTCTAAAGATGATACAAATTTCCAGACATTTTTTAAATCACCATGACAACGAAATAAAATACAAGTGTCTAATTGGTTAGAAAACGTCAGTATAAAATTTCCTCTTAATTACAGTTAAAATATAACTTACTTCTTCTTCTTCCTTTTATACCATTACGGACTCAAGAATGAAAGTAGTTATTTTGGTTACAAATAAAATTTTCGGACAAATCGTTGCTGTTTGGAATTGCAGATCAAGTAGTCCAAAAAAATTTTTAGGTTACAGGTTATTAAAAAACACATTCAAACCTCTTTTTACGCATGATTAATGTGGTCAACGACGAAAATACTGAGCTTTGGAGTTTAATTGTCATGACACCATAGTAACAAGATTATTTTATGTAAACACAAAATAACTATTGACGTTTATTTTGCATATAGGAAAATAATGTTGTTATGACAACTTTTTAGGACTGAGTTCGAAAAAGACATCATCTTAGGGACTCGATTGAGTCCGTAAAATAACTATTTTTGGAAGCGTATACAAAAAAATATATTAAGTACTGCTAAACAAGATATTTCCAAACGTCAAAAAACTTCCAGTGTAATTTCATGCAGCTTATTCCAAGAAGGATGAAAGTTTCTGGAATTGTTTTAGCAACGGAACAAAACACAAGCTTCTAAATGAGATACTGAGATCACACAGATACTGCAGGAGTAATTCAATGCCGGTCGGGGTATTAGTCCGCGGAGGAGTTGTTCTTGTAGTATCATTTACAGATTTAATGGCTCGTCGCCCAGGGCGAAAGGTCTGCGTTAAGTACCTGCTGCAATGTAGGTCGCTTCCTGTAAGTCGAGCCGGTTAGGCCGAGCAAGAAGTAAGCAGACCACTTAAATCTCACCAGCTTCTAATTGATTACAAAACATTGGTCTCAAATTTTCAATACAATTGTGAAATTACACTAAAGCTGAATTCCCACATCGTATCTTGTCAATTGAACTTATTCAATAATATGTAGTAATGAAATGCTATCTAGAACCTAGTAATGTTTAAAATGATATCACACTATTTATTGTGCGTCTTAAAATCGCGTACATTACACCTGCACGAACCAGAAACGTTTGCTCATGAAGATACCCATGTTATTCAATGAAGCTGCGCATACTTGACCAACACCAGTACATATTGTCACCCGCAATAACCGTCACAGGAGGTCATGTAGGTGACCTACAATTTCTATGCCAGGCCGCGCTATTCCGATGTAAGGTCTGTTTCCATAACAGTCAGGAATTGGTTTCACTGAAATATTTGATTAGTTAAGTTGTGGATGTTTTTTCGAACTGTTGGGTACTCTCGTTTATCAACAACCTCTATTTACTTACCTTAAATAAACTGCAAGTCTTTCGTCAGATGACACTTCTCTGCAAAATCTTGTGTCATAGAGCTGTAGGCGAGGACGAAGCGACAAAATTTTTTTTGTGACATTCTAAAATACTGAAAAAAAATTGTAATCGGACTCCAGTTCAGGAAATAAATGACAAAATTCACCTTACAGCTTTCTCTTTTTATCTATAGGGTGAATCCAATAATTTCTCTGTTTCCTAGCTACAGACTTCCATGTTGTACACTCAACTAATACGTAAAAACTTCAAAACGCATACCACACACAGAACCTGCACAAAAACTTATGGTCAGTGCTGGACAAATGTACAAAGTCAGGTAGGTACGGGCTGTACTAACTGCTCCGTGTAGGCATAATGTGCGTGCTCTTTTAGAAGTTCTCTATGATTTTCTTCCATACAATCCAATTTTTCCTAATTATAATAACGCATTGATGTTACTTTTCTAAAGAAATATCTAATTCCACATAAAATCATTATAAAGCAACAAAAAATATCTGAAAATGGCACCTATGTAACGGTCCTAGTCGAGCTAAAGGTGGATTAAGAATTGAAGTAGGCGCCACTGATATGAATGGGTTTTATAAAAGGCGCACCTTCTATAAAAAGCTCAAACAGTGTATACAAAGAATCACGCAACGTTTGCCACGAAATCTTTTGTCGGAGTTTATTCACATCAGAAGCCATACAAGACGTCGAAATTATATGTCTGATTTTCTTATTAAAGATTTGTAACACCACGACTGACAAAAGAAATAAGTAAAATTGGAAACATTGATTACGAATGAAAATGTAATTAAAAAAGTTAAAAATAATACTATGATTACCAATTATTTATATTTACTTGAACATTTTATCTAGCTAGAGAGTAAAAGAAAAACTTTTGTACATGGCTGTTTCCTTCTCATCGCACTCCTAAATCCCGAAATTATAATAGGCCTCAACAGAAAAGAATTAAAATATTCACCGTATATTCATTAATTTAATTTTAGTACTTACAGGATGGACAAGCGTTGGACTCAATCAACTATATTCCGAGAAGAATTATGTATATGCCTCACACTGGGACCACGTCTAGTGTCTAGAGCAGAATATTACGGTATCAACAAATAACGTGAATAATGTACAATCGTTTGCAATAATGATGATAGTCTTTAAAATTAATATTGCAATTTCTTTTGAACGTATCCATAATAAAATCTACATTTAACATTAGTACATAGTTGTTTCAATCAACAACAGAGATTTAATAAAATTTGTACTCAGAACTTCTAGAAGTTCAAAACACAAAATATTTTATAGCAGTGATTAAGAATGTCCCTGTTTGGATATTTTGTGATCTCAGCAGGGCATTCGACTGTGTCAATCATAAAAAGCTTTTATACAAATTGCAAAGATGTGAAATTCAGGGAAGGGCTCTCAAATGGGTAGAAACATTTTTGACAAATAGGAGAGTTTTCACAACGATTTCAAGCATCATTGGGAATGAAAAAATTATTTAAAATTCTGCCACTGCTCAAGTAAATATGGGTGTACCCCAAGGATCTATTTTGGGTTCTATTCTTTTTTTAGTTTATATAAATGCTGTGGAGCAAATTTCACCCGAGGTTCATTTTACATTATATGCCGATGATACATCTTTAATTGTATCTAACAAATCCGACGCCATACTCGAAAATACATGTAACGAAGTACTCAAGAAGTTGATAGATTGGTTTAATCAAAACTCATTGTTGCTTAATTTTGAAAAAACTTTTTATTTGAGATTCCATAGTGCACAAAAAAGTTGTTCTAATTTGAATATACATATAAATAATCATGCTTTATCACTACCTAATGGTGCTATCAATTTCTTGGGTTTACGTATAGATGAACATGTTTCTTGGAAATCACATTGCGACTGGGTTGTTTCAAGAGTAAATTCACTTAATTATATGATTAGAAATCTCCGAGTGGTTTTATCGGAGACACAACTAGTTATGCTATACTATGCTCATGTTGAGAGCTGTCTAAGATATGGATTAATCTTTTGGGGTCTGTCCAGTAACACCAACAATTTTTTTATCGCGCAAAAGCGCATATTACGAGAAATAAAAGGTGTATCAAACACTGTTAGTTATAAGAATCTATTTAAACAATCTAAAATTTTGACTTTTCCATCTTTGTTTTTATTTGAAGTGAGTTATACATTTTTAATAATAGGGACATATTTATAACGCACAATCATATACATAAGATAAACACAAGAAATAATGGCAAATTCTATTTATCTCGTTGTAGGGTATTGGCTGCGTATAAGTCCCCTTCAGTTTATGGCTTGTAGGTTTATAATCGTCTTCCGGAACATGTTAAAAATGTTTTAACAGTTAAATCTTTTAAAAATAGATTAAATGAATATTTATTAGATCAATGTTTTATAGTGTAAACGACTTTTTTATCAAGAACATAGTTGTTGTATAAAATATATATAAATTGTGTTTTAAGAGTTCTATATAAAAACAAGTTATGTTTTAGCAATGAGCTTACAGCATTGATACGAGTAAAGCATGTCCTGATAATGTCTTATAAAAACGTTATACTATTATTCTGCTTTATGTACAACTCCATCACAACTATAAAGCTAACATTCGACTTTCTTTTAATTTTACGACATATGTCTATTATAAGTAGCTATCTTTATATTGGCTATACAATGTTATACTTATAAACTCATTTTCAGGTACGAATAAAATTTTACTGTGATAAACGAATAAAGTAGGTCGAAAAGTAACGCACCTGCATAGTACTAAAAAATAAAGATACTATTTTCGTTCACAAAAAACTGAAAATTTAAATACATGCACATTTGCTGCTAAAAAAATATCCCCAGTTCGAATTCTAAATTCCATATATTAAAAACTCTTATTTTTAATCAGCGGAAGTTATTTTCATGAAAAATTTCATGTAAAAGTTGTTGTTTAAATTTTTTTCAAGATAGACGCTGAAAAGCAGTTGGAATTAAGTGAATAAACATGGCGCTACTATAATAAAAAAGTTTGGTCATTTCAGAAGCATTTAAAATACTTCAATGTTATGTAAAAGCGAAACATAAGAGCATTATGTTTTGTAGAAAATCGTTTGCTCGTGTTAACTACCTTTACGAAGCTTTATTAATGTCGCACAAAAATATTTTAATACAGCATTTATAAAAAGTTTTCTGAAACTAAAGTGCTGCATAAATGGCGTAAGAACTAGTAATTTAAATAAATGACTTCTATATTATTAGTCGTGTAGATTGCTACTATAGGCATTATGCAGTAAAATGACCTCCTGCAGCAAAAATACTGTATAGGTATGTGTAGACACAAGAACGTTCTGAAAATAGTTTAAATAATTTCTATAAAACGGTTTTCTTGTAGGAATTACATTATTCTCACAGATACTGATAAATAGCAAAATAACGTCTGTTAACAAAAAAGTCTTAAATGGTACAATAATACCATGAACTTACTGTAATGTAACCGCTACATATCTTTTATATAAATTTCTCGTATTATAATTTTGAATTATAAGACTAGTGTGCTACTTATTAGGTATAGAAAAAGCATGTACATTAAAAGTTTATTCAAGTCAGTTTGATTTGTTTCTGTGATGTATTTCTTAAAATAAAGTCACAATTTTTTTAAAACGATACCACTTGCGTTATTCTATGAAATAATTTCAATCTAGAGGCTGAGGTCGCTGCACTTGTGTACTATATGAGTGTTAAGTATCATGCACAGAAAACGTACACGCTAAGTTTGTCCTTTAATTTTATTCACATGTCTGCATTACATCTGAAATGAAACCATGAAATTTTGTATTTATTAAAACTTACCTGTACGTTGCAGAAGAACGTTGCAGCAAAATATATTTAATGATGTCTTAGCACAAGATAGTTACATACTAAAGTATAATTTAATTGCAGTTGGCAGTGAATGAATACGAATGGTTGCAAAAAGAATCAGAATTTAATGACACATGCCTCCATTTATTGGGGGTCCTTGACCGAATACATGTTGTAATAATGTCCTAAGTTCATAGTAACTCTGAATATTTTAACTATAAGCATTCATTCAGCATTGCTATGTTTGTTAGTGGTAAACCACAAATTTTGTTTCATATTTTGCGTCATTGAAAGTAGTAGAAGAATCAGTAATGGTGGTGTATTCAGAAATAGTGTTTTATTTGAAAGACAAATATTTTAAATTTACCACCACCTGAGTTCCTTATTAAAAGCTCATCCATCTGTTTTATGGCTGTCGTTATTTATGTTGGTAGGTTTTCCTTAATAAAGCGATGGTTATAGTTGGATTGAAAACTACTGGGATTTTAATTCCTTCACTGACAAACTTTGATGTTGACTTTCGTAAACACAATCGTTCTTTTTCCACCTTTAGAAAGAAGCTTCTGATTCCTCCACATTTTCTAATAATTCTGACGTAAATCAAAACAAAGAATGAATTTTTTACCAAAACCGTGTTTAACATATATATTTTAAGAAACATACCTCAATATTTTAAGTGTTTTGGCTTCGTATACAGATTTAAGGAAGCTATGCATGATTTGAAATGTAAACGAGTTTGTGGTATATTATGTCACTTGTTCCTGTACAAGATTTTATAAATTTCTTATATTTATTTAGATGAATTCGGTAGTATTCCATCAGAGTCTTTCTTATTTTTTTTAAATCTTCTAAAGATACTGGAAATGATAACGCTTGCACAATCCGACGCCAAGCGCCAGCATCATGATTCTTGTGTGCTTTTGTCGAGGATCCCATAAATAAGGTTCCGTTTGAAATACTTCTAAAAACTCTATTATTTTTTCATTAGACCAATTCATTTTACACTCTCAAAGTTTCCGCGACATTTTTTAACTTGAACATTAATGATACTATTTTTTTTTACTGTTTAAGAAAGGTATTTTAAGCTAATATGTATCAAATCTCCTACAATTCCTATCAATGAAGTCATATGCATGCTCTCTGATACCAAACATCTAGGTATGCTAATGAACACCCACAGACAAAACTCTATTCAATAATTATCTAAAAAATGTATTTTATTTACTAACCTGATATACTCTATATATGTAGTGGGAACTCGAAATTCAACCACAATAGATGAGATCTGATCTATTTCTGCATTTTTTTGGATTGCTTCATCAGGTGGCCTCCTTTAACTTGAGTCAAATATCTAACTATAAAAATTATTATACCAATAAATTAAAATTATTTGAAATTAAATGTCAAAATGAAATTAAATAATGTCGACAGCGTCAAACTGATTAACTGTCAAGTATCATAACGACCTACTAAAATAAATAAAAATGTACCTTTTATGTATACCTGAAAATATATGAAAAAATCAATGATACTACTTACAGCACAGACATATAGAATAGCTGTATTGTTGAAATGTGTGCAAATAGTTGCTGATATTCTCTTAGAAGTCCTTGAATTTGTCAAAAAAATAAATAAATTGGAAAAACAAATTTAGATTCGGAACTGAATTGTTAGGCGTCCTCCAATTTCCTTCGTGAAGTAGCAATGAGGATATTTAAAAATCATCTACGACTAACTATTAACTATTTGAAGTTGTTCATATGATATATTTTTTTAATCCTATCAAAGAGATCAGGTACATATTAATAATAATATAATATATCTATACCCGGTCTGTCCATTCTCTAATTTTGGCGTTTATTTTTTCAATTTTCGACGCCATTTTAAACCGTGTCATACTCAACTTTGATTCAAGTAAATGACCGCCGTCTTACTCAACATGGAAGTGATCTGTTCATTCAGTGTACTTGAATGAACTGGTGACACGAACCAAGTAACGTCAAAGAGACTTGCAGAGACATCCAAGTGTACTTGATCCAAGTATACACGGATCGTGTCAACGCGTCATAATGCAAGATAGTGCGAGAATTAACGGAGTTAAGCGTTATTATGACCCCAATATAAGTCGACAGATTCTCCATCATTTTTCCGGTCCCATGTAACTGTGATTAATATGAAATAAATAATTTGAAATAATTTTTGTCAATCAGATAGTACTGTGACTCAAAACGTATGTATGTAATTATTCTATACTAATATCTAAGTACTAACAAATATTGTATAATATCAGTTTCCGCATCTCCATCAACCCCAGTTTTTAAGAATTGAGTTTCTTGTTTTTAATTATACTTTCCATATAGAAAGAAATTTAATTAAAACATGAAAATGCATACTAAAAACCACGCATTTCTGTAATAAATTTCAGGAAAGTGTAAAGCCAAACAGACATAAAAAATACCTTCTAACAAAGGATAAATATTTAAAATACCTACTTATGATCCAGGATATTACAAAAGTTTAAATGAGTTCTTAAATATCCTACGATTTTTAAATTTAAATTTTTTATATCTCAAATTCTATTGGTATACGCATAACTTGCATTAACCAATTTTAAACACAACAAATTTGTTTCAGTTTGTTCACACCAATTTTTACATTTAAAGCCCACCACTTCATTTGAATATTCAAGGAAATTGTATTTTTTGCTAACGTATTAACCAAAAAATCGTTACTTATCATAAAATTTCCGTGTACAGCGTTATTCAATATTAGAACGAGACCGTTTAACGATGTCATGGAAAGTGAAGTGAAATTTTATTGAAGTGAAAAAGCGTATAACTGTGCCCATCTGTATTATTTATTCACTTAATTTTAAGTTAGTTGCTAAAATAATTATTTAGCTACTTTAATTTAGCATAAAAGATCTAATACGTGGAATTAACCTTCAGTTAATTCACGTAGAAAAATACTGATTAAACACTTGTCTGGATGTATGGATTTTGTTGTATATATAAATAATAATAATAGTTCTTAATTCCACTAGTGATGATTATTGCTTCTTTCTTTACTAAACTGTATATACCGTATTTAATAAGCAGCTTTATTAAAATTAGGAATTGTGTTAAAATTTTTAACAAACATGTAAAGGGAAGGAAACGATTTTGAAATTTTTTTTATGCCCTGATTACTGCTCATACCTTCCCAAGCTATGCAAAACTGTCAAGAGTTATATTTTTCAAAAAATCAATATAAAATTTACAAGAGTGTGATACCCCAAATGAGGACAGACTATATACAGGGTGTTAGGGGTTTGATTGTCATAGTTTTCACAGACAATAATAGTATCAAATTGAATAAAGAACCTAACATGAGTCTTAAACATTGGTTTCTATGAATTTACTTAATAACCAATAAAATTCGATATTGTAAATTGAAATTCACTCTGTCTAATAAATAATGATCGTTTCTTATCTAAGTTGCAACGGTAAATCTTCGAATAAATCAGAGAAAGTATATTGCAGAAATTCCAAATAACTTTCGTCATTTAATCGAGTTGACAAAATAACTGGTCCCATCAAATAACGATCAATAATACCAGCCCAAACATTATATTAAACTTGCGTTGAAAATGTCTAGGAGTATATTGCATAGGGGTTTACATTGGAATATTTATGAAAGTTGTAGCAGGCCCACCCTGTAGAATTACAAAGTGAGTGAGTTAGTGCGGTGTCGGAGGGGGGACTGGACAAGGATAGTGCTGTGCGCGACTGGGAAGTGTGTGAGGTAGAGATGGGAAATCCGGTTCATTTCGCTGATCCGGTTCACCGGTTCTGGATCTTTGTAGTGTACCGGTACAGTGAACCGGCACATTAGAGCCGGATTCGTCCCAAATCCCAAACTCACAATAGATCCCTTCAGTGTTTGTACAAAGACGCATGTATCTGTTTTATGCAGGCCACAGCACACAGCGCACAACCTATACCTGCGTTGTGCAAACTGTCCGGTGCAAGTTTGTTTTCCCATGTCGGTATAGAATTTGATATTAATTCTTCCCCTGAAGCGCGAGCAAAAATTTTCCTGTAGCATTACAACTTCTACATAAAATGATAAAGATTAAAAAATAATAAATGTGTACAATCGTTTGCAATAATAATGACACTCTTTAAAATGAATTTTGCGATTTCTACTGCTGACATATTTCCAATGAAATCTACTTTTAACATTAGTTCTTAGTCGTTTCACTCACCAAAAGAGATTTAATGAAATTTCTACTCAGAAGTTCACAAACTGTTTTGAGAGAGTGTCATTATTAGTGTAAAAGCATCTAAGTACCTACTATAATTCATATATAACTTAACCCAACCAAACGATCTAATGTGCATAAGATATATTTTTCAAAATTCAGGGACACACTAAATTTGCAGACTTTAATAAAGGCTTAGTATACCAACAAAAATAATAACACAGAAAAACAATGTTTTTATTCGAGCACCTGTGGTCCTCTAACCGTTGCGTCGGGACCCGGAGCTGCTCGCTCAACTCTTCATTTCATGACTTCGGTACAATACTGCACGTTAACATTCTGTGCTTACAAAGATCTGAGATCCGAGTCGGATTTTTAGAAAGAACCGGTTCACTCAGAGCAGTTCTAAGAGCCGGCTCAGTGAGCCGGGTCAGTCATGTTCCACCCATATCTAGTGTGAGGCAGTGTGGCAGTGACCGTCTAGCTGTGTGAACGTGCAGACGGCTGGCCCTTGCCACAGCAATTTATGCTGTACCCTTGTTTTCTGTCTATGTAGTAGTCATCTGTTGTTTAATATAATAAAAATATTTGTCAGTAAAGTGCCGATTGTATTCCGCATTGCCACCAAACCAAGCACCCACGTCCCTGAAGATTGTAAAATGGCTTCCAAGTAAGCCGTTGAAAAGGTAACAAAGTTGTGAACATTTGTAATTCCTCTACGAGTGAAACAAGCCTAATCAATGGAAATAATTTTCTTGTGAAAATTAATATCCTGATGCAAGATAAACTTGCAAAAGGTCACTCGTCGATCCAAATCTTGAGGCAATAGCTTCTTTACTTTTTGAATGTAATATGGATGTAGTAGATTACGTTTAAGAATGCGGTGTACAGAAGTTCTTGATAGTCCAGCTTCTCGAGTTAAACGTATAGTAGGTACTAATATATACTTCATTACACTAGGGCGTTCTCGAATAATATTGTCTTTCAACATTAGAAAATAATAATAATATCTCTACCCCTCATTCTAATCACGAGGACTAGCCCAGAAGTCGAAGACTTGTGCGGGAGAGGGGGCGGCATATTATTATTAAGCAGGCCGCATTTGCGCCCAGGAACGACTTACGTTGGCAGGCCCTAACCACCATTCAGTGCAGGAATGAGGGAAACTTGGAAAACCTCATTAATTAGGGGGGTAGTCAAATGTCATTAGGTATCAATCTCTCACAGTGACCCAAGCCAACATTCTTCCACTCTACCATACCCGCAGAGAGGGTGCCAATCTCTCCACGAATATAGCTTATATACGGTCTACCGGCTGCGGGGGTCGAACCCACAGCGATCCAATTACATCGATTCAAGTACTGACGCCTTAAGCCGCGCGACCACTGACCGATCCAAATGTTTCTCTATAGGGAACCACTCGGTTTGGGAAATCTCCTACGATATTCTTCCACACGTCTACAGTTTCCTTCACAGAAACCTAGCAGAAGTAACATGTCAACTTGTTCGCTGTATGTAAATTTTCCAGCCATTTTTAACAACAAACAGTAGCAAAAATATAATGGTTTTATTACTGCCAAATCTTCTAATAAACACTATTAAAATACTATTTCAATTAATAAATTTTTTTCTCGAAAACCTTACAGTTTTTTAAAATTCAGCAACAGGAAAAAAGTATTTTAAATTAAATTCTGCGCGGGACAGTATCATTCCTTTTAAATTGAATCAATCAAAAAAAGTTTGGGACTCTCTATATGCACCTGCTCTATGTCGGTTCTTATGCGGAACACTCTATATATGCGCCGTCATTGCACCATCGACTAGTGTGTAATATTTATATTAAATATAATTCTTTTACCGTACCTAAATAAACGCTGCAAAGTGAGACTGTTACTTAAAATAAATGCAATATCCCTAAAACGAGTTATTTAAGTCGTCAAGAAAACAGCGCCTTCTCCCATATTAGCAATATGTGAAGGAGTCATTTAGCACCTGCTTAACTGCTGTTGGGGCCTTTCTATCAAGTCCTGCGGTAGTTCTTGTCAGCAACATATCATCTTTATCTCCCATTTTGACCCTGACATGGTCTTCCATTTCCGTCTTTATTTCGTACTTACTGTCCCCTCCCGCTATAAACTACATCGGAGTTCGGTACCTAAAATTTAATGCGGAAACTTTCGTCAACTTTGCTTTGTTATGTATGTCTTAACTTTTGTGTGCAGTTTTTAATATTAACATGGAATGATGTACTACGGAAAAGTATGTGAAAAAGTGCAGTTGCATGAAAATAAATTCAAATCACAGTCAGTGTGAAGACATTTACGCAAACATGAGCTGTATGATAGTATACAGGGTTAATTATGACTTAGTACGAATATTGTAAGAGGGGATAGGGAAAAATTTTAATTAACGGAATCACCCTTCAAAATACTTCCAAACGTATTTATAAACTATATTAAATCTTTATTTATCGCCGTCATTGACCTTCTGTCAGTCGCGAGGTTAGGTATATTCTGCCATAGTCAAAGGTGTTAAACGTAGTGACAGGTCACCACATTGACACGTGTATCAGTTTAAGCCGCTTTAAAAGAAAAAAAATCTTTACAAAATGTAGATTATTATTTAATGATTTAATGAGAAATACGGTATGGTAGGACAGGGAGGCAGCACCTACCTTAGTAATATTTATTGAGGATTGATATTTGGAGAGATTTTAAGAATGTTGTATCATTTTCTGTTTTCTTACTTGCTTAAATTAAAACCTACAAAGATTTATGTACTTGCTGTGGACCTCTCCTTCCCTCGACCGTTCTTTTTGTGTAAAGCTAGATACCTACTTGGTTTGGCGGTCATGACCAGGTCGATTCCTTCGGGAAAAACACAAAGGATAACCACAAAATACACGCAAATGTACACAAATACATAAAAACACTGCCACACGTTTACCGCCATGGCCTTATAACAGTTGTTCAATGTTGTTCAAAAAGTATTCAGCATAATATTTAGTGTACTCGGGAAATGTCTTTGGTATTACGCTGCCACATGATAATATACACTTGTCACATTCCCATCAATCACCACCATATCCGTCATCTAGACATTTGAATACAACATGTTTGTAAATACACAAAGAATACGCGGAAAATTAAATTTGCGAAAAGCACGTAGTGAAAAATTATTTCAAACTAATCAGAGTAGTGTAACCGTATAAAATATAATTTAACATCTACAGACAACATCTGACGACATCTGTAGGCCACTAATGCAAGGTGCACTTCACGGCGATAAATTTATAAACTTCTTGTGTTGTTGTGAAATTAAATTCTGTTAATACTAATAATAGCAACAATATTAACAGTAATCGACGATGTTTTCATAAAATAATTAGTAATATTTTAAACTATAACATCTCAAGATGTTTACAGTGTTCTGTAAAAATGTTTCTTAGACCCTTAGAAATAACTAACTTCGCATGTTCTTTGAGGTTTGGAGAGTATGCAACTAGCAATGCACTATTCTAGGTTATGTTCAAGTGTTATGTTCAAATTTTTGTACTTAGTCATAGTTAACCCTGTATAGGTTGGTGGTTTTAAAGCTTTTACGGCCGATGATATTATTTGATGCATAGTGGTGTTCTGGGTTGTTACGCCGTGACTTCGGTAACTGGTTGCTGCCAAAAATAGAAATAAAGACCACATCCCTAGCATTAGTCGGGATTTTTTATCTACCCTAGTTGTTTTCATTTGAAAAATATGAACTCTATAACCGAACAAGACCACATATTAAGAATCACGTATCGTGTCAGTTTGAGATATCATATCTTCAATATTTCAGACGTAGATCGGAAAATTTGTTGTTAGTGCGTAGGAAAATAAATTGTCCACTGTCATTATCTGGAAAATGTAATAGAGACCAGTGAATCACTGTTTGTAACTTATTGTAGTATTTCAAAGAAAAGTGGTCAGGTGTACTTTATTCGAAAAGTTTACTAAGGATCAAAAATCTAACACAATTAAAAATATTTGAATAAATGTCAACAGATTTGTTAAGTACAGTCTATTCCTGGAAAGAAAAACAATATTTTTTAGATAAATTAGTATTTATAAAAAAACTTGTAAGCAAAATAGTTACGTAATAAGTAAGTGTTTTTATATGATTTTCTATTTTACCATTTAAAAAATAAATAAAATAAAATTTTAAAGCGTTGTTATATTAAAATAAAAATTTAAATAATATATTTCATAAAATTATTCCTAAATATACGTAATTATTATTATGAAGCATTTTAAATTCATTCATTGGTATTAACAAATGAAAACAGTAAATTTAACATTATTAATTTTTTGTAATATCTGTAATGGATATCGAAGTATTACACTGAAGCTAAAAGAGAGATCATATCAATATAATTGTTCTATGCGGATTTAGCTTATACTAACGTTAAACAGATTTTATAATTACTTACTTTAATCAAATTCTGCAAAATCTGCAAATGTTGGTTTAAAATTTTGTTCCAGGATTGAAAAAGCTTTGTTACAAAGTTGGATTAGATTGTAAGTTAAGTAAATTAGACGGGTTCAGTTAGGTTATAATGATAATGGACGCAGAAAGTTTTAGGGAAGTTAGTTTTAAACTTTGGTGCTTTTCTGATCAATACCTTTTACTTTGTTGTTCAATACAATCATATTTAAGAAAACAATATAAGGTCTGTATTATATTGTTAAGATAAGAAAAATTACATAATAAACTTAATGTCCGAAATAATTTACAAAGAAAAATAAAGTATGAATTAGAAAATGAAAAGAAGTTAAAAATGAATGAAAAAAGTAAATAGAGCAATTGAAAATGTGAATTAAAACACAAAAAGATATGCGTGACTTAATTTTTCACATTGGAAATAGGAATAGAAGTTGTCAATATTAAAAGCAATGTAAAATTTTACTTTCATGGATTGTTGTAATTACGTACATCTTTTAAATACTGGTTCAGTTGAAGTATATTAAATATACAGGTGTCCAGAAACTCTCCTGACAAATGAAGACCGGAGATTCCTCAGATCATTTTAAGACAATTTAACCCAATTCACCTAGTCGAAAATGCTTCCTAAGGAACTAGAGCTCTTTGAAGATGGCGTCTTGTAAATAGTTTTGTTTAAATACCTCCAGAGCGCTTCTACTTAAAAACAAAAACTGGTATGCTTGTTTAGCCTTCAGAGATGAATCGATTCATACCGGTCATAGGCGTCCGTTTTGGGTAGGTCAACGGTTATTTTTACGCATAACTTCTTTCTATTTAACTTTTAAGCATTTGTGACACTAGATTATTAACGAAAATTTTCAAATCCATTTTTCTAGAAAACGGTATCCTAATGAGTTAAAGTAAGAGTACCTTTAGTACTAGAATACATCAAAATTTAATAATCTAGTGTCACAAATGCTTAAAAGTTAAAGACAAAAAAGTTATGCGTTAAAATAACCGTTGACCTACCCAAAACGGACGCCTATGACCGGTATTAGAAATTCGCAATTGATGGAATCGATTCATCTCTGAAGGCTAAACAAGCATACCAGTTTTTGTTTTTCTAAGTAGAAGCGTTCTGGAGGTATTTAAACAAAACTATTTAAAAGGCGCCATCTTCAAAGAGCTCTAGTTCCATTAGGAAGCATTTTTGGATTAGGTGAATTGGGTTAAATTGTCTTAAAATTATCTGAGGAATCTCCGGTCTTCGTTTGTCAGAGAGTTTCTGGACACCCTGTATATATATAATAGCTATTTATGATATACGTGTTAAAAGTAGTGCTACGCTCGTTTTTAAATCATCTTCACTCACAAAATAAAATCACTTTTAACACGTATATCATACACTATTTTTTCTACAAAACAATCGGAAGAACTTTAAACTCAATAAAAATAAGAAATCAAAAAATACCACACAGATCGCAATGTTCTAATTTTACTATAAATGTTAATAGTAATAACTAGTTAAAATGTTGGTTTGTACTTATTTAAAATAAAAAGTCGTTCATGTGTTTGTTAAAACGTTTTTTTAATTTTCATAACAAAATTTAAATAAACTTTGGTGACTAGTGTTAACACCAGTGTTAAAAGTAACTTACTTTTAACACGCGTGTCAAAAATTACATTTTTAACATCAAAATGACAATTAAAATGACCACTTTTAACAGTTTTGTAGAAAAATATATTTTTTTCTATTTATCTACTTATATTTTATAAGAGTATATATAAACCATGATATAATGCATTCAACACTTCTATACTTTAACTTATTTGACTTCATGCGATTTTTTACACCAATTTTTGGCTTTTGAAACCTAACATTAACCAATGTAAATTATTAAATAAAGACTCAATTCTTGTTAAAAGATCTTATTTGTTAACTTCTTAACATTATATACAGGATGTAGTCTTGCCTTATTATCTTTTAAAAGATCTTAAAGAATATTATTAACAGTGAAATGCCCTAACAACAGACAGATAAAAGGAGATTTTATTTTCAAATATGGTGAAAATATTGAACGTTACAAATTAATAAACACTGAATACTGAATATCGAATATAAAGCCTTAAACTTTGTTGAAGAAGATTCTTCTACTTCTACTGTACTAGAATAATATATCACCAAGTAGGTATCTCTAATCGGATTGTCTCGCAAAAACTGACAGAATCAATGAGCAAGTTGCATTAATTTTATATTGATTTGAAATATATTACACGGTAACGTAGTGAAAGGTCAGAATATGTGTCTGGCGCTAATAATCGCATAATTAAAATATTAATAAATTGGCATGGAATGTTAAAAATACCACATGGCCGAAAAAACATATATTAGAATGACGTCACACGCCGTGCGCGCGGTTTATGTTTCCGTAGATATAGGTGACAGGTGCAGTGTTACGGTGTTGATGATGTAAACAAGCGTTTGATTCTTATGTTTTTGTGGTATTTTTGGGTCACAGATAGTGTAAATATTATAGATAATGCAGTGCAAATTCCATGATGCCGGGAACCGGTTTTGTGTAAGCATAATCGGACGATTATTATTAATTGGTCAAGAGTGGGTTTATTCAATTTTATACTTATTAAATTCATTGGTGCTAATCCCATTAGTAGTAAATGCGGGAAGTCAAAGTAAGCAGGTGTCTATTATTTTCCGTTTTCAACATTACCATAATTATTAGTGATGTAGCGAACTTACGGTTTTATACAATATAGACCCACACGGGAAAATTACGACGATAATGCTGTTGGTTACGTCCAGATAGAGGGTTTTACTTGAGATATTGTCACAGATTTCCCCCGTCTTTTTCTTACTGCCAGAAAAAGAATCCGTTAATTAAGCACTTATCTTTATTAACTAACTCTGTACACTACTGAATACTAATTACAGCTGAACTAAACACTATTTCACTTTTAATCGCTATCTAAATCGCTCTGAACACTCCAATTCAAGACTGTAATACAAGACTGACTAACTCGGCTGTTTATTCTCCTTTTATACCCATCGAATATTCCAGGTATTTTCCAGCATCTCTAGATCCATTTTCTAGCATCTCTCGAACGACTCGAACGCTTCTCGTGTTTTCTCAGATTTTCTAGTTGCGCCTCGATTAACGGCAATTTGTTTGTTTACCAGAATCGCGTAGGGGCGATCGGGGCAACCTTAGCATTTCGCCGTACCACAGTCGTCGAATTGGGTGTGAGTGGGGCAAATTCTGTGACAATATTTATAAAATTATGCGATCTGAGTTAAACTACTTGTTTTAATTTGAAAGTTCCTGTGTACGTCGACAAATGTTGTGTTTGCAAGATGGTGCGCCGTAGTATTATAGTCGTTTAGTTCACCAAACAATGTCTTTGAAAATAAGTGGATTGCTCGAGGTCGTTCTTCCCTGGCCACCTCGGCTATCCGACCTTACACTACTAGATGTTTTATGGAAACTTGTGAAGAAAACAACGAAATACTTGGCCTCAATGAAGTAGCGACAACAATTCAAAGACAAAGCTTAGACTTAGTTATACCTATTCATGAATACGTCGAGTGAGACCGGATCAACAAGAAGACCATAACTTCAAACAGCTAATTAGTGATTTTAAAATACGATGTTCGTACAATTTATGAAAATAAAATACCAAAATAAAATGTATCTTCATTTTTATTAAGATGTGATAGCTTCTCTTAAAATATTTAATCAGTTCTTAATAAAATCTCAAGACTGTAAACAACCATAAGAAACAACTTTTAAATAGTTACAGTCAACAGTTTTAAAAATTGAGGACGTGGCAATCAGTCCGGAAATTGTTCAACCATTGTACAAATTTGTTTATCTAATATATTAGGACACATTACGTCAACGATGAGAAATTTGTAGTCTCCCTTACTTTGTGTGGGGCTTGATCAATGTCTAGCAATTAGATACAGAAAGTTGGCTCAAAGCTAATTTTGGGCGATTTATGCGCACGGTATGTTTATACATAAATAGTACGGTAAATACTTAATGTGCAAGTTGATTTCGTGCGGCAAACCGTCAGATTATCTGAAAGTGTAATTTATTCTAGGCCAGAGCATTCGGGAGCTTCGTGTACCGAATATATAAATAATAAAATAACTCTATGGGATTTCACACTGTTTGCACATACAGATCGTATTTTCCACTTCATACACTTCGAGCTTTATGTGGCGTTTGTTTCATAATTTTCCCTGCAGCAACCCTACAGTTCGACTTTCTAATCAATTAGGTACATAGCTTACAAGCAACAGAAAGAAGTGGTAACCAGTTGTATAATGTGCTTGAGGAATTTTAAAACATTTTTCTTTATCTTGCAATGCAATGGAGCCCCAAGCAGCACAAATAAGTTTACAATAGCTTTTAGAATATCTATTGTGATAAACACACAAGAACAAATAATTTGAGTGACATCAACACATATTAAATAAAATATTTATAGGTAATAATGATACGAAGAAATAATAGAATTAAATAAAGTTGTGAGGTTAACTTTGAATTTAGTTGTTTTCACATTTTTTAGTAACCTAATAAATGTAGAAATCATAATAATTAACTTACTGCTATAAAAACAATACGATTGAAAAATAAATTTAATTGAATGAATCAAATCTATTAATTAAACCAATATAATTATAAATACAATTAATTAATAAATTGAATAGATTATAAAATCACACGAAACGTAAATCGAACAGGACACATAAAAAAATAACAAGCAAAAAACTTACAAGAAGATTAAGTGCGCGGGATTTCTATAACAACCAGGGGATACCTTGGAAACTTATTTACAAGGGACGCGGAATTTTGGAGACGACGAAAAAAGAAGACGATGCGTCCAATTCCAGTTTAAAAATAAAAAAATTGGATAACACTGAGATCCAAGCACATATCCAGACCATCGGAATTCGTTCACCACACACCGAAGATAAACAACACCAGCTGATGTACGTTCCAAGGCAACACCATCTAAAAGATGGTGTTGGATGGCACTATAAAATTCAAAATGTCGGATGTAGGGGTGATCCAAGATGCCTACAAACTTTCGTCCAATAGCATTGCAGTATTTTTGAGACTGAATGACGTACAAGGAATTTCTATGATTTTTGTGATCCAACTAAGTGTTAGTTATATTGAAATTTTCAGTCGTTTTAAAAATTTATGTATGGATATATGTTGCTAAACATTACTATTACGATATTATTAATAGTTTAGAGCACATAAAAAAATCCCAAACAGACAGTTTATTCTGTAGCCTATAATTAAGTAGATTAGGTATGCCAAGTGTTTTCGCTGCTGCTACAAAATATGATTCAAGATTTCAGTAAGATGCTTTTGCCTTCAAATCATAACTTTATGACTTATTTCCAGCATGGGCAAATTATTTTTACTAGAGAAGCATTAAAGGTTGAACAGTTTTGGAAATATATTTCAATAAAAACTTACCTCATGCTTACAACTTTCGTAGGCCTCATCTATAATTATATCAGATCAGAAAGAAGGAAGTTGCACCAATTTAAGGCATTAAAAATTCACACTTTTCTTGACAATAATTATTTATCTGCTTAAGCAATATATAAAAGAATACTTTTTTGTGAACTTTATATTGAGGTAGCTACTATTACCAAAGTTTAAGTCTAATAATATTTATTCCTTAATGACATGTCACTCTGTACGTAAATTGATGAATTTCATTTAAACCAGTCTAAGAAAAGTAGAAGCGAAATAGGGATACCTCATAACCGCCGTACTGGCAGGTTTACAACTTCAAAATAAATTACTGCATTATTTAATATCAAGTTCTTTACTCGCAGTGCCACAGACAAACATTTTTTATTTCATTTTCTATTAACATTAATGGACCCACAATAGAGATCTTCTTGTGGAACAAGCAAATACGCGCCTCGTTATTAAAAATCTAGAATAGACTTATTGTTTGCCTTGATATCAAATTGGATTAAAAAACTGGATTTTTCGGGGCAAATAACTTCAAGTTGGGATCATATATATATGAGCACTCAATCGAGTGATATAGCGCACTTCTTTCCGACTGAATCTTTTCTGCTGTTCCACAGACATCTTTTATTGATAAATATCTGCTGTCCTAGAAACTGACTGGAGCACTTGTTCCAGCAAGATGTATTTACTTAAAATGCTGTGCGCTTCTTAAAAAACATATATGTATACACTTGCCGCAACATAAAAGTTTCCAGCCCAAATCAGTATTATATTTTGTTTAAAATATGATAATTTAACTACATGTCCGTTACACGCTAAGAAATCATCTTTATACGCTACTATTTTGCAAGTAGTAAAATAATGTAGAGAAAATTGTTCACGTTTCATTTGTAAAAATGTTGAGAGTACTAAATAGAGTAAAATTTAAGCAAGAGCGGGTAAACCATATTCCATTATCAACTATAACCGCGGATTGTTATTGAAACACTTGTTGCCGTTGTTGTACCATTTTATTTATTACAAAGTACTAAAAAACAATCACTTTTAATAGTCGTTACCACGCTTAAGGCCGCTTTATATTTAGGCAATGGAGCATGCAATGCAATGAACACTATTTTGCAGAAAAAATCTTTCATGCAATATTGTAAGGTGTCATTTGTTTAACATTTATGCAATATATTGTCCATTGCCAAATTAGTAAAATGAAAATGATTTCGATCTGCTGATCTTCTGCAAAACCATCAAAACATACCGGTATTGTGTACTGTGGTGTGAAGTTTCAATCAACCTAAAGTTTCAATGGATGAAATAAAAAAGAAAATTATTATGGTTAATTGGGGTTAATTCACTTTTTACTTAATTCCTCGCTGTTAGTTCCATTTGTGTAGGATGGCAAAACTGAATATTACCAGAAAAGGAAGCAGAAATTCACGTGCAATGCAATGGACTGAAAATTGCGTCGGTCATTAATTTTAACTTTAATGCGCATGCGCGCATGCAATAAGAATTGCATAAATGTAAAGCGGTCTTTACTAATTAAAATCTAGCAATAATTTGAAGGTCACTGATCTAACAGTCCTAGTAAATATATAAAGGACTTATTTAGTATGTTAATTCAATAATATGGTAGGTATATATTTCCCAAATACACTTTTCGAATTAACAAGGCTTATAGTTTGAAAGTCTACATCACATACAGTAATGATTTTAACATATTTATACTGAGATTTACACTATTTTAAGTAACTTCTACCAAATATTTGTTAACAGTAGTATGTGTACTGAGGCGGTAAAGTGAACGTTTACCACAAAAGCTTCGCCACGACTGAGATTGAGCTTTTGCGGAGTCATCACTGAAGATGCCGACAGTGAAAAGTGGCGAAACGTTTGGAAGCATGGGATGCGACCAGTTACAGAGGCGGCTACGGAACGTTTCAGAAGACCACATTATCTGAGGAACGGTTCCTATCATAGTATTCGCAATACCAACTATAGTAGCCGAAATAAATATATGGGCGCGCTCCAGGGCAGGTTAAACAATCCTGGCTAATGCTAGGGATGTACGCTTTAATTTCGTTTCTAGCAGCAACCGAGGTCACATCATAACAACCGTGAAAATCACTATGTGTCATATAACACCGGCCGTGAAAGATTAAAAACCACATTAATTATGCGTTTACTTACAGTAATTTTACAATTTTAAACTAACTGTTAGGAGTATATAGTTAAGAAGCGAGACAATTTCACCCATGGAACGACAACCTGACTTAAGTGGGGATCATGTTAAAACATGGATATAATACAAACGAATTGGAACTTTGTTTTAAGTGTTTGGTCGGGCCCTAAATGATTTTTACAGTGGAGAGTGACTTTATTTCTTTAAGACAGTTCGAGGGTGAATGTGTGCGTTCATATTAAATTAAGTTATTAAATAGTGGACTAGACAATTGTTTTAGTAACCTGTGCTGTGTTGATTATTAGGTGAGTTATATCACTTAGTACTTGGCATGCGTATCATTTGTTTATTGGCTAAGTTAGTAGTTGATTAATTAATTATCGTATTTGAGATTATTTATTGGCCGTTAGCTGTTTGTGACACGGTATTTTGAGGTATGTGGTATCCTAAGGCTGTTAGCTGCGGTGATACAGTCCGTGCGGTCTGGTTCTGGTTAAAGACCTAGTCTGCTATGAACTATCTCTGCAGAGGTGGTCTGGTCAGTGTGCATTGTTGTGTTGTTGATATCCAGCTGCAGTCTCAGAGAGAATATATTTACTAGTTGATCTAAGTAGTACATGTTGATGTTTAGAGAATGTGAAGGTATGCTTGGGTACTCATGTGTTTCACTCTTATTTGTTGACAGATCTTGAGCTTGTTGCAAGAGCTTCATGCCAGTAGGCGATACCGACGGCAACTTTATCCTGACCTAAGCTCAGTAAGTGTTTTTGGTTATTGTTTAATCATAATTATATAGTGTACATATATAGTACATAATCAGTTCACGCCCTGTATGAGTAGAAACGCCCCTGACAAATTATAAGAAGTAGGATTCATATAAACAAATGCCTAACAAAACTGACACTGCGATGACAGATATCTAATCCACCACCTATTGACAAAAAAATTCTTTTAGCTTCGACTCGTAGCCGTCAGCTTGTCTAATTTCGCGCCTCTAAAGGCTTACGAAAATAGCATTTTCACCTAGTGTAGGATAAAAACTAAATTACATAAGCGTCTTTGTAAAATTTACCAATTTGCGATAAAGTATATTTTACCCTGTTTCCGTGGACTGCTTTGAACAAATAATGGTATAAATTTCGTGTAAAATTTTGCTTGCTATGCACACGTGTGTCTAGATAAACAATTTTTGACACGTGTTGATGCAACCTAATCATTGATGGTCAAAACTCCTATTAAAGGGTCGAAGTCTGCCGCTAGCTTCACATAAAATCCCTAAATTTCAATATATAGCTAGGATAACAACCTGGCTATACAGTGTTAATATAGATACATATAAGGAAAATGTAAGTATGATTTTTCAACAAAAGATGTCACAAATATACCGTAGAACTAAATGTCAACTCGTAATACAAATGTGTAATATGGGTTGCAGTTCCCTTTGACATGACTAATCTCTGACGTGACGAATATAAATTTACTTCTCTTTTCTTTTGAAGCTCCGGCTTATCTGAATACCACAAGTAAAGTTCATACTGAAATTTTGTAGCTATTTCTGATTTTACTTGTGTTTTGTGTATTATAGTCTGTTATCTACCCATATATTCTTTATTATTAGCTTTTGTAACAATTTTTACTGTTTTAGAAAAGTATTTTAAGCTAATATATATCAAATCTCCTACAATTCCTATCAATGAAGTTTGACATTGTCGACATTTAATTTCAAATAATTTTAATTTATTGATATAATAATTTTGATAGTTAGATATTTGACTCAACTTAAAGGAGGTCACCTGATGAAGCAATCCTAAAAATGCAGAAATAGGTCAGATCTCATCTATTGTGGTTGAATTTTCAGTTCCCACTGTCAGAGGTTAGATATCTATAGAGTGTTTTCATTAAACCAGGTTAGTAAATTTAGATAGATTAATTTCTTTAGATAATTGAATAGAGCTTTGTATGTGGAATTGTTCATTAGCATACCTAGATGTTTGGTATCAGAGAACATACATATGACTTAATTGATAGGAATTGTAGGAGATTTGATATATATTAGCTTAAAATACCTTTCTAAAAGAGTTGTTGTATTGTGATATTGATATGTGGAAGATATGCGGTTGTAATCTGTTTCTTGCCCTACTAATATTATATAAGAACTTCTAAAGGTAGTAATATAAAAAAAAGGAAGGTAATTATTTACAACAGCGTAAACTCCCCAATTTTAACAAAAAAGTTCAAAATTGTAACCTCTATGTATACACTACATAAAATTGCAATATAACACCTCTGCCTTTTTATGTAACCTAATGTAATATATACATATATACATAGAAGTTACAATTTTTAATTTTTTTTTCAAAAACTACATGCGAGCGCAGAAATCTTCAGATTCGTGATCAGCACCCTAGAAAATAGGGGGGTTGGATTTTTTTGTTAAGATTAGAGAGTTTTACACTATTGTAAATCATTACCAAAATAAAATATAATTTGGATATTTTACTTGCTCGCTCTATCTCGCTTCACAAATAAATATCTATATGCTGGCAATGTCAACCACTATAAGGTGTTGAGTTCGGTCACATATTTCTGATTTTTTTCTACAAGGCAAATCCAAAGCAGATACATGAAAACGTTTTTATAAGTCAAATAAAGATATATTACAAAATTCTAATATTTCTATTCATCGAAAATTAATTTTGACATCCCCTAAAAAATTAATCCTTTAAAAGTGGGTATTGGAATCAAGTTTACATGTGCTATTTTAATACCTGCTCATATTAAACATTCCAATTTTTACATGGAAACAGTTGTGTTAACATTTCACTTTTCCTGACCTATTGCACTCGTCACCTCATAATAAGGTCCCCTTGTACGTTTATTATCAGAACTTTCATACTTAAAAATTTTGAATAGCCCTATTCAAATCAAAACTTTTTGTTTTTACACAAATTACGAAATATCTTTAGTTTTCGTACAATAAAAATAAAAGCTAGCATCTCAACCCTATGATTCTCTATACGATACTTTCTATAATAGGTAATGTAATTTTAGTACAGCCGCTATTACCAGTTTATTTAATTGCTTTTTAACATTCTTACCATGCTGTGGTAAGTTTAGATGCTGTTTTAACACTTAAACAAACATGGAAACTTGATTTCAGCACTTACTTTGAAAGGGTTGTAACTTCTCAGGGAATGCTATAATTAATTGTTTTACATGAAACACCCCTTCTAAAATCAGAATCTGGTAAAATGAGTCGGGAAAAAGGCATGTTACCATTTTTAACACTACATCTTTTGAACAAAACAGCCAGAATTAATTCACTGTCACTACGAGAGTTGTCCTGTCCTTACTACGGAAGGACAGTCCCTACTTGTAGTATAACCTATCTTTTTGATATAAAAATAGACTCGATATTCGAAGCACTTCAAAATGCAATCTGGGCGAGCAAAATGACAACTGGATTAAGCGAGGCGAGCGCCATCTGTTACAGAGTGTCCAAATTTATAAACTTATTTTAATTCTAAATTGTAATCTGGTGTGCCTATTATTTTCCGTCTTCCATGTAGGCGAAATATTAGGATTTTCAAATGTGATTCATTTAAAAATTAAACCTTTTCGAGACTTCAATTTTATTAAGACATCTTTAAAAAAAACTTAAATTGCCTCTTGATATATTTTAAATAACTGTTTTGATCTAAAAAAGTTTTTGAGCATAAACTGTTCCACAAAGAAGATGTTATTTCTCGCAAACTACCGAATATTTTCCAAACAAAACTATTTCAGTAGGAGCTCCAAGAAATGCTAAAGCCTTATAACTTTGCATTAGCAATAAAATTAGTGCCATTTAATTTATTATCATTTTTGAATGGTTTTGGTGGAGCCATCTAGTTCTCTGCTAGATGTGTCGATCTTTCCCCTTTAAGAGGAGCATATGTGTTAAATTGTAAACCTTTTTATACTGCAGCTATTGTACATGTAGCTATACGAGTCACACTTAGTCAAAAGTTAGTTACTTTAAATATGTGAATACAATTTTTGATAGTATAGAAGTTCCAAAATATGCATGTAAGTTTCATCATAAATATTATTTTCATTATTTTGCTATATAAAAAAATATTTAGGAATTTATTTCAATAGTTATTATTATATTAAAAATAAAAAAAATCGTGATTTAGTTTAAAATTCTAAAATTACTTATAACATAATATATTTATTATAATATTTACTAAAACACAATAATTTTTCCATGCCAAAATTAATTTAGAAATATTTAATGTAACTACTCTTTACACGCTGAACATTATTATACAAATATTTAGGATTTTTTTTCAATAATTATTATTATATTAAAAATTTAAAAAAAATCGTGATTTAGTTAAAAATTCTAAAATTACTTATAATATATTTATTATATTTATTAAAACACCAACAATTTTTCCATGCCAAAATTAATTAAAAAATATTTAATGTAACTACATTTTTACATGCTGAACGTTATACTAACTTTTGCAGAAAACCCGATATTCATTAAAGTAAAGAAAGTTTAAAAATTCATCCAACGAATTAGTGCAATTAATATATCTTTGCATACAAAAATTTCTACATAAAATAGTTCATAAATATTTGGAAATATCTCTGTTTTCAGCCGGTGTATCTATAGTTGTAAATAAATTTTCTGCCGCAATCTAGTTCCATGAAAGCATTAAATAATTAGGATTGAATTATAATAATTGGAAAACTACAATCGTACTGGGAAATTATTCTCCTGGTGATATTACATTTTCTAATTTCACATAAATTTTCCTTAATCCGACTAATTTGATATGTAAGTTGAGTTTAATTTTACAAGGGAATTTAAGTAAAACAAAACAGTTGTCTGCTACCATTAGTTACTGTTATAACCAAGTTAAAATATTAACAGTGCTGCGTAATTTGCCGCATAAAATGTAAAATAGAAACTACATTGAAACTAAATTTTGTATTGCTCTAAGGCTTACACGTTCCAGGCAGCAGGTATAACTGATTAGTTAATAAATTCATCAATATTGAGTGACTTACTGCATTTGCATGGTAGAATTAGACTTTCAATATATTTGATGCTTTGATTTAATAATAATGTCTATAATTATACAGGGTGATTCAGAACTTATATATAAAAACGTACAGGGGACTTAAAAAACAAAAAATCAAAAGGGGCAGTTCGAAAATAATTTAAAAATACACTTCTCCACAGTACAGAAAACTGGTGCACTGTAAAACCTGACAAGGCAAAGCACGCAATCGGCGAACGGAAAAAAAATTGAAAGAAATTCCCAAGAAAAGAAATAAATAACAATTTATAAATACCACCCATTTATTGTTATTAATTGTTAATATAATTAATTTGTGGTTTTAATTAACAAAATAGTTTGACGTACCTGACGTCACAACAACAAAACTTTGTCCATCTTACAAACTAACACAAATGCTTCTGCTTCTTGTCCCTGTTGAACTCGTAAGTTATTGGCAACAGCTGTGATACGTTATCGTAAATAATATCTGGTTTCCACTTTGATGCGATACACTTTATTTTTTAAATATCCCCACGAAAAGAAGTTCAAACAATTTAGTCAGAAGATCGTGGCGGCCGTAGCATGGTTATAGCTGAGCCTCGTGTATGATACGCTACATTGCTGCAATACGCCATGGACGCTTTGATCCACCACCTCTTTTACGATTCGATTGCAAACTTGCCTTGTCACGCCCTCGTTGGATATCACTTGCACTCACTGCGCACCGTAGTAAAATTAACTGCATTTGGTACGAAGTTGTTTCCTGGAATTCCGTGTTTGCAAAATGTCGTTTCTCGCCAAACGCGATAAAGGTTGATAGCTTTCAATGGTGTATGCATGTAGAACGCGCTTCGTGCTTGTGACATTTTCAGTCCGGCATGGAGCAGCGAATGGCCGATAGATGTAGTTAGTTCTATACTGCGTGAAACGATATCCATCAACTCCGAGTTGCTATACACGTAAGCTATTTTTGACACTTGAAAAACAAATACAAACACTCGCATCACAAAAACGTAAATACTATAAGTAATAATAATAATAATGTCTCTACCCCTCATTCTAATCACGAGGATTAGCCCAGAAGTCGAAGACTGGTGCGGGAGAGGGGCGGCATATTATTATTAAGCAGGCCGAATTTGCGCCCAAGAACGATTTACGTTGGTAGACCCTAACCACCATTCAGTGCAGGAATGAGGAAAACCTGGAAAACTTATTAATTAGGGAGGTAGTCAAACGTCAACCGGTATCAATCTCTCACATTGACCCAAGCCAACATTCTTCAACCCTACTATACCCGTAGAGAGGGTGCGAATCTAGTCACCTCAATTCAAGTACTGACGCCTTAAACCGCGCGACCACTGAACGATCAGTAATATGATTTCAATATTCGGAATCGCCTGGCTGGAGACTACAGTAGCCCAGTGAGGTAAAGGTTGAAAATACTACAACTTCAATAATTTTTTTTCTCAGAAAGTATAAGGATTTTACAAAAAAAAAAAGATATTTACTAGATTATACTTATAAGTATAAGTAAAGGAGATACGAATGAATGAATTATAATAATAAAAATAATGTGGTGAGATTTTTATTGTTTTAATAATAATGATGTTCTGAAATTGAAAATTTTTATTTTCATTTTTTATTTTGTGTTTGTAATATAATAATAATTTCGGTATTGTTTTGGTTAGTCGAAATATGTAATATCGTGCTGTATGATTATACAGTATGCGCCAAAAGTATGGAATAAATTCAATAAAAACGAAACAATTATTTTTTGCCAAAAATCCTCGAACAGGTCGATTTTTAATTTAAAAAATACATATGCGTAGCGTAAAATGCGATTTTCAAATGTCACTTGTTTTCGAGTAATGACGTCATCGATTTTTTTTTAAATGGCAACACCATATTTTTTTCCTTGATTCTGAAAGATCGTTTAATTCTCTATCAGACAGTACTAAAATTTTGCCCTCTTACATAGGAAAGTTTTCGAGTAAATGACGATTGAATGTTAGAAAACGTAAATTTTATCCATAAAAAGGTAACAATTCTGAGGTATGTAAAATAAAATACAATTGATTAAATTTTATACTTTAATTAAATGTTCGAATTGCCATCCACCAACTTCTTGACAATGCGCAAGTCTGTGAAGAAATTCTTCTTGCACATTATGAATGATTTCTTGGGTAACTCTGCGTATTTCGTCCCGAATGCGATTTTGAAGTTCTTCTAAATTACGTGGTTTATTAATGTACACTTTTGACTTCAAGTATCCCCATAAAAAATAGTCAAGAGGTGTAAGATCTGGCGATCTTTCAGGCCATTCTATCGGTCCGCGTTTGCCGATCCACCTCCCAGGAAAACAGTTGTCCAAAAAATCTCGTACAAGGCGCCCATAGTGCGGAGGTGCACCGTTTTGCTGAAACCATATGGTATCGTCAGGAATGTCAGGGTCATTATCGTTAGGAAAAATTACTGCAAGGGCTGGAACAAGGTCACTTTCTAAAAACTCTAAATATCTTTGTCCTGTAAGGGTTCGTTCAAACAAGAAAGGCCCTACTATTCTGTCGTCAACTATTCCAGCCCACACATTTAATTTCTGAGGGTGTTGGGTATGTGTTTCTGCCATCCAATGAGGATTTTCCCGACTCCAATATCTGTAAGTTTGACGGTTTACTGTACCATTCAGACAAAATGTGGCCTCATTTGAAAAAGTATTTGCCGGTGTAAATTTCTATTTCCTTGACATAAATCAATTAAAATTTTGCAAAAGTGTAAGCGGCGATCGGGATCATCTTCATTGAGTTCCTGCACAAGTTGAATTTTGTAGGGATGATATTTTTCCTTCCTCAAGATAGGTAGCACTGTGCTCTGACTAGTGTAATTGTTTAATGCAACCAATCGTGAAGAATTATGAGGATTATTCACCATACTTATCAAAATGTTTTGTTTCTGATTTTCATTAATGCTTGGACGTCCAGGTTTTGGAATATTTACAACATTGCCAGTTTCGCTAAATTAAGACTTACTGACTGTTGATTGGCTGATAGGGCGATCTGGATATTTTTCATTAAATAAATCGCAAACTTCCTGCTGAGTTCTAGTCATATTCCCGCATCCGATAAGAATTAAAATTTCAATTCTTTGAGTAACAGTTAAATGTGCCATAATACTTTAAATTGCATAATAATTTCTATGTCGCTTACAATACTTATTAGAGAGTCGGTGTGACAATGACACTTTGCAAAGATTTTCACCTACATGATCCATAAAAGAACTATGGAATTCGAATAACTAAACTTGATAACGTTTTTGCTTTATTTTAATTGATTTACGTTTTCTAACATTCAATCGTCATTTACTCGAAAACTTTCCTATGTAAGAGGGCAAAATTTTAGTACTGTCTGATAGAGAATTAAACGATCTTTCAGAATCAATGGAAAAAATATGGTGTTGCCATTTAAAAAAAAATCGATGACGTCATTACTCGAAAACAAGTGACATTTGAAAATCGCATTTTACGCTACGCATATGTATTTTTTAAATTAAAAATCGACCTGTTCGAGGATTTTTGCCAAAAAATAATTGTTTCGTTTTTATTGAATTTATTCCATACTTTTGGCGCATATTGTATATATTGCTATCAGTTGCTCAGTCTGTATTTGTAGTTTGAACACTTGTTACTTTGAATATTTTTTTGACTTATTGAATAATTTAAATCTTACTTTTGCAAAACCAATTCAAAGAAATGTATTAAATTTAGTTATTGGGCCAGATATTTAATTCCAAGTTGGAATTGAATATCATATTCCTTTTTCTTTCAAGTTATTTTTATTAATGATTTGTTTTCTTTTCATATATAATTACTTTACCATTGAGTATAGCTTGAGAATTTCTTGTCTAGGGGCGATTCGATTCAGTGGGTGTTTTTAACTGAATCTCAAAGAATATAGAAACAGATTAGTAGTAATTTTTATAAATATTTATTAACAAAATCGGAAATTAATAAGAAATAAATAATCAAAGTCAGTAAATAAATAAACAATTAACCTTTGAAAACTATAAACTTCAGAATTTTTCAAACAACTATAACTATTGACTCCAAATTGGTATTTCTACTATTATTATATTTATTTCTGGTTGCTGGCCTTTCCACTTCTTTTTCTCCGGATTTGTTGGTATGTATGAGAGCAACTAAATTGCAAAACTCATCCTTTCCTTGTCTCTTCATTGGTCGTCTTGGTAACTAACCATTGTATTATCAAAAAGGATATACGTCATCATTCGGTAAGTAATTTTGTTATTTTATGCGTATCTACTTGTTGGTTCCAGAATTTTCCATTCTTATTATTAGATGATAACAATTCTTTCAACTTATTACTTTTCAATATTTTTACATATACTTTGTTTAAAAAAAAAATATTATAAATCCTCAAAAAGCCGTCTTATGTTTTAAGAGAATTAAAAATGTTATAATTTTCCAAGCAACACTTTCTTTTTTTTCTTTTATAAGTAGAAATTTAATTAATTTATTTTAAATAATAAATTTGAATATGCTACAAGTCAATTTTTTTCAATTTTATTTTAATTTTTAGTGTCACATATGTTCATTATTTTTATTTAACATCATTTTATAAATTAATAATATATTTAATATCAATTCATATAGGTTAGGATAAAAATTATATTAAACTTTCAAACTAAAATTTGCTCCACCCTAGAATGTGATGGCATTAAACGTTTGGATTTTCGTTTATGGGTTGATGAAAATACTTATAATTGAAATAAATCACTGTTAAATCATGTTTTGTATCTTTGTCGGAAATTCCATGAAGTGAGAGAGCACAAATTTACTCTCAACAAGATGTTTGCACCTCACGTTACTGAATTTGGTGGTGATATATATAGTACCTATAAAAATAAAGTTCTCGGCGGTTCAATAACTTAAAAAAAATACAATAGAATTATATTTATGACGTAAAACATTTAGATTTATTAAATCCTGATCGCAGATGTTTATTCAAAAAATCAACTGGAATGGGGGAGGGGGTTATATACACCATCTTACTACCAGTATTTATAGTAAATTGTCTTTGGGGTCTTTCAACGTTCTTGAAATAATATTCATAGCAAGAATCCGATACAACAGAAGCATATTTAAGTTTAGATCTTGAAAAAAAAAAAACGTTATACAATACTATAAGAGGACTTCCTCAAATTGATGACTGTTAAATATTATAAACTTTAGATACTTGTTAAATTTTAACACTATGTTGTCTATATTATGATCAGCAAACAATAATATAGATGAAAAACATACTAGATCTCTACATTGGGTGACAGTGAGTATGATTGCATTACATTCATTAACATTAAGAAATAAGTTATTATCAATACACCATTGATTAATCACTTCAAATTCACGCTGCAGCAGAGTACAGTCATCATGCGGTCGTAAACAATTTCAAGTCTTCAGCATACGGGAATCGTACGTGACCTCATTTATAAAAATATTAGTTAATTTTATGATCTGTATTTAACTGTTAAATACAAATACACAAAATGAGATCGTCTGCTCTGACATAAGCGAACAATATATGTATGTGTTTTTATTGCTCGGATCTGCTTCTAGTAATGCTAATGAGTAAACCTGTTGTCGTAACTGTTATCTATCAATTCCAAGAAAAAGTAACACCGGTAATGCGTTATCTGTGGTGTGAAGTGTTTCTTTCCACAAGATGCAATTTAAAAGTTACTTTTTACGTGTACAGTCTAATTTTTTTTATCCAAGCGCTGTTTGCCTTTCCGTAGTAAGAAGAGAGGGAAATCGGATCGTGTTAGGTAATTGCTGTTTATTTTCAGTCAGCACAGTTGCCTTTTACAATAGCAATTGTTTACGGACGAATAACAAACACCGCAAGCGGCGCTATTTGCTGACTTGGGGTTTTCCGTTTTCACCACAGTGATGTCCAACATATCACCTTTTCTCTAGAGGCGTGTTATGGTTCATCGTATTTCATGTAAATTTCATAGAAAGTGTGTTTAGTAGACAAGCATCGCATTTTTGCACAATATAAAAAAGTGTTGTTCAGCCAGCAAAGAAAATATTTGATGCTCAAAGCAACATATGCTTAAAGAGAAATAACGAAGTTTAGAGACACTGTACAACATAAATTAACAAATTTCTGTCTTTCTAAAAAAAGTTGCTCATTACTAATGATACAGGGTGTCCCCGATTTTTCGTTCATAACTTTGGGAAAAGATATAGCATGTAAAAATAATAGGAGCCTTTCCTGTAACATTTTTCTCTGCGACACACCGTTTTCCTGATACCTACTTCAACTTTAAAAAAATATATATTATTTTCTATTTTATCTACTAAACGAATAAATATTTTTCCTTCAAACTTGGTATGCAGTAATCACAAAAGTTTGATATTTTGACGTGCATAACTTTTGCAATTAAAACTAGTGGTGTAGGTATGGGGTCTTGTTCACCTTTGAACCACGTGAACTTCTACACCAATAGTGAAAAGTACTTTTTTCAGGGCAAATATAAATATTTTATTTTCTGAAAAAAGTGCCCTGGAGAAAATTCAATGAGCAGCTTTGTTTTGTTTTGTTTTAATTGCAAAATAAATAAGCATCTAATCGGTTCTTAAAAATGTTCACAGATGGTGCAGTGACAATCGATACTGGTAAATTGTTCCAGGCGGTGAATATTCTGTTTGTCAGGAAAAATTGTCTTGTTCTGGATTTGAAATTTTCTTTTTTTAATTTTAATTAATGCCTCGTAATCGGCAGTCTGTGTTAAGTGTATACAGAAAAGACAGATTTCCAAAATTGTGTTTTAAGACCTTAAAAGTTAGAATTAAGTCACCCCGAAGACGGCGCTGTTGAAAATCAGTAACCTTGGCCATTGACAAACGTTCAGTATATAAGGGCCTCAACCGTCCAAATAAAAGGCGTGTTGCTGCACGTTGAACATACTTTAATAAATGTTGATCACGGATGAGATCGGGGCACCACACTGGACCGGCGTATTCAAGAATTGGCCGCACATAAGTTGTATATAATTTACAAGAGGTTTCAAAAGATATATGGAAAAACGTCTTACGAAATAAAAATAGTCTGGTATTAGCGCGTTTACACACTGAGTTGATATGGTCTGACCATGATAATTTAGAGTTTACTATAACACCTAAATCGTTGTGTGTTGACACTGTGCTGATCAGTTGCTTATTTAAGTGATATGATAGGAGAGGGTTGTTCTTGCCAAGATGAAGCACTACACATTTAGATATATTTAATGGAAGAAGCCAATCACTGCACCAGTTATTTATAGAAGTTAAATCATTTTGAAGAGACTGATGGTGAATGATGGGGTTAGCGTATATCTTGGTGTCATCCGCATAAGAAGATGTTTTGTTTCCGAGAAGATGTTGGATGTCACTGGAGTAAATGAGGAAAAGCAGCGGACCTAGTACAGAACCTTGTGGGACACCGCTCGTAACCGGTCTTTCTTCAGAATATACATCGCCTACTCTAACTTTGAAAAATCTGCCAGATAAGAAGTTTCCAATCCATCGGTTCAGGTCTCCTCGAATTCCTAGATGTTCAAGTTTGTGTAAGAGTCTTCTTATCGGCACCCTGTCAAATGCTTTCGAGAAGTCCAGATAAATGATATCTACTGGATTATTCATATCTAAAGATAACGACCAGTCATTAACACAGTGTAGCAAATTAGTTAAAGTTGATCTGCCCGGAACAAAACCATGCTGCTGGTTCGGTAAATTCAATTTATTTCCATTGGAAAAAAGTTACAGGGTGGAGAAGTTAGAAATTTTCAGTATCTAGGCAACTGAACTATCTTTGTTCATAACATTTCATCAAAAATAATATTGTATTTCAAAAGACAGATTATTTGTCAACAACTTATATTTTATTTATTTCTAACTTCAACACATTGTATGTTGTAATACTTAATGTTAACTGTTAATAATAATTGGACTCGGGTTTATCAGACAAACTTGCACATTTTCCCGCAACCCATTTATTAATTGTACATATAATATACTACCATAGTTATTATTATAGTAAATAGTTTCATCGCCACATTCAGTGAATGTCTGTTATTTATGAATATGGTAAAACTGATAAACTGCATATCTTATAGTTCAAAAACTGCACTATTCAGCAGACAATAAAGTTACTTCCATAAAGACACTTTGTCTTCTATAAAGCCATATACAACAGTACGACATTTCCTAAATTTATAAAACCGTTTCCTTTTGTTGTAGCTCCGCTTCAATAAAGAATGTAGGTAGGGTATTATTTTCAGTCTTTATAATTTACATACATTTAGGTATATTATATTGCAGAAAAGGGATACAAAGAACTGAAACTAAAAATATATACGTACTTTTGTATCTTACTGTGTGCTTATATTTATTTCCTATATTTTTTTAACGATTATGACAAAAAAAGTAGGTATAAGCTCATATCGCTGAATTCGTCTTTAGATCTATTTATACGATGAAATATAGAGCGCACTATTAAAAAAACTGTCGGTAACATTAGAGCTTAGCTTTATCAAACAATATTAGAAGAAATAGAAAATATTACGGACAACACTCTTATATTTTTTTGAGGATGGTTATGAATTTATGGGTAAGAACTTCAGATCCTTTTGTGTCACAAGATTCCTAATGTATTTTTTCAACTTATTTTTTTCTGGTTGTACCCGGTTTTTAGTTGCTTATTATTAATCAATTAAGTTATTAATTATCTATAAACAAATATGATTTTCTTGTTATTGATTTCAATAATTTTCATAAAACAATATTCAATTACAGGTTTGTACACTCCACAAAGTATTATTTTTAATTTATTATTTGAATATTTTCAACATTCAATCATCATTGAATCATTAAAAAAATTAAGTTACTTTATGAAAAGAATAAATCATTTTATACATATTTACTTAAATACAGTTAATTTAAAAATGTGTTACGTAATAATTAAAATATGGAAATATTGATTGATACCTATATGAGTACAGAATTGGGTAATTTTTTAAATCTGAATCTTTCTCAAACTACCTAAGTTGAATCAAAAACATCAACTTGATGAATTTCTACTTGCTATTTTCGAAAACAAATATTTTAGATAAAGGTTAACCAGACCAGACAGTTTTGATAATGTATCTGTTGTGGGACACTGAATATTATCATAGTTTGGTTCTCACGTATTCAATTCACCTTTGAATAATAGCGTAATCGTTTCTACAGTTGAAGGGGTTGCTTCAAGAACCGATTACAGACAAAATTTGATCAAATTGAGATACCAACTTTTCTTGGTACAAAAGGTTGCAACATATCGTTTGGAGCAACCGTCTATATTGAACATGCCATTGAACTGCTCATAACCCTTTCCTGCTCCAAACGTCTCGAAAGTTGGCAGTTGTGATGTGTACAAATCGTTAAATTATACACTGGTTAGGTTTATAAGATGCACTCCCTTAGTTTATCTATCATATTATAAGTTTATAGATTGTTGGGAAAAATACAATTCTTTAGAAATAAATGTATAATGTGAGACAGAGGATATGAAATTTCAGTATTTAAAAATTTCAGCAATTTAACGGGAATGTCATCATCACCTACAGAATTTGTATTTTTTAGACTCATTACAACATTATATACCTTATTAGGACAAGAAGGTTTTAAAGATATAGAAGGCTGAACATAACATATACATTCATATTGTAATGATGCTTGTAATTTAGGACATTGATTTATATAATAACTATTTATATTGTTTAGTACCATTTACTTGTTTCTTCTTCGGGATTTATATGACATACTAAAGATTCTGTGGTTTCATTTTTGGAGCTTGTAAATTTTATTAAATTTTACTTTTATTTTTTGCATTTTCAATAAAATTGATATGTGACATTTTCTTAGCTCCTAAAATGTTTTAACACTGCAGTAATTTATTCAGATACCTACTCTTCCATATGCGCAGAATATTGAGGTTTTAACTTTTTCGTGCATTAATTTGCATGATATTTGATAATTACTACAAAGAGTAATGAAATAAATGGTTATATTTAGATACATCTAACAAGCTCATCAGAGTTTCCTATCTAGCAGAGAGAAATGTTAGCATTTTGTGTGCGTGCGAAACTGCTCTGCATATCATAGCACATAACAATCCATTTCATTACTCTCCTACCCCATCCAGTGTGCCATCTAAAGTAAACTAATCCTGCTGTCAGAAGTTCATAGTTTAATTAAAGCGGATTTATTTTTGTTGCGATAACGAGGATTTTTAGTGTTTTACTGTCGGAAAACATCGCCATTTAAAATAAACGTGTTGCGAATGCACGGTGTAGTAATTAATAAAATACAATTACTGCAAGTGCAACAAAATGAGTCATTAATTATAATAACATATTCAGTTTTCGTATAATATTAATTTATATACACCAGAGCACAGTTGTTAATCTATTTTAAAATTATAATAGCTCTACATTAATTATTGGTATACTGTTTAAAATATTTATCGTTCTGAAATGTACACATTTTAGTAATACCTCAGCATAAAGCAACCAACAATTTCGCTATGCTGTTGGCACTTTGAAGTGATTTAATCTACTGTGGTGACCTTGAAATACGTAGGGATGCAGCATCGCATCCGACGGATTTACAGGATCGGCGATCAGGACCGGAATAAGAATTTATTTATGTTTAAACGCGTATTCATTCGCCCCACATGAAAGTTTATATTATATACAGGGTGATTCATTAATAGTTGTACATACGCTAACTGGATAATCCTGGGTTGAAATATGAAGAATTGACACATAACGCTTATATAAAATATGGCTCCTTACGAAGTTACCGGGTGTTATATTTAAAAAAAATTAAATTATTTTTGCACATTACTTTAACCCTGTTTGATATTTTCCAATGATACTTGGCATACAGTTTAGATACTTTACAATATATTTAAAAATGCTACAAAATCGTTCATGGCTGCTACCAGAGGCGTACGACACGGGTAGAGGAGTAGTTTCTTATTCCTAACTTCTACGCCACTGGCGAAATTTTTATTTTGGTACAATTTTTCAATTCTTCATTACTTTCTATACAATTAACCGACTATTCCATCACAGCTGCACAATAACTTTTATTTTGTTATGTAATTTATTTGTCATATTATTATCCAAGTCGTTGTCTTCTGTCATGGGATTGCATTGCATTAGTTTAATTAGGTTTTACAGTCTAGTTAATCAGTAAAAATTAACAATATCAAAAATGAATACATTTAATAATAATAAACAGAACTTTATAGTCAGAAATCAAAAATATTTTAGAAATAAATGTTCGTTCTATTTCTCGTATACTACCAGATAGAATAACAACTTCCGAGCTACACCGGGTATCCCAATGAAAAACAAACATTAATTTAAAAAACATATGACTTTATCGTTATTTACTTCAATACATTTATCTATTCTTTTGCTAAACAATTTTCTAATTTTACAAAATATGTTTCGCTGATTGGCAATGAAATTAGTAGAGTTGACAATTTGTTCCCATAATCCTTAACGTCAATCATTAATTTCTTGAAAATATACGAGAGTTTTCATATGTCCCCAAAAATAAAAATCTAATGGATGACATTTGGGACTTCGAGGTGGCCATGGGAATTCACTACCTCCAACGTTAAGGGAATTGATCGTCTAGATAGTTCTGTACTATTACAGGATAATGTGCAGCCCTATGTTTGGCTTTAAAAATCTACAGAAATAATGACTTTACTGCTATGAAGGAATGGTGGGTTAATTGCAAAGAAATTATTAAAGAATTGAAAAATTGTACTAAAATTAAACTTCCATCAGGAGCGTAGAAATTGGAAACTGCCCCTCTACCCCTATCGTACGCCTCTGGTAGTAGCCATGAATGATGTACGCTGGTACTGATTTTAAAAATTTGGAAAATATTAGAAAATTATATTTTAGAACAGAAACATTTTATATACCCACTTAACTGTGAGAAATGTTAAATTGGAGATTAAAGTGGTAGTATTTAATAGTTATTTAATTTGAAATGTTGCTAAGATGCAATAAAATGAAAATCAGGAAAAAAATTAATTGTTCATATTTTCTTATTATTATTTTGTTTTGAGAAAACGATGAAATACATCATCAACTGCAATCTGTGCAAGTAAAAATAAATTCAAGTCTCAGTATTTAAAAAAAAAACAAATTAAATACTGCTGTTTGATAAATTATTGGCATGACATAATAAAACAAAACGTTTTAGTAACAGATGTAAAAAGTTACTCATGGCTTTGTAATCTTGTGTCATAATACAACGGTAAATATGTATCGTAAAAATATTATTGCACGTGTTACAATTATTTATAGCAACTGTGCGCCGACACATTGCTCAATTCAGACTCAAATTTTGCTTTAATCCGTCCCTGTATAATCGATTTTCGCAGACAAACTGATGGATAGTGGACGTCTCTGCAATCTGAAATGGAAGCACGAGCTGCTATGCGCGTTATACTATTTTGGTTGAAGTGATTTTGCCGGTCTGTCTAGATCGATACAAATTTTTGTAAATTTACACGTCACTTCATATACTAATGTAAAAAATACCAAAACCATACTGTGTTACAAGAATCTCCATGTTAATACCGTACATTTACATCTTTCATGTAAAACTACATGTTTTTTTCTAAAAAAAAAACATAATGTAAAATTACATTTCATGTGTACAAAAACATAACTTGACTATGCAAAATATGTATAAGTACTTTCTTTACTTTAGAATTTGGATGTTTGTTTGTAGTTGTGTAGGTTGTAGTTAAATACTGTAGCCATTATTTTTTTTACTCAGATAATCCGCTAAAGGCTTGATTGAATTTAAGAGACCAATATTTTGTTTGCTTGCTAAAACTGGTTTAGTTTATTTTACATCCATCTCATTATATGGACAGTAGAATTAATTTAGATTTAATTGTATAGTTAAGGTTTTTGTTCTCTATGTCTTTAAGGAAAGCATCTGTTATTCCTTTCGCTTATAAGGCCAAACTAAGTGATTTCTTAAGTTGTGCCAAAGGACTTAGTTAAACACCGAAAAGAAATGTTTTCTTTTAATCCCCTTAATCTTTGGTTAATTATAATCGCCTCAGCCAAAATTCCCCCTAAGAACGCTTCTTGGAATTATTTTCGATCAATTAGGAATGTTTGCGGATCTCGTCTGTGGTTTTTTAGTATTTAGTGGAATTATTTTTATATCACAAAATTTATTTTTTATTTGGAACAAAGGTTGTGATTAGAAAATATCAAGTACCTACTTCATAAAAATGTACTTATTCACAATTCACCTCAGAGAGCGGCCATTTGTAATTTAAAAGAAAAATGTATACACAGGGTGATTTCTAAGTCCATCAAGTGTTTACTAATTTATTATACCAGCCTGTTAATCGGAAGGTACTATATTTCCTATAATACAATTATAGGTACAGGTTCAATTCAATAATCATATATTCCCAACGTTTCACGATATAAAAAAAATAAAAAAAAAATCTCAAATGCTTACTTCATAAAATCAAACTTTCCACGTCTAAGTATTGCGGAACACTCAAGCTGACACAAAGTTCAATTGACAATTTTTAAAGTGTATATATATTGATATCTGTTAATTGGAAGTAGAACTAAATCTCTTTTTATTTAGCAGAAAAGATATAATTTTCCAAGGTGTTTAAATATAATTTTTCTACGTTCATGCAAAAGACTAAACTTTATTGAACTATATTTAGTGGAAAAAGTGGTTCTTTATTTCACTAGTGCAATAAAATGTTTATTGCATTCATATGTCATTCTACTTCGGGTCCAGTACTCAATATTACAATACATTTTACCATGTAGTACGCACTAATTCGTACTTTAGAGCACAAAGTTTAAAGCAAAATTAAAAGAGTCCGGCCCTGTTCCTCGTCGTCTGCCAGTCATCTCCTCGTCCCGCAGCGCTGGTGTTGTCATTGTACTATTTGTGCTTCGAGCGAGAGGTTGCCGAGCTACGTCGGCTAACTTATAACTAAACTAAACTAAACGGATATCAACTTAGTGAAGTTAATACCGTTTTTGTGGGGAAACGTTAAGTAAGTTTTGTCTTATATCAATAAATTATCTTATAACTTATTATCTAGATTTCGTAGCTTGCTTTTGTGCATGCTACATTGTCCTAATATTCTTTTAGAATGGGAAAACGAAGTAGGAATCATAGTTCAGGTTCAGATAGTGATTCTGAAAATCGTGAGGAAATGATTAAACGCATTAGGCACTTAGAACGGAAACTAAAACGGCGAAAGCGTCGTTCTAGCAGTCGTTCTCGCAGCCATAAGCGGCGTGCCCATAATCAAGACCGCCATAGGGACCAACGGCGTTCTGTTTCGAGTAGCAGAAGCAGCCGAGAGCGACCGACCGTCTCGCGTTCTCGCTTTGTTAGCAACCGAGGCGACGATCGTCGATTGAATCGACGTTCGGGCTCGCGTGAAAATCAGGCGGCAGCTCCATCTGTAGTGGAGCTGACGGATTTAGGTCGATTGAATCGACTCCAGCTAAACACGAGTTCGCCAGGGCCGGCTCTACAAAATTTAGAGCCGGACGATATCAGTGCTCGTAGCATTGTTGAGGATAACCTCCAAGATGCTTGTAGCATCAATGATCAGGAACTTGAAATTCATAATGATTATATTCTTCCCGACGAGGTTATGGAAATCTTAGGAGGACCCAGGCTTAAAGCAGAACAATATTTTTCGTTACATGGGCTTTTGGCTCCAAGATGGGATGCTCTTATCATAAACGGTTTAAAAGGAAGATTTAGCAAATCTCCTTAATAAATATAACATCCCAACTAATTTACCGAATTTAGCTTCTCCAAAATTGAATCCGGAGATTACAGCAGCGTTACAAGGCCAAAAATTGATTTTAGCTGCAGACGCCTCACTGAATGAGTCGCAAAATCAGTTAGGCAAGGGTATTTGTGCTTTAGGTAAAGCTATTTCCCATATATTAGAAAATATAGAATTATTTCCTGAAGAAGTTAAGTGCGAGGTGTTAAAATGCCTAACGGATTCTGGACAGATATTAAGCAATTTGTTCCATAGAATATCGGTCAATAGACAGAATGTTATTGTCCCTCACTTAAACACTAACATGAAGGAAATAGCCAATAAATGTACAATTACCGAATTTCTATTTGGGTCTGATCTTTCCGAAAGATTAAAGTGTATAAAAATATAGAATCGCTAGGCAAAGAATTCAAGTTGTCAAAACCTAACTTTTCCTCCTCTAAAAGGCCTGGAAAGGGGAGGACAGCCTCAAAGAGTAGCAGGTTACAGACGTAACACGATGGTACCAAGTCGAGTTACTTTAAACCCCCAACGGCCGCTTCGTCCCCTGGAGGAGACGGGGCAAATGAAAGGCCAAACCTCCAGAACCCGAGTAAATTACCAATCCAGGTACAAGGAGCAAAGGAGACGCAAATAAACGTAAGTAATATTTGTTATGCGGGGCGTTTACGTTTATTTCATAAACAATGGTCTTCTATCACCGATAACCTAGTTGTATTGGGTTGGGTGAAAGGATATACCTTGCCATTCTCAAGAAAGCCCGTTCAAATGTACCCCTTCATATCAAATAGGTTTAGCCCATTTGAAAAGAGTCAAATGGACTTGGAAATTTCAAATTTAAAAATATAGGTGCTATAAGAGAATGTCAAGCTGTACAAGGACAATTTGTGTCCAGAGTCTTCTTGACCAATAAACAAAATGGCAGGAAGCGTTTTATCTTGAACCTAAAGCAGTTAAACGCTTTTATAGTTGCCCCCATTTCAAAATGGAGGATGTGAGGACGGCAAACAGGTTAATACAAAAGGTTGGTTTGGGGCAACTATTGATCTTAAAGATGCATATTTTCTCGTACCTATTCACAAAAATCACAGAAAATTTCTTCGCTTTTCCCATGATAAAGTACTTTATGAATTCACCTGTTTGCCGTTCGGCTTGGCATCCGCACCTTATGCATTTACAAAATTATAAAACCCGTTATTGAATATTTACACTCCAGGGGGTAACATGTGTTAACTACCTTGACGATTTTTAGTACTGGGTGTATCCAACATAGAATGTTCAAAAATATTCAAATTGTTACTAATGTATTACAAACTTTGGGTTTTATAATTAATAGAGACAAAAGTGTCCTTCGACCTAGTACACAATTTAGGTTTTTGGGCTTTATATTTAATTCCAATTCAATGACTATAGAATTGCCTAAGGAGAAGCGACAAAAATTGGTAATCAAATAAAAGATATTTGAAGTATCATAGTTGTACGATTGTTGAATTCGCTCAATTACTGGGTTTACTGATATCATCTTGTCCAGCCATAAAATATGGCTGGCTGTATACTAAGCCTTTGGAAAAGGCAAAATTTTTGCATTAAAACTTAGTCAAGGGAATTACAACGATACTATGCTGGTCTCAAATGAATCTAAACAAGAACTAAAGTGGTGGCTCGAAGCTATCCAGAAGTCAAAAATGACCTTAAAACTGATAATTTCTCTTTAGAAATTTTTCAGATGCTAGCCTGTCTGGCTGGGGAGCTTATTGCCGGGGTAAGAGTGTGTTTGGCTGGTGGGCTATGTCACAGACTAAACACCATATTAATATATTAGAACTCCATGCTATTTTCTTTGGATTGAAAAGTTTTGCAAGTAATATGAAAAACTGTAGCATACTGATACGCACTGATAACACTACTGCGTTATCATACGTGAATAGAATGGGTAGCGTGAAATTTCCCAAGTTAAATACCCTGGCCAGACAGATCTGGCAATGGTGTGAAACCAGAAATATATGGGTGTTCGCGTCATATATTCAGTCGTCTGAAAATTGGCAGGCCGATCTGGCTTCACGTATTTTACCCACGGAGACAGAATGGGCGCTCAGTAACGAGATGTTTAAAATCATTGTAAAAAAGTTTGGATTACCAAATATTGACCTTTTTGCATCTATTGCTAATCGCAAATGTCGAAGATATATATCGTGGATGACAGATCCTGAATCGGAAGTTGTTGACGCCTTTACTGTTTCCTGGTGTAATTTGAAATTTTACGCTTTCCCCTTTCTCACTAATTTTGCGTGCGTTACAAAAATTATAAATGACCAAGCTACTGGTATCATGGTTGTCCCTCTCTGGAGAGCACAACCTTGGTACCCATTGTTTCTAAAATTGATGGTAGGCGAGCCTTTGTTTCTAGGGCCTTCTAATAATATGTTGTTCTGTCCTTACAGCAAGGTTGTTCATCCGCTGAGAAAGGACCTTACCCTGGTTGTCGCTATCTTATCAGGCAAGCATATCGACTAAAGGGAATACCCGAAAGTGTTATACACACCATGGATAAATCTCTAAGTGATAATACCATAAAACAGTATAACACGACTCTAAAGCTTTGTGGGATTTTTGCAACAGATTTAGCATTTCACTATTTGAACCCCAAATTTCACAGGTACTTACCTTCTTCCAGGAGCTGCTAGATTCTACCACTAACGTATTTGGTTCATTTAATACCCACCGGTCGGCTCTATCCTCATTACTTCTACAAATCTTGGGAAGATTTGCATATAAAAAGATTTATGAAAGAAATTTTTAGGCTTAGACTTCCAAAACCTAGATATAATTGCACATGGGAACCTCAACAAGTCCTCGACTTCCTACAGAAAACAGATATTTCAAGTCTGAAACAATTGTCTTACAAATTAGGCACCTTACTAGCCTTAGCTACAGGTCAGAGGGTCCAAACTCTGGGGTTAATAATGCGTAGAAATATACACTTTTCAGATTCTGGTGTAAAAATCCTAGTGCCAGACCCGATTAAACCTTCTAAGCTAAAATCATTTCAGCCTTGTCTTAACTTACCATATTTAAGAGAGAACCCGCAATTGTGCGTAGCGTCAACCTTGAAAAGATATCTTGATGAAACCGCAGATTTGCGTCAATCAAACGGTAACTTATTTATTACATTTAAGAAGCGACGTCGCCCTTCTTCGAACTGAGCAGGTGGATTAAAGACACTTTGAGTGCGACAGGGACACCACAATGTTCACTGCACATTCAACAAGACACTCTAGCACCTCTAAAGCCCAAAGGCAAGGTCTCTCATTGGACGTTATTCGGAATTCTGCGGGATGGAGCAAAAATTCTGAAACCTTTGCAAGATTTTACAACAGACCTCTGTCTGAAACAGGTAGTTTTCTTAATTCTGTATTTGACACGATATAATGGTGTATTTTAAATTAATATTTTGTTAAACAAATATTGTCAAACGACTGTTTTGTTTGAAGGCATATGCATTTTCGTTTGTTTCTTTTTTCTACATGTCCATGTCAAATAGCATTAATAATAATGAGATAAAAAGAGAAAAAATGCATTGTTTCCTTTTTCTTGTCATTTTTTCTGATACTTTTTACTGAATTAAATTTAAAAATAGGAGTTTTGTGGAACAATTTCTTCTTAGTTTTTTTCCTTTGATATATTTAAATATCTACATGGTAAAATGTATTGTAATATTGAGTACTGGACCCGAAGTATAATTGTAGATCAAACTAACTTACCTTAAGTGAAGTTCGATCGTAATTATACGAGGGTCCAGTACGAAAATATTACAACCCGCTCAACCCCTGTGTTTCTTTGAACATAATGAGAACACCAGCACTGCGGGAGGAGGAGATGGCTGGCAGACGACGAGGAACAAGGCCGGTCTCTTTAAATTTTGCTTTAATCTTTGTGCTCGAAAGTACGAATTAGTGCGTACTACATGGTAAAATGTATTGTAATATTTTCGTACTGGACCCTCGTATAATTACGATCGAACTTCACTTGAGGTAAGTTAGTTTGATCTACTATTCTACTACAGCGTTTTGTCATCATGACAAACATAAACGTTCAAATCGACGTCACATTTTCCTAGACTTAGTGTCATCTAAATAACATTTTTGGTTTTTGCATGAACGTAGAAAAATATTGTATGAATATTAGGTTTATGTGGAAGAATAACGCAGATTTAAATATTAAAATAACTTTAATATCAGTGTCAACACTTTATAAATATTATATGTTATAATATTATTCTGGATCTAATATAGGACTGTAGTTAACTGTAGCTGAATAGTGAGTGGTTAAATACAAAGAGATACACTTCTTATGTATACTTCAGTTTTCTACCTGCATCCCTAATATTTAAGAACATAGGCTCAATGAGATAAGGATGAACTTCGTACTATAAACAAATCATGTAGAGACTAGTCGAGTATTTTATTTTTGTATATATCCAATACGCCCACTCAAAAAAATAGTCAGACACTGTTGCACTTATTATCATCACACGTAGATACTAGCACGTGGATCTGGGGAAGAGATGTGTTAAAAGCTGGCCCAACATTTGCTGCATGGATTGGGAAAACCCTCAAAACCCAATCAGGCCAGAGACTCCAAAGTATCCTCCAAGCCCATTTGGCGTCGAAATTCAAGGAATTTTGGAGGTGGAAGTTGTTTTGTAAAAGCATGTGCCAATAGCTCACCTGTAGGAATATAAACAAATTTTATTTTTTATTCAATTTGTTCTCTTAGAGATGATATTTTATATCAACATGTTTTGAATATTTGTGACTTATTCGATTTTTAGCAATATATATACAATATCATAAATGGTTATAAGCTCTGACAGATTTATATTCACATCACTTAAAAGTGATTTAAGCCACAACAGTTCTCGGACCCCTTAGAAAAAGGGCTCTGTACTTAGCCTCTGTAGATGAAGCCACCACTGAATTTTGTCGTATTGTGTTACAATATATTGTATTGTTTTCAAATAACTTAAAAATGTAACTCGTTGTGTTTTATTTTTTTTTAATCGATTTAATTTTTCTCCAGTCAGAGTCTACAAAAAATAATTAATATATGATTATAAATACTGCGTTTGTACACTTAATTAATTGAGCTTTTAATGTATCTCAAAATTCGTTTCAGGCATTGCCACAGTTCTTTATAATTTTTTATTTTGATACCTGCTTAATAAATTTTATTGATGTACATACATCTGACTGTGTTCGTAGAATTACATACATTAAGTAACCAATTCAATTTCTACAAAACCAATTACAGGTTTCTTCCGAATTTAATTTGGTATAATTTAGTTTGTTTAATAAAGGTGTACTAACAGTCTTACAATCATTCATGCTATATTTATTTAAAATAGTTTTTACATAGGAACTTTGATCTAAGATAACTTTTTATTTATTTCTTTTAATTTTGATTCATTAAACAATTTTTAAAATTCCTCATAGTATTAATTATTGTGTGAGTATTAGAAGATCGCCTAAACATAAATATTTTCCTTAATATGTCCCTTATCTAAGAAGTATGTATAAACAACAGTTGGCTGGAGAACTTTTAAAATTATGTCCTTTCAACACCAAGTTATTCAAGTTAAAACATTCAACCCAGCAAAGTGTAGAATGTTTTAAACCATATAATGATTTGTTTAGTTTACAAACTGATTAGGAATCAGCTTTTATTCCATCAGGCACTCCCATATATATTTCTTCTTTTAAAAACACTAAGAAAAACTGTTTTAATATCCATTTGATGGATTAATAAATTGTCCATTATAGTCGGTTAAATATTGCTGAATAAAGTCTTGAGCTACGAGCCGAGCTTTATATTTACTTATTTGGATTACCAAATATGTCATGATTGAATTATTCTAAACACCTATATGTATACAACTATATAGATATATTTTTATTTTGGGGCTTTGGTACTAGAGACCAGATTTTATTAAGTTAATTAAATTCGTCTTTTAGTGCTTGCTCTCACATAAGACTATCTTGACTATTTAGATTTCATTATAGTTTTTATGTATTTGTTTTTATTGAATAGGCATACATTAATTGCCTATTAAAGTTTTCAAATATATCATTAAGATCTTTACAGGAGGGTCTAGGACATTTTTAAGCCATTTGCCTTTTTAGTTTTAAGTTATTAATTGTGCACCCAACTGATTATTTGCTTTGGTTAAGACAAACTTATTATTTGTTTTGGTTAAGATAAATTTAGTATCTGTTTTAATTAAAACAAATTTAGTTTTAGTATCTGCTCTCTGATTAGAACAAATTTAGTTTTATATAATATCTGCTTTGATTAAGACAAATTTAGTAGGTATCTCCTTTGGTTAAGACAGATTTAGATTTAGTATCTGCTTTGATTAAGATAGATTTAGTAGATATCTGCTTTGATTAAGACAGATTTAGATTTAGTATCTGCTTTGGTTAAGTCAGATTTAATAGGTATCTGCTTTGGTTAACACAGATTTAATAGATATCTGCTTTGGTTAAGACAGATTTAGATTTAGTATCTGCTTTGGTTAAGTCAGATTTAGTAGATATCTGCTTTGGTTAAGTCAGATTTAATAGATATCTGCTTTGGTTAAGACAGATTTAGATTTAGTATCTGCTTTGGTTAAGACAGACTTAGTAGATATCTGCTTTGGTTAAGACAGATTTAGATTTAGTATCTGCTTTGGTTAAGTCAGATTTAGTAGATATCTGCTTTTGTAAGTGAGTTTTTACCAATTTAACTGCTTTGATAAGTCAGTTTTATTTATTTCTGGTGTCACAGAGGTTTCCATTTTCTCAACCATATCTGCCTTGGTTAGACAAGATTTATTTATTAGTTGTAGACTTACTAATTTATTTGTAGACGGTAAGTCACATTTATTAGTTTGTATTGGAATGACCTCTTTATTATAATTTAAGGGCGATCGAGAGTTTTTATTATTTTTCTCATCAACTATTACATCCCGAGCTATGATACATTTCTCGGATTTATTAACCCATACCATATAATCGTTAGCTTCATAGCTACTAAGAATATCTTTATACGATTTTATAACAAATTTATTGTTACGTTATTTATTATAGGCGTACATGTGTAATCAAAATTTTGAAATATTTTATTACTAGTTTTTTTTTATTGTACCACATCAGTTTTGTTAATTTGTAAAGTTTTAAACAATTTATCAGATAAATTTCAGTTAAAATAACTTTTGGTAAATCTGCTGTAACTATCAAAGTACGAGCAATTTCTGAAATTGTTCTATTCATATTTTCAGGTACTGAATTTTGTTGCGTTAAATTGTATGTTATACCTTTTACTGCATAAAAATCCTTAACTCATTTGATATACAGGTACTCTCAGTAACCTTATAATTAAAATGGGCTCACTTTTACTAAAAAATAATTTGAATATGTTCTTCAGACTTATATGTTAATAAATAGGTGATTGCATATTAAATATATTTGTCAACAAAAATTAGAAAGTCATTTTTTATCAATAATGGCTGGAGTTATTGGCCCACAGATATCTGATTGTATTATAAACAAAGGTCTGTTTATACAGTGTGAATACCACTTCTGGAATAAAATTCATGATTCATTAACTACAACATTTCGGGAAAAATCCTCTTTAATTTTTAGTTTTAAGTTTGCATTCCTTGATATCACATTTATGTATACATGGTGAACTATGTAGATCATATGACTTCATCGATTATTATTATTATTTTTTTTTTTATTAAAACACCCTGTATATGTTGCAAGCGTTAACTGAGCTTTTCAGAAATGTATTATACAAAATACTTATCTTTTATGGTTTTCGAGATATTATAAGTTTATTGTTAATATGCAACATCATATCATAATAAATGCAAAATTAGTAATTTTTTTTTATTTACTAATAATTGATTTTTATCCTTCGCTTTTGAAAAAGGAAGTTTTATTTGTTTACTATAAATACATGCTTCACAAATTGAATTAGTGGCATAAATATTATTATAATCGCTATTACTTTTAGCTACTTATAATTTCTTAATGTCTAAGAATTTTTTGTTTTGCTACTTGACCTAAGTTTATATTTCTATCGTATTGTAAATTTGTAGCTAAATTTATTTGTTTAACACAAGGTTTCAAATCTAATTTTATTTAATATTGTTAACAGACTTACCCATCAAAATTAGTTCGGTGCCTTTTTTAATGCTTACCCCACTTGATTTATTGAAAAGGATTGTCATACCTGCTTCCTGGATGCAATATACAAATACAAATTGTAAGATACCATCTCAGCATACAGGACGTTGACAAAAAAAAATCCTACAACCCCTCAGTTAGTGGTGATGTTTATGGTAGGTACATCTTAAATCGCTGTGATGGAAACACCAGTTTTCACCACTCATCTGAAGTTTTCTTTGTTCTTGGAGCATCTTCTTGTAGCAGTACAAATTGTTCCTAGTTCTTCCAGCGTCCTCAATGGTTGCAAATAACGGCATAGTTTGTTTTTCATAGTATCACTGAGATATTTCACAATTACACTTTTAGCCATGCACTCTAGTTGCTGCCACTCTTCATTAAGTACTTTAGATTTCTATTCGTCCAGCACCTTTGAAATTCCATTGCCACACATTGGCAAAAATTATCACACTGTATACACTAACCCGTCAAGTGACCTGGGCCCATAACCTATTAGGTTTATGTGGAAGAATAACGCAGATTTAAATATTAAAATAACTTTAATATCAGTGTCAACACTTTATAAATATTATATGTTATAATATTATTCTGGATCTAATATAGGACTGTAGTTAACTGTAGCTGAATAGTGAGTGGTTAAATACAAAGAGATACACTTCTTATGTATACTTCAGTTTTCTACCTGCATCCCTAATATTTAAGAACATAGGCTCAATGAGATAAGGATGAACTTCGTACTATAAACAAATCATGTAGAGACTAGTCGAGTATTTTATTTTTGTATATATCAATATGCAACTCGTACAAAAAGTGCTTATTGCACTCGACGTATTGTCCTACTCGGCCTGACGACCTCATTGGACAATTTCACGTCGCGTGCAATGAACACTTACTTTTTGTACTTGTTGCATAAACAACTATTATTTTTTAATGCATTTCCTAAAATAATAAAAATACGCTATTTAGGTAATGCGAGCCTTCTTTATACTCATCCAATTATTAGTAGCATTTCCCTGACCATTTAATAATAATTGCATTCTATTCAGAACCATGAAAAATTTCTACAACAAAAATTGTTTGAAAAATTTTGCTCCTATAGGGTTAAATGTTTTTAATATTTTTGTCTTTAACCATGTGTTTGAGAAACTTGTTTTTGAAATGTTTGTCTTTTCCTGAATTGGTACGTATTTCTCAAAATTGTTTGTTTAAGTTTCTACAATGTGTTTTTATTGTTTTTTGTTTTAGTATGATTAACAAGCATATAATGATGGTTGTAACTCTCAAGGGTGAAAGTTGGGCCACGTAAATCACCCCAGTGAATTTGGAATCTGGAATTGTGGAGAGGGTACCAGAAGGGCACCAGCCAGCACTTAGGCCCCTTATGCCCCATTGGGTCCCTTCCCTCTCTAATGTAGGCCATAGGAGGCCATTGTTTTCCCAACACAGATTCTCTTATTGATGAGATGACAGTGCACTCACAGTCTGTTCGCAACCCCTGCAAAGAGGTGCTTCACACTTCTTCATGTAATACAGGTGCTTCCTTAGCCAACAGTGTCCAGTTTGAATACCTGTTACCAGGCGAAAATTTGTCCTAGACATAGCCAGCTACTTTTTGGCTGTATTCTTGCAGAGGCGCTCTATGAACTACTTAGCAAATTGACAGCTACTTGTTTCATCCCAACGTTTCCTAAACTCTTTGTGGGTGTCATCATTTCTAATTTCAACAAATGCTGACAACGGAACCGTACTGGAGAGACCAGGTCCAAAAATATTGAGACCCGATGCGCTCCTAGCCAGCTTGTCAGCTACTTTATTGCCATTGCACCGGTCGTCTCCCTTTACCCAGCATGATACGCTATTGTGCTGTGCAATACTACCAGTGCCTGATGGGATCTAGCCACGCTGATCTAGTTACGTACGTACGTAAGTTCAGTAGTTTCAGATTATCTGTGTAGATTCTAATGGTTTTGCCTGTTGAATGTCTCCGGGCAATTTTTTCGACGGCTATGGTTATAAATGCTAATTTTGTTTGTACCACGGTAGCATGCATATCCATTGTCCACTGATATCGGATATCCTGCACCTTCCTTCATTTTTGATCCGACTGTGCATATGTTGGTTACATCTTCGCCGGCGGTCTCCTCGTTCCTGATAAGTACCGTGTAGGGTCTGTCAAACACAAACTTGGGAGAAATACTGTCAGTGTCTGCCTGCAACTTCTCCACATCCTACATTTAGGTATAATATCAGTATTTTTGATGCGAAGCATAGTAGCTGCAGCCACTACTTTTAGATAAATATCCAAAGGTTGCACACAACATCACCTCTATTGATATGGTGGGTGTAGTACGCATAGCTCTAGTTATGCTTAGCCAGGCAATCTTTTGTGCCTGGCTGAGCTTCATCCGAGTGAATTACAACCATTATATGCAAGTTGAATACTATATTTATTCCACGGTCATTGACAATAATTTACATTGGACATGACACGTAACATACAACTCAAAACTGTCAAAACACCTTGCTTTCAGGTTTGACTTTCGTCGTTAATTTGATAAATCTAAAAATAGAAATAAAACTTTATGTGGTAAACTGCTACCATAATTTCGTAGAAATTTTAATACTACTGTGACTGATATTATGGGTAGAGTGTTTGGCTTTCACACAAGAGACTCGGGTTTAATTGCTAACACCGGAGAATTATTGTTTCGTTAGTCTATTCTTGATACTGTCACACTGAAAAATTTAAAATTGCTGTTAGAAGTGTGGTTAATCATAAATTACAAGTAAATAATGATTAATCACTGCCGTAGTGCATTATGTGCATCATTATACTCGAACAAGCAGATGAATAATGGGTATATAAGGTGTCCCTGATCTATTTTGACAGGCATTATCTGGGAAACTGTTCGAGAGAATTAAATGTTACATGATTAACAACATATGTTTAGAAATGAAAGGAGGAAAACTGAAAAATGTACAGGGTGTCCCATTAAAAAATTAAAGCTCCGCAATATACCGTGTATACTGTTTGATACACCCTGCATGTTTGAAAGCAGAATGATTAAACGCACCTTTTTCAACACAATAACTTTTCTCGAACAGTTTCTGAGGCAATAAACAAAATCATAAACAAAAAATATTACACACTTAAGTTCCAGTAAACTATTTTAATTATTTTTGATGTGCAATTATGTTTACAAAACGCTCCGTATCTTTCATCAATATTAAACAATTTGAGCTCGTAACTAACATACACAAAATGAAAATTAATGTAGGTATTCATTAGAACGTTCGTTAAAACTTTATTTTATAAACAGCATGAACGTAACCAAGTAATTAGGTTGTAGGAAATGGACAGCCCGTTCAGAAAGCTAGATTTTAAAATGTGTAATTAATTTCATTTTCTTGTTTGTGGGATGATTAATATATATTAGCGGATCTGTAAGCAACAGGTTTAAATTAATAACTGTGCCTCTGTTATATACATATAGAATTTGATTTCAGTGTATCTTGACTTTTTAATTAAGGGATAATATAATTTAGAGGGTATTTTAGGTAATGGTTTTCCCTGTCTGGAGCGATTGTTGATTTTATTTGCATATGTTTACTGTAATAATGAAACTTCAGAAGCTTTAAAGTGAAACATGTCTATAACAAATTTGTAATTAATTTCCACTAATAAAAGTATACAAAACAGACATTAACATCTGTATTTATACATTTTAACCCCCGAATTTATCTGAGACCTACAATAAACAAGTTTGTACCCATAATAAACTGGTACTATCATCTAAATTTCTGTTTTCCCTTAAAGATTAGTAAATTTGAATGTGATTAATCGTATACATTTCAACTTTACTATACAAACTGCCCCAAAGCTATTTTGATGCATTATCTCGGAAATTGTTCTAAATAGAAATATATGTTGTATAGATAAGTTATTATGTTAAAAATACGCATTTAACAATTTTATTCTCAAATAGACAAGGTATCTTCAAAAGATTAGGTTTTGCACCTATAATTAACCATATTTGAAATACTGTAGAAAACATTTTTGGAGTACTTTAAATTTTTGTAATAAATAATCACGGGATTTGTAATACAAAACAAAAAACAATAACGAACTATTATAAAATAATTTCAAATTGTCGTTGTTCATTTTTATTTTGACACCTCCTTGAAAGTTCTTGTATGCAAGAAACCCTTATAGAGTTATTTTGCGACAAGCACTAAGCATTTTATTCTGTTCAATGTAGTTCGGTTTCTTAGCGTACACAATTTGCTTTAAACGAGCTCATAGAAAAAAAAAGGAGAGAACTCAAGTCTGGTGACCGTGCAAACTACGTGGCAGGTTCCTAGTTACCAATCAAGTTTTCTCCAAATATTTCAACAAGGACATCAGTACAAGGTGGGAGTTGTGGGAGGTTAGTTTATTTAATGACTTATGCTCCATTAGGCCCCTTGTACTTCCTCCTATTAGGAGATTAGCCTACCTGAGCCGTCAAAATACCTAGTACAGAGAAAAAAATGATGGTCAGAGGTGGCTCATGTAGGCCATAAATGGCCATCGTTTTCGCAACACAAATTCTTTTGTAAACGAAGTATTAGTGCACTCACAGAATATTATGAAATGCTGTTTCGTCTTCCTGTTTGCATACAGATATGCTGTTGGCGACTGAGGTCACTACCACTGCCTGATGGTATTCCTATGCTGATCTAGTGATTATGAAATATCAGTAGTGATTCTCTACTGTCTGTGTAGATTTTGACATATGTATTTCCACGTTGTTATGCCTATGTGCAATTTCTTTGGCGGCTATGGTTACGCCTGTCTGTAAAGGCATTAATTACATCCTCACTGACGCCTCATTTCTTCCTACGGTGTAGAGTCTGTCGAAAGCAACTTGGACAGAAATACTGTCAGAGTCTACCTGCAGAAGGGACATTTTTCTGATGACTCCATTGCACAGGCGACTTCTATCTTCTCCACATTCTACATTGGACTTAAACCATGTTCTTGAGGCGAAGCTTAGTTATCGAGGCCACTTCTTTTTTATCGATATCCGAAAGTGGCAGACACAGTATTACCTATATTGCTATGGTAGAGGTGTTATTCGCATATATTCAGTGGTTGAGCATTTGTTTAGGTGTTATCTACTGAACTTTCGGCCACTAGACGACATCCTCATAAAATAACATTGGCCTCACAAAGGCAGTACATATCTACATGTCATGTCATCTACAGTCAACATATTAATTTGTTGTAAAATATTACTAGAATATTTCAAAATGAAATAGAGTCAAATATTTATTTACAGTCAGTGAAACAACAAAAATCCATTGATAAATTCTTATTATTTTAAGAATATGGAAAATGAGTGGATCAAGATAAAACGGCTTGGTGCGGTCTTGCCTACTACCATAAGGATGGGAATGGCCTGTATCGTCTGTGTTATTGTTGTAAAATAATACTATTTTCAATCTTAATTGATATATTTAATGAAATAAACTTGAGAAATTCATGTGTCAAAACTGACACAATGAGTGATTTTGTGAGATAAATATTTTTGTTGCCTAGGTCATTACGTCAACCACAAAACACTGTTAATATAATTAATATTTTCAGAATCCAAAAACTGAAAACATTTCCATTTAGAAAATGTAATTTTATTTTCAGAATAGAAAAACTGAAAACATAATTGTATTCCATTTAGAAAATGTAATTTTAACAACAGCATCAAACTCCAATTCTAAATTTCGAAGTTGCCAAGGTAATGATTTAAAGATTTAGTATTTAAGTAATTTCTTATTTGAAATCCCTGTATATCCTAAGGAAGTCAGACAGGTATCAAACAGTCATAAAAGTAATTCAATAACGTAGCAATTGACAACAGTACTTCGGGAAGTTAAAAGTGTAATAAAGATCTAATTGGCCTACTTTGCATATGTGATTAAAAAATGTAAATGTCTTACTGGGCAATAAAGCTATCAATACATTTTCACTTATCGCTAAATTATTGCCAGAAATATTGATCACAAACATTTTTAAAGTTATTGAAAACGACTAATAATGTTGATGATGATTTTCCGGAATTATTTAGGTAACTGTTATATTTGGTAAGAAGAATCCCACTTCAGTTGAATGAAGTCAAATTACTGAAAATAAAGTTTAAAAAAATGTCCTGTCGATTTGTTAAATTGTTTAATCAATACGGCCCCTATTGATTTTGCTGTAAAATTGTCCAATATTTAATTTCCAAGAATTAAAAAACGTAAATGTACGCAAATAGTTTATTTAGTTTAGCAATGAAACCTTATATAAAACACCAATATATTAACTGTTCGATAACTTCAAATGTTTTGGGAAATTATACAAGACATTAATACAATAAAAAATTAAATGCATGCATTCATGAGTTTTACAGTAAAACAACAGCGAGAAATGTTTTACGGTTAAAAAAATAAATTTAATCCCATTGTATGTTCTTTAAATGTCGAAATAATCTTTTTGTTTTAGATACACATCCAGGGAAAACAATTGTTTCGTTGCCATGGTAACGGGATGTTAAATATTCAGTAAAATTTTAGACATCACTTTTCTATTTCGCTATTGAATCCCCAGCGCCGTTTGACTTTAAAAGTCATTTTGTCCTAGGTATACTACATAACAGAGTACAGGTGAATTGAAACCGATGTGGAGACAAGGCGAAGGAAAGGCAACCCTCAGGAAAATCACGTACTGGTGTAATCGAGATGGATTTGCTTTGTTACAGCATGCTCGACAAAATCCCTTAGTGGCGCAGCAACTATTCGGAGACACTTAAGTATAATAAGTTTACACAAGTGATTAGAAATGCATTTCATGATATTTATTCTTCATATAAAATACTATACAGGGTATTCTACAAGCTCTAGGACAACTGGTAGCTGGGTTGATGTCAAACAATTGTTCTTATATGAACATAGGTCCCATTCGTTTTGGTTTAGAAGTTACAAGCATTTTAAAAAATATAATTTCATATTTCGATCAAAGTAGCCTGATAAATACAAATGATGATGAGCTATGAAAATAATTATTTTTTGTGTCATTTTGATTATTCATTTGACACTTAACGTTAAAGTGCTAAATAACAAAATAAAATCATTCATCTACGATAGAGGAATATGCAGTAATTGTTTTTGTACATGGATATTCCAATGGGAAAGCCCGACAAGCAACCCGTGAATACCGACGAAGTGTACCCAAATAGACATCAACCTGCCCACACAGTCATTAGTTTCATAAACTTCGAGAAGAAAGTAACCCCGCTTCAAAAAAGGCCATTTGTCCTACTGAAGTGAATGTACAAAATGGAGAAGGTATAATAGATGCTGTCATTGACAACTCTTCAATTAGTGTTCGGTGTATGGCAAGTAATCTTCATTTACGACCGAATTATGCAGTGGCGTGCAGAAAGGGCCCGCAGGGCCCGCAATGCGGGGGGGGCCAGGGAATCCAGGGGGCCCCTGCTCAGCCTCGCCCTCGACTACCTCCAGCAAGCTTTTACATAGTAATAAAATAACTATTAATTTTTCCAAAATCAAATTAAATATATTTTGCCTTATCAGTACCTATTTTATGGTAAAATTCCACAACACGACAACGTAGTCGAACGTAGAATCCAAAACGACAAAAATAAGTGGCAACGTTACAGTGACGCGACGCGTAATAGTCGCGTATCTATGAAGATCAAATTATTTCTGGGAATCCCAGACTGCCGATGCCGTCGCCGTGATCTATTGTTATTGGTATTCGGATAATGTCTACTAGAGTCGAGATTAGAGTAAACTATAAAAGTGGTGTTTTTTAGTTCATTCTGTTATACTTTGATACTATTATTATTATGAGTGGTTTACGAAAATATTTAAGTGGATCACAGAAAAGAAAACTGAATGAAATAAAGGAAGAAGAGAAAAAAAAACTGGTCAAAATTGATAGTTTTTTTCTATATTTAAAAAAGTCTAAAATGCGATTCAAATCATAATAATAGTTTTAGAGTTAATGTGTTTTATTTGTTTATTTTTGTTATATAATATTAAAAGGATTTTTGTGTTAGTTATAAATGTTTTATTTTTGTTACAATTTTGTGTTAGTAATGTTTATTAAATAAAGTTATAATGTCATGTTCTGTAATTTTCAAACCTAAACCAGAACTCATATTGGCCATATAATATAGCTGGAATTTGGTACGTTTATGGCGCTATGAAATATGAATTTTATTAATTAGAATTCTTATTCTTCAAAAGTTGTAAGAAAAAAATCAAAATATAAAGGTCACACCAAATTTTTGTATCTATAAACCGATTTGAAATATCACCACACACAGTAGTTTCGTTGTCACCCAGTATAGGCAGTATATCAATTTTTTTGATGTAGAGGGGGTCCCTTGAAAAAATTGCGGGGGCTGAAGACCTTGGCACGCCACTGGAATTTTGTATGGTGTGTATTGAACAGAGAAATGTACAAACGCTACATGCTGAAGATGCGCTTCAAGGATAGATTTATTTCGCTTGTCATGTGGTATGTGTGTTTTACTAGGGACGGCAAAAATAATAATCATAAGGAATATATCTGGGGATTACAAAATCCGCATGCATTTAGGTCAAGACGATTTCAGTGTCAACGTTTGGGGTACCATTTTCAATAATAATTGAATACCTATACATGTTTTAAATGCAGATCTGTATAGAATTTTCTTGAAAAAAAATCTATTTGATTTCATTGATGACGTAGGGCTTAATATAGAATAGATTCGTGTGTGATACCTGAGGCTGATGATATGTATTACCCGGTTGATAATACTAATTAATTATTTCAGATTAATGACTTCACTGGAAGTGAAGTCCTAAATTGCTTAAGTAAGTGGAAACCTAAATGTACCATGGGACCTGATAAAATTCCAGCCTTTGTATTACGTGATTGTGCTAGTGTTTTTGCTCCTCCATTATTTGATTTATTTTATTTGTCAATTGCATCTAATATCTTTCCGAACATGTTACAACTGTCAAAGGTTATTCCAGTTCATAAAAAGAGTTCTAATAGCGTTGTTGAAAATTACAGACCCATTACTATTATTAATAGTATGCTTTTGCATGAACCCACGTTTGCACATTTAAAGAACAGATTAACTGAATATCAACATGGATTTTTTAAAAGCAGGTCAACATCGACCAATTACTGTAACGGAGTTTAAAGCTGATTATACCGATTTCAGCAAAGCTTTTGATAGATGAAATCATATAGTGTTACTATCTAAATTAAACAATATTAGTTTTGCTCATATGTTACCATTTTAAAAATTTTACCTGGAGAATCGTTATTTCTGGTCAGTAGTCCGATTAGTTTATACCACCATCAGAGGTACCACAGGGCTCGGTTCTTTTGGTTCTTGGATCATTGCTTTTTAACACTTATAAATGACATAGTTACTGATATAAAACTTAAGTGTCTTTTGTATGCGGATGAAATGAAAATATATAACAGAATTGACTGCTTTAACGATTGTATTGATTTGCAAAATTCTCTTAACAATTTAAATACATGGTGTTTCATTAACAAGTTAGAATTAAATGTGAAAAATGCAATATTCTTACCTTTACATTTAAGAGTAGCGCCATAGAATATCATTATAAATCGAACGCTGTTATTGTTTTCAGATCACTTACATTTTCCGACCTGGGAATAATATTTGATAGTAAATTATCCTTTACGCCTCATATACAGAATGTTACTTGCCATAAATTGAAAAAACTGGCTTTGTAATTCATAATATGAACCTTCCTTGTACTCATGTTAAAAAACTATTGTATCAGTCTATTGTCAAATCTAAACTAGAATATTGATCTAATATCTATAATGCTTTATTCATGTAAGCCCAATTACAGGATATGAACGTCAAAAAAAAAGGAAACATAGTCTAAAATACAATAATTTAAAATAGTCTACATTACACTTACAACTACAAACATGTATAAAAATGAATTAACACAGTACAGAAATATAAAAGAACAGGTATTTAAAAGTTAATGTCCTGCATAAAATTCTTGTAAGGAATAAAAACACTTTTCTGCTAGAAACGAGCTTTTTAAATAATCTTATACTCGTATGGCGCTTAATGTTTACAGGCAGTTTATTGAAAATTGTTCCACATAAGTAGAGAGGCCCCTTTTGGTATGTGGTTAAATTATGATTATTTAAGTAAATCAAATTATTACCTCTTGTATTATGAGAATGTATCGTGTTGTGTTGTCTAAAAAGTTCATTATGGTTTGCGACAAATAATGCTGATTCGTAAATAAGTATACAAGCTAAAGGAAAAATTTTATTTTCTTTAAATGCTGGCCGGCAAGATTCCAGTGGATTTAGAGACATAATTAATCTCAGAATTTTTGTTTGACAAATAAAAACTCTTTCAAATTCTGAACTAATACCCCAATAAATTATTAGATACTTTAGATGGGAATATGCCAATGCAAAATAAACATTTAAAAGATATTGTTTACTCATTATATTTCTCAAGTTTCTGATAGCATAATAAGCGGTATTTAATTTCTTTACAAGTTGTTCAATATGAGTGGATCAAGTGAGTTGCTCATCAATGAAAAGACCTAAAAATGTTGTACTATGTACTTTCTCAATAACCGTGCCATTTAGTGTGACTGCAATATTAGGGCATATGCGTTTTTTAAAAAATGTAATATAATGAGTTTTTGTTGGGTTAATAATGACTTTATTTTTAAAACACCACGTATAAAATTGATCAAGCGTGGCGTTAACTTTAGTTTGAAGCTCATTGGCAGACGAGGAACTAACACAGATTGTATATATGCTGCTCCAAATCGTTCATAAAAAGTATGAACAATAGAGGAGACAAAACACTCCCTTGAGGAACACCTAATGGTGTTTTACAAGAGTGTGAAATATCATTACCAATTTTAACATTTATTTCTCTGTCACTCAAAAAAGAGTAGATCCATCTGTCGATTGGATTCCTCAAACCCAATTTTTGCAATTTTCTGAGCATAAAGTCTTTATGAATACAGTCAAAAGCTCTTGTTAGATCAAAGAAAAGAACCAAGACAAAATTACCCTTGTCAATGGAACTTACTATACTATTTACCAAAGAAAATGATGCCGTATTTGTTGAAAAATTTGATCTGAAGCCATGTTGGCAATTGGCTAGTAGGTTTTGTTTATCTATGAAACTGGCAATGCGACTGTGGCAAATTTTTTCAAATAATTTACAAAAGCTAGATAACAAAGCTATAGGTCTGTAATTATCAATGCAATCGACGTCACCTTTCTTATATAAAGAAATGATATTGGCAAGTTTAAAAGCTTCTGGAAAAACCCCACAATTAATTGATAAATTAAAAATATGACATAATGGATACACAAGAAACTGAGAAATATATTTTATGACCCTAATGGGAATGCCATCTGCTCCACTCGAGGATTTATTTTGCATTAGCTTAAGAGAATTTTCAATTTCTAATGGAGTGATATCATAGAAAAAAATTCATGATGGGCATTCCATGTAAGGATTTTATAGCAATTTCTGAGAAATAGGAACAGAAAACGTTTCCAATCTCAGTTGGATCTGTTATTGTTTGATTATGATAAGTTATATAAGACATATTTGTATTGCTTTTTGCTTTGCCCGTACTAGAGTTTACAATAGCCCATACATATATACATTAGAGGCGCTACAGAGTCTATTTGTATAAAATTGTCTTTTTTCAAAATTAGATTACTAGAAAATTTACTTTTCAAAAGTTTATAATTTTTGGTAAAAGCTGGATCTGAAAGAATTTTTCGTTTTTCGTAGAATATCGTCCTCTTATTATAATATACATATAGATTGTTTAGAACGCATGCAAAGACGCTTCCTAAAGTTCTTATGTTATAAGAAGGACGGGTTTATTCAAGTATTGGCTATCCTTATGAAGGTATGTTGCATAGATTTGGTATCATTAGTCTGGTGGCGCGCCGTGTAATGGCTCAATAAATATTTATATATAATGCTGCATAATCTAATAGATTGTACTCATGTACTTAATTTATTTAACTTCAGGATACTTAGACCTGGCTCTAGGCTTAATTAATATGTTATTTTACGTTTCTTCACCTAGAATTAATACAACTAAATACTCACCCATTCACCAGATTTCTGAAAACTATAATAAATTGGAAAGTTGCTTTGATATATTTAACTGAACTGTGGATTTAATAAATTCTCAAGATTTTCAAGCTTTTATTAATTTGATGTAATTTATCTATAGACACATTTAAGTGTTAATTTAATTTTTACTACTCTTTTGTTCTGTCTCATATGTATGTAATTTGTTTACCATATATGTTCTACTTTCTTCTAATTGTAAACTGTTCTCCCTACCCTGTAATTGGTTGTGTACTGTAGGGTAGTGTATTTGTTAAAATAAAAGCGAAATAAATAAATATTGTCAAAATAAGTGGTAACAGCACGATAGTGCACTACCAAGTAATTGCTTGGTTAAATTATTATTTTCCGACTAAATGGTTTTAAACTTTTATTTATGCAGCTTGTCTACCTTGTTGAAATCACTACCCGTCAGCAGTTACTTGAAATAATTCAGGATGCAGACAAGAATTGATACGGCTCTCATCCGTCGATTGACGGAATTTTTAGTTCGCCAATATGAGGCTTTCATTCAAGCCGAGGGTGAACATTTTGAACAAAGATTTGGTAATTTTGTTAATTAAGGTTGTTTAAACACAAATAATAATTATTGGCGTAGCAACCATCAATTTTATTTATCAGGCTACTTTGATTGAAATATGAAATTATATATTTTAAAATGTTTCTAACTTCTAAACAATAGGTTTGTTTTATCAGCATTGCAAACTGTTTGAAAACTATCAGAAATGTCCGTCCAACTATTTATTGCGTCAAATTCAATGGTAACGCGTTCTCAACTTAACTTGTCGAATATTTCTGAAAGTTTCATATCCGATTTCAACTGCTGCAAAAACCAGTTGTATTTGTGACTTTTGTATATGATTTAGTTTAATGTGGTCCGGTAATAGGTCAAATTAAGAAAAAAAGAAAACAATTCACTAGAAATTGCCAATGTTTCGCCTGTATTAGGTCTTGCTCGGGACTCTAAACATTTTTTTACATTTTTTATCAGTAGGTATGTTAAAAAAAATTTGAAAATATTAAAAAACAAAAATTATTCAACTCTTTAAAAAAACATACACTAAATTATTATTTTTTAATTGTTTTTCTATTAAAATCATTATCACCATTACAAAATTACAGAAATGCAGGAAATGCACTATTATTGGCAAAATTTAAAACATAAATTCTAATGTTTTCTCTATAATATAAAAATAACTATCTGTAGAATGTTTGTTTTCCTTTGTCAAAAATATGAGTTTGTACCATTAGTTCATTAAAAATAGGTATAGATCAAATTAATAAATTATTATGTATTTAATATTTTGAGACAGCAATGGTTTGTCAATCATTGAAAAATATTTATTAAAATAAGCTATCTACGTGCTGACTAGGGCTGTTCACTTTCTTTTTGCTAACCAATAAAAATCAGAAAAAATAGCAAAAACGTTAAGGGTTTCAAATATACAGAATGTCAAATTACACTAATGTTTAATTTTTCCAATTAAATCAATTAAATTAAAATACGATGTGTTTAAATATTGAATGTCCTGCCTCTTATCCATAGAACTCTTGTCTTTGTTAATGCTAATCATTTAATGATGTTTTCATTTTTCCTATTTTGACCTATTACCGGACCACATTAAACTAAATAAGAAAAAATGTTTGACATATGTAGCTTACAGAACACTCTTTATGCTAAAATATTAAATTACATGTAAATGTTAATAGAAAAATATGTTTAGAACATAAGAAGAGTAAAGAAATAAGATCATTAAACAATTTTGAACGATCGTCCAATCTCTAACTTATGCGTAAATACATTATCTGATAAACATAATATTTACATGCACAAAAACCAATTAAAAAAAATGTATAAAACATATAATTCTTACTGACCGATACTGATAAGTTTGGAACGTAGAATAAATATTTTATTATAAACAGAATATTTATCATACATGTTCCACAAAGTTAGTAGGATAAGAGTGATATCGGTAGACCACTAAAGTTAATTCTCTACATTGCAGGAAATTCAAAATCACATAATTGACTTGACATTGTATGTGATATTAGTAAATATTTCATGAAACAATTTAACTTCACGGGCAGATATGATATCAAAATGTTCCTAAGGACATGAAAGTTCGGTATTACAATAAAACGAATTAATTTAACAAAGTCCAAAATGTAAATATCAAAGTCTCAACATGTGTGTCCTATGCCAGCCAAAATCAAAGACTTTATACAAAATAAATACAGATTCAAAGTTTTAAAAGTAAATAATTTGTAACAAAAATGTACTAAAGACATTTTACTTTGTGAAGAAGGAAACAAAATAAATTCACTTTCAGCACATTTGTCATACACTATTTTTTCTACAAACATCAATTAAAAGTACAAATAAACGTTACGTTATTAAATTTATAAAATATTTTCAAATCCAATTATCCATGGAATTTGTTGTTGCTAAGCTAATGAAAGTTCGATCGTTGGTTGACAAGTAACTTCAAATCATGTTGAGAGTGATCAAGGCTAATAAAGCCATTATATTTCGGGTCCAGTCCTCAATATTACACAATTGTTTACAGTGTAGTACGCGTTTGTTCTACTCCGAGCACAGGGTTTAAAGAGTTTCAAAACCGGTCCTGTCCAACTGGCCTTGATCACATTTCGTTGTAGCTCTCATTCTACGAGTATTGTAGAATTTTTTTACGGAAAACTTGACAGGTATCCTTATCGTTCCCCTGTGGAAATGGCAATTTATTATTCACAAAACTAGTAATTACCGATCTTTTAGTTTTTGATCCGAAAGTGATCTTGTATTGTGTCCTGTTTGGCGAAACAGTGCTCAACTTACCTTGAGTGGCACTGTCATTCATTACTTCAAGAAAACTAGAAGACAATCAACACATCAAAAGATTCTCGAAAGATGTTTCTAGACATTGACCACCTTAACCCTGGTATAATTTTACATTGAATCTACAGCAGATGCTGAAATACTGAGAGGATTCCTGTGAATCTACCCTCGAATTTCTTTCGAGTAAGTTAGTAATCATATTGGCTCTCACTTAAGGCGAAATCATTTGCTTCAATATTGACAATACTCATCCCAGACTAAGTTAAAACATCGAGTCCTAATTCATCTCAGCCTTGCTTAGGGTTACCTTAGCTAACCCCAACTTATGTGTATAAACGTCAATTGAGAAATACCTGACTGTTACACAAACCCTACGCAACAGCTTCTTTGATTTACATTAGATGTACTAATGTTACATTTTCTTCCTTCCTAGTTTATAATAACTTACATGTAAAGTTGCATTTCAGTTATTGTTAATGTATGAAATCAACACTTTGTGGTGTTTGTGGCTTATTAAATTAAACAAAGCCACTACACTTATTACTAAGTTTTACGGCAAATTTCTTTAAACATCTACACTGTAAACAATTGTGTAATATTGAGGACTGGACCCGAAATATAATTTACTGATCAAAAGAACTTACCTCAAGTTCGATCATAATTATATGAGGGTCCAGTCCGAAAATATTACACACCCGCCCGTCCCTTAGTTCCCCTGCCGTAAAACATAAACACTTTAAACAATGAGAATGAGAGCTACAACGGAATGTGATCAAGGCCAGTTGGACAGGACCGGTTTTGAAACTCTTTAAACCCTGTGCTCGGAGTAGAACAAACGCGTACTACACTGTAAACAATTGTGTAATATTTTCGGATTGGACCCTCATATAATTATGATCGAACTTCAGGTAAGTTCTTTTGATCAGTAAATTTTTGGGTTATTGTGTGGTAAATCAAAGCAACAGTACAAGTTTTCGTACAATAGTTTCTTGAGATGATGTGGTCTGAAGAATGTTAGTGGTAAGTTCAGTAAAAAAGTGTTTTCGGCACACTTTTAAGAAAAGTCTAAAATATGAACATCGTCATCGCTTTGGTCAAATTACTCCATGTTGAAAGTTGATGACGAACATAATGAATCAGAACATAAGGAAATATTATAAGCTTGTTGCTTTTTTGAAATGAATGATGTATTTGAAGTCTGTCGTCGCGAAGAACTGTGTAACTTGACATTCAATAATATTGGACATTTTAGAACTTAATATATTTGAACTATTATAAAATGTACGTAGCTCTTTGTCCAGCGAACACTAATCATTCAAGAATTTTCATAAAATACATTAAGAATAAATGTGCCAAGACTTCAGTTGGAATCAACACATTTGGTAAAATGCCTGCCAATATTGTTAAATTTCTAAATTTTCCTGATTCACCTTTACACTGGACATTGCTTCCAACAATCTTTGGCTAGTTTGTTGGCAGACTCCGGTGCTAATCTTACTAGAATTAAGAGACGGGGTGGATGAAAGTCCAGTACAGTTGCGGAGTGTTATATAAAAGGGTTTCACAGTAATTGCGTTACTGCTACAGCCACTAGTGAGATTGGCCATGGAATTACTTATTCTAATTATAGTTTTACTAACTGTACTTTTAATTAAGTAAATAAATATTTCTTTGACTTAAAATTTCTTAATGACTATTAGCACCAGTGTCTTAAAATGAGATTATAGACGCAGTACGCGTTAAAAATTATACTTTTACTGACGTTTATAGAAAAAGCTTTCTAATTTGGCATAACGAAAACTTTGTAGGCGTAAAGATCCTAGACAGGAGTAGCATCAAAGATTCGGAAAAAAATTAAGAATCAGCAAATATAATCAGAATCAACATTCACTTCCTTCGTACATTTAAATATATTATTGACATTTTATCGAACTCACATAATTACATACCCATACAACATTTTCTCAGACTATGAACGATGGGTATTGAATAGAGTGTGATATCAATTAACACTCATAAAGAGAATAAGTTGCGCTTCCAGTGTTGTGCATTAACAATTAGATCATATATAGTTTAGGCGGCGAACATAAGGCATCATGCTTGATACAACTTATATCCGTGTATGTATTCGTATTCTATTGTAGTATTTATATCTCCTACACAAACAATTAAAAAAAATCAAACCGCTTCTAAATTTGCTAATGAACGCTCATAACTCCATAGAATGGATTTAGAAAATTCCCTTCGCCAAAGGAAGGCAAAGACAAACGTTGTTTTGCCATATGAATTATTTCTAGTGAATATTTTGGTAGTCGGCTTTGTTCTCATCCCTACTCCATGCTGTTTACTGGGTGAGAAGCACAAACCTAGAAAAAATATAGACTGTGCCAGTGTCATATTGCCGGCGACCGCTAATTCAAGGCTGCCCTAAAAGGTCCAGAATCTTGGTTTTTATGCCAATTTACGTTGATTGTATTGTAGCGTGAATCTCATTTGTTTACACATTGGTCACATTCATGTCACATTCTTTAATGACATTTAAAATGACAGCAAGTTAGTTAATTTCATATTGCAATGCAGCCATTATATTTGCACAATCCCCAACATAAAGCAAATAAAAAATCAATTTTCTGGACCTTAGATCCCTAGATAACGTGGCACCTGTCACGTGACCTATATCATGAATCGACGTTGTCTATATTTTTTATAGGTTTGTGGTGGGAAGTGACACCGGTAGACGCCTGGCGGGGATAACTGATCTAAGTATAATAATATCGATCAGTTATCGATCAGGATTAAAACCACCCTTATCACTTAGGGGTATTAAAAATAGATTACGAGCGATTCTCAGACCTACCGAATATATATATAAAATTTCGTAAAAATCGGTCAAGCCTTTTCTGAGGAGTATGGCGTCTAAAACTGTGACACGAGAATTTTATATATTAGATATTCCTCTAAGGTTTTTTGTCACACATAAAGCTTCAAGATTTCAAGTGTTTCATTAAATATATAAAAGGCACAGTCCTTACTGTATGTATTGAAATACCTCAGTATTATACAAAATGGATACACAAGTATGCCTGTAATTAAAATGTAATGATCTGGAATACTAACTCCAATGACATTTGTGAAACGCCAGTGATTAAATCGATTCGTACAATGGTAAGCTTATAACCGTTTCACATTTGGTTTACAAATTACGTGTTTCTATGTGTATTCCTTCCTTCCTCTGCTGTATGTACGTATTTTATGTTATTAGGATAATTTGGTCTAGTTTTGCATAACGCGAGCGCGGATGTAATAGCGCGCAACAAGGATCAAGGACATCTAACATACAAGTCGCGACAATTGCCTGTAGTGTTTGGATATGTAGAACAGAGGAACACAAGTTTATCCTAACGTGATCGGATTTCAGTTGTGTAATACTTGTTCAATTAAACGCTTACAATAAATTTTAGAATACATGTGAAATAATTTCGGACATATTTTATTAAAATATTTATTTATTAAAGTGTTCGCAACATCATACTCTAATACAGCGTGATTTACAACTTATCTAAAAAAAAAATGATATATATTGGACTCTTACAAATACAATTTTGTCAAAAAGGGCAGTTAGAAAATGACTTAAAAATACTCTTCTGCAGGGCTCTTGAAACTGGTCCACTGTAAAACCTGATAATGCGGCAAAGCATGCAATCGGCTACTGGACAAAAAATAGAAAGAAATTCCCAAGGAAAAAAATAAATGACATTTTATACACTTACACAGCAAATTCAACTGTTGTTATTAATTATTAATAAATGAATATGGTGTTATAAACAAAGTCTAAATCTCATAAACTCCTTTTATTTTATTTAGACAACCGGTTTCGTAGTAACCAAGACTACATCTTCAGGTCTACAAGGAATTTTAATAAAACAAGAGTTGTCAAGCTATCAAATACCAACGTATATATGTCATAAATTATATTAATTATAAATAAATAATATGTCATTCAGTTCAAGAAGCTAACAGATTTGATATTCTGTTAGCTTCTTGAACTGAATGACATATTATTTATTTATAATTAATATAATTTATGACATATATACGTTGGTATTTGATAGCTTGACAACTCTTGTTTTATTAAAATTCCTTGTAGACCTGAAGATGTAGTCTTGGTTACTACGAAACCGGTTGTCAAAATAAAATAAAAGGAGTTTATGAGATTTAGACTTTTGTTTATAACACCATATTCATCTACTACTCATACGGGTTAACCATCTTCAATAATTAATTATTAATAGAATTAATTCGTGGTTTTAAGTAATAACATAGTTTGACATACCTGCTGCTACAAAATTTTGGACCCGTCTTACCCAGTTCTACAAACTAACACAAATGTTTCTGCTTCTTGTCCGTTTTGAACTCGTAAGTTATTAGCAGCAACTATGATATGTTTGCGTAAATCATCAATAGTAGGTGTCCACTTCGGTGTGATACACTACATTTTTTAAATATTACCTCAAAAGGAATTCAAAATGACTTAGTCAGGAGATTGTGGCGGCCATGGTACCGGCCCTTCTCGTCCAATCTCTTGGTATTATTGCTTGGACATGCTGTACATGGTACGGATATAATTGAGCCTCGTGCATGATACATTACTGCAATACGCCGTGAATGCCCTGGACCTCCATCTCTTCCATTATTCTGTTTCAAATGTCCCTCGCATTGCACTACACTTGCACTTACTGCACACCTCGGTAAAAGTAGCTGCATTTGGCACATGTTTGCCGGGAAATCGTTCTGCTAAAGCATTTTTACATTGCCATAAATTCAAACGATATCCATCCACTCCGAGTTGCTATACACGTAAGCCATTTTTGACACTTGAAAAACGAATGTAAAGACTGGTACCACAAAAACTTTAATACCTACAAAAAGTAATCGAATTTCAATATTAGGAATCTCCTGGCTAGATACTACAGTTGCCCAGCGATGTAAAGGTTGAAAATACTACAACTTTAATAGTTTTTACTTGGAAAAACTATAAGGATTTTAGAAAAACTTTTTTTACGATATTGACTTTATTTTTCATGACGCATCTATTACTAATTTTTTTTAGATACGTTCTGAATCATATCATAATATACTAAATATTTTGATACAATTTAACTCTTGCATATACAAATTTTTATTGGTTAATTTATTGCAATCCAAAGAAAATCAAAGATTGGTTGGGCTCTTCCGTGTCATACTATCTACAATTATTGTTAGAATGCCGTCTGCTTTGGACGATTTGGTGTTAGGTTTTTCAGGTGTAATTCAATGGATTTGCTGGACTTCCGTGTTTGTAAAATGTTGTTATCGCCAAACGTAATAGTGGTCAATAGATTTCAATGGTGTCTACTGCTACGTAGAACGCTTCATGTCTGTGACTTTTCAGTCTAACATGGAATAGCGAACGGCAGATAGATTTGGCTTGTCTACACCCAGTGGCGGCTCGTGATGAAATGAAACGGGTGTTCTGCAAATATTTACTCACCTATTTTTTGAGTCAATTCAATCCTGCGATCCTTCATAGAAGCAAACTTGTCTATAACCTTCTCGTTAAAGCCATCAATTTGTGAAATAAATATTTTTTCAATGGAAAGCATCGATAGAGCAGGCTTTCAAACGATCCTGGGACATTGAATTTCGAAGTCTTGATTATTTTTAAAGTTGAAAAGCGTCTTTCAGCTTCTGATGTTGACATGAGTGTTGTTGCAACAATTTATAATATTTTTTTTTGTTTCCCGAAATGTTTCGTCTAAATTATTTTGTGTTTAATATTAATTGTCCCTAATAAAGCTAATTCTATTGTATTATGTAGATGTCTTTTGAAATTGTCGTGCTTTTTATTTTATCAGTTAAGTGCACCAAATCTGTCACCCCTACCTCCGTCCATGCTTTATTACCGCCAAAAAGTAAACAAGGAAAACAAAATAACACATTTTATTTTGTTGCACCCACAAATCCAATTGTTCTTCGAATAAAATAATGTCTCTATTAAATTGACGTTTAGTGCTTTTCCGAGGCTAACACCTGCAGTCTCAATAACAATATCGGGCAATGTTTTTTAAATCAAATTTTCTTCATAAGAGTATTTAAAAAATCACTTCACATTAATTAAATTATAAACTAAATCCATTGTCACTAATATAAATATTAATAATTAGTACAATAAATTACTATACAAATTCACAAAACACCAAAACAGTATTTAAAATCTCAGATTAACACGAAATATGAAATAGGTACGATTTACGCCCGCAATTCTACGAGTAGTACATTCACTGATGTTGCCTTCGCTGCGAAGAATGCAGCTCACTGACCGTGTAAATTCGTGCATATGCGAGCGTCAATTGTGGATCGCCGCGGGAGTTGAAGAGGAAGACGGGTGTCCTGAACCGTGCACAGAACTATCTCGTGTGGCCCAGTTCAATGTACCGCGACGCGCTCGCGTAGAGACCCCGAGAATTCATCTGGTCTACTACTCAATAGAGAAGGGCGGGCAGAATGCGATTTTAACGAAAGCAGGACGGCTCGACACAGCGGACAGCGTCGGCAGCGTAGGATGCTGTTTAGCTGCACCAATTAACCAAATTATTTTATTAATAAATTTTAGTATTTATTACGCCGCGAAAATATATAAATATCTAATTTTTTTGGCAGTTCTGCAGCTCTGCAGCACCTATATACACCAGCCTTCTGACGAGCTAAACAGACTTAAAACAGCTAGGTTTGTTTGTCAGACGCCTCATCTATGGAATACTGATGATAGCTAATAACCTTGCAACCGGTATATGTCTGGTGGGTTGCTGATGAATGACTTTAGCTATTTGCTATGGGTTTTCAAGATGTAATTCGATGCTGGTTGGGGTATTAGCCCTCAGAGTATGAATTCTGTGTTTGCATATTATGATATATAAACAATATCAAAACCATAATTACATCATAAACCAAAATTTAATCGTAGGAATTTCCAAAATATAAACAATCTCATTTAAATTAATAACTGTTCACCGTCAAAAACGTCAAAAATCCAAAAATTCAAAAAACAAAATATAAAGTTTATTTACAATTAAACTTGATAATTATTTTTCAATTAAAACCCATTATTATCATAATTGGCGTCCAACGTGTGGCATCGAAGACAAAGTTGACAATAAAACCACCGTAAAATGAAATAATTTTTCATATTGTTTTTACTTATATAATGCCTTGCCCATAACTAATTCGCATAGACATGTAATGTTATGATATTACTTATCTAGTTTTATTCAAGGTATTTTGAAAATTCTAAATTTCGAAAATTTTCTTGGTAACGAAACATTTGCGAACTCATGTTTATCTTATTTTATGAGAGTAATAAGATTCTAACAATGCCGTTTAATTTCATTTCGGGGTATCCTGTACATTTTTTAATAATTTATAATAATAATATCTCTACTCCTTATTCTAATTACGAGGATTAGTCCAGAAGTCGGAGACTTGTGAGGAAGTTGGGGCAGCATATTATTATTAAGCAGGTCACATTTGCGCCCAAGAACGACTTACGTTTGTAGGCCCTAAGTGCTAGAATGAGGGAAATCGGGAAAACTTCATTAATTAGTGTGGTGGTCAAATGTCAACCGGTATCAATGTCTCACAGTGATCCAAGCCAACATTCTTTCATCCTACCATACCCGCAGAGAGGGTGCCAATCCTCTCCGCGAGTACAGCTGATCTACGGTCTACCGCCCTAGGGTAACCCACAGCGGACGGGCCATATCGATTTAAGCACTGACTCCGTAAAGCACTCGACCACTGACCGACCCTTTTACATAAGTATATAGTAGATATGGGATATATAAGTGGTCTGCAACTTCCTGCTCGAGTCGGGTGCTACGTCAGAGAATTGTAGAAGAATGCCGATTAATAACTGCGGATGTCTTTAATAATGTTCAAACAGAATTTGAAAACAGACTGTATTATTGTTTGGAAGTTAACGGGGGTTATTTTGAGCAATTCATCAACTAAATCTGATTTATTATTTGCTTCAGCTTTTTTATTTCATTTCTGACTTTTTTGTAAACTGATAGACACATCAATAATAATTAGGTAATGCGGTCATGTGTAGTAGATGAAAAACTTATTAGTGGTGGGCATTTGTGTAGAAATTACTACGCGTAAGTTGGTTTGTCATCTTTTCGTTTGTAACCAATAATTCTGTCAAATCTCAACCGATTTCTAAAAACGGTACGTCACTGTATTCGCAATGAAAAGGGCTTTAAAATGATGTGCCACAAGTGGGGCAGTTGCATTTGAAATTTTTAAGTTGAGGTTGCTAGGCATTAGGGGGATGAACATATCGAGTTGGCTTGACTGTCAAAAAAGCTCCCCCCAAGAACAAAAATCGACGGGGCTCGGCCAATTTTGAAATATTATTCGGTTTTCCAATTATAGGGGGGGGGTCAAATTTTCGTTGGGATACCCTGTATATAACTTTTACTTACATTGAATAAATAATTACATTCTACAAGAATTAGAAAGTTTACATGTCTATAAGTAAGCAACTTCCATGAAAAAAAGCAAATTATTTTTTTACATGCAATATCTATTTAATTACTTTAAGTAAAGTAAGAATAATTATCATGATAGTTATTATGGTAAAGGAGGAGGGTCCGCGGTGGGGGGAGGGGTGGGGCTGAAGTCGGGGGTGCCATTTGATGCGCCTTTATGGGCCTAACAACTTTTATCTAGAACTTTTTTTAATAGGGCGTCCTCCTTAGGCTATAATTACTTGTCTCAGGTAATAAAATTACCCTCTATAAAGGGGGGATACTAAGGGGAGGGAGTGTTTTGGAGGGTTCATTTGTGGTCCAATCGACTACATATAAGGTCTAGTCGACAATAAAAAAAAAATTTTTAGACAAAATTGTGGGGGGCCGAAAACCGGCCTTAGGGACTTTACATAAATTATTTTTTCAGTGTATAAAAAACGGTTTTCATTAACATTCGTGAAACTGGTTTCTTAAAATACATTTTGATACTTATTGGCAAATATATTTTTGTAGAATAGAGATATAAAAGAACATTAATTCTTGAAAACAAGTTAGGAATTTAAATACGATAAATACGCGCAGGTATCTGCATTCAACGTTTTGGCGAATGCGCCAGTGACACTGACATAAACGAGGCCACATGTAATTCGGCTCACCGACGTCCAAAGCTTTCATTTAATTTATTTCCTTACCAAAACTGCATTAATTAACGTTTACTGCGAAATGTGAGATAGCTTGGTTCCATATAATCTAAATTTAATTAAACTTTTCTTACATTTTAAATATACGTTTTCATCGTTATAACATATTTGTCGTAATTTGTGGTTACAAATTAATATACATTCAGTTGTCAGCTATAAACTCTTCAGTACACTCTAAAAAGTGCCTATTAAATTCCAAGGAAATTATTTATATTTACTATATTAATTATGGTAACACAATTTGGTGTGCTATAAATTATTTATTTATTAACAATGAATTCGGTAAAGCCGTACATGCTTGTTTTATATAATTTTTTAATCATAAAAACATTAGTACAAATCCTGGCTATTAAACTGGGATATTTTGTGATCTTAGCATGGAATTCGGCTGTGTAAATCATAATGTTCTATTGGAAAAACTAGAAAAATACGGTATCTGATATGTAGCTTTGCTCTGGATAAAAAGTTTTGTTTCTAATAGAACCCAATTTGTGTCGGTGGGTGGTGTTAACTCAGACACAAGAAACGTATCACAAGGTGTCCCACAGGGCTCTATTTTGGGTCCTGTCCTTTTTTTTGCTGTACATTAATGATCTGGCAAGCTTGCCTAACGAAGCATGTTTAACCGTATATGCAGATGACATTTCAACAATTCTGTTTGATAAGTTGGATACAACTTTGACTAATAAATGCAATATGTACGTCAGTTATGGGTGAGTGGTTTTCACAGAATCACAAGGTGTCCCACAGGGCTCTATTTTGGGTCCTGTCCTTTTTTTTGCTGTACATTAATGATCTGGCAAGCTTGCCTAACGAAGCATGTTTTACCGTATATGCAGATGACATTTCAAAAATTCTGTTTGATAAGTTGGATACAAATTTGACTAATAAATGCAATATGTACGTCAGTTATGGGTGAGTGGTTTTCACAGAATCCAGACAAAATCCAATTATTACGATTCCATAGCAGACAAAAACATTGTGAATCACTTAATGTACCATTTCAATGTTATGATGTGTGAGATTTCTTGGTCTACAGATGGATGTACGTGTCTAAATTGGCACTCGGAGTGTGATAGTTTAATTCAAAAACTTAATGCAGTATCACATCAACTTAAAACTTTGCGTAGCATTTTAAACGTTAACATGGGTGTATTATGCACAATTGGAGTCACGTCTGAGATATGAGATCTGCTTTTGAGGCTTGTCGTCTCATGCTGGGGCCGTTTTTATAGCTCAAAGGAGAATTCTTAGATGTCTGTATGTTTAGTCTCTCTTGTATGGCCAATTTTACTTCATGTAAAATTTTAACACTGCCAGCACTTTTTGTATTCGAAATGTGCTTGTATGTTTACTTAAATAGAAATTAATTTATTTGTATTAAGGATATGCATGCGCACAATACCAGGCATGTGAATCAATTACACGCGCCATTTAATAAACGACTGATTTCCTATAACTCTCCCAGCTGCATAAGACGAATTTTGTTCAGCAAATTAAAACCAGACATAAAAAATATGATACATTAAATTCATTTAAAAGAGCATTAAAAGCATTTCTGATTGAGAAAAGTCTATATACACTGGACGAGTACATTGCCACATAAGTCTGTGTACATGTCTGTGTTTGTTTCTAATGTTTGTTTGTATTAGTAATTATACAGTTATCTCTTGTAAGTTTACAAATATTATGTATATTTACAGTATTAATACAATAATAATATGTAAAGCATGTAATATTTCTGTCATTCACAGCAATATTTTTCCTACCGTCGTCATGCGGAAGAGTGTACTTTTCTACACGATTTTTACATTATACAGTGGGCCTATCATATTGTTGTGACAGTGCAGCATTTAGCGAAAAAGTTCGCGCTAGATTTTTCTCAAGGTGTTTATGAGTAGCGCTCGATGTAGCTTACCATTTAGCAGTAAATAGCAGTAAAGCTGATGTGACGCTAAATTACGCAGGACATAAGTAATAACCGATAAAAATTCCTGTCGTTTTAAACTTTCAAATTTTCAATCAGTTCAGTGTAAAGGTTGAGTTTGATTTATTTTACATTTCTCTTCATTGTAAACTATCCAAAATGAGTGAGGAGTCTCCCAATGATGTAAAATCAAAAATTCGCTATGAAGAAGAGTTTATTGCCAACCAATGGCGTATGGAGAAGAACGCTTCATCTTTAAAGGAAGATGTATTTTTGGCCTATTTCCACGATATTGCAAAACGTAACTCTCCGTCAACTCTATGATCAAAGTATTCGATGTTGAAACTATGCTTCAAAGTAAAGAAGAACATTGATATTAGATACCTCAACGTAACGGCACATTTTATGAAATCAAATATTGGTTACAAGTTAAAAAAATACAGAGATATTAGAAAGAAAGGAAATAGAAAGTTTTTTCTTATGCCCCAGACAACGTATATTTTATGACCAAATCTTATGATATTTGGAATTGCTGGTGCCTCTCGTCGTGAAAGACTAGCAAATATGACGATTCACGATATAGAAGAAAAAGAGGATTTGCTTATTATTACCATACCAAACACGAAAACCAATGTTTCAAGAAAATTTGTGGTGAACAACGAAGAAACAATTAAATATGTCGATATCTATCGAAGTTATGCTATTTTACGTTCTAGACGGTCGGTTTTTCTTATTCTATAAACGGGGTAAATGTTCTAAGCACTGTGTGGGTATCAATAGTTTTGGGAAAATGCCATCTAACATGCGGGTTATTTATGCCTCCCAAACCCCGAAGCGTATACAGAATATTTGTTTTGGGTGTTTTTCTATCACATTATTAGCTAACTCAGGGTCCAATATTACGAACATAAAACCGCATGGTGGGCGGAAGTCCACAGCTGTAGCTGAGCATTAAGGATTGTTTGGATAACAAAAAGAAAATAACCCACAGCATTCTCAAAGTATCAAATTCCTTATCCGGGCTTCAAGAGAACCGTGCTGAAGCACGTAGTACAATGGTAGTCAGCTTAAAGTCACCACTTCCATGTTTTGTCCCTTTCTAGCACCGTGTATAATAAATGGTACTAGAAAAGAATGGACCATGGAACTGGTGACTTTAAGCTGACGACCATTGTACATCAACAGTAACAGTATGTCTCTTGACTGAAAACAGCATCTAGCAGCTATACCCTTATTACTGAATTTATAAGCTAATCCTGTAGCACATACTTTATCAAAAGTGAATTTCACTATTGAAAAACAAGTTCAAGCCTCAGCACTGAATTTAGAAAATGTCACGAATTGTACATTGAATTTCAATGTTTTTGTTAACATATTTTTACGGAAAGCTCACCTACCTTTTTAGTTTGTTAATTATGTTCCTGTTTGTGTTATAAATTATAGTTTTTTTAATACCTTTATTTTGACGTTATCTAAAATAGTGTCCAGGCTATATTCTATTTGACTCTCGACACGTTCTCGATGTCGTGAAACTTCGAGAATCCTAAAAACAAATATAAGCGGTTCGATTTCACCGCTGGAGTCAGTTTATATTGAGCAGTCAAACGCGAGCGACAAACGTCAAAGAATTTGACAGTTGTGAATTTGTTGAAGGATATTTTTTGTGTGTGTATCAAAAGTGACAATAAAGTTTGTTTGTCTACGTGACGTGTTTCTACACTAACCCAACATAGAGGTTACAATACTCTATTAGTTTAAGTAACTACTTATTAATTACTTGTTAATGTTATAAATTGGTAATTAAAATAAACTAGTTTGCCTGATTAGAGTTGTCATGTTCGTAGGAAAAATATTGTACCTAACGCGCACGGGAAGTGTGTTTTCCGCACTACAATCAGAGTACGGAAAAGTATCACTTTCCTCACTTGTTAGGTAAATAACTATAATAGTCTATTTTGCTTTGCAATTTAAGCAGCAATCATGCAAAGTTTTGTAAATTTAATAAGAGTTACAAATATTATGTACTTTTACAGAAATAATTAATACAAACACATTCCAACGCATGTGTAATATCCGACTTTTCTATACCTACAATAATTAGCGATATACGATATATATCATTGGATATTCCGATGTTAGCGAGTGAGTAGTCGCTTGTCGTGAGCTCCTACCAATTTTGTTAATTTTGCTTATTTAAATTTGTTATTTTTATTATCGTTTTGTACGTGCAGTGGGGATTGATCCTGAAGATCGTTGTACTGATATCTGGTTCTGCTGGTATCAATTTAGATTACTTAACTGAGTTGCACTCTGTTTAGTGTTCTACCAGCTTGTTCAAATAGTCATGCCGCAAACAAGAGGCGATACCAAATCGGACAAACCTAGTGAATGTGCTATGGAGGACTTAATCAACAAGGTTTGTTCGACATTTGTTTCTAAATTAACTTCTAAAATTAATGATGTTGAGGCCAAAATGGGACAAATGAATAAACATTTAAATGAAAAATTAAGCAAATTGGACACACTTGACGAAATTAATGCTGAGCTTATTCATCTCAATGAATCCTTTGCAAGTTTAAGCCACACAGTTTCTTCCAATACCAGTGAAATCAAAGAATTGAATATGAGATTTAATTTGTTTGAACGGTCAATTAAAATTAATTCTCTAAGAATGTATGGCCTAAATGAAACTACCGGTGAAAATATTCATGAACATGTGTCGGCATTTATTACTGAAAATTTACCTATACCGTGTTCTCCTACCGACATTAATTGTGCCTTCCGTATGGGGAAGAAAATTTCAAATTCTGCACGGCCTCGCTCCATTTTAGTTTCTTTTGTTACCAATTGCGCTAGAAGAAGATAATAAGACTTGCAGCAATGACTGTGAAATGGTTGGTTATAATATTTTAAGGAAGGATCGTGAGGGGAAAGTGGGGGTGTTGCCTTTTCTGTGGATGAGGCAATTAATTTTAAAGTTATTGATATTGCTAGTGTTGATGTTCTTGAACAGCTGTGGATTTCATTTAAAATTGGTGGTGTAAAGATTTGTTTCGGCAGTTTATATAGACCGCCCCGTTATAACATTTCAGACAGTCTTGTACAGCTAGAAAATACTTTAGTTACATTGCTACCTGATTTTGATGTGCTACTTTTTGGAGGGGATTTTAATGTTGATTTTTTAGACAAACTTATTTTATGATTACAAAATTTTATTTAATTTTTTCAACAAATATGGTTTACATCAACTTATTACTTCCCCGGCCAGAGTTACGGCAACAAGTAAAACACTAATTGATATAATTGTATCTTCTAATTCTGATTTGCCAGTTAGTGTTGACGTAATAAATATGCAAGGTATTTCCGATCATCGTCTTATTAGTTGTAATTTAAATTTAAAAACATCGCGTCAACCTCAACTATGTAAAACTTTTAGAGATTTTTCTAACTTTGATTATTTTGCATTTGTCCAGGACTTACATTTAATTGATTTTAATTATATTTATTATTTGAATAATGTTGATGAAATGGTTGTCTACTTTAATGACAAAATTAAGTTTTTATTTGATATTCATGCTCCTTGTAAAACTGTTAGAATTTCTAAACCTCCTGCTCCTTGGCTCACGCCTAACCTTAAACTAATGATGCGTTTAAGGGACAAGGCTTATTTTAAATATAAAAAATTAAAAACTGATCGCAACTGGCAGGAGTATAAGGAATTGAGAAATTTTGTTAATACTGCTATCAAGTCTGAAAAAAGAGGGTACCTGCAACATAACTTTTTAACTGATCAGAAAAGCTTTTGGAGGACTTTAAATTCTTAATGTACCAAATAGTGCTTCTAAAAGTTCACATTTGATTGCTACTGCTCATGATTTTAACGATTTTTTTATTAACAAGTTACCATCAGTAAATGTAGACAATGATTTCATTACTAATTCACATAGTGGTAAAACCTTGCCAGGCGTTGAGGAATTATTTAAATTTAAAGCCGTTTGTTCCGAAGAATGTTGGGCTTGATTATACCTCATGTGCTTGATCACATCACATTTATTATCAATGAATGTTTGGTTAAAGCAACATTTCCAACATGTTGGAAAGAGGCAATAGTTGTCCCTATTCCTAAGAACGCTAATCCGACTGTTATTTCTCACTTCCGTCCTATTAGTTTACTTTCCACCTTTTCAAAAATTTTAGAAGAAATTGTTCATGAACAGCTTACTATCTTCTCAGAAAAAAATACTATTATGTCTCCAACTCAGTCCGGATTTCGATCAAATTATAGTACTTGTACTGCCTTATTACATGTAAGCGATGAATTGTATAGAGCTTGTGATAACGGTGAAACGGCATGTCTTATTTTACTTGATTACAGCAAAGCCTTCGATACAATTCATCATGCTACTCTATGTACTAAACTCAAATATCTTGGGCTGGATACTGATGCTGTTAGTTTCTTTAGGAGTTACTTGTCCGATAGATGTCAAAAAGTTGTCATTAATGGAACATCTTCATCTTTGATAAATACCGCCATGCGAGTGCCGCAAGGTAGCACATTAGGTTCATTGCTTTTTTCGCTCTATACTTCAGATTTATCTAATGCAGTTAAGTATGTCCGCACCCACCAATATGCTGATGATTGTCAGCTGTATTTTCACTTCCCACTGAATGAATTGAACCCTTCTGTTAAAAAAATTAATGATGATTTAAAAAATATTGTTTTAGTATCTAGGGCTCATGGGTTGATATTAAATGGTACAAAAACTGAATTACTCGTAGTGGGTAGGCATAAAAACTTGGTTAAATCAAATCGAAGATTTGAAATTGTTGTCGATGGAGAAATTCTGCAACCTACTGATAGCTGTAAAAATTTAGGAGTTTATTTTGATGATGAGCTCAGATTCACTAAATATGTACATTTGCTTATCCAAAAATCTTACATTAAGCTGCGTTCACTTTATTTACATAAAGATTATTTAACTTCAGAGGTTAAATTAAAGCTATGTGATTCTTTAATCTTATGTAACATTGCTTATTGTGATACCGTATATTGGCCCGCCATTTTAAATAAAGACAAAGAGAGTTTACAAAGAGTGCAAAATGCATGTGTTAGATTTTCCTATAATTTACGTAAATATGATCATGTTAGCTCTAAATTCAAACAATCCAAGTGGCTTAATTTAAACCAAAGTTTTCAACTGCATATGGCATGTTTAGTACATAAAGTTATTAATACTAAAACACCCAGATATTTATTCGATAAATTTGTTAAGGGCAGTGATATCCATAGCTGTGCAACGCGTCATAAAGATCTTTATGTAGTACCTAGACATGTTTCCTCTCTATATCGTAGATCCTTCACTTATAATGCTGTAGTTATTTATAATAATATACCTCATGCCTCTAAATTGTCAAATAACAGTTTAACTTTCAGAAGACAGGTCAAGACTAGTATATGTGCAAATAATTGAATTTATTGCTTTGTTCAATTTTCTATTATATTTTTATTGCTAGCATCAAGTTGATTTCTTAGTTGATTTAACTTTCAGATGGTTAGGTGGAAGAGGAACATTGTTGAATCTCGCCGTCTTTCATAAATATGTATTTGTTATTATGTTCTGTTAATAAAGACACATTATTATTATTATTATCATTATTATTATTATCATTATCATTATCATTATCATTATCATTATCATTATCATTATCATTATCATTATCATTATCATTATCATTATCATTATCATTATCATTATCATTATCATTATCATTATCATTATCATTATCATTATCATTATCATTATCATTATTATTATACTCCGAAACATTGTAATGCAGCAGAAATAAAAGTGGTACGAGACATTTCAAGTCTGTGTACGGTTTAATTGCGCCATAAAATAGTGTAGCTTAGATCATAAATGCTTTTTTTACGTAACTGTAGCTTTCTCAAAATGATTACATCGTATAACTGAATTTACTCTACGCTTTTAAGTTTAGGGAAAATGCAGATTCAATTTTTACAGCAGTCGTTGACTATTTATTGAATGCTACTGCTTAACTTTAAATAAGTTAAAAATTCTGTTACGGCGATTGTTTTCATTTTACGATTAGCACGTTTTTAGATGAGCAAGTTTGAAACTTTTTTATCAGACCTTTTCTTCATCGTAAATTTGTTCTCAACATTTTCAATCTAGTCTGGGATTCAGTACATGGCTTTCTGACCCCAATTATCCAGAAACTAATATTTCATAAGCCCATATTTCTTCCAAAGTTTCTTTCTAAAGCAAAAGATCAATTTTTTTGACACGTTTATGTTTCTCTGGATTATTAAAAAAAAAATACATCTATAAATATTTATTTATTTATTGTAAAGTTTTTTTACGACAAGGCGTTCAGTAAAGAAATTAGGGGAAAGAGAAAGTACAATTTTCTTTAATATTTTTACAATAGTTTCCTTATTTGTTCGGTAATTGTTTTAAAACTTTGGAATACGAGAGAGAATATGTGAGATAAATACGGATGCATTTTGATTTTTACGATAATGGTACAGGGCGTTCTTAGCGCCATGTCTCTATATTATTTCTTTCAGATTTCTTAAGGATAGAGATGGAGGATTTAGTTCTTTTGAAATAAAATTTGATTCTAACTTCTAAATTCTAACAAATTATTAATTCAGAAAGTCATTATAGTTAATAATGTCTAGTAAGTAGCTATCTGGTGTACATTTAAAAAATAAATTTAATTATTTTTTGTTTAAGTGGTTATTATTTTTTAAATGTTATCTTTCGTGCATAATTCTCTGCGTTGTAATTCATGCTGTTTTGTCAGAACATTACTAACTATAACACTTTTTGAGTTAATAATTTATGTATCCGTTTCCATGCTCAACAAATACGTTAAACGTAGTTTTCTCTAAATTGGTCCACTTTAGCGACATGCAACATTTATAACTTTTTACTACTTTGTCTTATAGACTTAGTGAATTTAATGTTATTCATGATAAATTATATTCTTTAACAAAAACTTTTGTGTATAGTATATTTAAAAACTTGTTTAGAAATTTATTAGCAAGAACGTGCAGACACTCAATATTTTATAAATATTATGGCGACGGTTTCCTTATCGATCACGCCCAGTAAAGTCATTAGTAGTTTACTCAAGGGGCAACGTAATTAATTACCCTGATATTACAATATTGGTTTTATTGAAACTCGTGCAGGGCCTGTAGTCGACGGCTATGTCTCTTCTAACTACTTTTGATAGGTCCTCGTTAATATTCCATAAGCCGGAACACCACCTACGTAACTTATAATCTAATTAAATATCTTTGAGATTTATTTTGTGGGTGTTGGTGTCTCGGTTTTATATTGCAGTTTTCAGGGTTTTTAAAGTCGATAAATTGGGTACAGTTTTCCTGATGATTACTATCTGCTGCAAGCTAATGCATGGGAAATAAACCCAAAATTAATTATTACAGGAACTACCTTAATTGCATAATATCAAAATCTAAGTAAATATGTGTTTGTATATTTTGTCATATTTTGATATACCAATTTACAATTAGGTTGCCCATGTTATGGTAATTATCCTCCTAGAGGTACTAATAATGAATATTATTTTATTTCGATTCTCTAAGGCACAGATTGCGTTGCTTATATTTTGACTTTAAATTAGTTTATAAGGCTGTCAATTTTTTTTAAATAAGTTTTTCACAAATACCGTTATCGCCGACATGCGATAAAGGTAGACGACTTTCAATGGTATCTACAGTATGTAGCACGCTTCATTGCTTCGGCCTGTCAGCAGGTTTAGCATGGAGTGATCGGTGGCCACTAGGTGTAGCTTGCCACATTCGCGTAACATTTTTACTCATTACAGGTCCGTCAGGATTATCCTTTAACATCAGAACGCCATCACGGAGTGTTCCTGCCGTTCAATTTAAACAACAACAACAATTTCAAATTTTTAAATTTCAAATTGTTGCTGCTACAATGATTCACTTTATTGAAGTAAACCTGTAATAAAAATAAATATGGGTACCTACATACCACAGGAAATATTTGCTTGGAACAAATACCTACTATTATAATATTGTTTAAGGAAAATAATATCTAAAACTGATATTAGATCATAATAATAATAATAATAATAATAATAATAATAATAATAATAATAATAATAATAATAATAATAATAATAATAATAATAATAATAATAATAATAATAATAATAATAATAATAATAATAATAATAATAATAATAATAATAATAATAATAATAATAATAATAATAATAATAATAATAATAATAATAATAATAATAATAATAATAATAATAATAATAATAATAATAATAATAATAATAATAATAATAATAATAATAATAATAATAATAATAATAATAATAATAATAATAATAATAATAATAATAATAATAATAATAATAATAATAATAATAATAATAATAATAATAATAATAATAATAATAATAATAATAATAATAATAATAATAATAATAATAATAATAATAATAATAATAATAATAATAATAATAATAATAATAATAATAATAATAATAATAATAATAATAATAATAATAATAATAATAATAATAATAATAATAATAATAATAATAATAATAATAATAATAATAATAATAATAATAATAATAATAATAATAATAATAATAATAATAATAATAATAATAATAATAATAATAATAATAATAATAATAATAATAATAATAATAATAATAATAATAATAATAATAATAATAATAATAATAATAATAATAATAATAATAATAATAATAATAATAATAATAATAATAATAATAATAATAATAATAATAATAATAATAATAATAATAATAATAATAATAATAATAATAATAATAATAATAATAATAATAATAATAATAATAATAATAATAATAATAATAATAATAATAATAATAATAATAATAATAATAATAATAATAATAATAATAATAATAATAATAATAATAATAATAATAATAATAATAATAATAATAATAATAATAATAATAATAATAATAATAATAATAATAATAATAATAATAATAATAATAATAATAATAATAATAATAATAATAATAATAATAATAATAATAATAATAATAATAATAATAATAATAATAATAATAATAATAATAATAATAATAATAATAATAATAATAATAATAATAATAATAATAATAATAATAATAATAATAATAATAATAATAATAATAATAATAATAATAATAATAATAATAATAATAATAATAATAATAATAATAATAATAATAATAATAATAATAATAATAATAATAATAATAATAATAATAATAATAATAATAATAATAATAATAATAATAATAATAATAATAATAATAATAATAATAATAATAATAATAATAATAATAATAATAATAATAATAATAATAATAATAATAATAATAATAATAATAATAATAATAATAATAATAATAATAATAATAATAATAATAATAATAATAATAATAATAATAATAATAATAATAATAATAATAATAATAATAATAATAATAATAATAATAATAATAATAATAATAATAATAATAATAATAATAATAATAATAATAATAATAATAATAATAATAATAATAATGCATAGGAATAAACATAGTAATCTATAATAAATACATACTATTATATAATTAATAAAACTCAAAACATCAATGTACATTCATAAGATACTAAAATTTACGTTTCCAACATGAAAAAAAGTCGCAGCTAAGGTAATAAACATACTAGGGAAAAGTCAGAATCGTGAATAGATTTAAATTTCTTGATAAATACAACAAAAACTATTAAACATTACAATATCAACAATATATATCATATTTACAATGTACTATGTTAATATGCGTTGATTAATTATATTACTAAATAACAACCTGTCTTGTTGGTTTATCCATATTTTCAATTTCTTTTGTAAATATTATAAGAGCGTATATCTCGTAACTCTTTAGGAATAATAAGATACAATCTAGATACCAGATAATTAGTACACCTTTGACCAATTGTTTTATCACAACGAGGGTATAATATAGTTACAGGTCGGCGAGTATTATGAGAATGTTCATAGGAACTAAACTAATATTGACTCGCTTCAAAAAAAGCATCATTTTCAGAAAATACAGTTGCCTTAAATCCAATATATTAGATTGTTCATACAATGAATTACTAGAATATAATTTATTTCTCCTATGCATCACTCTCAAAACCCACTTTTGTACAACATGAACATCATATAGATAACAGTCATACACACCTCCCCATCCTAAGATACCATATGATAACAATGATTGTACTAAAGAAAAATACATAATTTTCAACTGCTGCACATTCAAAAAGTCTCGCAAATATTTAAATGTAGGTATCAGACCCCTTATCTTTTTTACAAGCTGTTTCATTTGTAATTCCCACCTCATATGTCTATCAATATAAACACCTAGGTATTTTACCGAAGAAGACTCTAAAATTCGCATATTGTGATATTAGATCATAACATTAAAATAATGTCACGAAACATAATACATTTCTGCGATGGTTTGAGAATTTTTACAGCACGGAAAAAAAATTGCATTACTACAACTGGCAAGACAGTTAATTATGACACTGTTGTGTTGATGGTTGCTTATCTAAGATAGCGACATTTAAATTCGCGTTTGGCGAGCCGCCATATGTTCTGTTTTTAAAAACGATTCCGTTAGTTCTTATTTTTCTCTATAAACTCTTAAAGCATTTGTATTTTCATTTCACTTTAGCAAAGATATAGACAGTCAATCAAATTATTCAGTAATTTTAACAAAAATACGAGGTGTATGAAATCTATGGTTCTCTAATATAGTTAACTAGAAAGTTTGTTACAGTGACGTATGAAACATTATACCGGGTGTTTGTAAATAAGTGCGAAATAGTTTAGAGGGTGGTTGCCAAAGTTATTTTGTGAAAAAAATTCATATAAACGTAGGTCAAAATATGCTTTGTTTCCGAGATACAGTGTTTAAATATTAATTTTTTATTTATTTATATTAATTACTTCAAAGAGTTCTAAAGATATTGTCTCAAAATTTGAAACACGCTTTGGAGGTATAACTGTGCATTTTTTGGGGGTTATCCGAATATTCCTATTTGCACTGGTGACGTTCGTGCAAGAATGCCAGAATTTTTTAATAAAAAAAATGGTGCGCGACTTTTTCCGGTTTTAATATTTTTTTAGAAATTCGCCATCAATTCTGAATTGGTGTCCTTAATTTTTCCATAGGATTCACCATTTTGAGGAAAAAAATAAAACATATTTTATTGCATAAGTTCTGTATTTTTAACTTCTATTGATACATTATTTAGTAGGTTGCTGATAATGACTAAATTCTGGGTAACTATGATTGTGAGTAGAGAATCTGGTATATATTTTCAATTTATTGCTGAAGTATAGCAATAGCAAAGGGGAGGAGATGGTCATTAATATTTTCATAAATTAACATATTTTAACCATTCTTTGACATGTCTAAATATTCTAGTTAACTTTTTTTGAAGCTTATTCCAAGACATTAGTGTACCTAACACTGGCAACGCTGTGGAATATTATACATCCATCATGACTCTCAAAAATATTACTATAGGAGTCAGATCAGCGGTCCTCAACAAGTTTTCGTTTCGATGAAACCATTTTTAAACAAAGTAGGTACAAAGATTTTATCAAAGCAGGCCGATCTTTTTGAAATTTTGCACATCTCCATAATATACCATTCTGAACAACTTTTTCAACTAACATTTTGCTATATTTTCAGCAGAAAAGGCACTTTACCTAAAACAAAAACAGTTTTTACTCCGTGAACTAAGCATTTCAAACAGGATTATTTCAAAAATGGTTACTCCTACCGACTTTAGCAAAGTATACCTTTTTCAAATAAAACAGGTAGGAGAATCGATTGTTTCGATAGTCAGATGAATACACTAAGCCGCAAAAAAGTTACACACTCAAAATACCAAGGTCCCTCCCGTACCCACCCCAATGGACCTTGTGGAAATAAATGGATTAGTCCATCAAATTGCTCATCAAAATTTAGCTGTGTATGATTTCCATTCCTCCCTCTTCAATGGGTCCCTGTGCCCTTAGAAAGCATTTCCGGATTCATGTTCATATGAACTTTTTTACTTAGTTTTGATCATATAATGTTTAATTTAGCAATTAATTTTCATTGTTATTGCATATTTCTATGGCCTTAGGACTACAACTTGTTTATTCTAATAAAACATTAATGAACAGACGTATTATAGTATCCTAAGCTAATGTTTCATAAATACTATTATTTGATATAGACCTAGTGATTTTCCAAGTCGTTATGCCGTGACCTCGGTAACTTTTCGCTGCCAGTAACAGAAATAAAGACCACGTCTTTACTCTTTAGTAGAAGTAAGAATTATTTGACCTGATCTTGTTGTTCTTGGGCTAAGCTCTGTGTAAACGAAAGAATAAATCACAAAAAACTTGTTTCCATAATTTGAGAATGGTTACCCAATAAATGAGAAAATTATAGCAAAAAAAATACAAAATTACTTTTTCCCGTCTCTAACTTCTTAACAAAGCAAAATTATATTAGGGCAAGTTGACTTAAATCATATATTTTAGTTCAAGAAAGCTAACCTTAAATTCTGGTGCAGTATATTATATTTCGATATTTTTTTCTTTTTCGTTTTGAAATGTGCTTAAGCTATTTGTTGTAATGGAGAGCAGTACATTAATTATTTAATTTATAACATCTATTAAGAATGGTATTTTTAAATTGAATACCGCAGTGTGCTAAATTTTCCAAGCTTAATCGGACGATCCATTTCTTGGAGTACTTATCTAAAGGAAATCTTAATTGTAAGCCAATAAAAGCCTTTAAGACCAATATATGTGTTACTATCTGACTAAGTGGATTATCAGTATGTATAGTGGACGATAATAAAATAGCTTACAAAACAAGTTAAACCACGCAATATATGACTTTTCAGAGCTATTTAAATTCATGAAACGCAAATCAGTGATCCATTAAAAAGGTTTGATCTTTTTTCGAGTTCATTTTTTAGATAATATCCAACAACATCAAAACTATATGAGCTTTTAAATACGGAATAGATAGATCGGTGAAAATACAATAGTAACATACAATAATATATAAAATCTAAAAGATATATACAGGATGTAACAAAAAAGTCATTCCATTAACCTCATATTTTATGATACGATTAAGATATAATTATCTATATAAAAAATGCTTCTCTTCAAATATATTGGTTGTTGAAGTTGAACTTTTAAAATTATTTCTTTGCAATAACTGTAAATTTATAAGTTTGAAATTTAATAGAGATACTCCTTGTAGTCAACTAAATTCTCAATGGTATTAAACGACACCAAAAAACAAACATAGAAACTGGAGGGACAATTTCAATATCGTAGCGTAATATTTTGTTTGGATTATTTTATCACTCTTGATAATTTTTCGTAACTCTTCTTTTTAAAGATAATTTCGATTTTGCAATTTTTTAGATATAGCCGCAGAATATTAAGTAGCACTTAATATCATTTTTAAATTTAAAATTTTAAAGAAACGTTCAAGGAACAATTTGTAGGTAATTTACATGCAGTATTTCTGAATATGGGGACCCAGCTTTACCATTTTTACGCAAATAAATGTTTTTAACTATGTAATTTCGTTTGCTAAGAAAATTTAAAAGAAGGCAAGTTAAACACACTTATTGTCTTAGCAATGCATAAATGGCTTTTTATAATTAGAGAATATCTGGATAATATTTTTGCTTACAACATCATTCCACTCAAAGGATAAAATGACTATTTTACAGTATTTCAAATACCATTATTTTAATCCAAATGTGTTTCAGTTCAGCTTGTGGGTTTATGTATTCTGGTTTAACAGATCATATTAATCAACTGAAAAAGCGCAATGCGCAGATGCAATTGGATAGTTCTAGAAAGGATCACATGTTTTTCAAAATATTAGATTTTACTTATTTACAAATTTTCCCCTTAAGCGTTTCTTTGAAAATTGAAATTTAAAATTGTTTTTCTATGGCTGTCTCTAATGATACATTACGTTTAAGGATCGAATTTATTTATCTCGAAAAAAGAATTATAGAAAAAATTATCTATTGAAAGGTAATAAAATATTGTAAATAAAATGTTACAACGAAATTTTAAGAATTTGTCCATGTCAGTAGAAACAGGCAAATTACTCTCTTTTCCTCAGTTTCTACGTCTGTGTTTTTAAGCGTCGTTTACAATAACACCCTTAAAAATTTAGTAAATCACAATAAAATACTTCTATTAAATTTCAAAGGGATAAGTGAAAACTTGATTAAGATATTGCGGAAATAATTGATTAAGATATTGCGGAAATCAATTTTAAAAGTTCAACTTTAACACCCTGTATCTTATAAGGAAGGCGTTTTTATAAAAATATGCAGTTAATAGAATGAGTGCTTTTTTGTTACATCCTATACATAAAAGCTTATTACTGAAAATAAGTCTTTTGTCTGTTACTAGATACAATTCTGTATTCTTATAAATTAACACAAGAAATAAGTTATGCATTTATTAACACCACAATATTATAAATAATTCTATAAGAGTAGTACTTGGTATACAACTGCCTAGTTTTCTACACTGAGAAAAGACAAACTATTGGAGCAAGTTTTCTTGATGTCAATATTTTATTGTTGCCGCAAGAACTTTTTTTTTTAAATAAAACAAAGATGATTGAACTAAAATTACGCTGATTACCTATTTAATATAACAAAAAAAATTTGACGACTTACTGTTTAATTGAACGATTTCTCATGTTTGATATTAAACCAGTTCCATATTTTGAACCATCTACGTGTCATTCTTTTATATCAAGTTTTTATTTTATTTGAGCACAACTTCTAATGATTTAATGCAATGATTTTGATTTTCGTTATTGTTTTTATTTTCATTTACTGTTGAACATAAAACAAAAGTTATTTTGTTTGGCTTAAGGGTGTCAAATTATTAAATTAAACATTTCTAATTAATTCTGTCTACCCAATTTCAAAATGTAAACTAAAGTGTTAACTGTTTTACTATTTTAGTTTAACACTATGAAATGTTGATTAAAATATCTTTAGCCTTTTACTTGTAAAGTATTTTTGTTGGCCAAAGAAAGCAATTGCCGTTATGTATACTGCGTTGCTCCGTCCGATATAAAGTAGCTATTGACCGCTAGATGTACATTTTGCATTTTGCATACTCTGTAGAGCGCCTGAAGATAATCCCTTACCGATAGGAGACCCCTAGTAGAGCCGCCGGTGTCGGCCGCAAACGTGGTCGAAGCTCAGTGGGCGTGGGGCCCACTTCTACAAGGCGTCCGGCCGTTCCGTCCTACAGCGCAATAATGAATGGGTGAAGCGAAATAATCCCTCTCGACCTAGTATATCCGACGTCATTTATTTTGCAACAAACATTGACCGTACCATAACATTTAAAAACTGTTAAGACATACATACACATAATTTAAGCTTTTAGAAATTTAGATTCACTACATATATGATATATAGAAAAGTTTCGTAATTATTATTAGTTTGAAATCTTTATTTCACTTAATAGAATTAACATCGTGGATGGACTGAATACATTCTTAGGTTCCTCTATCCAATATTTTTATGTCGAACTAAAATAATAATGGAATATTGAATTAACAAATATTTGTTGACATTTTTAAATTGTCAAGTGATGTAATTTGCCATATATAACCGTGAAAATCTGTTAATATTACAGTTTTTGAGGAAATCTAACAGTTTTTTTTAGTATAGTAGGTACTGCAAAATATTTTACCACATCAAATAAGTAACTTATTAGACTATAATTTAGAATTTGAAGCATCACCATCTACTTTCTTTTTTGAAATGTTTTTGAATTTGTTGCACTTATCACAAACACACATTTCAAAAAAGTTATAGTAGATTTTAGAAAATATAACAGTCTAAAATTTTTCAAATTTTACTGTTTTTCTACGTTTTATACTAAGATTCTACTACTTGTTAAGTAGTAATTAATGTAGATACATTAAACTGCTTGACTAATTAATTTTACAAATATAAGAAAGTTATGTAAATAGTTTCATGGTGTTATGTAAAGGATTGAACATTTATTTGAAGACAGCCCATTAATTAATAAAATACAAGATAATCATCGTTGTTCAAAGTCTGGCGTGAAATGGATATTGATTAAAATTCGTTTACCTAAAAGGCAGTTACCTTAAAATCTATCCGTATACTTATATGTCGTAAAAGGAAGGATGCTATTACTTTTCTGGAGAGAATGCTTAAACGTGTAATTAAGTAGATATTTTTTGCGATACATCGAAATTGAATTTCATGAAAGCTTTTAAATTATTTCAACTGATTTTAGAAATATTGATTTTGGATCTAGCAAATACGTTAAATGAATAGTAATTGCAAATTTCTCCCATCTGTAAAATTCACGAACTTGGTTTGACAAATTTTTTTCTCCTAAATTCTTTTTATATAAAAAATATTAATGTCAAAAACTTTAATAATTTTAATTATTACTATAACTTTTTTACTCATCAGTTTGACTTGAGAAACTTGTTCCTTAAGTTTATTGAGTACGTTATGCAACAAGCTATAGTTCTGAAATTTCTGAATTATTGGAAAACGTGTTAATTTTATCATTTATCTCATGCATATTCAAATAACACTAAATTAAGGTTTCATGTTAAGTTTGTTTTTGTATTAAAGTTTGCTGTTATATTGGATAGTATACAATAAAATAATAAAGACATTTTTACTACTGAAAAAAATTGCAATCACTGTAGAAGAACCTCAAAAATCCATTGTTTATCGTTATTTTGCAAATGCATACTGGTTAACACAGTTCATGTATACTTGAATTAATACTTGGATAAATTATACTTGTACAAGTTTACTTGGGCGTTGGTTTCAATGGCATTTCATAATTTAGGTATCAAACACATACAGGGTGTCCGGTAAGTACCTCCTAATCTCTCGGTAGTGTATAGGGGAGGTCAAAATAAACTAGTCCTTCCTATAATTTTTTTTCCTAATGTGCCCCTAACGGAGTTATGGGGGGTCAAAGGGGTACCTAGAAATTAACGTTTAGGGTTATAACTTTGAAACCACCCTGTATATTTTAATAAAATTTTCTACGATTTGATGCTAAAATCAACTCTTTGCTATTATCAGGTGTCCAGAAACGGACTGGCCCTATCACAATTTTTCTCAAAATTTTGACAGAAGTAATTTTATCAAACTGAAAATATTACTATTAGATACTCTGAAGGTTTTTCTTTAAAAATGGTACTCTTTATTTATTTCGAAAAAATGAACGGTTTGCGAGATAAATCGGTTTTGAAAAAAATTGGTAAATTACAAATACAACAACAATTAAAATTTATTTTTTTACAATAAAATCATTTCCGCTAGTGCCAGCCTACAGATTCACCATAAACATTTACTGGTGGTGAATTAAAGGAATGAATAATGCCGTTTCTTGTAAAATCAACATCTATGACCAAAATACATCTACAAATTATTATTGCTCTTGTCTCCATGGAGTTCTTTTCTATTGTTTTCGTTGTTAGACCCTGTTGATTTTAAAGTACTTGTCAAAGGCGCGTGACAGAATAAAAATTCAATTTTATTGTGGTATTCGTTTTAAGCCGTTAGAAATAACATTTAAAAATGGAAGAATATTCCTGTGCAGAATATGCTGATATGCACCTAATTTATGGGGAAGCATTATGCAACTCCGTGGAGGCAAGAAGACTTTATGATGAAAGGTTTCCGGGTCGACATTTGCCGAGTCCAAAAACTTTTGAAAGAGTTGATCGTAGTTTAAGAGAAACAGGTAAAAAAAATAGTGAAAAACGTTAGTGAATCTAATTTCTTCCGAATTCTTTATTTAGGAAGCTCTTTGCCACGCCGTGGTGGAGCAGGAGCCCCGAGGAGAGTACGAGACCCTCATGTAGAGGAACAAATATTGGAAGACGTTTGTCATAATCCTTCAAATAGCATAAGGAAGCTTGCGGAAAAAAACAATGTTACAAAATGGGCTGTACATGAAACTCTGAAAGAACATGCTATGTCTCCAGATGATTATCCAAAAAGACTTCAATACGCCAATTGGTTTTTACAGCATCATATTCGGAATCATAATTTTGGTACATCTATTTTGTTCACCGATGAAGCAGGTTTTACAAGAGACGGCATAATTAATTCGCATAATCTACATGTCTGGGATGAAGAAAACCCTCACGCTTTAGTTCAAATAGATATATAGAAAGTTGTCTGAGTTGCTTGAAATGAGATTGTCAAAACAAGTTTGAACCAGAAACTAAATTCTTCGGCGCCTGTCCTCCACTTTCCTTCGTGAAGTAGCAAATGTGAATAAAGGTACAATCGAAAACCCTCTAACCACCACTGACCACTGACTACTCTACAATTTCACAAATTATTAGAAATTGTAAGATTAAAAATTCAAAAAACTGATGTAAATATGCTGCTTTACCTGCAACTTTGAAACTATACATCTTCGATATCCAAATTCCTGCCTACAGTGCTTGATGCAATTTACGAAGCATTGGAAAACTATATTCAGTCAAGTTATCTATCAATAATTTAATTTTTAATTTTTTCTATTCAAATCAAATGAAAAAAATACATGTTTTTTGTTAAGAAGAAAATTATTGCGCTAAAATAGCAAAATGTGACAAAATAAAAATATTTATGAGGTAATATTTGTGGTGCATTATGATTTGTTTCAGTTTTTGCTAAATAAGCTTGAAATACATTATTATGTTTCCAATCTTCGACGACATTTTAAAACCGCGTCAAATTTGATCTAAGTAAGTTGGCCGCCGTCCTACTCAACAAGGATGTGACCTGCTTCTTTAAGTGTACTTGAATGAACTGGTGATACGAAATATACAGGGTGTCCCTAAGAGGTTGGGACAGTGTTTCGCCATATAAAGTACAGCTGAAAATAAATCGATTTAACTAAACTTGCTTTAGTCCAAAAGTTGATAATGACGGAGCTACAGGATGTCAAATGTTAAAAAATAAATCGCGTTTTCTTTCATAACTGTTTCACGTTAATTTCACGAAATTATGTATCTGGGGGTTTCTTGGGATGGCAAATTAAATTTTATTGTCCATTTTGGAGACGATTTCGAACCCTTTAAATCGTTACAATATAACGAACATATCAAGGCTGAAAGAAATCCACCCGCTATAAGACCAAGACACTTTCAACACGCAATTAGAATAAATGTTTGGGCCGGTATAATAGGATCAAATCTAATAGGTCCTGTTTTTCTACAAATTAAATTGAATGCTGAGATCTACTTGCACTTTCTTCAAGAAACATTACCAGTGTTGCTTCAGGACTTACCCCTGGATTTCAGATATAAAATGTGGTTTCTGCATGACGGTGCTCCACCTCACTTTGGATTAAATGTTAGAAGTTACCTTCATGTGCAATTTCCAATCCGATGGATTGCCAGAGGAGTGGATGCATCGGAGAAATGGCCTGCTCGATCACCAAACTTGAACATATGTTATTAATTTTTGTGGGGAACACTTAAGAACAAGATCTATTCTGTCGTTATAAATAACGAAAATGAGCTAAGAGGACAAATTCGTGCCGCTGCTCAAGATATCTCTAGGAATGAAGACATGCTACGCGGAGTACAAATAAACTCTGTACGAAGAATAAATCTCTGCGTACAAGAAAATGGTGGACATTTAGAGCATTTACTTTAATTATTTATGTTTGCGTTTATTTATTATTTTTTTACTATTCAGATCACTACAAACAATAGATTTAGATTTGTTTTTCTTGGAAACCGTTGCTCCTAGCGACTTCAATAAGGTACCTTTCTTAACTCAAAAAGACTGTGGGAGAGATTTTTTTAGTCCAAAATAACATACAGGGTGGAACAAAAGTGTTGTAACGGTTGAAATGGTTCGAAATCTTCGCCAGTGGCGCCCCCTAGAAGATACACCGAAATGGACAATAAAGCCTGACTTTGCCACCCCAAGAAACCCCTAAATTGAAAATTTCGTGAAATTAACGTGAAACAGTCGAATGTTATTAAAGAAAACGCGATTATTTTTTAACTTTTGACAACCTGTAGCTCCTTGATTATCAGCTTTTGGACTAAGGCAAGTTTAGTTAAATTAACTTATTTTCAGCTGTATTTTATGTGGTGAAATGCCGTCCCAACCTTTTAGGGACACCCTGTATAATTCCATATGTTGATCATTTGTAACTTTTTCCAAAAATTGCCATCCCACCTTCTGCTTTTGGATGAATCTATGAGTTTCAGAGGTCATTCAACTTTTTATAATTTATAGATGAACTGCATACAGGTGGATCCTAAGTGAGTCATGCATATTAGAGAAAAGTAGAATCTCACATTATATATTTAAGTATGCTAACGATTTCATGAACAATTGTGAAGTAATTGTCCCTCACACCTCTCTTATAATATATAATATGTATTGCAATATTTATATGGGTGTATGTTTTATTTAATTAAATTTATTTTTATTATTTTATTTATTTATTTATTATTTATTTATTTTTATTATTTATTTTAAATATTTTATTATGTATTTAATGTCAAAGTTTGAATATTAATTTTTGTTGGGCGCCTTGACTCTTTTATGTATTATGTTTTATGAGTGTATGTTGTGTTTAAGCTATATTTTGTTCAATACAAACCTTTTATATTAATTTTTTTTTTATCTTTTTATCTTACCTTATTTATACAATTTTATCCCTTGCTAGTCACAGTTTCACAAATCAAAACAGTAAAAGAAACTTAACTCAGGAGTCGGTTCAAAATATGCAGGGTTTTTATTTTATAACAAATAGTAACACACTTGAAAGATTAATTGTTTTTTGGTTCTAGAATTAATTTGAAAACAATAAAGAATATTTTCTTTTTTAATATTACTTCTCTGATGATAATTTTACCAAACCACTATAAGTTAAAACTTTGTTATTGAATGTAATTGAAGTTTTATAAATTATGCTAATAACTTGTAATGTTGGTTGCATTTCTACAGAGTGTAATATGATAATACAAAGTCCTAATATATTCTAAAATAATGGCTGTTCATGCATGACAGATATTAATAGTTCCAGTGAAATTTGTGAATATGGTCGTTATATTTGCTTGGATTAGACTTATTTTATACAGGTAAGTCCTGTAGTTTATTCTTAATACTTTGCAAAGATTGAAATAGTTGAAATCTGTTTTAATTTACTATAGCTATAGAAATTTAGAGTTTATTTTTTTAAGGTACCTGAGGTTGGAAGATTTTATTTTCCTTTCTGGAAACTGGAAACTGTCTGGATATTGGAAACTGTCCTGTAGAATTCTATAGAACTGCAAATTTCCCTGGATACGGTTGATATTTTCTGTAGTGGCAATTAAAAAACTTTACTGGAGGATGGAGACTGGTAAATTTAGCTGGTGAGTCGATATTTTCTTGATTTATACTTGTTTGTTCTAATAAATTTTGTAGATTTTCGGGAGCTCTCTTGCGATCTTCTACCTTGTTCTAAACCCAAGCCGTAACTAACAACAACTTCTTTGTTTTTTTATCCTTTCTGTAGATTGCCATGTTAAAAGGTCCTTACACATTTTTCCACAGTCTTTGGATGTATGTTTATTCACATTATCAACAACACTACTTATAATTAATACATTTTATAAATGTCCTTTTGTTTTTATTGTACAATTTTAATTATTTTATTAATAAAAATAGTCTTTATTTGGTGTTTTAGGTAATTTACAAGGGATTCTTGCAAAGTCACCTTTACTTTTGACAGTTCTAGAATTAATTCTTATAATTTGACATTTAAATTTATTTTTCTGGATATGATTTATTTTTAATGGAAATATCTTTCATAATGTTACTTGTCTGCCTACAATATGTATATCAGATTAATCTATAGACTTTCACCTTTCATTCAATATATGGTGCTCTGAGTTTAAATTCCTTTTCTTTATGTACTGAGTGATAACAATTGTCAACGTCATGCAAATTTATGAAATTTATTTTATACTTGATAATAAAATTATTAAATTATTATTTTTATGCTATGTAATATTATTTATTCTTAGTAACTTTATATCCAGGATATCCATATTAACAAATCTTTGTATTTTTTTTATAAATTTACACTAATAATTATTAAATTTATTCAATTTTAAGTTCGGTCAGGTATTATTTTCATTTGATTTTCTATGTGCATATTTCAAATTGTTACAGTATATTATCAAATCCGGTTGAAACATAAAAAAGTTCCATTTATTTTGTTTGCAATGGGTAACTAATGAGTTGGGTACAATTATTCCATCACTAACCGCATAAATTCTTTTAAAAGAATGACAAAGAAGTTCTTTTTTTTCAGGTTAGTTGTCTTTACTTCGTTGATTAATGTCTTCTTCGGCTTCCTTGATAGATTCGTAGTTGGAAATGGCTTTTTTGGTAGCTTCTTTCACAGAAACTTATTTCTTTCAAGGATTATATTCAGTTTAACACACGTATGCAAAATACAGGCATAGTGTCTCATAAATAAATATTAAAAGCACGGTTTGACATGCTTTGAATTTGTTAAATGTGATTTTAATCAAAATAACGGTTAACGATTTTCAGAAGTTTTCTTTACTACGATTTTCAAAAGTTTTCTTTTATGATAATACATACATAATTTATATATCTAACTATTTTTGGCAGCAACAAATTTAATTAACTTTTTCAATAAATCTCTAATATTTTAAATTTATCATATTATCAGATAAAATACATGGGTATTTGGATATAATAAGTAACTATTCATTAATAATTATCTAAACTAAAAACAATAGCACTAACTAAAGTAGATAAAAAGACATAGAACAAAAAACTTGAAATAAAAGGTACATATTAAATAACAAGTTTGTGGCTTTTAGATATTTTGCGAATATGACTAGATCAAAATAACTGAATTAATCGCAGTCCTCTTTCAGAGATCAATAGACTTTTCACCAAGAGAATAAAATAGAATAAGAAATAAGAGAGGATTATACTTAGCTACCCTTTTTAACCACGGTAAGACTTTTTGAACAAAATATTAGCTTGCAATGCGATTTGGCAAAGATTGTATCGTAATGATATAAATTATGGGGAACTATTATTATCGTGTCAAAGTCACACGAACACAAAGAAATAATAATGGCCAGAGTAAAAACCCTTATGATATTTCTGACAAAATTCGTTGAGATGAAGGTGGTCAGAGCTAATGTGGTAAGCTGAGAAAAAATTTACTTGTGGTATGTGAAAATACACTTGTCCTAGCAAAAACAACTGATATAAAATAAAGGACAGATAAACAATTCAATTGTAGCAACTGCATCAAGTTTTCTGAAAATTAGTAACAAGTGAGATCATCTAACTGTGGCTACCAGCCCTGACTAAACTTTCTTGCTGGAGTACCTGAACTGTGTACTATAGTTATTAAAACTTTTAACTAAGTATATTTCTGGTACATTAAGGACAAGTGGGCTGTATATTAAATGTTAGTTGTGTAATAAACCTGTCGGTTGGCCGTTAATTAAATGACTAGGTATTATTATGTCATCAATATGTTACAAATGCATCATATCTCGTTCAAGTTTAGATTTGCGAGCTCGTAAAGGGAGATTGCGAGTGTTATACCTAGGTTACCCACTTACCTTGTTCTACTTCTTGGTTTGGACCTGGCGGCTGCTAATCCCTTAAATTGAGACACACACACACCTCTGGTTCACCAGAAGAAATAAAACACACAATTCGAGGAAGGTATTGGAATTTATTCACACACGATTACGCAAAGAGCACGATGATTCTATACAACACAATGAACTAAATTCAGGTTTAGACCATGGACAACCTGACACAAGTCCAGTTCGACGATAAAAATACAAGTTGAAAATAGTGAAAAATAGTAGATCACGGATCGGATGAAATAACGAAACGACGAGTTCAAGTGTCAGCCAGAATCTCCCGGTCCTCTCTGGTAAACGGGCCTCTTGCGATTTTTGGGAACCTTTGAGAACCTACCCTTTTGTGCTTAGGGTCGATGCCATCACAGGCATATTGGTAAAAATGTGTCTTAAAGACAAAGGGGGCCGTCCACTTCTCTACTTCAGTAAGGATCGAGGATTGGTTGCCACTCCTAGCCTATGAGCTTGTCTCGGGTTCCGATAGACTGACTATACAATTCTAAAGGCGCGCTAGAGAAACTAATTGAACATATTTCTTAATTAATTGATTTTCCGTGTCTACCAGGATCATTAATACTTTATTGGCTTTCATTGACTTCCTTTTTTACCTTCCCCCTTCGCCGGGCTCCGGGCTTACGCAGAGATTGGGTTCCTCGATCTAGCAATTACCGTACCTTTTGATTTACTGAATTTAAAGGAGAAAACCCAACGAAAAACACCTTGATCGACTTTAGCGGCGAATCTATGACAATTACAATATTGAATTTGATAATTAACTGGCTTTCTACGCTTCAGTATGTCTGTTTCGCGGCCGTCGCGTCCGTGGAGTCCGCGCCTCGTTGGCGGAGGCTGCACCTGGTTTCTTTCACCACGGGGGGCCTGGCCCAAGCGTAAAGTTTCCAGCTTCCACATCTGGTTTATTTAACATTGGGTTGTGACAAAATGGCTTCTTAGAAACTACTTTCTTTTCCGACCCGAAACTAATAAATTATACTTGAGAAGTGGTTAGTTAATCTTTAGCATATCTAATTGGTTATTAGAAAAATTATCCTTTAAACTTAAATGGCCCATAAACCGTCCGGCGTGTCAAATGAAATCTGGCTGTACAAAAGATTTCGTTTGCTTGAGACGTCTCTATGTATCCTCCATTTCCGTTCCCATCCCTGGCCCGGGTTTTATTATATTGTTCCGCGGATTCGTTTTATTACAGTTGATTATAATGCAGTAATAATTGAACATGTTATATTACTACAATAGTACTCTGTATCTTAAGTAGTTTAGACAATAAAGTAAGTATAAATTGTACTTACGTTATAGTATACACTCATTTAACATAAATAAAACAATAATTTAGATCAAAATTAGTTTCTTCAATTAATGGATATAATTTGTTAGTAACTGTTTTCTCAATCTCCAATTATTTCTGATGCACGGCTGTTAAGTTTGCCTCTGCAAAATAATCTGTTTTGAAAAATATATTACAAAATATTTCCAGTGCACCAGTTTTTAATTTTAGTAATTGTAACAACATAAATATAAATATTAATACAGTGTAATACAAATGTCTCAATAAATGATTTGTTTTGTTTAGATTTAACTGTTTTTGATTTAAACTTTTTGGTCGCGGAGGAGAAAATATAGTCATTTCCTCGGTTATAATGAAAACTCGATAGGTACTTGTGAATCTTTCACACGCATCGAATTTTTTCATTCTAACCTTGTTACAGAATATACTATTACCTGTGGGTAATATTTACACCTACACCAAATAAAAAAATATTCATGGTAATTAATTTTTTTAGCACCATGGTTTACTTGGACGGTCTTAGTGTGCCGCAAAAATTCTATTGCATCTATTAAAAAATGTAGGTGACTTAGCTTTCAAAATAATTCTAAGATATTTTAGCAAAGACTTTAGAGAAATGCAAATATACTGATTCAACTGGGTTTCTGCGGTCTAGAGCGCAAATTAATTTAATAAATAATTTAAACAATTTTGAGACATTCAATTTGCTATGATTTTTCGAGTTGTTATTGCCATGATCTAAGTACGTAGTAACAGTTTCAAAAGTTATTAAAATACATCTCATAAGATCATTTTTGTCTGAGAAGCAATTCCATCAGTAAGAGTTGTAGTACCAACAATAATAATCGAAAATAAGATGTAGGCTTGCCCATGGGATCTGATAGCAAGCCCGCCTTTATAGATCCTAAGCTAAGAAGAACAAGGGCAAATCAAAGAAAAAAACTCCAAATATGTGCTACATATTTTAAGAAAATCTATATAATATTGCTTTATAGGTAAAATAATAAACTTTAAGTATTACCTAGATTTAAATGCAAACATGTTTTAAAAATTTTTTACGCCATTAAATGGTATTTATTTATTTATTTATTTATTTATTTATTAGTAGAGGTAATCCAACAGAATTTCGAACAAATTCCAATTACAGGATTACACCTTGGATAACATTCTGTGCACAAATACTTTTAAATAATTTAAAAAAAAGATACAAAAAATATAGAGAAAAAACAGCAGGGAACAAAAAAATACAAAAAAAACTACTAAACTAACTAAATACAAAAACAGCGTTGCGCCTCACAACGGGAAGCGAATCAGAAAACAAATCAATATGATTGAAATATTCATTATAAGAACTAAGCATTGAATTAATCGGAGAGTTATTGCCATAATTGTTAAAATACATCTTTACGTAAAATAAATTTGTTGAGCGAGTTATCTGTTGTTTTACATTGAAATTAAGTCTACTTACTATATAATTACTATCAATATTATTATTAACAACTTTATATAAAAATAATACGTAAGATATTAAACGCCGAGATTTTAGTTTCAATAACTTATAATGATTTAAACTGAGGTCATATGAACCAAAATGGAGATTTCTATTAAATCTAAAATTTAACATATTAATAAATTTAATCTGTACTTTCTCAAGTCTATCAATGTACTTAACATAAAGCGGATCCCAAATTATACAGGCAAACTCAAGATGACCTCGTACAAGGGAGTTATATAAGGAAATAAGCGATTTAGGTTTTGTAAATGATTTAGTGTTCCTCATTATAAAGCCAAGATTCCTATATGCTTTTCTAACAACTGCTTCAACATGACAGTCAAAAGTTAACTTAGAATCCAATATAACTCCCAAGTCTTTGACGGAATTTACCCTGTTGAGTGGTACGTTATTAAAATGGTAAGGAAATAAAATGTTTACGTCTATTCTAGAAAAAGTAATATAGTGACATTTCTCAACATTAAGAAATAATTTATTCTGTTTGCAATACTTGTACAATCGACTCAGATCCTGTTGAAAATTTATACAATCATTAATATTAGTGATTACTTTATACATTTTTAAATCATCAGCGTATAAGCAATAACGAGAATGTACGAAACATATATCAATGTCATGAATGAACAAAGAAAAGAGTAGTGGCCCCAAATGAGACCCCTGTGGTACATCTGATGTTACTTTAATATAGGAAGATGTACAATTATTTATTTTAACACATTGCGACCTATTATGCAAATAAGACGTAATCCACCGAAGCAGATTGCCATGTACACCAACATTCCCCAATTTCACCAAAAGAGTTTTATGATGAACCTTATCAAATGCTTTCGAGAAATCGGTGTACACAGCATCAATCTGCTTCCTATCGCACATGCCTTCCAGAGTTGTCTGCACGAAAGGAATCAAATTTGTTACAATGGAACGACCCTGGAAGAAGCCGTGCTGATGTTCGCTAATGAACAATTTTGTATTAAAAAATAATTGACATGAGATTATAGCTTCAAATATTTTACCTGGGATTGACAATAATGAAATCGGACGATAATTAGAAACTAAATTTTTATTACCTCCTTTGAATACAGGAACAATTTGTGCCTGTTTCCAGACAGAAGGAAAAACGCCCTCAGATAGAGATTTATTGTAAATAATACTCAATGGCTCAGAAATAGTATGTATGCAAGATTTTATAAAAATGGAAGGTAAACCATCGGGACCTGCTCCTTCCTTATATCTATTTTATTAATTTCCTTAACAACATCCTCAACAGAAATATTATCAATAGTTATTGTATTAACCGGTTCTAATGAATGAATATCTGAAGGTGTCTCAGAGGATTCAAAAACAGACCCAAAATATTTTGAAAAAGCATTTGCAATTCCTATATCGGATGAAACTAAGTTATCCTGAAATTGCACAAATTTAGGTGTAGTCTTACAACGCCGTCTATTTGATACAAAAGACCAAAAATTTTTAATATTGGCTACATTAGTCTCAACTTTATTAACATAATTTCTAAAATCAATTTTTATTGAAACTTTAATCTGTTTTCGAACACTAGAAAATTCCTGATAATCTAAATCATTTTTAAATTTTTTCCAACGCGTATGAAGCTTAGACTTTTCCTTAATTAAAGTTTTGGTCTGCTGAGAGTACCACAAAGGATAGTTATAACAAATCTTTTTGCTTCGTATATACCTAGAAATTATACCATTGACTAAATTATAAAATGTAGTTGCGGAATCCTCAGCATTTAACTCAACGAGTTCAGAATTCCAATCAATATTACGAATCTCAGTATTAATAACATCATAGTCAGCTTTAAAAAAATTTAACTTATAAAAAGAGTTTTTGTATCTGAAACCGGAATTATACAAATCTACCGAAAAATTTATTTCAATACATTTATGATGCACATCTTCAGGTACTAATGGTGCGAAAGCAGTAGTAACTGTCATACCATTTAACGAACTAAATACCAAATCAAGAATTTTATTATTAGTATTGCAAACACCGTTATATTGACTAAAATTTAAAAATTGAACCCATCAACAAGGCATTCCTCAAAACTATTTACAGTATTTAAAGCAACATAAGAGTTAGAATTTATATTATAATTCCAAACAACTCCCGAACAGTTGTAATCACCAACAACCAAAAAATAGTCATTATGATGAGCGAGTGCAATATCATTAACTTTGTTTAAATGGGCTCTTAAATTTTCAACACTAGCATGCGGTGGAACATATACGCAACATAAATGAAGTTGTTTAGAGTCACGTAATTTAACGCTCACCCACAAATCCTCACAGATACCAGCACATGACCATTCTGTTCGCTCAACTGCATCATATGCACCAGAAAGTGCAATCAAAACACCACCCGCATCGAACTTTCCACTAGATATTAAGTCACGATCCTTACGAAAAACAGTGTACTTGCTTGTGTCAAAGAGTTCGGATGAATCTATGTTGGAATTAAGCCATGTTTCCGTAACTAAGATACCATCAGCCATGCATGCCATACTTGAAAGTAAAAAATTTTCAGTTTTTGTGCGGAGTCCTCGCACATTTTGATACAACATAGTAAAATTGAATGTTACAAAATATCGAGATCAGCTGGACTTAATTTTTATATTACCATAAATACCAATTTAACAATTATCGATTATCTTCTGTAACATACCCTCATCTGCTATCGTAATGTTTCGTCCTGTATTAGGATGCTTCAAATAAATTCTACAGTCTCTTGTCCAGCAGCTCAAATTCTTTTGTTTACAAAAATCTCTGGTCTTCTTATATAGCAATTGATTTTCAGGGGTTAGGTGGTCGTTAATGAATATTTTATTATTTACTCCGCTAAAACCGATCTCTTCAGCTGTAATACCTTTACGTTTACGAATAGCACCGAGAATAGCATCTTTATGGGACCGACTATTTAACTTTACAATAATTGATTTTGGACGATTATTTGTAGATTTAATATGCGGTACTCTATGGCACAGCTCAATCATGTTATTATCACTGACTCCGAGAGAGATAAACAATTCCTTAGTGATATTCAAAACATTTTCGTTTCGAAGTTCAGGGATGCCATTGATCTCAAGATTATTCATTCGAAGCTGTTGTTGCAGATTATTTACTTGGGACCTCATTTCCACTAAACCACGAGAATTCTCTTGTACATCAGCTTGTAGGCCAGGAACTACACTCACTTTTTCCTCAAACTCATCTATCTTCTTAGAAAAATCATCAATTTTGTTTCCATAAAACTCCAAAGACGCAACAATATCTTTTGCTTATCTTTGACTTCTAAAATATCGGCCTGAATATCGTTCAATTTCGACAACAATAAATTCATACTTGCGACATCCGGTTCCTTAGGTTTCTTACAGCAATCTTTACATTTCCAGGAAAGATCAGGAAAATTACTTATATCGGGCATCGGTGATTGTAAACAATTTAAGTGGTACAATTTCTTACACCCTGTACATTGAATAGACGGAGTTTGTCTTGATATGTTTTTTGAGCAGTGTGTACACGTTTCATATCCCATTGTATTGTAGTAAACAGCAAAAAAGGCGCAGCAATAAGAAGCGAATGAAAGATAGCGGCGTAAAAGAAATGTTTATTAGCTATGTTGGAAGGTTTCAACACAATTCACAACACATGAATTGCCATTTATGATTAGATTATTCACCAATTACAAAAGCAACTTATTCACCATACAGACAATTCCATAAGTAAAATGTAACTAAAAGTTCCAAATTAATTAGGCGCAGAAAACACCTGAATTTCACTAAAAACTGGCAGTACACAGAACATCGACCTTCACTAAACAACAGGAGTTGAAGTATACATATCCAGTTTAAGTATACAATTTAAGTGTTCTATTTTACTTACCATTAATTTAACAGAGTTCTTTGTTTAAAATACGAATTTAAACTGGGTAAATTATGTTTCCTCTCAGACAAAATTTTTTTTAAAACTTTGTGCCTCAAACATAGATCTACATATCTTCCAGTATTACAGTTTCTGTTCGCTTTAATGAAATCAGGGAAGCTTGGCTCGCTGTATTTGACTTTATTAGTTATAGTTCCGTAAAGTTATGTTTGTATAAATCAAATTCTTACTGTTTTAGTTGCTTCCGTGCCCCAAAAGGTTTACGTTTTGGTTTGTAGACTTATATTGTATGAGATTTTCTAATTTTATCAAAAAGATCCTTATCTATAATAGTTTAATACGTATAATTGGCATGTAAAATTGACCGAGAATGCATTTGTTTATTTATATTAAGTGTTTAATGACTCTAGGTCTTACTTAGAAAGATAATCATTTTAGGGAGTTGAATTTAAATCTTATATAATTTTTATTTAATAAATTTAAAAAAAATAATTGCGTTGGTGTACAAACATGTATCAGATATAACGCGACATATTAATTATTTACTTATTTAAGTTACATCATTCAACAGTCGAAGCCCACTTAAAGGATAGGTTGTTCAGTACATAAGAAACAATTAAAATATACTTAATGATTTACACAAGTACCATTAAAAATATAAATAAATACACAAATACTATAAAATGTTATATAACCATTGACTTTGCTAAAAATGTCTAAATTAACTTCCACCAAATGGTGGTGGTAGTGGTTGTAAATTATTACAAATATAAAAATTGAAAAAAAAATTACCAAATTTAAAATATGTGCTAAATTTACTAACCTGGTTTAATGAAAACACTCTATAAATATCTAACTTTCACTTTTGACAGTAGGAAATTGAAATTTCAATCACAATAGATGAGATCTGACCTATTTCTGAATTTTTAGGATTGCTTCTTCAGGTGGCCTCCTTTAAGTTGAGTCAAATATCTAACTATAAAAATTATTATATAAATTAAAATTATTTGAAATTAAATATCGACAATGACAAAAGTGACATTAGCCTGTCAATTTTAAATTAAATATGACAATCCTTACTTGAATAATGTTTACCCTTTATGTAAAAGTTTTTGTATATTTTTAGGTATTAATAATATTGTGTGAAAATAACTACTCTGTGGACACTAAAGCCCCAACAAGCGTTGAACTACACCCACAATATCTACGCATTTATTCTTTATTATTAGCTTTTGTCACATTTTTTACTGTATTAGAAAGGTATTTTAAGCCAATATAAATTAAATCTGCTATAATTAATATCAATGAAGTCATATGTATGTTCTCTGATACCAAACATCTAGCTAATGAACAATTCCACAGACAAAGCTCTATTCAATAATTATCTAAAGAAATTAATCTATCTAAGTTGAGTCAAATGTATAACTATAAAAATTATTATATAAATTAAAATTATTTGAAATTAAATATCGACAATGATAAAAGTGACATTAGCCTGTCAATTTTAAATTAAATATGATAATACTTACTTGAATAATGTTTACCCTTTATGTAAAAGTTTTTATATATTTTTAGATATTAATAATATTGTGTGAAACTAACTGCTCTATGGACTAAAGCCCCAACTAGCGTTGAATTACACCCACAATATCTACCCATATATTCTTTATTATTAGCTTTTTTAACATTTTTTACTGTATTAGAAATGTATTTTAAGCTAATATAAATCAAATCTTCAGACTTTATACAAATTGCCTTGTAGCTTAAGGCAATCTTGTAGATAATTAATGAGACAATACATCTTCAAGTCATCAGCGTACAATAATTAACATTGATTACATCCACAATATCATTAATAGAAATGGCAAATAGTAACGAGCCCAGTATGGAGCCTTGAAGTACTCCAGATGTAGCAGAATTACCGATTTAGAACCTCGTTATTCAACATATTGGCTTCTACTCAGTGAATAAGAATTGAAACGTACAAGCAGAAGATATGTACAAAGTAATTTAGCTGTTATTACAAAAAATATGGAATTTATAATTTTATAATCAAAGAAATGATAATAGTACACAAATAAAGATATTTATTAAATTCAATAGTATTTGAGATAGCTCACAATGAAGATAGCCGATCCACAGTAATCATCACATCACTGTTACCAAACTTGTAATAAAGTTTCATGCTTCTTCTTTGTTTACAATCATGCAAGAGTCTTGTAAAATCGCGGAACAAGAAATTTGCGAGACTCTTGTGAGACAATGCAAGACATAAACTTGCAAGATGAAGTCAAAACAAGACTTTAAAAAACTGTTGTTTTGTGTTTTTTTTAAATATCTGCTTTCAAGAAAATTTCCAGTACTGCTGACTTTATCAATATCTTCAGAACACTGCTAGAAACTTGAGAAACTAAATGTATTCACTGCTAATAGTTACGTTTAGAATCAAATAATAAAAGAATGAATGAATGGAGCAAAGAAATCTAAAGCAGAACTGATTATCACGATTTTGTTTAGATACTACAAAGATATGAAGATTGTTGCCATGTTGCAATACTGTATTCACAATCTAGAGGCTTTCAATATTTTTTTTTCCCTCTTTATCATTGCTGCACTGTGAATATAAAACGAATAGTCTATCTATATTTCAAAAATAAAAATACAACTACCCTAAAATGCAAAAGTGTATGAAATTCGAAACTAAAATAAAATTGAGACTACGCAAAAACCTTTTTAATTGTTCGTAATCTGTTTTTGTTTGGGTAATAATGAAATAAACAATAGAAACTTTCCAAATGTCCAATAAACTGTAATGTGCGACAACATTGCAACCCATTACCTATCCTGAAATTAGTAATAGATTGTACCTGCTTTCTTCGTGTCATTACTTTGTACTGAGTATGAATAAGTGAAATAATACTACAAATTGTTTTTGGAGCTGTAATCACAGTACATAGATCTGCAATAGTATAAGCGATTACTATTCTTTCTTTTTTTAGTAAACTGCCATGCAATGAGTATTTTAAAACAACTCATGCAGACTAAACAGTTTTTTGTGAAAATATTTTCAATTTGTTCGGAAACATATTTCCTGGATCGTCATTAACATGCAAACTAGAAATATGTCGGCTGATTTAACCGTGTCAATGACGGGTTTCCAATTCTGCCCTCCGCTTCGGCACCCAACCTTCCATTCTTTCCGATTCGCCCAATTGAATTAATAAAGTTTAAAGGTGAATGTCGCTGGAAGTGCTACATGTGCAACGTTAATTAGGATTCAGTGTACCAGTTCCCATTAGAAACCATCAAGAAGGCATACAGGGGGGATTCGAGAACGTGGATAGAGTTCCATTAACTCACTCCGACTTAATAGTGCCTTTTGGAAGGTTTCCACGGTGTCGTATATCCTGTTTAAGGAGTCATCCCGACTTGAAAGCTTTTCCTTTGTGGAAAACTAACAAACCGTGATAAAGTACAAGGAAACACGCAATTAATTATGGATCTAGGTGTGGTATATTATATTGTCAGATAAGGATTGGGGTCGTTTGATATAAACACGAGGGTTTGGCCCTCACAAAAAGGACGAGACAAGGCAGTTAAAAAAAGGAAGAAGTGATTCACCTGATTTTAGATATCTAACGCGGAAGCGTAGACCGAGATAAATAGTCAATCAATATTAGATAAATAAATAAAATTGATGTTATTTTTATGTTTCTTGTTCACATTATTGAATTTGAATTAAATTTATTGTTTCTGCTAATATTTAACTGCGAGGCAAATAGTGACATGATAAATGTGTTGTGAAAAATAAGGTAATATAAGGTTTATACATTATTTGTATATAATATAGTGACAACTCGTGGTTTTTAAAGTAACATTTCTGCACATGTATAAATGTGCAGAAATGTTATTTTTACTGTACCACTGATAAGAGATTGCATAACTTGTGGGCAGTAAAATATTGAATTGTACTTGCTGTATCTTTATTGAAAATATGCATTTTTATGTTGTGATTTGTATAGGATAAGTACGCAAAAAAATTATTGCAAGACATTTTATGGATTCTAAACTTTATTGTAGTAGATTCAGCAAAAATGCATGTTCGTCCAATAATAATAATAATAATAATAATAATAATAATAATAATAATAATAATAATAATAATAATAATAATAATAATAATAATAAATAATAATAATAATAATAATAATAATAATAATAATAATAATAATAATAATAATAATAATAATAATAATAATAATAATAATAATAATAATAATAATAATAATAATAATAATAATAATAATAATAATAATAATAATAATAATAATAATAATAATAATAATAATAATAATAATAATAATAATAATAATAATAATAATAATAATAATAATAATAATAATAATAATAATAATAATAATAATAATAATAATAATAATAATAATAATAATAATAATAATAATAATAATAATAATAATAATAATAATAATAATAATAATAATAATAATAATAATAATAATAATAATAATAATAATAATAATAATAATAATAATAATAATAATAATAATAATAATAATAATAATAATAATAATAATAATAATAATAATAATAATAATAATAATAATAATAATAATAATAATAATAATAATAATAATAATAATAATAATAATAATAATAATAATAATAATAATAATAATAATAATAATAATAATAATAATAATAATAATAATAATAATAATAATAATAATAATAATAATAATAATAATAATAATAATAATAATAATAATAATAATAATAATAATAATAATAATAATAATAATAATAATAATAATAATAATAATAATAATAATAATAATAATAATAATAATAATAATAATAATAATAATAATAATAATAATAATAATAATAATAATAATAATAATAATAATAATAATAATAATAATAATAATAATAATAATAATAATAATAATAATAATAATAATAATAATAATAATAATAATAATAATAATAATAATAATAATAATAATAATAATAATAATAATAATAATAATAATAATAATAATAATAATAATAATAATAATAATAATAATAATAATAATAATAATAATAATAATAATAATAATAATAATAATAATAATAATAATAATAATAATAATAATAATAATAATAATAATAATAATAATAATAATAATAATAATAATAATAATAATAATAATAATAATAACTAGTAAAAGAGTAATTTTGCAAGTGATCTGTATACAGGGTGTTAAAAAACGAGTGTAAAATATTTCAGCAAGTAATAGTATGAACCAAAATAAGCAGAAAAGTCTTAATAAACATGGGTCCGCCAAGTAACGCTTGCGGAGATATGGACCACTATTTGTTTTTCAAACATTTTATTTTATTAGGAATAAACCGACAAAGGATGCTTTTAACAAACAAAAAACAAAGTTACAGAAGATGTTACCATCTTCTGTATATGTTATGTGTTATTATGTTTTTAAGTGTATGTGCATGTTCACGTGTCAATAATTGGTGTTCATAAAATGTAACCTGTTAATATTATAATGTTTGTTTTTATATTGTTGTATTTGTTGTATTACATTATTGTGTCACCCCACGAAAAAGGTTTTACCTTCTGTGGGTTCCATAATGTTTACTTTAAATTTATTATTTTGTCAGTTATAAATTTTTTCCGATAATAAACATTATTATTATTATTATTATGTTCAAAGTGCCCTCCGTCCATTTCCAAGCAGGCACGACATCTTCGTCTCAACGATATTCGAACTCTTTCGAAAACACCCTCCTTGGTTTGGATTTCTTGACACTTTTGATTAATCCGTAGCTGCAGCTCTTCCAGGCTATTTACAGGAGTACCATACACTAATGTCTTCAAATATCCCCAAACAAAGAAATCTAGAGGGTTCAGATCAGGCGATCTTGGAGGCCATAAAACAGGTCCGGCGCTTCCTACCCATCTATGTGGAAAAGTTTGGGGTAAATGCTCTCTAACGGCCATGAAAAAATGAGCTCGAGCACCATCATGCTTTAACCACATTTGTTGCCTCTGATTCAAAGGAATGTCTTCCAAAAACCCATACAGTGTGTTCTGCAGAAAGTTGAGGTAAGCAGCACCTGTTAATCGGTTTGGCAAAACAACAGGACCTAGAAACCTATCACCTACAATACCCATCCAAATGTTTAATGAAAAACGTGCCTGATGTCCAGATTCTATTAGAGCATGAGGATTTTCATCGGCCCAAATATGCGTATTGTGAAAATTAAACACTCCAAAAGAATGTTTGCAAGAAAACTAGGGTCTTCAGCATCATGACGTAGAAACCAGCGGCAAAAAAACAAACGTGCTTGATGATCATTTATTGGATTTAAGGCCTGTACTAGTTGCACATGGTATGGATAAAGCAGTTGCTCGTGAAGGATTCTCCAAATAAGAGGACCACTAATTCCTTCCTCGGTTGATATTCTCCGCACACTCGTACTGGATTCTGCTCTACCATTGCTAGAATTTCTTCTTCTGCTTTAGGAGTTGACACCGACCTTGGTCTTCCGGATAAATGGCACTGTTTGCTGAAGGAACCGGTATCACGCAATCTTTGGTGAATTCTTCCAAACATGCGTTGTGAAGGAATCTGGCGATTTGGATAAGCGTCAACATAAAGACGTCGCGCTTCGGTGACGTTCCCATTAGCACTACCATACATGAAATGCATGTCTGTTAATTCTGCGTTAGAGTAACCAGCCATAGCGAAAGAAAACTTGTGCACTGAGAACAACTGTCAAATACGTACTGTTTATTTCACTAAACATCAACCAACTATAATAAGAAAATACACCACGTTTTTGCAAAATAAAAAAAGGGGCTAAAAAACATAAAACATTCCATATCTCCGCAACCGTTACTTTGCGGACCATGTTTATTGAGACTTGTCTGCTTATTTTGGTTCATACTATTACCTCCTTAAATATTTTACACTCTTTTTTTTTAACACCCTTTATAAAAATATATTTCAGTAATAGCTTACTTGTACTTTGCATAATATGCTTACTTTTTGCAATAGAGATCTAATTTTATTGTTTTTATTTATGTTAAATGAGTATACACTATGAGGTAAGTACAAAATTTATACGTAGTCTAAAATAGAGGTAACGTAAGAGAAAGAGTACTACAGTAGCAATATAGCATGTTTAATTTTTACTGCTTTACAATCAACTAATCTTTAATGTACAAGGTGTTTCAAACTCGATGGTATGTTCCTACTTTGAGGATAGAAAATATTTAAATAAAATTTGGGACAAGTGGTGTTAAATGGGATGAGGTAAACTCCATTTTCAATCAAAAGTCTATGGGATTTGAAAGAAACGACTAATGACGTCATAAATTATGTTTTTTTCAGAAACATACCCAATTTTTTTTCCTGTTAAAATGCTCCCCTTTTTCTAACAAAGTTATAAGCAATATCGTCCTAAAGTCTCAAGAGAATTACCATCTAAAAATACATTAGCTTTACATCAAGCAGTCGTTGAAAAATAATTGAATGTGCGTTGTTTAAAGTGCATAAATGTCAATAAGAATAAATAAAAGAATTAAACTCGATATATTTCAATACAGGTAAAACAAAAAGTGATAATAACAATAACAAAACTTTAAAAATGAGGCAAACGCTCTTACACTACATACATATTACAATATATTCTCTATATGATCTCCTCTCACCCATCCAATTTTCGCCTGACTTCTTTGTGGGCTGCGTTTATTAACATTTCGCCGTTTAACTCATTACAAGTGTTTGTGATTTTTCTTTCAAATGATTAATATCTAGCGAAGGTGTTTGGTAAACCTTTTAAAGTTCCCCTTAAGGCAAATCGAGGGCTGTTAGATCTGGTGACTCTCCGGGCCACTAAATAGGTCCATTAATCCCAATCCATCTTCCTGGGAAAGTTTTATCTAAATATTGCTGCGCAATCCTGGGTTTGTGGGATGGATCTCCGTCGTGCTGAAACCATAGGTTTTCAATGGACCAGAAATGTTTAATGCGCCTGTTTGGCAAACCATTACTGATAAACCGACGTTTATCCGTCCAAAGAACGTACCGAAAAAAGTTCTACATTTACTACGATTTGAGCTATAAAATTAAGACTATTTTCAATATGAAGCTCTGGTAATTACTCCAAATTGTGAATTTTGTAGTCATGATACCCACTGGTCTTTAAAATTCGTTAACCTGTTGATTTATTCAAATTCAGTTCCCGGTAAGCCTGCCGCATAGAATTTCTTGGATTTTGTTCATAATACTGTAACAGCCTAGCTGTATTGGCATTGTTCCTGACCCTTCGGTCACTTATTTGACTATACCGAACGGAAAATGCATCTTAATTTCATCACAAGGTCGCCTCCACTGTTATAAAAGTATTTTGTTACATTTATGCACTTTAAACAACGAACATTCAATTATGTTTCAACGACTACTTGATTCCTCCACCGCTAATGTTATTTTTATGCGGTATTTCTTTTGAGACTAGGACAATATTGATTATAGCTTTTAAGCGGGAATAATAAAAACAAATAATAATTTAATAAAAATTTATTAGAAAAAAGAAAGCGTTTTAACAGAAAAAATATTTGAATATGTTTCTGGAAATAATATAATTGATGACGTCATAAGTCGTTTCTGTCAAATCTCAAAGATAATTTTCGATTGAAAATGGACTTTACCTCATCACATTTAACACCACGTGTCCCAAATATTATTTAATTTTTTTTAATCCTCACAGTAGGCCCATATTATCGAGATTGAGACACCCTGTACATACATTTCACTTGTCCATAAGGTATCATATATACATTTAATTAAAAGCTTTAATAAGAAGTGTAGCAACATGGTTCAGTTACTTCAGCAAGAAACTTCAGACGTTGTTAGTAGCCACAGTTACATGAAAAATTCACTTGTGACTAGTGACTGGTTTTCAGAAAACTTGAGTTAACTGCTACAACTGAAGGGTTTATATGGAGCAAGTGAATGTTTTCTTCAGTGTGGTAAGTGAATTTGATCATCTGATTTTTTTTCTTTGATTTATTGAGATTTATTCATCCACAATACCACTATACATCTAACATTATAAGGGTGGAGATCACCCTCACTAAGAAGGCATGATAAAATGCGTCCTCCTCAAAACAAACATTAATAGATCCGATTCTTTTTTATATCAAAATTAAGAAAAATAATTTTTCAGTATTTTCTTCATATTGATAATTTTCTGAAGGATGCTATTTTTAGATAACTGACGCCATTTCCACCATTTTTTTTTATTAATTGCCTCATTAAAACAACGTTTACCTTTATGTATATTTTAAATTATTTGGCTAAAATCGTTTACATTTCAGCAAACACTTCATGTCGAAACCATTAAGGTATAAATTCCAGTTGCCTTCTGTTCGGCTTCCTTTGTTGCTGGTGTAATTATTTCACAAAATAAAAAACAATGGCAATTAACCCAAGCAGTTTATATTTCCGCAAAACAAAAATAAACTCTGGAACGACACAGTCAGTTTTTAGGTACAACTGTGTCCGGTTAATATATATTTAATGCCGACGATTATGCACACTGTTCGTATTTTATGTTGGCTGGGCAAGTTTTAAATGGGTTACACTTTTGAGCTTTGAAATTAAATAATTCAAATTATAATTAAACATATTTTAATCAGTCGATAAATTCATTATTTGATTAATTATTACTGACTGAGCAAAAGCAATTAATTGATGTCAACGGATTAAAATTTAAATTTAATTCAGTTTTATATTAATATACAAAAAGTAAGTTTTATTTTTTTGTTTAGTGTTTTATTCCTCGTAGTATCTCTTGGACTAATCTTTGCACCTCTGAGGGGTTTCTCGTGCTTTTTGGGAAGACAGGCGAAATACTGTTACTATATTATGTAGTCAACTCTAGAAATATTAAACGACAAAAACCTCATTTCAATATTTTGAGTCGTCTATCAATTCTTGAGTTTACGAGATAAACATAATTTTTGAAACGTAAACTTGTACTTGTAAGAGATTATAGTCAATAATACAGAAGTAATTAATGGTGGCTTTTATATATTTTTAACATACCAAAACAGAATAAATTACGCATATAATATGGAAATATATATACTTATTCAGAACTTATCTCAAAAAAATAGAATGTATGTACATATTTTCAAATACAATTATGTAACTGGTTACTGGTCCACGCTGTTCCAGACAAGGAAAAGGGTGCAATCGGCAAATATTGAAAGAAATTTCCAAGGAAAGAAATAAATAATATTTTATAACACCCATTTTATACTGCAAATGCAACTGTTTTTGCAGCTACTGTTATTAATTATTAATAGAATGTCAAGATGTCGTAGAGAGAGGAGCCGGTCCTCTTTGTCCAATCCTTAGGTATTAATGCATGGACAGGAATTCTTCTGCAACTGTGTCGATGTAGAGTTAAATATGAAACTTTCTCAAAATCCTTCAATTCTTCAAAGTGCCCTGTACAGCTTAATAAGAAAGCGAGTGAAGACTTGAGAAACTTAATTTTGTTTAAATCATCTAATGTGACCATCTAAATAACAATATCCTGCTGCTTTTCTTGTAACTTAAAATGTAATTCGTTAAGGTGAGATATCAGGTCTGTTGAAAATGCTACGTCTGACAGAAATTTTACATCTTCAATTTGATTTTCCAGTTTCGAAGTGTCGAACTTCACTATTTTTTAAGGAAATTGGGATTCTAGTTTAGTTTGTAGGCTTCCGTGATTGTCGTTAATAATCAGGTGGTCAGGGCTGGTTGCCACATCGTCGGTTTAGAACTCTTGACGTTTCGAGAGACATATCGCTCTCTTCTTCAGAAGTTACTCTCAAACTGGAGATCAACTGGTTGTCGCACTATTTATATCAGGGGTGGTCACTGATCCATGATGTTCCGGTGGGGTGGTCACTGATCCATGATGTCCTGGTGGGGTGGTCAGTGATCCATGATGTTCCGGTGGATTGCTTTCACGGATGAATCGTTTCCAAATACCGGGCAGATCCACGCCACCGTTCCTGTTGAAATTGTTTGGATTTTTATGAATTTTTATAGCTTCTCTGCATAGTCGGGGCCAAAATCTTCTCTCTCTTACTAGCATGCTGGCTTCACTTAGCTCCACCGTGTGTCCCGTGTCCGCTCTATGCTCTGCTACTGCCGATTTTTCCCAGTTGTTATTTTTGAGGTGACTCTTGTGTTCCGTTAACCTTGTGCTGATGTGCCTTCCTGTCTGTTCTATATAAACCTTTCCACAGGAGCAGGGGATGCTGTACACACAGGGGCCCTGGAGATGGTTGCTGTTGCAGGTCTTCGGAAAAGCTGCCGCCACCTTTTTCACAGTGCTGAATACTGTGTTGATATTTCTTTTCTTTAAAAGACGTCCGATTTTATCTGTACAGCCTTCCACGTAAGGTAGATGTCGTCGCTATGTACTCCTTTTTCTCCTTGGGCGTATGTCTCCTCCTGATAGCTCGTTCAATATTTCTTTTTGTGTAGCCATTTCCTCTTAGGGCCATGCGTAGGTGTTCCAGTTCCTCCTCCAAGTGTCTGGGTTCACTAATAATCCGGGCTCGATGAATCAAGGTATCTATAATCCCCTGTTTCTGAGCTGGATGGTGGTGAGACTCAGGATTTAAATATCTGTCAGTGTGAGTTGGCTTCCTATATAAATTGGGATTCTCTTTGCGTAGAGCGAAGAAACGTTGGAATTAGTTTCCGGCGCTTAATCAACAAATATCGGTGTGAAAGTAACAAGTTCTCATATGTAGTATCTAATTCGGTCAAATAATCGTGAGTCCAAACGCGATTGCCCCCTCTTATAATATAAGTTATTTTAACAACCACTTTCACGATATTCATTTAACGTAAGGACTTTCCACATAGGTCCTCTTGGTGAACAATGCAATGTTCACAGGACAGTTGATAATGTTTTGTTTTAAGATTCCTGCAAATCAAATTTCAATTCTTATCATAGCTCTGGCTTCATCAGTGACAATGCGGGAACATTTATCAAATCTCGCATAGTCTGATACCTACCGTTTAAAAATATCCGTACCCCTAGTTGTGTCATGGAGAGAAATAACACTTTCTCTCAGACAAAAGAAATGCAATGATGTTTATTGTTGTTTGTGATGAAATAGTCTGATTTCCAACGCTCATCATAAACCCGATGTTCGTTTGTTATTTTTCTTTTATGCGAAAACATATTTCCCTAAAAAAACCTTAAATTGACTTGATGCGACCGCACACCTGAACAAAACAAATATAATTATAAACAAGTAAACACTTGATCGTATCAATTAACTCTTAATTTAATCTATTCAACATTTTTCTGTCTATGAGTATCTACTCCACAATATTAGCTATTAATTCTGCTCGTACCGCTTAACTCAACCATGTAACAAACGCGCGCGCGGCCACTCGAATATTCTAGAGCGGTCTAGTGAAATTTTCGAAATTCCAGTAACTGCGTTGGGGTGTTCTATCCATCATATAGTCTATGTATGTGTTATTTTTCTCATCATGTCATCGTTGATGTAGGAATGACTCGCTTATGTATAGTTTCATGATTAAAGCATATTTCTATAGATTGTTAAATGTCGTAGCGGACCTCATGTTGGACCGCCCTGAACTAAAGGATTTCTTTGAGGTACATTTCAATATATGTTTTTTTATTGATATACCAGTCCAACTAGCACCAAAGTAACACTAACTGATACTGGAACCATCAAATATTAACTATTACGTAACCGCCACCAAATTTACTTGGTTGTATAAATAATTTCGTACAACAAAGTTACAGACACTGCTACGTATTTTCAAGTACTTTACAATTATGTTACTTATGAGTAACTATCCTAGTTTTGAGATCTGATCTGAGATGTCTCAGATACCAGTAGGATGGCCTCTAAGTTTTCAGTACTAGAAAGTGGCCAATTATCGTAGCAGCGACTATCTCATGTTACTAAAATATGGCTTCAAAATTACAATCACTTTCAAGTAGTTTTATTAGTTGCTACAATGTTCAGGGAACCGTAATTGTTCGTCTGAAGTCGTAGAACTTGTAAGTAAAATAATCTAAAAATCTAAATGACAAAATACCCAGCAGGGGTAATGCAATGATAAGTATTCAAATACTACTAGAAGGTAAAATTCAAGGAATGTGTTCAGTGTAAACGTCGGACGTATCACGTTAAGAATGATCAACAAGAAAAATGTGACAGTGGGAACTTTGCTGCTACTTTAAAACAACGCTACAGTCTCGTTCGATACTATGTAGTAAATATTACTTGAAAGTTACATATTGCCAGTTCCCGTTACGGATGTTAAATATCAATTACTTTGAAGTTGCGTTTCTTAGAGCAAACGATGTCAAAGTAAGATTTGCAAAATGCGTCATTTTGTCAGACAAGACTTAGGTCGCCATTATTGCAAAATATTAACCTTAACTTCACACATTGATGCATTAAAATTGATGTAATTTTCAAAGAACAATAAGAAGTTTAAATCGTAGTACCTACATGTTTTACTTGTTGTAATTAATACCTATTGCACCTATAAATGTCTGCCCAGTAGCTGCTTGATTCAGAGTTAAGAAAATGTAGATGAAATATATAGAAATAAAGGAAATGTAACAATACTAGCTGCCAGACAAAGAAAGTAACATACTAACATGAAAGTGTGGTGGGAGAGTGTTGAATCTCCTTAACAGATGCGGTTTCCACGCCGCAACGTCATCTACACTGAACCGCAACGTCGAAAATGTCGCCGGAACGTAGCAGGCACGAAATACTTATTTCCCATTCTCGTCGTAGGCACGTAATAGGAACCTTTCTAATACGTGCCCATGGTTAGTGGCAACACACTTTAAGGTACTATTCCAGCGACTAAGAGTACTAGTGGGCGGTACACTCATGGCACATTTGATTGTATCAGTAAACAATGACGTAGCAAACAGTTCCCATGTATTTTTTTTTAACTTGAAAGAAATATAACATACAACACAGAACCCTTTATGTAAATATGTTAATGAATTTTGTTTAAAATCCAAATTTTATGACATTGCATTAAAAATGTTGGCTAACTTTTTACATATAAATATTTTGAAAATTCATTTAAAATCGGACTGTGAATGGTGGACAGTTAAATCTCGTGTTAAATATCACATTTTTTCTGTAACCATTCAGAAAATTGTTGCCAGCGCCAATTATACGAAAAAATTGTTTTTGTTTAACAACACCACCCTTCCCCACAATGACTCTCATAAAGTTGAATTATTTTTCCAACCCAAATAAATCTTTTGTGTGTGTGCTGCTGCAGTTTTATTGTATTGGACGTCGCAAACAACGCCAAATACGGGCAGCGGCGTAAAAAGAAGCGAAATATATATTTCACGTTGGGGTGACAATGCGATCAGAGGCGTTTGGCTCTTTTCGAGGCGTCACGGCTAACTTACCTTTTTGTGGCCGTTAAACGTGCTTATATATTAATGGAGTAACGAACGCAATTGGTTCGTTCGGAATTGATTTTTAATCAGGAGAACTTTAAAGTTTAAACGTATGAATTCGAAGTTGTTCTCTGTTAGGGAAGCATTCAATTTGATAGGTTAGTTACAATGACCAACAAAAATATGAGATGAAAAAATATATCCTGATGTGGTAAAATATGTCAATTTCAAACTTTCCACTGATGTAATTGAAATTAAAATTGAAAATTAACACGCAAGAGATAATTAACAAGAAATAGCGTAAATTAATATCAGGACTATACAAGGTGAGTCAGTCATAATGTCATTAATTTTAACCACGTATTCGGAAAGCAAATTAAAGAGAGAAAATAGAAATTTTTATTTAAATGATTTTTCAAAAGATAAGCTAATCAACATATCACAATCGCTAACACAACGCTTTCGGTAAACTATAATTTTTTGAGGACGCATTTGAGTATTAAGCTATATTGAAGCGAGTGTTGTCATTCAGGACCACATATACTCGTATAAGCATGTTCAATACAGTTTGGTACTGAAGTAATATTTTTTGTCTAATGACAAACTTCTAGTATGCAATATAAAATCTATGCATTTTATATATTTTTTGAGGTGCCTTTAAGGTATTCATTAAAACTTTTGTAAAGTTGCAGAACCGCAAAATATACCAAAATTTTCTGAATTTTCGGATTCATCATGCCCTCGTAGTGTAAATTCAAATGCTCCACAAAATTTTATACAGTAACGGATTTTGGATTAAACATACCTACTTTTGTCATCTTTTCGTTATGTTCTTTAAAACGGAATCAAGTTGGGCCTGTACGTTGATAGCCAGCGAATATGTAATCAACATCTCCACAGACGGATAAACAATTAAGGAAGGTGTAGGATGTGGGATTTATTCCAGATCCTTACATATTCGATATCAGTGGGCAATGAATATGAATGCTACCGTGGTTCAAACAGAATTAGCAGCATAACTATAGCCTCCAAAGAAATTGCCTGTAGACATACAACGGACAAAACCATTACAATCTACACAGATAGTACACAATCACTACTGATCTTACGTATCTAATCATATGACAACAACTAGATCAGCATGGGAATGCTATCAGGCATTGGTAGTGGCCTCAACCAACAACAGCGTATCTGTGTGCTGGGTAAAGGGACACGACCGGTGCAATGGAAATAAAGTAGTTGACAAGTTGGCTAGGAGTGCATCGAGTCTCAAAATTTTTTCACACGATCCATCCAGTATTCTTTCGTTGTCAGCATTTGTTGAAATTATCACAGAGGACACCCACAAAGAGTTTAGGAAAGGATGAAACCAATGGCTGCCAATTTGTTAAGGAGTTCCTAGAGTCTCCCTGCAAGGATACAGCCAAAAAGTACCTGGCTATGTCTAGGACAAATCTTCGCTTGGTGACAGGTATGCAAACTGGACTGTTGGCTAAGAAAGCACCTCTATTACATGAGGAAGTACCTCTTTGTAGGGGTTGCGAACAGGAAGACGAGACAGTACGCCATGTACACTGCCATCTCGTTAGTAAGAGAATCCATGTTGGGAGAACGATGGCCTTCTATGGCCTACATTAGAGAGATCCCACTGGGCAACGTCACCACCTTTTTCTCCTTCTTAGGTTGGTTGGCGGCTCAGGATTGATCTCCTAATAGAAGGTACAAGGGTCCCAATGGGGCCTAACTGCTGTAGCCTCTTTGCTACCCTCCCCACAATTCCAGATTCTAGATTGTACGTTGATATTCCCAAATAGTGCAAAACCGCACTTGATTATGAACATGAATCAGAATCAAACTTTTATTCCTCTCCAGGCATTCTCGCCGTGATCAGTACCTACCGAATAAGATACGCACATGGAAAACAAAAACATTTTTCTCGGAGCAGCCACAAATCCAAATGTTAAAATGTCTTTATAAATCGTCGTCAGCAACCAAACTAACGCGTAGGTATTTTAATTTTAAATTTTAATAAAAAATAAAAATAACTTAAAACAGGAAACTTAGGTAAATTCTTTGGTGCTACAGCAGATGAATCAAGCCTTGTTCTCATAACGCGAATTTCGCTAATTTTGATTTAAATTATTATGTCGGAAAAGTGTCAACTTATCGTGAATTTTGCAAAACATGAATATTAGCGCTATTTTCATCATTATGTGGGGTTGGTGAAGAAGAGAAACTGGTAGAACAAAGAAAAGAAATCAACGAAGAAGTTTAACTTGAGCTTCTGACAATCTACCATGACAGTCAATGACAGTTTTATGATGAAGATAATAGAAAATATTGCAGTTGCCAAAATTCACGTTCTGTTAACTACACGGTAGGGGTCTTGCTGATGACCCCTATGCCAATGAACACTGAGAACTTTTGTGGCTAAAAGTTGACGCTTGTCCCGCCATTAAATAACTTAAAAGTTATTTTTTACTGGAATATTAACATTCAGGAGGGGCAACTTCTTAGCTGTGCTGACTGGCGACTACAGCTATGCCGATGATGTCAGGTGATTCTTAACCAATTTTATCTATTTTCCATCCAGTGGCTCTATACAACGGCGACAATAGTGTGGAAACTTTTTGATTGGTTCGCTATTTTGCACCAAATATCAGAATTGACCATTTAGTGCATTTTGAATAATACCATAAATAGTTAAAACTCAAATCTAAAGTGTTACATGTGTCACTTTAACGATTTCTTTGACAGCCGCAACGCCATTTTGCCTCAAAAATTCTATGCAGCTGTTTGTATTATGCAATAAATTACTGTTACTAGAAGATGTAGGTATGTAATAGTTGGAGAAAAAATCAGCAAAAGTGTTAATGATATCATTAGGATTTTCTAAACTTCTATATCAGGGTCTTGTACCAAAATAAGTTGTTCCAATATAATCACCACTTCCAATAGTTTGCATATAATGTATAGAGCGACTGTAGTTATTAGCTATCTCCATGCATCTCGGCGGACGCTGTACTTATGTCTATACTACATAATTATTGTAAATGCTTCGTAATGCTTTGTTTCTTTTTATGGAATTTCTATGCCTACCCCTATAAATATCGATTAATATCTCTCTTTGGTAGAACACCAAAGAGGCTGACGGCCCTATGTTTTTTTTAAATTATATGTTTTATTTTGCGGATGGTCCACGATTATAAGAAATAAGGAAACAACTATCGCTAATGATGTCTAGACGTTGCTGTCAATCTAGTTTAGTGAGATATTGGGAAGAAGAATTTCATGGAATACCCATGTTCCGCGGAACGTCGGTTGAGAACCTCTGATCTAAAAATAAAAAATCAGTTATTTAAAAAAATGTTCTTAATCAATACTAAACTATAGAATACAAGTGCTCTTTTCTTAAATGAACGAATTTAATCTTATTTAACAAAAATATGTTACCCTCTTCATAAAGTATTGATACTGTATATACTTCGGACATAAAATTAAGGTGATTTTTCATTCATTTCCTACTGTTATTGTATATAAAATTCATATACAATTTTATTAATATTTGTAAAAAGTTTTGAGGGATATTACTTAACTTTTCAAACTGTGTCAACAATCAAAATAATAAAATATCTATTTGATTTTAAAAACGGCTCTATTTTAGAAAAAAATTAAATACCTATACAGAAAAATTATTTAACTAAAAAATCAATTTTTAAATACGTGTATGTATATACACACAATAAAAATTAAGCAAGATATTTTAACTCCCTTAATAAATGCTGCAATCACGGAACTAAAAAAGTTTGGTATTAATGCAACTATTCAACCGATTGCACTGCAGCATTCAGTAGTCCTTATTGCTTTGAACGTTTCGATTTGAATAATTTATACGGTGAACGCTGGTTTGTCGTAAGTTTCTCGCAGGAAGCGATGGGATCTTACTATCAAGAAAGGAGTGCAACGACTTATTTCCTGATTGCATACTTAGAAACAAATATAAAAACTTTATTACAATGTAATCGAAACTTTCTAAAATATGAAAGATAATTTAATAATAATAATATCTCTACCCCTCATTCAAATCACGAGGATTAGCCCAGAAGTTGAAGACTTGTGCGGGATAGGGGGCGGCATATTATTATTAAGCAGGCCGCATTTGCGCTTAGAAACGACTTACGTTGGTAGGCCCTAACCACCATTCAGTGCAACAATGAGGGAAACCTGGAAAATCTCATTAATTAGGGGGGTAGTCAAACGTCAACCGGCATCAATCTCTCACATTGACTTAAGCTAACATTCTTCCACCCTACCATACCCGCAGAGGGGGTACCAATCCTCTCTACGAATATAGCTTATATACGGTCTACCGGCTGCGGGGGTCGAACCCACAGCGATCTAGTCACCTCGATTCAGGTACTGACGCCTTAAACCGCGCGACCAATTGCCGATCCAAATACCTGAGAAAATAAATTATAGCAATCATTTTATTAGTATTTATTGATTTATTAAAAATTGTAATACTAACTTTCAAAGTGCTGAGTTATAGAAAAACGTAAGTATACTCACTCATTTATACATAAGGTAAACTACTAGACAGTTAAATATGTGATAATAAATAAATATAATGTAATTAAATATACTAAGTTTAAGGTAGTGTTTGATGTCACTGTCATTACAAATTGTCATTGTAGCTTCAAAAAATTTGGTTCAATTGTTTGTGTGCATAAGCAAAATATCTAGCATTTACACACTTTAAATGATCTTAAAGCACTAAAATAATTCTTTTTACATTATCCACTTGTATCATATTCAAAGCATTAAATAGGTATTAATATTTTGAGAAAAGCTAATTAATAAAAATTATATGTTGAGTTATAGTTCCGGCAATAATTCATACGGCTTACGTCATACGAACAAATTAATAATTCATTATATTTTGATAAAAATATTTAAGAAGCTGCAATTGAAAATAATAAAACCATATAATACACTAAATGCAACAAATAATTGTTTTTAACGCTACCAAATAACGAAAATTATATTGACAATAACAACAATTGCTGCCGTCATACAGTGCTTATGCAAATATCAATATCGCCGATGGTAGATCGAGGCTTTCAAAGCATCCACAGTATAGTGGGTCGCTCTCTGCTTGTTGCCATTTCCAGGAACAGCATTGAGTAGCCACTGATCACAGATGTAGACACTTATATCTCGCGTTCTCATGTCCTTCTCTAGGATATGACAGAGAGCGAACAAGCAGGGTTATTCGTCGGTGGTATAATCTATGGCTTATCAATGAGACTATCGAGCTATAAACTGGTATATGGTGGCATTACTAACGACTAACCGTGGCTGCTTGTTATAAGTGTGTCATCAACTCGCAGAGTAATTGTTTTTTGAAATTGCTCTTAGGCATAACCAAGTTTATTTTTTATTAAATACTTTTACGCTTTAAAAATTGCGCATATTGTGCCTGAACGGAGTAGCACAGCGCGGACATGCAAACTTGCAAGACCTCGCCAGCACTGACAGCAACATTTGTACAGGTTCTTATATGGCAGGCGTTTTGAAGTATTTAAGTAGTAGTTGAGTGTAGCTCGGAAGAATTTTTTTGTGTGAGACGGAGGAGGAAGAAATCTAGAAAACGAGAAAGTTTTTGGTTCGCTCTATCAATAAAAAAAGAAAACTGTATGATAAATTTCTTCATTTATTTACTGAACTGGAGAGAGATCAACGAATTTTTTCAGTATTTCCGAATGTCAGAAAAAAAATTTTTCGAGCTCATGAATCATTCTCGCCTACAGCACCAAAAGATTTTGCAGAGCAAGGTAAGTAAATAGAGGTTGTTGATAAGCGAGGGTGCTCAATAGTTCAGCGACACATCCACAACTTAGCTGATTGAATATTTCTAACAGTTTAAACGAGTTATTGACTTTTATGGGAACAGGCCTAATATCGGACTAGCGCGGCCAGGCATATAATTTGTAGGTCACCAACACGACCTGCTCTGACGGTCTTTGCTGACAACGGTATGTGCTGATGCTGGTTTAGTGTGTACTGCTCTATTAAATAACATGGCTAGCCCATCTTGAGCCGACTTTACTGGTCCGTGCAGGTGAAATGTGCGCGATATTTTTGCGTTAATATTTTACGATATAAATTTGTATTTCCTAAATATACAACAAATCCTATTCACAATATTATAAATGTACCTACTGAAAAATATTGTAAACATTGATTTAAAATTTAGAATGACACCCCATGAATCTGAACAAATTTTGGAGGCACTATACCTACACTTGCGACAATATTTTCCACTAATGTAATTCAAAATTTAGAGAGGTATCATATATTTTTATAAATAAACTGTTTCATCAGTGACTATTAATGTTAAGTCAACATACCTGAAGTTAGGAAAGAATGTTTACTATGTCAGTGATCTCTTTATTCGTAATAATACTTATTAATTTATATGTAAAAGAATTATTTATATTATGTTTTTCAAATAAAGTTCAAAGAGTTAAGTGAAAGACTTGAGACATTATAAAAGAAGAAATAAACAGAAACAAATTCATTAATTAATTTAATTAACAATTTGCAGAATATCATCATACTTATGATCGCAAAATGTGCAGTAGTAAAGTCGGACAACGCCGGTGTTCTAAGACATAGCATGTAACTTCTGCAACTGGTTTAATCCCGGGCTCTGAAATGTTTGGCCGGTCTTTACTGTCGGTATCTTCAGTAACTAGTTTCCATTGTAACCAACGTCAATATAGAAGCGGAGTTATATAATAAAAGCGAGTTGACCTCCACAAATCAAAACATAGCTGGGTTTAGGTTTCATCTGTCAAAAACACTTACAGCAACTCTTGCGGTTTAGTAATTTGTTATAGAAGTAAATTAGAAACATATTCCTAAGAACTTGTATTACTGAAAACACCTTAAACAAAAATGTTCTAGCGCATATGTAGTTTGTTCCGGAATCTGCTGAAAGCACTGTCCGCCCTAATTTTGCGTTACGAAATTTTTTTTTCTAAATTTACAGCTGCTGTACAGTTGTCAATATACTAATCTTTGTGCATAATACTGGTTTGCTATACTCGGCTGAAAATGCTATTTTACAAAAAGGTAGTGTGGATGCAGCAGCAGTGGTGGGGAATAACTGAATTTAAATAGAAACTGACAAGTCATAAATGGAATTTGATTAACTATCTCTTTTCTTTAGTTACTAATTTAACATTTACGATATTTGAGAAAAGTGAAGGTTATGCGAATAATTAATGTATTGGAAAATTGCCAATGCCAATCATTCTCATTTTGAGAACTAGAAGAGTGCAAAAGATTGATAATATATTTATAAATGCACAATTTTACATGATTCATATTCATAATGACATCTAAAACTAAATTAAACTGTAGCTGAATGTGCGAATAGTCATTACTCAACGACTAAACCTTTCTCCCTTCCCTGACATTGCTGACTATGCTGTTGTTCCGCTTTCAACATCTGCAACGCTCAATGTTAATTACGGAACAACTTGATATCAAGAATCACAGCATAGCACGGATAGCCGTTTCAACCTATTTCGTAACATAGTCATGGAGACAGAATGCTAGGTTTGTGGTACTTACAAATACAGGTACTAATTAAGAATACTGAGAACTTACTCATATAATACTTTATTCGGCTGTTAGTGATTAATACACTTAAGCAAACAACTCTACATTATTAAAACACTTTTAAAATAAGGCGATGAATTTCCAAATTTTCGAAAATTGCTTTAGATGTTGAAACTGTATTGATTTGATTGTTAGGTATATTTTCAAGAAATTAATAAATTGTAAATAATATAATAGTTAATAGATATGATATATTGTAGATTTATAAAGTGCATATATCTCTTATAACTAATACTATTGTATATGGAAGAAACTTTACATCGCAAAAAGCAACAAAATATTGTCGCTTCTGCGATTCTATTGGCTTATTTGAAATATAAAAATGTAAATTTAACTTTCTTTCTGAAATTGTATCATAAAATAAGTGTTGGACTTGTCTTGTTTCGTGGAAGCTTTTGCGGAGTCACCACTGAAGATGACGATAGTGAAGAGCGGCGAAACGTTTGAAAGCATGGGATGCGACCAGTAACAGTGGCAGCTACGGAACGCCGCGGAGGACCACTATTGTCCAAGGAACGGTTCCGACCGTAGCAGTCGTAATAACAACAATAGGAACCGAAATCAATATATGGGCGGGCCCAGAGACACTGATAGCGGGTCTGTCCCCACAGAGCCTAGCCCGAGAACAACCAGGGCATGTAAAAGAATCCCGGCTAATGCTGAGGATGTGCATTTTAACTTTGTTTCTGGCAGCGACCAGTTACCGAGGTCATGGTATAACAACCCGGAAAATCACTATGTACCAAATGATAGCATCGGCCGTGAAAGCCTAAAAACCACTATAGAGTCTAGGTCCAGTTCTGCTGAACTGGACTAATTATATATTCACTGCCACGTGACTGAAAGAGCTTCGATGGTCGTTTCTATACTTTATAAGGTCTACCAATCGACCACTGTCGTCATAGTTGACTGAGAGTAACCACAGGGGAACACAAAAAATTTTTGGCATCCACCGCGAACACAGATTCCCAAAGTGACATTAATTTTGCACAATTCTGTAAACAAGTGATTGCAAAATGTAAAAAAATTATTGAAATGGCGAATCATCTGTTTTCACGAATGTTTTCTTCGATTGTATCAATTCATTGATAACCACAGACAGGCGGCTGCCCATTATGAACATTTTTGCGTTTTTATTAAAAATTTCTCAACCTTCCATGAAGTCACACAGCTGACGATGAATACCATCCAGTTCCAAAAATATAACTAAACTAACCAATTAAAGGCAGAACTGCTCTTTGTAGTACCTTTGGAGTAGAACTTTTGATAAGAATGATGTGCTACAGCATCTTAATAACCTACGTGTGGATTTGGCACCTGAACCGGATGATCTTTCAGAATCAGTACTTAAACGCTGTGCTTCTTTCTTATCGGAATCTAAACTATATTTAAATTTTCCCTTGCCGCATCATCTCTTTCATCTGATGTTGATAACTACTTCAATTTCAAAAAAGTCGATAAAACAAATCCTAGTATTACCGACAAGTAAGTTTAATGTCTAATTGTCTTAAGGTCTTAGAAAGAATCATAGTGTCCCAAATAATGCATAATCTTTTACCAACATCTCAACATGGTTTTATTCCAGGCAGATCTACTACCACCAATCTGCTGTTCTGTCTAAATCATTGGTCCCTTGCTTTTGCTCGAGGAGATCCTATGGACGTTCTTTACTTGGATTTTTCCGAAGTCTTCGACAAAGTTCCCAATTATAGTCTTCTTTTAAAACTTATCTATTTAGGAATATGAGGTTAGCTGAACTCATGGATTTGCAACTATTTGTGCAGCAGGACATTCTCTGTTCGTGTTGGATCGGATTTTTCTTCTTGGTATAAAGTACGATCAGGGTTCCACAAGATTCTATCCTTGGAGCACTTTTGTTTCTGTTATATTTAGCGGATCTTGATGACCTGATGACTATCCCTCATAGTTCTTATGCTGAGGACATACAATTATATGGAAATCCTCTAAAACAGCACAACACCATTCAAAATAATTTGACAGCGACTGATGGATGGTGCAAAACTTGGTTAATTTCACTAAACTTGAATAAATCTAACATAAAATAAACTTCACATGAACAACAAAAATTCCCATCACTATTATTACACCATAGATGTATCTCGAGTTAAATCAGTAAAGGGACAGAATGATTTACGTGTGACAATAACTACAGATCTTTCCTAATCCACTTATATTTCCAAAATCACAAAAAGAAACTAATCAAAGATCCTACTTAATATTTAAAGCATTTCAAAATCTCAACCCTAGTGTTTTATTGAAATCCTACGTAAGGGTTGTGATGGATTATGCTAGTATCATATGGTCACCTCATTTGATTAGGGACATTAATCTACTAGAAAATGTTCAAAGCAAATCTAGTAGACAATCATAGCTATCATGTAAATAGTAAATATCCCACTATTTTGCCAACGGAGATCTAGAGACGACATGATTTTTACTTACAAGCTGTTATATATTTTTTTCATTCAGGACATTGGTGAATTGCTGAGTTTTTATTCAGAAAGAATATTTAACCAATGGAATCAACTACCCAATGGTGTTATAACTTCTGGAACTACCTAATGATGTAATAAGTTCTTGAAGTTTTCCTTGCGTAGTTTAAACTGATTGCCACATAAGCGGTTATCTATTATATGTCAGCAACTCATCAATGCCCTGATCGAAAAAATTATGTAACAGCTTGTCAGTGAAAATCATGTTGCCTCTAGATCTGCGTTCGCAAAGTAGTGGAAGATTACTGCTGTCAGATTACTTCGAATGGTGTTGTGCTGTTGTTGTGTAGAGGATTTCTATATAATTTTGTGTCTTCAGCATAAAAACTATGAGGAATAGTTATGAGGTCATCAAGATCCACCGAATATAACAGGAACAAAAGTGTTCCAAGAAAGAAAGAGCCTTGTGGAACCCCAGACTGTACTTTATGCCAAAATAAACAATCTGATCTAACACGAATAGAAAATGTCGTTGTGGCGCCTCCAAATTACGCTATGTGCATTTTTTCCAAAAATCTGTTTTTAATTGTTCCTGGTAGATTGGAGAGCTCTCCACCTACCAGTATCTTTGATTTGCCGAAATTTATATTAATTTTACTTAAATACCAATATTAAAATATTCCACTATGTGATCTTAACAAAAATGGAGCATCGATAACAGCTAAGTGTGTATCAATTTTCAATTTCATACACATAGCGGATTTCATATGTGAAACATTTTCGATTAAAAATGCGCTATGTGTGATAGTTTGCACATGGCGGTTTTCACTTGAAATCATGGCACACATAGCGGAGATTGTTCTCTGTTTACGAATTCGAATTCCGTTTGTTTTTTAATTCAGGACAATAATTATATTTCCAGTAGTGTTATCAAGTGTTCTGGCCTCTTGCCAGCTAATTGATAGGTAGATGTTTATATTGTAGATCCAATTTAGAAAATTTATATAGACTATTATGTAAAAGTTAGGTTAGGTTAGCACCGCTACGATAATAATGCTATTTCTGTTCATATAGGATTGAAATTAAAATTACAGTGAAAATCGGTTATAACGACCTTGAAGGGACCATTTGTTTACGGTTGTTATAACCGATAGTCGTAATAAGCAATTACGTATATTCAGAAATTTTTACTGAAAAAATGGGAAAGTTATAAGTCATGTATATTTATGTAAGCTATCTACGAAATTAACAAATACACAACAAATGGATACAAAAAAAATTATATGTGTTATAGTGATCACGAATTTGTGTAAAAAATTTGAAGGTAGATTGTATGACCCATTTTAACCCCTAGGTCCGTCATATGACATTTTTTTATTTAAGCCTTACTGGAACATGTCATGAAAACAACTTATAACAGGACGAGAAAAATAAAAAATACTCGTCCAGAAGAAGGTTCATCAGTCTAAATATTCTACCAAATTTCATTCAATTTCAAAGCATTTGAAAGAGACTAAATAAAACTTTAAATATGTCATGCCCTGCTAAGGAGTCATAACTCCTTCGAGGGTGCTTAGATCAATAAATTTTATATGAAGGAAGCCGTATTAAAATTGGTCGTGCAATGACTCAAATTTATTGCACAATATTTGGGATCACCCTGTATACAAATATTACACAAGAAACCTGGAAATAGGACACACCATGATGGAGATTGTCGGCGACCCGCCGACTATGTAAGCATAAACCGTCAAGCACGTCCCAAACAACTATACATTGTTAATCAAATTGATTTCGGCTTTTTAAAAAATTTCGAAAAACTTAACTCCAACTACATTTCCATGAAACCGGGTGCCGGTGATGCCATAGTCACGGAAATTAGAGCAAATTACAATACAAAAGCAGAAACGTATAGGTACTATAAACTGTGGCATAGTGAAGAATGGTCCATTCTTGATCAATGAACAGGCAAGAAAAGTGACCATAAAATTACTCTACAGATCGGCTCCAAAAATTCAAAAGTCTAAATTTGATAGCCTTCACTGGTTGAAAGAATACATGCATAAATATAACCATTTGTTCTATGACAACTTAAAGATAAAATATATTTTCTAGTTTTCTGATTATACGATTAAAAATGTGTATATGTTTACGCCGAATATTAAAACAAGTTTTATTTAAAGTACAATTATTAAGAAACTCTATGTGATTATAATTAAATGGACGAAATCGGCTATGTGCAATTGCTCACAGATAAATGAATATTATTAGTCATAATTATTGCAAATTATGTATATTCTGTAAATCCATTATGAAACTATCAATAAATTTGTTTTTGCTATAACATTTTTTAAAACTTTTTATTATAATCATCAAACAAAACAGATTTTCACGATTTCTGTAAAATTTATAAAACTACACAGCGTAATTTGGAGGCGCCACGACAATGTTCTGTTGCACAAATAATTGCAAATCCATGAGTTCGACTCATCTCATATTCCTGAATGGGTAAGTTTTAAAAACATCCATACCATCCATATCCACATCCATAAGACAGACAGACATTCGAACAGATTGTTTAACCATCAACTACCCGACATCATTGGGCAGTTGATGGTTAAACTGGAACATAAATGTGACTTAAAAATAATAAACTTATATGATGTTTTAGTTGTAGTGTCGTTTAGCCAATAATAAATATATCATAATGTAGTTGTTAAATATGTTGTAACAATAATTTTCCATGTTAGTGACTAACTGAAAAAGTAATGAAAAACCTATTCAATTTACATTTATCCACATACGGAAAATGAAGAAATTTTTTTATTACTCGTACTATTTCTGTATAAAAGTAGGTATATCTAATGGTATCCATCCATTTCAAATGTATTTTTTATGCGAACCGCATATTACATAAACACTTTGCGCGGAAATTTATAGCACCCTTTTAAATAATATTTTGAATATTCAAAAAAGGTGTATAAATCCAGTCAAATGTAATTATTATAAAGCGAGGGTCACTGCGCCAAAAGAGCTTCCGCATATTAATATGTCCAAAGCTATAGGCTTATGTTCAAAGTGCCCAAAATATAGCAATATAAAAATTTCCACGCAATCACGCACCCCACGTATACAACATCATTTGCGAGTGGCTGAAATTGGGTTCAAAAAAGTTTATTGACACGCCCGTAATTTTAGTTTTCCAATTCTACAACCGGACAGTGAAAGCAACTCATAATAAAACGAAATTCTTTTTTTAGAACAAAATAAAACTTGATTCAATATCCGTCGAATATACTTATGAATTTTTATTTTAAATAGAGGTTCTAAATGTTGAAATAAAATTTTTACATTTGTCTAAATTATTTACGGAAATTGTTTTCGAAAATTTTTAGAATTTTTTTTAAGCTCATCACATACTCGGTAACCAACTATACGGGGTGATTCAGAACTTATATAAAAACAATTTTTGAATGTACAGACGATTTCTACAAATACAGTGTTGTAAAAAATAATAAAAAAAGGCAGTTCAAAAACGATTTAAAGACACACTTCTGCACTCCATTAGAAACTGATGCACCTTAATACCTGATAAGATGGCAAAGCATGCAATCGGCGACTGGACGAAAAATGGAAAGAAATTGCCAAGAAAAGTAATAAATAACATTTTATAACACCAATTTAAACAGTAAATTCAACTGCTTTTGCCGCTATGGTTATTAATTATTAATAGAATTAATTTGAGGTTTTGATCGGTCAGTGGTCGCGCGGTTTAAGTATCTACAAAAAGTTCTCGGATTTCAATATTCGTAATCGCCTGTCTAGAGACTGTCCAGCGATATAAAGGCTACAACTTCTAATAATTCTTTACTCGGATTTTACAATTTTTTTTACAATATTGATTACATTATATTTTGCGACGCACCTATTCCCAATTTTTTTTTTTAGATAAGTTCCAAATCACCCTGTATATTAATTGAAAGTACAAATTAATATCACGTGCTATATTTAGACTTTGTAATTGAGAACAATAAGTACGTGTAGAATATAATAGATAATCTTACTATTTTTGTTTGCTTTAATTTTATATAGACCATTACAAACTCAAGCGAAAAAAATAATTAAAATATCTATTTCTGTCAAAAAATTGTCAATCTGCAGAAATGTCAACAAATTTCGAGTGCAATCGCATGTAGGCTAGTGCAAGGAGGATACAAGTTTCTGGATTTTTTTTAATTACCATAGCAACAGAACAAAATATCTAAAAAAGTTGTCTACTTAAAATAGTTTTTCTACGTTCATGCAAAAAACAATACTTTATTGAACTATATTTAGTGGAAAAAGTGGTTCTTTTTTGCTCTAGAGCAATAAACATTTTATTGCACTCAAATAATAATAATAATAATATCTCTACCCCTCATTCTAATCACAGGGATTAGCCCAGAAGTCGGGGACTTGTGCGGGAGAGGGGGCGGCATATTATTATTAAGCAGGCCGCATTTGCGCCCAGGAACGTCTTACGTTGGTAGGCCCTAACCACTATTCAGTGCAGGAATGAGGGAAACCTGGAAAACCTCATTAATTAGGGGGGTAGTCAAATATCAACCAGCATCAATCTCTCACATTGACCCAAGCTAACATTATTCCACCCTACCATACCCGCAGAGAGGGTGCCAATCCTCTCCACGAATATAGCTTATATACGGTCTACCGGCAGCTGGGCTCGAACCAACTCCGTCTAGTCACCTCGATTCAAGTACTAACGCCTTAAACCGCGCGACCACTGACCGAAATGAGTGCAATGAAACGTTTATTGCACTCATATGTCATTCTACTGCAGCGTTTTGTCATCATGACAAACATAAACCTTCAAATCGACGTCACATTTTTCTAGACTTAGTGTCATCTAAATAACATTTTTTGGTTTTTGCATGAACGTAGAAAAAATATTGTATGCAACTCGTACAAAAAATGCTTATTGCACACGATGTGTTGTCCTACTTGGCCTACGGCGACAACTTCACGTCGCGTGCAATGAACGCTTACTTTTTGCACTTGTTGCATAAATAACTATTAGACATTGGTTTTGTTTCATAATTAAGTTTCAAAATAACATTATTTGATTAGCTGCAAATAGAGATATAAGTTTTCAGTAGAATAAATAAATATACATAAATAAATTATTGAAATGAAAATGCATGAAAATAGCAAACCCACATTGATATAATCACGGATTTCCCAATCCGTCTTTTCTTTCTTCCAGAAAACAATCCGTTAATTAATTACTTTATTAACTACTACACACTACTAATTACAGGTCAACTAAACACTTATTTAATTAATCGCTATCTAAATCACTTTGATATCTCCAACTAAACACTTTAATTCAGACTGTAATACAAGACTTATACAAGACTAACTAACTCGGCCGTTTATTCTTCTTTTATAGACCCAACGAATATTCCAGTATCTCTAGATCCCTTTTCTCGTACGACTGGAACGCTTCTCGTCGATTCCCGATTATTCCAGGCCGATCTCGATCACGGCATGTTGTTTGTTTACCAGAATGGCGTAGGGGCGATTGGGGCAATCTTAGGCAATTCGCGGTGCCACAGTCGTCGGTTTGGGAGTGAGTGGGGCAAATTCCGTGACAATATAATCACGAACTTAGTAAACAAACGACAATACACATATACACTACGTATAAACAGAATAAATGCAATAATAAAGTAGGTTAAGTGGTAAGCCACACACAACATATTCTCCCCTAAGTCGTTTTAATATAGTATAATATTTAATGCTCTTTTGAGTATTACTACGTGCTGTTTTGAGAGAGGGAGTTTCAGATATGTTTACGGTTATTTATTTAAAATTAATTCAAAACCTCGAAGCAATTTGACCGAAATATGAATAAGTTTTCTGTTTTCAATTCTATATTGCTGAATTTCATTAATTTATGCATACATTATTTTGAGTTCTAGAGTAAGGGGTAGTTAAGGGAAATATATACAAAGAATTAATACATTTCTAAACATTGTTACTTTTAATACAGGGTGATTCTTTAGTATTGCGAAAAACAGGTTCTTTAGATAAAAATATGAAAAAAAGTTCCCATTAGCATGTGTCCGGAAACGCTTCGTTTCTGAGATGCATTCATTTTTTTTTTTTTGTAATCTACTTTTAATACTTGTTATTTTAAAAGTCCTTTATACGATTAGGGTATCTGTCTTCACAGATGTCTGATTAAATTATCTAATCGTGTTCAAATAAAATAGCCCCAGTTGGCTTGGAAATTGAATGCCCACCAACTACTGTCAATAATTGTTTTTTGTCAATAGTTGATTACTGTTACAAAAAATTGAATAAGTACAGAGCAAAAGTTATTAAAATATTATTTTGTAACATTTTGTATTATGTTATTTTGCATTTTGTATTTTGTATTGTTATTAATGATACAAAAAATGGAATAAATAAGTGCAGAGCAAAAGTTATTAAAATTACTATTTTGTAACATTTTGTATAATGTTATTTTGCATTTTGTATTTTGTATTATGTTATTAATGATACAAAAATGGCTATTATTAAACATAAACCAGTCAATTTTCAGATAAATCGGATAAAGGACTTTTGAAATAACAATAATTAAAAGTAGATTACAAAAAAAATGAACGTCCTCTATCTCGGAAACGAAGCGTTTCCGGACACATGCTAATAAGAACTTTTTTTTTATTTTTATCTAAAGAACCTGTCCCTGAAATTTTTCGCAATATTAAAGAATCACCCTGTATATGAATAAGTAGAGAAAGTGTGTGTATTACTTATATGCAATATATTTATCGAAGTAATCTGGTCTTACATCGACAAAAATTTGAGTAACATTCAGGATACACTGAAAAATTCTTTGTACTGAATATAGATGGCCTAGGTTATGTAAATGTTCTATGATACTTTCAAGTGACATACCTCAATACTACAACTTGATAACTCGAAAATTTGCTAATTTCAGATAACTCAATGCATGTTCCCTATTTTGGATAATCTATCGAATGCTACAAGTAGGTAACCCATATGCGTCTCCATGCGCATGTTCACAGCCTGTCATAAAATAGATATGTTTAAAATTACGCACCCATTTAATACTACAATAAGGCAACTTGAATTATCTATTTGTTCCATAATATATCATTTCGCAAGAAAGATCTGATCGTTGCTAAAAGTAGATAACTTGAGATATCTACTTGGTGCATTGTTATTTCCAGTAGCTTTGTTTAGATATCTAGTGTTTACATAGGCTGTGTTTTACAAGCTCATTTTGTTGTTTTAATGTAACTGTGCATATTCCTGTGACTGTTAAATTTCACTGTTTTTTTTGTTTTAAAATTTATGATTATAGGATATAATAATTAATTGAATAATGTTGAATTAGTATACGTATAATTACCCAGTTCGACCTTATGAGTACCTATTTAATATTTATTGCAGTTCAAAACCATAATGCTGAAGGCACAAACGAAAATACCCACATGAAGGATTACATTTTATCTGACAATCCGCAAAATATAATTCAAAACCAAATTGTATCAACAAATTATGAAGATACACACTTAATAATGTTTTGCCTGATAATAAGCAAATCGACGCCCAGTATCAAAATATAATGGCAAATGGTAACAATTCCCAAATATACTGTGATGTTCCAATAAATATTGAACAAGTTCCACTGAGTCCAGAATCTCCGTTTTCCTCAGATCATTCAGAATACATTCCTGATGAAAATTCGAGTTCCTCAGATGACAATCCAACAATTTTAACTGGCACAACTCAAGATAATGCTCTAGACGGCATGGAAACATTTCCAGAAACTACATCAAAATCCAGAAAACGAGTACTGCAACCAAAAAAGTGTCTTTGTGGCCAGAAGATTGGAAGACCATAGCACGAGGCTCAAGGCGCAAAGGTATTATTCACGATTTACACACAAATGAAATTAATGACTACAAAAATTTGTTGAACAGAACATGGTTGAATGAAAACTGATGAGAATGGTGCATCAGTTAATTGGCAAAAATGTGCTGGTGTTTCCAGAAATGTAAGCCGTTCAGTATGGAATTTAAAGATACTTTGATGGAGGCTTTGACTTCTCAATTTCAATAAAAAGAATCGCCGTCGATCCCAGCCAGCATCCTGTTTGCAAGCATTATACCAAGGCCCAATTCCAATTTCAGAGCAAAAATATGAAAACTTGACCTCCTTATTCACAATGAATCCACCAGCACTAAGTGATGCTTATAAGCCTTTTTATTATAGCCTAGCCCACAGTGGAAATATGCAAGATACTATCTTGATGTCGAGTGATGAAGATGAATTTGAGGGTTAATAGACTATGTTCTTTTTTATAATAGTTTCCTTTAGTTAGTTTTACGTATTGTTTTGCCCATTTTTCATGCGTTGTCACAACTAGATACTTGAAAAATATCCGTTTTATTTTTTTGCAACAAGTAGACAACTATAAGAAATCTATGTTAAAATACCGTTTTTTTATTTTTTTCCAAAATATGTCGATATATAAGTTTCATTTTTGTAGTAATATATTAAGGGAAAATAATAAAAAATATCGAAGTAATCTGGTCTTACATCGACAAAAATTTGAGTAACATTCAGGATACACTGAAAAATTCTTTGTACTGAATATAGATGGCCTAGGTTATGTAAATGTTCTATGATACTTTCAAGTGACAGCATAAAGTTGATTGATGTTTTCATAGCTGCATATCAAACTAAGCATTATTACGCGGTGTAGAACTAACAACTACATCTATCGGCCGTTCGCTACTCCATGCCGGACTGAAAATGTCACAGACACGAAGCGTTCTACATGCAGTAGACACCATTGAATGCTGTCGACCTTTATCGCGATCGGCGAGAAACGATATTTTGCAAACACGGAATTCCAGGAAACAACTACTCTGCGGGCTAATGCCCCGACCAGCATTGAATTACACCTGGAAAACCTATAGCAACAGCTAGAGTCATTCGTCAGACGCCCACCAGACATATACCGGTTTCGAGCTTATTAGCTCTCATCAGTATGCCATGGGTGAGGTATCCGACGAATAATCCTAGCTGCTTTCGTCTGTCTAACCCGACAGAAGGGACCATGAGTACGCGGTGTAGAACTAACAACTACATCTATCGGCCGTTCGCTACTCCATGCCGGACTGAAAATGTCACAGACACGAAGCGTTCTACATGCAGTAGACACCATTGAAAGCTGTCGACCTTTATCGCGATCGGCGAGAAACGATATTTTGCAAACACGGAATTCCAGGAAACAACTACTCTGCGGGCTAATGCCCTGACCAGCATTGAATTACACCTGAAAACCTATAGCAACAGCTTAGAGTCATTCGTCAGACGCCCACCAGACATATACCGGTTTCGAGCTTATTAGCTCTCATCAGTATGCCATAGGTGAGGTATCCGACGAATAATCCTAGCTGCTTTCGTCTGTCTAACCCGACAGAAGGGACCATGAGTACGCGGTGTAGAACTAACAACTACATCTATCGGCCGTTCGCTACTCCATGCCGGACTGAAAATGTCACAGACACGAAGCGTTCTACATGCAGTAGACACCATTGAAAGCTGTCGACCTTTATCGCGATCGGCGAGAAACGATATTTTGCAAACACGGAATTCCAGGAAACAACTACTCTGCGGGCTAATGCCCCGACCAGCATTGAATTACACCTGAAAAACCTATAGCAACAGTTAGAGTCATTCGTCAGACGCCCACCAGACATATACCGGTTTCGAGCTTATTAGCTCTCATCAGTATGCCATAGGTGAGGTATCCGACGAATAATCCTAGCTGCTTTCGTCTGTCTAACCCGACAGAAGGGACCATGAGTACGCGGTGTAGAACTAACAACTACATCTATCGGCCGTTCGCTACTCCATGCCGGACTGAAAATGTCACAGACACGAAGCGTTCTACATGCAGTAGACACCATTGAAAGCTGTCGACCTTTATCGCGATCGGCGAGAAACGATATTTTGCAAACACGGAATTCCAGGAAACAACTACTCTGCGGGCTAATGCCCCGACCAGCATTGAATTACACCTGGAAAACCTATAGCAACAGCTAGAGTCATTCGTCAGACGCCCACCAGACATATACCGGTTTCGAGCTTATTAGCTCTCATCAGTATGCCATAGGTGAGGTATCCGACGAATAATCCTAGCTGCTTTCGTCTGTCTAACCCGACAGAAGGGACCATGAGTACGCGGTGTAGAACTAACAACTACATCTATCGGCCGTTCGCTACTCCATGCCGGACTGAAAATGTCACAGACACGAAGCGTTCTACATGCAGTAGACACCATTGAAAGCTGTCGACCTTTATCGCGATCGGCGAGAAACGATATTTTGCAAACACGGAATTCCAGGAAACAACTACTCTGCGGGCTAATGCCCCGACCAGCATTGAATTACACCTGAAAACCTATAGCAACAGCTAGAGTCATTCGTCAGACGCCCACCAGACATATACCGGTTTCGAGCTTATTAGCTCTCATCAGTATGCCATAGGTGAGGTATCCGACGAATAATCCTAGCTGCTTTCGTCTGTCTAACCCGACAGAAGGGACCATGAGTACGCGGTGTAGAACTAACAACTACATCTATCGGCCGTTCGCTACTCCATGCCGGACTGAAAATGTCACAGACACGAAGCGTTCTAAATGCAGTAGACACCATTGAAAGCTGTCGACCTTTATCGCGATCGGCGAGAAACGATATTTTGCAAACACGGAATTCCAGGAAACAACTACTCTGCGGGCTAATGCCCCGACCAGCATTGAATTACACCTGGAAAACCTATAGCAAACCTATAGAACGCTTCGTGTCTGTGACATTTTCAGTCCGGCATGGAGTAGCGAACGGCCGATAGATGTAGTTGTTAGTTCTACACCGCGTACTCATGGTCCCTTCTGTCGGGTTAGACAGACGAAAGCAGCTAGGATTATTCGTCGGATACCTCACCTATGGCATACTGATGAGAGCTAATAAGCTCGAAACCGGTATATGTCTGGTGGGCGTCTGACGAATGACTCTAGCTGTTGCTATAGGTTTTCCAGGTGTAATTCAATGCTGGTCGGGGCATTAGCCCGCAGAGTAGTTGTTTCCTGGAATTCCGTGTTTGCAAAATATCGTTTCTCGCCGATCGCGATAAAGGTCGACAGCTTTCAATGGTGTCTACTGCATGTAGAACGCTTCGTGTCTGTGACATTTTCAGTCCGACATGGAGTAGCGAACGGCCGATAGATGTAGTTGTTAGTTCTACACCGCGTACTCATGGTCCCTTCTGTCGGGTTAGACAGACGAAAGCAGCTAGGATTATTCGTCGGATACCTCACCTATGGCATACTGATGAGAGCTAATAAGCTCGAAACCGGTATATGTCTGGTGGGCGTCTGACGAATGACTCTAGCTGTTGCTATAGGTTTTCCAGGTGTAATTCAATGCTGGTCGGGGCATTAGCCCGCAGAGTAGTTGTTTCCTGGAATTCCGTGTTTGCAAAATATCGTTTCTCGCCGATCGCGATAAAGGTCGACAGCTTTCAATGGTGTCTACTGCATGTAGAACGCTTCGTGTCTGTGACATTTTCAGTCCGGCATGGAGTAGCGAACGGCCGATAGATGTAGTTGTTAGTTCTACACCGCGTACTCATGGTCCCTTCTGTCGGGTTAGACAGACGAAAGCAGCTAGGATTATTCGTCGGATACCTCACCTATGGCATACTGATGAGAGCTAATAAGCTCGAAACCGGTATATGTCTGGTGGGAGTCTGACGAATGACTCTAGCTGTTGCTATAGGTTTTCCAGGTGTAATTCAATGCTGGTCGGGGCATTAGCCCGCAGAGTAGTTGTTTCCTGGAATTCCGTGTTTGTAAGCATTATTAGTTTATTATGTTGCTCCTTTAGCAATAAAAAGTAGTTTATTCCAAAAAGTACATACGATATGCTATTTCACAATAAATTGTAATTCAGAATCAATTTTTAAATACAGGTGTCAGCTTTGGTGAAAAAATATCTTCCATAATCTACATCTATTTTAAGCAACGCTAAAAATCAAACGTACAACTTTTGGGTACTTACTAGTTATTTTACATATTAATTAGCTAAATCAATTAAGCACCAGAATTTTGCTTGCGTTATTCAAATAAATTAGATGAAACATTTATTTTGTTGGAAGCAAAATAGCTTAATTATGTACTTCACACCCATTTGTTTGAATACCTTCATCTTTGGTTCAGTCGAAGTGAGTTCCAATAATACTAAAGTCAATAATTGTTCTCTACTCAAGCCGGCTTAAATAATTTATAGATAAACCAAGACTGTAGAACTGAATGTGAATACCCTCACAGCAGCAAGAACAAAGAACAAAAATAAGTTTTATTTTTTTTTATCACAATTATGTATACAATAAAAATAGTATCTATACCGTGTAATTGTACTAGATGTTTAAGAACAATAGCAATCCAATGGGCACACATACGTATAAAAAACATTTAAAAATGGTTAATAACCAAAGGTTGAAACAACAAAAAAAATGTCGCGCGATAAAACGTTATTTTTAACTAGAAAAGAAACGTTATTAAACATTATTAAGCTACGTTTAAATAACAGAAATTAAACAGTTAATAAACGTTTAAGAGAACAGTTTAATTTAGAGTGTTATTAATGTTTATAAAACCTTTCACGTGACTTTTTAATAGAGTTTTATATAACTATCACTAATAGAAAATATATATTATGGTACAATTTTTTCTTAAATGATAGTAATAATTCAGAGATATATCAGAATTTCGAGAAACAACTACTCTGATCGCTAATGCCCCAACCAGTTGTGAATTTACACTAGGTAAACCTATATGAAGCCGCCAGGTCCAGAGTGCAGGTGGTACCAGATACCAGACATATAAGTACCACCCGGTTTCGAGCTTGTTACTTCCCTAGGCCGACGATAAACGTGACCACTTGATTCTATCTCTAGCCCTAGCCGATAGAAGGATAAAAATATCGAAGAACATAAGTGGGCGACATGTAAGTGTCTACATCTTGTGGTCATTAGTTTATATTTTGCTGATTTGGATGTATATTACACATTACAGAAACGTTATGAAATAAACGTAATTTTCTAGTGTTTTTTTTTTGTTTTTATACGTGTAAGATTTTTTAACTAAAATTGTACATTAAATTTTCAAGAAAAAACGTTTAATGAATCACTACAATGTTTTCAAAATGTTATATAAACGTACGTGTGTCCATTGGGCAAATTCTATACTTATACTTATATGCAGCTACGTAAATAAAGTGTAACCCAGAATACAGCATAATATGACAATATAATTTTCTCTTGTCATAGCCATCATGGATTAGTGTGGCGCCGGAAAGTGACCAATATACAGGGTGATTTTAAATAAAGTAGCAAAAATGAGAACATGGATTTCTTAGGTGAACGTAAATAGATTTAACCTAACATACCCATAACCCAAGACGCATAATAAAAAAGATACAGGGTGTCAAAATTCAAATTTTATTTACGATATTTGTAGATCACTTCTTAAAGAATCCAAATATTTACATAAAATTTGTAAGTCAAGGGTTTGTGTGGGCGATAAATTCAAATTTGTTTCTAATTTTGACGTCACTACTAGAGGGCGCCACTTCCATCTGATTATTGTAACAGTCGTTTCTCCTACCTGTTATGCCAAAAAACGTGGGTAGGTTGAAATTGTTAGGAGTAACAGATTTCGAAATAATCCTATTTAAAATATTCAGTGCACCGATTGAAAACTGTGCCTTTTGTACTGAAAATACAGTAAAATATTACTTGAAAAAGTTCTTCAGAACGGTAAATTATGGGAACTGAACAACTTTTTCAAGTAACATTTTGCTACATTTTCAGCAGAAAGGCACTTTATCTAAAACCAAAACAATTTTTACTCGGTGCACTAAGCATTTCAAATAGGATTATTTCAAAACTGGTTAGTCCTACCGACTCCAGCAAGGTATACATTTTTCAAATAAAACAGGTAGGAGAATCGATTGTTTCGATAGTCAGATGGATACACTAAGCAGCAAAAAGTTCTGCCATTTAAAAGAAACATGGTGTGCCACAAGTGGCGCTCTCTACTAGTGACGTCAAAATTAGAAACAAATTTGAATTTCTCGCCTGCTGTAAATATTTGGATTTTTTAAGAAGTTATCTACAAATATCGAAAATAAAATTTTAATTTTGACACCCTGTATCTTTGTTATTATGCGTCTTCGGATATAGGTATGTTAGGTTAAATCGATTTACATTCACCTAAGGAATCTGTGGTCTCATTTTTGCTACTTTATTTAAAATCACCCTGTATAGTTGTATTTCAGTATTACCTGATACCTATAGTATAAATTGATTCTAATAAAAAAACGTTGATCTTAAAGCGTCGTTAAATATTATTAAAATATAAACCTGTATTATACATTTAAATACATTGTGAGGTAAACGTTACTAGAAAACATATATCGGCATTTTCAGTTGAAAACATGTGTAGTCTCAATGTATTTTATACATTATAATTTTATGTTATTAAAACGTTGTGTAGAAAACATGTTATTAATGTTTCCATTCCAGCTACGGGACTGATAAATTACTGGTTTGGCGGTAATAACACTGGGTTGATAAGCAAGTGCGTTGGTAGGAGCAAAGTGGATAAAAAAATATCTTTGAATGGTGGTCTTTGGGTGAGGGATTTGAATGCATGCATTTTGTGGATATTGTGCACTGTCGTTTCTAATCCTGAAGCTATCTATCTTATTTTGATTTATTTATGTTCATGTGATTAACAGAGATAACAGTCTGGCAACTTTGGTATGTTATTTTCCTTATTTAACTGCCTTAGCACGAGAACTTATTCCTTTCATTATTACCGTACTCAAGACGGAACGTTGATCTTTCCCAATCTGTTCTGAGGATGTTCTGATGAAATAAGTTGTCTATTAACAGAACAAGAGAACACAATACCGCATGTAGTATCTCAAGAAAGCAATTCTTCAGCTGTAAGAGTGAAATACTACAAGATACTGTATACAGGGTTAACTATGACTTAGTACAAATATTTTAAGAGGGGATAGGGAAAAATAAGAATTAACGGAATCACCCTTCAAAAAAATTCCAAACTTATTTATAAAGCCAAAAAAATTTTTTTTCAAATCTATATTAAATCCCTATTTATCGCCGTCACTGACCTGTCAGCCGCGAGGTTAGGTATAATCTGCCAGAGGTTAGGTTAGGTATAATCTGCCAAAGTCAAAGGTGTCAAACATAGTGACAAGTCACCGCATTGACACGCTTCCAAAGAAAAAAAAACTACAAAATGTAGATTATTATTTAATGAGAAATACGGTATGGTAGCACAGAGAGGCAGCACCTATCTTACTAATATTTATTTCCAGGATTGATACTTGGAGAGATTTGAAGAATGTTTAATCATCTGTTTTCTTACTTGTATAAATTAAAACTTGCAAAGATTTTTGTACTTGCTGTGGACTTCTCCGTCCCTCGATCGTTCTTTTGTATAAATCGAGGTAACTACTTGGTTTGGCGGTCTTGACCAAGTCCTATTACTTACGTCGGGAAAAAGCAGAGATGATAACAACATAATACACGCAAATGTACACAAATACATAAAAACACTGCCACACGTTTACTCTGCCACGGCATAAAACAGCTTTTCGATGTGGTTCAAAAAGTATTCAGCATATTTTGTATACTCGGGAAACGTCATTGACGCTGTTGCACGATAATATGCATTTGTCACACTCCCATAAATCAGCACCTTATCCGTCATCTAGGCATTTGAATACAACATGTTTGTAAATACACAAAAAATACGCAAATTAAATTTGCGAAAAACAAGTACTTAAAAATTATTTCAAACTATCAGACTGTAACCGTATACTACACATCTACAGACGACATCTGTAGGTCACTAATGCGAGGTGCACTCTTCTTCTTTTATGGCCTACTCACGGCACATGAACAAGGAGGAGAAGAAGAAGAAGAATGTTCAATTTTCATGTGTTGTGTAATTAAATTCTGTTAATACTAATAGTAGCAACAATATTAACAGTAATCGACGATGTTTGCATAAAATAATTAGTAATACTTTAAACTATAACATCCCAAGATGAAGTGTTCTGTAAAAATGACCCTTAGATTATAGCTAACTTCGCGTTTCTGCATTGTTGGGAGCATGGAAAGTAGGCAACTAGCAATGCAATATTCATAACCTAGAACTTACTGTTACTTTAAATCAGCTAAGTGACTAATTTTAAACGTGTTATAGTAATTAAATAAAGTATTTTATGTCGGATATGTTAGTGGATAATTAAGATGAATAAGCAATGAATGAAAATGTAGTTTTGGAAGTGTGAAACTAAATAAACAAGATCCAATCAAATATACTGCATCTAACCGGATTAGCTGCTATCTATCAGGTACTTAGAAATTATTATTTTAATAAAAATGTTTATTTTCGTCTTTTCTACACTTGACAATGTTGATAAAAACGACCGCATGGTTGTTGACATATCTAGCCATGTCGGATGATGATTAATTGTCATAGGCGCCGACTTTCCGTAGGAAAAGAGGGTTTTGCCCCATTTTTTAAACATCGAGCTAGAATTCCAAAATAAATTTTTATTGTCTTTTAGACCTCCCTAAGCACGTGGTTAAAATTTGTGTACTTAGTTATAGTTAACCCTGTATATTCGGGTATATACAACATTCTTTATACACAGAAAAGTTTAAATTGGACAAACAAAAGGTTGAAAGACTATAAGTGTCACTGAATTATTAACAACAGTGAGAAGCCAGCACAAGGCGAAACAAGTTATTAGGTAAATCTGGTGAGAGAAAATTTTGTCCAAAACTCTACCGATGTGATATAGAAATCTAGAAAAAATACAGTATTAATTTGTTGACTGCTTAAAACAGCTTGATATTTGAAAAAAATATACCATAATAGTCAGACTAACGACTTCAAAGTACGCACAGAGACAATATGGACTAATATACATTCCGACCAGATTATTTAATCCAATGTTACAAGAAAATTTTTCAGCCATCAATATAACAGAATTCCATCTCATTTTCATGGATTTCCTTTTTTCGAATTTTCTCTTCCATATTGCATAAGAATTCCATCCAAATAGTATTTACTAACCTTGTATTTAAATAGTTCTATAAACGTGTAATATTTCATAAGAGGAATACAAAATGAAAGTAAAAATCACAAATTGAATTTTCATAGCAAACTCACAACAACCATTATTCTTTATTTACGAGCTGTGCATGGATATTTGTCGTCGTTCATTATTCCATATCGAGCTATTTAACCACCAAATAATATTTATAACCTGCAACAATAGTGAGGTCCCTTTGTACGTAAATAATGTTATGATAAATTGTATTTCTGACAAATGCGCCAAAAATGTATTTAATTTTAATTGTTTTGTTTTTCCGATAATTTAATAAATACTGAATACGTAATTTTCATATACATCCATACAAGCTAATCAATATAAAAGTTTCCATTTCACCCTTCTACTCTGAAAATTTGTAGAGTGATGGTGGTAATTTATTATTATATTGTAATGGGAAGGAGGGGATGAAGAAGAGTTGGAAGAGGAAGTAGAAGAGCCCACAAGAAGAATATACATAATTATAAAAGCTGCAAAAAATAAGAAAAGTGCAAAAAAAACGGAATAATTACATAGAACATTAAGTAAACATGAGAGGATTTAAGGCAAAGAATATACGAAATGATACTAAAGATGTAGAAGAAAATGTATGCCTGAAGATTGGAGAGATGATATGATTATACCAAAAGAGAAATACAATAGACTGTTGAGGTATATCATTGCTAGATATAGGGTATAAAGTGATGGTAAAGTTAATAAAACAGAGAAGCTGAACTACAGATAGAACACTACAGACCAAATCTTCATGGCGAAGGAAATCCTTACTACATGATATGAATATGGAATTAAAGCAATAGTCTTATTTGTAGACTTCAAGAAAACATATGTTTATGTCAGAAAAGATAAACTATACGATATGGTGGAAAATTGCATAATCGGACATCAGCAATTTAAAATGCAGTAAGTTGTTTAAAATGTCAATGTGTTATAGAAAGAAGGTACTGCGTTCAACTGTAAATTAATGTACGTTACTTTACTTTAAAATACCAAATGTTATCAAGACTTAGCAGCTAAAGCTAAGAATATGCACTTTAATTCTGTTACTGGCAGCGACCAGTTGCCGAGGTCACGGCATAACAACTGAAAATACTATATATCACCTAGTATTTAATTTTGAACATTAATTATTTATAAAGTTTATAACCAAAGCAAATAAATAAAAATATTAGATAACTGAAAATACATTGTCTGAAGCTATTTATTTGTGGCATAATTTTAGTTTTTCTTTAGTTTTATTGGGTTTTTGCCACACTTCTGAAAAAATAAAGATTAATTAAACAAGCCCTTGCGCAAACTAAGTTTGCCTAACCCTAAAATCTCACACTGAAAAAGCAGATATGTAAAAATCACATCACTACCGCGCACTTCCGTATTTTTTGACGTTTCGAAAATCTCTCTGTTTTCATTCTCAAAATAGCAGTGAGCAAATGTATTAAAAGTATGTCAAATTTGACAGTTTAAAATTTTTGTTATTTTTACTTATCTGCTTTTTCAGTGTGAGATTTTGGTTAGGCAAACTTAGTTTCAAAAATAACCCTTGGCTGATCCGTTTGACGCAAAGGCTTATTTAATTAATCTTTATCTTTCAGAAGTGTGGCAAAACCCAATAAAACTAAAGAAAAACTGAAAATACCTAGATATATTTACAGAAAACAAATATACAGGGTGTCCGAAAATGATGAGCAAAAAGTTCAGGGTATAATTCTAGACTGAAAATAAATGCTACCTCCTTCTATAAAATTTTTTCTAAAACTGATTATTAACAGAATTATAGGGTGTTAAAGATAAAATTTTATTTTCGATATTTGTAAACTACTTCTTAAGAAATCTAAATATTTACGTAAAATTTGTAAATCGGGGGTTTTTGCGGGCGAGAAATTTAAATTTGTTTCTATTTGACGTCACTAGTAGAGGGCGCCACTTGTGGCACACCATGTTTCTTTTAAATGGCAGAACTTTTTTGCATCTTAATGTATCCATCTGACTATCGAAACAATCGATTCTCCTACCTGTTTTATTTGATAAAGGTATACGTTGCTGAAGTCGGTAGGCGTAACCATTTTTGAAATAATCCTAATCCTAATATTTGGATTTCTTAAGAACTTATTTACAAATATCGAAAATAAAATTTTAATTTTAACACCCTGTAACTCCGTTAATAATCAGTTTTGAAAATAATAGAAAGAGGTAGCATTTATTTTCGGTCTAGAATTATCCCCTGAATTTTCTTTCTGGAAAAAATAAATTTTTGGCCATAGCTTGCATAACGAAGATTATTATATTCATTTCTTCTATTGGAACGCACTTATTTGAGAAACACTCTGTATACTAATTTAAGACCAACTCTGATTTTGACTTTTAAATTGGATTTCAATGTTATTATGTTTGATTTTTCTATGAATACATATTACTATTTTGTCTAGCTATTATAGACTTACATACCATTATTATTGTATGCTGTGTTTCCATTTTCATTTATTTATATCTCCTTCGGGATTAATAATGTGTAGTAATGTACCTATTGCCTTCATTTCATTTTGAATTAATCATTTTACAAAGAATGCGCTTTATAATAACCTAAAATTGGTCAAAAAATGATTTTGTTATTTTTTCTACAGGATTGTGTAAACAATTAAATACGTTATAAATCGTATTTTATCAATTGACGCTCACGGATGTATATTTATCATTGTCGAGCTCATTAACTATCCGAAAATTAAATACCTATCGGCTTCCTTTCACTTTTCAGTGGATGCCTTTGGATAGTGAGTTATTAAGCTAAAGTACTGGTAATAATTTTACCTTCGGAAATTGATGACGAGTCGTTGTAACCTTGGGCAAAACTAAATCAATAAATTGGTGGTGCTATCAGCGATCTCTCTGAGAAATTATCTTTCCTCTACACTTTAGGTATGTCTTCAAGTTAACGAGGACAAGTATCCTTGTTTGTCTCGTAATATAGACGTTCGTTCATAATAGCAAGTAGTTAAAGAATATTGGTACTAATTGAAGCAATTTGTAATTAGTGGATATCTGTGTATTAAAGTTGGTACTAATTCTTGTGCAGTGTGCAAGTCAAAAGTGCAAATCAAAAATAGAATTGTTCTCCAACCGTCACAAAATTATGACATATTTTTTCCATCATTTACTACAAAATACATTTAACCAACAACAGTCACGGTAAAATTTGTAATATTCCTATCCATATGTACATTGCAAGTACCTAATTAATTTCAGTGTACTTACTTCGTTAGTTTTGATAGTAAAGACATCATCGCTGGTTACAGTAGGTAAATTAAAAAATAAAATTAATAATTTTGGACAGAATGATTCCCAATTGAACATAGATGTCAGTGACTACTTGTTTATTACAAATTCGCAAACCGAACCGCTTTTTGTTTGCTCGCCGGTTACGGTATGGCGGGGGCGTGCTACTAATAATACAATTTATCGAGATTTGTAGAATATTTTGTATGACAGATTATATTAACGAATTAGTTTCCTGTTCCCATATGAATGATAGTGCAATTTGGTAGTATAGCATGTCTAGTAGTCAGCGGCGCCACCAGACATATACCGGTTTTGAACTTGTTAACTGATCCCTTCAGTATAGGTGAGGACAACCAACCCTAACTGTTCACATTTTGTTATAGTTGACAGAAGGACATGAGTATGCGAGACTTCTAGTGGCCACTGACTAGTAAATACTTTACCTGAAAATGACAACAAAGAAAGCAACTCACTATACTGTAGACTCACTATAATTGAAAGCTTCGACCCGTATCGCCAACGCCGATTGCGACAACATGCAGAAATGGAATTCATGTAGGTACTGTTTAATATTTATGCCGCCTTCTACAATTAATGAAATAGATTTGATACATGGAGATTTTCTGGGTTGTTATGCCGTGACCTCGGTAACTGGTAGCTGCCAGAAACAGAGTTAAAATGCACATCCCTAGCATTAGCTGGGATTCTTTTACCTGCCCTGGTTGTTCTCGGGCTAGGCTCTGTGGGGACAGACCCGGTATCGGTGTCTCTGGACCTGTCCATAAATTGATTGAGTCTAGCAGGAGAACAACCAGAGCAGGTAAAAGAATCCCAGCTAATGCTAGGGATGTGCATTTTAACTCTGTTTCTAGCAGCTACCAGTTACCGAGGTCATGGCATAACAACCCGGAAAATCACCATGTATCAAATTACAGCACTGACCGTGAAAGCCAAAAAGCCACTACAATGAAATGGATTAGCATTTGATTAACATAGTGGATTAAATTAAATTCATACGTAATCAAGGAGATTAAAAGCTAACGTTTGAAACAACAGTGTCAATTGTATGCGAAAAAACTGGTGTCGTAGGCGCAGGTGACAGCGATAGTATTATGATCAGTTGAAGTGTAGTAAAAATGGATAATGACCAAATTCTAAATAATTATGAGGTAGCAAATCTGTGTGTGTGAGGGTGTGTGTGTGTGTGTCTATGTTTTCAATTTCATGTACTTGCACATTAGTGCAACATTGGAAACGCTGTGGAATACACATCCAATCTAAAATACCATGACTCATAAAAAACTTAATATCGAAGTCTGATCATCTGTCCTCAACAAGTTTTTTATTGAAAAATCACGATATTTTAAAATTTGTTATTTTATTCCTGATTTTTTTGTAAAAAAGGCTATTAATCATGTGTTCTACACAGTGAATTGTACTGCTGGTTAAAATATTTGTACATAATTAAGGTTCACTGATTATCAGTGCATTCGTCATTTCCATCTTTAAAATACTCGTATTTAAATACTTTTGAGGAGTACGACGTCCAACAATAAGTTAGCGAATTTGTCAAAATGTTTGTTGATATTTGTTTTACGTCAAGAACAATTAGATTTTTATAAATAGGGGTTATTCTTCAATCGTATTCGTAATTTTATTCTTTATCTGCTTCTGGTAATAAGATTCAATATAGCATCCATAAGAAGAAAAAAAAAACATTCAACCAAATAACCGAAACTACTGGTCGTAGAAACTTTCCTCTCCCCCTGCACCAAATTTCATTTTCTAAAATTGCTATTTTCAGTTTGTTTTTTTTTACAATATTTCAGCAACAGCAGCAGATATCAACATCTCTTTGGTTTATTTTAATTGATTGACTGAACTTGGGCCGCTCTGTATATTTTACGGTTTTCGAGATGCCAGTGGCGAGCCATGCAAAACGGACTACCCCATACAGTGCATGTCATATACAAATATTAACAGAAAAATTACTACCGTTTTTAGAACATTCGATATAAAAGCTAACGTATTATTTGTATAAAATTCTAATTAACTTTTTATGCATCAATTGGCATGAAGTTTACCTTTTTAATTCATCCGGCTAAGCTAAATTTTAATACATAACGTTTGGAACGGAGCCAGACTGATGCGGTTATATCATCAGCAGAGAATCCACCAAAGAAATTCTATATTTAGTACGTTGGTGCACCATTCCCATTCCGAGTTTATTCACCGTTATATTAGTTGTATAAAATTGTCAAAAGCAAGATATGGTTCAGACATACACAAAGTGTATAAAAAATATATGACACAAAATCCTAGGGGTAGTTATTGGAATATTAGTAGAGAAATATTTTTCTTACGGATGAGTAAGTAAAACAGTATATTTCTGTGCATAAACAATAAGGAAATTGCATAACTTTTTTAAATACGTGCAGAAGAAAGAATGTATTTTTTAATCAAAACCGCGTTTATCCTAGACAATTTCGTGGAAAGTTAAACCTATAATAGGTATGTAAAAATTTAGTATGGCCACGCCCCCACAAAACTGTCACCGCCACACTGTAGACCTGTGACGTCAGACGCCGTTGGCACCTGATAATACAGCACTGCACTTTAGTTCATATCTGCATACGATTTTCATGTTTTCGGACATTACATTAAATTACCTGTTTTATTCTGACAACATGTTGAACAAAAGTAATAAATAAGGATTTTTTAGAAATATTGAAAGATGAATGAAATCAGTAGTAAATAACAATAAAAATTTATTAAATTAATTTTAATTCAATTCGGTCAAGTTGCATAGTAATTCTGAATCACATGAAACTGTAGACCAAAAATTACTTAATGAAAATTGTTTATCTTCTCGTCGTTTACTATCTTACTCTTTAGGAAGACACTTATTTCAGAAACACCTTGTATAAAATGTAGGTAAATGTTTTCTGTGGTTACGTGAGAAAACTTCAAGATGTTTTCGGCCAAATCAAGGAAAAGGTTGGGAAGCAACTAAATTAAATTTTCAGGCTCTACCCTAGTTTGGAAGTGCTCTCAGTGAAATATATTTTTTGTTAAATTTTATTAATGAAATATTTGCAGTTTGCACGATTTTCTTTGAAATATCGTTAATTTTATCAATTTATATGTTTATCTAGTTACAACTAGTAACATTAGAGATTCAAAATGAACTGGGAGAATCATCAACTGACATAACAGATATAAATGAGGTAAAACCGATAATTCAGAATTTGAAGAATAATAAATCGGTTGGTGCAGATAATATAAAGGCTGAAGTACTAAAATCGATCTCACATTATATTTTAGATCTTTTAGTGTATTTAAGAAACAAATGTATGGATACTGGAATTTGGCCCTCAGCCTTTAAACAAACTAGTCATTCCAATTTATAAAAATGGTCCAAAGAATTGTACAACAAATTATCGTCCTGTATCGTTAATAACGCATTTAAGCAAAATCTTTGAGAATGTTGTAATAAGTCGATTAGCAAGACTTCCACAAAAGATGCAATATCTACGTTAACATCAAAAATATATTCTGCACTTAACAAAAGCAAGCCATGCGCATGTATATTTATAAATTTATCGAAAGCTTTGGATACCATAAGTCATGATCTATTACTGAAATCCTTGGAATATATTGGTATTAGAGGAAATTACCTTCAACTTTTTCAAAACTATTTATTGAACAGAAGTCAGAGTGTAAGAATAGAACATGTACTGAGCAAACCTCAAACTATTGAATATGGAGTGCCACAAGGTACTGTACTGTCCGATACTTTTTAATATATATATTAATGACATGCTTCCCTTGCGTGTAGTGGAGATGTATTGGGTTTTGCTGACGACACTACAATTTTTATAAAAGGTGAATCTTGGGAAGAAGTAAAACTAACTATCCAAAATAACTTTAAAAAATTTAAAAATTGGTTTAATTTTAAGTTATTGACATTAAATCTTAGGAAAACTTACTTCCTCCCTTTTTCGTGTCAAAAAATAAACTTCCCCTTATCAAAGAAATTAAAATTAACCACGGCGAATCCGAATATACAATGTCCTGACTCGCACATATAAAGTATCTAAGAGTCATTATTGATTGTAATTTAAAATGGGATATGCATATACATTATATAGTAAGTTATTTGAATAAATAATTTAAAATTACATTGGTATCTGGAATTTCTGATCACCATACTATGTGTAGTCTTATTGTAGCTTTCAACTATTTTTTATTATTTTTGCGTGGCGTTTTGGAGAACCTACGTACCTGTGAGTTAGTATAGTTCATTATAATCACTCACTGCCGATAAAACACACGTCCTGTAGGTACAGCTAGATAAAATATCTATTTATTATATCGAACGAAAAAAGAAAACATTAAAATGTATCCGCGGCAGTCTTGTGCCATAACCTAGAAGAAGAAGAAACTGAAGAAGAACACAAATCTACAACGTAAATACATGGTAAATACAGGAATTAAATTATGACTGGACTGGAAATTTTGCGGTCGTGTTGCTAGTTGCCTGCTTTACCTACTCTGATTCTTTAAACGCGTGACGGACAAGTCGCATAGGCGGCGTTAAATAAGGATTATATATAATTTCGAAAAAAAAAATGTTTTCGCTTTATAAACAAGTTTGGAATTTTTTGAAGGGTGATTCCGTTAATTCTTAATTTTCTGTATCCCCTCTTAAAATATTTATACTTAGTCATAGTTAACCCTGTATACCAATGACATCACTCGTGAGTTTGTGGACGGCCGGAGTGAAGGAAATTAGCAGTTTGTAGACAACCTCCTCAGTTGAGTGAACTTGATTTTTATATATATTTTTTTGCATAAATTTAGAGACACGTAAAATAAATTAGCACTGTAAACACTGTTTGTCACAAAGTAGCTACTGGATGTAGGTATTTATATAGTATTTCATTTTATTATAACCAACCAAAATATAAGAAAAATTTGGCATGTGAGACTTATTGATGTTTTAAGTAAAAAGTGAAAAATTTTTTCTTTTTATTTCAAATATCCCAAAGAAAAGTGAAAAGCATGTTTTTTATTCACTTGTCATGGGGATTTGAGTTAATTTTACAGTATGTAACCGAGAAATACATCTCCGAAACCGTATTTTCAAGAAACAACTGGTGTGATTGTCTTTACATTGAATGTCTGCTTTATGCATGAAATGAAATAATGTGTTCCATTATATAGTGGTATTAGGATCAATAAGAGCTTGATTGTTGATAATGATATCTTCAATTTGATTTAGCACTGGAACGAGAACTCTATTCAGAAACTGTGTATTGTTTAATATACCTACGTATACTGTCATTTACCACTATATAAAGAAATTACACGAAAATATAATTACAAAAGTTATGATATTAGAAATGCTACATAAAATTATACAGGGTGTTCGAAAACTAAACCGACAGACGAAGGCAGCAAATTTTAGTGATGATTTCATATCGAGTATCGGGAGTATTGACGACAATTATATGACCTCAGGAACTTGTTCCATAAGTTTGTTCAGTACGTCATACAACACCCTGTATATTTTCCTTTCGACTCAATAAATGCAGCTGATGAAATATAAAGGGTCCAATTAACTAATAACAATATACTTTCATATATCTGGAAAACTACAGAAGTAATTAATGAATTTAAGTCTACAGTGTGTTTCACTTTGATATTTGAAAAATCTGTATTTTTTAATGGAACATCCGATTAAATTTTTTCTTTTTTAAAATATATTGCACTTAAAAAGCTCTATACAGTGATGTGCATTTTTGTTATTTAGGCTCTTTGCATGGCCTGCTGTGTTATTAAATGTAACTCCAAAAAGCAGAATCGTATTAGACATTTTTTTTAACAAAAAAAACTATTTGTCCAATAAATTTAGCCATGCTTCGAAACCCGTAGTACCAAGTTTCAAAGTTGGATCTTATACAGAGTGTTTATAATTTAGATCCAAACTTCGAAAAATACCAATGTATTAACAGGATAAAATATTTTCGTGATTTTTTTCTTTCGATAGAGGTGTACTATGACTTTGAAATTATACTATTTTTATTGGCATTGTTAATACAGGGTATTCGTAATAAAAAATCAAATTTAGCGAAATACCGATTTTTTTCGTTTTTATTTTTAGCAAAATTAGTTTAATTGGACATAACAAAAACGTACAAAATAACCAAATATCTTTAAATTTTCGCGTTTTCTATCACCCCTCGTTCAACTTGAATACATTTTTCTAACCTATATCTTAATCTGCCATTGATTTTGAAAAGTTTCATGGTTTCAAAAACATCACGGTTTCAATATACGTATTGGTCTTAATCATAAAATATACATATTAGGTAATGCTAATAATATTCATCCTAATGATTCAGTAATACAACAGATGTCTTCACAAAAGATGTAGGCATATACAGAGTGCCCGGATACTAAACCGAGAAAAGAAGACTAGGCAAAGTTTAGCGATGATTTCTATAGATTTGACATGAATTGTCTTATCCAGAAATCATTCCTAGAGAGTAGAGCTCTTTTTTAGATAACTAATCATTTTATGCACTGACAGTAAAGGTCGCCATGTAAAACATATTTTATTATCTACATTAAAGTGTATTCGTTTCTGTTAATCATCGTTTTGTGATATTATTTCACAATTTCAGCTTTTTTATAGAATTTTATATTATCATTTTCTCAAAGCCAACTACTAAATATCAGCAAAGAATCTGTAATTTTGTAATTATCGTGCAAAAAATTCACAGACATTTCAAATAGACTTTTCTCATATAGGTACCCCTAACCTCTCAATACATGAGTACCTTTTTAATATAGAATGCTCTAAAGTTTTCGATTTTGATATTAAAAATACCAAAATGCTGCTCTTATAAGAGTTAGATTACACATAATCTAAGTTTGATTCTTCTAGATAAACAGCGATTTGAACAATTAAAAAAAAACAGTGGCAAACGATCATCTTTAATGAAACCTCATTTAAGAAGCATTTTTGGATAAGACATACATCATCAAATCGATATGAAATCATCCTTAGAATTTGCTGTCTTCATTCGTTGGTGGTTTAGTTTCCGAACACCCCATATTAATAATTTAATAATTAAATATATTTATCAAATAGCGTCTTATAAACAAAAATCTTTGAATCATCTAATTATTTAAACTTTAATTGAAATTTAAAGTACCTATAGACGATTGTGTACAAAAATTTAGTTCAAATTTAACGTAAAATCCAAAAATTCAATAAGGTACAGGATGTTCTATTTAAAATAAGTAAGTTGTTCCTGTATAACCGGAAGTGGCAGAAACGTAAAAATAATTTTTAAAAGTAATATTAGTAGTAAGTAACCAAATTTTCAGAACCACTGTGGCAGAAACGTAAAAATAATTTTAAAAAGTAATATTAGTAGTAAGTAACCAAATTTTCAGAACCACTGTGTATATTTATACGTTTTCCAGTCTAGGCTACTCGTATAAACATTTCAAAATAAAAAATTAATGTCAAAATGTGTAGAAACAATTCCAATTTTAAATTTTTTCAACACATTTTTAAAGAGCTTACGTTACAAAGTTTACATTTTTATATAAACATGTTTCCAATTTTTATTATTTCTATAGGCGTCAAAATATAAGCGAATACCTTTTACATTATACGATAGCGTGTATCCAATATAAAACATATTTCTTGTCCAAGAAAGTTTGCTGTCCTCTCGGCGCGCTACATGGACGTCCGTGTAGAGAGAGGGTTTAAGTTAACCAAGCCGCATCATTTCCCACCAATTCAATTAGATTTTAAAGTAGTTTGAAGTGGAGAGCTCAAAACAAAGTGGAGGCAAGCCTTCTCGATTTCGCTCCGCTGCCAGCTTGCAATCTACTCTTCGAAACAACTCTCATTATTTCCAATTTGTAACCAAATTCTCGTTTGATTTCACAATACAAAGCACACTATTTCTCAAGGGATGGAGTCTCGAAAAATATACGTGGAATATATTTGCCTCCATACTGACTACACAATGACATTCGCTGTAACGTGTTAGTTCAAACCAAATTTTAGATTTATGTCAAAAAGAAATTCCTTAACATCCTTCTTTCTTTTTAAAATATGTGTATGTGTTGTCGTTTTGCTTAACATTGTTATTATACTGTATTTTATGTAGGTATCTTTTTAAAATATGTGTATCTGTTGTTGTGTTGCTTAACATTGTTATTATACTGTATTTTATGTAGCTAGGTATCTTGCAATTGGGAATAATTAACAGGGTGTCCGGAATATGAATCGCTTTGTTTTGCTGGATGATACATTTTATCAAACAAAACATGATTATTGACATAACAACTTTTTATTTTCAATAACAATAATAAGAATTATGACAGGAAATCAATTTTGAATATGTCACGTTCCACATCTATCATGTCCCATTCACAAGTCAGTAGGTATACTATGTATGTTCTGCGCCACAAAACACCGTGTAAATCTCCTAAACTCGGGCGATTATTGATTTTGGCTTTTTACCTTTTAATACGGAGGTAAGGCAATAAATACAAATAAAACGCTTAAAAAAAACGTCAATAACTATCATAAATATTTAGAGCTAAACGGCTTAGATGTGTATCATTTTAACGGCTATTCGATACCTGTTTAAGAATACCTGTAACCCGTTAAACACCTGTTCCATACCTGTTTAAAATACCAGTTTTCTGTTTAATATATTCTGTTCCTGTTGCAAAATACCTGTAACCTATTTAAACCCTGTTCCATACATATTTGAAAATGCCGGTTTCTGTTTAATAGCTGTTTAAAAATACATACAGGGTGTATCAGAACCTACGCCTATGATAACCTCCGATAAGCTCAATTAGTAGCCATTTCTTAGATCATTCAGCCAAGTCACCCAATCAGAACCCAAAATATATTTGATGGAGTAAAATTAATTAATGGCTGTTGATAGCCAGGAGAACCAATTAGAACAATAAACAACCAGATATTTAGGTGCTAAATTAGAACCTGCGCACCTAAGATAATCTTAATTAATGGCCGTTGATAATTAAGAGAACCAATCAGAACTTCGGGCAGGGCCGAGAAATCCAATCGGAACCTCCACCCCTCATAACCTTTATTAATGTATATGGCTGATAATTAGGACAATCAATCAGAATCTGGCGTGGCGCCAAGACACCCAATAAGAACCTCGGGACATGGCCAAGACACCCTATCAGAATCTCAGGGCGGGGCTAAGACACTCCCGACAACTTAAAGGTAGAGTGAAATGGGTAAAATTGGACAAAAATGATTTGATTTTCCTCTTGGGGAGCTCTTTTGGTAACCTTAATTAATGGCTGTTTCTTATATTAGTCAAGTCATCCAATCAGAACCCATTAGAACCAATCAGAACACTCAACAACCAGATATCTAGGTACCCAAATAGAATCCGCGCACGTCTGATAAGCTTAATTAATGACCGCTGATAATTAGAACTAATGAGAACCTAGGATTGAGCCAAGACACCCAATAAGAATCTCAAGGCGGGGCCAATACCCTATCAGAATGTTTGGAAGGGACTAAAACACTCGAAGGATTGGAGTGGGTAAAATTAGAGAAAGTGGTCCGATTTTCCTCTTATGAAGATTTACATGGAGCTTATGTGCCGTAGTCCTATAGCCTATCTACTCAAATAGGTACACCTAAAATGTTCAGTTTTTGTTTATGTACGCTAGCAAACATCAACCAAATATAAAGTAAAAAACACGAAACGCGCTAACACAATATGGAGTAAGTATATACCTACGATGCACAATGGTTTTGATCTAGTTTCAGGTTAACATCAACTAGTAATGGATTGCAATGATATAGTACATTATGTAGTATAAGTAGTATGTGTGCGGAACGCACCACTTGATTCCATGGAATGGGGTCCGTGGGACAGGGCACACGTCAAGACAGTCTGCAATTACATGTTGTTAAAGTACGAACCAAGACTATTATTTTCCTAACCTAAATCCCGACACGAGGCATGACACATTACAGTACATTGCATTTTGTAGGAATTTTAGAAAAACGTGTATAGTTTATTTCATTTATAGTTAAACGAATATGAAATTACAAACAAATAACATTAAAAGACTTTTGCTTAGCTTGAGTTCATTCAGTATTTGTAGAAAAACTATTCGTTGCAGACATTTTCTTAAAAGAATAAGAGTTTTTTTGTTACTCATATTCCGTATGCTGTCCTGGAACATGAGTCCGACAGTGCTTCAGTATTTTCTTGAAATTTTTGTTATGTAATACCATAATTTTTTATGATGTATGTATGTAGAATGACACGCTCTTTCAAATGGTATGGTCAAAATTGGGGGTTGCTATTTAAAAAAATTTTCAATGACGTCATATCTCGAACAACGATGACGTAACAAATGTGGGTCGTATGTCAAAAAGTGCCTTTTTGAAAACAAAAACGACATGCCAGGGGATTTTTTGAAAGCTTCTCGTTAATTTTCGAAATCACTGTAGGATGAGAACAGGAAGATGTGATAATTAAAATATAAAAAAGTAAGTTATATTTAACCAAGTTTCATTTAATTCTTATCAACTATTGTGACCAGATCGAAAGTTTTTATCCTATATCAAAGAAAATCTATTCTAAAAATACACAAATATACAATGAAGATCTTTTATAATTCAAGACAAATTCGTAAATAATATAAAAATGTTTTTGATTCATATTTATTGGAAATTTAGCTATTTTTATATCCGGATAAGTATGAAATTAATTTATAAAGAAGTAAGTACAATTTTGTCATTAAATTAAATTCATGGTCTAAAATGAGAAGTGGAAAATTTTAAATTGCATTCCTTAGGGCTAAATAAAACTTCTTTTAAAGGAACTGCAGTTAATATGAATAACAATAGGTAATTATTTTAGGCATTTGCAATATAAATAATAAATTGTAGATAATTTATATTGCAGAACAAAATACAAGGCTAAAGCCAGTTTTATTTCATTAAATTTACCCAACGCGGTCGCTATTACAGTCATGTTAAAAAATTAGGTTCAATTAGTATTATGATTTATTTTAATGCTTAACTCAATCCATTGTTTCACTGTGCCTTTAGACGCATCTTTTTATCTCAGATTATATTTCTTTGTTGAGCAAGACTGGCAATGATTTAACCTCAAAACAAGTTGTAATTTTTGACACTGGAGCAGTTTTCTAGTTTCATGTGCAAACATAATTTATATGTCATACTATGTTTACCGAAATAATACTATAACAAAATTGGCATTTAATTTAGGAGTTTATTTCGCTCAATTGCCCGAATGCAATTTTATAAACTGAATTTTATCCTAAATTTTTCAATTGTAAGAATTAAATTAGTTGAATAAAACTGTAAATACAACGTTTGACGTATTTACTTTATCGATATATAGGGTGTTTCAGTCATAACATTAAGAGAAGATAAGGAAATATGAGTATAATACAACGACATGTTTAAAATAAAAGTTATATTTACGCTGAAAGAAAAATATTTTCAAATCATTATTTTTAAGAGTCCGTCGCGCGCTTGAAATAAACCAATTTTTTACGCTCGGCCCATAACACTTATTTAGACAACGAATAAACATGGCGGTCCAAATAAAAAAACAATCGAAAGACAAATTTGTTTCCTAAGGCTGCTGTGTAATATTTTTTTCAAAATTAGTTTTTAATTAATAATATACGTTCTCAGTTGAGACAGTATTGAATTAGTCGATCTTATGGAGTTCGATGTTTTTATTTTCATCGATAGATAATTTTTGCACCCCATGAGGCAATATTATAAGAAATTGATATAAGTTAATATTGAGAAAAACAGTGTGGTACAGCCAGGTAATGTTATTTCTTGTAGCGGAAACTTATGAAAATAAATGTTGTAGTAAATGTTTTTAATGCACTGTTTGTAATTATTAGTTTTCGATATCGGTGAAAACAATGAAATTTAATAATACAATTTTAATTAATTTAACTATGGTACAACATTATAGCATTTCTATCTCCGCCCATGTTTTTAATAAAGGATATGCCAACGCTAAACCTAGTTTTTGTTTTTATACTGTTTTTATTTATTGGTGTGTAAGCTGTAAAAAACTACGAAAATAAGTAAAATTGTTGATTTACAAGCGCGATGTATCAAAAAACGTAATAAATGTCAAATAATGTCCCAGGCATCGATAATTTGATTTTATTTTTGTAAAATGCGGCCCTGCTAAATAAAGTTGTACACGTTCATTTTCGAAACTAAAAATGTCCTTCTACAAGATGGTTATATTTTCTTAAAAACAAAACGACATAATTGCTAGCCGATTTTACTCCACTAAATCTAAATATTCTAAATACGTTCCCCGTAAAGTCATTGTAGTGGGAGAGCGATAATATCCACCTCCAGCCGTAACACCCGTGCACCCGACCCCGGGGCGCTACCCGAGGAGTGTACAGAGAACGGACTCTTAAATCTGGATCGTCAGTGACCGATTCATACAACTCCGAAACCAATTCGTTGACCACCTGGGTGCAACGTTGCCGAATTTAAAAATATTCGCTAGCATTAGAGACAATAAACAAGCTTAACTATGTACTATCTATTGCCATAATAATGACACGTCGTACGTCGAACCGCCTAATACGGCCGTACGTTTTTCGTAATAGTAATAGTTCTAACTTTGTATGTGTGTATTTGAGGTTATATATATTCGTTCGTCATTTGTTTGATCTTTTTATTTGATAAAATGCGGTGTGCTGTTACAGGTATTTACAATGTGTCCCACTTTTCATGGAGCCACCGTCGTATCTCGCTCACGTGATATCCGAATACTTTGAAACTTTGGTGGTGAATGAACTATAAACCTATGACCTATAAAATGAGCCTTTAGACGTAGCCACATTTGATTATAGTGAGAGGCGTTCGATTCTAAGATGGAGAAAGGTGGTCAAGTTTTCAAAAAAAGTATTAGCGACTTTTTTTGAAAGAACTACTAAGATATTTTTAATCAGCACCTTTAGAAACCCTCTTGTACAAGATTACATGGATGTGGGTTCAAAGATGTTTGAGATTTAGGTCGTCGAACTCTAGACAACTCTATATACTCTGAAAACGCAGGCTCTGAGCTTTCGATTGGTACATATTTTGTTTCATTAAACAGTGGGTGAAATTGTACGCTGACAATATAAACATTAATGCTTGAACAACCAATGTTGAGAACCTCCTAAAGAGTGATTTTTACTCAGGTTCTCAATTTCCAAATGGTACATTATTCATTTCATTAAAACTAATTTGTAGTTCACTTCCATAATTAACATTTTTAATGCATAATTAAGGACCCGGCTTTGATTAGCCAACCCAGCTAATTCGTATTGAGATGTATATGAAACACATATTTAAGCAGTGGGATCTTGGACTATAACTTACTGTAAATAATTTTATTTTAATTTATAAACAATAAAAAACAAAATTGCAATTAACGTCGCTTTAGCATTTGTTAACATTTTTTTGTGTTTTTGAAAGATCTGGCATTTAGTCAGATTTGATACCGAATAGTTAACTAAATAAATATTTAATACAAAAAAGAAACTGGCATTTTGTTGCTTTCATTTTCTTCATAATTTATAAAATGAAACAAATCTATTTCACCTGCAATTGTTTTCAGTATATTATTATTTATTAATACAATCAATCTTAAGATGCATTCTACCATTAATTATTCTTAATTAATAATCCCTTGCCTCACAAAATTTATTGGATAAATCATTAATCGAGTGTATAGTTTGGATAATACCTCAACTTAATGTAGTTGTGTTTAAGGGAACGTTTGTAGTGGAATCTATCCATCAAGAGGGGTTTGAGGGTACGCCGCTAACAATGACCGGTGGAGCATGTCGTTTATCCCTACTGATTAATTGTGATTATTGAATTAAATTCAACAGCCTATTCGCTATGCTCTATATGTGCTGCATTTGTCGAACTGTTGCAAGAAATGTTAATAAATTGCCCAGTTGTAACAATCTGTGTCATATCTAAATTGGATATTAAAATTTAAATTGGTGCAAATAAACATGAAAGATTTTGTATTGTCAAGATAAAAATAATGCAGTAGAGGGTGCCTTTCATCGAAGTTTTATACTACTGAAAAGTAATTTTCTAATTATTCAATTTATCCTGCTCACAAAAATAACTCATCAACTTTCACAACTTTTCTAAATCACCCAGAACATTCACAAATCACATAAATTGCTAAATACTTGTACCGGATGTATCAAGCTTGATGTCTCAGGGCTACCATTGGCTAATAAAAAACGCGAATAAAAATTTCGCCTGTGGGTTTTGAAGAGGCCCACTTAGGCTTGCTTAGTATTTCATTAAGACACGATCTCTTCAATGTTATTTTAAAAAAAGTAATTTTCAAGTTATGAACTATTTTTTTTTAGACAAGAATAAAAAATTCTGTAGGATATATCGAATATATTTCTAAAACTGATCATTCCACAAAAAAACATTATATGAGTATTTGCAAATGTAATTTAAAATACAATTCAATCATTAAATTCCGCAAAATTCAGTGGTGTAGAAATTAGCTCTTTGGTATTTATAAAAATTTAATCAGTCTCAGTCTAACACAATTTTTTCTTAATATAAGTATAAGAATATTTTAAAAGCAATACTATAAATTGAATTGCGTTTTCTATACCCCTAAATAAGACGAAAGATCTCTTTAAACATGTATCGCAAATTGCATCGTTTACTGATGATGATTCTTAATTACTATTTTCCAAATATGTGAGATAATTATGAAATTTGGTACAATCCTATATTTTTTATGTTATTTTCAAAAATCTAAAAGAAAATAAACACAGTTTGTGCAGGAGCGGATAAAATTTCCATACATATACGCATTGATTGATACCCAAATTGTTTTTTCTCATTCTAAAGCTTCAAGTTCCATACATAGCGCCCAGATATTACAATATATTTTTATCGAAAACTGTTGCTGACATAGAACTTCAATAAGAGTCCTGTTTTATGTAAATATCTTTAGAGTTTTTATGTTTAGGTACTATTTAATTATCAATAAAATATATACAAAATATTTTGAGTATCTGAAGCAATACCTACCACCCTCCTACCACCCTTGTTTTACCCGCCCCTGGACAGAATGTGTTAATTTCTGAGTTGTGCTAAATGTCATTATTTTATCTCTACGCGTTTTGTAAATACTAACATTTCACACCCTGTATATTGATAACAAAGCGAACTCATGGTATTACTTATTTTTACAATTATTTTGTATGTCTACCTGAATTTGTCACTGATCAAGCGGTTTAAGGGGTGAGCACTTGAATCGATGTTACTAGTCTGCTGCGGGTTCGAATCCCGCGGCCGGTAGACCGTCTGCTATACTTGCGAAGAGGGTCGACACCCTCTCTGCGGATATGGAAAGGTGGAAGAATTTTGGCTTGGGTTAATGTGAGGGATTAATCCGGTCGGCGTTTGACCATACCTCTAATTAATGAGGTTTTCCATGTTTCCTCATTCCTGCACTGAGGTGAATAGGGCATACCAACTCAAGTCGTTCCTGGGTGCAAATGCGACCTGTTTGATAATAGTATGCCTACCCCTCTGCACAAGTCTCCGATTTCTGGGTTAATCCTTGTAATTAGAATAAGGGGTAAAGATATTATTATTTGCCACAAAATATTTATGAAAATTTTATTATACAAGGTGTCTTTTCAACGCTCCACCAAATATAGTGCGGCTCAAAATAAGTCGATTTAATTAAACTTACCTTAGTTCAAAGTTGCCCTGTTTAGGCGCTATACGACCCTGATTTTGAAATATCGTTTTTTGTAACATTAAATCGCCTTATGCGATTTTGTTAAAATTTGGTAAGTTGATCGTGCTCTATAGAGCAATAAACACCATATCAAATTTATCAGTAATATCCATCCATTGGCGTGGAATTTGCTTTTTTAGTAATTAAGTACACCTACAATAATTCTACGCCAACGGAAAGAGATTTTTCTGTATAAAATTTAGTATAAATAAAGTAAATTATTTCCTACAAGAAAAGTACTCTTGATAAAGACTCGATTACTCTCGTGGTTTATTCGAAACTTGTAATTTTAATCATTGGCAGCAATTTTGACATAAAAATTAATATTATGGTTTTAAACTCAAGTTTAATTAATTTACGTTGAACAGCTTTTGTCATATATGTTTATAAGGACTTTTGATATCTAAAGGAATATCATCTTAACATAAAAACACAGCAATACATATGTCTCAAAAATGTTCAAATTAAGCACAATTTCACGTTGAGTCTTTCATCATTTCGAATGAAAGTAATTTTAAATAAACACAATCTCTAAAAACATGAACAGACATTTGGAATTGACTTTTAACTAACACAGGTCTAAAATAAACTATAAGTTGTACCGAGCTCTCAGCTTCTGTAAGTTTCGGTATGAACAATTTTGGAAGGATTTTATTAGCGTCTAAACTTTCTTATTTAGATGGAAACTGTTTCCTAAGAAAGTCGAGTTGCATTTAATTTCTCAGTAGTTGTAGCTCACTATGTCTGAGTAAAACTTAAATGACTTTCTATTTAAATTATAAAAGCCATTAGCGCTCTATTTAAAGGAATGTTTTAGATACACATAGTTATATTGTTTAACTTCTCACTTTAAATAAATGACAGAAGTTAAATAATTGTTGGAGTGAAGTTTCAATACCAAGCATTTTTATTTTGAAGTATTTCTACAATACATTCAAAATTTAATAAAGGAAATAGTAGCCATTAGGCATTACACAGTAAAAAGTAACAAATAACAATGTCTTAATTAAAATTTATTTATGTAAAGAAATGAGTTTATCACCTATAATACACCAAGAACATTGATAACAGAAATAATTTTGTCGTTGAGAATGGTCAAAGCGTGTTGCATTAAGGTAATTTCCCGAGACCGAAGAAAATTAATGAAACAATATTATATAAATTTAATTATTGAAACTACAATTATTAAAAGCATACGTACCGAATACCGAATTTGAACATTGTTGAGAGAGGAAGTGGGTAGTCAAACGTTAATGACGTAGAAAGTCTATATTACGATAGTTTATTGCTGTATTGAATAAACGTCTCCTTCACGTATATTATCCTAGCAAGTAAGCAACCACCAAAAATAAATGATGGATATTTTGTTGCTAATTTGTACCACCAATTTCAATTATGTAGCTTGTGCCGTTTTCAAGAAAAATGATAGCTGCTAGCATAATATTACGGTAGCAGTCTATCGAATTGATCGGTAACTAAAAACAATAGCCAACCGTTTTTGCAGCATATTTTGTTGCTCAACGAGCAATTTCAGAAAACGTACATACAGTTTTATTTTCAAAAAAAATTTGGCCATGCAACTCTTACAGTCAGTTAAAAATTGATTGCTGCGTAATATTACGCTAGCAACTACCATTTTTTTTTCGGAAATGATACAAGCTACAAAATTGAAACTGGTGGTACAAAATAACAACGAAATACCCATAATTGTTTTTAGCGACTGTATTTGATTTTTCGGTTTTATATAATCGCATCAAATTTTTAACTGACTGTTTGAGTCACCAAATTTATTATTACTGAAAAAAAAAAATACCTATATACACTTTCTGAAAGTACCTACTCAAAGAGCAACAAAATATAATGCAAAAAACAATTTACTATCATTCTACTACGTGATATTATGCTAGCAGCCACCATTTTTATCGAAAACGGCACAAAGTACAAAATTGCACCTGGTGATACAAATTAGCAACAAAATATCTACCACTTATGCCGCTGATATTGGCTTGTCAAGGTAATAGACGTCTCCACTCTAAAAACATACACTATGTATTTATACTCAAAACACAAAATAAAATATTCATGTGCTAAATATCTATTTATTGCATAAATTCTTACTCATAACAATATGAAATGCGTAACAAAACACAACAAAAATCTCAAAATAAATGGACTATTTCTTATTATAGTAATATTGTAACCGCTTCTGCGACTTCTCAACAATGTTATTATTTTAGAATCTTTGAGCTTGGTAGTAAATACTACTTATACGACTTTAGTTAGTAAAAAACGCTAAAGGGGCAGATTTAATGGTTGGTAGGGGACAAGCGCTCCTATTCCCCCATTAAATCGGCGCCTATGACTAAAAGTACAATTAGGGAGGTTGAAACACTGAAAAAATTTCTTTATTACGGTTAGTAAAAAATATCTGCATTAAATAGGCGCCAATGCGTTTTTTACCACAAAAAATATGTTTCTCTGAAAGAAACTCACAGTAAGTAGAAATCGTGCTATATTTTTTCGAGTGAACTCGTTAATACCACGTGAATTAGCTTACCTACTCGAACAAATAATTTATTTTCAGGTAGTGAGTTAGATCAAGATTTTGTTGTCCTAAATCAATGAGCTCTTTAACTATAAGCGGCTGTTCACAGAAATAATTCAATTGCTACTAATGAGTCTTTTTATTGCTCTAAATAAGTCGACTAAGTAACCACAAATCAGATATTGTATAACCAATTCTAAAAGCAAAATTTTGTTCCTTCAATTGCGACTGTGTAATCACTAATGCTGTTTTCGGTTGCTTGATCTTTGATGCTGTGAAATTATGATTATCCTTTTCTAGTGTAATGTAATAAAAGATGATAGAAATACTCTCAAGACACCAAAGAGCAGACAATCGAAAACGGCACACAAGTTTCGCAAACATAATACACGTGGCATAACACAGATCCTAGTATAAAATAAGGCACTGTGACAACGGTGACCCGCTTCTCTTTTGCGGTCAAAGTGTTACAAACATAGACTCTTCTAAAGATTACAAATACAACTGAACGCTTCATGTAGATACATTTGTAACTATCAGTGGACACTATCATAATACTTACACTAATAAAACTTACGGGTCCGGGTAGAGCAATGGTCTACATGAATCGAATTCTGGTTTATTCCGAAAACTTAGAAGTTTGCACTAAGTGAGCCCTAATGTACTACAAATAAGGACTCTCTAACCCCAACTGGGCCAATTCTAAAAAGTACTTTCATCTATAAGTGCAAAAATTGTACCTACTGCAGCGAAAATATGCACTGATGCATTTCCTCGCATACTGTTGATAAATTTACCATGGCGATCTTCGTCAATAGGTAAATTTGTCTTTATGTAAGTAGAGTTAATATGGTCGGTAATTTTTACCAACTGTTCAAAAATCCTTTTTTGGTAAATAGCTACTGCGGTTGATCTATTGGAATGATCCCATTGGAAACCAATACCTTGCTGATTGACGATTTAGTCCATTCATTTTTTATTCTTACCTACAGTCATATTGTTCAGCATGTATTATTTTCGGTTTTCCAGAAACGATTGAGATTTAAGAAGCGGCGATTGCTATTTTTTTACCCTGATTCGATAACAACGTATTTGTAATGTCATTAATATGGTTAACAAAAGTTAGTCTGGAGTCAAACAAAACACCTAAGAGCTAAAATTGATCACATTTTGTCAAATATAGCGTGTCAATATTGTATGCATAATGAATAGCTGGTCTTTCTAGTAAATGGCATACAAAAACCTATCTTGATATTAACTGGTAGGAAGTTAGTGTTACACCAAGAATTAATCGTTGATATATTAATTACAGTTTCAATGTTTTCGATGCTCCTGATCAATTTTAGGTCATCAGCATACAACAACGTATTACTGCCAATACTCAGATTGATGCAATTTATAAATAAATTAAACAAAAATTGGTTTTAATACCGAACCTTGAAAGACTTGAAACCACGGTACTGAACATGAAATATTCTGTGAGATAAATAGGACTGCAGAACATGAGTAAAATGTACAGTCATGCCATGACAAATATTTTTTCTAGTAACAAACCATGATCAAGTCTGTCAAACGCTTTAGGTCAGTAGGTATATATAACATCAATCTAACCTCTCATATCTCAGCCTTCCGACACATGCTGATTTAAAGCTTACCAAATTCGATTCTGTGGATCTACCTATCATCTAGAAATTATTGATTTAAAATTACTTATGACACTAAAAAGAAAAAAAAGCCGCTAACACTTTAGAATTTTAATGTATTTTTCATAAGAGCAGTTTGCTTACTTACTTAATACCAATAAAAATTGCTTAGGATAAATAAATAGACATAATTTTTTTCAGTAGAATTACCCTTTAATTTTTGTAGTTATAGTCTGTTCAAGCCCTGTATACCTACTTATTGTCGCCTTTCAACAACATGCACTTCATATACATGTACTCGTATTATTATCGGTTATACAATTATTTGCCTTCAATTTCAAGACCCGATAATTCAATTCTGTGTACCTACTCAACGTCACAGTATAGTTGTTAACATGAAACAAACATTAGTTTGGTCGTGAAAGATAGGGCTATTAAATATACCACCACTGTGCCTATGTGGAAAGAGGTGGCAGGAAGACACCATTTAAGCTCGACATTTACAACGGCTTGAAAGATCAAAGTCGTCGAGGGATCGCTGCATGCTCCTCAGTCAATAGAAATTAGATGATCAAACGAACTTACCTTAAGTGAAGTTCGATCATAATTATATGAAAGCCTCGTTCGAAAGATTACACATAACGTAGTACTATATCTTCTAGCTGATGACGCCACGAATTCCAAGCCTAAAAACAAAACAAACTACCCGCTCTCCTCTTCCCTCCTTGTAATAGGTCCCAATCTCTCACTTATATACTCATAACGTTTAAAGCCAATAAAAATGCTATTGGGTAAGGGTTCAGATGATTAAAAATAAAAGGGTTGGGTGTAATCTTTCGAACGAGGCTTTCATATAATTATGATCGAACTTCACTTAAGGTAAGTTCGTTTGATCATCTAATTATATTTCAAGCCTCGTTCTTCAAGATTACACATAACGTAGATGTTTAAAGCAAACGGCATTTTTATTAATCTTATAAAGTCTGATGTATAAACGGATAGTTCCTTAAACAACTATGAAATCTGAATGTAAATTCTTTTCACTTTATAACCCTAACATCAATGTATACTACAAAAAACAGCTAACACTACAAAGTGAACAAACTTAACCTACTATTATTAATTAATATACATATACCTATATATAATATACATATATTTTTTATTTATTTAAAACAGACCAAGCAAAGTCTTGGTCTCCCTGTAATAGGTTTATTGTAAAATTTGGCAAAGACTGAAGAAGACTTTGTCCAGCCTGCCATAGAACGAATAAGATCTAACGATATGCCTTTCTTAAATGCTTTTGAAGTGGCAGCGTGTCTTACACTGTGCGCGGTAAACTGGGACGTGTCTACTCCGCTTTTGTAAAGGACAGACTTAATCCATCTACTAATGGTTTGCGTTACCACTGGTTTGTGTGGTGTCTTAAAGGAAAGAAATAAATTTTTTACATTGTTTCTCAAGGTCTTGGTTTGGTTTAAATAATGTATGAGGGTGTTTGCTACACAAAGTTCCGGTTTTTCGACAAAAACCGGTAACACCAGAAGAGGTTGCAATTTTCCAGGACCCGAAGTTTTTATATTATCTGGTATCATTATTTCAATTTTTGAGGGAAAAATTTTTATATTGTCTATATTTATCAAAGTTAATGTTTGTGCCCTATGTGCTGTAATGAGTGCTAATAAAATCACTAACTTTTCCGTTAATTTCTTTAATGATAAGGATTCAAGTGGAAAATATGTTTTAATAAAATTGAGAACAATTGAGACATCCCATGTCCTTTTGTATTTTGGTCTTAAAGGTCTTTTCCTAAAAACCCTTTAAAAATCTAGTTATCACATGATTTTTACAAGTATTAGCATTATAAGAAATTAAAGAAATTGCCGCCCTCATGGTGTTCAATGATCCATAAGAAGCACCCTCATTATATTTAAGACTAAGAAATCTTAACAAAGTATTAACTGTAAATTTAAAAGGACATGTCTTATTTGTCAAACAAAATTGCCACCATTGTTTTAGCGCTGAATTATATTGTTTCAGTGTTGCGTTAGATATTGATGCTAATAAAATGTCATAAGCTGATACTGGGAGATTCCTTAAGGAATAAGCTTGCCTGATACATGTGCTGCTATCAATGTAAGTCTGGCTGCCAAGGGTGATTCTTGGACCTACAAGGAGAAAGTAGTAAACTAACATCGGGTTTAAAAATAATAGGATCCTCTAGAAGTAAAGAATTAAATACAGGATACCAGGGTTGCACTCCACAACGGTACAACTAAGATACCTTCTGATTTTTCTAGTATTATTTTCTTTAAAACTCTAAGTACTAAAGAAAAGGTGGGAATGCATAAAAGAAATAGTTTTTCCATGAAATTGTAAAGGCATCTATAGTTAAAGAATCAGGATCTCTATCCCATGAGATATATAACTCACATTTTGTTTACTCTATGAATTGGGCAAGTGGGATATCCACCACTTAAACTCCTCTTTTAAACTTTCCGAAAGGCTCATATGGTGGTCATAATTCCCATTACTAATGAGAAGAGCTATGAATTTTTCTCTTTCAAATCGTTTACTATACATCCATCCATAGGCTACAGCAGGACAACTTGAAACTAAATATCCTACTAAACGGGCAAATTCTCTAATTGTACAAAATTTTTCTTTAAAAACCGTCCTAAAAGATTCAATAATCTACATACTTTTCTGAAGGCAATCTTAAAGAGAACTTAACAGAATCTATTTCAAATCCTAAAAAAGTACAATTTGTTTGTGGAATTAGAGAACTCTTCTTTTGATTTATAAGAAAACCCAAAGAAGTAAATAATGCCAACGTCGCCTCTATATTAGTTAAACAATCCTTATATGATGCTCCAAAACAAAGAATATCATCTAAATATATAGTTGAAATATAACCAGCACTTCTTAAATTGTTTATTACAGGTCTTAATACTTTTGTAAACACATACGGGCTGGTGCATAAACCAAATGGTAAACAGCAAAATTGATAGAATTTACCATTAAATATAAATCTCAAAAATTTTTTATAACTATTGTTGATAGGTATCAAATAGTAAGCGTCTTGAAGGTCGATAGATCCTAGAAAATCGCCCTGTGATAATAATTTTGAAACCGTTCGTATATCTTCCATCTTAAAATGATCAGTATCAATAAACTTATTTAATGGTTTTAAATTTAATATAAAGCGGTTTGTGCCATCCGGTTTGGGAACTAAAAAATAAGAAGATATAAAGTGACCCTTTTCGAATTTACAAGGTTCTATCGCCCCAATACCTAATAACTTGTTTAATGAAAATGTTATATCCTTATATTCTTGTTTTGACCATTTTTGTTCTTTTGGAACAATACTTTGTTTTACCTTCCTAGCAAAAGGAATTTTATAACCTTGTATACAAGATAAAATAAAAGGATCACTTGTTATATGTTGCCAATTTTCAAAAAAATCTCTTAATCTTCCTGCTGTAGTTATTACCTGACGTTTTCTTATTACTTCCTTCTGCTTTGCTGTTGCTGGTATCGGTTGTGTTGGCTTCTTGGGTATGGTGTTGATCGTGTATTTCTTGTTCTTGATTGTGTTCGAAATTGGGGTTTGATGCCCACCTGTTGGTGATTTGTATACCGAGCAGGTGGGCTTTTCCAGTTTAACTTCCTGTTATTGTGGTTTTGTCGCTTCTTGGCATTGTAACTCATAGATTTTTCAGGTAAATTTGGTTTTAAAACAAGAGTTGTTTTCTGTATTGCCTTTGCTTCGTCAATTCTTTGAGTAAGATTTTCTCCAAACAAATGGGTACCAATTATATTAGAGTCCAGGATCTTTTGAATATTTTTATCCAGTCCAGGCGAAATGTATGCTTTACGAGCCAACGATTGAGAATGGTATACTTCAGCTAGCATTTTTGCTGCATCACATAACTTTTCCAAAATCTCGAATCTGTCCACCCCTTCCTCTTTGTTATCCAACAGTTCGGAAATTACCAAACCTAAAGGTGCCATTGCCGTTCCTAACAGGGTTTGTGTGTCTACAAAATGACTATCTCGTTTTTTAGCTGGTTCACTTAATGATAAATTAATTTCAGGATTTAATTTTGGTGGTTCTAAGTTACAATTTCCTTGTAAAGGGTATTTTTCTAATAATGTAGTTTTTAATTCTGGTGATATGCCCTGAGATAACCAAGTATTCCATCTAGATACTAACTCTGGATGCAACTCTAATTTATTATTTACTGGATTACTTGGATCATCACCTAGATATTATAAAATCGCCTCATTTGTTTCACAGCATTCTGGAGCCAAATTTGCCAAAGGAAGTAGATCTTCAGGATCTGAGGGCTCTGAAAACCCAAAAAATTCCATAAGAATTTTTATCTTAATTTTAACATATCTTTTAATATGTTGTGCTTTTCCTTATGGAAAGGAAAACCAAACCTCCCAAATAAATTGTCGTTCTTCACCTTGTCTTATCTTAAGAATAAGCTTAGGTGTTTTATGAATGGCTTATTGTAATCCCCCAAAAAAAAATATTTTTGTACGTTACGTCCCCCCTTAATAGTGGGCTCAAAACGATCAAATTATTTTTTAATCTTCATTATGTTCTACTCCAAAATAAAATAAAATACAATAAAATGTTTTAGACGTTACGTCCCCTCTTAAGAGTGGGCTCAAAACGATACATTCTTTTGTTATGTTAAACCTGTAGGCATATTAAACCGAAATATTCACGGTTTCGGTGTAACCAAAACCAAAACTGACGCGATCGATAAATTTACAACATACCTTCTAAATATTCGACTTGCATTCCTCTCCTTCGTAACGATTCCGCTGATGAACTCATTGGGCGATTGCCCGGTCTAGATGTGTCACTATCAGCACTTTTTCGACGAAGACGTCGCACCTGTTGCTCCGATCTTTCTAATAATAAGGATTCTAATCGTTTAATTCTTTTTAAGAAATTATGAGATCTATTTGTCGATCGTTTAGCAGTTATTACTTTTCCCATTTTTTTTAATTCACTGTTCAAAAATAAACAAAAGGGCCCGTTAACGCGCACTTTACTTTTCACAGAACTAATAGATACGTGTAGCGTCACCCGCACGAAGTACAGTTATGAGTATATAAGTGAGGGATTGGGACCTATTACAAGGAGGGAAGAGGAGAGCGGGTAGTTTGTTTTGTTTTTAGGCTTGGAATTCGTGGCGTCATCAGCTAGAAGATATAGTACTACGTTATGTGTAATCTTGAAGAACGAGGCTTGAAATATAATTCAAATTATGTATCATACCTAATATATTACGTTCCCCTTTCATATATTATAAATATCCCTATTTCCGTTAAATTCCCTTTCCGTGATGACGTAATTTTAAAATGGAAACTAATATTTTCTCCAACATTATAAATATTTTCATCCAAACATTTACTTTATACGTTTATAAGCAAACAATTGTTGGTCTTTATTAACTGCGAGTTTTTTTATAATCATGTTTTCTTTCTAGGGTAAATATAACAAGTCCGTATATTACACATTTAGGTACTTCAGTATTAAAGCAAATTTGTTGAAGGCTATGTTCGAGGAACATTTATTTTAATAGTTCCAATATTAATATTTTGTATACGTTATCAGTTAAAATAACGGTGCTACAGTAACATATTTACAAAGTGATTCAGTTAAAATGTCACTATTTTTAACTACGTATTTGGAAGCCTAATGAAGAAAAAAAATTCTTAAAAAAGCAATCCGCTATTGGTACGCAACAAATTTTCTGATGACGAGGCTATATAGCGTTCGAGCGTTGAAGCGAAACGGCATTGCTACGTACTATATGCATAATAATATGATAACTGCATACTTCCAAAAATAATTTAGAGCTTTCATGATATATTTTCAAATGTAAATTATTATTAACTATTGTCAAGTGAAAAAAAAGACACAAGAGTTTCTAGAATAAACAATACAACTGTTTATATATGAAATTCATTCAATACTAGGAAAATATTTAAATTTGGCAACGTTACATCAGGCCGACACAGAGTTAACTTGAGACCTGTGAATAAATCGAGGTGGCCAGCGGTCAGTAATTGCCTGAAACTTTCCAGCGTAAATATGCATTTTTTTTTATTTCATGCTATTGAATAATGATGATTTTTTTGGTTCATTTTTAGGATGAAAAATGGAACTTTAAAGTACTAGGACGATAAAAACGATATCTTAGGACTTTAAAGAAATGTCCATGGTAATCTACGTATTGTTGAATAACTTGCGGTATGCAATATACATTCATTTTGATAATTGAAACACTCGAAAAATGCATAACGTTAAATAATTTTGTCTGATGTAGATTTTTATTTCAAAACGTTGCTACGAGGTGAAGTAGGTATATTTAGGCTATTCATAAGCAACTCATATTTTTGTCAATTAAAGAAAATATTGTATGTAACACGGGCGAAAAGGTACGGCTATGCCTCTGCCGTAAAAATTTACTCATACCTTAAAGCTTCATTTTCGTCCTAGATGCATAAATAAGAATTATCGTATATTTGTATTACAGTAATTTTTTCCTAATTTTCCTTAAAATTAGTGAAATGTGACTGAATCACGCTGTATATTATTAGAAAGTAAAGAAAATACTTACCTAGCTTGAAATATTCATAAACAAATGTTGCAAAAGAAAATATAGAACGAATAGAATATAGAGGGTGATTCAGAACTTATCTAATTAACGAGTAACAAATTAAAAAAGTTGTAGTATTTTCAACCTTTACATCGTTGGGCTACTATAGTATCTTGCCATCGGATTTCGAATATTGAAATCCGATTACTTTTTGTAGGTATTAACCTTTTATGTGGTGCAAGTTTTTTACATTAATTTTTCAAGTGTCAAAAATGGTTTATGTGTAATGAAACTCGGAGTTGATGGATATCGTTTTAGTTTATGGCGATGTGAGAATACTTTAGCGATTTCCCGGTAAACATGTGCCAAATGCAACTACTTTTACCGCGTGTGCAGTGAATACAAGTGTAGTGTAACGCGAGGGCAATTTGACACGGAATTGTGGAAGAGATGGAGGTCCAGGACGTCCACGGCGTATTGCTGCAGTGTAGCGACACAAGACTCAATTATACCCGTACCATATAAAAGCAAGCAAATACCAAGGGATTGGACGAAGACGACCGATACCATGGCCGCCACGGTCTCCTGAATTTAAAGCATTTGAACTTCTTTTTGTGCGGATATTTAAAAAATGAAGTGTATTCCATCGAAGGTAAGTTTTTGTACTAATTTATTGTCAAGAAAAATCATGCCTCAGTACATCGTCTTAAAATAATTTACATTTATGAACTAAAAGCTTCATAAGTTACATAACAAACTATGCAGATAGTTTCCAGTTTTTAATATTTTTTTATTTACTATTTAACAAAATTTCATTTAAATTTTCATTGAAATAGTTTTTAAGTTTAATTCTAGAGGTATTTCAAATGAAATGTAAAAATAACAAACTGTATCATCGTTAGCTATTGATATTTGTGGAAAATGTAATTTACTATAAACAAAGAGATAATAAGTTAACAGTTTATTTTGAATAATGATTAATAATGAATAACTTGTTTGGTATTAAGGAGCATATAGAAATGATGTTACCAATGACAACAGTATAATTAGGTAATGATGAATGAATTATATAGACTAAATTATTTTATTTTGTCCCTGTTTTGATTTAGTTTGGCAAATATATTTCCCCCATATGTCCAGACTTTACTGCTGTCTATTTCCTGCTGCTTGAATTATTTTGGTCGTACAAAAGTTTCCCCCTTGTGGTCGTGAAATCTTTAGCCATAGAAATGTGTTTACCTCGTCCTTAAATATTTTCGTTCTTGCCATTTTTATTCCAGATCGTATTTAGCCTTGAAATTATGTTACTTGCCAATCATACATTACTGATTAGTTTTAAGTAAAATTATAATCGAATTGTTAAAGCAATGGAATGCAACCCAAAGTTAGATGTCTGACATATTTGATAATATTACAAAAGTGCTAGCTTTATTTTCTTGTAATTGCTTTTCACATGCTTAGAAATTAATCTTTTCGTAATATATAAATTCTTCTATGCTATGGAAGTATATTTATCATTCATCTCCGTTACATTCCTAAACAATATCTGTCTATATATCAGAATAATCCGAGATATATTGGCATAATATTATACAATAAACTACCCTTAAATCTAAGAATTCCAAAGTGTCCTCACATTTAAAAGCCAGCTAAAACAATATATAATTGAATATTCATTTTATTCAGTAGAAGAAATATTTAATGTTTAATATTTCTTACTGAAATACGGTTATATCCAATTGTAATAGATATTTACGTTTAAATGTTTTATTTATTTTCGTTATTTTATCCAATTGCGTGAAATTAAAATGACTATTAACAACTGTAACAAATAATATTTTATGCACTTGTGAATTATTACTTTTTTAAATCACTACTATTTCTACATGTTTTACTATCGAAATACACTAACAAAATACAGAATTAATCTTTACAACTGATATTAATATTGCTCCTTAATGTTAAAAACAATATTTCTAACGATTTCATGTTCAGTAGAAGAAACTTGTAAATTATCTTCTGATATTTGATACTGACAATATCTGACAAATCAACCTGCTTCAGCAAGTAAAGGCGCCGAAGATCTTCGAAAACTGTGCCCAATAGACTCATGTGCATTTTCAATTTCAAGAAACTCTGCTATCTTTTGTGACATCTTAGAAAATGGATTGAAATCTACACTGCGCTGTGTATTTTTTAGAGGTAACAGAGAATCGTTGATGGAGTACATTTCTTAGTCTCAATTCCATATATTTTCGAAATACATCAATTGCAAGAATAACATTATTTCCATTGACAAAAGTGAATATTCTTTGTTTATAAGTCTTAGTATCTAGAATTGTGACAACCAATACACTTCAATATCATTGATAGACATAGCTACAAGTTTCCCAATTCTACAACCTCAGGATTACTCACTAACAACAAAACACACATTTCGAATACAACATCACTCTTAGCAAAATATCTATACGTGAAACAAATTCTTTTATTTAATTACTATAAAACGTTTAAAAGTGAAAAAATATTTACTAAAAATAGAAGGAAAACACAAAAGCAACAAATTTAACGTTGAATCTTCCATCCGCAGCACTTGGTTGGTTGCAGTACTCTCCAAATGTTAAACGTGAGAAAAAAATAACCTCACGGCGGACGGGTCGTTTAGACGTCGATAAATATGGGTTTAATATAGTTTTGTAAAATTTTTCTTTTCGCTTTATAAATAAATTTGGAAACATTTTAAAGGGTGATGACGTTAATTCATATTCCCTCTTAGAATATTTGTACTTAGTCATAGTTAACGCTGTATTTACAAACATCGTAATGATTATTATGTATTCATTGTATAAAATATAACAGGTATAATACCAAATGCAAATAATGCATTTCGAAAAGTAGAGTGTGGATATAGTAAACAAACACAAAATAAATCTGTCTTACAAAATCTGAGTCTTGATTTATTTGAAAATATTTCTAAAACACAATGATTTTCTATGATAGTGTTCCTGTGATCATAAGTACCAGACCATTTAAACGATTGTGGTCATAGGCATAGACGGTGGTATCAAAAACGGGTGATGTAACTTTTCTGTGAATATGCGGTGAGGAACATAATTTTTGCTTCTCATTTCGGGGAGTGTCTGAACACCCTAAACACTTTCCCTGACAACGGCCCTGTAAATAAGGCGAATAAGGCAATGAATAGTTTAAAAAATTAAACTTCATTAGAATCACTTCTCCTTTTCTTTAATATACAAGTTGTTTTACTTGCTGTGAATGAGAATATAAAAGTTGCAATAACACAGTAAGCATATAGGGTAAATCTAGGAGAGATGATGCAGAAAATTTCGAGTGATTTTTTTTGTTTTTGGTTTTAAAATAATATATTACAGTATTTTTTTACTGTTTAAGAAAGGTATTTTAAGCTAATATGTATCAAATCTCCTACAATTCCTATCAATGAAGTCATATGCATGCTCTCTGATACCAAACATCTAGGTATGCTAATGAACACCCACAGACAAAACTATATTCAATAATTATCTAAAAAATGTATTCTATTTACTAACCTGATATACTCTATATATGTAGTGGGAACCCGAAATTCAACCACAATAGATGAGATCTGATCTATTTCTGCATTTTTTTTGGATTGCTTCATCAGGTGGCCTCCTTTAATTTGAGTCAAATATCTAACTATAAAAATTATTATACCAATAAATTAAAATTATTTGAAATTAAATGTCAAAATGAAATTAAATTATGTCGACAGCGTCAAACTGATTAACTGTCAAGTACAATAACGACCTACTAAAATAAATAAAAATGTACCTTTTATGTATAGTTTTTTCATATATTTTCAGGTAGATATTGTGGGTGTAATTCAACGCAGGTTGGGGCTTTTGTCCACTGAGTAGTTAGTTTCACACAATATTGTTAATACCTGAAAATATATGAAAAATCTATACATAAAAGATACATTTTTATTTATTTTAGTAGGTCGTTATTGTACTTGATAGTTAATCAGTTTGACGCTGTCGACATTATTTAATTTCATTTTGACATTTAATTTAATTTAATAATTTTAATTTATTGGTATAATAATTTTTGTAGTTAGATATTTGACTCAAGTTAAAGGAGGCCACCTGATGAAGCAATCCAAAAAAAAATGCAGAAATAGATCAGATCTCATCTATTGTGGTTGAATTTCGAGTTCCCACTTCATATATAGAGTATATCAGGTTAGTAAATAGAATACATTTTTTAGATAATTATTGAATAGAGTTTTGTCTGTGGGTGTTCATTAGCATACCTAGATGTTTGGTATCAGAGAGCATGCATATGACTTTATTGATAGGAATTGTAATAGATTTGATACATATTAGCTTAAAATACCTTTCTTAAACAGTAAAAAAATGTTACAAAAGCTAATAATAAGGAATATATGGGTAGATATTACAGTATATTTAAAAAATAAAAAAATATATTTTTTTGTGTGGGTCCACACTCCCCCTTACCATAAAGGTCTGGTGAGATGGCGTACTTATATATGATTTATATTTATAACAGAACAACAATTTTTCTATAATTTTATAATGCTTTTAAGGTATATTAATATTACTTTTTGTTTTACAGGTTACTTTACCGCACTCCTGACAAAAATTTACAAATCTAGTAGGTACAACATTCATGTACCCATTTCGAACGGTTTACGCATCTTATGCAATCGTCATTACTTTTTGTGTTCTTCCATTCCTATCCACATCTAACACTTGTTTCACTTTCTACACTGTGTACTAATAGCTTTGTTCCTATAGCGCAAAATATTGGTTTCAAACTGTCAGAGATTGTTTGACAAGGCGAATATTGCTTTGATATCGCTGAAAGTATAGTGGCAACAGAATTGGTCGCATATCTGTGATAGTTTGAAACAGTGTCAAACTGACTCTTGGAACAAACCTATATTGTATCAGACGAGTCGTCAATCGTCATATACTTCCTCTTCTTCATTTTGTTCGGCAGAACACTCGAATTGTCTTTTACCTTGTCTTTAGTTTATTTCTTGAACTTGTTTTACTATTTTTATCCTTCACAATGTTATCTTATTTCTGTTCCTTTTGCAATAATTGTTTTGCTTTCTTTGTATCTATATAAGCTTCATCTGTCAGAATAGTTGCAAGTTATTTACTATTCCTGATGGAAGCAACAGCATTTCTAATACTTTTCCAGATGTTTCTATTTCAGTAGGTACTGGTTCATCTTGGAAAAATGTAAATAAATTAGTAAATGAATATTAAACAAAAAAAACGTGTAATATAAATATAACGAGCTGATACAGGTGCTAAAGTTAACATGCGCCGACTCACCTTAATATACAAGGAGAGGGGGCACTTGACCTCGATTTTGTTAAAATTTCTCGAAATGCGAAATTAGGTTAAAATGATATATATAAATCTGTTTAATACCATAGAAACAAAAATATATAAAATATGTTACTTGTACGTAGGTACTTGGAAGACATCAAATGTATTCTACGTTAAAAATTTTCATTAACCAATGGACTAATGTTAAGTACTGTGTAGTGCCTCCAAAATTTGAACATTACCGGTAATAGCTTTAAAACAGTCAGTGAGTTATCTCACCTGACACGCCAAATCTCCTACAATTACCCTACGTATAGCACGGTATATTAAATGACTAGAAAACGCTGCACTTCTAGGATGCTCTGATTAGTTGAACGTAGCGACTGGTTACCACAGTCGAGGCTCTCGTCGAAATTTAGATTTATTTTTTACCCAACATGCAAAATTGAAAACTGCATCGGAAGTTTTTTTTTGATCTGTTTAAATGTGGAGTGTATAAAATGTCAGTCATATGGAGCAGACAAGCAAAAGTTTCATTTTTGCGTTGAAGCTCTCTAATTTTTAAAGCGAACTAGACGACTAAATAAGCTTTACAAATATGTACTGCTCCTCTTCATAAATGAATGGCTTAATTTTGCTCAAACATAATGACTATTCGTGTTTTCATTTACAGGCGGGGCGCCCTCAGGGACGAATTTTCTCCTGTGGAATGAGAGTAAGTTTTTTAATTTCATTTCAGATTGTCAATTTGGTCGCCCCAGAGAGATACATAATATAAATTTATAATACGTTTCTCTCTTATTCATTTCTCGATTTTGCAAACAGATCATTAATTTGCATATATACAACGTAGATTTGATTTGTTTCTTTTTAATAGAACAAAAAAATAAATTACAATAAAGCAGTCCTTTAAAACTATTGACAGTTACTTTATGAACGTAATTTGGACTTTGATACGTGCAGTAAATTTACTATTAATAGTAATAAAAATTCTATAAATATGTTACCTACAACATTCAATAACAAAAAATTATTCATTTTTTACTTTTAGAAATGAAAATTAGAAGAAATCATTATGAGCATTGCTGTTACTTAATGTCTAATAATTCAATTTATCTTAACTAAGAGTGACTTGCTGTTGCTGCAGGCATTATGAAAGCAAGACCTGCGTCACACTAGGCGAAAATAAGTTTAATAATTACCTATACCTAATAGTACTGGAAACAACTACTTAGGGGCATTGAATCGCACTTTAACCTTAAGGCTTACGATGAGCGCTCGATCCAAAGGGATATAGTTTTCGCTCAGTAACTCCTCAACGAAAAATGATACAAATATGCGGTTTTTTTTTAATAGACTGCAAATATTATTTTACGTCGACGCTGTGTTTTGAAATTTTGAAAATATGCAAAATTCATTTAAAAAAAATTAATTTTACACTTTCAAAATTTCAAAACACAGCGTCGACGTAAAATAATATTTATAGTCTATTAAAAAAACCGCATATTTTTATCATTATCCGTTAAGGAGTTACTGAGCGAAAACTACGGGTTTGTTCCAAGACAGCAAGAACCGTCCAGAATTAGTCAGTCAGTACAGTTGTTAATGTATTCTCGGCGAATGCGACGTAAGACGGTGTTGGTCAAACATTTCTCACGGTTCTGAACTAGTTCTCGATGCTTGGTGGAACAGAGCTTATATATCGTTTGATAGAGCGCTCACCGTAAGCCTTAACATAGTTTGTTACGTCTCATCCACACTTAATCATCTCTTTGCAATGTCTTGATTGCCGTCAAATCGGTGGAATTATATTGTTACAGAAGCTCACCTACCTTTTTAGTTTGTTAGTTGTTTGCCTGATTGATTTCAAATTTTTGTAATGCCTTTATTTTGACGTTTTCTAAAACATTTCAGCTTATCTTCGATTTGGTTCTACATACGTTCTTGTAAAGCGGTGTATAACTGTTTAAGTTTGATGAAACTATAGAAGAAATTAATCAATTAAGAGGTAAGGTGCAAGACAAAATAAATACAAGTTGTGGAGGAAAGTGTGACTGTTACAAAATGAAGTGGTCAAAGTCCAAGTCATAGAAGAAAATCTAATTAAATTAAAACCTAAGACTACAAATTTGCAGTCACAATTATCCGCAAAGGAATCTATTAAGGCTGAAAACAGTTGTCTATCATCTGCAAGGATTAAGCCTCCAACATTCCGTGGAAAGGTACCATGGAGAACCTTCCTTAACCAATTTGTAGCAGCCACCTTGACGAACTACTGGTCAGAAGGAGAAAACGTCACATTAACTAATAGTGGCTCCAAGGGGTGGCTATGGCGATTTTAAAAACACTAGCTGAGAATAAACAAAAGGATTATGAAACATTGAATACTGTTTCGGAGATGAGGAATGGCGAAGCTCATGTACAACACGTTTACTAGGTACAACTAAAAGGTCGAAGATAACATTTCGAAAAAATCTGCAGCAATTTGAGGTAGATATAGAACGTATGGTGAAGCCTTTCCCACTGCTTCGGGAAAAGACTTTGAGAAAGATCTGGGAATAATTTTGGCTTGGAAATCGGCCCGATGTGGAAAAATGGTGTCGATATTGTGATGTAAATAATCCTGACTGTAACGAACAGTTCTAAGAGGGACACAATCTTAGAGAGGCTTATCTACCTTTTTAATTTGTTAGTTGTTTTCCTGATTTCTTTCATATTTATAATTTTTGTAATACCTTTATTTTGACGTTTTCTAGAACAATTTCAAGAAGCTTTTGGGCTTCTCCTTCACATTTAGCTTATGTCGATAGTCGGATGCGATTGACAGAAACATCAAAGTAAAGATTTAACAATTATTTGATGTACAGTTGTTAAGTAATCAAGCAGTGACAATAAACTTTGTTTTTCTAGTTGAAATATTTCAACATATTGAGAGAAATACCACTCCAGTACAAATTTTTTGATCGAGTACTGTCACTTGTTCTCAACAACGATAAAATACACCATCCTGTAGTTCATCCACTCATCCTCTAAAGTTATAAACCAAATCTGAAAATTAAAATAGAATATTATCTCTTCAGATTCAGTAGTAATGGTTTTGATGTTTACATTGGTTGGTTGTAACGGCATTAGTATTTCATAGTTATGTCAAAAGATGCAATTATAATTCTTTATAATACATTCACGATTAGTAGCCAAAATTGTGCTTTTATTTTGCTTTATATATCAATTTAAATTAGCGAAATTAAGCGGAGCAAAGAAAATAATAAATCATGTTTCCACAGAGCATATCGCGGTCTGGTGTGAAGGGAAACACGATTCCATTAGGCCTACTTTTTCACAAACAATATAAAAGCATTTCTCATATTCGCAAATTTCAGCACTTAATATAAACAGTCGTATTTTGCTTGCAGGTTTTAAAGTTTCTGAAATTTATTAATGGCTTAAACATATTAATGAGGTCAATTAATCATTTTTGTTACCATTTAGCTGTCAATGGATAGTAATTAGCAAATCGATAATTTTTATTAACACTAATATAATGGAGAAAGTAATTTTTAATTGTTGGTTTCCTGACTTTCCTGTTATTTTGCCATTGTAACATTTTTTTAAATATATACAAAAAATCCAGTAATCATACACCCCGAAATTGTTAACAATATGTTGTGTTGTTCTGTAGGAACCCTGTAGGCCTATTTTCTTTGAAAAATATATTCCAACGGACGCTGGAATAGGTTTGAAGGGACATACATATGAAACATTTCCAACATTTTTTTTATTTCCCATTACTAGCCTTGTTATTTGTGTTAGATTATCGAAGCCTTGTTTGAACGCTTCACGCAGTTCCTGAAAATGGCTCTGCTTCGTTTTCACCTGGCCACTCTGTATATATTAGGTACCTAATACTGTTTTGCTCCTTTTACTTATTACATGGAAATGTTATGAAAGAAACGTATTCCAGTCCGTTACTGGGTCGAGCAGAACAATAAAATATTGCTAAAGATTTTCGAGTTTGAAAAAATTGATAAACTTGGGATATTGGGTTTATAGGGCACCTCGTTGTCACGTATATCGATTTACGCAGCTTTGAAAGAAAAAAATATTTGTAAAATGTAGATAATTATTCAATAATTTAATGAAAAACACGATATGGCAGCACGGGGAGATAGCACCTGCCTTAATAATATTTATTTCCAGGGTTGATATTTGGAGAGATTTCAATAATATTTTCTTATTTGTCTACATTAAAACTTGTCGTTACAAAGATTTTTTACGTGCTAGCTCTCGTGTTTTGAGGACCTCTCTTTCCCTCGACCATTATGTACACAAATATTTAAATTGTTTTATTTCAAAGATCTTTCTCTTATAATGCTGCTGTTCTTTATAATGAAATCCAAGACTGTAGATGCCTTTAAAGAGCAGGTCAAAACCAGTATATTCGCAAAATGCCCCCACTAATGCTTGTCTGTGCCCGAATATTTAATAAAAATAGTATATATTCTGTTAATTTGACGCAATTGTTTGGGTGGTTAGGTGGAAGAACAACTTTGTTGAACCTCGCCATCCATAATAGTATTTTTATTGTATCTTTTCTTCTTTTGTAATAAAGACATTTTATTATTATTAAATATATAAAAATACTGGTATAGTGCCACGCATTTACTGCCAAAGCATTACAGGAGTTGTTTATTGTGGTTCAGAGGAGATTCGACATAATATTTTATCTACTCGGAAAAAGTCTTTGGTATTACGTTGCCACACGATAATATGCACTTGTCACACTTCCCATAAATTACACAACAAAATGCCGAAAAATTAAATTTGCGAAAGCAAGTACTGAAAAATTAATTCAAACTAATTACCGTATACGATATATTATTTGTTACAGAATCTGATCATAGACTTGTAAGGTCTATGAATGTGATGCCACAGTCAATAAACTGTGCGGATGCAGTCTGCAGTCGCCATCTGTAAGCCACTAGTGCAAAATGTACTTCACGCCGATACATTTTTTTAACTTCTTGTTGGGAAATTAAAATCTGTTAATTAACGATATTAACAATAATCGACGATGTTTGCATAAAATAATTAGTACTATTTTAAACTGTAATATCCTGATGTGTTTACAGTTTTCTATCAAAATCCCTTAGAACATTCTTTCTAAGCTTTGTTCAGTGTACTTTGCTGTTTGAAGAATATGCAACTAGCAATGCAAACTGTCAAATTGCCAATCCATACGTTTCAATACTAGTGAAGTCACTAACTTTTAGTGTTAAACGTTTTATAGTTATATACCCGATATAAAGGAAGTTATGTCGGGTACAGATATTTCCCTAGAACATAGTTTGCCCTATGATATGTGCTGTGTGTTTTTTCTATGGTCAAGGGAAAATCCGGCACCAGTTAGGCAATCGCGCAGGATTTTAGATTTTACACAAATACTGGACTGCCCCAGATGCATTATAGTAGTAGGTATTGGATCGGTCAATGGTCGCGCGGTTTAAGGCGTCAGTACTTGAATCGAGGTGACTAGATCGCTGTGGGTTCGACCCCCGCAGCCGGTGGACCGTATATAAGCTATATATTCGTCGAGAGATTGGCACCCTCTCACCGGGTATGGTAGGGTGGAAGAATGTTGGCTTGGGTCAATGTGAGAGATTGATACCGGTTGATATTTGACTACCCCCCTAATTAATGAGGTTTTCCAGGTTTTCCTCATTCCTGCACTGAATAGTGCTAGTGATAGGGCCTACCAACGTAAGTCGTTCCTGTGCGCAAATGCGGCCTGCTTAATAATAATATGCCGCCCCCTCTCCTGCACAAGTCTTCGACTTCTGGGCTAATCCTCGTGATTAGAATGAGGGGTACAGATACTATTATTGTTATTATTATTCATTATATTAAATTTAAATTTTCGTAGAATTAATACCATTTGTGTATTCTGTTATAATCGGATTAACTACTATCTATCATGTACTTACTATAACTAATACAAATTGTTATTAATACAAATATCTATTGTTGTCGTTTCTACATTTAACAAACGACAGAGAGGTAGTTTCTAAGCCATCTCGGACGATGATTGCCATGGGCGCCTATTTTCCGGGGGAAAAGAGGGTTTTGCCCCATTTTTTTTAACATTGAGCTAAAATTCTGAAATACATTTTTTATTGTCTTTTAGGCCTCCCTGAGCACGTTTTTAAAATGTTTGTACTCAGTCATAGTTAGCCCTCTGTAGAAAACGAACCCTTTATAAATAGAAGCGTAATTCCCGCATATGCTATGTTTCATCGCATTTCTGATATGTTTTTTACTCAAACAGAAGATTTTACAAAAGACATAAATGAACAATTTTATATTTAATTATGATTTTATACTCTTAATAAAATATTAGATCAACAAATGGCGAAACTGGTTCAGTCCATTGTTTGATGCGAATTTAAAAAGACTACGCTTCAACTTATAAAAATGCATGATTTATTAAGAAATAAATCAAAATATGTTAATTTGAAAGCTTCATAAATACACGTTGTCATCAGGCCCATCAAATATTATCTCAGTAAGAACAAGGACAGCCAGTTATAATTTAGAAAAATAATCGAATTTGCAAATATAATTGAATTTTATATTTATTTAAATTTATTCAAAGAAAAACATGGTATCAATGTTACTTTTTTCAGGTATTATAAATTCACATTGAAAAAATAATGTAGTGTTTTAGCAAAACCTTTCGTTACTATTTTAAACATTAGAATTGCATATCAATCAATATCAACTCATGCAAATGATATTAGCAAATGTTTGTGCCAGGTACAGATTTCTTTTTTTCTATACATTTATACAATTTTAGTAAGAGAAATTAGAACTAAAATACATTGGAGGATGACAAAAAATTATTTCAATATACAACCGGAAAAATGTGGGAAATCTCGGATGCAAATAGGACATGACCCCTACGGAGATATGTGGCTCTGAGAGGACGCCGCTGGAAATCGGATTTTCTTGAATAATTTTTTAAATGCTTAATACAGGGTATCCCAATGAAAATTTGACCCCCCCCCCCCCTATAATTGGAAAACCGAATAATATTTCAAAATTCGCCAAGACCCGTCGATTTTTGTTCTTGGGGGGAGCTCTTTTGACAGTCAAGCCAACTCGATATGTTCATCGCCCTAATGCCTAGCAACCCCAACTTAAAAATTTCAAATGCAACTACCCCACTTGTGGCACATCATTTTAAAGCCCTTTTCATTGCGAATACAGTGACGCACCGTTTTTAGAAATCGGTTGAGATTTGACAGAATTATTAGTTACAAACGAAAAGATGACAAACCAACTTACTCGTAGTAATTTCTATACAAATGCCCACCACTAATAAGTTTTTCATCTACTACACATGACCGCATCACCTAATTGTTATTGATGTGTCTATCAGTTTAAAAAAAGTCAGAAATTAAATAAAAAAGCTGAAGCAAATAATAAATCAGATTTATTTGATGAATTACTCAAAATGACCCCGGTTAACTTCCAAACAATAATACAGTCTGTTTTCAAATTCTGTTCGAACATTATTAAAGACATCCGCAGTTATTAATCGGCATTCTTCTACAATTCTCTGACGGAGCACTTGCAATGTTTCCGGCTGAGTGGCGTACACTCGTGATTTTAAATGACCCCACAGAAAAAAGTCCAAAGGGGACATATCCGGAGATCTTGGTGGCCATTCGACGGGATCTCTTCTGCCAATCCAATGCCCCGGAAAATGGTCATCCAAAAATTGTCGCACAGGAGCAGCATAGTGCGGGGGCGCTCCATCTTGTTGGAAGGTTATTTCATTTTCTAGTAAATTGTCGTTACTTTCTAAAATCTCTGTTATCCTAGGATCAACTGTACTTTCCAATAATTCTAGATAGGTGTTTTCATCGAGATTACCTTGGATGAAAAATGGTCCAACAAGATGGTCGCCCAAAATGCCTGCCCAAACATTCAATTTTTGAGATGTCTGAGTATGAAATTCCCTGATTAAATGCGGATTAGTATCACTCCAATAACGACAATAATTGTGTCTATTCACTTCGCCATTCAACATAAATGTGCATTCGTCGGAGAAACATGTATTGTAGAGAAGATTTGGATTCAGTAGAAGTTGTTCACTAAAGTATTCGCAAAATTGGTTACGGCGATCAAAGTCATCTTCATGTAACTCTTGAACCAGCGTCATCTTAAATGGATGAAACTTGTGTTTTTCAAAATTCGATGAACACTGGAACGGGATACGCCAGAAGCTTGAGACACAGTTGTAATCGATTGCTTATTATCCATCTGTACATGACCCAAAACTGCCACTTCAACTACTTCATTTCAAACTGGCCCAATTACTTCACGTTTCTTGTTTAAAAGCGAACCTGTTGCAACAAATTTGTCAATCAGGTGTTTAACGTACTGGTGGTTTACATTTTTTTCAGGATGATTGGCATTAAAAATTCGTGCTGTAGCTTTAGCGCAATCGATAATAAATTGCAACAATTTCTACTCTTTCCGCGATATAAACCATTTCGAACACACGTTAATACTTTCAATAACGGCTGAAACTAACGATTACTTGGTCACAAGCAAAAAAACACCGACTTTTTTGTAGTACTGATTTTTTGTTATTTTGAAAAGGTCTGAATTCCTATAAACTTAAGTATCTTCTACTAATAACTATTTTAGTATCTAGTTTTATTTGCTTCAGCTTTTTTATTTCATTTCTGACATTTTTGTAAACTGATAGACACATCAATAACAATTAGGTAATGCGGTCATGTGTAGTAGATGAAAAACTTATTAGTGGTGGGCATTTGTGTAGAAATTACTACGCGTAAGTTGGTTTGTCATCTTTTCGTTTGTAACCAATAATTCTGTCAAATCTCAACCGATTTCTAAAAACGGTACGTCACGGTATTCGCAATGAAAAGGGCTTTAAAATGATGTGCCACAAGTAAGGTAGTTGCATTTGAAATTTTTAAGTTGGGGTTGCTAGGCATTAGGGGGATGAACATATCGAGTTGGCTTGACTGTCAAAAAAGCTCCTCCTAAGAACAAAAATCGACGGGTCTCGGCGAATTTTGAAATATTATTCGGTTTTCCAATTATAGGGGGGGGGTCAAATAAATTTAATGTGATCCTTAACCTCTTAGAATAGTGTCCTTGACACATATTTAGCTTTTTTAGTTTACCAGGGGTAGGCTAAGTTTTACAACTTAATGTCTACATGTTTAACACCCTGTATGATAAAGACTTTAAAATCATAAATCTGGGTAGCTTCAACCATAGACTAAACAAATAGTACTCTTGTTTATTGTAGATAAAATAAACCGTATTCGGGGTACAGCTTTAGGAGGCCCATAAATAATCTGAATGTTAATAAAATCGGGAGAGCAGAAGGGTGATTTTTGTCATTCTATTATCTGCTTTATACAAAAAATATTTGGATGTTGCCTGTCATGGAGTACTTGCGTATTTTTCTCTTCATGACAAGAAATATCTACATATGCATAGGCGTGATATTATTTCCTATTTTAAACATCTAATTATTCTGTCAAGTCAACTTCAGCTCCAAATGCGTGTAGTTAATATTTTGTTGAAATTTTGTGTCACCAATTATGTAGTTTGTACCGTTTTCGAATACAATGGTGGCTGATAACAAAGAAAAATTCTTTTTTGCATAAAACTCACATATTTAGTCAAAAATTTGTTGCTGCTTTGTGTTTGTCTAAACACAAAAACCCTAATAGTCGTTAGTCAAATTCAAATAATATTAGTAATTTTTTGCAGGAAATCAATATATTATCATTATATAAAATAATAAATATATTATTATTTCTTGTCCATCTTCTAGAATTTTATTGCTAAAGTGCAGACAAAATAAATAAGCACGAGCGAAAATTCTCATCTGTACTTGTGAGCAATAACAAACTTGGGAATTTTTCAGAATACACTACTAATTCGCTTTCGCTTGCTCTTGTTCGTCCATTTCCTCTAGACGCTACATAACAACACGTATTTGAGAAATTTAATAATTCTGAGTATTTTCTAAATATAAGAAAAATCTAAAAAATACAAGGCAGCCGTAGAGTTAACACAACATAAGAGGCGCTTTTATGCGCAAGGCGCAAGAAACATACCTGTTACAATTCATCTGAAATAATTGTTTCGTTTACAATTATTTTGGTATCAAAGCATTTTCTACATGAATATATATCGAGAAAAAGCAAATTAGGAATTTGCTGTTACTATTAAAATTGCTAGTAACATCGTAATAGACGCCTTTATGCAATCGCAGCTAAGAGCAGAGCGGATTAACTATATATATTAAACTAAAATGAGACCTACGTCAATTTTCAGACCATTTAGTGTGTATGATATATTTTTTATAAAATTTTAAACAAAAATGGTTAGTATTGCAAATTACGTTTTATTAAAAAAAAAACAATAATTACGACAAAGAATAAGAGAAAACATTAAAACGTGATTATTAAGTTAAATCCACAAAGGTCCACAAAGAAAGATTTTTATTTTTTTTGGAAATATTCTGCTAAAATGTTTCAAACATCTGTTTCTCCTTTAATTTCTATATCAAAGCATTTTAAAACATCATAATAGGCGCTTTTATGCTGTAGTATTAATATCTATGGTATTAAGGCAGGACCTGCAGATTTAAAGCATTATCTGGCAGTACTGGACAAGATCCAGCAGTAATTAGCATTACTATAAACAGTAAGTCTACAAAATTCTGAAATATGAGAGGCCCCTTGGGAAGAGGAATGCACCAATAGTCGTCTGACTTGAATCCTGTTGATTTTTACATACAGATACACTCAAAATCTATAATTTAAGTGACCTCTATTGATACAGAAGATCAGATTAAAAGACAAATTATAGAAACATTTAATTTTATAATGGTATTAATAACATGTATCGACGCAGAGGGTGGTTAGTTTCAACATTAACTATAATAAAATTTGTTTTAGTTCTGTTTCAATTATTTTACAAAGAAAACCGTTTTGGATATTGGTTGTATTCTTAAAAACAGATTTCACTTAAGAAATGTATGTAAATTATATAGGAGAGAACACTCTGCATTTTGTTAATTTGTTAGAAAACTTATCATTTGACATAAAAAAATACAAAAGGCAAACAATCTCTAAATTCAGTGACTTTCCTAAAGATCTTGTGATATGTGCAGAACCTTTGTATATCCACATTTTTCATTGGCTTCCTATAGCTGAGTAGTCCCTGAAAACTTCATTATGCTTTCTCCATTCCAACAAAAAGTTATGTCAAAAAGGTACATTTTAAAGATCCTGCGCGATATGCCTGCATGGACCTGCCTGCCGGTTCATGAAAGTTCCAATGTTATTTAATGGAGCATCGCACACTAGAGCAGCACCTGAATGGACCGGCACCCGCAATGACCGTCACAGCAGGTCATGCCAGTGACCTGCAATTTTTATGCTTGGCTGCGCTAATCCAACGTAAGGTATTTGTTTCGAAATGTTAGAAATATTCGACCAGTTAAGTTATAAATGTGTCGCTGAACTGTCGGACACCCTCTTTGGAATATGTTTCTAATTTACTTTTACAACAAATTACTCAATCGCAGAGTTGCTGTAAGTGTTTTTGACAGATGAAACCTCGCATCTTTGTTTTGATTTATGGAGATCAATCTTTTATTATACCTAAACCCGATTATATATCGATGTTGGTTGTAATGGAAACTAGTTACGTCAGTCGCAGCGCCATCACTACTGAAGATAACGACAAGACCGACGAAACATTTTAAAGTATGGGATTCGCAGAAGTTACATACTATGATACGTTTTAGAACACCGGCGTTGTCCGACTTTACTCCTGCACATTCTGCGATTATAATTAAGATTTCTGTTCATTTCTTGTTTTATAATATCTCACATCGTTCACTTAACTCTTTGAACAAACTCTCTAAGCAAATAATATTATAAAGAACTCATTTACATATAAATTAAGTATAATTACGAATACAGTTCATTAATATAGTAAACATTCTTCCCTAATTGTAGATATGTTGACTTAACATGAATAGTCACTGGTGAAGCAGTTTATTTTAAAGAAATTACAATGCCTCTCTAAATTTCGAACTACATTAGTGGAAAATATTGTCACAAGTGTATATATAGTACTTTCAAAGTGGATCATAAAAATTCTCGGCAGACGAATTTGACCAGATTCATGGAGTGTAGATCATCACAAATTTAAAATCAATTTTTACAAAATTTTTCAGTGTATCCATAACTTTGTGAATATTGTATATTTAGAAAATATAAATTTGTGTCGAAAAATATTAACCCTAAAAAATCACGCACATTTTACCTGTTATTTAATAGAGCAGCATACACTAAACCAGCAAATAGTAGACGCCGTTACCAGAAAACACCGTCAGAGCAGGCCGTGCAATTTATATGTCTGGCCGCGCCTGATCCCACAAAAGTCACGGACTTTCAAACTGTCAGAAATATTCGATCAGTTAAATTGTGGATGTGTCGCTGAACTATTGGGCACCCTCGCTTATCAACAGTGCAAGTCTATGCAGGCGTAATGTGACGATCTATAAGAGGTTATGTTTTAGTAAAAGTTGTATAGGTACTATCACCACGCAAAATTTGTAACATACTTTACAGGACACCCTGTATTATCAGCCGAATGTACAACACAATTAGGTTTGTGTATCGTTGACTTAATTAAAAAATATGTAAGACTTGAAGGTCGTATAGTAAATTAAATGGTATACAATTAAAATTCTATTATATACTGAAAGAATTTTTTGGCACACATCTCCAATTTAGTAAATTTACTGGGTAAAGGAGCAAGTGCTCTTTATTAATTTGTGTTTAACAGAATTATTTGTGAGCAACAACAATTTGTTGTAATTAGTTGAAGGTTCATTTACGGCGCTGAGCATTCACAGGGGAAAGTAAATAAATTTTATTTCTAACAATTTTATAAAAGCAACTTATTCATCACTTCTTACTTAATATGATTTGAAAAATTGATTTTAGCTAAATATAATTAATAATCTGAAATGGTATGACGTAATAAATCAATCATTTTTAAATTGGCTATAGGCGATGAGCTTCGTTCTTATTCTCAGATATTAGATTTTTTAATTATACTGCCTAAATAATATCTATTATATACCAAACAGAAACTTTCTATAAGTTATAATGACTAATATTCCAATTGACAACAATGCATTTTTTAAACAGGTTCCTATGATTGACATCATTATAGCTAAAGTTGGTAGAGGCCTTAACCATTGGTATGTTATTTTAGTTTACATTCCCCCTAAAATATCTAGTGAGCAACTTAACACTTTTGCTGAGGGACTTATGTCTTTGGAATGTTTGTATAATTATGATATCCTTTTGTTAGGGGATTTTAATGTTCCTCACTTTTCTACCGACAATACTGACGCATTGGTTACCACTCTATCCGAGTTAGTTAATCTTTATCTCTAAAACAGTTTAGCAATATTTATAACGCTCATGGACGCATGCTTGACTTGGTATTTAGTACTTTAACTTGTTCTGTTTCTGAACCACTGTGCTCAATTGTTGAACCGGATACACATCATCCACCATTGGAGATATCACTCGTTGTAAATAACGCCCCGACATTTAATATTGATTTCTCTAATACAAAAGTTACAATTTCAGAAAAGCGAATTTTATACAACTGTATGATGAGCTTCTATTTATTGACTGGTCTACTTTTGATGAATTTACAGATGTTGATGAAGCATGCAACTACTTTTATAAAACATTATATGACGTTTTTGATAGAACTGTACCCCTTTCTTGCTTAAACAGTAAAAAAAGTAAATATCCCCCGTGGTTTAACAAGGACATTATTCGTGACATTAGAAGTAAAAAGAGAATGTGGCATGCTTACCATAAATCGAAAGATCCAGAAACACTTACATCGTTTAAAAATTTAAGATCTAATTTAAAGAGAGATATATCTGATGCTTTCAAGTCTTTCATTGAAACAACAGAGTCCAATATTACAACGGAACCTAAGAGATTTTGGTCATATATATCGAATAAGCGTAAAAGTAAGTTTGTACCTAATTGTATGTTGTATAACGGTAACATCTTGGAATCTGGTAATGCAGTATCAGAGGGCTTTGCCGATTTTTTTAAATCTGCCTACGTTTCCGAACGTTTGGATGACCGGGTTCCATTGGAAGAAATACTTTGCTACAACAATAATATCCTAAATACTCAGTATATGGATGATCATGACGTATTAAAGTACATAAAAAAACTGAAACCAAAGATGACAATGGGCCCCGATAATGTTCCTGCTTTTTTTATTCGTGACTGTGCCCATTGTTTATTAACGCCTTTGAAAGTGATATTCAACTTAATAATCTCGACTAATAAAATTCCTCAAGTATGGAAATCATCACGAATATGCCCAATTTATAAGAGTGGTAATATTAATGACGTCGCAGACTATCGTCCCATTACAATAATAAATAATTTTAGTAAAATTTTCGAGTTCTTTCTTCACGATATTTTATATAATCACGTTAGGAATGTAATAAGTGTTAACCAACATGGTTTTATGAGGGGTCGCTCCACGGCGACAAACTTATTATGTATTACTCAATATCTTACTGAAGCCTTGGATAATCGGGACCAGGTGGATGTTATTTACACAGATTTTTCCAAGGCTTTCGATCGTTTGCAACATGAGATTCTCTTACGCGAACTTAAAAATGCGGCCTTTCATTTGATTTTTGACACTTTTACATTCTTATCTTTGTGATCGCCATCAATACGTGAGCTACAGAGGTTTCTCTTCATGCAGTTTTCCGATCTTGTCGGGTGCCCTGGGATCTCCATCGTTGTTTCTTATTTTTATTAACAACATTGTCAACAGTTTAACTATACCTCATCTTTTATATGCAGATGACATAAAGATATACTTAAAGATAAAAAATGTACAGGACTGTGTTGAACTGCAGGAGAATCTTAGTAGACTAAATCTCTGGTGTGGGTTGAATAAATTACCCTTAAATATAAAAAGGTGTAATCTATTGACATTTTCTAGAAAGAAAGATAGTGTATATTTTCCATACAATATTGATGATATACCTCTGAACAGGCCTGACGTTGTTAAAGATTTAGGAATTTATTTTGACTCCAAACTCACTTTTAATTATCATATGCATCATATAGTGTCGGAAGCTAACCAGAGTTTGGGTTTCGTAATTTGCAATGCTCGGGATTTCTGCAATGTTGATACTGTTAAGTTATTGTACAATTGCTTTGTTAGACCTCGACTAGAATACTGTTCCTTAATTTGGGCTCCTAACTATGTTAGTTATATTGATCTGTTGGAAAGAACACAGCGCAGATTCTTAAAGCTGTTGAACTATAAATTTTCTAATGCATATCCTCCTAGGTTATCCGCAGCACTTGCTACTTCATAAATACAATTACAAATCTTTAAAATCTCGTCGTGATATGCAAAATGTTATCTTTCTTTTTAATTTAATAAATGGAAATTTTGACGTACCTGAAATATTACAAAGACTTAATTTTAATGTTCCAGCTGCAAATACTTTTTATTTAAAAATAGCTTGTACTAATATGCTACACTATTCACCTGTATATGTAATGTGTAGGAGTTTAACAGCCGTGCAGGACAGTATTGATATTTTCAGTACCAGTATTTTAAATATTAAGGAACTATTTCGATGTCTTTAGTGTTGTTTGTGAACTATTGTAGGTATGTGATATATTCTGTATTTGTTTCTGCTTGTTTATACATAACTTTCATGAGTTTATTTTATATGTGTTATTTTTTTGTGTAATTTTCCCTGCTCTGTAAGTGGGTTCATCTTGTTGAGTAGGAGTAGATAATAAATAAATAAATAATGTCTACCTCCAACATTTTTATTTCACTATAAATGTTTGTCGTTATTTATAATTAATTGTAAACAGAATTTTAGATAATAATGACACATAAAGAGTAAACTTCTGAGGGGTGAAAGAAAATCAAATTTTACTATTAAATAAACTTCTATGTTTGGAATACTTTTAATATGTTATTGTTGTTGATAGATTGTATTGTGTATTCATATTTAACTAATTTTAGTAGTTGTAATACAGAGTTTCTGACTCACTTTGGTAACCTGTCCATCCGGAGCTGAGAGTAGGTGGGCGCCATGAAGTCGTAGATGCCGCCAATGACTAGAGGATGGTGATGAAGCAGAGGTGTGTTGTTTCTTATTAAATCTTCCTAGATGACGTCCTTCGAGTCATTGTCCACGGATCCCATCTCATCTTCACCACCATCTGGTCTCGGTGACTGACTAGGACCACCAAAGTGAGTCAGAATCCCTGTACTTATAATATAATAACTTGATTTATTTTGTTGTTATACTATATAACAACTATGCCTTTTCACCCTGAGTTTATATCCGTTCGGTGTTGCAATTGAAATAAATAAATAAATAAACATTTTTCTTAGGATTGGCCTGGTATGGAATTTTACACTAAGTTTTTATTGAACTTCCAGGTAACCCATGTAAAATAAAAAAATATGCATGAACGTTCACCAGGTTTCTAGATTTGAATGAAAGAAGAAATAGTAGTTGAATAAAACAATTTTGTCGGATTCTATGTCCTCTCCCAAGTACAAAGTACATTGATCATTCCCCTATGAGGGTTTAAATACATTCACGAGGAATTTAAGCGACCAGGAATCAGATAATGTTCAAGAGCATCGAAGAACAAGTATACGATAATTCAGGCTCCCTGGAAATGTTAATATAAATTTAGTGCATAAAGATCCAACGACAAGCCTATGCAAAATTGTTTCTCAGGTTCAAAAAAGCAGTATGATAGTTCTGAAAATATTGGATAAAAATTAGTAGGTACCATCTTTCAACTCAGGTAATAATTCTGAGATAACCTTTGTTATTATTGCGATACACAGAAGTGTGAATTTAATGTGCAAATCTGTCTGATGATCACAATAGGAACAACTTCCAACAATTTTATAAGCGTGACATACATTTCTAAGGATAGGACCGTACCCACATAATTTTTCGTTAGATTAGTTAGACATTTTTTAAGATTACAGATATTGCTTTATTGCCATCCAGGAAATCATTTATTGAAACTAATGTCTCAACTTTAAAATCACTCTGTTAGGATAATGAGCTTTATAACTTTTTCTTTCAGAACAAAGTATGATATCCAAATTGAAAATTCTGATATATTTTACACTTTTAAATAACTATGTTTATCAAAATGGTATTCTAGCTACACAACGCAATTGGACGAAAATTAATAACTACAATATTCTCATCTAATTTTAGCAAAGCTGAGTTTGTATCATCAGCAGTTAGCCAAAGTGGTGTAGATAATGATATAGATAGAATATATAATTTAAGATATGCTGTTTTTTAGGCACCTGTGTACTCATTGGGATTGCTATCCTAAAAATTATTGCGATGCCATCGAATATTGATACATTTCTGTATTTATAAACTAAAAATTTGGATATAAATACATTTTCCATAATAGCCTTGTAGGTAATAAATTAGAGAAATTTCCTGAAAAATAGCTGCCATTTATTTAAAGGGCCTTGACAAAATACAAATCGGAAATAAATGGCTAGAGGCCGTTAATCTTTAGATAGTTTCTCGCTCCATTAAACGACCAGGAAATATGAAATTATCCATTCAGTTTATTTATGATCATAGCGTTCACATGTTATAAAATTAAAATCCCAATCGTCACTTATTGTTTCAACTGATTATTTGCGTTTGAGCCATTTCAACTATTATGATGCCATTTACGGACCTAGTGTAAGCTTGAGGTTAACAGGATTGAAAAAGTTCAGAAGTCTTGTTTGCGGTTCATACCTACATATATGGCATTATAAAATATACAAACTGACTCACGATGAAAACGATGTCACATTTTTCTAGACTTAGTGTCATCTAAATAACATTTTTTGATTTTTGCATGAACTTAGAATAGTGTATGCAACTCGTAAAAAACTGCTTATTAAATAAACACTTACTTTTTGTACTTGTTGCATAAATAACTATTAACACAGTTATAAATGAATGTACAGTAATTCCTTTCTTCGCTAACACATTTTTACTAACTTTACATTTAGCATGATCCTCAGCTGGAAACTTATTTTTTCTTAAACCTCATCATTATTCCTATACCTTTGTCTTTCTGAAAAGACATGAAAAACAAAGTTAAACGCTAATGAGAATTCTACAAGATCAAAAAGTTTAGGCTCCAAATAGAGTAAAGAGAAGCACATCATTGTCAAAATATACGTATTCATGAAAAGATATTTAGCTGCATAAAATATCCTACAACGATAAAATGTTCTTAGCTTCATATATTCCTTGATTAGACAAAGTTTATTTACTTTCCATGTGAGTTTAAATTTTTCCTTTACTTTTTGTCGATTTTCATATTCACTTTCCGAATAAATAGAATTCATTTTAAACAAAAAAGTTTTATGTCAATATAGGTTTAAAAAGTTTTTCCAAAAGAAAAGGGGGTGTGGGTGTCAAGGTAGAAACAAAAACCAGAGAATTTTATATTTCTGCAAGTAGAAGAGATATGTTAACCAAACTGTACCCACATTGGATGAACTGCAAGGGCATCTAATACCATACACAGGATGTGAGTGCCTTTATTTTGCTCCATGGTAAACTTCACTAAATAATTAATTGATTTATTTTTTTTTTCTGGGCAACGGTATTAAAGTTATAACAACAAATAGGTCTTGAATAGGCGAGAACGTCGTAGACATGTCAATGTTTCTACATAATAATTAGAAATACACCAATATTGGTACTTACACAGAATGCACCTTGAATACATTTCCAAAATAACTGATGTTACTTATGGAAAAGATTCACCGTACAAACTTCTTATAGCCAGACAATTTTGTCCAGTTTAACTGTAAATTAACGTCGTGCCATATAGCTTTTAATTTTTATTTATGTAACACTAGATACTAACATTCATATATACAGGCTGTCTCACATAACAGGCCCACTCCCATATATCTCGCTTAATATGCGATACATGTCAAAAAGCTTTAAATGTTTTTTGTTGAATTTTTTAAGGTCTTTATGCTCGTAAAAACAAATTTGAAATCCATGACCACCTTTATGAGTAATAACAAAAACACCGGTAAAGTTCCCTAACTTTAAAGCTGTCTAACTTTGTTATTTTAAGAGATATAGAAAACTTACTGGTGATAACTTTTGATTGCAAAATTTATACCTTTCACCTGATATAAACAGATTTTTGATATATCATATGTGGTTTGCTGTGCCCTCTAGGCGGCAAAAAAAAATTTCTATCGAAGCAGGCTATGGCCACAAAAAATTGCCTGGTTTTTCGTCTTTCATGCAATATACTACATGTCGCCCTTATTTTTTTGTATATATTACAGTTTTATCAATTTTAGTATAAAGAATGTAAGTACCTAAATATTTTCGTGTTGCTCAAGATAATGTAAAAACTGTTTTAAAGACGTCAACTGCAAAAAATTTAGTTGATATATGACTTGCCACTGGAAAATAGACGAGACTTCATCTATTTTCATCAAGATGGAGCACCCCTACACAATTCGGAAACTTAATTAAAATTACCTTAATCAACAACTTCCACATCGTTGGTTGGGTACGCATGCTCCCATTGAACGGCCAGCTCGTTTACCCGATTTGTCACCTGTTGGAAAAAGTGCATTCTGTTTATTAATTGTTTTCAGTTGGCGTCTTTAAAATAGGTTTAGCATTATCTTGATTAACACGAAAATATTTAGGAAAATTTTTTATACTAAAATTGAAAACACTGTAGTAAACACAAAAGATAAGAGCGACACGTAGTATATTCCATGAAAGACGAAAAAACAGGCAATTTTTTGTGGCCATGGCCTGCTTCGATAGAATTTGTTTTGTCCGCTCAAAAATCTGTTTATATTAGGTGAAAGGTATAAATTTTGCAATCAAAATTTATTACCGATAAGTTTTCTCTATCTTTTAAAATAAAATAGTTAGACAGCCTTAAAGTTTGGGCACTTTACAGGTTTTTCGCTATTACTTATAAAGTTGGCCATGGATCTCAAATTTGTTTTTACGAGCATAAAGGCCTCCAAAGATGCAACAAAAAACATTTAGAGATTTATTATGTGTCTTGCATATTAAGCGAGATACATGAGATTGGCCCTCTTATGTGAGACAACCTGTATATGAAGCAAATACTAGATACAAAACATAAAAAGAAAGTATACTAATATTAAGATTAATACACTTATTCCAACACTAGCTTAGTTTCATTTCTCAAGTATAGTAATACTTGAAAGATATTGCAAATATTTGAAATAATAGTACCTAAATAATTTTTAATAAAGAAAATAGTAACGTTGCAATAAGAAAAAGTAAAACTAGTACATAATTAGTAGTGCAATATTCTTGCTTTATTGTATTCCTTTCAGGAGTACCTGGTTACTACTCTACTCACCGTACAATAAATAATTAAATACTATCCACTCGAGGTATTTAACTATTTATATAATGAAAGAAAGACTTATAGCAAAATGTCAAAGTCATTCATGAGCGGCACACAAGGCATATACCGCTATTGAGCTTGTTAGCTTTTCTTAGTATGTAATTCGAGGCGAGGCAATCGGCGACTTATCCGACAGAAAAGAACCTAAGTAGACGTTATGCAACATGTAACTACATCTATCTACATCTACATCTTATTACAAGATATTAATAATTTTAATTTGTGCAAATCTATAAACCTATAATTTAAGACTACTCCATACTTAATAATATTTTATTCATATTTTACAAAATATTATTCTTTAAGTAAATCATGAATTCAGATAATTTTTGAAAAATAAAGAAAAGTGTTGAATTAAGTATAAGAATGCTTGAATGCCAAGAATATGTAAATATTTATATCAAATATACTTGAATGAAGTTTAAAAAGTATGTTATATAGATTAGATTTTTTCCTACAGGTAATGGATTATAATGTAATGTGTTACAGTTTGTACAAATTTTAGATCTTCTATTCTTTGGTTCATAAATACTTAAGTATATAAAACACATTTTCCAAACAAATTACGTTAAAAAGGGTTTTGCTTAGCCTTAATTGTACTTTAGTTTGTCATTTTGCAATTCAATTTTACATTTTATAATTGTTGTATTTTTAGTTTGAAATGTATTAGTAGAACAACTATTGGTCTTAGACATTTTTTCATAAGAGTTTTTTAATGCCTTTGGTTATATATAGAAGATCCTTAAACATTAGCAATCATATTCCGAACGCTCTGTATATGGTGAAGAAAATTGTCTGTACAATAAGAAATTTTAATCATGTAATATCTCAATGCATTTTTCCAGTGTTGAAAGAGATAAATAAATAAATTTACGGTTTTTTCGTTTTCTTTCCAAAATAATTGTTCCTACCAACCCTCAAGATTTTGCACACCAAATTGATCAGAAAAATTTAAGCTTTCATACGGTAGAATAAAAAAAGATGGTTGCTATTTGAAAAACGCCATTACTGGTTAAATTTAAGTTAAGTTAGCCTCTACGAGCATTTTTCCAAACATTTTCAATTTCCGCAATGCACATGACTTGAGACAAACTGGTTTTCTCGACTATTCTCCAAAATTTTTCCTACCAACTCCCTACATGTTGGCCGCAAAATTAATCGCAAAGGTCTAAGTTTTCATAGAGTGCAGTAAAAAAGTGATTGCCATTAAAAAATAACCTTATCTCTTCCGCTGTCACTGGATACATTTTTGGAAACTGAACTTCACTAAAGATCATGCCCCATAAAAATAAAATTAAACCTATTTGGGAGATTTTTCAATATATTGCCAGGTTCCGAAATGGGCATTTGAGCACACTGTATATGGTGAATGAAATATTGCCAAATTTAAGAAACTCTTTGTAGGTCAAAAATCAGGATTTGATCTAAAAAAGAACAAATGATGCCTACATTAATTTTGTCGTATTACTGACCTGTGTTGTAAAACTAACGGAAATTATCAATCCTGTACATTTAGCATTTTTAATTAATACTGTTTTCCAGTTAAACGGTTATATTAACGCCTTAAGCCTTCGTTTGGTATTAATGCAATAAGGACTGAGCCTCTAATCTAGTTTTCAAACTTACCTAAAAATCAACTATCCGTAAAATTATCCCTATATTACAAATTTCCTGCAAAATCAGAGAGGAGGCTAAGCGGAAACTTTAAGGCACAGTGAGTTGCAAATTTGAAAAGGCAATGCTTTAACGAAACTGAAGCTCTTTCCTATTACTTGCCAAACACACATGTGGTAATAACAAATCGATTCTATGTTTGAGCTTTTAAATAAGTTATCCCACTCTAAAAAAAACGATAAGTTGTATCTCCTTATATTGTTTAATCTGTTTCTTTGGGTGCTCTGAAGGTAATATTATTTTAGTGTTTTCTTTTTCATTTAATTCTTAACCCTGCCTTCTGTTTCTTCCATCTCAAATTGTGTAAAGACCCACCGCACTCAATACCTTCCTGAATATTAGTGTACTGTATTATAAAAAAAGGATAGTGTTGCATTGTTTTTAATTTTTTAAATATAGGCCTTGTGGAGACTGTTAGACCGAACAAAACAATTAAACACGTCCAATTCTCGCAAAACTGTTACACATTCTTATCCATATTTTGACATATTTGTTTCCAATGCAAACATGAATTTAAGCAATATTGAATATAAAGGTGCGTTTACATAATGTTACGAAAGCTCACCTACCTTTTTAGTTGGTTAATTATGTTCCTGTTTTCGTTAGAATTTATAATTGAAGCTCACTTATCTCAATAGTGTGTAAATTACGTTTTTGTTTATGTTAGAATTTATAATTTTTGTGATGTCTTTATTTTGACGTTTTCCGGAATATTCCAGGCTATATTCTATTTGTTTCTCGACACGTTCTCGAGATCTCAGAAACTTTGAGAACTCTAAAATCCTATATAAAGCAGACCATTTTCGACCACTGCAGTCAGTTTATATTGAGCAGCCAAACGCGAGTGACAAACGTCAAAGTAAAGCGTTGACAGTTGCGAAATTTGTTGAAGGATATTTCTTGTATTATCAAGAGTGACAATAAAGATTGTTTGTCTACGTGACGTGTGTCAACGATAATCTAGTTTTGAGGTTACAATATGCAATGATTTGCTGGTGCAAGTATTTCCGCCAGTTGGACTTTGATGCCAGTAAAGGTTTACACATACATTAAGATTTTATTCGCCAGTTTCATTTGTTGATTACTAGCTATAGTGATTTGTACTACTGAATGGAAAAATCTATCAACCACTGCAAACCAAGGAAAATTATTGCTTTTTAAATGTTATTCAATTCTAAGGTATTATTCGTTGTAGAACATATTTTAGCTTTGACCTCAGAAGAATTAAAATAATCACAATTTACGTTACTTATGATCTTTTCATAAACATATTATCTTACATTTCTATTTTTATAAGAAATGGGTCTCACAAACAAGGACATTCTCTGTAATTCAATAATTTTTTTCCGAATTTCACTTATCACTCATTTTGTATAATATATAAACGAATTCAAATACTAAACAAAGCCTGATCTGGTATACTAGTGCATAAATATTTGGCGTGCATGAATATGTTTACATTTGCAAACTTTCTTTGCACAAGCCGATGAAACTAGCGCATTGAAAAGTTGGCACGCCAGTAGTAGAAGTAACCACTATATTCCACTTACTTATTGCGTATAATATTATAAACGAACGTAAAATCAAATACTAAACAAAACCTGACCTGGGGGTCTATTCTCGAATGTCCGCAGAACAATACGTATGCGAATTAGATATTTTTGTCCTTCTTCTCACAACGGTAATTAAGAATGACAGAACCATGTAATTCGCATACAGATTATTCTTCGATAGTGAAGAATAGACCCTCTGGTAAACTACTGCGAAAATACTGGCGTGCTGAATAGGTTTACATTTGCAAACTTTCTTTACACAAGCTCATGAGTAGTTACTAATGGAAAAGTTGGAATTCTCTAACTTTTTTGATCCGTGTGAGCACTGATATGAATAGCACGCCAGTAGAGGTTTACACACGCAATTTTATTTTACTGACGCACCAGTAACCATTGGCGTCACTAAATCCATGCATGTGTAAATCCGCTATAATGAATATCAGTCATATGTTAACCGAGAACCACCAACATTTTACCCTTGCATAACAATCTGTCGAAGAAGAAGATAAGCTATTAGATATAACAGAAAGAATTTGTCCATCCGGTATACATAACAAAACACTTTACGTATGTATCAAATGCAAAAAACTTTATTTGCAGTATCCGATATAATGGTTGTATGAGTTGGTTGATAATTTCGATGAATGATTTGACTCTTTGCACAAGTTGTTATTATTGACATTGAAAGTCATATTTTTATTTTTTCATATAAATTAACTCCTATAAAACAAAAATACCTAAGTTAGATTTTTTACTTATTTTTTATTTATTTTGGAAAAATTTTAAATTTGTTATGATTTCCATATATTCATATATTTTTAATTTTTATTATTTTTAAGTCGAAGTTTGAGAGACTCAAAGTCAGTGTAAATATTCTGAAAAGAGTGTCAGAAGTGAAGGGTATGCTAATATCCCTTAAAAATGTTGGGGTTTTGGGCTTCTGTAGGTCGAGGAATACAAATCTGTTCATATATTGGTTACACTTAATAGAGAGCCCCAGCTGCGGTAGACTGAATGTTTTAAAATTGACAGAACTTCTTTATGCCTTAAGGTATCAAATTCTTATTTTTCAACTTTTTTACACGAAATTGTATACTTTATGAAAATCGCTGTCTCGCATCATTTTCGAAATATTTGACACTTCTAATGCTGTAATTGAAATAATTTAGGAATGTTAAAACAATAATTTATTTATACTTGAGATTTGTAATGAACAGTAAAACAGTCAACCAAAACTGAGATACCTTAAAATATAAGTTCTGTCGTTCTTAACACATTCAATCTACGGCAGCTCACGCCCTCTATGAACTATAAATCAATGTGTGAACAGATTTGAATTCTTCAACCCAAAGAAACCCAAAACCCAATGAATGATTTGAATGGGTGTTAGCATTTATTAAGAAATAAATTAAAAAATAACAAGATATTTTACATTTAACTTCTTGTATCTCTAACTTCTGAACTAAACTAAGTTCAGCTAAATCCCAATATTTTTACCTTAGGAACCTAACTTGAATTTTGGCTCGTTACACCGAAATCACCCTTTATTTGCAAATATCGCGGCATGAGTATTTAGTTACACCTGCTTCAAATGTTCTATTTATATGCAACATAATTATTTGCTTGCAAAATCTTTGAGATTTAAAACATAAAAAGCCAGCCACAGCGTCAAATGCAGTAACTGAAAACATATTTCTACGGATTTTACATATATACAAGAGCATAAATTAATTCAAATTAATTTTATTTCCCAGTTGCGAATAAAATATATTAAACAGAAATTTTGCTTGGTTGGATTGTATTGTCTGGAATTATCCCCATGGATATGAATATTCATTAATATTTAGCATTTAATCTGAAATGTATATAAAATTAAATAATAATTGTCACTTAAACCAACAAATAGGTCATGGCATATCATTTGTCACTTCTAGCTTAACAACAACAAAAATCTCAAAATTTCAGTAGAAAGAACTTAATAGTTTAGTAAATAATATGTATTCGAATTCGAATTTTTTTATAGTAAATAACTTTTCTTGATCAAATGTCATTAATTTAACTATCCATTTTCGACTTACTTCTAAAGGCTAACGGCACTGTTTGACATTATTTCTTTTTATTATCGACTTTCTAACATTACCGACACGATTGCTCATATGGATTCTAAGAAAAAACTCTATGTAGTATACCTCTGTGGACTTCGTTGGAAACTGAACGAGAACATAGTCGTTTACATTGATTACTTGATCATCTGTAAGTTTCAGCAGTGTGTGTTCACTCACAGTACTATCTGATCTTAGAGAAAATATAGAATGAACATCGCTTTCTTCGTCTCAGGTTACATCAGTTTTCTTCTTTTTCGTTGGGTTTTTAAGAGCAGATTCCTTTTTGTACTATCTTTCTTAGCTTCTTTCGCTCTTTTTATTCCATCTTTTTCTTTTATCTTTTCTAACTCTGGTGTATCAGTATATGTCTTGGACTTGCCCTTATCTCTGCCTTTCTTCTGTTTTTCTGTACTTGGTAAAGGTCTCATTTGTTCGAGATGGAAAATACTTCTATTTTACGTTGCATTCAATTGATCACTTTTTCCAGTATCCACACTTTTGAAGATGTTATCAATAAATTGATCTCTGTAGGTAGCTCTCCTCTTGTAGTTCATCGTTCGAAGTAAAATCCAAGTCCTTGAAAGCACTCGGACTGAAAGGTCAGATACCAGGTTTACGGAAGCTTGATACAATATTCTTAGGCGTAAATGTTCAAGAAATGGATTTGTTGTAATTTCCCCAATATCATATGAAGAAACTGTTCCTCCGCAATTGTTTGTCGTCCAGTTGTTCAAAGATTTAAGAAGTTTTAAAGATACGGTATAACCCCACAACTAGCGATTGCAGACGATGGGAAGTATGGGGGGGTATGCTTACGTGTGTGTCATGATTATCTAATAAGAGCAATACTTGTTTTCTAGTCTCCGGTTTTGAATCTGAGTATTTTCTTCGGTGTTTGAGAATTTCTAAAAATAATTATCCAGTTATCCACCCGCTCTTGCTGCAAAGGCCTAAGCTGTTAACTGGAGTAGAAAAAAATCCTTAAAGCGAATCCGAGGAAAATATAAACAGGAGGTAAAAAATTGCCTTGTGCATTTATTATTCCCACAAAAGTTATAAGCGAGTCTCTTTCGGCTGAAGCTGCATGGCCAACTTGTTCTTGTTCAAGAGGGGCTACTATTTTTGGTTGGTCTAGGACAGTTGTTATCCCTGTTTCGTCAATGTTGAATATGCGTGATGGATTGAAATTAGATTTCTGTAAAACTTTTTCAAGGTTCTGATAAAATTCTTGAACACTAGTCTTGTTGAAAAATTTAATTCTTGCTAAACTATGTAGTATTCTCGACTTCTCTTAATGATAATTTCTGTCGATGTCTCTTCATCAATCTTAGTTACCAATCTTTTCCAGCCTCGTATTTCTGCTCCCATTCTTTAGGTATTCTGTTTTGATTTTTCAAAGCATATTCATATGCAAAACTTCGCACTTGCCTGTAACTCAACCCGTGATGCAAATTACAAAATTTTTTTATTTACTCAACAAACAATGTCTCCTGTTAAGCTGAAAACACTTGTCGAGAAGCATAAGCATGAACTTTCTTGTATCAACATCACTCTCAGTTTCCAAATCGGGCTGCTGTTCTTGCCGTTGAGAAGACGATTTTTAATCTATAAATTAAAGTGGCTCTATTTAATCCGTAAGTAGATGCTGCTTGCCGGCACGACAATTTTCCAGTGACAATAACATTTACAGCTTCTGGTGGGCTACTGACGAATGACTGTTTACTATAGGTTTTCCAGGTATAATTCAATATTGGTCGGGACATTAGTCCGCAGAGTAGTTGTTTCCTCGAATTCCGTGTTGCAAATTATGGTTTCTCGCCGAACGCAATAAAGGTCGACAGCTATCAATGGTGTCTACTGCATGTAGAACGCTTCGTGTCAGTGAAATTTCCATCCGGTATGGAGTAGCGAATCGCCGATAGATTTAGCTTGTTCTACACCGCGTATTCATGACAAACATATTTGGACTTAAGTTAGAACCCTGAGTAACGCCACTTGTTGAAACATATGACTGAAGTATATTCAACATAATTGGTTTATTCAATTATAAAGACATACGTAACTTAATCAAGATATCATTTAATTCAAACTGTAAAACGTATAACATTTTGAAATCTATTATTAGGAGCTTCAGAAATGTACTGGGTAAAATTACAAACATTTGTCAGTTTGAACGATCTTAAATGAAACCATGTTGGTTGTTACATATTTGTCTATAATAGATGTGAAACATGTATGAGACGTATTCTGAAATTCGTACCACTTAAAAAGTGTAGTGGCTATTACTTTAGTGAAGAATCTCATAAAAAGCCTAAAATAATTCAACTACCCTCTTTATAAACGTCATTAATTATTCCATTTTTAATTTCCTCTCTTATCATAAAATATTCCTTGTACAGATAATTACATTAAATTAATCTTGTGGATCCGAAACGACACGCCCCTTCTATAACGCTTATTTAATGCATTGGAAAGGGTTCCTCCCCATTCTATAACTCGTTTTATAGTTCTTAGTTTCTCTCTAGTAGAATAACCCACTTTTAGAATTAAATAATATACAGAGGTAAAAAATACAACAGTTTAACTGATACAATATGAAAACGATGATTTCATATTCCAGAAATTTTAAATTTGATAGAAGCATTTGGTAATATTATAAAAATAGAGGTGTTGCGAGGATGACAAATTCTGAATATAAGCAGTATAGAAAATAATGGCCGATAAAATATTGGTTTTATTCCTAAAGAAAACTCGCATGTTGAATGAAAATGTCATAAAGAAAAAAGCAGAATAAGAGATAAAGTATGCACGTCATATTAGTTGTTTACATTTAGACAAAATGTGTATGAACATTTTATCAAGTATTTAACTTGTAGGTTACTTGAGAAATATGAGTATAACTTTGCAAAATTAATTAACATATGAAACATTACACATTGCTTTAAAGTTTATTGGAAAACAAGAACAATACAAAATTGTCACACATATATGCACATTGTGCAACATTTTTTAATGGCACACCTTGTAAGTTTTTAAATATCCACTGGGTTTGATGGATAATGTTATCATGTTAAAACATAAAACTGAAGATTTGATTTTTTTCGAAAATAGTTTAGGACCTATGCCATATAAGCTTGTTTTGGTCATTTTGATGTATACTATCGCCTATTAAATATATGGCTGTCAAACCTTTAACACCCTATATAATGAAAAGCATGAAGAAAAACATATAATCTCAATTAAACTCATTAAATTTAATTTAAATTAAATGTTCAATTTCCCCATCCCCGCACAGTATTTGTAAGTTTTATTACCGATTGATTACACAGCCTTACAAAAAAAATTCTCAGATCTGGACGTTTTCATATGTTTTTTAAGGTCGCTGAACCCAACTCAGGGGTCCTTTTAACCTCATCACGTCAGAGGTTTACCTCAAAAACCAAATAATTCAAGTTTTTCAATACTATTAAACGCATATAACACGATAAATCAAACTTTAAACACAAAATCCAAGCTGTTAACCTACAAACTATTAAAACAATCACGTCATAAATCCACAACCACTCAGCCTCATAACCAATAAACTAAATAACCGCGTTACTCAATACATGAACTTATTTCATATCACGTGATTGATTGAGGGTTCATAAACAAACTTCATCTTATGTATGCTAGTTCTACCTGCATCCAGGACATTCGTTACCAAGGAATCTAAAAAAAGATAGGTATGCCAAAAGTTAGAAAAAAAGAAATCCTCTTTGCAGATCATTCGAAGAAAAGAAAACTCGTTACAGCTCTAAAAAGAAAGTGAATAAAAAATTAGTACAAATACAGGGTGTTAAAGAAAGAGTGTAAAATATTTAAGGAGGTAATAGTATGAACCGAAATAAGCAGAAAAGTCTCAATAAACATGGGTCCGCAAAGTAACGGTTGCGGAGATATAGAATGTTTTATGTTTTTAGCCTCTTTTTTTATTTTGCAAAAACGTTGTGTATTTCCTTATAATAGTTGCTTGATGTTTAGTGAAATAAACAGTACGTATTCGACAGTTGTTCTCAGTGCACAAGTTTTCTTTCGCTATGGCTGGTTACTCTAACGCAGAATTAACAGACATGCATTTCATGCATGGTCGTGCTAATGGGAACGCCACCGAAGCGCGACGTCTTTATGTTGACGCTTATCCAAATCGCCAGATTCATTCACAACGCATGTTTGGAAGAATTCACCAAAGATTGCGTGATACCGGTTCCTTGAGCAAACAATGCCAGTTATCTGGAAGACCAAGGTCGGTATGCACTCCTAGAGCAGAAGAAGAAATTCTAGCACTGGTAGAGCAGAATCCAGGTACGAGTGTGCGGAGAATATCAGCCGATGTAGGATTTAGTGGACCTCTTGTTTGGAGAATCCTTCACGAGCAACTGCTTTATCCATACCATGTGCAACGAGTAGGTACAGGCCTTAAATCCATTAATGATTCTTAAACACGTTTGTTTTTTTCCCGCTGGTTTCTACGTCATGAGGCTGAAGACCTTCGTTTTCTTGCAAATATTCATTTTAATGATGAGGTCGGGTTCACAAGATATGGAGTGTTTCATTTTCACAAAATGCATATTTGGGCCGACGAAAATCCTCATGCTCTAATAGAATCTGGACATCATGCACGTTTTTCATTAAACATTTGGATGGGTATTGTAGGTGACAGGTTTCTAGGTCCTGTTGTTTTACCAAACCGGTTAACAGGCGCTGCTTACCTCAACTTTCTGCAGAACACACTGTATGAATTTTTGGAAGACATTCCTTTGAATCAGAGGTAACAAATGTGGTTCCAGCATGATGGTGCTCCAGCTCATTTTTCCATGGCCGTTAGAGAGCATTTACACCAAAGATGGGTAGGAAGGGCCGTCTGATCGTCTGATCTGAACCATCTAGATTTATTTGTTTTGGGATATTTGAAGACATTAGTGTATGGTACTCCTGTAAATAGCCTGGAAGAGCTGCAGCTACGGATTAATCAAAAGTGTCAAGAAATCCAAATCAAGGAGGGTGTTTTCGAAAGAGTTCGAATATCGTTGAGACAAAGATGTCGTGTCTGCTTGGAAATGGACGGAGGACACTTTGAATATCTTCTGTAACTTTGTTGTTTGTTTGTCGGTTTATTCCTAATAAAATAAAATGTTTGAAAAACGAATAGTGGCCCATATCTCCGCAACCGTTACTTTGCGGACCCATGTTTATTAAGCCTTTTTTTGCTTATTATGGTTCATACTATTACCTCCTGAAATATTTTACACTCTTTTTTTAACACCCTGTATATCCGTAGATATACACCTATCTTATCAAACTCCATTTTAAGAGTTGTACAAAATTCACTCGCACAAAAGCCTCGTCGTGTACATTATGTAATACTACTTATGGAGTTATAGGGTCGTGGGGTTATGGAGTTCTTGGGCTGTGGGGTTACTAGGTTATAAGTTTGTGGGGTAGGATGTTTTGTTTAAAGAGCACTGAAAAATCACGTGATATAAGATAAGTTCAAGTACTTACTAAATATTGCGGTTATTGGGTTTATTGGTTATGGGATTGCGATATAAAGGTAATTGGTTTATGGATTTGGGGGTTAACGGCTGAGTTTTGTGTTTAAAGTTATAGTTATAGAGTTATATGTGTTTAATAGTACTGAAAAGCCTAAGTTATTGGGTTTTGAAATTATGACAAAATCCTGAAGTGCCCTCCAGATTCAAGAACATTTATTTTGTGGGACAGTGTTGTTTATATAAAATTAAATTATAATAAACCCATTTTGAAAAAATTAAATGATGAAAATGTATTAATTTAATTAACGTGGGTATCTTTAAAAAAGGGTATTAGTAGATATCTCTTCACCCACTACCCGCAAAATATTCTGACATTACTAATTTCGGGCGAAATCAGACGGGAGGGGAAGCAGCCAGCCAGCGCTTTATATTCCTGCCGAATTGCAGTATATGCCGACGCTTCGTGACGCTCGCATCGGGACGCTCGTTCCACTCACCCAGTAACCGCGTCGTACGTCATCGTGTTGTTCCAAGAGAATTTCCGCTCGAAGAGGGAAGGTGAAAAGTGCTAATATATTTTGTTTGGTGAAATTTTATTTTTGCTGTGGTTTTGTGTTTTTTATGTTATCTGTTTGGTCCCATCGGACTGTAGATATCGCTTGCAGGAGAAAGTTTTTTCTTTGCTAAGGTAAGACCAACTAAATCATAAAAAAAACATCATTATTATTATTAATTATGCATTAAAGAGGATAAATTTGCGACTTATTTTATTTTATATTTTTATACGAGGGTTTTTATTTGATTTATGCATTAATGAGGATAAATTTACGACTTATTTTATTTTATATTTTTCCACGAGGGTTTTTATTTGATTATAAAATCCATAATGTTATATTTTTATAAAAATCGATAGTACTATATGCATAACAGACCGGTGTTTTACTTCAAACAGTAAATTACACTTCATTTCAATGTTAATGGATATTTTTTGATGTTATCGAATTCATGACATGTAGAATATCAAAATAAAATTGTGTTGCTAATGTTATTCGTAGGTATATCTCAAAATTTATTTTGATTTGTCTAGAAATTATCTATATATTACCAACTTTTTTGGTTTATTATGGAACAGTGACAAAAAGTATGAAATTTTGTCTCCTCTATATTCCTTTTTATGGCTTTGAAATAACAATTTCTTTTTTATTGTCTGCTGTTTTCTTTTTGTAGTAAATATTTTTTGTTGTTCACATTCTAATTTTGTATTTGTATATGCATAATTACGCTAACAAAGCCAAAACTTGTAATCAAATTCTATAATACGGTTCATTCATTGATTTTGTCAATAGAGCATGTAATTATTACTTGCGTATAAATTTAGGTATATGATAATATGATTCAAGATACACATAGCTATATCCAAATGTTATCTGTAAGTAAATATTTTGTATAAAAGGACATTCTTTTTGCAATTATTATTTACACACTTACATTACATATGCCGTGCTGGATTTAACGAAAAGTTATTTATGTAATGTCACTATTGTTGGTCAATTACCTAAGAGATATTAAAGATACAAACATTACGACTGGTATACCGTATTACTTTCTTATAGCAAGAAAATCTGAACAAACACATACACGTAAAATTTGAGCAAAATCTAATCAGTAGCATAGACATCTTAAGGATTTTAACTGATAAAAAAGCTATTTAATATTAGAGAGTTCTGCAGATTCTCAACATCACACTCATCGACGATTTTACCAGTTGCCAAAATTCACAAATGAAAATCTATTGCAGAATCCTCCACATACCTCAGTTTTATACAATTTTGCTCGATAATGAATGATAATGTATTGGCCTTTTACAGATTTGGATATAAACTACTTCTAGAGAAAACTTATCAGCCTCTTGAAACTTTTGACAATATGCGCGGTTTTCAAGTACAATTTTGTTTCATCAATACAATTTAAACAAGAATTTGTTATGGTTTTTGAATTTTTACCGCCAAACAACATTTCAGTTGAATTCCTTCAAACCTATTCTAATTTTGAACCTCTAAGGATACTGATATTGACTTTACATATAGCCTGGTATAAAAAATACCTATCAAATTTAAAGTATAATAAAATAGTTGTTGAGTAATCAAAAACTTTATTCACAATCAATAATTTGAAGAATAATTCAGTCATTAGAAATTGTTAGCTTCCATTTGCTTTATCACTGTTAAATAATGTATTATATAATTTTGTTTATACAGGAAAAAAAACAGTTACTATTCGAAAAACAGATGTTTGAAAAGAAGTTTTTTTTATAGTTTTCTATAAAAACAAATAATTTTATACTTTTTTGAACTGAATAATATAAAGCTTAGCAAATAACAGGAATGTTATCTCTTACCACCTGCAATTATTCGTAAAACAAATATATAACGACAGAAAGTGGTATAACCAACAATTTTTTTGGTACAGAATCTATAAAAATACATATAACATAAATTAATATAGTTCTGCATATAAGATTGGTCACTAATAAGTATGAGAAAATAATAGTTAAGATGTGGGGTTAGAATAGTAAACTAATGTGTGTCTTATAACTTTTAAAAGTTATTATTTTATTATAGGAGGATTTAAATAGTAAAAGCGGATAAACAAAATATCAAGAATTTTATTTTTAACATTACTTTCGTTTTACGTGTTTTATTTTTCGAGATTTCTATATCTAAAAACACCAATAATTTGATCTATTTACGGCGAGAAATACGACGACCTTAAAGGAATTTATCAATTTCTCGGTCGTTAATCTATTTTGTATAAAAGGGTATATTATATATTGTAAAATTGTGTCATTTTAGCTTAAAAGTACGTCTCCGTTTATCTAAGTGACATAGCATTTTTGTTAATAATAAAACATGTTAAAAAAGGGAAGTAGATGTGCCACTTTTCTGCTGAACATTATTCTAATATTTTTACATATTAACGAAATAAATAAAATCTTTATTTAAAACTCATATAATGTCCAATCATTGAAGCTAAACAAATTTACTTGCTATCTACTTAGACCGGGAAAAAATAGAAAAAATTTTTCTGCTATAATTTTTATAAAAAGAATATAGATGCCTAAGCGTGAAAATAAAATGTATAATCATCAATTAAAACTCGTCTGTAATCTTGTAAAACTAAGTTGTAACCATCTTCTTCCAAACTTATTTATAAGGTGTAAAATAAATTTTTTAAAAACATATTAAACCCCAATTTATCGCCAACACTGGTGGCCAGCAGTCGCAAGCGCACGTTTGACGTTTAGAGAGTTAAGCAACTGCCAACAAACAATTTGTTGACATAATTAAAAACCTGTGAGATTACGTTTATGATTTTGTGCCTATTTTCTTAATTTTGAACTTTTTACAGTAATTAAATAAAGAAATTTGTATCGAGTACAGATATTTTCCTGTAATAAAGTTCGCCGGTTTGTTTTTCTATGTTATTTCGATAACATAGAAGATAGATAGATTTTATAATTAAAGATTGCTACGGGCTCGTCAATCATCTATTAGTATAATAAATGGGCATTTTAACTGTACGCAAAGTGTGTGGAACGAAAAAACGAATGTAAAATGTTACAGCTGGATAAGCTGATGCCTATCGGATATTATTATTAATGTTCATTTTTGTCATTTCTACAAATGGAAATGCTGTAAAAAACGATCGTATTGCATGGTAGTTGACAGATTCTGCTGTTTAATAATTAACAAATATTTGTTTTAATATCGTGATAATGATTCTATCACACCATCATTGACGTGCCTACTACACACAACATCAAGTCTTGGAGCCCTTGCATATAAAATGATTCGATTAAACCTAGTATTTTTTCTTAATATGGTAAAAAAGTGCATGCACTTAGGAAACAAAAAAGGCAATAAAAAAATTGCAGACTATGAACCTTTACTTTATTACCAATTTTTTTACAGATATGTTGAGTTTGGCAGTGTATTTAGCGAAGTGTTCCTTTGAATTTTTATACACTATAATGCCAAGACGTGAAATTTCTGCGTTTATTCGAGCCAGAAAAGCTGCTTTACATGATTCAGGACATTCTAAACATTGGATATCGAACATGTTGGGCATTCCTAGATCACCTGTTGTAAGAATGGTACATAGATATGAAGACCTTGATACAGTGGAAACAGACCTCGTAGTGGACGTCCTCGAGTATCTAAATCTTCAGCTTCAGTTCTCAAGGCCCACTTTCAAGGTAGTTTCGCCATGTTATATCAATACCTACTATTCGAAGACGACCCCACAATGCAAATTTACGTGCTAGAAGACCATTACGGGCCCCCACTCTACTTCCAAGATATCGTGCTGCCCGTCTCCAGTAGGCGCGAGAGCATAGGGGTTGGCCTTTACGCCAGTGGCGGTAAGTCTTATTTGCAGACGAAACCAGAATTGGGCTGGTTACTGACGACAATCGATAAAGAGTCTGGAGAGAACCAGGTCGTCAAGAGCGACTTCATTTTTCCCGTGAAGCTGCTCTGTGTGAAGGGGGCACCGTAATGTTTTGGGGTAATAATATTCAACAGTCGCACCCCATTAATTCGCATACCACAGAATGTGACCGGTCAAATTTACATCGAACAAGTTATTACGCCCATCCAGCCCCCCTATAAGTTAGGTGAAAATTTTGTGTTTATGGACGACAACGCTCGACCACATCGCTCAAGAAAGGTTCAAGAGACACTAGAAGCAATAGATTAGATTTGCCAGCCAACTGTCCTGACATGAATCCTATGGTGGGATTTCGTTGCTAGAGCAATTCATAATCATATTCCTTCACCTCAGACTGCAGATGAGTTAGTCCTGGCGGCAGAAGAGGAATGGAACAATATTCCGCAAGAGATCGTTAACCGCTTAATTATCTCAATACACAGACGTGTCAATATGCTATTGGAACGTGGTGGAAGCATACCAACTATTAGTCAAGTAGAGAACTTGCTTTGTTACTTTTTTTGATTTAATAAATTTTATCAAAAATGTCACACATTTGCTAGTTTTTAATTTTCTCTCAGTACTCAGTTTATCGAACATATTCTTTTCACAAAAAAAAAGATTCAGAAAACAATATACTTTTATAAATGTATTTTGTTTTTCTGACAAAAAGATTTCTTTAACAAGAATGAGGGGAGGGGGTCCAAGACTTTTGACGTTGTGTGTATTAATATACTCATTACAACTGCTGTGTATTTTTTACGACACTTGTATCCGGACACATCGTCGCTTTCCACACAGAGTGTCATAAGTAACATTCTATAAATTTTACAGCAGAGCGAAAGAACGAAAATGGATGTAATGTTTTTTGGAAATACTGAAAAAATGTTTAATTTGAATTTCTGATTTTAATATACGGAAAAGTACGTTTTTCAAGTAAACTAATTTTGCGTGACAGTTATTGAAATAGTTTTCCATATTTTTGAAAAACTTATCTCTTATGTCAGTTTGTGTGATTTTTTTTTGACTTTCTACAGATAGGACAGTTAGCAATAAAACACTTTGAATTAATAAGGTGATGTATTTTAACGAAATAGCATAAGTATAAACCAGACAACTTAAAATTATTATAATACACACTGTTAGCGAATTGCTCGTTATAGAGAGAAAAAATGGACTGTTATTGCATAATTTTTCGATAGCGTCTAATGGTGGTTAAAAAAGAATAATACCGGCAAAAAATTAGGTACTTTATAACAATGAGATAGTCGGCTGGCGACTTACCCTACGTTGGCTTCTCGTACTTCGGGAGAGGCGCCTCTCTTCTTGCTTTTTGATGTTGACAAATCCAAAATGCTCAGCCTCGTTCAGTATAGCCAAAAAACACACACACACACTACAGCGGATATATTGCAAAAATCAGCGATTTGCAAATTTACTATATAAGTTTAGGCGGCGGGATATTTTACAATATGTATATGTCTAGCTCGTCTTCACGTGTACTGGTATATATCGCCAAGCGCTAGCTATCTCATTTTTTGTATATATAAAAAAAAGTAAGAACAAAAAATTGGGCGCGTTTTCAGTGTTTTAAATAATATCTAAAAAGTTTAAGTTTTATATGCAACAGAAATTGAAAATACTATTAAATTAAATTTTTAAGCTAACAATTAAACTGCTATAATAATTAACGATTACTAAATTACGAAAACTAATAAGAACGGAACATTTCGGCCCACCAAAATGCTTATGCATTTTCGTGAGGGAAAGTTGGTAAAGGACTCAATTTAGTAAGCGGTCTTTTTATGGTACCACTAGTGGTGCGTATGTCAGCCACTCTTGCGACTCCATCAGTCCCGGTGTATAAATGACAAATACGACCAAGACGCCATTGCAAAGGAGAAGCATTTTCATCTTTTATAAGAACTAGCGACCCAATTTTGGGAAATCTGTAGAATTTAACCATTTACTTCTCTGTTGCAAGGTATGTAAATATTCCTTCTGCCAGCGACTCCAAAGATCTTGTTGGATTCTTTGAAGAAGCTGCCAGCGGGTTAATCGGTTTAAGTTTTCGTCGCGTAGATTGGCGTCCGGAATGGCAGTGAGCGGTTGCAATGTAAGGAAGTGGCCAGGCGTTAACGCAGACAAATCATTCGGATCAGAACTAACTGGTGTGAGTGGACGTGAATTAAGAATTGATTCTATTTGACAAAGTATCGTATTCAGTTCTTCATATGTTAACACTTGCTTACCTATTACGCGAATCAAATGACTTTTCATACTTTTGACGCCCGCTTCCCACAGACCTCCGAAGTGAGGGGCTGACGGCGGAATAAAATGCCAAGAAATGGCTTCAGTTGAAGCTGCAGTGCGCGTAAGATTTAAAAGCTCTTTATTAGCTTTAATAAAACATGTAGCATTATCGCTATATAAATCTGTTATGTGGCCACGTCTGGCGATAAACCTACGCAGAGCTGCCAAAAAACAATCAGCGGTCAAGTCTGAGACTAATTCTATGTGAATAGCTTTTGTAGTCATACAGATAAATAGACAAATATATGCCTTTTGCGATTTGGATCCGCGAGATTTACTAAGAGTTATAAAAAGAGGACCTGCGTAGTCCACACCAGAGTGCAAAAAAGCTTTACAAGGAGTAATGCGAGCGGCCGGTAAGTTTCCCATGACGGGCTGGTATGTTTTAGGATTAACCTTAAGAACATTTTATACACTGAGACAATATGTGGCGTATCGTGCGTTTAGGCGAAAAAATCCAAAAATTTTGAAAAAGTAAAAATTGGACAGTTTGAAGTCCGGCGTGAAAATATTTTTTATGAATTTGTTCAATTAGCAAAAAGGTTAACCGACTTTGCTTGGGTAATAACGCTGGAAATTTATGTTCATAATTAAGTGACGAATGGTGTAACCTTCCACCAACTCGAAGAATTTCTTGCTCATCGACAAAAACATTTAATTTTAGAAAAGCTTTTGGTAATTTTTGTTTATTTTTTATTTTATGAAATTCATCAGAAAAGAAATTTAATTGTTCATTTTTAACTAAAATAAGAAGAGAAGCGTGAAGTTCTTTATATGAAAAATGTTCATTTATTCTGTTTAGAGGAAAACGACAATTATTTACAAAGCGTAAAATATAAGCAACAATTCGCATTATGGAATCTAGAGAGGAATGATCGTTTAATAACGCGGTAATAAAATTATATTCATTAGTTTTTGTAGCGATTAAAATAATTTTCTTTTGTTCTTCAGACAGAACTGCGGAATTATTTGAGCTATTTAATTTTGACTGAGGCCAGTTTTCATTAGCTATTTTAAGAAAATCTGGTGCGGCCCACCATAAGGAATTGTGCAAAAGTTCAGAAGGAAAACTTCCCCGTGATGCAATATCCGCGGGGTTTTGAGCAGACATAATATGGTACCAATTTTCTGGATTTATTTTCTCTTGGATGTAACTTATCCGATTACTAATAAATGTTTTCCACCTATGGGGATGCGATTTTATCCAAGAAAGCGTAACTGACGAATCTGTCCAAGCGTAAATTTTGAAAAGCAATATTTACATAACTTTTGAGAATAAAATCTATCAAATCTGACAGCAGAACCGCGGCGCATAACTCTAGTCTGGGTATAGACAATGTTTTTAGGGGTGCGACGCGAGATTTTGCACATATAAAATTAACAGAATAATGATTTCTGTGAAAAATGCGTATATAAGTGACAGCAGCGTAACCGCGCTCACTAGCGTCGCAAAATCCGTGCAATTCAATAAGGCATTTGTGATCAAGATCTATATGTCTCGGTAACTGAAAATTCGAAATTAAGGGCAATTCCGTTTTGTATTTGCCCCAGGCGCGAACAATATTATCAGGTGGGTCTCATCCCAGTCTAAGCCGAGCACCCATAATTGTTGAATTAAGAATTTAATATAAAATGTTACCGGTGTTAAGAAACCCAATGGGTCAAAAATCCTGGCAAGTTCAGAAAGTATATTTCGCTTAGTACAGGATTTCTCGAGCGGTAAAACTTTATAAGTAAAATGATCAGAGGATGGTTGCCACCGTAAACCTAAAATTTTAGTGACCTCATCACAATCTAGCGAAAGCGCAGCCGGGTTTATTAACGACGGATTTATATCAGACAAGACTTCAGGCTTATTCGATGCCCACTTATGTAAGTCGAATCCAGCTGATTTTAATAAATCTGTAATTTCTTTTGCAAAGATTTGGCTTCTTCGATTGAAGAGCAACCAGTTATTATGTCATCGACATATGTATTATTTTCTAACACGCTTGCAGCTCTCGGAAACCTTTCCTTTTCGTCCTCTGCCAATTTTAATAAAACGCGAATTGCCAAATATGGAGCGGATGAGACACCGTAAGTTACAGTGCGTAAGCGGTAATCTAAAATAGGACCTTTAGCATCAAAACGCCATAGAATACGTTGGTAATCTTGATGATCGGGTATAACTAGTATTTGGCGATACATTTTGGTTATATCTGCGGTAAGAATTACAGTAGGTAATCTAAAATTTAATAAAATTCTTACGATATCCTTTTGTAGCTTCGGACCAGTTAAAAGCGTGTCATTTAGCGATACATTATTTATTTTATTAGAAGCATTGAAAACTATTCTAATAGGCGTAGAAATACTATCTGGTTTTATTACGCAATGATGCGGTATATAATACGATTTATCAGTATAAATCGGGGTAGATAATAATTCCAAATGATTAAAGTTTAAATACTCTTGAATGAGTTTAGAATATTCAGCATATAACATAGGGTTTTTATTAAGCGTTTCTCTAAACATAAAAACTGTTTTAGAGCGACTTCTCTGCTAGACGGAAACATAGGTTCTATCCGTTCCCGAAATGGCAAGGCGACCGTGTACCGTCCTTCAGAATTCCGATAAACCGTTTTTAAAAATATTGTTTCACAAAGTGTGTCCTCCGGTGGTATACTTATTTTTTCAGGAATATTTTCGACTTCCCAAAATTTACGTACAATGTCATTCAAAGATTGCCTTGATGAGTAAGATAAAAAAGATTTAATATTGGTCTGTAAAGTATTATTTTTATATTGTCCCATCAAAATATATCCGAAAATGGTATTAATTGCTATGGGTTCTTGACAATCACCGAAAATTTTACCACTCTGTATAATAAATGGAAACACATCCGCGCCTAGCAGTAAATCAATTGATCCTGGTTTATAAAAATACGGATCAGCAAGATTCAAATTTTTTATGTGAGACCAACTGTCCTTAGGCAACTCTGCAGCAGGTAGATCTGAACAAATTTGAGGCAAAATTATTGCATGAACTTTTATATTAATATTAGGTACATTAACAGGGCGAAGCGAACAGAAAACAAAACCGAGATTAGAATTTATTTGTGACTCTCCGATTCCTTGAACCTCAGCGTAATATTTTTCTTTGTGTAGACCTAAACGATTTGCGCATTTTTGCGTTATGAAACTAGTTTGAGAACCAGTGTCAATTAATGCTCTAAATTTTTGATAATGTCCACGAACATCTAATATTTCAATTATAGAAGTCGAAAGTAAAACAGAAGTGGACGCGCGGGAAAAACCAGCTAATGTTTGAGATTGCGAGTCAAGTTGAGATGCGTTTTCATTCACACTAGGTGAAACTGCGGATGAATTTACATTATGCAGGGTTGTATTATGCGAATTTATATCACGCGAATTTATATTATTTGAAGAAAAAGATTCCTCAGAGCGGCCCAAATGTAAAAGAGAATGATGCCTCTTTTACAGTGTCGGCATGTTATTGTAGAATTGCATTTTAAAGTTTTATGAATGTTACTTAAGCAATTAATACATAAGTTTTTACTTTTAGCGAAGCGAAAGCGTTCCTGCGAATTTTTATTAATAAATTCTGGACATTTATACAAAGCATGATTTTGGGAACACAATACACATAAGCGATCAGGCGAATTATTCGTTCCTAAAAAAGATGTGGAAGCGTGTGCGCGCGGAGAAACATTGGAAGATTTTACAAAATCATTTTTCTTAAATTTCGGTTTAGTATTGCCCGAATTCAAAGTGAAAAGAGCGTTACAATTATTTTCCAAAAATTTGAAAATATCTTGATATTTGGGCATATCCCCGGAAGTATTATGGTTCAATTCAAATCGAGTTGCGGTAGCGTTATCAATTTTAAGTAACATATTAGCGAGTATAAAGTCCCACATATCTACTGGATGTTGTAAAACTCTAAGAGCCTCTAAATTTTCAGCAAATATATCAAGTAAATTACGTAAAGCATGAGGATCCTCTGAATTTAATTTAGGAGCGGTTTCTATGGCAGACCAATGTACCTGAGAAAGTAGTCTCTTATTTTTGTAACGTTTCACTAAACTATTATATGCTATTTCATAATTAGCGCTTGACATTGGCAGACATTTTACCATACTAAGGGCTGGACCTTCAAGTGATGAAATTAAGTAATTAAACTTTTCAATGTCCGATAAAGATGAATTATTGTGTACTAAAGAATCGTACATATCTAAAAATGTAGGAAAAGATTGAATATCTCCTTTAAATTTAATTAGTTCTATTTTAGGCAGTTTAACATGTGGAGGCGTCGTCAAGTTTTCATTTTTTACGGTAGCATCGGATGTACCAAACAAATTTTCAAAAATTAATTTTATTTGATGTGAAGTTTTATCAAACTTAGACATTATCGAAAGTGCGGACTCAAATTCATCTTCATCGTTAAAAACAAGGCTAATTAATGCATCATGTTGAACACGAAAGGATTTTTTAATATCCAAAATATCCTCATATATAGATTTAAACATAGGCCTTTCTTTTGGATCTGTGCGAGCCTGTTCGGCTATAGCTAACATATCATTAATTTTTCTGACGTCTATTTGTCGCAAAGCCTTTACTTTTTTAATTTTCTCAGCCATATTACTAAATTACGGATACGAAGGAAGCGTGCGAATAAATATGAAGTAAATAAATGAGTGCGATATGTGCGTAGCAATGGTATGAAATGTATGAAGTTAATAAAAGAATCAGTTCCTAACCACGTGATATAGTCACCTGAAGTCGATGTCAATTAGAAAATATTGGTAAGCGTCGACTCCAAAATTTAATTAGCGTATGCGCGTAGCTAGGCCACACCTTCCGCTCTCAAAGGGACAAGAGGTCGCGAAGATTGACTGACTGAACGGAAATATTTTAAGAAAAGCAATATGGCGCTTGAAAAATTTATTAAAATTTCTAAAACTCTCTCAAAACACTGAAAACGATGCGAAATGCGAAAAATTATGCAAAAAATCCGGCGTCTCGAAGAACCAAAAAATGTTAGCGAATTGCTCGTTATAGAGAGAAAAAAATGGACTGTTATTGCATAATTTTTCGATAGCGTCTAATGGTGGTTAAAAAAGAATAATACCGGCAAAAAATTAGGTACTTTATAACAATGAGATAGTCGGCTGGCGACTTACCCTACGTTGGCTTCTCGTACTTCGGGAGAGGCGCCTCTCTTCTTGCTTTTTGATGTTGACAAATCCAAATGCTCAGCCTCGTTCAGTATAGCCAAAAAACACACACACACACTACAGCGGATATATTGCAAGAATCAGCGATTTGCAAATTTACTATATAAGTTTAGGCGGCGGGATATTTTACAATAGGTATATGTCTAGCTCGTCTTCACGTGTACTGGTATATATCGCCAAGCGCTAGCTATCTCATTTTTTGTATATATAAAAAAAAGTAAGAACAAAAAATTGGGCGCGTTTTCAGTGTTTTAAATAATATCTAAAAAGTTTAAGTTTTATATGCAACAGAAATTGAAAATACTATTAAATTAAATTTTTAAGCTAACAATTAAACTGCTATAATAATTAACGATTACTAAATTACGAAAACTAATAAGAACGGAACACACACAAAGTAAAGCAAAACAAAATGGAAGTTTTACAAATACAAACTAATTTTCGTGAGGCAAATTGTAGTAAAAGTTTTTGAATTGGGGAAGCCTTATAACAGGAGTATCTCCTTTACATAGCGAAGTAAGATCATCGAATGTTTTCTCTGTTATCTTTAGTGGAGCATTGTTTAAATTACCAACTTTAATATTTGCTACTTTGCCCTCCAGTCGTTTTAATTGGATGAAGTCATACTTTGAGTCAAGGTGGCTATATTTAAAAAATATTTTCGTAGGTTCTTTTTTGTCCACCATTAGTTCCATAATGTTGGTCCAATTTAATTTTTTACCGCCGGTCCGCCTCGTTTATCTTTTTCAAGTTTTCCTGATTCACTGTTTATTATTAAGAGTAAAAACGAAACCTGCAATAATTTATGTACAAATGTATGTGCTATTTTGGCCAAAATATTAAATAATAATATACACAGAAAGATTAAGTGTTCAATAATTTGAACACTTTATCTTTGGGTGTTTTGGTTTGTACAAATCTGCAGGTTAATGCGTATTTTTACATTAAAAAGATCGATAAATTGACGACAGAAAAATCGGTTAGTAATTTTTCTAGGACAAACACGGAACGTTCGCGAGTAAAAAAAATCGCCCAAAATAAGTAAATATTTATAATATCTTCAAAAAGTAATAATTCTAGATGTATTATGGCTTCTAAACAATTTACTAGTAGATATTAAGATTGTTTTATCATTCATGTTTTCACAAGCACTAAAAAAAAGTAAAAAAATCTACCAAAGAGATATTTCAAGATCAACGATCACAGAAAATTCTTACCAAATTCCACATGTTTAACGCTTCACTTACGTCAGCGTCCTCAAAAGCTGCTGCAACGAGAATCATTCGCACAAATTGACCTAACTGCATATACGACACTTTGTGTGATTTAAAAATGAAATTTTGTTAGATACGCCATTCCTTTTTTCTGCTATAACTTATGAGTTTTTGCCAATTCAGTTACAGCACTTTGTGGGAACGTGCGGAAAATCGAAATATTATTCAGGAATTCTCTTCAACAATCTCCAAAATGTGTTCCTTAGCTACTGCTATATGGTATAAACGCCATGCACCTCCAAACGCCATTTCCTTCACGATTTGGTTGCAAATATCCTGTATTACACCCATGTTGCACTACCGCGGTAAAAGTAGCTGGCATTTGGCACTTGTCTATCGGGAAATCGTTCAGCGTACAGACGAGAAGTTGCTAAAGAATTTTGCCGTACTTCACCATAAATTAAATATCTATCAAAAAAATACGATATTGACTTCATTTTTTGCATTTATTCCCAAATTTGTTTAGATAAGTTGTGAATCTTGTACATCTATTTCCAAATTATTTTAGAACTATTAGTAAAAACAAACAAATAAATAAAAATATTCAGGCTTTATGATATAATTGTTTCACATTGTTTTGTTTGTTACTCATTGTTTTTAATTTACTATCGACAGCTCGACCGACAAGAATAGACGACTAGTCAACTACAACAGTTTCTGTCAGGAGAGTCTGAAGATGAAAAAAATTCCTAATAATATCATTCTGATAAAAATTCTTTACTGTTTAGATTAAATAAAATTTCTGCCTGACATAAATATTATGCAAATAGTAGATGAAAACGTGTTTTTCATGTAATAATTTCTTCTGATTATTCTGAAACACTTAAGACAACATGTTGCTTAAGTAATTAAAATTATATATGTTCTCTTTCTCCATCACCTTCTCGGTGGAACACACTTCATAAACAATCTATATATCCACTGTAACATTAGCTGAAATAAAATAGTCTTGCTTATTACATTCTTTTGATTTTATAAATAGAAGCGTACAAACAATAAAATGTACCAATACGTTTAGACCTGCACTGTAATGAATTTCTAGTAGCGCTCTTCTATAATGTAGCAACCATAAAACTTTTAGGTACTAAAAATTAACTAGAAGCCTTCAAATGAGCACTCAAAGTTTGAATTTTTCAATGCGATAAAATATTAACGTTCCGTCTTCCATCTAAATTCAACTTGCTTCTGAGGTTTGCTTTGTATTGGTGCTCTCAAGATATTTTCCTTTACAAATTGGAGCGTAGAATGCACATACAAATTCAGCTGGTGCTTTTAGAACTCTGCATCGTTCCTAAATCGAGACGTCCGTAAAGGAGTATTTGAAATGTTATATTTATTTTGTCGAATTTAATTTCACATTCATGGAATCACAGAATAGTGTTACTTACCATAATTTAATATTTATTCACTTTGTCGAACGCAGGCCGTATGAATTTGTGCGTATGTATTCACTGTTTGGAATCAATTTCGTTTTATGGCCGCAGCATTCCATTTTAAATTATATTTATTACCGGAATTATTTGCCCCCTAAATTTCCAAATAAAAACTGTTAAATGGAATGATTTGGTACAAAGTATATTTAATCGATACGCAAAAGTATATAACTTTTCACATTAGGAAAAAATAAAATATATTACTTTGTTAATTATTTTAACTATGTACTTGTTCACAACCTAGTATTTATCAAATTAAAATTATTTGATCACTTTAGAATAATTATATTGTGATAGATATTTTCCTGTTTCAATAAATATACATGGTGCCCGGAAAGTAATGGCACCCGGCTTAAATATAGCTTTCTGAGATCAAATAGAATCTATTTAGACTAACTTAGCTTAGTAAAAAAGTGCCTAGTTTAGAAGTTACAGGGCTTCAAAAATAAAAAAAATTGTTTGTGGGTCAAGCGTATCAGAATAGGACAAACAAAAAAGATACCATAAAAATGAGTTATTATAAAAAAAACTACTAAGAGCGCCCTCTACGATATGCGGCATTACTTGCTCCTTTGCAATGTTTGTACACGTATCTAAAGCATACCTCATAATTATGCCAGTAACAAGAAAACAATTTTCTTTCTTTGAAGCCCTGTAATTTCTAAACGTGGCATCTTTGGACTAAGCTAAGTTTTTCTATTTGATCACAGGGAGCTATGTTTAAGTTGGATTCCATTACTTTCTGGACGCCCTGTATATAAGTTATAGCTTTTATTACTATCGTTAAAATATGAATTTTCAAATGCGATATGCATATCAAGCAAACAGACATGAGCAAGCTATTTTCTGAGATAAATTGAAATGTTTCAAAATCTGATAATAATCACTGTGTGGGTAAATTTCGTCATCTGTTAACGTTAAATAGATAATATAGGCTTTCCTTTGCCGTTTTATTGGTGACAATAAATATTTCTTGATATAATTTAATTTAATTTAATTAGAGCAATCCCTACAACCTATTTCAATATAATGCATTTAATACTATAACACTATACAAAAAAGATAATTATTGTAACATATAGGTACTTGGTATGATAAGAACTCTGGATAGTAATTAGTTAAAAATTGTAATATTATTTAAGTAGGTTATTTTTGATGCAACTAATCGTTTTTTCTGTGCACCTAATATCTTCATACACGATGTTAGAGATGTAACTTTAAAAAACTAATTTTAAGTACAAGTGCCAACCATTACTGGTTAACAGTTCATTATGCACCAATTTACTTTTTCTCTGCATCCTTAACAAAATAGTTAAATTTTCACACATGTACAGAAAGGAAATACAATTTTAAATCATTTCAATGCCAAAACTATATCTCAGTTTTGTGTAGATCAAAATAAAATAATAAAAGCTAAGTGTGAAGTTGTTTTCCAGCACTGAGAAGAAAACTTTAAGTCTCGAATTATTTTAACCTTACTACCGACCTACACTATTCTTACTTACCAACTTACACAGCTTTACGTCCGCACAATAAATTTTAAACAACTTAGTTCGTCTTAATTTCTTGGTCAAGGTATTCGTATTTCTATTTATGAAAAAATAGAGAATATGTTCCTTAATTTAAAAACATGAAATATTTTATTTGTGTTTTATTTCCCCCATAATTTAATATTAAAACATCGATTTTCCTTAGATCTTCTGATTTTTTGGTTTGTGCTGCACTTAGTTACTTTATTGAGCAGGAAATAACGACTAAGAATTGGGTTGGTTTGTAGGCTTCCATAGTAGTTGAGCAATTTCCGGGCTGGTTGCAATGTCATCTGTTTAGGTTAACACGGAAAGAAAATCGATAAGATTGTAGCGCGAAAATTGCGTTAAATATTGTGATATATTTGTATATGTCTGTATAAATGAGTGAGTAGTGGTTTTAATAGAATATATTATTCTTCATAAAATTTTATTTTTCGTTCCGCTGTACGATGGCGATATTATCATTATGAATTCCGACGGTGTGCTGAAAATAAAAAAGCAGTTTAGTAAAATCTATAGTTTTATTACATATATTAATACAGGGTGTTTTTTAAGTAGAGGTCAAAAATCCTGGTGCGCATTCTGTGGCCAAAAATAATAGATTTTCTGCATATAAATGTGGAGTCCTAGAACAGCCATTGTCCAGGTACAAACAAAAATTTATCTGTTTTAGAAACTTACCAGTGGAGAAGGTGTCGGTATCATTATTTGTCAAAAATAATACCATCTATAATATTACAAATAAAATAGGTCATCATATGCGCCATTGTATTATCTTCACTTTTTGTTTCTTTACATTTTTTTGTATTCCAAAACAACATTAACAACAAAATTGATTTTTGCACTTGATCAAATAAATCTAGTGCATTTTTACAGTTACAGGGAGGCCATGCAAAACCATAATGATAAGAAGCCTCCATCTTATTTAATATTGTGTAATGTTAAATTAAGCTTATTTTAAAAAAGATTAAGTTTCAATTATCAAATTTTGAAATGGCCCATATGGTTTACATTTATGGCCTTGCAAAAGTAAATGGTACTGAGACTCCAGATCCAAGAATGTTTAGAAGTGTTTTTCCTTTTTCGGAATCAAACTCATTTCAGAGAGATCGTTGGAAATCTTAATGTAAATCATAAATTAGTTTGGTCTGTTCTGAAGCACCAACAGTTATACCCGTATCACATACAAAGGGTTCAAGCTTTACGGTCGCAAGTCTATCCGGCCCGCATACAACTTTGCCACTGGATTTTGCAAAAAATTGAAAAAAATGTTGACTTTACCGGTGGCATATTGTATACCAACTAAGCTAATTTTTTCAGAGATATTATAATAAACATCCACAATAAACACGCTTGGTCTGATGAAAATCCTAATGCCATAATAAAATCAGTTTTCTTTGAATGTATGGGTGGGTATTATTGGAAATTTTCTTATTGGGTCTTACCTTTTACCAAGAACTTTAATCGGGGCATCCTACAGACATTTTCTTGAAAACGTTTTACCTGAACTACTACTACTACTTGACGATGTTCCCTATGCGCTAAGATAATGAATGTGGTTTATGCATGACGGGGCTCCCCCACAAGTTAGTTTGACTGCTCGCGAATTTTTAAATGAAAGATTCAGTAATAACGTGATTCGACGAGGTACTCAAAAACCAGGTCAACCTTGGCCATCTAGATCACCCGATATGAATCCTATTGGTTTTTTGTTTGGGGACTACTCAAGACATTGGTTTTCAAGATTCACATTGAATCTCAGGAGTATTTTCGTCAACAAATTATAGCTGGTTGTAAACGTGGTAAGAGCTACTCCTGGAATTCTGCACGTGTTCGAGCTGCAATTTCAAAAAGATCTGAAACATGTTTTTTGGCTGAAGATGGTTATTTTCAACATTTGTTATAATAAATTACAGTGAAGTAATTCCATTATTAATTAATTATTTTGTTATTATTTTAAGAAATGTAATACGCTTGATCAAATAAATCAGTTTTCTTAATAATCGATTTGGAATGCAGAAAAGTGAAGTTAATAATACAATTGTAAATATTTTTGTTGTATCAATTTGCCCTCACAGGTTTAGCATGGAGTAAAATGGCCATGATGTGCAGATACAGTTTTTTCGATAATCTAAACAAAATCGACGACGCGTCTCTCAAATCATTAAATATTTATTTGATCTACACTGTTCTACAAGAGGGTGCAGAATATAAAAATAACTAAATCTATGTTAAAGAAACACAGCAATAAAACAAACAAAAATCATCTATTTAAATTGTTTGAAATATGATTTACGATCGTCTAGGCTGTAATTAAAAAATCTATTTTCTTGTAATTATTTATAGGTTCTACACATAAAATTTATAGGAGAATTTTGCAGAAAATTTGTTAGCTTTACCTCTAGATTGAACGGTTTTATTTGTCTCGGTCAGATAGGTTCAGGCAACTCATATTTTGCTACATCCGGAGGAGAGCATTTGGACAATGCAGCGCATACGTTTTGAGGGATTAATTGGTCGTTTATGATATTAGTATGTGTTATTGTGTTAAATAGACATTGATATACATTGATATAGGTACTATATACGTATTATGTCAGACCGCTGCTTGAATTGGGTGGTCCAGTGTGGAGTGCTGATCTAGTAAGAGATCAGAAATTATTGTAATTTGTGCAACGTCTTGTTACTCGTCTCGCTTATGGACATATTCGACCATCTTATGAGGAGAGACTACGTCTTGCCCATCTGTCTTCTTTCGCCGAAAGGAAGCTTCGCGGCGATTTAATATTTACATTTCGAGCGCTTAATGATTTATTTAACAACACTTCTGTTGCTTCTTCGCTTTATACCCTGAGTCCGGATAGTCGCTTAAGAGGACATCACCTGAAACTGAGAAAAGAGAGCTTCAAGACATCTGTTCGCCAATCATTTCTACCAAACCGCGTGTTCTCAGTATGGAATTCTCTTCCTCTTTCCGTAGTTACTGCACCCTCCTTCAATGCTTTCAAGAATCGCCTGGATGCTTGGCGGAGCACCTTATACGATCGATGAACATTCTGTTATTTTAACATTCTATTATTTACCATTGTCTTCTTGCTGTTTTTTTATTTTTGATCTTTTTATTTTTTTTTCTTCACTTTAATAATTATTTTATATTTGTCAGGGCTGTACAGGAATCTCCTTAGCCCGGAGCTTCATTTGTAATAATAATAATAATAATAATAATAATAATAATAATAATATTGAATAAAGTTGCAAAATATATTCGTAAAATGAGCGTCGAAAGTACATCATCACCGGAAGTATTGCGTTGCGCCATTGTGTACGAATACAGCATACAGCGCCTATACAAAAATTATGTCACAGTGCCAAATATAAAGTTGTAAAGAATTAATTAAGCTTCTCTATTAAGCTACAAGAATGTATAGAGGGCGTTTAGAAAATGTTAAAGCAGATATTTTGTTTTTTTTACATTTGTTGCATTCAGCGCCTCATTACTATTTCAAATATGTATCTGGTGTATCTGCTCCTACCATTTACGTGATGTATGAGATATTAATAAAATTTTGCTATCTGACCTCACTGCATTAAATCACTTGTTTTATTTTGCAAACATAATAAACAAAAGTAATAAATAAGTATTTTAAAAATGTTTAAGGAGAAAAATTATTGAATTAATAAAAAATAATAAATGTTAAATATCATTATTCATTACTTTTATTTATTGTTTTTCAAATTAAAACAAGTAGTTTAATGTGAATTCAGATGGCATAACTTTATAAATGCCTCAAGTAAAATCCTCTATCTGGACGTAACCAACAGCATTGTCGACGTAATTTTCATTAGCGGATTTATATTCTTAAACAAGTTATGTTTGACAATACTATATGTTCAGCACATTACCGTTAATAATTGTGGTAATGTTAAAAAATAAAAATTTACACTTGCTTGTTTTGACTCCCCTCCGCTACTGAAGTTGGGATTTACACCAATGAAGTTTATAAGCATAAAATTAAATGTCAACTCGTGGCAAATTGTTCGATTCTGCTTACACAAAACCCGCTTCCGTCATCGTGGAATTTGCACAGCATTACCTACACAGTATTTACACTATCTATAACCCAAAAATACATCACATGCACATCACCAACGCCGTAACAATACATGTGTATCTACGGAAACATAAACTGCCTGAACGACGCGTGACGTCACTAATGATATCGCGTTCTCTGCCACGTGGTTTTGTTTTCATTCCATGGCAATTTATTGATGTTAATATTTTAATTATTAATTAATTATTGCAGCCAGGCACATGTTATGTTTGATTACTCTGTAATATACTTCAAACTAAATATAAAATTCAACAACTTCCCCATTGCATAGATATTTGCGACAAAAATTTTCTGTGACCATTTGGAAAGATATAGGTGTCGTTCTCTTCAGAAGTAACTTAGTAATAAAATAAATAAAATAATGGCAATACAAATCGAAATTATGAAAGATGCGTCAAATGAGGGCCAACAGTTAAAAAAATAGTTTAAGCATGCAATTAGCCTCGAGGTAATTTTTAACATTAAAATCTAGTAAATATTTTACTTCTGCTTAATGTTTCAAAATTTAGTAAACATTTTCCAACTGCCAACGCTAAGGTCAATTATTGAAACTAAATACTTTTCTCGTAAAACTTTCCACAGAAATATACGTGAAAACATTTTATTTTACATTAAGCAAATTCATGCCAAAGAGGTTTTTTACCACCCGGAATGTAGCACATAAATTTCATTATGAATAATTCATAATACTACGCTCTATGGGGCTATAACACGGGTATATATACCTACCTCACTTATTTCATTACGCATTGTAACACGTATGTAGTAGCTGTCGCAATTAGGGGACTGAAAAGAGAAAATGTAATGGTAAAGCATAAGTCATACTACCTCTTTTTAAATGTTACTAATTACAACGCCAACTTGATGAACAATGAAGACTTGAAATAATATTTGTAGTCGCGAAACAGACTTTCTTTTGTTAAAAAAAACGAATATTAAAATCCATATGCGTTTTGTTATATAGGTTGTCCAATGTGTACAAATTAATGTTACCTACCCTTTTAAAAACTGTATAAATAAACTTTCCAAAAAATTTTTTGGTTATGTTACTTGAATCTTTTCGCAAATTTTTAATTTTTTTATGATGTGGCATTAAAAAATAAGTCATACAACCCTTAATTTTCACCCTTCTATACAAACCCCTATTTTGTAATACTTAGCCATTTTAGTAATTTAATCATTTTTAACCGTGATCGATAACTGATCGATTATCACTAGATCAGTTATCCCCAGTTCACCCAGTAAACAGCATGGAGTAGAGATGAGAACGAAGCCGACTACCAAAATATTTACTAGAAATAATTCATATGGCAAAATAACGTTTGCCGGGTCACCTAGTATATTATATATATAAAATTCTCGTGTCACAGTATTAGATGCTATACTCCTCGGAAACGGCTTGATCGATTTTAATGAAATGATATATATATGTTCGGTAGGTCTGAGAATCGGTCGTAATCTATTTTTTTTTCAAAAATTTTTTTTATAATTTTTTTTGACAAAATTTTTTATTTTTATTTTTTTATCATGTGGCATTCAAAAATACATACTACCCTTAATTTTCACCCTGTTATCACAAACTCCTATTTTTTAATAGCCATTTAAGTAATTTAATCATTTTCACCCCTGGTCGATAATTGATCGATTATCGGTTATCCCCGCCACGCGTCTACCGGTGTCACTTCTCACCCAGTAAACAGCACGGAGTAGGGATGCGAACAAAGCCGGTCTCCTGTCTCTCTCACACAATAAGTCTTCTCTCACTCCGTACATAGTTTTCAGCCATTATTGTTGTATATGCATCGAGCGTAGTACTGACGTTTACAATTATCATTTTACCTTCTAAGTGTAATTCTCAAGTAAATTTATTATTTGCTGGACCATAATTATTTATTTCTTATTTTATCAATAAATAATAAAATTATTAATTTTAAGTGCAGTTCTCACTATTAGTTAATTAAGTGAAGTACATAACCTGAAAAGTAATCAACTAGTGGTAAGAATTCTATTTATTTATATCGGTAAAGAATAATGTAATTTACCATCGTTCTATGGATTGTATACACTTAACCTGCAAATTAATCTATATATTTACTTTTTTATTCTGATGATCCTAGTCAGCACATTAGAACAAAGTTATGAAATAATTGTATTGTCATCAGTCATTTCAAGCTGATCAGACTTCTTGAAATTGGTGAAAATTACGCTGACAGATTCCGTTACATACATGCAGGTCAAGCTTATAAAAGCGTATTAATTAACAGTTCGCGGTTTCTAGGTTGCCCATTGGTTTCAATATACCTAAAGAGGCCTCTTAAATACCTTTACAATATCGTAAAAAATAAGGAATATAACTTTTTGCAATAATTTTTATTAAAGTCTGCAATTGAATTTAATCTAATTAAAATATGAAAATTATTGTCTTTCCCTAATGTACGAGTAATCTGGCTTTGTTAGTATGAATAAATTATATAGACAAGTAAATTTTAGTCAAAACTTAAAGTATTTCTGGAGTTACTTCTGCACTTCCTAATTCAATTAGGTAAATGTTTTTGAAATTATTCGCTTTGTCTGGAAGGCAAAAGTTAAGTTTGTAGTTAATTAAAATGAAACAACACTGGCTAAATAACTGACAAATATTTCATTCAAGTAAGCACTTTATACTTGATAATATCCTTGCTGAAATGGTAATAATTAAATTAAATAAAACGATATTCGGATTTAATTTCTTATATAATGTTTATAATTATAGTTTTATATTTCTTCATATATTAATATTAATTTAAAGCCTGTGCTAGGAACATTAGCAAAGCAAGAACATACATGGATAATTGGAGATTATTATAGTAAGTTGCTTGTAACCACGAGGTTTTTTGACTTCTTAGCTGAGTTAGCGATTAGCTGACATCATTTCAAACATTGCCACTTTGACGAGGCATTTGTTTAAAGTTATCCCAAGTTTGATAGCTTGCAATCATACAATTTTTATCTGCTGAAGGTTTGCAACCATTTCAAAAAGAGTGGGCTAAAGCTGAGCCGCGACCAGATTCACTGTGTACTAAGTCAACAGAAATCAATATGTCACTTATAGATGGATTGATTACAAAAAATCGTGTGGATTTGAATAATACCACAAAATATTGGTATGATTCTAGGATCTATTCATAGCATTGTACGCAGAGCTTTTTTCTGTTATGTAACAACTTGTTGTTGTTTCAAATAGCTTGAGTGATGCGTGCATCACTTATATTTGACTGTAGAGTTGAAAACAGACTCGTACCGCGCACCAAATCTAGCAACAGTTCTGCTGCTGAATCTCTGTAATGTCTTGAGGAGAAAGGATTTGAGTCGAATCCTCATTTGCGTCCTTGCGACATTGCTTAAGTCAGTCCCATGTAAGTACTTGTTGAGATATCCGTGGCCCGTTACAAGACCCGTAACAATCCTAATGTTGCTTTTGCTAAGCATAATAAAATTTCGGTTGGCGGCAACCCATGGTCGCTCTATAAAAAGCCAAGCCTGACGTAGATCACCCGACCAATCATCCTTTGATCTCTTTTTGATCCAGTCATCAATGGAACTTGCGAGATAGCATTGTGGTACCTTAATATTGGTTCAGGTCCTACAAATTGACTACTTGGCTCTTGTCTAGCCAACATGTCAGCCCTCTCATTTTCAGTACCACACAAAGGTGATTCTGAAGCACAGAAGCGCTCGTAATACCGCCTGGCTGTCGTAATTGAATATGCTGGTTTAATATTCTTTCTGACATTTTCTTGAAAGCAGGCAGAGATAGCAATTACTTGAAACTTGAAAGACCGAGGTGTATTTCTCCATAGACTGGAATAAATTCTCTCTTGATCGCCCTTCATATATTTCTGCATCTAAGCCATGGTCCGTTTTGGACCCATCCCTGAACTAGAAGAGCTCTTTTGAGGCCTAAGCATCAATATAAGCGAGCCAGGCTTCCCTAGACAGAATCTCTACATTAAAATTCCTTTGATATACGTAGGTATGGACTATCTTCTTCCTAACCGATAAGCGCAACCCTTTCAACCACGAAATGCAGTTTTAGAAGAACTGAGAAGCCTGTAAATCATATCGCCCCTGTCGATACACTCAAGTTTTTGAAATTTGTTTAGGCTCAGAGTGATATTGACTCACCGAATTACAGGCCATCATACCACAGCAGCGTAAGTTAAAGAAAACCTAACCACTGCAGTATAATGTCACAAAGTAGCTTTAGGATTAAGCTCACGTATCTTCTTAAACAGCCCCCTGCAAATCCAAAAGGATATAGCGGCTTTTTGCCATTGCTCCCTGAAGCCAACCAATTTTCTATGCTTACGCCCAAATTACAAAATACAGACAAATTGCTGCTGAAGAAACTTGATTATTTTCAACCATCCAGTAAGTTGTAATCAATGCAATGGCAACATTCAAATTCACTACCACCAATGACATTTAAAGCATAATTTTCTGGAGACAGGAATATTTTATTCAATCATGAAGGACTCTTGCTGATAAAGTATTAGAAGTCTAGAATGAATCAATGTAAACCTATAAAATGGAAGTCTTCAGAAAGTTGGTAGAACGAATAATACAAAAACTTCCAAGAAAGCTTTCACTTGATGTTATTCTACATCACTATTCAATAAAAGATATAGAAAATTTTAAAGCAGCTATTCTACATTTCTAGATTTAAACAAAACTAAAAAGAAATAGTACAACGTAATAATCGGATATAATAAAAATGAATGTAAAATATTATATTAAGGTTTAAATTGAACAGATTTTATTTTGAAAAATAGAGTATGACGGGAATGGTTTTTATATTAAATACATTAAAAGATAATATTAATTAAACAAATATATATAAATTAAAGTCTGTTGTAAGATGCAAACAACAAGAAACCGTTTTAAAAACGAACATGAAATTAATTAATACTGAAAGAGTATTAATTTATATCAGCCAAGTTTATGAAAGTATGACCGCCACTAATCCGCTGAGGGTGTGATGTCCCTAAAGCTTGGCTATTTACAAGGCCCTAAACAAACACAGAAAATAAATTAACCTACCCTGTTCATATTTATGTAGCTATAAGATCCCTAATGGTTGGATTCTGATTGAATATTAAATTGTTTGAACTCATGTTGAAAGGGGAAGAAATGATTGGAAGAAATATTAATTTAAATATATATGTAAATTTATACTCGTATTAAAAGTTTAAATATAAAGTTATCAGAAAATTTGGAAGTTGAAATTCATATTCAACCCATAGAAAGAGTACTCATATAAAACCATAATTACAGCATCTATCACACTGATTCAACAACAAAAATATTGGGGTTACTGAATTTTTAATGTTTTGGTCTTATTGCTTGATGAAACTTGTTTTAATTTACGGATTTATATAGCAAGGTTTTTATTAACAAATAAAATTTCAACATCATTTTGCCTCAGAAGATTAGTGGTGGTTAATTTGAATTTTTCCATTGTATTGATGACAACATAGTAAATGATTGAAAATAATGACAGCAGCAAATAATTACCATACTCCTTCTCAAGCCCTCAGATAAATAAACCCATTGCAAACCCAAGTTTGCGCTATAAGCAGATTTTCATTCAATATTAATAGCTGGCCATACACGAGAGAAATTTTTGAAAGATCTGATCTGCCGCAGACCATATCGTTTCGGTTTATATGTGCACTAATGGCCTACGATGTGTAAAGTTGGTGGTCAGATCTTCAGTAGTCCCCTCCCGCCAGATTTTTATCATTCAAAAAACGGCTGCCCTGACTATGCACAATTTCTCTCGAGAATTTTACACTGGAAACAAGTGAAAATGGACACACACAAGATGATTTTTTTACCGATAATTAATCCGTCTAGATATGATATATCTCGTCTGCCGATCTGGCTTGTAAAGGGACTGATCGTTCCGTCGCCACTAACGTAAATATCTAATCCCTAATGTAATTAATACATCTGTTCTGGGAAATGCCAGATCAGTTGGATAATGGTAACATAACTTGAAGTTTCAGGGGATTTGTATAAAATCCTTTTCACAGTTTTCGTGTTGTAAATGTTCAAACAGGAGAAAAAACATAAAGGTTGTATTCGTACTAATACGGTTGAGCGTACTGAAAATAGATATAGAAAAGCAAATACGGCGACGTAGATCCGTAGAAGTAGATGAAAAAATATGTCGATGTAAATAAATATGCACACGTCTTTAGTTCATTGTTGTTCGTTTTCCATGGCTCACCATTGTCATCTCGGAAACTTTAAAATGTAGAGGGTGGCACAAATTAAAAAAAAAGTTGCTCCTTATGATGACCATTAAGATAAACCAAACAAATCCTAGATATGTGCTATACTGCCCTGCTATGACAGGAAGTCGTATCTGAATATACAGAGTTTCAAGATAATAAGAATTTTGTAAAATATGCTAAGCCATCCACGTTATTTTATTAGTAATAATTTTTTTTGCACCTAAGTTTGGAATTTCTGCGAATAAACTCATACGATACATCCTGAATGTTATAATAAGCCAAATTGAGGAAAAAAATCGATTTTTGTTAAATACGACATTTTGTCTTAGTATTTCTATACTAAAATAAATTACCATATTAAGACAAATTCCCGTAAAGTAATTATATTGTTTATAAACATACAAACGATTAATATTAATACATATTATAATTTTAATATGTCATATTTAAATATAATACCTAAAACTATAGAAAAAAAAATTAGTCACTATCAATGGTTGTTTCTTCTGCTACAGGTAGGTCTTGCCAAAATTGTAGTCTGTTTAGTGGACCGATATCAGGTAACTATTGTAATAATTTGGTCTTCCTCTCTTAGTCGATTCCTTTAGGAGCAAATCTGACAGTAGGTTTTGGTAAGGCTCGTTTCAAATGTTTTTCCAGGAGAAAGTTGAGTTCAACTAATTCTCCACCAAATTTAGATTTATAATAAAGATTTTTGGAGCCCCTTGTAAAATGAACTTCAACAAAATTGGCTAAATAAGGTTTGGGCCTAATTTTATTCATTTTGAACCGCGAAGAAAAATCTATAAAATCGTGAAAGTTATTAAGATTCATCTCTACCTCTACCCTGGAATTATTAGATTTTTTTACACACAATTGTAGCGTTGCCGTTCCAAAGGAGGCAAGTGCCAAAATTTGGAAAACGCATATTTGTACATCAATAGGTTGTAATTACCATCGCCGTGTTCCTGTAAAGGGGGCAAGTGCCATGCGTTTATTCTAGCAATGTTTAATACACTTAAAAGATGGTGTTGGGTGTATCTCCAAGGTAATTTTCCTTGAAGATGTGGTAAGTGCCAACAGAATCGAGTCACCATAGTCAATAGTTGTTTGTCATTTGCTTGGCCTATGTGATCTGAGCATTTATGTTTACGTCGTGTACTTATGTTTTATCATATCCATATTGTTGTATATAATAACTGTGGTAGTTAATACAAATACAAACATTTTTAGTAAGCATTACAGAAAAGTATTTAAAAAAGATTTTCCTCACCTATCATTTAAACATCCAAGACAAGACACATGTAAGACTTGTGATTTATTAAATTGCAAATTAAAATCAGGTGAAAATGGAGCAAAGATGAAGTTGGAACTTCATCACAGAAAGGTAGAGAGTGCCTTGTCTTACATGAAAGATGATCATACCACATCTTAGCAGGTGAACTCAAAAACTTGCACAATTTTTATTGATCTACAACAGGTATTATTTTTGCCTACTTTAACCCACAGTGATGTTCTACATGAGGCACCTGTCCTGTTACAATTTTGGGGTACATGTGAGAGGCACAACTAGTGCTTATATGTTCATCTGACATAAGGCTATTGCCAGCAGAGGATATATAAATAATAATAACACAAAATAAATAAATAAATATATAATAATAACATTAATTATGGGCACCTACCCTTTTCTAAAAACATCGATTCCGGGTACTTATCCCTTTTCTAAAAACAATAATTCTGGGCACTTACCCCTTTTCTAAAAACATTAAAGTTTTTATTTTTTTCATAAAAACCCTTATAGCAACGAACTCTAATTGCAGTTACATTTATGATTCCTTACATTCATTAAAGTGGCCAACATGTTAAAGTGCTAAAATTTATTAACATAAAAATTTTATTAAGTTTTTTATCAATATCTCTGATACTTAGTTTTGGCACTTGCCTCCTTTGGGACGTCAAGCCTACAATTTAAAATCCTCAAAATCTAATACCTTCCCTGTTAGCTTCAATGACTTTTCCACCTGATGGTGGAAAGAGTCTGCGGACATGAAAGTATGACCAGTTTGCAGATACTTGACTTTCAATAAGTTTAAATTTACTGATGAGTTAATTACATAAACAAAAAAACTGTAGAGGGACCAATTCTTGTTTTGGGAGGCGCAATTATCTAGCCAAATTGTTATTTCTTTGGCGTCACGGTGAAACAATAAGAAATTGTAAAATTGTGAACATTTCACAACGTGGTAACAAAAACAGAGCAATCAACGCTAAATGGAAGAGAAAACCACTTCTAGAATACAATAGAATTCTAACCTCACTTTTATAATGTTGTGTCCTATGTGTCACTGCCTACTGCGAGATACCAAGTCCAAATGTCGTAACTAACATATTTTATTGCAGATAAGACAAACTGACTTAGTAATAGTAGATACGACTTTTTGACCTGGTAAACGGCGAATTTTTGCAGATACGACAAAAAAATATTACTTCCAATCACTATTTCTAATACAGATACGACTTCCAGACCTTGTCTACATAATAGAGAGTGTCGACTTCCTGTCTTAGCAGGGCAGTATAGTTTCTGAAATATTGTGAGAGAACTGAAAATAGCGATTGTAGAAAATTATTATTTCACAACAGAAAGAGCTATAAAATGTTTCGATTTGAGCCCTCCCTGACGAGATAAGTGCTTCTAAATAATTGAAAAAATTTCGGTTTTCATTATTTTTCTCAAAAACGGTTAAACTTATAAATCTGAAAATCGGTGACTACATTTAGTTAATTAAGTGACATTGTTGAGTATGATTTTTATTTTTACCAAATGCCTACAAGGGTGGCAACCACCAACCTCTGTTGTTTTTTTAATTATAACTTTTTTTTCTAAACGTTTCTCGATATGAAAAAATTACGAAAAATAGAACAATCAATTTGCAAAATTTTCCCCTCTTAGTATTTTTATGCAAAGACACCCGTTTTCTTTTAAAAAAATAAAATCCACATACGTACATATCCCCGGGTGTGGAATATGCAAGCAAAATAATTCATATTAAACGTAGTAGGCTGCTGTCACTTTGATGGTTTTATTGTTTGGATTGTCATTAACAATTAATATCAGATATCTACCACCACATTAGCTATTCTGTTAATTTTTAATACAATTATGAATTTTCAATATTTTCAACGAAATCAAAAATTTCCGTCAGGTACTGCGCAGTGTAAATATAAATTTTTTACGAAGAGTTCAGTTATGTGACCGACATCTGGGAATGCATTTTGAACACCACGTGTAAACATTTAATGTAGGTTCATTTCTATGTATTTACAACAACAAATATTAGTCAGTGTTTTTTACCGACTGCCACATTGGCTACCATATTTAAACAGTTTGCATTTCGCACTTTCCAATTTACTACTCCAATGAGTTTACCACTTGATAAAAATGATTCAAATTTGGCACATATGTCAAAATTTAAAGCCACCAGCCTACGTATTTACAGATAATTAGGCCAGATTATCATACAGAATTACACGATTCCACAGCGTGGGAAACTGTTAAAGTGAATTATGAAATTACTCTAACTGATAATGCCAATGACACCCAATTATTTGTGGTCCAGACGGGATGGCATGAACCTTTAAAACTTTTGGTTCATATCGTAGTAGACGATGCTACTAACCATAATACGCATGAAACTATTTCTCTGTTAAGAGAAAGATTTTTGTGATTTTGGAAGGTGGTGATACTTGCTAACCAACTACAATTTAACGACGTTGTATTTTTTCGTATACGGTTATCTAAGCGAGAATTTATGCGAATGCACTTCAAATAGATGCAGATTTAATAAATAACATAATATATCAACTGTGGAGGCACTTTCTTCCTTAACCGCTGAGATTTATAAAAGTATGAATACGGCAATTTGAACAATAAGTCACAGTTTGTAAAAGTTGAATACACCCAGTTCACCGAGAATAGTTAAGGTAGGCGTCCAATAGGCGGGTCGGATCGGATATACTTTCAAATGGAACGCACTTCTATTTGAAAGTATGATAAGCGGATTTTTGCGTTGCGATGCGTCCCGACCCGACGCGTCTAGTGGGCGCTTACCTTTAGAGTACGTAGTACCACAAAGTGCTGTCATCGCGCCTATATTGTATTTAGATATATCAATAGCATAGTTGCATGTGAGAGTTCAGTATTAATCAATAGCTTCACGGATTATACTGCAATATTCTACTCGGCAAAGACCTAGAACGATTTGCGAGATAAAGTATAGAATTATATTAGTCATATTTTCTATTGGTTTAGTCATAAACAATTAACTATAAGCTATGACAAAAACTAAACTTGTACTGGTCGCTTGCTAAAAAAATAAATGATCAAACTTACATTTCAAAATGTACCAAATATAGGATATATATGCAACAAGAAATAATTTAGAAGTTACTATTGACAGATACTTAAGGTGGGATATTTGGGCCAAAGCTGTTTAGTCTGCAAATTTAGATATTTCAGAAACTTTCTTTTTCATAATCATCATCATCATTATCATTATTATTATTGTCATTGTCATTATCAATATCATTGCCATTGCCATTACCATTGTCATTGTCATTAATATTGGCATTGCATATGTCATAATTCTGCACTTACATGTTTACAAAAAGTTGCAAATTAATAAAAGCAGCCTTATTTCTTATTTGATATATCCCGTAATTTCGTCAGAAGAACTGTAACTAAAATTGGTAAACTAACACAAACGTTTTTGGTTTTTGTCCGTTTTGAACTCGTCAGTTATTCACACTTCTTGTTTAAATATCCCCACAAAAAGAAGTCAGGAGATCATGGCGACCGTGATACCGGTCCTACTTGTTCAATCCATCGTACCCCTTGAACTTTATTAAGATACTCCCGAACATTTTGTCGAAAATGAGGGGAAGCATTATAGTGCAGGTACCACATTTGGAGTTGAGCAGCTAAGGGCACATCTTTCAGAAGTCCAGGAAGATCATTTCGAAGGAACTCGAAATACTAAACCTCATCCATTAGATTTCGTAATATGAATAGTTTAATCAAGCGATCATCGACAATTCCTGGCCCTGATCATCGAATCGCGTGAGGATTTTCAAATTTCCAAACATAAGTATTATAAATGTTATACATCTCATTCCATGCAAAAATAGTTTCATCTGTAACTAACACGTCAGCTGAACATCTATGATTTTGAGCATTTTGTTCCAGCAACCATTCACAGAATCTAATTCGAAAGGGATAATCCCTTGTTATTAACTCTTGGACACGTTGTACATGGTACGATATAATTGAGCCTTGTGTATGATACCACACTGTTGATTGTGAGTGGTCGCGCGGTTTAATGCGTCAGTACTTGAATCGAGGTGACTAGATCGCTGTGGGTTCGACCCCCGCAGCCGGTAGGCCGTATATAAGCTATATTCGTGGAGAGGACTGGTACCCTCTCTGCGGGTATGGTAGGGTGGAAGAATATTGGCTTGGGTCAATGTGAGAGATTGATGCCGGTTGATATTTGACTACCCCCCTAATTAATGAGGTTTTCCAGGTTTTCCTCATTCCTGCACTGAATAGTGGTTAGGGCCTACCAACGTAAGTCGTTCCTGGGCACAAATGCGGCCTGCTTATTATGTCGCCCCCTCTCCCGCACAAGTCTTCGACTTTTGGGCTAATCCGCGTAATTAGAATGAGGGGTACAGATATTATTGTAACCTCTAAATTGCATTAGCGTAGAAACACGTCACGTAGACAAACAAACTTTATTGTCACTTTTGATTATACAAGAAATATCCTTCGTACGAATTTCACAACTGTCAACGCTTTACTTTGAAGTTTGTCAATCGCTTTCGACTGCTCAATACAAACTGACTGTGACGGCTAAACCGATCTGCTTATATAGGTTTTTAGAGTTCTCGAAGTTTCTGTGATCTCGAGAACGTGTTGAGAAACAAATGGAATATAGCCTGGAATATTCCGGAAAACGTCAAAATAAAGGTATTACAAAAATTATAAATTTTAACGTAAACATGAACATAATTAACAACCTAAAAAGATAGGTGAGCTTCCGTAACATTATTATTATTATTCTGAGATTCTCCTCAACAATATCTAAAATGTGTGCCTCAGCTACTGCAATACGCCATGAACCTCCATCTCTTCGGTTGCAAATTTCACGTGTCACACCCACGTTGCATTACCGCGGTAAAAGGAGCTACATTTGGCACATGTCTAATGGGAAATCGTTCTGCAAACATACGAGAAGCTTCTAAAGCATTTTGTAATCGGATTTCATAATTCGGAATCGCCTGTATTTGGATGACGCTAAAGACTACAGTAGCCCAGACTTGTAAAGGTTAAAAATACTACAACTTCAATAATTTTTTTCTCGAAAATTATAAGGATTTTACAACAAATTTTTTACGATATTGACTTATTGATTTTTCAAGACGCATCTATTCCCCTTTTTTATTGATAAGTTGTGAATCACCCTGTATTCCTAGTTTCTCATTCCCATTGGAAATATACGATTTCTCTCCTAATTTTTAAGGTTTTGTGTTATCTAACCTTAGTACTAATATCGATTAATCCCAGGCGTCGTGATTAATAGATTTCTGCGGTGGATATGAATCATTAAGCGCTAAATGAGTGAGCTAAATTTCGTTAACGTGTCCGACGGCACTGCACGCCGGATGTATAATTGAGTGCACGAACAGTGACGGCAAACAAGATAGATTAGCGAGTACCGAATGAAAAATTATAGCTAAAATATTGATATTAACTACATGCGCGCAATTTTAATACTGTCCGAGGGACAGCAAATCCGAGGTAGGGCGGAATTATTTCCTGAATGGGGTGTGAAACAAAACACTGAATGCGGCTTAAACAAATGCCAAAAACGCGATGTGAGTTAATGAATCCACTGCGAACCTACACCGAGAAAAACATTAACTACGTTATCTCAAGCGGTACGACTCTAATCGACTTATAATTAATCAAGTTTAATATCCAGTTTTTTTATTGATATGAGTATTTGTGCTATCTGAAAAAAAAAACATTTAACAACTTCTTGCAACAAAAGTATCAGTTAAAGAATTCATTTTACAAGTTAAGTAATGTAACCAGCAGTAAAGTTTACACAAAATAAATATATATGTTGTATCACTCTCTAACACGCCCCTCTCTACCATTTCCGCTCTCCTCAGCCGTCTCGGAGACCGTTCGGTACCCAGATACCTACACGGTGGCCGACGCTAGAACTGTAATGTGTTGTGTGCTATCGATATATTTTTTTTTAAATATTTAAATAAACATTTTATTGCAAATTTTCCTCATGGTTATTTTATTTTTTATATAGTAGAGTACGTATATATTTTATTTTAAAATTTACAAGTTAATATTTACGAATTCCAAGACAGCTAACAAAATACTTATAAACTTTATACATTTACCTATAATCGTTTTATAATATTTATATTTATTACATTACAAATATTTTATTTATACAATAAGCAGTCTTACATCACACTTTTGGAATATCCGTCTTATATAAATATATTCCAATTGCAATGAAACTACTTTTTTAAGTCCCTCGTAATTTTTTGATGCAATATTTATGTGCGACGGTACGGCTTTGATCTCCAAACATCAAAGTGCAGACAGAGAGTGGTATAACATATTTATTAAGAAAACTTTGCTTTAACAAGCGCCAAGCGTCAGATAATGAATCCACTGCGAATCTACACCGAGAAAAACTTTTTTATTTAAATGGGTATTTATGCTATCTGAAAAAAAACATTTAACTTCATGCACCAAAAGTATCATGTAATTTAAAGCATACAAATATTTGTTGCATTATTTTGGAAAATAAAGTTTTTACAAAGTTCTATAAAAATAAAACTTTGAGAACGTGTATAGTGTTTGTTCAAATTTCACACATAAGGGTTCTGTAAATAAAAAAATCGCTAAACGTTTCTATTGAATTTCGGGGGTATAAAAAATCATAGCAGGTCTTTGATCGCCATCTTAAATGCCGTGGTAGGGTCAGAGGAAGCGGATTTCGATGTCATTTAAAATAAAAAAATATATATTTTGATTATCTTGAAGAATAAAGATTTTACGGATTTGTACACAAATAAAAGTAGACACTCTGTATAGGTATGACAGAAATGGATAGCAGAGGTATGCCTTGTCTATGACAGTGTTACCAACAGTAGCATAATTATGTTACAACAGTCTATTTGTGCTGTTCGTAGCAGCATTATAGACAGTGGAGTATAACGAACTAGCCTACTAATATCACAGAATATATATATTTTCTGTGCTAATATACATATATAATTTGACTGAAATCTCTTTTTTATAATCTGTTGGTCGAGTCACGGGTTAATGATTAATTTTGCTATTTGAGTAGCTATCAGTGGTTAAAATAACAGGTAGGTAAAGATAAAAGAATGTAGCTCAAACGCAGAAAACAAAAGAATTGAACAACCTAATTTGGTTTGCAAATAATGCAAATTATGTAATAAGAAAATGGATAATTATAAAAATAAGTTAGTTGTAAATCAGGCGACGATAATAATGCTCCCTAATGATCTGTGTTATGTGCATATTTTTTCCATATTAATAATAATAATAATATCTCTACTCCTCATTCTAATCACGAGGATTAGCCCAGAAGTCGAAGACTTGTGCGGGAGATGGGGCGGCATATTATTATTAAGCAGGCCGCATTTGCGCCCAGGAACGACTTATGTTGGTAGGCCCTAACCACCATTCCGTGCAGGAATGAGGGAAACCTGGAAAACCTCATTAATTAGGGGGGTTGTCAAATGCCAACCGGTATCAATCTCTCACATTGACCCAAGTCAACATTCTTCCACCCTACCATACCCGCAGAGAGGGTGCCAATCTCTCCACGAATATAGCTTATATACGGTCTACCAGCTGCAGGGGTCGAACCCGCAGCGATCCAGTCACCTCGATTCAAGTACTGACGCCTTAAACCGCGCGACCACTGACCGATATATTGTATCAGTACTTCCATCGACGTAACCAGTCCGCTGTGGGATCGAATCCCGCGGCCGGTAAACCGTAGATCAACTATATTCGAGGAGAGGACTGGCGCCCTCTCTGCAAGTATGGTAGGTTGGAATAATGTTTTCTTAGGTCAATGTGAGAGATTGATACCAATTGACGTTTTACAACCCACTATATTAATGAGGTTTTCCAGATTTCCTTCATTTTTGCATTGAATGGTGGTTAGGGCCTACAAATGCGGCCTGCTTAATAATAATTTGCCGTTCCCTATCCCACACAAGTCTCCGACTTATAGGCTAATCCTCGGAATTAGAATGAGGGTAGAGATATTACTATTATATTATACAGGGTGTCCCAAAATAGAAGGCCATACCATTAACCACATATTCTTTGGACAAAAATAATGCGCTTTCCTTATGACAATTTTTATTTGGGCGTCCCTGTTTCAATATATATTACATCTTCTATAAAAATATTAATATTTTTCTTTTCTACTGAAACTTCAGTATAGCATAATAATATTCTATGTAGCATAGTTTTTGCAAATCTTATGACAGTATTAAAACTTTTTGAGTTGGCGACACTGCTCTGTGAGATTGCAGCAGAGACAGTTAATATAGTTTGCCATATTATACGGTTGTTTCGTGGTTCCTTTTCTGTTATCAATATATTATATTTGATATTTACAATTTCACTCCACTGTAATTAAAATTATATTGTCGTTTCTGATGCGTTTTAGACAAGTTTCAGATGTGTGCACTGTTACTGTGTAATGATGTAATGTGAAATAACAATACCCAGAGCCTCAAGGACCACCGAAGAACAGGAAAACGTAGGGAATATGCTAACGATATTATTAATAATTCAATAAATAACCGCGTTTTTTCAACATTGGCGAAAATGGATATTTAGATTTAAAAAGTTGTCGCGAGATTTTTAATATTTCATAATAAAATTACTCATTGTATGAATGATGCACGAAAATAGATATTAAAAATTAATTAATTTGAAAGTTCCGCCAAATCGTCAAAAAGTTTTATTTCAAATTAATGTTTTCGCCTAACAAAGTAGAGCAATTTTAAATAACTCTGTATTTTTCTGATTTACAAGTTTCCAAAAAATGTTAACTATTTAGTTCATATTTGGAACAGTCTCCACCTGCTTGTCTCATTAATTTAAAAAGTCACAAGTCGCCACTATTAACCAGATATTTCGCAGATGATTTTTCGAAATTTTACTATAAAGACTGTAACAAATTTAGCACGCCCTGTTTATAAAAAAACTGTAATTGTTAAAAATTACATCAAGGCACAGGTTGCTGGGGGAGGTAGATTGGATTTTGTTTGCTTGCTTTTTTCTTTTAAGAGTTTTTGAGAAGAATAATGCATATCAGGTATTCGCAGGCACGTGCAGTTCCGAAATATTTATAAAATATTATCTAAAGGTTTCTCTAGAAATAAAAGCAGTGAAGGCAGCATCCGCGCAGCAAAGGCAAAGTGATCAGCCGGAAACATCTCAGAATATCATAACTGTCAAAAGGGATAAGTCTAAAGCAGTGCTACTTTGCAGAACCCGTGCATATCATTCCAGAACCAGATGTGATATTGTGGGACGACGCTAGTGTCAGGTGTGGTTATAGGTATTATTATTGTTATCAGAATAAATAACGTAATCAAAAAGCAACAAAATTTAATGGTTGTAAACATAACAAAAAAATTACATATTAGGACATATACAATTTAGGGTAAGTGCTGCAAATGTACACGCTGTCCCAATTTCATTGTAATTGCAAATTACCTCGGAAGCTATAATAGATAGAAGGATGCGGTTTTCACAACACTGGGCTACTTTTTTGAGAAACTTAAGATGTCACAATCAGAATTTTAATAGACCTCTTTCGTTTTTAGATACAAGGAAAAATTTAAAAAACTAATTGTAAGAGATTCTTTTTTTACGTTGAATTGAGTCGCGTACTTGTAATTTCTGTACAGGGTCTCTTTTAAAATATGACTCACATATACATTTTTTTAAATGAAACATTCTGTGTATTTTTATGCAATTCAATTGCATTATGTTTTTTTCTTTATAATGATATTATAACACTTTCTGGGCTATTTTGCCGTGGTTGATGCTTAACTGCAAACGTTTCGTTTTACTTAACAGATGGCATCTACAGTGCTTCTCGTCTTTTTCAGCGCCGGCTGAATGTTTACCTCGACATCTAAGCTGAGCTTTTATACTAGTCGCTGGGTCAGGATTGGTTAGTTCAGAGTTTAGGTTGTAGTTCTATGTTACCGATATCTTTTTCAGGTACGTTGTTTGTTGTTACGCAAAAGCATCCAAGTATGACTAATATTCAATCCGTTGTCTCTGTTCATGTTGTTCGGGTATTGAAGAATCTCCAAAGTCTCTCTTCGTGCTAGATTGTAATACCCATTGGTACGAACCAGCACTCTATGTCCTCGAATGAGACTCTATATCCCTCTTTCCAAGCATGTTCAGCAATGATGGATTTTCAGGCTGGTATAACCGTACATGACTTTCGTGTTCTTTTTCCCTTGTTTCTATAGTTTGTTTGAACATTTCCACGTATACTTTGTCACCATGCATGGCACCACATTGATCTGTCAGATTGCTGAGTTGCTAACTTACCCGCACGCCGTAACATTGTGGATGTTCGGTAAAGTGGTGGTTGTAGTGACTTCTTGGGCCTTGCTGTTTGCTCACGCCGAAGTCTAATGGCTCTATCAATGTCCTTCTTACAGTATCCATTTTCTAGGAACACATATCGTAGCGAGTCAATTTCTTCCTGTCGATGATCCTCATCAGCGAACATTAATGCACGGTAAACTAGGATCTTCATGACTGAGCATTTTTATGCCGGATGATGGTTAGACTTTGTCTAGAGATACCTAGTAGTACGTGTCTTCTTTCTGTAGATACCGTGTCTCAAGACGCCGAAGGTCTTCATTTACCAGAATGCCTAGGAACAGTAAGATTTTGTCTTGCTCCACGTCTATGGTAAAGTTGATCTTGTTGTGTTTCTGGTTGATATGTTCCAAAAATTCTTGTAGGCAGTCTATTCCATGCAGCCAAACGATGAAAGTGTCGTCCTTGTATCTAAGCCAGCACTTAGGTTTCTTAGAAGCGCTTCTTTTTCAAAGTTCTCCATAAAAAATTGCCACTACAGAACTCAATGGACTACCCATCGCGAAACAATCCCAGTCGAATTATGTGGAAGTCAGGCACCTTAAATAAAGCGATAACTTCAGCAGTGAAGTGGCCGTCCAACGTTGGAACGTTGGTGAAAAGCGACTCCACATCGAAGGTAACCAAGATGTCCTGGGGATGGATTGTCATTGAGCTAATGATGCCCACAAAATGTGCCGAGTTTCTTACATGATGTTCGAACTGTCATTGTATTGTATTTGGTACCATGAAGTGTCTGGGACAGAGTATACTTGTGAATGTCCAATCGAATGTAGAAACCAGAGAAAAAGAACACGAAAGGCATGTACGGTTATACCAACCTGTAAAATCTGCCATTGCTGAACATGCTTGGCAAGAGAGACACAGAATCTCATTAGAGCACACTAGAGTTCTGATTACTAACAATAGATACGTACCATTCTTCAGTACCTGAGCAACATGAACAGTGACCAAGGATTGAAGATTAGTTGTACTTGAATATCTTTGCTTAATAAGAAACAAGTGAACCGGAGCGTACCTGAACCAGATATCCGTAACTGAAGGAAAGTATGGCGAAACATCTGAAGTTAAGCATCGACTACGGCAAAACAGCCCAGAACATGTACATTATTCAATTGACACCGGCCGAGAAAACCTACGAACAATATTAAAACAGTTACCTACTACTTTATATTTCAGAAATTGTCAAAAAAATTAAATTAATAAAACTGATGTTGCGTGGTGGCCATGCATTTGTATATAACTATTCAAAAATAGAAAATAAATTATTGCAATTAAATTACAAAAATATACTGGGTGTTTCATTAAATAATATAAATGTTGGAGTGATATTTTAAAAGAAGCATTACAAGAAAATATATATACGATAAATATTATTAAGAGCTGGTCTCCATAATGATGTAAGCAAAAATGACTGAAAAACAAGACAGAATTTTAATAAAGAAAATTTATAGCCTGAATTGCTTTAAATTGATCAAATAAAGTATCTGATTATAATAAACTGGCATGTCATTGGCTGTATTGTTTATATTATAATACATTAACACATCATTTATTAGTTTACGTGAAACCAGCATTACTGATATCAAATCCTTTTCTCAGTGTAAGTAGAGGGATATATGTCTGGTATACTGTAGAGTCTGATATTTGTAGAATATTCAGTTTATTTTTTAAGCAAAGCAAATCCAGTGCCGAGTAAAGGCACTACAGCGAATTATTCTGTCAGTTATTTTAATAACCGCATCTAAATGGACTTGTTTAGGTTTTGCGAAATAATTTCATTCATTTTTCAGTTCTCTCAACGCGAGTTATATACCACAAATATGAAGTTTAGTTAAATCCAACGCTCATATTAAACTAATTTCGTTCTTGTGCTATGCGAAAGTCCTGAAAAATTGATGTGTTATTTCAACTATAGCAGTCTATATTGTCCAATACTTACATCCATTGATATTCAGATTTGAATAATATACATACATCCAAGTATCATGACACATAAAACGGAATAGATACATGAATAATTATCATATTAGTTTCACTTTAAAGGTTTTTTCAACGTTCTACATACAAACTTTTGTTTTGTACTTTGCAGGTGGGATGTGTTAACATTCGTATTATTTGCTAAAAGCTAGATTATTCAGTTATTAAATGTCTAAAATTATTTGTATTTGAAGAAAACACTATTTTAAGAATACGACGCCTTTTTAATAACCTTTCTGCAGTACCAATACAACCGCACTAATTTTATGTGAATGAAGCTTTAGACTGACAGCTGATTTCAATAATAATTCTTTGATCTACTAAAACGAAAGGAAAAATCTTTGTAAATACAATATTGCTTTTAAGAATTAGGAGCAACATTAATATCTGTCGTCGCTTTATCCTACGTTTCACAGTGGAATAGTAAGCAGAATAAATCCAAGCAGTCTTGGATCTCTTTAGAAATATGATCCATTAATATCATTTACCTATGAAAATATGAAGTAGTTACTATATAATTAGATTTTTTTCATATTTGTTATAGTTTCAAAACGGTATAATTAATAAGAACATAATTTTAATTTCCTCTCAAAATTATACGGTGATATTGTTTCATATAGACATGTACGTACATGGTCGTATTTTCGTGAAAATTTCACACCTATAGCCAATCAGAGACTCGTTTTTTGTTTAGTTACCATGGACACCAAAATATTTCCGGAAATATTCATCCTCCAGGATACCCTGAACTATATTAACAAGTGGAAATATTTATGTCAAAATAATGACACATGGCATAGACATCTCTTTGTATTTTGTGGCACTAAATTTTCAACTGCTTTTCTAATATTGTATTGATTTTCTTTTCCAAAACGCGACATTTTTACTCAACACTTCACTCGACTTTATAATGACAAAAAATAGCGTGGTAAAATTGTTGGCATTTCACTAAACATTCATGGCCAACCTTACCTTTTCCATGTCTCTAAATAATCTTATTGTCAAATACAATGTATTGATTAATTCTTTAGGTGTGAAATTTTCTTACTGAATCACCCACGTGCTTGAATTAATAACCGGAAATTTTTCCTCATTCACGAATATTTTGAGAAAATTATTCCTCGTCTTCGACTTGGGATAATTTTCAAAATATTCGTGACCTCGAAAAAATTTCCAGGAATAATCCAAGCACTAGGGAGATTACAACTGACAATTTTTGCTATCAATTTATTTCTATAACATTAAAATGGCGTCGGTAAAAATGTACATTCCATTATTCTAAGTTGCACATGCATTTTAGTTTTACCCTACATATTTGTGGTATTCAGTACTAGAATTGAACTTCAAGTACAGTAATTTCGAGGTTCTGCAATTGAGAGTTTCTTAATAATGTCTGCCTCACTGGGTTAATTATTGTCAGCGAAATCGATACAGAGGAGGATACTATTTCCGCCAGTGTGGCTTTCAAAGTTATTTATGTCGAGTTGTCACCAGCGTCGTTGATCTTGGAAAAAATATAAAAGTGGTGTAATATAGAGGTACGTATTATAAGATTAGGGTACCATACTATCAACTACCAGATGTTTCCTTTTTAGGGTTTCATTATGCATCACTATAAATGAATTTGAAATCCGATGATCTATTAGTTTATTTTATATTAAGTCAAAGGTTTGTCGATTTACACCGCTTTAAAAGAAAAAAAAAATATGAACAAAATGCCAATTTACCTAACGGGAAACACAATATTGTAGCACAGGGAGTAGCACCTACCTTACTGATATTTACCTCTGGATTAATATTTGGAGAGGTTTCAAAATTGTTGAATCATTTTCTGTTTTTTTACTTGTTTATATTAAAACTTGTTGTTTTAAACTTCTTGTGTTGTTGGGGTCTTAAATTCTGTTAATACTAATAGCAAGAATATTAACAGTAATCGACGACGTTTGCACAAAATAATTAATACTATTTTAAACCCTAACCTAAAATAACCCTAGATATTTACAGTATTGTATACAAAATTCTTGACTCTCGACCCTTAGTATAATAGCATAATATTCTAAGCTTTGACCAGTGGTATTTGATGTTTGTAAAGTATGCAACTAGTAATGCAAAATTCTAGGTTATGATTCAGTTTAAATAAAACTAATTTTTAGTTTTAAAAGTTTTATAGTAATTAAATAAAGGAATTTATGATGGGTACGTATATATTTCCCTATAACATGGTTTGCCCTATGCTAGTGCTGTTTGTTTCTCTACAATGGAGGGCTCAACAGATACAAGATTTTATAACCAAAGACTGGTGCAGGTGCATTTAGAATTTTCTATTAGCAGGTATGCATTGTATTAAATTTAAATTTTCTTAGAATAAATATTTATTTTATTTAACTCGGACTGTGTATTCTATTATTAGATAATTCTGACGGACGTGTAATGAGTGAAAATGTAGTTTTCACAGAGTACAATGAAGGAACGAAGAACGAATGCAAATTACTGCAGCTAACTGGATTTACTACTATCTATCAAGTACTTAGTATTAATATTAATAATAAAAAATATTTTCGTCGTTTAAACCACAAACCTAGAAAAAATATAGACTGTGCCAGTGTCATATTGCCGGCAACCGCTAATTCATGGCTGCCCTAAAAGGTCCAAATCGCTAAAACTTGGTTTTTATCCCAATTTACGTTTGTTGTATTGTAGCTTGAAGCTCAATTGTTTACTGTGATTGGTCACATTCATGTCACATTCTTTAATGACATTTAAAATGACGGCAAGTTAGTTAATTTCAGATTGCAATGCAGCCATAATATTTACACAACCGCCAACATAAAGCAAATGAAATATCCATTTTCTGGACCGTAGGTCCCTAGAAAACGCGGCACCTGTCACGTGACCTATATCATGAACCGACGCCGTCTATATTTTTTCTAGGTTTGTGGTTTAAACAGTTGACTGCTGTAAAACATGACTGCATGGTAGTTGACATATCTAAGACATCTCGGACGATGACTGTCATAAGCATCGATTTTCCGGGGTTTTTGTCCCATTTTTTAAACATCAAGCTAGAATTCAGAAATAAATGTTTTATTGTCTTTTAGGCCTTCCTTTCTGGATGAGGAGTTAACTATCTGTTAGCTTAATGTCTTTGACCTAATTTTAAACAATATGAATAAATATTTTTAAGAAATATTCCTAATTTATACTAATAAATCAATTTTATCTTCGAATAAATTTTATCATATTGATAATTGATAATATAATTTTGACTTGAGACTTTTAAAGTAATTAGAGCAGAATTATTTATTTTACTACAATCACTTATATTTATTTTTATTACTAAAGTATTTTAATGATGAATATTAGTTTAGTCAGAGGAAATGTCAACATCCATACCTTTCGACTAACACCAGCTTTCCAGTTCAGTGTTACAAATCTTTGTTTGTATCAACATTAATTCTGTTAGAAGAAGCCGAGCCTATCTACGTCTACAGTAAACAAAACAGGTAGTCATGTATTAATACAGAGTGTCCAATATTTCGTGGCATGGAGCTAGCACAGATCAGAGGGTTGCTTTGTTTGGTCGCTAGAAGGTGCTCCAACCTAGGCAGAAGGTTATTCGGTTTGAACATTTTTTGAAAGCTAGAAAATCAGATGCATCTATTTACTAGTAGGTGTTGCTAGTATAGTACCTACTTTTAATTGCTGACGTTAAATGAACAATTTGTTGAAATATTTGCTTCTACACTAGTTTTTATTATTCCGGGATGTTCTACAGACTGCCACCATACATAGGACGAATATTTCGGTCTGCTTTGATATATAGGATGTATAAAAGACGTTTAATAATAATAATCATTTATTGCCCAACAGATACAAGATCCAGTTACAGGACAAATACATAATATAACAAGAATTTTTAACAAAATACAAAAGAAAAAACAATTTCCAGTGCATTTACATTAAGAATCACAAAACTATTAAATGTAGCAAAATAAAAAGACGGAATTAAGAAATGAGATTCTACAAATCTACAAATCCATAAAATATAAGAAAAATAATAGAAACACTTAATTTAAATCAAATACAAAAAGCAAGTATATATTAAAACAGATGTTGGTATTCAATAATAAATGAATGAATGAATGTCACAAAACATACCAATTTTATTTAAATTACTACACATATACAATGGAGAGCGCAGCATTATATTGGTTCTAGCTAATGGTAACACAAAATCAGCAACCCGTCTTGCAGAATATTGTGGAACATGAAAATTTAATGCGTGCAATAGATCACAACAGTCAAGTTCATTATGTAAAATTTTGTAAATCAATGTACAACTAGAAATGATACGTCTAACTTCTAATAATGTAACATCAAAGGTGTTCAATAATACATCATGACTAAATCCTCTTTCCGGATACGAACCATACTCTTTAAAATAAAGAACTTTCAAGAACTTTCTTTGTACACTCTCAATAGTTGCAATATGATACCTATAAAACGGGAACCATACTATCGAAGCATATTCAATTTTGGATCTAACGTTTGCTCCTTTTGCAAGAACTGGATTTACTTGTCTCCTGTTATTCCTTTCTGTCAAATAGGAAACTATGAAGAAACTGATGGGAAACCCTCTCAGTCTGGCAATTAAGAACTTTTCCATGGAAGACTTTGAGAGAGAAGTATTGGAATCTTCTGAACTGAAACTCGAAGATGAAATGCTTATTGTTTAGTCACATGGGAAGGATAAACTTGTCAGTTTCTTGAGTAAATTGAATGATTGCTAATTTAAAAATCGGTTTAACATAGAGTAGAAAAAGAAGGAAAAATTGGCGTTCTTGGATGTTTTGGTAAGTAAACACTAAAGTCGGCTGGCCTATAATAGTGTCTACAGAAAACCCATCGATACTGATGCAAATGATGCCTACATGCAAATTGTAACCACCTCCTGGTACAAACAACAACTATTATCAAAAGATTAGTCAACGGAATCAGGGTCCATTCCATTCCTGAGCATTTATGCTCCAAACTGAAACGTTTCTCCGAAGTTTTTTCAGAGGATGGTTGATTGAACGTATCATTAACCCTAGGCGGCTATAAAAAGTGGGATAAATCGATACAAAATCAACAGATCAACGTTCAGGATGTAACATACCGTATCGCCAAAGCACTCTAGAGAAAAGGCAAATTAAGAACTGAAAACTGTGTAACAAACAACCTATTGGTAGGTATAAATACTATTGGAAATGTGCCAAAACAGATTGCACGATTTTTTAAACTGCCTAATTCAAATGTGTATACAGGACACTATTTTTGGTGATCCCCCTTTAGCCAATTGTAAGACAGATCTTTTAAGTATAAAAAGACAAGGCGGCTGGAAGTCTAATCCTCCTCGGGTCTAATTCTGTCGCTGAGGACTATCTCGAAACTTCTGCTGAAAGCAAGAAACGGCTATGAAAATTCTAGGTGAAAGCGAGAATATTCCCTTCGGAGCCGAAAATATTTCCTTAACATCTAAAGTTATTTCATCAACATCTAAAAATTATGATCACACCCAAAATATTTCAAGTAAATCGGTAGGCTTGTCAGCATGTTATTAATTAAACCATTTATAATAAAAATACTGTGAATGTTTAATAAATGAATTTTTATAGGATATTACATAATTTGTTTATTTAATAGATATCTAAATTTTTGTCTAATTTAATTTACATTATCATTATAGCACTGAGTGCGTTAATAAACTTAAAACCCACATGTAGTATAACGTAAGTCATTATGACATTTGAAAAAGTGTCAAATCGTAGTCATTATGTGACACTTCTAGAGAAAATCAACTGCATGCAAACTCTATACTTGGAGTACTTTAAAAGAAATTAATGTTTTGTGACTATGTAAAGCAAAAATAACAGGCATGCTACTAAATAGATACCTACCTTTTGGTAATAATGAAAAATGTATTTAATTAAAATAGTTTTTTCTACAATACACATAGTTTTAAACATTTTAAGACAATAATATAACTTAGTAGTTAACAGGAATATTATCCCATGCCTCCTGCAAATATTCAAAGTAAAACGACAGAAAGCGGTCTAACCAACAAATTTTTAGGTACAGAATTCTTTCAAAATAGGTATATTTTAAAATTTAACTGTAGATGTATTTATTTTTTTAACAGAAATTAAATAGCAAAATAATGTGTGTCTTACAAACGATTTTTAAAAGTTACTATTTTATTTGAGGAGAATTTTAATAGTAAAAGTGGTTAAACAAAACATGAAAGATTTTATTTCTGATATTATTCTTGTTCTACGTGTTTTAGTTTTCGAGATTTCTGTACCTAAAAACACCACAAATTTGACCATTTTACGGGATGTATCATCACTTCTAGTTATATTGTTAAAATTGCAGAATCATCATATAAATTACACAATTAATTACACTATAAATTTCCTCTTTCGGTATAGCAAAAAAGTTTCCAATAAATAAATACCTGTCTGTATACAAAATGGATTATCTTTGAAACGCCACTGGAAAAGTAAGACGGAAGCAGAGCACTATTCAATTTAGACCGATGCATCTGTCGTCTGACTATCCGAGCCGTGGCATTTTTTATATATAGTACATGCGGTGACAGCTGACCCTCGTTGTCTTCACCGACTCTCTGTATGGGCCAGGGTTCAATTTACAACAAAAGAAAATACTTCCAGTTTAATATAAGCAAATGGATTTTGGATTTCAGAACGTTTGTGTATTTACTCAGACACCAGACATAAAAAAATGATGAACAGAACAACACTAGTATTGACTGAAATAATGTTTTATGATATATTAATAAATACTTGTTAATTTAGTATTTAGTATATTAATTATTAATGAAACACAACAACAAAGAGTCACTTTGTCAAACTTAAGCCAATCGAATTGTATAAAAAGACCGAATATTTCTTCTGCTGAGTTTTTCTTTTTTTTCCTCTAAATTTTAAAACGTCTCTATTATATTTCGTTTTAGTTTCACTTTATTCTATTTACCCATTTTTCAGCATTTTTATTTCACAAATTGTTTCATAGCCGCCTGTTAAAGAACATTAGTGAAAAGACATTGTTAGTATCACTTTATGACAAAATTACTTAAAAACTTCTATAGGCTATGACTTATTTAGTCACATTCATCTCCAAAGTTGTAAGGACTCTAATCATAACCTATAATGTTCTGAAAATGATGTAACAGAAACAATGAAATAGATTTTTTTTATTCTGTTTGGGTCAGATCCAACAAAACGAAGTTGAAGATATTTATAATAATTTTGATAATCACTAAACCACACTGCTGTATTTAGGTATACATGTGTGAACGGCGTCTGACGTCACAGGCCTACGCTATAGCGGCCACAATTTCGTGGGGGCGTGGCTAGACTAAATTTTTAAATACCATTTTTAGACTTATTTTTCTACGAAATTGTCTAGGACAAACGTCATTTCGATTAAAATAATTATTTCTTCTGCACTTTTGGAAAAATCATGCAATTTTCCCATTAGGTTTACAAATATTACAGTAATTTTATTTTGATTAAATGTCAAATACCTATTTGTATATGTATTCATTTTTATAAAAATATTATGAAAGGGGAATGGAAGAACGGCAGCTACAAATTCCTGCCCTTTATGTTTGCCCAATAATAATGTTTATTTAGAATTAATTAATATTTTGCAATTAGAATTATTAAGCTGGGATTTGTTTCTCTGAAAGGTGTTTTTTTGTTCAGGCTTCCGTATTCAGGATTTTCTAAATATATAATTTTCTGTAAATAAGAGACATATTAATTAAGGAAAACGTTTCCAGTTTCAGTATTTAGGAAATTTTGACAAATAGTTTATATCACTGTTATGTAACTCAACAATTATGCCACTTCCCTGCAAAATAAATAAACAATTATTATTTTTTTGTGCATAAATCGTGTTCGAAAATGATTTAAATTAAAATTGGACTGCTTTTTCACATTCTGTTTGTGTACAATTGGTTGTATTCAATTTGTATACTTTTTATTACTCTCATGCAGTTATGTATAATAATTTTTTCTTGTGCAATTTTATTAAACGTAATAAGTTGCTTTATGCAAACTTTTTAAAGTGCCTGAATATGCTATTCAAAATAGATGTATAATTTCTGTTATTATATTAAAAAAAATTGTATACATTCAAGCATCATCACGCAATATACAGGGTGTTAGGTAAACATGCGGCAAAAATTTAAGGGGTTGTTCCTTGGCCTATTCTAAGAATATTTTGTCCTATGATGATTTCTGAAAAACTCCCTTGTTTCGAAGATACAGGGTGAACAAAATTTGCGACAGTAACATTTTATTATCAAAAAGTACATGTAAAGTTGCTCAATCTACAATAAATGTTCGAAATGACTTCCTCTAGCCTGGATACAAGCATTCAATCTTCTCGTCATTGAGTGCCGAACTCTTTCAAACACACCAGGGTTGTTTCTAATTGAGTTACACCCATCACTTGTACCTTAGTAGATAAAACAGCCGTTCCAAGTTATCGTCAACAATTTTTTTGTACTTGATAAACTCATTGGCATACGCCATACTTTTATTTACATTAATGATCTCAACAAATATCGAATATGGTTGTCGCAAATTTTGTTCACCCTATGAAATCATCGTAGGACAAAATATTCTTAGAATAGGCCAAGGAATAACCCCTTGAATTTTTGCCGCATGTTTACCTAACACCCTGTAGATCTGTGAAAATTGTGCATTTTTCATTAAACAAGAAACACACGATGATCAATATGTGACATTTAAACATTTGCTTTTGGACTGTATGTTTCTGGCCACATGTACATCTCTAGCACTATCTGTAACAGTAATAACCGTAGACAATATGGTCAAAATAAAGTATTAACATGAATTGAATAGTGTAGTATAGAAAGAGGTACAAATTAAACAGTTTTACTATAATAAAATAGACTTTAATAATATAACGTACAGACCGCCGTCCATTTGTACAGAGCCTTGATTCCTGCTAGGCGAGCGCGAGTTCTACACTGTAGAGTATTAAATACTCTAGTAAATTTTACTCAATGATAAGAACAACATTGTCAGTGAAAAACAATACTGACATGAAGAAAGTTCCAAGTTTAATTCCTTTACTTAAATGTAAATCGGTAAGACATAGATCCAGGAAGCCTAGCGTTTTAAGAAAATCAGAAGTTGAACAATTTTTGAAAAGAGCAGATGATCAAACCTACTTGATGATAAAAAATTAATATTTCTTCAGTTTGAACATATAAAATACATAAATATATATTGGTAGAGATTCTCACATACAAATACGATCGTAAAAAGATAATTTACTATTTCTAACGAGAACGTCAAAGAGTCAACCTTGTCGAATAGTTTCGAAGATATTCCTGTCTTCATCCGTCACTAATTGAACATTCAAGATTCTTCCTACGATAGAGAGATGGAAAATGTACAAAACACTGCCTTGGTATAAATTATATAGGGGATTTGCCTAAAAAAAAAACAAAATAATTTTTTAAATTGCCTAATGCTGGGAATTACACTGGCCACTGTTTCCGTAGAACATCTGCTACAATACTGGCTGATGCAAGAGCAGACATCACCACTCTTAAAATGCATGGTGGACAGAAAGCAAGGCACGTAGCAGAAGGATATATAGAGGATTCCTTTCAACAAAAACTTCAAGTAGCCTCAAAAATATTGGGTCAAAGAGAGATCATTATAAATACAAACTCGGCTTCTACTACATCAAATACATGCGCAGAGCTCCATCCCATCACCTCTCCACTGTGTGCCCTCGGTCTTCCTTAAAGCTACCGGACGCCCTGATGAACGCCAGGATCTTGGTCCATGGTAGGCCCCTCATCTCTTCTCTTTGCAGCTCCTCGGTGCCAAAGATTTGATTCAGGAACCTTCGACTAAGGCTCAGCAGCCACATCGTCCTAGATTTACTAGGTTCATTGAAGAAGTCGTGGACCTGTCTACATCCTCCATTCCTTCTCCAATTCCCTCCTAGTGTCTGATATGCCCATTTATTAAGAACATCTCGCGTAATTCCAAGAACGGGTTCGGATCCCTGGTAAGGTGCCCCAGATCCGAGACGAGCTAACAAGTTAGCCGTCTCATTACCGGGGATTCCTTTATGTCCAGGGACCCAGACCAACTCCACCTCCCTTTGTCTGGCCAGGGATTCTAAGGCATCTCCACACTCCTGAACAAGACTAGATCTCGTCCTTGGAGAGCTAAGGGCCCTGAGTGCAGCCTGACTATCAGAGCAGATGAAGATTTTCTCCTCCACTTTCCTTCCTAATTTCTTCTTTGTTTGCTACCATCAAAATATCAAGAACCTCCGCCTGAAAAACCGTGGAGTATGCGCCTAGTGAAAAACTCTGCCGGATGTCCAAGTTTTCCAGATATATTCCTGCCCCAGAAAACATATCCCCTCCATCTGTATAACATATCAGAGATCCCGGGGAAAACATGTTCTCGGCTCTCTCCCACCGCTCTCTCGAAGGGAAGGCAGTGGTATAGGTACCTCCTTCTCAAACTTAATTTATCCTTCGTCCCAATAATCTTCAAAGCAGATACTGGAATCTCATTCTCCACCCTTAAGGCTATAGCATAGTTACTAAATGTACAACCTTTAAAACACTATTTAAAAAACATATATTTTTATTTCTTCACATTTGCCGCAATACTAGATACTTTAATTTTCTTTGTTATCTTTGTTTTGTCTACCTTCTCAATTATTTGCTCTAATATTTTTCGTTTCTTTTTGTTCATGTTAAACTTGTTTCTGGGCTTTCTGGATACTATTGGCTAGAATGTTATTGTGTTTATCGCATTTTACAATAACATTTTATTGGCATATCACTTGTTCTTCGAATAAGTTGGCGTTTACTAAAATTACTACCCCACTTTCAAAACCACCCTGTATATTCCAGGCAAACATCTTTTGGGCGATTAAAAATAATGTAATCACCTTAACTGAAGTACTAAGGGTTAACATAACACAATAATTATTATTGCGCAACTAGCATTCGACAATTAAATTATAACTCAAAGGGATTTGACGGGAACTATTTTCTACCTTGTGTATCTATTTAAATAAATGTAAATCCAATAGTACCAGAGATTTAAAATTTTAATTTAAACGGAAAATAAAACAGATGGTGAGTTCGCTTGTTCTCACCCCTGAATAGTTCCAGTAAAAATGTGTCAAAACCAGAAAACATGATCCTATCTCTGATCCTCTAGCTACTAATTACGGAATATAGGTAATTTATTTTTATTGTTTAAATCTCTCTTAATAAAATGCACGGTTATTACATTGGGAACTGGTAATTTAAACCCTTTACTCCATTTGAATGCTACCTCATATATCCTATACATATAATCCGAGTGGAATACAGTAGGGAAATATTTTAAAACCTCACAAGTCGAATAAGGGCTGTAAATCGGGAAGCAGTTTATTCTAATAATAGACACTTTTAAGCGGGAGTTAAATAACACATCAATTTTCTGAAAAGAAATATCACCCCTCTAAAATAAATCGCTGAAATGTGATTCTATTTAAGGGTTCTTTAAGCAAAGTGTCAATATATCAATCTCAGATGTTTAGAAAATAATTATCCTCTTTATTCCCTTTTAAAGCTTCTATTTCAGCATTTTGTAATATATTTATATTATTTAGGTACTTTGTAATCTCCAGATTTAGATGATTAATGGAAGCACTAGAGTAATATTTAATAGTTGAATTAAATCCTATTTTAAGTCCCTTTAATGACACCTGGTCGTTATAAATCCTGAACGGTTGCTTAATTATGAGAGCAAAGTTAGTACCACATGTTTTGCTGACAAATTGAAGCCTTTAATATATCGACTTTATGAATAACTTTATTCTACTTGAATTTTGTGTTTGCCATTAAAACAAAAATAGTAGTAAAATATGTTATTGTTGTAATTCTTCCTTAGCTGCATATTTTACTACTTTATTTAAATTGGTATTTCTGCGACAGATAAAAGAAGGAAACATTTTAAAAAGTTAGTAAAGGGTAATATTTATATAGTTAGTTTTGCCTAACCAGAAATATTATTGAAAAGCCAGCTAATGTCCATGATTTTATTGCAAACATTGCAACACAGCAAATTAACCAAAATAAAAAAACATCAAAACTTTATGGATTATAGTTTTGGAACGAAAGTTAATTTCTTAATGAGCAATTTTTGTTTTACAAAGGTTTTCAAAATATCATCAGCACTAAATTCCAAATCTTCGTTTCAGTTACCTCGATATTCTCCTTAAAGAGCTTAAATGCCGGTCGCTATAAAACCTATAGTTACCACTACTGCCTGGTAACTTACATAACTCTAAGTTTTATAATATAGGTGATATAAATATGGTTGTTCCCTGTTACCTTTCTATAACTGCTTATAGACCCCTTACAGGATTTCTGCGTCTTTAGTCAAGTAACGACAATGTCTTATAGGCCTCTTAATAATGGTAACCACAATGTTTAGGCATCCGTATTGCCACAAATAAATTTGCTACAGCTAATTTGTCTGTGGTATTGCTTTATTGATTATCCTTCTTCCTCTTATGTTTACTACAACACTTATATTTCCCGTTATAAGTTGAAGAGAATTCAGTCAATTATAGAATATACCATCCTCTTAGGGCAAGATATATAACTAATATAGAAACACACTGATATTATTGAAGCTCTCATACAGATATTATGATGAGCAAAATTTTACTACAATTTTTTTTTTCTGATTTTCATTTGTACTTCTAAAATTAGAACGCCACCAATATCATAAATATCTTAGAATTTCAGAAACACAAAAATGATTACTTTCTCAAAAAATTATACAAAGAAGTGCAAGTGCATTCTTGATGAACGATGTAGGATGCTGTCTGCACTGCACTTTGAATCTTTTGGTCGGCTATAAGGTTCTTTATATCTGTTACTTCTAGTTTTTAAATTATTAAAGGATTCGATGCGACAAAAACTATTATGTGAAATAAAAAGAACTATCAAATTATAAGTTTATGTCATCTTTAAACCATCCTTTCTACGATTTATAGTTAGGAAGTTAGGAAAAATAGCGGAAATTTTTAGGCACAGCAGATATCGAGATGCGGTATTCGGCATTGTGTGAAGGTCCCAGGAAAAAAGTCTATATCGTCTGGTTTAGCCATTTTTTGAAAAATGCCTTCTGGGCCGGAAAATGCATTTTCCCATTGCATCATTACTTGCACCATTATAGGAGCGACTGGAAACTCGAAAAAATCGCTCAAAAATCGTTACTCGGGGGTTTTCTGGGCTGCCGAACTCGATTCTGGCATTATAATTACCCGGGGGTGGCTCTGTGAGGGTGTGCGGAGGGTGAAATGGAGGAGAAATGGCAGCGTGCATGAAAATCGCTCCAATAAACTCGTTACTCGGGGGTTTTCGGGGATGCCAAATTCAATTCTTGCATTGGAATTACCCTGGAGCGCTCGGGTGTCCGAAAACCCCCGAGTAACTAGTTTGGAGCGCTTCTCATGGACTATGCAATTTACCCGCTCCCCCCTCAGAATGATCCCCCGGATACCCCCCCGCAGAGCCGCCTCCGAGCTCCTCCGGGTATTTCCAGTGCCAGAATTGAATTCGGCATCCCCGAAAACCCCCCGAGTAACGAGTCTGGAGCGATTTTTATGCACGCTGCCATTTCTCCCCCATTTCACCCCCCGCGCACCCCCACAGAGCCACCACCGTGCATCCCCGGGTAATTCTAATGCTAGAATCGAGTTGGGCAGCCCGAAAACCCCCGAGTAACGATTTCTGAGCGATTTTTCCGAGTTTCCAGTCGTTCCTATAATGGTGCAAGTAATGATGTAATGGGAAAATGCATTTTCCTACCCAGAAGGCATTTTTCAAAAAATGGCTAAAAAAATTGAATGAGGATCTCGAAACATATAAAAAGATTCTATACAGTTATGTCTAAATTTCTTTTGTTTTCAGATACCGAGCGTACGGTACTTTTTATATGTTTTGAGGTCCTCTATCATGTGGTGCTGTGCATTGTACTTTTTTCGGAATTCCAAACAGTTTTCGGAGATAAGTACTGCAAAGTATTTTGTATTTGTACGATTCAAATTGGAATATGCAAATGTGTTGTGGAACCCTATGTATGCCTTTCATAAAAATAGTATTGACAGGATACATAGACTTTTTCTTAAAGTAGATGGTTTCTACCCACTTCATGGCATTGATCAAACAGATTTGCTGACCAGATTTCAAATGAATGACTTATCTCTAAGGAGAAATTACTATTCAATTATCTCTTTACTTAAACTTTTAAATTATAAAATTGACTGCCCCGATCTATTGAAGAATTTAAATTTCAATACCACACATGTAATAATAATTTGTTAATTTATGTTAAAACGCCAAGAACTAACATACTGCAGTTTGCTCCTTTAAATATGATGTGCTCTAATTATCATAATTACCATGATAAGTCTGATGTTTTTTGTTGTAATGTTTGTTCCATAAAAATAATGTGTTTTTGTCAACTGTAAGTGTTATTGTTCTTTTTGTTTTCTACGTTATTGTATTATTTTAGTTATAATTTATTTTTCCTGCTGTGTAATTGGATTTTATCTGTTCGGCAGTTTTACCCAAATAAATCAATAAATATGTTTTGAGTTCCTCTATCATGGGTGCTATGCATTGTGTTTTTTCTTTCAATGCTACCTTATATGGTGTTCTATTTAAAAAAAAAGCTTTGCATGAATTTAACAAATTTAAATTACGAATTCTTTGTATGCAATTAGAAATTCGCTTTAAGCATTTTCTGATAACTCAAAAGTTGACTAATTGCCTTCGAAAAATCCCTTTAAGTAATAAATAATATTTATAAAATTATCAAGTTTTGAAGATGAGGTAAAACAATAGAATCCACAAATGTAATAAATATTGTATAATTCCATTAAAAATAACGACATTGACAACTGTTTCCGATATAACCGAAAATGCCAATTATTTTTTTTAGTGCGAAAGCAACAATCTAAGGTATCTAAATTTTCAGGAATCAACGATCTCTCTAAATTTCTAATGAACGTGTTGCGTGAATGACCCTGTATAGTAACATCTACTTGGTACATAAATTCTATAATTGTCTTTGAAAAGCTATATCCTGTAAGCGCTTTGGCAGTTTGCCACAAATAAGTTCATAGAACTAAGTACCTACACTCCTTTCATTGTGTAGTTTATTCTTCTATTGTTTTCATTTTCATTTAATTTAACATCTCTTACGTTAATTAGAGCTTCTTTTTTAATATGTTTCTCAGTTGAAGGTCAGTGTGTGAAAACAAGTATTTTATGAGGTATTAAATTTCGTTAGTAACTACAGCTGCAATACATACATATATTTGATTTAATTAACAGTAATATGGATTTCGTGATATTGAAATTTATTGCATCAAAATAGTAAATTATTGTTAGATTTCGGAAGATGATAAAAATATTATTTATTATTATTAAAATATAGTTATGGTGCGAAGTGTCTGGAAGTTATTTTAGGCTTTAAATGTCTAATGCTGTAATTGCAGCAATTAGTTTAGAATTTTTATCAACAAATTTTGTTCTGATATGAGCTGATTATTTGTTGATTCAGGTAAGCAAAACCATATTTTTTATTTTCTCACGTACTATATAGGATCAAAAGTATATGTTAGTTGCGAGAATGAATAGTATAGTGAACATGCAGACGTGCCTCTTATTTACTAAAATCTATTTTTAGTTCAGAATTTTATTTACAGAATATGTCAGAGATTACGTAAAAAAAACAAATCGGACCAATATTGATGAAACAGATATTCAAACTTTTCTTAGAGAAATATTAAAAAAAATATCGATCTGTACTGCAGCTGCTAATTTTAGATTAAAACAATATATGTTTCATAAAAAGTCAAAACTAGAAGAGAAGAAAAATGGAACTTGCAATGATTCTGATCTTGAGTAAGAATTTAAAAATGACAGGAGAATATCTAAGTATACAAGCAAACAAGTTTTTCCGCCAGATAAAGAAAGAATGTTAAATGTAAAATGTTCAAAAATATGTTAGGCTTAAGCATAAGCTAGTCTACAAATATGTCAGTAAGTTCAACAAAAATACCCTGTTCAATGGAATATTCAGAAAGAAGCAGCATCGGTTGGATAACAGTTTTTGAACAATAAACAGTATTTGATTGAGAAATCCCAAGAAATACAAATTTAGCTCGTGCAACAGCATTCCATAAGCACCATTCCTGTAATTGGTAAAGTGTATACTGTATGGTGGTAAATAAAACAAAATAATTTATACATTTATATAAATTATCAAGAAGTCCTAGAACAATGTAAGTTCCAGTTAAGTAGAATCATTAACATGGATGAACCTGGAATTACAACAGTTTTATTAGATCTAATGGATTTAAGAGAGAATTGTAGAAAATAGTTTGACCAGATAGTTTCTGCTGGGCAACTTGCCAGTTTTGTCAGTATTCTGACAGTAATAGGAAATGCACTTCCACCTCTTTTTGTAATCCCTAGATAAACCTCATTGTGACATTGGTGTTCCTCCTGGTTCTTTCTGTTTACTGTAGCACACAAAAATCTACCCTCGTTTTGGAAGATATGCAAAGAAATATATGTTAGCATCAAAAGACAATATTGACAGTGTAAACAGAATCTTTTTAACTTATTTTTAAGCAGAGAGCGGCCTGAAAAAAACTGCTTGTATTTGGTGCATATTTAGCTCCAACTAGTGTTTGAACCTAAACTATAGTTACATCTATTTACAACATTAACTCACATATTTAAATCGGTCACTAGAGAAAGTTATCAAACTTAAATATTATAACTTCAAAATATATTAGCATAAAAAAACAAAAAAAGGCAATGGATACGTGGGAATAGATGTTTAGAGAACTATTTTTAAATTTATATTATATAAATTACTTCCTACGTACTCCCATAAAAAACTACCTACTTATGCGATTTTTCATTAGTTTAATTGGGTATTTTGCATACTCCTTGAAAAAATTAAGATTCACTGAATAAACCCTAACACCAAGAGGATCAATGGATGTTCTATCAACATAATTTGGAGGGTATTCATTATTTATTAAAACAAACTAATCACACAATAAACAATCCAGACATTTCTATATTATCAGAAATATTAAAGAAAATCGGTAACAAATTTTATATTTGAACAGTTTTTCAGACAACTAATACTGTATGATCATTTTTGTCAAAAACGCGTCCAAAAAATGATACACAAAATTTAAAAAATTGTATCTACAGCATCCCTTGTGAATGCAATAAACATTATGCTGGAGAAACGGCTCACCCTATGAATGTTACAGTTGAGGAACATAAAAGTTTTATAAAGAGACGGGAATTTGAAAAATCAAATATTGCTAACACGCTTGGGAAAACAGTCATTTGATTCAGTGGGGCTCGGCAAAAATTTTAAAGAAGGAGGATAATGCAACAAAAGGAAAATTAAAAGTGACCGCGATTATTTTGTTGAACGGAGATAAGTGTGAGTCAAACTGTTCAGTAAACATTGATTATTGTTGGCTACAGTTGTATCAAGAACAAGTAAATAAAAACAATAAAATAAAAATCATTTTACATAGATATCTATGGAAGAAGAGAAACAAATTATAAACTGTCAAATTTGACTTACAGAACTTTTCGAAATATATTTGATATTTCGAAAACTTCTGTATTATTATACAGAAGTGCGCGATAGTAAAGTGATTTTTGTTATTTTTTACTTATCTGTTTCTTCAGTGTGAGATTTTTGGATTAGGAAAACTTAGGTACAAAAATAACACTTAACTGGTCATATTTGTGCAAGGGTTTATGCAATTAATCTTTATTTTTTTCAGAAGTATGGCAGAATATCCAATTAAACTAAAAAAACTAGAATTATGTCACAAATAAATACCTTCAGAGAATACTTATTCGATGCTGAAAACTGTATAGCTGAACATAATTTGATTATTCATTCCTAATATTTATAGTACAATCTTTACTTTCTCGCTGATTTGGTAGATTTTATAATAAAACAGTTATTATCACAATATATCCTATGTTTAAAATTTAATATTTTCCTAAATCAAAAAAAAGGGTGAGTTTGCGTTTTATTGTTAATATCCTCTGCTTGACTTTCTTGCGAATCCTGCATAATGTATGCAAAGGGATCCTTATGTATGTTGACGTAAGATTGTATGTTGAGGAGACAGCCCCTTTAGAATATGGAAGAATTGGTTTACGTAAGGAGCTGACAGGTGTTTATGAATATTTTATTGAAAGTTATACCCTCTATTGAAGCTTGCACCGTGCGTTCTCTTTTAGTTCCTAAGCACAATTTTGGTAAACAAGGCACTGCTGTGTCATTTTTTAATACACCAGTCATTTTTATTTATTTTTCCTAGAAAGGTAAACATAAGGTGGACTGTATCTATAGTTTTTTTCTCACTCCAGTATACAGAAAAGTGTTAAAGTTTCCTTATGATAGACAATTTATTTTTGTAGGTACATAATAACTGCATAATTTGGTAATTAAAATTGTAGATAGGTATAAAATTTAAATAAATATTTTATAAGCATCTTGTAAATTGTTAGACATTATATCAAAGATATGCTATTGTGATTCTTCTAACTTCTAGATTTATACATGAACTATGAATATTATATAAACAAACGAAAATGTGTCAAATTGGAAATGGTATATTGGGCCATGAGCGCGGAATAATATTCATTTCCCACTAGTATGAAAGTTTAAGTGGGAAATAAGCATTTCGGCAAATTGCAGAGTAAACTTTTTCTACAGCAGATGCACACAAATAATGTAACAAAACCTTTATTTAGTTAACCGTAATACCTAGATTAGGACATTATTTTCCAACATTTTTGCCTAAAAAGACTTGCATTCGAAAAAACCACTTATAAATAAATAAATAAATAAGCCATTTCAGATTTATTGGTAAAACAAACATCGATAATACTATTTTTTTTTGTTCTGATTAAACTGATTTTAATAACAAAGTGATCCACGAAAATGCGCGTCAAACCCATCTTCCCTCACTTCTTTCCCCTAGAGTACCTACCGAAAAGTTTGTGTTTCAAACTGAAAAATGCCGCGCTGAAGCAATATCTTCTTCTAATACTTTTATCGCGAATAACATAACCTATAATACCTGTAAGTACGTTGTACCCACGGTCTATTAACTACACGGCCGGGGTCATCAGCAGGTAACCAATGGAAACTGAGAACTTTTGTGACGTATGACACAGTCTATCTCAGTCCATCTTTCGAGAAAGATTATATTTTGTCTTTATTTACGGGAATTTTGTGACGTCATCTGGTTCGATGGCCCCGACCGTATAGTTAATAGACCGTGCGTTGTAACTGCCAAATTTGATTCCACTTTTATCAAATGACACAATTGCACTACTGAACTTCGAGACACTTTAAAAAGCTTTTAAAATAGCCCTCAGAGCACGAGAACAGAAACATTTAAATTTTATCATGTTTTTCGCTATCAAATATTTCATTTGTATTCTTAAAGCATACTGTTACTACTTGAACTGTCACTGTCGCTGCTACTGTTTTCTAGCATAACAGGGCATCCATAAATGCCTTTAAAATATGTCCATTCGTTTTCTCAAATATAAGGAAGGATACACGTCAGTTTAATTATATAAGTTTAAACAAAACGAAAGAAAACTAGTAATGTATAGCAAACACGGAATTCCAGGAAACAACTACTCTACGGGCTGCGGGTTGTTTGCAAAATATCGTTTCTCGCCGATCGCGATAAAGGTCGACAGCTTTCAATGGTGTCTACTGCATGTAGAACGCTTCGTGCCTGTGACATTTTCAGTCCGGCATGGAGTAGCGAACGGCCGATAGATGTAGTTAGTTCTACACCGCGTACTTAGTAATGTATAGTTTTACAAACCTATATGTTGTCAGTTTGACATCTCAAGATAAATACCGAGGATAAATAAAATGACGTTGAAAGCGTAGTATTTAGTTAGATAAGCAAAGTCTAAATAAATAATTCATAAGTACATAAATATTATCGTGTCAATATTTGTCGATCTTTGCTGGTTTGCCATCGTTTTAGCTCAGTGAAAACATCGTTGGCTTTTCGCTGAAATTGTTATTGATAAAAAGAAATTATGACCCTAAACAACAGGCAATTCCATGAGTAAATGCTAGTTACCATCTGCATAAGCAGATGTAATATATTATGCATTTAGTAGAACACAGAAGGCATAATTTACTACGAATTTCTTCTGAGAAATATAACTATCCTTACTGAGGTTTATAGCCAACTACTACAAGAAAAAAGAGCAAGCTTATAATAGCATAAAGGCAGCGGCTCAGGAGATTTGTTGGATAGTTCGTCCAAATCGCCTTATTCTCGTGACTTCATCAGATTTTAGACTCATCCGGTATCTACTTCTACCCAACATTCGACGAATCTGGTAATGACGACGAATTTCTCGACGCGGAATAGGAAGTTGTGGGGGAAGGTGTAAGCTAGAACGGGTTTGTTAATATATTATTGGAGTTCCCCCTACATATTACATAAACAGTTTCAAGAGATTTTTGATATCTTTTTGTTCCTCTGATATAGCCTTTGTAAGTCTTTAAATTATCACCTTGTATATCCTCAAACTTAAAAGAGCAAACTGAAAAAACGTTTCTGGAAAATTTAATCTTCTATGTTGTTAAAGTTATTAACAATTTAAACCACAATCCAGATGAAATAATAAAGTCAGTAGATGAAATACATTTGATAGGACTTTCGCTTTCGCTTTGTGTAGTAGCAATGGCAGCAAAATCTGTAAAATCCATGCAAAATACGGTAAAGGTAGGTGTACAATTTTTGCTTATTCTTTTTTTATGACAAGCAATATATAGATATATCACAAGCCGCATTCATTATTATCAGTTACTTACTCGCATATTGTGTCGCAGGCAAGACAATCAAACAAAATTACCAAGTGGAACAATGGGCTAAACCCTCATAATTGGCCATGGCTGGCTAGATGTACAAAGTATACTATTAAATAAGCTTTAACGTTTTCAGTAGCTGTCGTTTCAGAAGAGTTGTTTATAAGGACATTGCCAATTAAGAGTATGTGACGCTGACTTTGTGAACAGGGCCGGCTCTAGCGTTTTTGCCCCCGTAGGCAAACCCCAAAACTGCTACGTTCAAACTTCAAAAAAAACTTTAAAATTAAAAAAGACAATTCAACTCGCACCGAAGTAACACATAAGAAGTCAATTATTTTTGTTTAAAGCGCGGTACTCGGCCCGACGACCACGACCAGGTGGATTCCCTTTCTCGGAAAAAACACACGCAAATGTTCAGAAATACATAAAAATAGTTCCACACGTTTACCACCAAAGCATTACAGGAATTGTTCAATGTGGTTGAAAGAGGATTCAGAATAAATTTTTGACAGAATCTGATGCAGTCGCCATATGTAGGTCACTAGTGCGACAATTTTAAAACTTCTTGTGTTGTTGGGGAATAGAATTCTGTTAATGTTGATAATAGCAACAGTATTAACAACAACCGACGATGTTTGCATAAAATAAGAATACTATTTTAAACTATAACATGTCGAGATGTTTACAGTGTTCTGTAAAAATTCCTCTTTGACCCTTAAAATAAATGATTATTTAAGTTAACTGAGCAGGGGCTATGTGTTCTGCGTGGATAATTCTGACAGACCTGTATGAGTCAAAATGTAGTTTTGGCAGCGAACGAAGGAACGAAGAGCGAATGCAAAGCTATTATTAATCAAAATGTTTATTTTTATCGTTTATACATTTCACAATGCTGTAAAAGACGACAGCGCGGTAGTTGACATATCTAAGCCATCTCGGACGACGATTGCCATAGGCGCTGATTTTCCGGGGAAAAACAGTTTTGCCTCATTTTTTAAATATCGAGTTAGAATTCCGAAATAAATATTTTATTGGCTTTTAGGCCTCCTCGAGCACGTGTGGATTTTTGTACTTAGTATAGTATAGATAAGAAAATTAATATTTTCCTTTCAATTGTTTTCTGCACTATTACACAGAAATTAAAACAAGGCTGTTCAGATGTTAATATCTTATAAATTAATTGATTTAGCTTGATAATATGTTCACTGGCGAATAAAATCCCATTAGTCGTTGGCTCTTTCCAATGGTACTGTCTGCCAAGAACCGTTCTCTGTATATGTCAATATCACCGCTTTAGCTGGAACAGCTGGAATCCATGTCGTATTGGTGACAAGTTCTAGTAAAATTACACCTTTATATCCTTAACGGACATTAAACGTTTAAATTAAATCAACGGAATAGATAATGCTAAATATATCTTTATTTATTTTAGGATTTCAATTTTTAATAGGTAATCAAAAATAATCCCAAAAATTAATCAATTGCATATAAGTTTATATAAGTTTATTGGACTTTAGAAGAAATTATAACAAATATACAGACATATAGGGTGGTCCATTTTTCATGGTACACCATTAGCATCTCGGAAACTTTAAAATGTACAGGGTGGCTCAAATTACAAAATAGTTTCACCTTTTGATGACCACTAAGAAAAACTAAACAATTTCTAAGTGTCTGCTGCATACACAAATATTCTACAAATCCTATGTGAATACTTTTGTGACGTGACGCCTATTTTTTGGTGCATACAAATAATACGATGTACACAAATTTTTTAATGTAATGTTGTCCACAAAGTTTTGAATACTTTGCGAAAAAAAAACAAAAATCAGCAGAAATTCTGTGGAGATTACGCAACAGGCCCATTAATGTCAATCTAATTACATACTTGTTCGGAAGATGTCGATTTAATTTTTTTTAATGATTGCCCAGATATAAGCCGTATGGCTTCTCTTTATAAGGATAAAATAGGTGCACTACAAGGCGCATGATACCATATTATAATAGCATGCGATATAATAGAATGTATTATGCAGTAAGAAATTGTCTTTAAGGTAATTAGGGACACTTTGTCTACTAAACTTTGGAGTAAGAATAGTACATTATACTATAAGAGAGAGAAATGCGTTATTTTGGCAGAGGTGCATTTTGAAGCCCGAGGGCTACAATGCACCGAGGACAAAATAGCATCTCTCCCGAATGGTATATACTATTTTTTCCACGGTCTCATTAACTTAAAAACACATATTTTGTCATTATGAAGTAAGTAGCACCAGAATTATTGTATTAGGATTTGAGCTTTTATTTAGTAGTTGTTGAGTTATTGTCATAACTACAAAATAAACAAACAAAAATAATTGTTAAATTAAGGTGCTAGTTTGGTTTAGTTTAAAGTTTGTTTAGTGCACAATGAATAATTGTGAGTCGGAAGCGATTGTGGAGGCTGCAAATATTGCAATAAGCAATTTGCTGCCTACGAAGTCAAGATCTTTATACGATATAGCCTACAATCGGTTCAAAAAGTGGTGCGCCGAGAAAAATGTTCAAGTATACAGCGAGAATGTTTTGTTGGCATACTTCAGTGAAAATGCAAAGAAATACAAGTCTTCCACATTATGGGCGCAATATTCTATGGTCAAGTCATGCTTGATAATTTACGACAACATAGATATAAGCAAATTCCCCAAGCTGATCGCATTTTTGAAAAGAACCGGTGACGGATATTAAGCGAAAAAATCGAAAATATTGACAAAGGGTGAAATCGACCGTTTTCTATCAAGTGCAGATGACAAAGAATTCTTAATGATTAAGGTAAGATTACTTTTGTTGTTAGGTATATCAATTATTCAGTATTTTGATTTTTTATAGGTTGGATTAATTCTGGGGATTGCCGGAGCTTGTCGAACTGATGAACTAGTCAATTTAACTGTAGATGATATTGAGGATGTATGCTCTTCCTTGATTGTAAAAATTCCAAACACTAAGACAAAGTTTCCACGAATCTTTCTGGTTACCGATGTGGGAAATATGCTTGAATTGTTTCGAAAATACCTGTCCCTTCGTCCTCCCCACGTCAAGCATAAGTGCCTTTTTTTGTACTACAAAGCAGGAAAATGTAGTTCGCAACCAGTTGACAAGAATACCATGGGAAAAATTCCGAGTGTAGTAGCTTCGTATTTAAAACTACCTGATGCTGCATGTTATACTGGTCACTGCTTACGAAGATATTCAGAGACATTACTGGCAGATGCTGGTGTGGATATCACGACAATAAAGCGTCATGCTGATTAGAAATCAACGACAGTCGCTGAGGGCTATGTCAAAAACTCCATTGAAAATAAGATCAAAATTGCTAATCAGGTTCTAGTAGATACCACTACTAGCGCAATCACAAAAACTGAAAATGTAAGCGAAAGTAATATTCCTTCTAATATTAATTTTGAAAATTGTACAAATGTAACATTTAATTTGAATGTCAATAAATAATTTCAATGTTATTTTTTTGCATGAAAAACGTTCTCCATAATGTAAACTCCCTTGGGAGCATTATACTTCCTTGTGAATAATCAACTACTTCTGTTTTAATTTTGATGTCATAAAAACTGATTTCTACTCCCGACCGTGGAAAAAAGATGTTTAGATATTTTATTACAAATGTTCCTAATCAATATGTTGATTCCAAGATAACTTCGGATCTAAGTAAATTTTACGCATTCCGTACATTATTCGTGTTTTTTATACTAAAAATCATTGTGGTTTTTAGGCTTTCACGGCCAGTGCTGTAGTGATTTTCCGGGTTGTTGTGCCGTGACCTCAGTAACTGGTAGCTGTCAGAAACAGACTTAAAATGCACATCCCTAGCATTAATCGGGATTCTTTTACCAGCCCTGGTTGTTCTCGGGCTAGGCTCTGTGGGGACAGACCCGCTATCGGTGTCTCTGGGGCCGTCCATATATTGATTTCGGTTTCTGTTGTTGGTATTGCGACTGCTACGGTCAAAAACGTTCCTCGGATGGTGGTCCTCCGACGCGTTTTGTAGCCGCCGCTCTAACTGCTTGCATCCCATGCTTCCAAACGTTTCGCCGCTCTTCACTGTCGGCATCTTCAGTGGTGACTCTGCAAAAGCTTCGCTGCGACTGAGCCTAGGTGATGCTAGGGATGTGCATTTTAACTCCACGGTCACGGCACAACAACCCGGAAAATCACTATGTATCAAACTAAAAATCATTGTTTCTGCTTTAGTTAAATTTACAGTAAGTTTATTAGTCGCAAACCAGTCGTTTGCTAAGAATTGCGTCTGAGGCAAATAACTGAGAACAATAGATAAATCCATGCCTGAAGCTGAAGTACTGGTATCATCAGCAAAACGTATGCTTAAAACTTCGCTGTCGAAGATATTGGGAAAACCGTTAATGTAAATGAGAAAAAGTAGGGGTCCCAAAACTGATCGTTGTAGAACTTCATGTTTTATTTCAAACATAGTGGACTTAACGTTATATGTAACTTATTGAATTCCTTATAATTTCCAAGAAAAAAAAATTGTAATTATAATAAGTATTTTCAACGTTTACATCGCTGGGCTACAGAAATCCGATTTTAGTACTTATTAACATTTTTGCGAAAGTGTATACATAAGTTTTTCAAGTGTCAAAAATATTTCTCGTGTATAGCAACTCGAAGTTGATGGATATCGTTTTAATTTATGGCGAACTTAGACAAAATGGTTTAAAAGCTGCTAGTCTGTACGCAGAACGGCAACGCGAGCCTGGCAAGTAAAATTTGCAACCGAGTTGTTTAAGAGACAGAGGTCCAGGGCACCCATGGTGTATTGCAGCAGTTGAGGAATACATTTTAGATATTGTAAAAGGAAGTACAAGGAATGCCCCGATCAACAGCGTGGCGTATCAAGCAAAGCTCAATTATATCCTTAATCAATAATTGAATTCAATTCAATAATTTCTAACAATGCTTTTCCTTAAACGGGCAAGTACTGTCAATGATCGCTTGATTGGATCATTCATATTAGGTTTGTTCCTGCAACAGTTGGAAACAGTTAGAAATATTCCACCAGTAAAGTTGAGTGCTTTTAACGTAAGACTAGTTGAACAGGTGTCTGATAGTTTCAAACTGCTGCAGGAACAATACTATTACCAAATAGAATAGACGAGGCTTAGTATCTGGAGTTCCTTCGAAATGATTTGCCTGGACTTCAGGAAGATGTGCCTTAGCTGTCCGACTACACGATGGCACCTTAATGAAGTTCAGGGGGTACGATAGGTTGGACGAGGAGAATCACTACCATGGTCTCCACTATTCTGCTGGTATAAATCCTTTGGATTTCTTTTTGTGGGGATATTTAAATATTGAAGTGTACCGCAAGTGAACACTAGTGATGATTTACGCAAACGTATCATAGCTGCCGACTGCATGTTTTGCCTTACGCTAGGTCATGTTTTACGGTGGATCAGTTTCTAGTGGCGTGCGGAAGAGTATTTTAAATCATTTTCGAATTGCCCTTTTTGATTTTTTTTTACAAAATTGTGTTTTTAAGTCCCCTGTACATTCAATTTTTTTGGGTATGTTCTGTATCATCTTGCATTCATCTATTAAATTTTTAAACATAAGTCATACCAAAATTCTATGAAAATATGAATAGATTTGCATGACAAAATTGGAACACGTTTAATGCATCAGGTCGCGATAATCTTTAATAAAAATACGTTGGTTCAGCAGTGACGTGAAATTCAAATTTAAACCTGATGGAACTTAAAGCTGTATGATTAAATGCGTCTCAGAAGAGACATTAAATAGATTGCCTCTTAAATTTAATTTCATGAATATATAAATCTACATTGGATTTAACAAATTAGTTAAATCAGTAAGTATTTTTTTTTATAAAATCCACCCAAAAGAAATAATCATTTCTCCATTAAATTACCATTAACATTCTGAAATATTATTGAGTCTGGTTTAATTTAAAAAGTAATATATATTTTCTCGCTGAAATGTAAAAAAATCAGCAACCCACAGGAGAATAAGTTTTGAGATTAAAAGGAAAGAGAATACAGCTTTGTTTAATGAGGTTTTTAAAAACATTGTTCTCGCAGATTCTCATTTATTCCCTATTAAGAGACTTACTTATGCTATAAACTTACAAACGACCATGTAATACAAATTTAATTATGGCGAAAGATGAACTGCTTTGAATATACCTAGAAGGACAATTTCACCTTTAACATATTACGACATTAACACTTTTTTACTAATTGATACTGTTGACTGTTCATTTTAGGGTCAGTCTGGGTTAAACCACCATACGTAAACCGTGCGTAGAAAATTTGATTTTAAACAAAGTTAAATTTTTCAAAATTATTAATAAAATGCACTTTTATTTTAATTTTCAAAATATCAGGTTCAATATTTCATGCTTCGCTAAAGAAAAAGGTTTCTTGTGAAATTTTCATAGTACTGTTTTCGATAAAAATAAGGTTAAAGATAATCGGGCACAATCTCAATTACAAGCTGTTATTGAGAAACACATTAATAATAAAAACAACAAGTGTATTGGCAAAAAATAGAAAAAGATAGGAAAATGCGTATTGAAACAGCAGCTACTTTTCAAAAATTAATAAAACTGCTGCAGCAAATGCAATGCAAAATAATAATAATAATAGTATCCCTCATTCTAATCACGAGGATTAGCCCAAAAGTCGAAGACTTGTGCGGGAGAGGGGCGGTATATTATTATTAAGCAGGTCGCATTTGCGCCCAGGAACGACTTACGTTGGTCGGCCCTAACCACCATTCAGTGCAGAAATGAGGGAAACCTGGAAAACCTTATTAATTAGGGGGGTAGTCAAATGTCAACCGGTATCAACCTCTCACATTGACCCAAGCCAACAATCTTCCACCCTACCATACCCGCAGAGAGGCTGCCAATCTCTCCACGAATATAGCATATATACGGTATACCAAGTGCGGGGGTCTAACCCACAGCGACCTAGTCATCTCGATTTAAGTACTGACGCCTTAAACCGCGCGATCACTGACCGATCCATGTATGTAAATGATCATATCCAATGCAAAATTCGTATCTACGGACAACATATTGTGCAGCTGCATAGCATTCTGCTGATGTGATTTCTTGGGCTGTTTGAACAATCCTATCCCGAAGAGTAACTTCGTCGTTAACGGGCTCAACATAAACCTTGATCTTCATTGTACCTCAATCGCGCGCAGGTCGTGGACGGGAGCAATCTTCAACGCGACTAATCCACCTTTCCGGAAAATTGTGATGCAGCTATCGACGGACTGGTAGAGTGTAATGAGCAGGGCATCCATTTAACTGGAACTTTTTATTTGCTCTATTAACTAGAGGCATGTCATCTAAGACTGCTTCAAAATCATTTTCCAAAAAACGAAGAAAGACCGGACCATTTAGTCGTGGAGGCAGAAAATATGGATCAATGAGTGAGTCGTCGCATAATCCCATCCAAACGTTGCACGAAAATTGATGTTGAAAATGGCTTTTATAGTATGTGGATTTTTGTGCCCCCAAATATGAGCATTATGCTGATTAAAAGTACCTGCACGGGTAAAAGTTACCTCTTCAATCCAATGATCGTCCGAGAAAGTAAAAAGCATCATTTCTTATTTGCCACAAGACCTACTCTGAAAGTTCTCTTCTTCGTGGCAAGTCTTGTTCACACTGCTCTGCAAATATCCTAATTTGTAAAGAACATCTCCCACACACTTAGAAAATATAGACTGCGCTGTTCTATGATATAGGTCACGTAACAGGTGTCGCGTTTCCTGGGGACCTAAGTTCCAGAAAATGGATACTTTACTTGTTTTATGTTGGTGCTACTGTATTGCAAAATGAAATTATGTAATTTTTTTACAGAGACGCAAAATGTAAAACACTAATTTACTAGTTAACCACGAAGCTCGACGCCAATACACACTACAAAGGGAGATTGTTGTTTGTAAACTATTTGTAAATAATTACAATAACCTACAAAAACATAATCAGCTTCAGGTTACAGTGTCACCAACGTAAATCGGCGTAAAAAGCATGGTCTATTAACTACACGGTCGGGATCATCAGCAGGTAGCCAATGAAAACTGAGGACTTTTGTGGAGTGTGATACGGTCTATCTAAGTCTGTCTTTCAAGAACGACTATATTTTGTCTTTATTTACAGGAATTTTGTTACGTCACCTGGCCCCGACCATATGGTTAATATACAGTGCATAAAAATCAAGTTTTAGTGATTTTGGACCTTCTAAGACGGCCATAAATTAGCGCATAAACAAAGTAAGTTTCCTTGTCTGTGAATTAGCGGTCGTCGGCAATATGCCACTGGCACCATCTATATTTTTTCTAGGTTTGCGACATTTCCACATGCTACTGGAAGGCATTTGCTCAAAGTGCTGTAAGATATTTTGTGTTCTTCTAATATCGTCTGCTCGCAATTGCAATGAAGTTAATCCTGTTGCTCTCATACGACGACGAAAAGTATTGGAAAATACTGATCAGTTGGGCAATCTTTGCCCCGAGTCTACACTTAAAATGCACTAAAATTTGGGTTAATAATTTGACATGTAAAAGACTGCCAAACTTCAACAGAAACAAAACTCCAATTGTTATCAAAGCCTACTAAACGCTGTAGCGCTGTTAGAAAGCATTTTCGCATACATGTTATAAACTTTTTTGCTTAAAATCAAATTTGCATGGTTTACGTATGGCAATTTAATCCTGATTCATCCGGTATATTATATAACACTTAACTGCGATCAAAGTAGGTTGTTTCGCATAGATAGACAGATGTAGGAGTGTAACCACGCTCATCTAACAGTCGCTGCGTTTACATTTGAGTGCTATGTGAAGCTGCAGCTTTGGCTAGGCATTATCCTTATCAACTGCATATTATGACTGCGATCATAATTGAGTGAGCTGTAACAGGTTCTCTGTCAACTGCGATCAAAGTAGACAGGTGGCACTGTAACTACGCCTATCTTATAATAGTGCCTCCATTGTATAGAGCTGCTGTATCTCATTTAAGGGTACGTACAGAGTGACACGTCGAGCAGTGAGTCGAATGGAGAGCATTCGAATATCTGTATTTAGACAGTAGCGTGCATAATGCAAACTATAGCGTCTTGATAGATAGTGTGGAATCAAGTGCTGAATTCGGACTTGTCTGCTCTGACACTCGCTAGTATCTCTATTTGCATTAATGTAAGTTTTACGACACAATTAATATGACGATGACAAAAAAGAACACAATAATAGACGTTATTGTAACTATTATGGAAATATCCAAAAATATATATTAAAATGGTTGCTTACTTTAGTGAGTGTATTTGATCTATCCTGTATATGTCTGGATGTCATCTCTAAATAGTAATGAAAGAGGTTTCAAAAATTCAGTAATTTTCAGGAAAAAAAGAATATCTAGGAATATCTGTGAAATTTTTGCTAATTAGTATTAATGAAATCAACTTGACTGTTTCCCGTTAGTTTCCAAGTATGAAATGAATCGAATTAGTTGCAGAGCGTAATTAGGCAAGGCAGAAATCAACTTGACTGTGTCCCCTTAGTTTCCAAGTATCTAAATCTCTATCAAATCTAATTAGTTGCAGAGCGTAATGAGGCACACCTAATTTCAATTTAAGACTTTAAAATATTAAAAAGAAATCTTTGTTTATTTTTAAATTTTATTTACTTAAGTAATTATATTTTTAAATTCCCACAAAGTTTTTTTCTTTTTTAAAGTTTTAGTTAGTATTTTTCAACATACTGCTGTACGGATTTTTAATTTAATTTTTTTTTTGAAAATCAGAAAAAAATATTTGAAGTATAGATACTCCTTTAAAATTAAAGATGGCGTCATCTCACGTCACCTTCAAATACTAAAATTTAAGAAAAATTAATTCGAACTTTACACAAACTATTGTAATTCTTTCTAGAAAAATATGTACCTACATGATTTGTAAATCTAAATCAAATGTTATTGAATAATTGATTTACCAATTTCCTTTACATTTACGTCATATTCAACACAACAAGTAAGTACGATAAAATATCTAATTTAAAGATCGCGCATATTATGCCTGCATAAACCAGTACAGACCGGCACAGCACAGACCTGCGCATGAAGGTTCCCATGTTATTTAATGAAGCATCGCACACTAGACCAGCACCAGCATGTACCGTCACCTGCAACGACCGTCACTGCAAGTCGTGTCGGTGGCCTGCAATTTCTATGCTTGGCCGCGCTAGTCCGACGTAAATTCTGCTTCCACAAAAACCAGGGATTGGTTTCAAACTGAAATATTCGACTGGTTAAGTTGTGAATGCGTCACTGTGGTGGGCACCCTCGCTTATCAACAACCTCTATTTACTTACTTTAAACAAACTGCAAGTCTTTCGTCAGATGACACTGCTATGCCAGACTTGTGTTTTGGTGCTGTAGACGAAGACGATACAAGAGCTCGATTTTTTTTGTGGCATAGAAATATTGAAAAAAATTTCGTTAATCTCTCCAGTTCAGAAAACAAATGATGAAATTCAGCTTTCTCTTTTAGGAGTGAACCCATAACATTCTCATTTCTCTGGCTTCTTCCCCCTCCTCCTCTTCCTACAACATCGCTAAAATAAAAACTTTCTTCTTCCGAGCTACACTCAACTACTACTTAAAATCTTCAAAACGTCTGCTACAAACATAACCTTCATAAAAAGCTACTAGTCCGTGTTGGCGCGCTGTGCTGGTCCGTGCAGGCATAATGTGCGCAATATTTTATTATCCAACTTGTATAACTTTAAAATGAGTTTGAAACTATTAGTTTTAAATATCTACAGACCTACATTATAGAAAAATTTTAAATTGGTTTTAAAATTCGGTAACATTTTGTAATTCATTATTTTATATGGTGTGGATTTTAACATTTTAATATGTTTAATGTGTTGTGTCTATTTTACTCTTTTTTAATGTAGGACTATTTATGTAGGTATTTGTATTTATATTTTAATGTGAATATTTTATGTTTTCCTTTTGTTTGGCGTGTGTAAACACTTGTTTTGTGTAATAACATGAATCCATAAATAAATAAATTCAAAGCTATGCTTATTTTATCAGACGAAATATTAGATTTTGTTTCATTTTTGGGAAGATATAATTTATAAAAATTGACACTTACATTTTTAAGAATCTAGGTAGATGCTTTTATTAGATAAATTAATGATACGTCCTTTGAATTTTTAAAATTTCTTTAAAATTTAGAATTTATGTAAACGTACAGAATTCATCCTCAAGCACGTAAAGTAGATGAAAGTTAGGAACATGCAAATTATTCTGAAAGGTTCAAAAGTAAGTTATTATGAGCAAACAAGGCGGTACATAGTACACAGAGAGCGTACATGATATACACGAGGATGAGGATGAGAAGCTTCTAATTTAAATATACATCCGGTTTTAAACGAATACGCGCTAACAGGAAAGCTGAAATTAATAGTAGGCTTCAAGGATCAAAGAATCCACACTAGCACCATGAAGACTAATCGCACTGAAATCTCTTTGCTAAATCGCAATTAGCCACGCCTTACAGGTTGTTACTAGTTAACAGTTCCGTACACAACTTACGAAAAGTTACGTTACGGGTCACAAAGCACTACAAAGAATATGCTGAGGAATTGGATTATTTGGAATTATCTTCTACGTCAGTATTGCTTAAGCCGGAATAGTGATGCAATTAAAAGAATTTAAATCTTAAAGTTTATTGACTGGTGATAGTATGCTGACGGTTTTGTTTTGTTTGTGTAGGTAATTTGTGTTATTTGGGACGCACACCCAAATAAAATAGTTGTGTGCGAGTGTAAAATGTCAGTTATATTAGTTTAATATTAACATAGCCACTTCTTAGATTTATTTCTTGTTTATTTTTCCTCCTTGTTATCCCAAAAGCATATAAATTAGTTATTTTCATAGCTCAATAATGAACTTAATGCTATTTGCGCATTTTTTATGTTTTTTTTTCAAATTTACCGTCAAATTGATCTAGCTATATTTATTAGTTACTTTTCCCTGTGTATATATATGGCTTCTTAATTTTCTCGTCTTAGTTTAAAAATAGAGTCTTGTTACTTACTTTTAGTTTCTTGCGTTGCACAGGGTGTTAATTTCACAGTTGGTATTGATCAGTTTCCATTCATTGACTTTCATTTTATTTTTGACGGCCTATTTTGGTTAGGTGAATTTTATTTATTTTTTCATTCACTGTTTGTTAAGGCATTAATGATTTAGGTATGCACTTGAAGAAGAGATTACTTTTCCCAATTTAGATTTTGACATTATTTGACACTTCGGCACTTAATCTGGTCAAAGTTCTAGAAAAAGATAATGGAGTACTGTGATTACGGTGTTAAATATTCTAGAAAAAATGACGTAGAAATCTGAATTTCAACTATCTCCGGTTCGGTATTTATAGATTTTTGCAACCGAAAATGTCAAAATACTTTTGCTTTTTCTGCTCTTGCAGCTGATTTTCCTTTAGAATATACTTTACTATGAAACATTTGACTTTTTTCTAATTACATATTATTACATTACATATTATATTACGATGGCCTAGCTTTTCACTTTGACGAACATACTTTTTATCAAATTTCCTTTCTAATACAAATGTAATCCTAATTCTAACATAAAAACCTTGTTTATGTTTAATTACATATACTTTGCTATTAGAAACTTAAAATGTTCATTTTTATTTTCTGTATTTTTGTTTCATACACGATACTCAATTTTAAATTAAATTTATTTCAGCGTTACTGGACTAGAAGTAATATTTTTTGAAAATTCTTCTGTGCTTGATCAATCTACAGAGTGTTAACTTGGTTTTGCGTTAAATTTTTATCCTGTGTGCATAGATTTCTATATGTGCTAGTATTTTTGCTTTCTTAACCTATATATTTTATTTCCAATGTGAGTTTTCTGTTGCATATTTTATTTTGTATACACTGAATTTTTCATTTCGTTTTTCTCCTTCCGCTATCGTTAAAAGTTATTGTTAGAGATGTACTGGATACTGTTATGCTTAACAGCTTGAGCGGTTCACTAAGTAGCTATAAAATATTTAATATTTCACTTCCTTATAATTTAGTTATAATAAAAATGATTACGCTAGGTTTGTTAAGGGTACGTTTAAAAATATTTAGCATCAGTCATCATAACCACAAATCAAACTAGCTATAACCATTTACAGTTTTTATTTCGTATGAAATATAATATAAAACGTATGCACCATGAGAGATACTAACTAGGGTGACTATACCATTTGGCGAGTTCTTTTACAGTTCGATTAAGTGCTTTTTACCATCATGCCACTTTTATCATTAATACTAACTTCAGATAAAAACGTATGGAAAAATAATAAACATATGTGTTTCGTACACAACCTACGAAAAGTTACATTACGGGTCACAAAGCACTACAAAGGATATGCTGAGGAATAGGATTATTTGGGATTATCTTCTACGTCAGTATTGCTTAAGCCGGAATAGTGAAGAAATAAGGCACATAAGTATGGAAAAATAATAAACATATGTGTTTTTTATTAAAGACTAGCCTTAATAAAGCTTTAAATGACTAGACCTAACAGAACATTTATACAACTTTATTGAATCATCCATCAAGAGATAATTATGGTGGTTGCAGTCTCAAGAAGATGAATAATAGGCTCAACATTTTTGCATTTTAAGCTCTCAAAATAATGTCTAACAATGAACTACAACATGAATAGCTCAACAGGACGAAATCACAAGGCATAGTGCAGCAGCAACTAGAAGATGTGTTATTATTTATTAAGATTTAAATACAGAACAATTAATGATACACTTGTAATGATTTTAGGATTTCATGTACTGTAGTGTAACATACCCGGGCTCGTTCAACATTGTTGAGAGAAGTATTTGCCAATAATCGAGAAGATTTACCTACGTTGTGTTTATTTATATTATTTATTAACTTACCTCGAATGTGCTACATATTTACGAAATTAGGGAGATTTGAGTAGTTTTAAATAAAACAAAACAAATTACTTTTTCTACGTTCATGCAAAAAACAATACTTTATTGAACTATATTTAGTGGAAAAAGTGGTTCTTTATTGCACTAGTGCAATAAAATGTTTATTGTACTCATCTGTCATTCTACTGCAGCGATTTGTCATCATGACAAACATAAACCTTCAAATCGACGTCACATTTTTCTAGACTTAGTGTCATCTAAATAACATTTTTTGGTTTTTGCATGAACGTAGAAAAAATATTGTATGCAACTCGTACAAAAAGTGCTTATTGCACTCGACGTGTTGTCCTACTCGGCCTGACGACTTCGTTGGACAATTTCACGTCGCGTGCAATAAACACTTACTTTTTGCACATATCAGTGCCGTACTCAGCCTTGAATTCACAGGGGAATAGAGCACGACAGAGAAAACCCCGATCACCATTCAAAGAATGGCTGTCGCTATTATTGCAATGGTAATAATAATGATAACAATAATAGATATGTATCTGTACTTCAGTACTTGAATACACGGTAATATAATCATAATCTACATACAAAACTGAAGAGTGTTGAGTGTTTTGGTTAGTTAGCCGACTTGCGTCAGAAGGTACTGATGTCCCATACGGAAGGCTACCCAGCTAGTAATTGAGGGGTTGAACAAAAATCTCAGATCATATCTCATGCATCATATGTTTTATCGGATGTTTGTCCAGTCACGGGAGAAAATATTAATAGAATCTCTTACAAACATCTGACAAGCAAACCGCTAATTCAAGTAATAAAGTAGTAGTCGTAGATGAATAATAATAATTTACAATACCATTTACAACAGCATAACTTCGACTCAAAAAAAAGTTATATATAATTTCAACAATAAATGAACAAGTACGATTTTACCTCAAAATTATAATAAAATATAATAAAACTGTAATAAAATATTGAACATACAACAAAATAATAAGAGGAACACAATGACATTCAATCTTTAAATACATCATACAAAAAAAAGGTACTGACCTGTAAAATTAAAACAGATGCAGCACTTATCACCATTCACTGTCTTCTAGCCAACCTGCCGAAGTCTTAAAACCCCACTAAACTAACTACCCGTTGAATTTCGCTCCGCGTTCCCGTGTTTATTATTGCTTCGTGTAAAGTCTCCCCTCTAGCTAATGTGTATATAATATTCTCTACAGAGTGTTTTTCATTCAGCAGTACAGATATAACAAAGTAATATTTAACTAAGTGAATTTCCACAGTACCTATCTTATAAAAAAAAAATTAGATGAAAGAGCTGTTCAAAATTTCAAGTTTTAATGTTGAGTTTATTAATTGTGAATGAAAATGGATTACCGAAGAGTTAAAAAAAAACTATTGAAAAAAAACAATTTTCCAAATTGGACTGATATAACTAAAAGTTACTTATTTTAAATATAATCAGAATTAAATATTTGATTTCTACTGCAAGTTTTTGACTATGGGAAGCATAGTTTGACATTAGCCTGTGGTGTTTCGTCCTTGGGTTTACTTATATGTTGTTCAATAACTGAAGGTCATAGGTCAAGGATTTTAGACCAAGAGGCGGATTGTCATGGCTCAGTTCACACAGAAAATATCAATAGTTAGGACATCTTATTCCCAAATTCCCAATTTATAGTTATCTAGGAGGCAGAAAAAAATATAGTTCACGTTAAATTTGTATCAATGTTTAACAAACACAAATCCGACTAATTTTGTTCATATTAGTGAATTTTTTTTAATGACTAACAAGTATAACGAAAGAAGAAATAAAGCAATTAAAAGGCACATAAATATGTCTTCAAGAACGTTAATAAATCAAGACTCTGAATTCATAATTACCACTGAAATATATCTGTTAACACACTAAATGTAGAAAAGGTAACTGAAAAAATGTTATGCAGTGGCTGCTGGGAAGTAGCATCAGCTCTTTTATGTCAAATGCCAATCCACAATTTTTATAGATTATGACATTCAGTTTAAAATTCTCTATTCAACGTATAATGCTGATTCAATAATAAATATAAAGTCACGTAATTTAAATGTTCAACTAAGCAATGAAGACAAATAAATATAAAATTACTAACAGATTACTGGTCTGGGTAGGAGCAGATAGCGAATAAATTTTATAAAATATTGATTAAGGGCGCCGCGCCGTTTTATAGGCAAATTTTCAACGAATTTCATAGCTGTTTGTTGAGACAGTCTAAAAAAAATCTGAGTAAGTTAGAAAGAATATCTCTTCACTATGTCAATTATACAAGTTTTCTCCGGGATATAAAACAATTTTCAAGCTGACAAGTCATTTAGAATAAGAAAAAAAGAGCATCATTTTCACCTATTACGTTTTATCATAAAATCTACTGAATTTTACAAGTCAACTGCACATTGAGAAAATTGTATACAACATTATAAACATTATCACATCCCGGAGAATTCTTTTAAAAAACTAGTAACACTTGAATTTATGTAAATTATCAAGTATTTTTCACGGTGTATAGAACACAGTGATAAGGTACAAATTCACAGTTTTTTATGTTCTCTAGCACATTTTTTCTTCAAAAGTTAAAGAAAATGATTCAATTTCAGCATTATATTTTAGTACTACATTAATAAGGACCTCCACCTACTGTGTGTATTTTTTGGGTGCATATTTAGATATGATTATTTGTCCTTGAAACGCCAGCCTTAAGTAAAGCCTGGCGATTGTATCTACTGATAAAATGGTTGTAAATGTGACCCGTTTCTGAGATTGTTTGGACATAATTCAAATATTTCGCTACATAAACTGTAAAGCGCATCATATATAAATGTTAAAGAAATGCTAAAGGAGTCCCATAAATCTCCAAAATGTCTATTTGGGCAACGCTTGAATATAGGTATATGTCAGCATAAAACTTTCAACGTCATATTAGTTTTATTTACGGTAGTTCTATTACCTACGGTCCATTTTGCTTTTCTTCTGACGCTTTTATTTTAATAAAGTATTGGTTAGAATTTGAACCCTTTAAAATGTAATTTAAAACTGTCCTACTTGAATGTATTAAGAGGTTATACTTATCTCTAAGCAAAACAAACAGCAGTAACGTATTGCTAAAATATTCGAATTTAGTGCTGACAGAAGTTATTCTCATGTATCTCTGTCAAACATTCTTCACTTTTATTGTTTGTGCTCTATAGAAATATCATTTCTTTATTGACACTTAATATTTTTATTGTTTTATTTTTCTATCAAAAATCTATCTGCCAAAAGATTTTGAGGAAAATCTTATATTTTATTAAACAATATGTTAGTTTGGTCATAAAAGATTTTTTTCATGAAATGGACCATTAATTTGATATTTAAAGTAACTTTCAGGGAGTAAGTATAACTTTTCAAGTATAAACATACAGACGATCATTACTGCCCATGAAGCTCTCTGCATCTACGTTTACATCTTTGACGATATTTTTATTCCTAGTTTTATAATATACATACACAGTTGATATTTATTACTATAGTTACACGCATTACACATTCATAATTCTTATAAATCTAATGTTCATAGGTGCGCCACCTATTTTGGAATAAAGTGTTTTTCTAATTTAGTCTAGGAAATGCAGTGTGTCCTGATATTTATCGTTTCATAAAACTTGTATTTAAAAAAAATAAAAATTATTTGACCTTTATTTTTTTTTCTATTTATCAATTATCAACCACGCTACTAATATTTCTGTTAACATCTTATTCTTGTATATTATTTATTATAGCTTTATCAAACTTCTTATTATGGAGCGTCCTATGATGAAAAAATAATATTTAATTTGAAAAAGTGATTAATATTTTGAAAATATTTTTAAATTTTCCTCAACTATTTGAATGTTTCCAAGTTAGCGGTTTGTTTTAGATAAATAAAATTCAATGAAAACATTGTTTCTATTAGCAAAGTATGGTTAGGGTAGGTAAGATTTAAATAGAAATACTTATTAAATACTTTTATTTACTCGAACAGAGAGTCTTAACAACTAACACCTAGAAAAGTATATTTCAGAATGCCAAATGCAGTTTTATCTGTTGTTTACATTTTACCCTCAACTAACTCGTAGACGCACTTATGTGCTGACATGGCTAGTCCAGACGAGCTAGTCCGGATTATAAAACAGACACACAGAAATGATATATTTAAGATACATTTTTACTAAGAATAATATTACAATATTCCAATAGGTTTATCATGTCGACGTATTGACAATATTTATTGTCTTTCTCAGACAAGAAAACATGATGACTCTTGTTTTTAAACACAACATAATATTGAGTTTTTGAACTGATATACTTCTCATACCAATTAGTTATTTCAAGAGGTACTTCAAGTTCCCCTATGTGCAGGGTTTATCAGAATAAATAATAAGAAGCCTTGCTAATAATTACTCCAATATAAGCTCTTTTCCAACACTGGTTTGAAACCTGTCCGAAGCCGTCAGTCAGTTTAATATTAGATACAACTCCGCTGCAGTAAGTCGGTGAACGATTTGGCCATCCACTTGGGACAGGTTTCCAACCAGTCAGGTGCCGTGTTGGAAAAGAGCTATAGTATTCTATCATTTCAAAACAGTAGGTAATTGATATACAAGAATGAAAGATAAACTTTGATAGTGAACATAATTATAAAAAACGCCTTATTAGTGACATGATACTAATCAATAAGCATACCAACGCTACCAACAAAAAGACAGATACAGAACATCTTTAGTATAATTTACTGCAATCTAATTAAAAATTTTGTGAGAGTGCAACTTACGACACACAATGTATTAGTTTTTTTTTCGGATGATAAAAAAGATAAGCATTTTGTACTTTCCACACCGGAATTGTTTCTGAATTATTATAATTATTTGCTTATTTGGGCCGTATTAGCCAAAATCAACATTGTCTGATTACTTATATGTTTCTTCCTGTGGGGCGGTGTGATTTCAATAAGGACAGTGTATTGTGTTCTAATATTTATTATCGCTTGCGGTTGTTTAGCATCCACAATGTTTTACTATGAGTCGATGTTTATGACTGACTGGTTACAAATTTGTGACTGTGCCGTCGTACCCATAACCTAGGTAGTTCCTCGAAGCGTCTCTTAAAACAAAGGTATTTCTTAGTTTTCACCATACAGAACCCAAGATTTATGGGGACGCCGGTCGTCTACGTACTTAAATAATATTTACAAAATATGATACCTACATTTACCACTTAAAAACAGACGTTGAAAGTTAAAAACAGAACTAACGAAAAGATACAGTGAATTTATATAAAGAAAGAAATATTTTATTTATACAGTGTGTACAGAAATATGTGAGTGCAGAACTAATGAAAATATGAAGTAAATATTTACAAAAATAAATATGTTAGTTTATAGAAGGTGCATAGAAATATATGAGCCGCCACATTCCTAATTGTGAAATTCATTTTGTAAGGTTATTTTTTGACAATTAGCTATATGCTTGTACTTAGTAAAGCTTTTAACGATACACTTATTTTTCTTCATTTGATAAGATTGTGCTCATGTTTGCATTGTGTGTTGTGTTTTGTTGTGGTATTCTGTATATATAATTAGGTAACTATATTTGCACATTTAACTTTATATTTTGTAATATAGTTACCTATACATTTATGTAATTTATTTTTAGTAAAAAAAATATTTTTTTCGATCTTTATTACTTAGTATATTTAAACGAATAAATATATAAGTTGGAAATATTAAAATGATAAATATTTTTTGATAATCAGCTGTCAAACTTAGGCCAAAAATTTGTGTACACATTCAAAAGGAAATCCGCATTTCACAAATATTGGTTTTCTTAGATTTTTTTTATCGAGAGAGTACCCGGTATAGATGAGATACATTTTTTCTTCATGACGTAATTAAAATAGCATATGTATGTTCAAAATCTGCTCAGAGCATAAAGAAAAGTACATACCATCTCATATATTAAACTTATTTTTATAGGAAAACTAGGTGACAAACGTTGTTTTGCCATATGAATTATTTCTAGTGAATATTTTGGTAGTCGGCTTCGTTCTTATCCTTACCCTGTGCTGTTTACTGGGTGAGAAGCACAAACCTAGAAAAAATAAACTTGGTTTTTATGCCAATTTACGTTGGTTGTATTGTAGAGTGAACCTCATTTGATTACTGTGATTGGTCACATTCAGGTCACATTCTTTAATGACATTTAAAATGACAGCAAGTTAGTTAATTTCATATTGCAATGCAGCCATCATATTTGCACAACCGCCAACATAAAGCACCTGTCACGTGACCTATATCATGAATTGACGCTGTCTATATTTTTTCTAGGTTTGTGGTGAGAAGTGACACCGGTAGACGCCTGGCGGGAATAACTGATCTAGTGATAAGCGATCAGTTATAAGGTTAAAAATGATTAAATTACTAAAATGGCTATTAAAAAATAGGGATTTGTCATAGAAGGGTAAAAATTAAGGGTTGTATGTATTTATTAATGCCACATCATAAAAAAAAATAAAAATAAAAACTTTTGTCCAATAAATAAAAAAAAATGTTTGGGGTGGACCACCCTTATCACTTACGGGTATGAAAAATAGATTACGACCGATTCTCAGACCTCCAAATATACATATAACATTTCATAAAAATCGGTCAAGCCGTTTCTGAGGAGTATGGCGTCTAAAACTGTGACACGAGAATTTTATATATTAGATATGTTTGAAAAATTGCAGTACTTTTAAAACCTCGAATTTAAAAATAATGAAAGGGGCACTTTTTCACTAAGCCTCTTTCTCTTGTTTAATAGACGAAATTTAAAACAAAGCTGTTTGGGAGTCAATCGATGGATTTAATATCGTTCTATTATTATAATGAACCAGCCAGTATTCATAAATTTTTCAAATTCTTCTCAAAACAATCGTTTACAATTTTTGAATTGGTTATATGATACATCGTTACTTTCCCGGTTGTTATGCCGTAACCTCGGTAACTGGTCACTGCCAGAAAGAGAATTAAAGTGCACATACCTAGCATTAGCAGGAATTCTTTGACCTGACTGAGCTAGGCTCTGTGTCCGCTATCGGTATCTCTACGTCCAGCCATATATTGATTTCGGCTTCTATTGTTGGTATTACGACTGCTACGGTAGTTTCTCGGATAATGGTGGTTTTCCGAGACGTCCCGTAGCCGCCTCTGTAACTAGTTGCATCCCATGCTTGCAAACGTTTCTCCGCTCTTTACTGTCGGCATCTTCAGGGGTGGCTTCGCGAAAGCTTCTCCGCGACTGAGACCTCTCAATCTCGTTCTCTCGTTTAATAGAGAATATTTTAACCACATTCGCTAAATTTTTGGATATAATATGACAGTGCACGCCACGGAAACCAAAACTTTACATGACTTGTGACAACGAGTGTAATATTACTACTCCACAATTGCTTCATTTTGGGTAATATCTCTACTGCTGCATAGAGGTTAGTGGTAGGCACTTTCAACACCAGTATAATAGTAAGTAAAATTAGTGACAAATAAATTTGATAATCTAAACTTTTCACTTTTAATTTAATCCAAAACACTAAATGACGCTGAAAATATAATGTAATAATAAATATAAAAACCTCTTTAAAATGATCATAATACCATTTTTCATTTAAGATTTTAAGGGTAAACATCACCCCCGCTTAGGCATAAAAATTTGAGGAAGAAGTAGCTCTATAAAGTACCTATGTCTTCTTCAAAACAATAGTTAACGGATCTTAGCGTTTTGTTAGTTTTTGCATCGAAACGAAAAAATTCTGGTTGGCCAGTTTTCTGTAGTCCGCACCGTATATTTCAGTTTAGATAAAAAATTATTATAAAGTTATTAAATAACTTATTGTGTCAAAAGCAATTGTAATTAGTACTCTAGTTTCTTCTTATTTCAATAACTTTTCATATCTAATTTTTAGCATCTCAATATATTGCAAACTGTAAGGACGGTTCTGCCTTTACTTTGAAAATAATAATAGGATTTCGTCTCTTACCACTAAATTTCCCGAAGAGTCACAGTTAACAAGATAAGATTGGCTTTTAAGAAAATAAGAGCGTAATTTATAAGAATATGAGGTCCCGCTCTTTTATTATGTTTCCTAAAATAATATGTTCCTTATTATATTCCTCCCGCACTGCGCTGAGAGCCTTCTCGAGTACCCTACTTCCTTCCATTTAGTGATCTTATTTCAAATTCATAATATATAATTCCAAGTTCTGAAATAGAATGGTACTTACACCTAATAATATAATGCCTACGAAACGTATGTCGGAGAGTTAATAAGTAAACTAAACTATAATTAAAATTTTATACAAAGAAAAATAATTGTCTATATTGTGTATTTTTTGCAAACACGAAATTCCAGGCTAATGCTCCGACCAGCACTGGAAAACCTACAGCAAACAGCCAAAGTTACTCGTCAGCAGCCCACAGAGATATACCGGTTTCGAGCTTCTTAGCTCTCATCAGTATCTCATTTGTGAGGTAACTAGAATAACCTTAGGTGTAAGTATTTCTAACCCGACAGTAGGGACCATGAACAACGAAAAGTATAGTTACATTTAGTGACCATTCGCTACTCCATGCCGAACTAACAAGCCACAGACATAAAGCGTTCTACATCGCAGTAAAAACCATTGAAAGCTATCGCCCCCTATCGCGATTCAGCGGTAACGATATGTTGCAAACACGAAAAGTCAAGTTAGATAGGCTTAAAACAGCCAAGTTTATTGGTTGGTTACCTCACTTCATATATGCCTAAAGCCCGCTTTACATTAACAATTTCTTTGTCAATTAATTGATCAAGTGGCTTCGTCAATTCAATTGACAAATGTAATACTAAAATTTGAACGTCAAATAAATTGATGAAGAACTTCGTCAAGTTATTGACGACTTAAAACTTGTTCTAATTTTTCGTCAATTTTTACTTCAATTCAGGAATACCAACCTAAAATAAATGTAAATATTTAACCAGTAACCGAGCAGCAGCAATAATAAATGCAATGGAAGCATTGCAGGATTGCCCTAATATATAATTATTATTTATTTATTTATTTACTACTACGCTGTCCAGACAGAATTCCAATTATAGGACAGGAAATACAGTAATATGTTACAAGTCAACTACATAAAAAGAAGAACATGAGTTACATCACTAAAACCATAGGTATAAAAAAAGAAATCATACAAAAATAAAGTACAGAACTGAAGTACAAAAATGATCAAAGATTATATATCTAAACCACATCAAAATGTAAAACTAAGTAGAATAAAAAAAACGCACGTCTTACATCAGTAGGTTTACAGCAAAAAACATCAATCTTGTTTTGAACAGTAAAATGGTTATTACACATGACAAACATTGGAAAATTACTATGTTCATTAGTTTTAAAATTAGATAGATGAAAAGTGGAAGAACGCAAGCGGGTGCACATATTTGGTACTGATAAACCAACACGATGAAGAAGCTCAGGAGAATTAATTACATTGTGCAACAATTTGTACAAATACAAAATTGAATAATATTTACGACGTAGCTCCAATTCAGACAAACCAAACATTGACAACAATACATCCTCAGGAAATCCAAATGAGGGATAGACTCCATCAATCTTAAACCATAAATATTTAGGAAATCATGTCTGAGGCTGTTCAACATTTTTTTATATGAGATGCATAGTACGGGTTCCAAACGATGGAAGCGTATTCAAGCTTCGACTGGACAAAAGCGTTATATAAAAGTATGAGTGTATCACATCTCTCAAAATTATGGCTATTGCGAATTATAAAACCCAAATTAGCACCGGCCACAATATTCTCAATGTGACTGGAAAACGACAAATTAGCCGAAAACAATACCCCAAGATCTTTAAATTGGGTAACGGCATTAAGTGCCTGTCCATCCAGCCGATAATTAAAACTTATAGGTCTGAGCTTTCTAGTAAATATCATGGAATTGCACTTATTGATATTTAAGTACAAATTGTTTTTAATACACCAACTGTTGACCAAGTCTAAATCAGTCATCTACAGATCTTATTACAGTAAAAAAATTATTAAAATTATCTTTCATTTTTAACTGTTTTTGTTTCGTATACAAATGGGAATGATATGTCAAAAGTTAAAATTATTTTAGGTTGTTACGGGTGACATCTGACAGCAAAATTGTTAAGAAACTTGCCAAGCCCTGAACATAATGTAAAACTAAAGTGCGACCTTGAAGAAATTGATGAATTCATCAATTTCTTCGTCAATAAATTATTAGTGTAAAACCCGCTTAATACATTATGGATTTCCCCATCGCGCGATGCGGTCAAAGTCGATGTTTTGCGTCCTAATTTGAGGCCCGATTTCTGGCGCCTCTTATTCTCTCTCACTCTGTTTTCCGGCAAATTGAACGACGTATAATGAGTGTAACACGATTGCTTGAGTGTTATTATTTTTAATGGTAAATTGTATTTTAAATTTCCAATGGTTGATAAGTTGCTACTACTGCATGTAATTTCTTAGATATTGTCAAAGTTAGGTGGTTAGGTTTTAAGAACAAGGCAAGTATTAATTTAAAGTAAATAAAAATTATCTTCATTACAGGGTAAGACTACAGATATATAACGAAATTTTAGTGTGCACAGATTTACTTTTCCAAACTCTGCAAGTTAAACACTTAAATGCAAACTACTGCTCTAAACAAATTAAAATCGCTAATCAAAGAATTTCTGAATTAAGAGACAAAGAAAAATTTAAAAATAACTTTGATAATTACTAAATTAGGAGTAAGACAGTTGCGACAAATTAGAAATAATTTTGAGCTATAAAATGCTATACTATGAAATTATAGATTGCATTTCCCTTCAACTAAGTACTCATTTTGGAAATTTATATAATTTAAATTTCCTTGCTTTAGTAGATTCCTCAAAGTTTATGAATATACAATTTAAATGTTTACTACAAGTTATCCAAAACAAAAAGTTAAGAAGTTCAAAAAACGGTAAAAATATACAAGAAATTTGAAATGGTATTTCTCTTAGTTTTAATAATTCCTGCAACAAGTGTTTCAATTTTATGAAGACATAAATAAATTTGCATTTGTAACGTGAAAATGTTTTTCCATTTATTATTTGAAAATGGGTTGGGCCTCACTTCTAGCAGCTACCACGAGAAGCCACTTAAGAATTTTGACAATGTTATACCTACATAGTTTTTTTTTTCTTTGTAAAACAGTAGTCCTCGGCGATCAATAAATAATAAAACGACTGCACATAGATAGTTTCCACACTCGACAGTATTGTAAAGTTACTGGTTGATAACACATACTTTTTGTTGTCAGTCGCATAACTTTTCCAAGTGAAAAGCTCGTCACGAGACTCGATTCTTTGCCTCAACTTATCACATGTAATCGAAAACGTTTCGTTCGCATTTTACTTATTTCAATTGTATTGAATTTCACAAGTGCCGAAGAGAGGTATATAAATTGTTGTATAACTTGGCCGCACTCACAACGTAATTAGTTTTCCAGTGAAGACTGTAAAGAGCAAGTTCCATGTTCCTTTTCCTCGATCTATTCGGCAAGTAATTCTAAAAACTCATTTCTTTTAATTAACTTTTTATGAACCTCTATAGATGAATGCGGTAGTTAATCATTTTTGAGCAAGTTGGGTACTTAATAGATTTTTTATTGTCAAAGTTTTATAATAATGCTAAAATGATTTCTCTCTGTGACTTCTTGCAATTTCTTGTTAATTGGAATTTCTAAGGAATTAAAATTTGTAATTTATGGTCCAAATTAAAAATTCCTACAAAACTTATTTTTTTGGAGAGAGTATCATGGGTTTAATTATTGCCCTGTCTAATTTGATGTCTATCTTCGTTCAGAATGTAAAATATGAATGTCAGTGTCTATATTGCATATAGTCGTACCTGCCTATAAATTATTGGAAATAAATAATTTACCTATATAAAGTATGGCCTTACATACAGGGTATTCCACAAGCTTTATGAACGACTTTGGAAAATGGTAGGTGGGTTAATGTCAAACAGTTTTTCTTATATGAACAGGTCCGATTCGTTTTAGTTTAGAAGTTAAACGGATTTAAAAAAAAATAATTTCGTAATAATAAATAACAATGATTTGTGTTTAAACATTAATTAACCTTTATTAACCAAATTAACAAATCTTAAGACTATAAAAATTGTTTAAAATGTCCACGCTCGGATCGAATGGAAACCTCAGATCGAAGAACAAAAGATTCACTCGCTGATGAAATTTGGATCATTTCTTATTTGGTTAGCTACATCCTGATATCTTTCATAATTGCAAAGGACTTAAGAGTCTAATAGCATGACCAGTCTTTCCCACACTGTGACAATCATTTAAAACATCTTAGAGACAGTAAATTATTGTTGTAAAAATTCTATTCCGAATGTTAACACTGAAACGTTGCTGAAATCATCTTGATCTAATTACATGCTGAACATCCAGATATGTTCATTATGATTGTTATTTATGCCTTCCTTACAAAAGCACGCTTTATCAGGCCACATAATCAGCCAAGCAATGCATCTATATTGTTTGCATGTTGTTGAAGTAGCAAACAAAATTTTAATCGCTAAGAAACATCTCCAGGATGTAACACTTTTACATTTTGGCGATGAAATGGATGTAATATTTTTTAGTTCAATGCACGCCATACAAAATTCAATGATAAATGAAGATTACTTGCCATACGTCGAAACCAATTGAAAAATTGTCAATGACACCATCCATTCTTCTTCCATTCATTCACATCCTTTTCATTTTGTACATTCACTTCAGTAGGATGAATGACCTTCTTTGGAGCGGGGTTACCTTCTGGAAGTCTATGAAACGATGCACTAAAGACATGGTGGCAGGTTGATGTCTATTTAAGTATATTCGTCGGTATTCTCGGGCTGCTTGTCTTACGTTGCCATTAGAATCCCCATAAACAAGACACTATCTGCATATTTTTTTAGTTACAAATAAATGCATTTTTGTCAGTGTCAAATGAATAAACAAAATACCAGCCTGTACAAAATTTTATCGAAAAATTTTAAGTAATAACGATTTTGTAGAAGAATTAAAAATTCACGCTAGGTCCTTATATATTTTCAAAAATTCATAGTTGGCGACAACGTACGCTCGGCAGCAGAAGCTACGGCAGAATTCAAATCAGACATCCAGATAAACAAGTAAGTCGAAATACTGCCAAAGTTTACAGAAATTTTAATTCTGTAAACTTTGGTACTGTACAGCGCATAAATAATATTTTCGATAAAACTGGATCGGTTTCCAAAAATTTGCTTAAAACGAGGCAAAATGGACATTGTGGATTTTTTCAAAATAACAACCAAATATTGCAATATTTTAACTACAATCCCCGAAATGGTATTAGAACGGCTAGTTTAGACCTTAATATACCCAAAGAAAGTGTAAGATGCCTGAGAAGAAATAATATAATTTTGCTATTGGCTGCAGGAAGAATATCTAAACAATGTTAACTTTTTAAACGAAATTTTATTCACCGACGAAGCCACCTTTACCACAAATGGGGTGGTTTCGAGTCGAAATTGTCATCACTGGTCAGCTCAGAATCCAGAATTCATCATAAATGCAAAGAGACAATATTCTCAAAAAATGAACGTTTAGTATGGAATACTATGCAACAGAATAATTTGTCCCTCTTCCTTTGACGGTAAGTTGATTACGGTTGGGCTTTTTAATTTTCTTGAAAATGAGTTTAGGAACGCATTAGATGATTTACCATTAAAATACCGATTTGAAGTTGCAGTTAGATGATAGTCCTATTCATGACTAACTAAATAAAAATTTCGAAAATTTTTGGATAGGGTGAAACAGTCCTTTCTGTAAGTGACCACCGATATCCTCGGATTCAATACCCTTAGATTTTTTTCAAAATTTACAACTACTACAAGCTGGAATAGTCCGTACTTGTGTGGAAATTACTCTACAGTAAATACGAAATGTAATAATTAAGAACATACACAAATAGAATGACAAGTGCACTGGAGAAAATGGCTTGGTAGAAGTTACAAAAATGTAGCTGTTCCTTGTGATGTAATTTTATTCTTTTTTGTTTTTGTTTTATTTGTTCTGTATAAGCCCAAGACCATAACTAAGTTGTAATAAAAAGTAAGTACGTAGTGTGTGTAAAATCGTTATTACTTAATATTTTACGATAAAATTTTGTACAGGCTCGTTTTGAAGGACGCTCAATCCAGTGGCGTGTACAGATTTTTGTCGAAAAAAACGCTAATATGATTTATTAAAACTTTGCTTATAGAAACTCTCATAGTAGGTCTTGGATTTTATATAAACCAGGCTATTTTTGCTTATAATGTGCAATTTATCAAGCTGTATAATTAAAAAAAAATTCAAGCTAAATCGCACAACTAATAGACTTTTTACAGACTAACCCCAAAATAAATAGGTCACACTGTTTAACAGTTAAAGAACAATATTTATACATAAATAAATTATGATTTCAAAATAAAAATGTTATTTCATTTTTTCCTTTCACGGGAGGCCGGTATTGCTAAAACCGGCACTGGGTATTCTGTTATATATCGACCGTACGCCGCTTATACTATACACCCTGTTTAAGAAAATGCTGACAACGCTGGTGTTCGTGGTGACGAATTCTATTTTTACTTATAAAAAATCGGATATCTTTTTTGCCACAGCTTTTACACTCATAAGCTCGCCCTCATCACTGCGAGAAAATTACATCAAAAGAACGTAATTACAAACGGAATAAACAGTGATGTCGTCTCATTTGATTTTCATTATTTAAAGGCGACGGTTTACAAAAAGCGTTATATTTTTATCTGTTTGTCGGCATATAGACTTCTTTTCTGTTTAATGTCTCGCCCACAGTATTAATTATTAGCTTTGTTCGCACAGTACACAAATTAGTTGCCAATCGTCTGGAGTGTGTGCATTTCAACTAAAACAATGATTTTTAAACCTTATGGAGGCATTATTAGGCTTGTTTTTGCAGCAGTTGAAAACGGTTTGGAAATTGTCAGAAATATTCGACCAGTTAAGTTGAGTACGCGTTACCATTGAATTTGACGCAATAAATAGTTGGACGGACATTTCTGATAGTTTCCAAACAGTTTTCAACTGCTGCTAAAACAAACCTCCGCGCGTCGGACGATTTGAAACGGTTTCCAACTGCTGTGTGAACAGGGCTATTATAGTCACTACACTTGGGCACTTTTGCTATAGATGTATCAGAAGAGAAAGTGCAAACATAAATAATAACGTAAAATTATTAGTAGATAGTATAAATATATAATATATAATTTTATGGGCTTATGTATCTGATCAAAAGTAATAAAAAGCTCTTATGAAAAAAATTTATAAAATGAATAGTTTATTTAAAAATACATTTCAAAAATAAAAATACAACTGCAATAATATTCAAAACTATGTTACAAAATTACAAACTATGGTACCATTAAGATTCAGTAAAAGCGCCTGTAATGTAATTGGTTCGTTATTTGATTTTTGGATCAGTATTAATGAAGTAAACAATTGAAGTTTCCGAGAGACTCATTAAAACTGTACCGTACTGTAACGTTTCATAGCGTTGCAGTATCAGGCTACCGCTGATAACCTAAAAGTAATGTTAACCATAGTGGCGAATAGCTAGTACGTTTCATTTTTCTCTAGTTTCTTTGATGTTTGTGAGTGTACATAAACAAAAATGGAAGAATTTATAGTAACCATCTGCATTACATTTTAATTTACGGCGATTCTAGGCAAAACTCTCTGATTAAAAACGTTTGTACGGTAAACGCTTCCTGCAAGGAACTATTATTCTGTGTTGTGAAAAGAGCTATAACTACCTATGTTTAGGTGTACCTATTTATAATTATTCTGTATAATACATAACAATCCTAAGATAATATGTGTGCAGCGTTATCACATATTCAAGACCTGTTTGCTGTCATAATTATATTACCGTTGGTCAAAGAAAAAACATTATGTTTTATTTAGTACAACTTACCATGTGGCAAATTTAAGGCACTTATGTTCCAGACACCCTGTATAATTTTAATTTTTACATCATTAATTCTAATGCTTTGTTATACACTTTTCAACAAAAACTTGATCTGTTTCCAAAGAAATTTTTCATTTCTTAATTATCAAAATGGACAATAAAATTGTAAGTTTAATATTAGGACAATTTTTTAATCAATAGCGAAGCTAATGAAATCAATGCGGTAATAGTACAGTATTACTAACAACTTTATCAAAAACTAAACCGAAAAATGAAACTCAAATTTTGCATTACTTTATTTGGCATTACTTTATACATATATAGAATTAATATTTACTACGGGTACCGTTATAGCATATAATACAACTATATGACTGAAATAGTTATGTTGTTTAATAAAACATTAAAAAAAAATTAAAAGCAAAGAAGTAAATTGAACTCATAAAATCTAAAATATAAATTTTCAATTTACTGTTGCACTTTATAGTTAGAAGAAACTCATTTTTTAATACATTTTTTAATAGATAGCAATCATATTGTGTGACACTAACTCTCCGCGGATTAATATCCCAACCAGGTTTGAATTACACTCATAATATTTTACCAATAATATTTTTCATTAGTTTTGTAGCTTCTTTTACTTTATTGTAAAGATAATAAAATCAATGTTCCTACAATTTCTGTTAACAAAGTCATATGTACAGTTCTTTGATAAAAAACATCTATGCAAGCTAAAGGAACAATACCATAGACCAAGTTGGATTCAATAAAAATCTAAAATTAAACTTGATTTAGCTAAATTTACTTTAGCATACTTAGATATTTGGTATCCAAGAATAAATGTTTGTTGTTGTTAGAAGCAGCCGTAGCACACAGGTATGATGACTCGTTGTGCATGTCACTAGTTGTAGAGTTTAAAGCTGAACAGACACAATTGTCAAGGATGTGAATCAAATACTCATCCGTGTTGTCGCAAAGCCTGCACCTGGAGACACTGCTTAAGCTAATCCTATGTAGGTGATTGTCGAGACTTTTAGGAGACCCGTGACAATTCTAGTGTTTGCGCCACCCCATAAATCTTCCTTTGATCGCTTTTTGATTCAGTCATCAATGAATCGAGATAGCATTGTTGTAACCTCAATATCGTTTCAGATCAAATAAACTTATTACTTGACCTTGTCTAGCCAACATGTTAGTCCTCTCATTACCACTCACATCACTGTAACCAGGAACCCAGGTTAGCTTAACAGGATCATCCCATTCCATGAAGGAAATAACCCTAACACATTCTAGGACCACACGCGAGATGATTATAAAGGCCAGAAGCTCTCGTAAATCGGCCTAGTTGTCTGTACATATTTGAATATGCTGATTTACATATCTCCTCCCTTCTCTTGGACGCAGGGATATATAGCAAATACTTATTAACCCTAAGTCACTGTTCTATGCATCAGGTTTCTACAATGTCTAAGACCCTATGAATGAGATCACTGATAACGCTCAGCGATTTTCCTGATATGAATATAATAAGGATAGACTTAAGTGTAAATCCCTTTTTTGCTGAGCCCACAAAGAAGATAATCGAGCACAAGACACACCAGAAGCGGAGAAAGAACTACCTGCGGACATTCTCGGCAGCTTGACCCAAAGTTCTCCTCATTGTGGTCCCATCTATCTACGTAACTATGGTGGAAGAGTTGTTATGCAATTCCACCACTTTTTGGATGAAGGCATAAGATGTATTGTCAAATGCTCCAGAAATAAATATTATTGTTTTTCAATAATAGTGTTTTTAAATAGAAGTAAAAAAACATACAGAAGTGATATTTGTATTTTATTTGTAAAGATCATCGTGTAGTATAGTATGTTAAATAAAGGTCGCAAAGTCGATATGTGCAGTCTCAATTACCCTCTACAAATTAATCTTTGAGAACGGAATCAAAAGACTCTTAGGTTAGGTATACTAATACAAATAGTAGATAATTACGAGTGGCGGTATCCAGCAAAGCTGCTCCTATACAACCACCCTTAAAAAAAAATAAGTGACCATAACCACAACTTGTACATAAGATAAGTATACATATATGCAAGAATATAAAAAACAAATTAAGAAATACAGTCAACAATCTCTCTGATTAACAAGAAATGTTTTAAACTTTCTCCGAAAGGTGACAGAACTAACCCCAGTTATGCTATTCGGTAAAGCATTGAAAATTTTAACAGCATTGTAACTAAAGCTACGTTGAAACATCGTTAAAGTATGACAGGGAACAGTTAGGTGATCTCTATGACGCGTATTATGTTCATGTACATCTCGACCTTTAATAAGCTTATCATAAAGGTATATAGGTAACTTATGATCATAAACATTATAAACCAATGTACCTAATTGAAGTTGAAAACGCTCATGTAGTTTAAGCCAACCAGAATTTCTAAAAGCATTTGAAATGTGATCAAATTTTCTAATGTTATAAACAAATCGAATACAAGAATTCTGAATTTTCTGTAGACGCTCTCTATCTTTCACTAACAATGCGGGCCAGTAAACTACAAGACAATAACTAAGGATAGATAATATTAAGGAGTCACAAAGTCTTAATTTAACTTCAGTAGAAGAATATTTTTATATAAGTATAAGATTTTTAATTTGCTATAACACCTTCTCAATAGATTAGATACATGAGTGCCAAATCTAAGATCTGCATCTAAAGAAAGGCCCAGATTTACACCACTGTCAATAGGTTGCCATTATCGTCATTAACGGTTACAACATTTTCATATTACATTTTACCAATTTTTACGCGCAGCAGAATCATGAAATTCTCCGTGAAATTTTTCTGTCAAACTGTAAACAGTGCCAAATATGCTAATATCACTATAAATATAGTTACTAGGCACAGATAAAAATATGACAATTTTATTGGAATATCTTTAGCTAATATGGAGCATTATTGGAAATTCCCACGGAGGAATAGTTGTTGTTTAATAAAATAATAAAAAAGATTGGAAAAAGAAACGAAATACTCGTAAATAGAAAATTTTCAATCAACTGTTACAATAACTCAAACGATCACATATTTTTTTAAATAATATTGCTATAATAGGTATACGCAATATCATACATATAAATTTATGATTTATAGAAAGAAGGGTACCTAATAATAGATATATTATAATTCTTTTTTCATTAATAGGTTGACGCATGACATGCCAGTTATAGTATTTTTTTTTTCAATCAATTCCGGATTTAGTCAAAATCCATATTATGCTACCATTGTTATGTTCAAATTTTGTAGTTTGATTTCCACGGTAATTTAAAAAATCGATTTATGATTTGTGTCTGTAGGAGAATTGCAGGCATAATAGCTGTAAAACAAAAAACAAAACATTTACATGTGATGACGTTTCCGAAATAATATGCTGTATCTGTACGGAATAAAATATGCATACATTTAAACTTTGCGATGTTGACAGCATTCATTCTAATATTCCGTCATACAGTATCAGCATAAAATATAGCTTTATATATCCTGCTGAAATTAAAAATACTTGCTCAAATAAATATCTTTTGAAATGACTAATTTGTTAATAATTTATACCAAATGACTAAAATATTTTATAAATCTCAATTAACATTCAGGGTTAAAAAAATATGCCTATATAGGCATAATAACATTTTAATAAAACTGTAAGTACTGTGATTATATATGTAGACGAAATTCGTACTTACAAACATCGTTTACGGATTAGGATTTTGGAGACTGACATTTAATTAAATTTAAACTTTGTTTTGTAACTTTTAGTTAGTTATCTATTATAATTTCACGTTTTCATGTACGTTAATACTGCATCCGTTGTTTTATACATCGTGACATTTTGTTTTGGTCATAATTTGTATTCATTTGAATGGCAGCCATATAACTTCGTTAAATCCACGCAAAAGTTTTAAATATTTATCAGCTTAAATATATTACAAAACGTCACATTGCAGAGGATATACAAAAAGGCAATAGTTTCAAATTTATTGCTACCACAAAAATAAATTAAATAATAAAATCAATCTGTTTTAAAATTAATTTATATAGCGGGTTCTTAATAAAATTATTTATGATAAATATATACGGGACGTTTGACGTCAAGTGGGCAATCAAATAAAGCATGGGTTCAAAATGCTAGTATTTCAATATCGTATGGCACAATAGTGCGTAGTCAAAAAAACTGCCCTAAAATGGTAACTGGAAGTTCATGAAAATGTGTCATGAATAATTCTATGATTGCATAGATGTTATGCTTAAGCTTTACAAATATTCACCGGAATGAGAGATTTGAAGTTATTCGGTTATTCTTTCAAAATTCAATGCTTTTCGTCCACTACGACATTTCCTAAGATATGGCGTGGAATTTTCTAGTTGTTCTATGTAGGACTGATCACGTCTGACAAAATATGAGAGAAGGGTTTTGTTAGTTTCTGAAAATGCTATTGGTGATCCAAAGCAATTAATTGGTAGTTTATCTAGAAAGTGAAAAGAGCACACAGAGGAATTTGGTACATTTCAGCTAGTTATGCCTAAATTTCATGAGTATTTACCGAAAATTTAAATTTTAGGGGCTACTCTTTTCAAATAGAATATTGCTTTAATAACGACACCCCTCAAAGTCTGAAATAGAGATGAAGCTGCTGGAATTTGTTAATTTTTGTTCATTTATCATTTTATTTCTATCTCGATCGACTGTTATAGTACATTGACAAAAAATTAACACTTCCGTACCACTTTAATTACCACACCTTAGGGAGTGACACAATTGAAGTATAAAACGGCATATTCAAAAACAGCGTTCAAAAACCTTCAAAACTCTTTATGCTGAATAATTGTGAAATTTAAACATACCATCTATGTAATTATCGAATTTTTTATGATCTACGGGATTTTAAACTGCCGTATTGAAACCGCCAAGTGAAATTTAGGAATAAGTTATATAAAAATTAGAAATATAATAGAGTACATTAGCATTTTGAGCTCACGCACACTGTATTTGATTACTTCAAATGGGGATGGTCATAATATGGCCATATGGGGATATAACCATAACGTCCCATACATAAACATTTTAATAGAGGAATAATGTAGAAAATGCCTAATAGAGTGCTTCAATAAAATAAAAGGCTAAAGGAGAGCATGAAACTAAACACAGATTTGTTTTAGGTTGCAGGAGTTCTTTGCAGTTACCTATATGGTTGAATAAGTTATTGGCCACTTCATCAATTTAAATTTCTTGAAAAAAGAAGGAAATTGCTTATAATGATTCTAGACAGAATAATAAGAAATACGACTGCTATACTTTTATTGAAGAACAAAAGACGAAAATCATTAAAATAATTGATTTTTATCATATGATCTTAACATTGTCATGGTTATCGTATTTTTGCTTGTGAGCTGTGCAAACTACAAAACAAATCCCAGAACACATACAGAATTGCTTTGTGAACATTTGTAATAACTTGTAGGCATACAAAACAGCCCAAAGAAAGAGAACTATCAAATCTTGATAATGTCTAAACACACCAACAAAATTTACTGGTAACAATATTTATTTCCATCCTTTTTTGGACTTCCCTTTTTTAATTTAAAATTATTGGGAATTGGTTCGTATTAGTAAGTTATGTAAAAAGTAATCATTTATGTATTATGCATCTAATCTTTTCAACATTAGTATTTGTCTTGTTAAGTAAATAATGTTAATGATATTCTGATGTGTTTTCTAAATAGTTTCTATACAAAATTTTTGTCAGAAATTCAAAGACTAGATTCAGAGAATGAATACATATAGAACTTTAAACTAGATTTTAGAAAAAAATTTAAGAGAATACCGAAATTATGTAAAACGTAAACATTTTCTACAATATACTGATGTTTCTTCCGAATAGTTTTTATACAAAACTCTCGTCAGGTATCACCTAAAGACATTAAAGAATTATTTATTACGCAACCGAAGTATTTTTTTTTATAATTAACACTTTAAGAATTAAAATTTATTTTAAACTTTTCATTATAATTTTTTCAATAATACATTAATTAAACAGATTAGAAAAACATTTTTATTCAAATATTAGCTGACTATTAGCTAATCTTTTGTGTTGTAAATATATTATACCTACTTCGAAGTTAATGAGTTTTAAAATTAGTTTCTGCTATGCGATTGTCACGAGGACTTACAACTCAATTAATTTTTATCCAGCGCATAAAATAATTTTAGAAAGAAAGGGACGAGAATGTTTAATTTTTCAGTGTTTACAGCTACGACCACAAAGACCTATCAGAATCTTCCATACGTATATTAAACTAGCTTGTTTAAACATTAATGGTTATATTTTTATTACGTTGTTTGGCCACATACATAATATACGTATGCGAAGATATATGCCGGTTACCTCAGCTATACTATTTAGCTGTTTGCTATAGGTTTTCCAGATATAATTCAATGCTGGTCGGAGTGTTAGCCGACAGAGGAGTTATTTCCTGGAATTCTGTGTTTGCAACATATTGTGAACGCCAACTTGCGATAGAGATTGCTAGCTTTCAATTGTTTCTACTGCGATGTAGAACGCTTCGTGTCTGTGGCTGCTCAGTCCGACATGCAATAAAGAATGGTCGCTAGATATAGCTTTGCTACTTCACGATACTCCTGGTACCTTCTGTCGGGTTAGACAGACTTAAACAGTTAAGGTTATTCGTCGCTTTCCTAACCTATGGCATACTGATGAGAGCTAATAAACTCGACAGCGGTATATGTCTGGTGAGCTCCTGACGGGTGACTAGCTGTTTGTTATAGGTTTTCCAGATGTAATTCAATGCTGGTCGGGGCATTAGCTCGCAGAGTAGTTGTTTCCTGCAATTCCGTACCTGGGAACTGCTAGTTCTTCTGTGGGGTTCAGACGGTTCCGTACTTCGGCGTCACAGTTGTTTTCTTAATTTACACTTTATTTTTCTTTTCTTTTTATTAAAAACCTTTCTTCGAAATTGCGAGATTTTCTTTTTAATAAGTTCAATAAGTGTCACAGTTAAGTGACCGCGAAACCGTAAATTATAAAGCTCAAGATGGGTAAGTAAAATAATTAGATTAACTCTATACAATTTCGAAGATCTTACATACAATAAATTGTAATCAATATAAAAAATACTGTTGTTCCTTTTCATAAACAAGGCCGTAACCAAGTTACGAAAGTAAGATATTCTGTAACAGTTGACGTAAAGATTTATAAAACTACTACATTTCAAAAACATTACAACTAGAACATTTCAAGGAAGAACGAACTATTTTTTTTATTACAACGGAGTTCAGTGCCTAAATCTTACGTACTTTGTATTGTCTACATACCCGGTATCCCAATGAAAATTTGACCCTCCCTATAATTGGAAAACCGAATAATATTTCAAAATTCGCCGAGACCCGTCGAGTTTTGTTCTTGGGGGGAGCTTTTTTGACAGTCAAGCCAACTCGATATGTTCATCCCCCTAATGCCTAGCAACTCCAACTTAAAAATTTGAAATGCATCTACCCCACTTGTAGCACATCATTTTAAAGCCCTTTTCATTGCGAATACAGTGACGTACCGTTCTTAGAAATCGATTGAGATTTGACAGAATTATTGGTTACAAACGAAAAGATGACAAACCAACTTACGCGTAGTAATTTCTACACAAATGCCCACCACTAATAAGTTTTTCATCTACTACACATGACCGCATTACCTAATTGTTATTGATGTGTCTATCAGTTTACAAAAAGTCAGAAATGAAATAAAAGCTGAAGCAAATAAACTAGATACTAAAATAGTTATTAGTAGAAGATACTTAAGTTTATAGGAATTTAGACCTTTTCAAAATAACAAAAAATCAGTACTACAAAAAAAAGTCGGTGTTTTTTGCTTGTGACCAAGAAATCGTTAGTTTCAGCCGTTATTGAAAGTATTAACGTGTGTTCCAAATGGTTTATTCTATCGCGGAAAGAGTAGAAATTGTTGCAATTAGATGACGCTGGTTCAAGAGTTACATGAAGATGACTTTGATCGCCGTAACCAATTTTGGGAATACTTTAGTGAACAACTTCTACTGAATCAAAATCTTCTCTACAATACATGTTTCTCTGACGAATGCACATTTATGTTGAATGGCGAAGTGAATATACACAATTGTCGTTATTGGAGTGATACTAATCCGCATTTAATCAGGGAATTTCATACTCAGACACCTCAAAAACTGAATGTTTGGGCAGGCATTTTGGGCGACCATCTTGTTGGACCATTTTTCATCCAAGGTAATCTCGATGGAAACACCTATCTAGAATTATTGAAAAGTACAATTGATCCTAGGATAACAGAGATTTTAGAAAGTGACGACAATTTACTAGAAAATGAAATAACTTTCCAACAAGATGGTGCGCCCCCGCACTATGCTGCTGCTGTGCGACAATTTTTGGATGACCATTTCCCGGGGCATTGGATTGGCAGAAGAGGTCCCGTCGAATGGCCACCAACATCTCTGGATCTGTCCCCTTTGGACTTTTTTCTGTGAGGTCATTTAAAATCATGAGTGTACGCCACTCAGCCGGAAACATTGCAAGTGCTACGTCAGAGAATTGTAGAAGAATGCCGATTAATAACTGCGGATGTCTTTAATAATGTTCGAACAGAATTTGAAAACAGACTGCATTATTGTTTGGAAGTTAACGGGGGTCATTTTGAGCAATTCATCAAATAAATCTGATTTATTATTTGCTTCAGCTTTTTTATTTCATTTCTGACTTTTTTGTAAACTGATAGACACATCAATAACAATTAGGTAACGCGGTCATGTGTAGTAGACGAAAAACTTATTAGTGGTGGGCATTTGTGTAGAAATTACTACGCGTAAGTTGGTTTGTCATCTTTTCGTTTGTAACCAATAATTCTGTCAAATCTCAACCGATTTCTAAAAACGGTACGGCACTGTATTCGCAATGAAAAGGGTTTTAAAATGATGTGCCACAAGTGGGGTAGTTGGATTTGAAATTTTTAAGTTGGGGTTGCTAGGCATTAGGGGGATGAACATATCGAGTTGGCTTGACTGTCAAAAAAGCTCCCCCCAAGAACAAAAATTGACGGGTCTCGGCGAATTTTGAAATATTATTCGGTTTTCCAATTATAGGGAGGGTCAAATTTTCGTTGGGATACCCTGTATAAGATAAATATTGTACATTGTACTGACAGTTCCGTATTTATTGGAAAATTGTATAAATATAAGCTTTTTCTGTTGGCAATCACTTTTTTTCTGCAAAAATCATAGTACCATATGAACTTTATCAAGTTTGTAGGAGTTATTAATATGTAAACAAAGTAGATTGATTTTAATAGATCGAATGCTTCTAAAGCTGATGAAACCATTTACAAATCTAGGATTAACAGTAATAAGTAGATGTGGTTTATTATTCACTTAGTACATTAATCGAACATTTCCGAAGCAAATAGTTCTAAATTAGACAGATTTATAGGATGGTGTTTATATGCAAATTCTTGGAATTGCATTCACGGTAATGTTAAATTAATTGCAACTAGAGAATAATAAAGTACTTATTTTCTAAAACAGAATGTACTCAAACCGCTCCGTTTTTATGAACCTGGTGGGAATTACTGTGGTGTTTAACTGCTAAGTACATCAATAAAATGAAGTCCAGAATACCATTCCGTTTTGTTTAACGACTGTGTTCGGCTCGAAAATTTGTTTTTCTGGAACTTATTCTATGTTCATTTATCATGTATATTGGGAAACCACATATTACAAATATCTCTTTATTTATATTTTGTTAAAAAATGCAGCATTTAACATTTAAAAATTAGATCACTTCTAACTTGAACTAGGAACACCCATACTTTGTCAAATTTGTAGGAAATGTTTGTTAAAAACGCGCTAGGCTTCTATATAATCAGTAAGTTCAGTAAATGGTAATGGCAGTGTTCATTTTTTCTATGAAGACAAGTAAGAAGCAAGATAGTTTATTATTATTCTTTAACAAAATTATCACTGGTATTTTCGATTTTTCCTAAGAAATTTGTAAATGAAAGTAGGACTGTTATTAAATCTGTAACATCTTGGTTTGATCTTTTTATGAGAAAATTAAAAGGCTTCACGATATAGCACTAACGTAAATAATCACAGATATAATTCTAGATATACAGCATGAACTACTAACAACCCAGATTTTTTCCGTTTTGATGCAAAAATTGAAAAAAACCTACGAACCCGTTGATTTTTATTTGTGAGGGGTTATTTTATGAATTTCTACCCTCAAGTGGGTAAAACACAGCCTGAAGATTTGTTCCAGGTAACATTTCTCCTCAAGTGCTACAGAATATTTTGAACATAATCTAATAGTACATGGACGTTGGTGGTGAGCATTTTCAACATCTAATTAAGTAAAATAATTAATGATACGTAAATTTGATGATCTGAACTCTTTGCCTTTAGTTTCTGGAGAACTGATAATTGAAAATTAAAGAACTAGATGCAGACATTTGTTTAGTGGAAGCTATTATTAATAGTTCTAAAAAATTACAGGCACGTAAACTTGAAATGATAAACATAATTATACCTTATCATATGAGCGCATTACCACCTCAAGAACATCACGACATTTGAACTATTATTGAACAAGTTGTCACTGAAATTTCGGATCAAGGCACACACTTCGAAACCATTTATTAACTGAATCCTGCAAAAGAAATGTAGGTGCTATCAAAAAATGAAGGACCAGATCTAAAAAAATTATTGTTTTACTGTTACCTGCGACGCCAAAGTTCATTAGAAGATATGCTTTAATATTACTGGAAGAGTCTGGAACAAATCATTTGTGAAATGACATCCTCCACTGGTACAAAGGAAAGCCCAATCTATGAATCCTGCTAGGGCCCAAAAATAAAATCCATTTATTTTAGAATATTATTTTAATAAGCTGGAAGAGATGGTAAATAAACTGTATTTAAAAAACTGTCTAGTGTATAACATGGAGAAAAGGATTGCCACCTTATTATACATAATCATCAAATGGGCGCTAAAAAAACGATCTCGTTGCTCCAGAATATGCGCTGAATGTCACAACTGTAGCATCTCCAAAAGCACCGGGGAACATAATTCTTTTTATGATTTTATTTAAGGACCAAAGAAAAAAAACAATTTTTACTGATGATATGCTGCCAGGATCTATTATGGGATATCAGCAAAACGTAGCGTGACAAGAGAAATTTATGGCTTGACCATTTTGCCTAATACATTTCTCGACCTCCTGTGCTTTTAATCTTTGAGGGCGATGCCTCTCACTTGGACATTTCAATTGTTGAGAAAGCCGATGCACTCAATATGTACTTACTGTATCTACCCAGCAATATGATACGTGAATTGCAAGTCATGGATAAAAGCATACTTTGGTCGTTGGAACACCATTGGAAAGAACAACTGTTACTATATTGGAAGCATGTTGAGAGAAAAACATACAAGGAGAGATTCTCAGATGTTGTTACACCTGTGTGGGTCAATTGAGAACATAACGGCTTTAGAAGTACGGGTATTTATCACTTCGATAAACATATTCCTGGACCCAGTCTGTCAACACATTGCCCTGTACTTCTACCTTTTAGTACCTCTCAAACCCATGGCGAAGATAATACTAATAGAGAATGCTGTCATTGGAGAACGTTATAACCAGTCTAGAAGTTCTAAATCAGTTAACACATTTTCTGCAGATCTGTAAACTTCTAACGTGGAAAAAACTAAACCCACAAAACTACGGAAAAAATCATTAAGTTACCGCACTCAGGAGGTAACCAGGACGCTCTTGTTCTTCCCACAATTCCACAGTTCCAGAATAGGAAGGTGCTATTAACAGAAATTATGCAGCTTCAAATCCTTTTGATTTTGTCGCCGATATGCATCATTGTAAGCTCTGTGAAAAGTGGATGAATGAAGGGCTTACAGCAGATGACTTAGACGAGTTCACATGCCCAATTTGTTTACCGTAACATAAAAGTATAACATGGGCGTTACAACCCACCTATGTGGGAACATTTATTGTGTTTGGTGTTATGTATTTTGTATAACAACAACTATATTTTTATGTGTTTAATAAAACTTATTGATATTATTTTATTCAAATTTTCTTAATTTTGCTTAGGTGGGTCTTATTACCATACGTTACCTTATTCCATAGTACCACAGAAGTAGCTATATTTTCTGTGATAGTACACTTTTAAGCGGTGTTGGTGACATAAAGGGAATATTTTCAACTTCGAATAGGCAATACAAGCAACGGTGAGATAAAACAAATAACTGCTAGTTGACTAAAAAATTCCTAGAATACCTTTAAAGATACAACCAAACACAGTATTTCATGCACTCTGTGAGTGCATTGATGTTTCGTCAACAAGAAAATTCATGCTTGGGAACAATAACCTGAGCAACATCATAATACCCCCAGAATCCAGGGGCAATACAATGATTTTAAAAGTTAAAGATAATTTCAACGTCAAAAAATTTTGAAGAAAATACTACTGTGCGTGCTAATGCTCCGACAAGCGTTGAATTACATCTGAAAAACCTATAGCAAACAGCTACGGTCAGTAGTCAGTAGCGCCACTTAATATATATTAACTGGTTTCGAACTTGTTAGCTCTCATCAGTACGCCATAGTGAGGCAACCGATGACTAACCCTGGCTGTTCAAGTTTGCCGTAACTCACTTAAAAGTATATGTAGTCTAATGATCAATAATTATAAATTTGTTATGCCTTAAAAACAGTTTGACAATTACATTGGCATTGATTTAGATATTATTTGTGGCCAAGATATGAATGCCTGAATAAAGTATTCCTACCCAAAAGTTTAAAATTCTTCGGTTTAATCTGAGGACACGATTGCCCTTAACAAAGGAAAATGCTAACCTATCTGCCGGCTATAAGGTTTAATAAAATACGGATTCATTTAAATATAAATGTAACAAAGAACATATACCTGCCTTAATATTTCACATTCTTTGCATTCTCGGGGTATTCGAGGAAGCTGGTTACTGCTTAGAGACGGGGCCGGTTAGCAAACCAATTGAAATTCGATGCGAACTTTATTGTGACTTAGAGCCCTGTGGACTTCCGCCGATATATCTTGCTAAACTTTCTTATATGTGAGGGAAAGATAAATTTTAATTGTATGTCGCATATTGGAATTTGCCCTTACATATCACCTATGCCGTGTTTCCACCACTAACTAATTTGAAGTGGCTTCTGTTTTACTGAAATTAATTGAGCAATTGCAATTCCACTCGTTCCGGTAATCGAAGACTAGGGAGTTTCCTACTTTAAATTGTGATTCCTCTAGAAGTTTTTGTAAAAATCAAATTTTATTGTTCTTCGAATGCACATGGTGATGCAGTTTTATAAACTTATGATTTACGTATTTAAATGAAGTCATTACACATTGCATTAACATAATGTTAAAAATCAGGATTTCTGGAAACACCTTTCTCAAGATTATAATATATTTATCCACGACTATTGTATAATGTACCCATTATACATCTGTTTCCTCGACCTTATTAATATCCATTAATTACGGCAGTGATTAATGAGTCATTAATCACTACTGTCAGATGCTAGCTTTAGCTATATTATAATTATTGTTCTGCTACAAACAATCGGTTTTTAAAATTTTATCGTGTAAACCACTAAATATTTTCAATTTAGTGCTGTACATATTAAAAAAATATAAAAAAGTGAATTTTGCTAGACCAGATTCGAACCCAGGACCCCCGTTTGGAAGGGAAGGAGCATCTACACTGAGCCATCAGCGACTTCGTTCATGCGTGTCGTATATCTGTTTCTTAACATACCATGTTTTTCGTAACATTTCATAAATCTTTTGACTCAAACCTGTCAACATTATTGTTTGTGTGCATAGATTTTTCAGTGTTTTGATATGTTGTGTTAAATTGTGTTAAAAAACGAATTAAAAATGTAATGTAATATTTAGTAGTCGTGGATAAAGTATAGTATTCGACTCGCGTATAATGGCTATTATCCACTCGGTGATTTAGGCCACTCGCCCATCATTATGCGCTCGTTGAATAATATACTATTATCCAACTGTGACAGATTAAACTGACTTTAAACTCAGTAACAACTTTAACAATAGTTATTATTGTATCTAGTGCGTAAAATGCTACTTTTGTGCAAAGTACTTCGCGCACGTGTTGAAAACGAAATTTTTTCTACAAACATCAAAATATATTCCTTAAAATAAGTCTAAAATAAGTTTAGTAATGTTTAGTTTAATACAAAAAAATATTGTGGAACTGGCTTAAACAGTTTTTCAAAATCAAGTAATCACTGTAATTATGGAAATAAAATGACAATAATAATTATTTGAAAGTGATATTTTGCCAATGTCAGTTTTCCAGTATCTGATATTTTTAACTGTATAATAATGGAATTTTCGAGCGATGATGAACTAAGCCTTTTGTTTATAATATCAACAAAAAATTAGAATACGATAGGTTACGATAAGATATTAGTTTCTTATGGAAAATATAGTAGTTACTTAATATTTCCTAATTTAGGAGGGTTTCGCTAGCAACCCTTACTGGTGTCAAATTTCAGAGAAATCGAAATCAACTCGTCAAAGTTTTGGATGTAACTTCTACTCAGACAGCTAAACAAATCGTATATTAAATTCTCTTAAACGTATTTTACGTTTCTTATTTCACCGTTTGTTTCTTTGAGGTGAATATCCCTAAGACCCATGCGACAGTTAAAAAAGAATGTCGAATAAAACATGGAATAAGAAACGCGTTTCATAAAATTTAAACACAAACGTTACTCGCCAACTGAAAGCGAATAGAACATTTTTTCTTATTTTTGTTATTTCAATCATGTAGAACTAATATATTCACATGTACCTACACCTCATAAAAATTAACATATGTTTAAACAAATTCAATATTAAAGAGATTAATAAATTACTAGCAGCTCAATTTTATTTCGTATATATTTAACATGTAAATAAACAACCATTTCATAAGAAGTAATGAAATTAGTTTTAATTTAAGGTCAGGTAGTTCATGCAAACATTTTAAAGACTAAATCATTTTTCTTTAGTTCACTAATGCCTGCCGTTAAGTTTTTCAATTATCTCCTAGGTTTGTTTTTTGCCACTATTTTTGGGCTTTACCTTCTACCATACTTCTTTCTGCGTATATCTAATAAGAATGCTGTAGAAGTGTTTAGGTCCCTGCAAAAATATTGACGAGTTAGCTCTGTATAGCTCCATGATGTCCTTCGTGTCTCAGCACTCAAGCTAAGGTGACTACGTAATATTACCAAAGCATCAAACAACTTTGTATCTAGCTGGCTGTGACATGGTTGTCGGAGAAGGTAGATAAATAACAATTTTTTTTGGTTCCTGTATTAACTCCGTCACCATCACATCTACCTGGGAAACTGTGGCATGCCTTCATTGACTCAGATTCTTCTTTTGATCCTTCCTTCCTGGTGGTGATGGTTCTAATTTGTAAAGTATATTTTTATACTGGTAAGTTGGCATTCCAATATGTCTTTAACTTTTCGTATAGTTTTGCTATACCTGTTCTTGCATCTAGGTAATTGAATGAATTTCTTGTAGTGTATAACATACAGACTTAGTTTCTCTATGAGTAAAGATCGGGCAATAGGTTCAGCTATACCTCTAAAGTAGGCTTGGTTCTCATAGCCTCCATGAAAGTCTTTATACTCAAGGTCAAGGTCAAGAATTCAATACCGGTCATTTTAGAGCTTCCTAAATAGTTGTCTACCCTTTCTAAGAGCTATTCAAACACTATGAGAAATGTTTCCTTTATGTAAGTATCATGTTTAGACCTTAAATACAAACGATGTCTTGAAAATTAAATTATCGAATAGAGAAACAGCATAATATAAATCTAAAATGGTACAATTTTTAAACACAAAACTAGTACGGTGTAATTTCGTGTCGCACTGTATAACAAAAAAATTTAGTTTTACTAATTACATAGTTTTTGAAGTGCTTTAAAATAAGGCATGTTTGCATCAATCACTTTATTTTGACCTTATCCATTCTTAGAGGAAAAGTGTCATATATGGAATATGTATGGATACGGATATGGATATAGCAACTATGATACTTCGGTGGAATATACTTCATTAATTAAATATACCCAAAAAAAGAAGTTCAAATGATTTAAAGTCACGAGATCGTGGCGCTCATGGTACCGGTCCTCCTCGTCCAATCCCTTGGTATTAATGTTTAGACACGCTACATTGCTGCAATACGCCTTCACTGCGCACCACGGTAAAAGTAACGGCATTTACCGGAAAATCGTTCTGCTAATGCATTTTCACTTCACCATAAATTAAAACGATATCCGTCAACTCCAAGTTGCTCATTTTTGACAGTTGAAAAACTAATCTAAATACTTGCATCACAAAAAAGTTAATACCTACTATAAGTAATCGGATTTCAATATTCTGAATCGCCTGGCTAGAGACTACAGTAGCCCGGCGTTGTAAAGGTTAAAAATACGACAACTTCAATAATGTTTTACTTGGAAACTATAAAAATTTAACGTTTTTTACGATATGAACCATTTTTCGTCACGCATCTATTCCCAAATGTTTTTTGATAAGTGGTGAATCACTCTGTATGTATATATTAGAAATCAAAACTTTGCTTAAAATTAACTCAAATATTTCCCATTTTAAGATAGATTTGTGCAATTTGAGGTGAGTTACATATATATTGTAAAGGTATGTGTTTAATATGTAAAATTAAAGACAGGTAGGTACCTAATGTGGAATTGCAGACTTTCCATATTTGGTACTTCTCTGGTTAAACACTTGTATTACGAGTATAGTTTTTTCTCTGCTTAATTAATAAAATACTTAACACGAAATACAGTTTTTCTGAATGTTTACAGTTATCTACCTTTATAATACGTAAATAATACAATAACATGCTAAACTAGACAGCAATATTATTAAATGTCGAAGTTAGTTTCCAAATATGTTCTTTTAGAATTCTTCAGAAATACTTTAGATATAACGTTAAAAGTAACTTTCAAGATTTGTCAAGCCAACAAAGTTCAAAGTGTAAGTTACATTCCTTTGCTCTTATAAAACACACCAAATTGACGTAATTTGTCAACTTTTACGTCCCTTACAGTTCCGTTTCTACTTTCCGTTAATTGCTTCTGATATTTCCGAGCGCCCCCTTAAGATTTTAATAAACCTTTCTGATTACGTAACTCTTCAACACCTAAATGTACATCTCCGACGCCGTATATTTCTGTAGCATTAAAATTAAAATCTTCTAATTCCAGTTCTATATTACTAATTCTCTCGTTAGTTTTAATTAAAAGATGGACCTGATATTTATTTCAGCAGAACTTATTTCAGGCCATACATACCTACTGAAATAAACACAATGTCTGGATAATATACAGTGTGGTTCATTAAGGATTAGGACACCTCTATAGACAATTTTTGGGACCCTCGATGCATTTTTGTATATATTAGCCTACTAGATCTAAGTAATGAACCTATTGCAATGGCCCAGCTGCTGATTCACATTCCGCTACAATTTTTTTCAAGCGATTTTTATGAGAAACCCTTTAGGGATTTCTTTATATATTTTTTTTTTTTGGAAACGTGATGTTGTTCAGTATCACCTAAAACCCCTGTGACCCAAATTTCATTAATTACTGTAGAAGTATAATTTTTTTATAGAACTTCTAAGTTTTAATTTTTTAATTTTGTTTACTTAAGAAAGAAAGCATCGAGAATTCTTAAAATTATGGTTAATTTATGGTTTTGTTGCTTTATTTACTTAATTAAAATATTGACGAATAAAAGAATACTTATGTTCAAAACTACCATCTAATGAAAAGTAATGAAAGTTGACGCAAGAAATGCTGTCAAGAACATCAGCAAATTCTGTTCGAAAAAATCTAAAAACCTCTGAGTTTTTAAATTCCTAAAAGGAAAGGTCCAATAATAGTTTAATTTAAAATACCACACCAATCATTCACCTTTTGACAATGTTGATTCTTACAATTTATAACCCATTCTGGATTTTCTCTCTACCGGTAACGTAAATTTGGAAATGAAACTACTTCATTTGTTGTAAAAGTTGCTTAATCGCTGTAAAGTATGTATTTCAAAAAATTATTAGCATGAAGATACTCCCTCTCTGCCTAGAGACATAACTCCGTCACCGGTCGCCAGAGAGCAGTCTCCGTACCAAAATTATGCGAATTTCATAATGAAATTCTCATAATTTCGAGAAGATGGTATTAGATACCACTGTTACAGTACACTGTATTCATTGTCCGTCCGAAATTATGTGAATTTCATTATAAAATTAGCAAAATTTCGGGACGGAGATCGCTCTCCGGCTACCGGAGACAGACTATGATAAGCGTCTTTCTGCATCACTTGATTGTAAAGCATGCAGAAACTTTGGTTTATAAGGTTTTGTTTAGTTCAGTTTTAGACATCTTCATATGGTTTCATGGTTTCTTTAGGTATATTTAATTCTAAACTGGCTAAACTTAAACTTATCATGGTCAAAATATACTATCAAACCGTACCTCTTTCACTAAACAATTGATTAATGTTAGAGACAGTGTTGCAGCTTATCGGGGGTCTCTCAGAATGCCTGTTATTAAATTACCTTGTTGCTTCCCTCATCGAACGTGCATTGTTTCCAACTAAGCGAACAATTTAATTTTTTTTGCAACTTTAATTATTGCATATTTAAAATTATCAGCATAATAAAAACACTGCTAGGATTTTCAATACCACAAAAATAAATCTTAAACACTATATTAAAGTGTCACAGTTATAACAGTTCTATATTTGTTGCAGTTGTTTTTTTTTTCAAGGCTATAATGTAAATATGAAAAAATTATTCAGTGTTGGAGCGCCACTGCATCTCAAATTATATCTTCATTGTAAGAATTTTTTTTAACTACATTTACGTGGTAGTTTTTTCAAAATTGTAAATTAACAGTAATATTAAGAATTTCCGATGCATTCTACCTAAGTAAAAGAAAAATAAAAAAATGAAAACTTTAAATTTCTATAAAAAAAATTATTCTTTGACAGAAATTAATGGACAGAGATTTTAAGTGAAAAGAAAAAATATATAAAAAATACCTTAAGAGTTTTTCAAAAAAATTGCTTAAAAAATCGTATCAGGCTATGAATTAGCAGCTGGGCCATCGCAATAGGTTAATTAAGTAGATCTGGTAGGCCAATATATACAAAAAAAAATCATTAATATCGGGCGCCCCAAAAATTATTTAGATGGTATCCTAATTCTTAATGGACCACACTGTAAAATGAGAAGAGTAAATATTTAACTTGAGCAATAAGAAAAATAAGATTAATTCGAAGAAAGTGTATTTGAAATAACAATAGAAAATATAGTAAAATATCAGTTTCATATAATACAATTTTAGAAGCAGAGAGTAAGCAAAAAATAACAAATTACGTTCCAAAAGCAATGACGCAGGTCGGTTAGAATAAACTTTATAAGACTGTTACCAACGCGACGGACAATAAAACAAAGAAATGGTGACGAGACACACGAATTTCTAAAATCAGTTGGTCACAATCCTTCGCACAGGTAACATGGTAAATCCCTGAACACCATAACACCGAGATGAAAAGGTACAAAATGTTGACCAACTCACACTGAAATTGACAATCATGCGAAACCCCGAAAAGAATTTTTGACAATAGAAAAGGCCCGAATACTGATTTTACCGGAGAAGGGAAGCTAGAAAGATGATAGCAACCAAGATTAGACATGTGAAAGTAAGCCATGGTACAGACCTATTAATTATGCATGGGACAAATTAGTGGTACCTAATAGTGGATAAACACACGCTCATATAAACAAACAAAATTATAAACTGTTAAAATAAGCTTACAAGTGTGTAAAAAAACTTTTGATAAAAAGGAAAAAGAGACTGGTATATGTTTGCAATTAAATTGGTTTACCAAAATTAAAATTTAATATTATAAATGTTCAAGAGTTGTATAGTTTCAAAAGTTTAGTTGTCCAAATATTTGTGTTAAATTTTATAATTGCTCCACGCAAAATTTCAACATCGTTATTAACAAAATTTAAACAAAAAATCACTACTTATTTTAATATTCTACAGATTTCAGCAATAACATTCCAAATAACATATATGTCTATAAAACATACGTGGTATTATTTGTACGTTTGTAATGTATTGAATTGAACGTTATTGGGACAATATTTGCTGAAACTAACAATCTTCCATGTCATACCGTAATAAAGGTATATTAATATTTGTACAGCTACATAGTGTAGTGCTCAAGTTGAACGGTAAATTATTATTTGTTTTGAATTACTTGGTGTATATCAATTTCCGTCCCAGTTTGGTTTAATTGTAATTGTTGCTAAATATGCACGGGTAAATAACCTACGATATTTTGATTGGTTATATAAGCTATGCTATCTATAGTACCTAAACTCAATGTTATGATTTAACCTTAACATGATTTTATTTTAATTACTTATTAAAAAAATATAAGAACAGTCTTCTAAAAGTTACGTATAATTTATAGCAGTGCAGATTCTACATAACATATTTTTTTAAACGGTTCTCAGCAGTTTCTTAAATTTTAAATATATATCTTACAGAACTTACAATGATTTCAGAGGCATCATATAATTAGGTAATTGAAGTCGATTTAAACAGAATCTTCACTTCAGAAAATGCTCATTCACTTGTTTATTTTATTATCCCACAATAACACATTTTGAGGTAGTATTTTTATAATATAATGGAATTTTATTTTAATAATGACAAGGAGCATCTTTACACATGTACAAGGGATGCTGTGAATGCCGTTTATTTGAGGTCTTGCACCTGACCTAAAGAAAAACTGCTTCTGTCTTCTTTGAAGTTTTGAGGCCAGAAATTACTCTTTTTTGTTCTTCTTTCTTGTTTACTTAATGCATAGTTCTGTATTTATGTGCATGATGTATCCATTGCCTATGCCTATTTACGAGTTGAATATTGATAATTCTCAATACTTAAATACGAGTTCTATAATGTGCTAACTTGTTTTTCTCTTCATAATTACATTCAGAGACGTAAAGAAATAATTGTATTCCAACTTTATAGTGAAACTGATGTGCGGACATATGACATTAAAGCAGTTCAATAATCTTTCTAAGTAGGTATCTTGAGACTAAATAATGAATGTATAATGAACATCTGAAAAAGTTATTTCGTTTCAGTTCTGTCGGCTCTAAAGATAAGGGAGAAAAGGCCCACTTAGTGCACAGTTTTGCCACATCTACTAGATTCGTTTTGTCAAAAGTATTCGATGAACTTTTTAGATTAATGCTTTTTGATTGATGATGTCAATAATTGCTTACTGTAAGATGATGAATGTATAAACAACATTCGAAAAAATTATTTAGTTTCAGATATGTTGGCTCTAAGACTTACTTTTCAAAGGTTTCCATTGCCAGAGCTGGAGAATGGTGAAGTTATGACATTTCCCGCTGTTTGTTTATAAAACGGAGAATACATCCACTTGATGCAAAGTTTTATTAAATCTACTACATTTGTTCTGCAAAGAGCAACAAAAAAACTTTTATGAAAAAATGTCTAAAACGAATAGTTTGTCTACAAATACCTTTTAGAAAGAAAAATACAAATAAAAAACCATGTTACGAAATTACAAACTAAGGTGCAATTAAGGTTAAGTAAAAGCTGTAACGTAATTAATTTTTGTACCATCAGTATTAATGAATAAACAATTCCAGTTTCCAAGAAATTCGTTAAAACTGTAACGTACTGTAAACTTTAACAACATTGCTATGTGTCAGCTGCCGCTGTTAACCTAAAAGTAATATTATATTATAATGTTATAGGAGTATTGTGGTTAATGCGTTTCATTTTTCTCTAGCGCTTCTTTGATACTTGTGAATGTACATAAACAAAAATGGAACAATTTATAGTAACCATGACATGTTAATTTATCGGGATCGGACGACTACGAAACGTGTGTACGGTAAACGTTTCTCTCAAGCAGCAGAAGTCATTTTGAACACTAGGAGAGACCTATCGCGAGCCGCTTTGTGCCGAGCTGATCACGGCCTTTTACAAAATCTATCACAGATGTCGCTCTCTATACCCTACCGACTTATTCTACTATATTATTTATATGTCATAATATGTTGTGTAGAAGATGTATTTTGGTTAGTTATTTTATTTGACGCGACTCATCGTGTATATTTAAAATCATTAGAAGAAACTTCACTAAACAAGAACGAGTTTACCATGGTCTGCGATGCGCCTAGACTGCGACAAACTAGTACGTTTCCTAGTTAAGAGAACCATTCACAGTAAGTACTTATATTTAGGTGTATGCATCTATTTGTATTTACTATGTACAAAACCAGACATGATATGCGAGCAACTTTGTCACATACTCAAGTTTACTATAATAATTCTGACCGTTGATCAGAGAAAAAAAAATGTTTAGTCAAATATGTTTAGTTTGGCACATTTATCATATAGTAAAATTAAAGCACTTATATTCCAAGTCATCTGTACATCTAAATATTTTATAAATGTAGAATGAAAGTTAACCTGCGGTTACTAAAAAATTACTTTAAGGTTACTTAGACGAAAATTTGGTTGTGTTCATAAATTTATTAAATATATACCTACTTATAATGCATTGTCAGTGGTAGTACAAAAGAATGTTTTGAATTTCCAGTAGGATCCTAATGTAGGCATTTCTCATCTCCGATATTTTTTAAGTATAAAAAATTGAGAGTGCTCCAATATTATTTGACATTTCTTTTTTCTTCCAGATATAAAGCTTCGATATACCTACACGGCAAATTTCCTCGTAATTGAGACTATGTTCGTTTTTTCGTAAATAAATTATGTACAAAGGTTTCGTTTCTCAGAAAATAGATACTATTGGAAAATGATACGTTGAAGACATCTCTTCATTTTAACATGTAACATCTAATGAGTATAACAATTAATATTTAGTTGCGTGCTACAAAAAAGTACATAAATTACATAAATGTCAAGTAGGTATGAGGCCTTGTTTTTTCATCAATTTGTACACTTGGAATTATAAAAACTTACAGGACGTTTTAGAGAAATGTCACAAATTCAGACGTTATGACAGAATATAAACAAAACTGTATTTTCTTATGAGTTCTGAGCACTTGTTTACGCATTGAAGTTTGAAGGTGTAACAATCCAATGTATGGCATTAAAATTTACTATTTTATTTTGCCATCGTTGTTTTGATAATGTGACGAAATTAAAAACCATAAAAATACTCGACTGCACAATTAAGTGAATATACTATAAAAGTATTGAGAATAGGTACAGGACATGGTTAACAAACATTTAGAAAGAGCTAAAAATATTTAAGCTAACATAAATCAATTTTCCCACAATTTATATTAATACAGTTATAATATGTATGTTTATTCACACCAAATATTTAAGTATGCCAAGGAACCATTCCATAGACAAATTTGGATGCAATAAATATCTAAAATATAAATGAATGTAGCTAAATTTACTAACAAAAACGACATAGTGAAATTATTCAATGATTTTCAAGACTTTTGAACGTATATGAATATTTTTGATGTTTATTGAATCCGTAGTTGTCTATGGAAATTGTTCTTTAGAATACTTAGATATTTATGGTATCAAATATCATACAATCACATGACTTCATTAATAGGAATTGTATATACCTAAATTGATTTATATTAGCTCCAATACCTTTACTATATATTAAAAATGTACAAAAGATAATAATAAAGAATATATGGGTAAATATTGTGGGTCTAATTCAACGCTGGCTGAAGCATTAGTCTGCAGAATAGTTAATTTCATACAATACCTATTATTCATACCTAATAAAACTAAGATTTTTTAGTATCAATATCTCCAAATTTGTCACCATTTTACGAATACCCTGTAAGTAAAGTGAAATTGCATTTCATGGTATTCTCAGGTAGCCACAAAAATGTGCTTATAATTAAAAGAAATGACGATACCTACCTACACATAGATGCAAAAATACACTGCTTTTGTTTCAGTCTTATTTATTCCAAATACTACTAAGTTTATATGTATATAGGAAACCTCATACAAAAATGATTGATCTGTTACTATTTTTTGGACTATTCCGTATATCTGAAAGTATTTTTAAATCGTCAAGTATTAGTATACTTGTCACCGTAGAAATTATTTTTTATCAACTTGACGTATATCTACTTCAAGCATGTGAGAAGAAGGTACGTATTCTTGGATTTTAGAATAAAATTTGTTAAAACTAAAAATAATCATAGAAAAAGTCATTGAAGAGACAAACAGGAGACCACATCAGGTTGCATAATGTTCGTATTAGGAAGAAAGAATGTGTGACGTCATATGACGTTCACATGTGTATGCCTAATACAGCATTGTGCTTGATACCTGTATTCGATTTCCATTATGTTAAATAGACATTAGTATTGAATAAAGTTGCAAAATAGTTTCGTAAAATAAGCACAGAAAGTGCATCTCGCCGAGCAAATGGAAGAAGCGTTGAATTATGACATTATGTACGAATACACCCTGATAAAAAATTGTTTGTTTCTGAAGACCATTTTAATGTAAATTTAATTGAAAATACATTAGTAGGTAAGTTTAAATTCATTGACAAAATTAATATATTTTTTTCTATTAAACTACCAGAATGTAAAACCTTTAGAAAATCACTGGTAAATTAAACTTAATTTTTTTTGTTCGATTATTGTATTCAACGCTTCATTACAATATTCAACGATTCCAAGTAACATGTATTTGCTTCTACTATTTACGAGATGTAGAATATAATATAACTAAAGCATTTATAAAACTTTGCTATCTTATTTCGCCACATTAAATTACCTGTTTTAATCTAAAACATAATAAGCAAAAGTAATAAATAAGGGTTTTTTTAAAAACGTTTTAAAGAGAAATGAAATCAGTAATAAATAACAATAATAAATTAATTTAAAAAAATTTATAAATGTTAAATATCATCATTTATTAGTTTTATTTATTATTTTTCACATTAAAACAATTAGTTTATCTGGACGTAACCAACAGTATTTTGCCGTAATTTTTACGAGCTGATCTATATTGTACACAAAGAAATACGTTGTGTTTAATAATACCGTAAGTTCACCTCTAATAATTATGATAATGTTAAAAGCGGAAAACTACTAACATCTACTTACTTTGGCTCCCCGTATTTCTACTTGAATAAAGTTGAAATTGTAACGTAAGACGTCTAAATTCTTGCCGCTAGTATATCTTTCGTCAATGTATATTAGTAATAATATTTATCGGCGGGAATGCGTTTGGGGTAGTTAGGACGTAAACATAACAAAAGTCACCGCTCTTAACCCCTCCGCTACAGGGGGGAAGGGGGTTAGAAAGGTCACCTATTTTGTTTTTTCCCTTATAACTCAAAAACGGTGCGTCATAGTGAAAAATTCTTTGCATAAAATTGAGAGCATATATAGGGTGATTTTAAATAAAGTAGCAAAAATGAGATCACAGATTCCTTAGGTGAAAGTAAATCAATTTAACATACCTATAACCCAAGACGCATAATAAAAAAGATACAGGGTGTCAAAATAAAAATTTTTTTTCGATATTTGCAGATAACTTCTTAAAAAATCCAAATATTTACATAAAATTTGTATATCAGGGGTTTTTGTGGACGAGAAATTAAAATTTCTTTCTAATTTTGACGTCACTACTAGAGGGCGCCACTTGTGGCACATCATGTTTCTTTTAAATGGTGGAACTTTTTTGTTGCTTAGTGTATCCACCTGATTATTGAAACAATCGATTCTCCTACCTGTTATGCCTGAAAAAGGTAGGTAGGTTGAAGTTGTTAGGAGTAACAGTTTTCGAAATAATCCTATTTAAAATATTCAGTGCACCGATTGAAAACTGTTACCGTTTCAAGTAAAGTGGCCTTTGTACTGAAAATGCAGCAAAATATTACTTGAAAAAGTGGTTCAGAACGGTAAATTATGGGAACGTACAAAATTTCAAAAAGATTGGTCTGCTTTGATAAAATCTTTGTAGGTACCTGTTGAAAAATGGTTTCAACAAACCTCGCCGATCTTCTTAAAATTTTGCACGTCTCCATAATTTACCATTCTGAACAACTTGTTCAAGTAACATTTTGCTATATTTTCAGCAGAAAAGGCACTTTACCTAAAACCAAAACAGTTTTTACTCTGTGCACTGAGCATTTCAAATAGAATTATTTCAAAAATTGTTACTCCTACCGACTTCAGCAAAGTATACCTTTTTCAAATAAAACAGGCAGAATAATCGTTTGTTTCGATAATCAGATGAATACACTAAGCTGCAAAAAAATTCTGCCATTTAAAAGAAACATGGTGTGCCACAAGTGGCGCCCTCTACTAGTGACGTCAAAATTAGAAACAAATTTTATGTAAATATTTGGATTTTTTAAGAAGTTATCTACAGATATCGAAAATTAAATTTTAATTTTGACACTGTATCTTTTTTATTATGCGTCTGGGGATATAGGTATGTTAGGTTAAATCGATTTATTTTCACCTAAGGAATCTGTGGTCTCAGGTTTGCTACTTTATTTAAAATCACCCTGTAGAATTTTATATAAGATTGGTTTTATTCAAATTTTCGCTATGATGCACCGTTTTCGAGATATCTGCTCTCAAATGTCGGTAATTAAAAAAAAATAACAAACACTTTTATCATAATTCTCCTGGTAACTCCTCGGCCGTTTGTTTTACACAACAGTCCCATAGAAGAATGTTTTAGAGCGATAAATTTTATTCAACAGTATAAATACTTACCTATACTAATTTAGCTCCAATGCCTTACAGCAATTATTTGCAGTACGAATTGGCTCCATTTTTGGCCTTATTCAATGAAACAAAAAAATCCGTAATTTACAAGTTGTTTAAACCAATCAGTATATCTACCAAAGATTTATTTGATTGACGGAGGCTATCTATTACATAAGATCATCAAGCAAAGAGAATCCCCAGTTTCCACAATTTGTGATACCTACATGAATTTTATCAATACCCACTGTCCACGCAGAAGATGTACCATTGTTTTAGATGGACATAGTAGCTCTACCAATAGGACTAAGTCGGCATAACAGGAAAGGCGCTATCGGATAAAAAAAGTGTGTCAACATCAACTTCAATCTGGAAACTGAAATTATTTATCTTCAATCATCAGAAAGATAGATTGATCAACCTAGTGACTTCTAAACTCCAGTAAAACGGCATTACAACATATCAATCATCACATGATGCGGACGTGTTAATTGTAAGCGCATCTATTGACGAGTCCGTAAGTGGTGGTTATATGGGAAGACCTCGATCTCGATGCGCTACTTACAGCGAAAACGCCACCTATCCCAAAATCCAGTTCATAAAACCTGGCAGAGTACAAACAAACATTTACTCCACACGTCAAATGCCACAGTTGGAACATTTTGTTCTTATATACATTTACTAGCTGTGATTCTACCAAAAACCTAACATACAATAAGCAGCTGAAGTGTTCCACAATCCCTTCTCCTTACATGCTAATGTTGAGAAACCTGGGCGAATATGCATTCTGAAATGGTACGGCGCCCCTGCAAAAATAAGCTCTCTCAACATCTTCAGGGACGATTCATTTTTGAAATCGGCGCTGAATATAAAACGAAATTTTGCATCACTTCCACCCAGCGGGGAGCAGCTCAAGAGCAGGTATTACTCACATTCCACCAGATGCAGCACTGGCTGGAAAGTCAACTACCTTTAGACCTGTGGGGTTAGGCACGTAAAGGCAATATCCTAGTTCTTGTGGTAACAAAAAACGAAGTAGCATCCATAGACCTCATATTTTGTAGGTACACGATAAATTGTAGCAGTTAGAAGGTTTCTCTCAATTATGTCAAAACTGCCTATGTTCCTGTTTAAACAGCATTCCCATTTTAAAAGAAGATTACGAAGAAAGTTTGGAGCTCATTCCTACATCTCTTGCGGACAATGATGACGAAAACGAGGGTGATTCGCAATTCTTGCTGCGATTGGTATCAATGGTGGAGCCAGAAGCAAGACCCTCCCGGCCCAAGAGGTCAAGTTAATTTTGTTGTAAGATATTTCATTTGTTACATTTTATGCTTATTAGACTTTATAAAATATAAATCAAACTTATTCATTTGTTATAAAATCGTCTTCTCCTTAGGTTTTCAATTTTTTACAATTAATTTGAAAATTGATAAACTTTTATCTATGTACGCTTAATCCTGCACTGTACGCCAAGTATAAGTACACAATTCAAGTATAAATGCATAATATATTAGCTAAACTCTATAATAACGAAGAAAATGAGTTCTCTTGAATTTTAGGGAGTTCTCTTGAAGAAATCAGTACTTTTAACCAAAAAATTCAAATTGCTGTAACTTTTGATCCATTGGAGATAAATTAGCATATGTACATATATTGTTGAACAAAATTTACCGCTCTAAAATGAAACTTTTGTGTAAAACAAACGACCAAACAGTTACTAGTAGAAATGTGACAACATATGTGTGTCAACATTTTTTTTCTTTAATTGCTAACTTTTGAGATTAGATATATCGGAAACGGTACATTGTAGCGAAGAAAAAGATAGAACTAATCTTGTAGAAAATTTTGTAAGCTCAATCAATTTTATGTATAGAATTTTTCGCTACGGCACTCCGTTTTCGAGTTGTAAGGAAAAACCAAAAAAGTGGTCCTTTCTATCCGCCTCCCCCCTGAAGCGGACGAACTAGAAGGGGAAACTTTTAATACCTATGTTTCCGTTCTAACTGCCCCCAACATAATATTGCATTGAAATATATTCCCCCCTCTCAATGCATGCTACACCCCTTTTTCAGTCATTCATGACTTGCCTAATGTTATTGTGGAGAGTTTGTACCACTCAGCATGTCATAAAAGAATTAGTCATGGTCAACAACTTTTAATTCTACTACAAGCAATCGTTAAATGTACATCATACTTTTTTAAAACGCTCACATATTATGTACCTACATTTTTGGCAAAGTTGTAAAATTCTTATAAAATCCCCTGAGTCAACAGAGCGTGTAAAAATGATTTAATTACCTCAGCATAATATTTAACTCGGGTGACCACAATCGAGTGGGTAAGTATATTAAATTATGTAAAGCATCATGTTTACGTGGCCACCATATCAAAATTAAGCGATACAACCCTTGGTTTAAGGCGAAATTTTTATGACAAGTTGTCCCACACAGAGCCGTTGTTGAGATAAATTGAAGGGATGTGGATGTCACTGCTCACAAAAAGCAGCAATTCTGACAAATTTATATAAATTACTTTCTGTTAGTCGCCAGATTTATCGTAGAACCGAGCTGAATATAATATTGCTTTAGATAAGAGAAAGGGGAATCCGTTTCTTTGGTCTATTTCATTGGAAAATATATTGTTTCTTTTCTCTGCAAAAAAGTCACTCACATGTTTCTTAATATTATTACATAATAACAGCGTTATATCGAGGACACATAAGTACGGAGACAAGAAGGAACAGAATGGATGTCTTGTTTGCTGATAGTTGAGCAGAAAAGTCAAATTCTATTTCATTTAAAAATATTTGGGAACTGGGGGACCCAGTAATCCCGACACCAGGATTGTCATATTGTATGAAATTCCTCATTGACTAGAAGATGAATTAAAAGCCAAAATAGAAAATATAAGCGTGAAATGTATACGTCCACTGTCAAATGATGCCGGCACTCTTCTTTCTGTCGTCTATCTATACATTGAGTTGGTAGCTCAATGTAGATGGACGGCTTGCATCAGTTTGAGTGTTCCGTAATGGATGTGAAAAATTTGATTTTATGGAGTGAGGATTTAAGATCATCACTTACAAATGGACAAGTATTATTTAAATCGTAAAGCCTCTCCAATATAAAAATGTAATTGAAAAGATATCTGTAGCGGTTTTAGGCTTTCAAGGCCAGGGCTATTATTTGATATATAGTGATTTTCCGGGTTGTTATGCCGAGACCTCACTGTTGGTATCATCAGTGGCCACTAAAGGCGGCGAAACTTTTGCGACTAGTTACAGAGACAGCTACGGGACTTCTCAGAAGACCGCCATTATACTAGTAATAGTTACGACCCTAGCAGTCGTAATACCAAGAGCAGGAGTCAAAATCAATATATGGAAGGACCCAGAGATACCAATAGCGGGTCTGTCCCCCCACAGAGCCTAGTCCTAGATCAACAAAAGCAGGACAAAGAATCCCAGCTAAAGCTAGAGATGCGCACTTTAATTCTGTTACTAGCAGCAACCAGTTACCCAGGTTACGGCATAGAAACCCAGAAAATCACTATCTTTTAAACAAATCTCTTTGTATTCCTGATATAAGTGTAACTGAAATATAGGTATGTTGTTGGTTCTTCCGTATATTTTGGTATTTGGGCATCAAAATCTATGAAGAGAGGGGATTCTGTCAATATTACTAATCATGTAAAAAGCGTACTCTTTATTACACCATCAGTACATCAGTTTGACAGTGGAAATAGTTTTCTGCCGTAACAACACCAAAAAACCTTTGTAGTTATAATAAAGAAATTCAGAATCTGTAGGTTTCTTAACAATATGTTTCCATTTATCGAGAGATATCCACTCTGCAGCTTTTCTAGAAAACTAAAAGCGTAACTGCTAATGGGGAATTTCATGATTTTTCCAAAATCTAACGACAAGTGTACTATGTGCACGGGGTTGACTGTTTCACTCCTTTATAAAATACGCCAATGATCGAAAGAATATTGAAAAGTTGTCTCTTTATTAGTAGGATGCTCATACCAAGTTTCATGTCTCTAGGATTCCCCATGTTAAAAAACAAAAATTAAAATGTGAATTTCAATCCCCTCCTTTAAGAGGGCATAGGTATCGCTTCACGGGTGCAACTTTCATATAAGGTAGTTTTACTTTCATTCTCTTATTTTTCGCTGTACATTCACTGGTATCATTTCTGCTATTTAATTTAAAAACAGCCTATAGATAGACAACAGGTAGTATTTACTGGGTATCGTTAAGTAAAATGCTAAATAAATAAAAACAACATATGCAAGGTACCCAGATTTTTTTTTTAAAATATGGTTTTCAATGTCATAATTTAATATCACAGTCAATATACGAGTATTATTTTACTGATTTATTTGTTCGGGTATGATACACATTTTATATGAAAAATGATAGCTATATGTGTAGGTTTGCCTCACAATAAATGAGTGCGGCATTATCTGAAAATTGCTTTCAATAACACTAATTTTATACACAAATAAATCCATTCAAAATAGTTATTGGTTTTAATATTTGGACAGGTAGGTATGTAATTGTATAATTTATTCGTCTGGGCTATAATTAATTTTTAGTTAGCATTTTTGTGACATATTCAATAACAGTTTGTTAAATATAGTACATTTTATACAAAAATATGATATTCAGAGGCAATATTTGCCATCAACAGGATTGTATTTATTTATTTACTGAAATTTTATTTGTGATACTTTAACATTAGAATTATAATTATCACGAGGAATATTAAGGAACAAAATTACAACCTTTTCTATTACAATTTTTATAAGTTCCTAAAATAAATTTTTAGTGGCGTCCGAAGTTTTTATGTAAAAATAGATGTATATTCTATGTGGTTTAAAAAAAATAATTTTCATTGTTCTATTTGTTACTTATATAAAAATGTTTTATTTTAAATAGGATGTCCAAAAACTAATTGGTTATACTTCAAGTAGATTCTTTGGGTAGTAAGAAAGTAATCAAATTCAATTAAGTTACCTACAATAATTGTGCTGCCTTAAAAACGTTTCTTTGGGTATTTTAAGATCATATTTTAATCAATCTTCACATGAGGAAGAATATAGGATAAAATATGCGTTTTTTACATAAAACATAGAAGTATAAAAAATCCCTTAAACAGCACTGATTTTAAGAAACTGCAGACATAGGTGCAAGTTAATTAAAAATTTTACACTTTCATTTAGGAAAGCTACTTTTGAAGTATGACACTTTTGTTTTTGGGCGTGCTGTAAACAAAAACAGACATATTAAACTGATATATTTTTCTTTTTCAGGTAACTTGCTAGACTAGTTTTCTCTATAATCATCTGGACAATGTAAGTACAAATTGTCTTTAAAAATGTCATTTAAGAAATTTTAGTAGGTAGTTATAAAAATAGATAAAGTTATCTTCACTACATTTTTAATGGATGAATTAAATTATCTATAATGATTCAAAAAATTTTCAAGTACCCATAACTTGAGAATCGAAAAGATTTTTTGATTTTATAAAATCTAGTTGAGTAAATGTAAGGTATCAGCTGAAATATTTCCAACCTAAATTAAAGATGGTCCTGGTATCAAAAGAAATTTTGATGATGATAAGGGGCAATTTACAAAATAATTTTCAACATCACTTTTACTTATAGTTTTTGAAATATCAAATTCATGCTTCTCAAATTCTTAACATTTTCAAATTTTAGAAACATTGGCTTACGGCTTGAAACAATACAAAACTTTAGAAAAGGCTTAAAATCATTTGTAAAACGCATTTTCAGAATAATTTCTCAAATTAAAATCATAAACTTTCCTAAAATTCTTTTACCTTATTCAGTAAAATGTGTCCTTATAACTTAATTTGGAATATAAGAAGGTATAAAAATAAAAAAGTTGGTAAGTCGAAACACCTAAATTTTCAGCAATATTATTTTCAAATGTTATCGCAATTCCTAATTACGAGAAGTTAACAAACCGCTATAAATGATACTGCAGGAAACAACTACTCCGCGGGCTAATGCCCCGACCGGCAAGGAACAGCCAGTTCAATTGTCGGTCATCTCACCTATGGCATATGTCTGGTGGAGTAGCCGACAAGGGTTCTTGGCTGTTTCACACAGATACTGCAGGTATAATTCAATGCCGGTCGGGACATTAGCCCGCGGAGTAGTTGTTTCCTGCAGTATCATTTATAGATTTAATGGCGCATCGCCCGGGGCGAGAGGTCTGCGATTAAGTACCTACGATATTGTAGGTCGCTTTCTGCAAGTCGAGCCGCTAAGGCCAAGCAGGAAGTAGCAGACCAGTTACATCTCACCTTAACAAACCGCTGTCTTAAAATTATAATGTTCTATAGTATATTAAATGATCACATACATTATACCTGCACGAATCAGCACGATATGGAGCAGAACCTCTTGCTCATGAAGGTACCCATGATATTTAATGGAGCAACGTACCATCACTCACAACGGCCGTCAGAACAGGTCGGAATAAAATTATGATCTACAATTATTTCTTTGCGTTGCAAATAATGTTGTTTATGCAATTCGGCTAGACTCTCTAGCACCTTCGTTTGTCAAAAACTTCTATTTACTTCCCTTAAACAAACTAAAGTCTTTCGTCAGTTGATATTTCTCTGTGAAATCTTGTATTTTAATGCTGTAGGTGAGCACAAACCATATCCAAAAGTTTATCAAATTTATTTTGTGACATTCGGAAGTATTGAACTTTATGCAGTTTAAGAAATAAATAATGAAATTTATCATATTGAATCCAAAATCTTTTTTCTCTAACTTCCCCCTCTCTTCTGATCACACAACATTGTTAAATAAAAATGTCCTCTTAAGATATAAACATTTCCATGATGCAGAGTCAACTACTATTTTGAAACTTCAAAATGTTTTCCAAACACAGAACGTTCAGTGAAAGTGTGTGAAGTCGTACAGGTTAAAGATCGCGTACATTATGCCTGCACGGACCAGCATGGACCAGCACAGCGAGGACCTGCAACCATGCACGACTTGGCACACTTGTCATGGACCAGCAACTTTTTATGCAGATTATGTGTGTGACAGAAGTTTTGAAATTTTTAAGTAGTAGTGAGTGTAGAAAAAGACATTTTTATTTTAACGATGTTGTATGAAGACGAGGAGGAATAAGCCACATCGCATGAGAAAACCAGTTTTTGAATTTGGTGTATTATAAAAGTCAGGATAACATTATTATTTTGATGTAAGGAAACATTCTAGGGCTTTGTTAGAGCTACAGATTCAAATTTTTATTCATTTCTACTAAATAAACTAAAATAGAGTGTATTAAAGAAAAGCATGTGTTTTAGAAAAAAAATTAAATAGGTACCTTGGTTTATCAAACTATGACTTCCTACCAGAAAAAAAACTACTAAAATAAACTATAATTCTGTTTCCTGTCACTCATTTTGTCACAATAAAAATAACTTTTGAACAAAGCATAATGTTATATCGAAACTATAAAGTAGTATTGCTCTTTGCAAAAAGAATCGGCAGTTTATTTCCATAAAAAGATAGATTGATATAAAAATACTAGTATATCAAATGAAGTTCCATTTGATCCATACTTTCATTTACAATTTTAAAGTGAAGGTTACTTAGGGTCAAAGAGGAACTTTAAACAAAAATGACCACTTTATACTTAAGACTGTTCCACGACAATGATATAATTTATGACTCATAACAGTGAATCTATAATATGCACATTCATTTCAAAACCAGCGAGTTGTACTGAAATGATATATTGCCTCTTATAACGTTCTCCTAGGCGTGGCCGCAAGGCACATTTCAGAACCAAATTATGATTAGCATATCAACAGTTTGCTAATAAATCAGAAAAATTAACAAAAGCTAGTGCTCTCTACAGTGGACAGCGTAATAATTAATCTTCACCATATATGAACTTAAAAGGATGATGCTGTTACTAAAAGTGACATGCAATTATTAAAATTTAGTATTTCAAGTCGGATTATATGCTCCACCGTATTAATTTAACGCGACTAAATCGAGAAAAAATAGCCTTCTCTTGCCCCTTATACTAATTTAAAAAAAAATGATCATAGTTATGCATGTTTTCTTTTGATTTTTGTAGTTGCTTAGATACAGTATTTTACTGTACGCGGTGTAGAACTAACTACATCTATCGGCCGTTCGCTACTCCATGCCGGACTGAAAATGTCACAGACACGAAGCGTTCTACATGCAGTAGACACCATTGAAAGCTGTCGACCTTTATCGCGATCGGCGAGAAACGATATTTTGCAGTATTTCACTGTATTTTAATTTTCATACAGCGACGTTTTTTTCTTACCAACATTTTAACTTAATATTTTTTTCAGCGCTAATATACAAAAATGAAAAATAACGTTACAAATAATGTTATGAATGTTGCTAAATTAGGCCACACCCAGCTTCTTTTGTAATTTCTTTCAAAATATTTGCTGATATTGGCGTAAACTTTTAAATCGTATTTTTTTCGATCGAATACAAAATATTTCACTTACAATTTGTTTCACAGGTGTAAAAAACAAATACACGATACTCTATGATTCATTAATAGCGCAAGTTATTGCTTCTAGAGTCATATCGCTCCCTTCTGCAGAAAACTTAAGTTTGTTGGTCAATATTTATCTTTATCATGTGATATGTGACATTCTACAATATGGTCTGATATCTGTAAAGTTTTCGTTTTTGATTTTTACATAAGAGAAGTTTCCAATTCTGAAAGGTTTTGAACAATCACCTTGGTTAAACATTCTTCTGTTTTGTCGATTTCTATTGCATTTATGTAGAATATTCACCAAAATTGTTTTTCTCACACCATAACCTTGTACTTATCCGTCCTGTATGCCCCGCAATTACTCATCTCGCTTCTGGTGGTGGTTCTCTTGGTGACACTTGAGATTCTTGAATCACATGATAACATGTGTGATAAGTATTAGATACAAACGATAATTATACGTAGATACTTTTTCTTGATTTAAATGCCTCCAAAAAGAAACTGCCTCTTCTGAGGAGTACCTCCAGGCATCGCTCTGTTGCACCCTCTAACAAAAGAGAGTGATTTAATTCCTAATACGCTTAATTTTTACTAGTTCTTAGCTATTCCCCGCTATTATGGGGTTGTGCGTGACTCTATACAAATCTAAAATTTTTGACTTTATCTACACTTGTTTTATAGAATTCTTACGTGTCTATCCTCATTGTTAGTATTTGAATATCAAATATTCTCTTTCTTGATGGTACCAAAGGAGCACCACATGGCCAAAGGGACTTTTAAAGTACTTGTTCCTGTGTCTCCGTTCAATTTTATACAAACTACTGCTGTGAGTCACAGAAAGGTTAAAAAAAAACAAATAAATTTCTCTTTTTACTAGCTGCACTGACAAAACTTGCGTCTTAAATTTTTGTTTTGTTACATTAATTATTTTTCAATATTTTATAAGCTCTGATAAGATTGCCATGTCTTTTTGTACCATCCTGTATAAAACACACTTTTCATTTGCTATAGAACAAATTGTAATAGTTATTATTGTGGAAATTAATCTTCCTACAACGTACCTAATTGTTTAAAATTCTATTAACAGGAGTCAGTGCCAAACGTTTACATTCCAACTTGACTTTTCGGTATTTCACAGCAAGTTTACGTTTGCCGAACTGAAAATTACATTAAGGTTCCATATAGAGATAACACTTCTGATAATTTATAGTACTTACGACTCGTCATCTATACACTCCAGTGAGATAAGTCATCGTTCAAGATCCTGTGCCCTGGTACGAAGAAATTAGTTAGAGGGTCGTTTAACGTATCTCCACTAGTATTCCGTGCGACAGCTCCCCCAATTTTTGCGTTGCCTCTCTCGATAAAATACGATTTTCTGAAGATGATTAATGTGACGGTTTTTGTCCTAGGCGTTGGTCTGTGATTAGAGCCCCGACGCTTTTTAGATACACTACTCTAGTGTGTGCTCTGCGTGTTACAGAGTTAAATACGACGGGACCTAGGTACAAAGGAAACTTAGGACAGACGTAAAAGGACTTAAATTTCAGTTTACTTATCTACCAACTACGTGTCGTATTGTGTACTGCAGTAGTTGAAATTGAATATCTCAAGGCTTGACTCAAGAAAGACAAATATTCGTAATTTCAGTGCTAGATGGAGATTAGACGAGGAATACAAGTATGGGGAAATATTATTGAAAATAGTATTTGTGCATTTTCTAATTAAAAAATATTATATGGTAGGATCAATTCTGTAAACAAAATAACCCTATACAGGCTGTTTCCTAATTGCGTGCAGAACATCCAGCGGCCAAGGGCGTCATTTCCTAGATATAGTTTAAGTAAAGTACCAGTGACAGGATTATGGGTACTATCATCACTTTTTCACAAGAAAAATTATGTCATACTGTATAATCATGCAAACACAATTCGTTTTTTTATGCTCCATTGCATTCTCATCATTTTTTCTCCACATATTTGACAAACATATCTCATAGGGTTTAGAAGTTATAAATTTTAAATTGATTTTTTTATCAACTTTGGAAAATCTATATCTCATAACGACGGGACCATTGACCATATGCTTAATAAAATTACCTTAATTTTAACCATAGAATACTTCCTTGGATTTTCCGCACGCAATTAGGAAAACACCCTGTATCTATACAAGGTCAGTCAGAAGTAGGAGTAAAAATTTAATTGAAGATTCTTCTTGCGAAAACAAAATTTATATTAAAATACATTTTTGTTACAACATGCCTCCTTACAAAGATAAATGAATGGTGTTGAAATTTAGGAGCATGGAATCATCACTATGGTGAACCTTTTTTATACTGCGCCATTGACTAAAGTTAAAGTTAATATTTTTTTTAGAATAAGGCATTTTCACTGTAAAAAAGTATTCTTAAATAATTTTAATAAATAGCTTCCTTTTGGAGTAAATAAACTTTTTACGAAAATACGCACAGAGCACGTATTCTCAGTAATTGCATTAAATACTTAACGAAGCTGTTGTGTTGCTGTTGTTAAGTCGTTCTTGGTTAACGAATTAAAAACATAATTGCTTGAAAATTTATTTACGTCTTTTACTGATTGATTATACTGCACAAGAAGTCACTGACATCATTTACGTATATGGTTTTTGTAATGGAAGTGGCAGTCGTGAGAAAATACCACAGCAGATTTCCTAATAGAAGAACATCAAATCATTACCTAAGTATTTGCATCAATCTTCCGAAAATTGAATCAGCTTAGAATTGCCAAGGCTGAAAGCGCTGGAGCACTCCTCGAAGATAATATGTTGCAGATCGAGAGAAAACTGTAACCACAGGTAAGCTAATTTATCTGTACTGTAATTGATGCAGTTTTAGACACTACAAATACGCGTCGAGTTTCTGTGCAGTTAGGATTTTTTAAAAGTTTTGGTTCGTAAACTGTACGTAAGGAGATCATACACCGTTACCACTATACGCCATATACAAGTTCTTCATCCTGGAGATGCCAAGCAACGTGTACATTTTTGTCAGTAGCTTATTAGAAAATTAAATGACGATACTTATTTTGTTTGGTCTTTCTTATGGACAGATAAAGCCATTTTTCCGAAAGGCGGCATTACAAATTTTTGAAATTTGCATCATTATGCATCGAATAATCCACATGTTAAGAAGAGTAGAAGATTCTAGCACCGATTTTCTATCTCCTCTGTGGAGAGGACTCTTTAATGGCCATTTATTAGAGTTGCAAGAACTTAATAATCGCATGAACGCAAGTATTTACAGGGATTTTATCGAAAACTATTTATATGACTTATTAAAAGACAATCCGTTGAATATTATACAGCAATTTTACTTCGAACAATATATTGCACCTCCTCACAATGACAGATTTGTGACAGAGTGGCTAAGTTTTTATGATGGATTGATTGGTTTGATCCTGTGACGTGGCCTCCAAGAAGTCCCGACTTAAATCCACTAGATTTCTCTTATGGGGAATTTTAAAGCAACGAGTTTACAGAGAAGTAACTAACATTAGAGAACAGCAATGGCTGCAAATAAAATTCGTGGTAATCTTATTAGATCTTATCAGTATGCCATAGATAACATATCTGACTAGTAACCCTTGCTGTTTTAAGTCTGTCTAAAGCCGGCAGCAAACACATTACTGTACATGAGTACGATTGCGTCCCTTCAGACTACTCGTGTTTCTTTCAAAACGCTAACATTCGCAAATGGTCAAAGTTGCCGCAATTCTTGTAGGTCTCTTCAGTCACTTACATGAATATGGACGGTGACTGAACAATAATGAATATATGGAAATGCTAGTGCAAGTGATAGCGAGTAGTCTGACAGGTTCATTTGCGAAGTTTAGCGAATAGATATTTACCTTTGACTTGCTTGGCAATGGCCCGACGAATGCAAATATCTCTTGTCACACTGGTGCTGACTTTACCCGACGGAAGGGACCATGAGTACGCAGTGTAGACAAGCTACATCTAGCGGCCGTTCGCTACTTCATGGCGGACTGAAAAGCCACAGACACAAAGCGTAAAGCTATAGATCTCTATCGCGTTCGACGAGAACGATATTTTGCATATACGAAATTCCAGGAAACAACTACTCTGCCGGCCTCGATCAGCATTAAATTACACCTGAAAAACCCAAAGCAAACAGTTAAATGGTATATACTGCGATGTAGGACGCTTCGTGTGGCTTTTCAGTCCGGTATGGAGTAGTGATTGGCCGCGTTGTTTAAAATAAGGGTTATAATTTTTTAATAATAAGCGACACCTATGTATTTTTTTAATTCAACTATTTTTACCATATTCAGATAAAACTTTCTGTACAGGCAAGTTAGTGAAGTTCAATTATTATTTTTTAACAAGCATAGCACAACTATGAGAACTTCAATCAATTTAATGAAACTTACGAGTTTGCTGTTTGCAGATATGCTACAAATGTAAAGTTTATAAAGTTCTGACTTCATAACAACTGTAGACTGTATGTCATATTTTTATTCTTGCTAGAAATAGTTTTGAGCAAGAAAACTCGAACAAAGTTTTCTCTTTTATCTTTGTATTGAACGTAAAATCTAGAAGGCCATGATATATCTGATTTTCTTTTGTCATTGTGTAAATAACTCCTAAACTTTCTTTTAATTTGAATACATTAAAAAATTTAAAAATCTAAATAAGCTAACGTTGCATACCATTAATAATATTTTGTTTGAAAGAAATAAATGCATTTCTGACTAATAAAAGGCATACTATATTACCATAACAATGGAGTAGTTAAAAACTTGTCATGTAAACTCAATGGTATGGGAAATACAATTGCGGACAACTTCCATTCAAGCTAGTTTTTAATTCAAGCCAAACCTTTCCATTTTTCCAGTAGATATCTCTTTCAATTTTATGCATGCATTTCAGTTGATATCACTTTGAAATTGAAGGTGGTGTATTTGTATTCCACATACAGTACATTCAATCGGATATTGTGGCATAAATAAATTCACCTAGCGGGCTAGCGCAGTTTATTTACATCCGGAGAGTATAATGTCCGTCTCTTGTTTATATGCTGCCACTTCGAATCTATTTCACTGATATATTATCCTCTGTCAATATTTTCCATCAACAGCGGTTGCTACATAATCAAGATTCACTGTTATTGTACTTATTTTGAGAGTCATACGGAGAAATAATTATGATAATTCACAGGTCTACAATCGAAAGGACGTTTAATATCACATGCACTATATATTGATTTTGTTTTTAAAACATTTTAGGAGTTGGTGAGAATTTTATCGACACAATCCAAATAAAGTACCGTAAAGCACGATTTCTGCCTCTTCAACTTCCATTTTGGAAGTACTGTATTACCATCTAAAAATATTTCCCATTTTATTACTAAACTAAAGAAAACGCAAATCCAGGAGTTTCTATAGCCGTCCTATGTATAGTTTCCCTTGCCATATTTCCTTCAATAGCAGTCGCGGGCTACTGTTGCGCTGTAATCCATCAAAGGCGCATATATTACCATAAACCACCATAGCCACTGTGATGTATGCCAGATATATCATGTTTGACTTTAATCGTCATATATTTTCTTGAGTGCGTCTGGTTAACACGAGTGAAATCTCTGCCCTCTTTCTCATTCTATTTAGCTGCTAATTCTAACAGAATCTTGGGTCTTAAATTACTCTAAGATGTCTTACTTCGCTCTACAGTTACAGTTCCAGTGGTGCCACTCCCTCTAGCCCTGCTAAATGTCATTATGGCTGCTTTAAAGAGACTGATTAATTAAACTCTATTACTACGAGGCGTATTCGAAGAGTAAGGGCCGTGCTTATATTTAAATTTTGGCAGCTCAGAACAGAGTTGCACGAATATAGCGCCATCTATTGAAGAAGATAGGTACGGAAGTCATTGTTTTGGTTCAGTAGTTATCTGGCTGTAGTGAAAGCAAACAACAATGACTTCGAAAATAATTCCTCCTCCAGTTGTAAAGTCCTGTTGTGCCTAGATTTACTGAAAGAAAGTTTAGACCATAGACTTAAGTAAAGGGAGATTGATTATTCATTTATAATTTGTTGTTTGTTTTTTGTCTCAAACATAGTGCATGTGTATGATAAAGAAATCCAAGAGAGAGAGAGAGAGAGAACGTGCAAAATTCCGACTTCCTGCAACGCAGTATATTTGCTGCAAAATTTCCTAGCGCGTGTTGATTAAACTTTCAATTTTCTACACAATTGTCACTGATGCATCATTTCTTAACAATTTAGTTTTATTAACATATACCGAGAAACCACAAGAAACACAAATTCCGTCATTGGCATGACTGCACACCGAAACTTACTATGTGTAGTGGCAGGACTGGTATATCAATGAACACGTGATTAGAAGAGTAAGCAACAATGTCATACGTATATCTATCACTATTACTAACTGATTAATTAATTTATGCCAAGCATTAATGTAAATTTGCAAATTACGGAATAAATGAAAATGGACAACTGTCGAAACACTATCTCCATATGAAACCGTCCAGTAGCCCAAATTAATAAAGAATGTTCTGTCATTGATTCAAAATATTAGATAATGGTGTCGAGACTAAAAGTAGCCGCATAATATACATGATAAAAAACTAAGTAGCAAGTGGAATCAAGAATTGTGATCTGATCGACGATTAACGATTGCTCTGGTTGATCAATATTGGACCCGCCGCTATTTATATGATTGCCACGCAAAAGATAGGATATCGCAAGGTAAGTATCGACAATGCTTGCCGACCAAGACAAAAAGCAAATAATGTTAAGTGGACAATTGTCTATTTAAGCTGATTTGTTTTTTCACATTGCTACGGGCAACGAGAATGAATATCTTTACCAAGACAGAATCCAAAAGTTTCAAGCAGTAGCGGCATTTAAGTTTGCCGAAATCGTAAAAGAAATAGCTATCGTTTTTTGGAATAAAATAAGCATGATTTTGATTGATTTCGTGGAACATTTATCAAGGATAAAGTCAGGATTTTCTATAAAAACTGTTTGGCCACGCACCCTGCTATCCCGATCTCGCGCTCAGCTCTTATTTCCACTTCTAGCATTTGAAATAATTGTTTGGTGGACAACGGTTTGAAAATGACAAGGAACTCAAAACCGCTGTTCTCATTTGGTTCAATTCCCAGGCAGACAGCTTCTATGTAGAGGGTTTGCAAGAGCTAATACAGCATTATGGAAAGCGAAGTAGGTTTATAGGAAATTAAAAGCGGCAATAAAAGCTTTTGTAATAAATATTTTTTATGACTATTTGGCTCTTAACATATGTGGTATTATCAAATGCTTCCTCAGTATTTAGAAAGTCAATTATATGTCATTTTCACTAACCTATGAGACAACTGCAAATACGGAATTCCAGGAAACAACTACTCTGCGGGTTAACCGATGAATAACCTTAGCTGGTTTAAGTTTGTCTAACCCGACAGTAGGGAACATGAGTAACGCAGAGTAGCACAGCTACTTCTAACGGTCATTCGCTACTCCATGCCTGACTAACAAGCCCCAGAAACGAAACATTGTACATCGCAATAGAAAACCATTGAATGCTAGCCACCTCTCTCGCGATTCGGCCTTAACGATATATTGTAAATATGGAATTCCAGAAAACAACTACTTTGCGGGCTATAGCTCCGACCAGCATTAAATTATTTCTGGAAAACTTATAACAAACAGACACATGAGACTGTTTCTGTCAACATTTTTACTCTATACAAAAATTCTTCGAATGACTTATCGGTTTCAGAAACTTTAATCCCTTGTGTCAATTTTGTTCAATTTGGAATTATGTTAGTTACTTCATAATACAGATTTATTATAATCATATTTAAATTCATATAATTTTGTTTTGTACAGCAGACTTTGTCAATACAACCATATAAAGCTTGACCATTTCTCCATGAATCTAATCATTGCTGTAGAAAAGTATTTTACAAATATCAATATTGTTTGCTTTAGTTATTTGTCTTGCGCCCGCATATCATAACGATGGATTGTAATTAGTTGGGCCATAATAATCGATGTCTGCCATGACCCTATAGAATATTCTAAAACAGTCACCGGTAACGACATTGACACTTAATTGTTAAAGCGTTAAGCCGCTTGTCTTCGCATCGGCTGCACAGTTTGAATTATTAAATTTTACCGAAAGGATAAATGTCAAAAACCAAATTAAATACACATCATTCCGTAACCTGTAAAAGGCAAACCGTTGGAATGGGAGATATTAATCTCCACTCTTTTACAGTCGCAGTGAAAAGTCCCAATTAGATTCAGCTATTTAGATAGACATCAGACTGCGCATTATTCTTGTTGTTGGAAGAAAATTGCCTACTTTACCTTCAGAGAAGCTTTATAATTTATGCGATACAAAGCACTGCGACTTTTTATTCGAATTTAATAAAGGGAAGTGTCGTGCTAAATTAATATGAGACGTTTAGGGAAATTTATGCCTCGTAAAGCATCATCTGTAAAAAGCGATACATTACAAAATGGAATTGGTGCTTATAACAAATTACTTTATATTTTCTTGCGCAATGTGTAAAAGCTTTTCAATCTCTTAATTCGATAAAAGGCTATCGGGAATGCGTAACCAATTTAATTTGTTCACTGAAAGAAATTTAGATAAAGATTAGTTATTTTCAAGCTGTCTTTTAATAAGCATTCGATATTGCGATAAACGAGCTACTTGTGCACATAAAGCTCTTATGAATATATTTTGCATACGGGTGCTTAAAACAGATTGTTTATTAGTACATTGCAATATCAGTGGAGGAATAATGAATTTTACCTACACATTCGTTCGCAACTTAAATAAATTCATCTTAGTATTGAACGCTAGATGCTCAATAGCAAATTAATTGCTCAAGAAGAAGATGAAACTGATACAAAAAATATTTCGTGTGGCAGATGACAGCTAAACAAAAGCTCAGCCTGATACACCAACCGTAGTAATGGAAGTAATGCTATATCTTCTACTATTTAATAAATTTTTTACTAATATTGGCAGTCTAGCAAATAAAATAAAAATAGATCCAGATTATAGGTGCGAAGAAACAAAACTTTCTAATTCTTTTTATTTAGAACCAACCAATGGAAACGCGGATGGGCAAATCATTGCACAATTGAAACGTGGAAAATCTCCAGGTGCTGACGGAATAAGAACTGATACTCTCACCAGCAAGAGAATCCGTGTTGGGAGAACGATGGTTGTTTATATCTATGTTAGAGAGATCCCCTGAGCAACGTCACCACCTTTTTCTCTTTAATGGATTGCTTAGTGGCTCAGGTGACTTGATCTCATAATGGGAAGAAGTACAAGTGGCTTAATGGGACCTGCTGAAATGCTGTAATTTTTTCACAACCCTTTACTCCAGGGATAGAAATTTTGGGAATAAGTGCATTCGTATAGTATATCCCACTCAAAACAAATCACAATGTATATTGCTTTAAACTACTAGGACATATACATTTATTATTATTACTTTTACTACAACCACAACAAAATTAATTTTTCTATTTATATATGGCACATGGGTGAGAAAAAGGACATATGTACAAAAATAACAGTTTTGTAAAACTGCGCTTAAAAATGCCATGCTCGCGTTTTAATAAGTATTGGATTAAAACTATACAATTTGCAACAGTAACATACTTTTTCATCTAATTGCATCCTAAATTAATTAATTCAAAATACGAAATATTAACAAAAATAATAATAAAATATACCCCTTTTCACCTTAAAAGACATTAAATAAGCAACATACCCTCTTTTCCCCATTTTCAAGTATTTGATATACGACTGTTATTAGAATAGTTTCTTGGTACATAACTGTAAATATTAGATATAAAATAAATGAAACAGATTGGCACAAAAATATTAATACAAAAGTAAAAAATATGTATCAGTATCTACAAAACTATTCCGATTCGGATTCCTCGCCACTTTCTGGCAAAATATCGGGAACACTGTCCTTATCAACAAGATTTTGATAAAATGAATGAAAGGTTTGATTAATATATGGCAACAATTCAAGCAAATTGTGCTTTTTCTTTGGGTTAATTGGGGCGGCTCCTTTATGGCTTAATATTGGACAATGTAACTTTGGACTTACGTTTAAAATCATTTTTTTTAAACTGATTTTCTTTAATGTCGCTTTGTACTGTATAATTCCAAATTCTTCTACAGAAAAGCGAAGCCATTTAATGTTTTTCCACACCACTTGCTCTCCAGCGTCAATGGTTTTTTATGTCTGAAATATGTTTTTAACAAAGCTGAAAACTCGAAGAAATCTTGTCTTTGCATTTTAATGACTTTAAACGGTTTTGTTTTACCGCACATAAGTATAAGTTGCATCCAATCACGTGGATGCTCAATGGGAGATTCGTGTTTCTTTTTCTTTTTTTCGATAATAGAATGGTCAGTGTCGCATTCCATATGCGTGTGTCCCGGTTCCAAAAACTTGTGTTCTATATATTCCAGATTTGGTTTATTCTTTAAAAGTAACATGTAATGGCATTTACCAACTTTTTATAATATAGTTCACAGTAACTCTCACAAGTTTTTACACAATATTATTAAATAATATTTTCATAATATGTGTTTATGGTACACTGATTTGTCTTTGTTGTCCGACAATATTTTATATATGTATCTTTATAAACTTTTTCGCAAATAAATAATAGTAAAACATTTTTAGAATCGAATACAAGAATACATATATCCCTATTCACAAAAAAATAAGTAAATTTACAATTATATCCTATTTCACAATGATATGTGAGACATTAGAAGCTGTTCTGACATAAACCCTTTTTCACAATAAAAAAAAATTGTTTGATAGATGTCATGGTTGACTCAATTTCCCCACCCATGTGCCATACTTATTTTTTGTTAATGAAAAGTTTCATTAAACCATCAGCATTATTGATTTTATCAAATTTTATGGCTGTCTCATAAATTTGTTTCTTTCAATAGATGGTAAACGTAGGTTAAACTGAGCGTTAAATTTATTTGGCACATGAAAAACTAGCCCTAACTCTTATCCATTTACCGAAAGACAATATTTCAGTAAATAAGTTGGAAAGATTTACTGACATTTTAGTCGAGGAAAAAGTGGTCCTCGCTTGACTAAGATTTCTTACACGTAGTTTGTTTTTTTATAGAACTGGTCTAATAAACTATCCGAGCTGAAAAGATCCTGTTCACATTAATGTGTAATTCCAGTGATCAGATAGTTTATTTTTCAGATCCCGGGAAAACAATAGCCTCTGAATGCCGAGCTGGAATAATATTCTAACTGTGTTTTATATTTAGAGTGGTAAAATATATACAGCTCTTTTACTGTTAGATGTTAATAAGGTATTTAATTAAAGGTGGTGGAGAGCAAAAATGAAAACATGCAATAAAAATGCTGTTTTAATGGAACACCAATAGGTATTGGAAATAAGAAATGGATTATTCGTCAGATATGGCATACTGATGAAAGACAGCGACTCTAGCTGTTTGATATAGGTTTTCCATGTGTAATTCAATGCCGGTCGGGGTATTAGCCCGTAGAGTAGTTTTTTTCCTGAAATTCCCTGTTTGCAAACTATCGTTTCTCGCCGAAAGCGATAAACCTCGACAGCTCTCAATGGTGTCTACTGCATGTAGAACGCTACGTGCCTATGTGTAGCGAATGGCCGGTAGATGTAGCTTGTTCTGCACCGCGTACTCATGAAATATGAAAGTTATTTAGAAACATAGTTCAAGTTTTAAATAAAAATAAATAAGAAAAAGTTAATTTTTAACTCAAAATAATTGCCACTGCGAAAAGCAAAAGTTTGCCAACATTTAAAATTTGAGAGATTCACTATTTATTTGTATTCAAAGTAATTATATTGCAGTTTTACGACAAAACTAATTATGTAAAAATGTACTTTTGACTTTTATCTGAACTTTTTTTTATCTCCGGACATAGAGCACGGGTGTATAGGAAGTTTAAAAAAGGCTAGGAGTATGTTGATCCAATATAAATTACCTCTCCAAGTTGCACCCCGAAGGAGATATTCACGTCCAAAAATTTGCTTAACCAGCATTGAATTCCAAAAAAAACTCAAATGAAACGAGTTTTGATAGATTATTCGCAAATGGCTAAATTTTATTTGCTATTTTATTTGAAAACATAATCTCAAAACTGGTTAATCCCATAGCAATAAAAAAAAACAAACGAAACATTAGCAAATACATTTTTAACAAGAGCTATTAATATTAGTTTAGTTACGCTGATACAAAAATTGCGACACTGAATTTATTTTCATTAATAAATTTAAAATTAAATCACTTAAAAACCTTATATATCAAAGGAAATTTAAATTATATAAAGTAATTTCTTAAGAGCAGAATATAAACAATTTTTTTTAATTTAAACTTCTATAATTTGAGAACGGCTTTAAACGAAGAAGTTGTTTTTTCATTACTGCTATTTCATTAGGTCACTTAATTAAAGATCAACTGCTATATTAAATATAAATAACTCGGAAGTCTAAAGCCATAGCCTTAAGTGTCTACAAACTTAAATTTTGCTGAAACGTCTTCTCCCTTGTTTTATCTAATAATGATCTCTTTTGCGTTGAAACGCCGTTTAAGAGAAGAGGTAGATCGTAATACACACAGCGTCAAAAGTCTTGGACCCCTCATTCTTGTTAAAGAAATCTTTTTGTCAGAAAAACCAAATACACTCATAAAAATATATTGTTTTCTGAATCTTTTTTTTTTGTGAAAAGAATATATTCGATAAAATGAGTACTTAGAAAATTAAAAACCAGCAAATATGTGACATTTTTAACAAAATTTATTAAATCAAAAAGAAGTAACAAAACAAATTCTCTACTTGACTAATAGTCTGTATGACTACGTTCCAATAGCATATTGACACATCTATGCATTGAGATAATCAAGCGGTTAACGATATCTTGCTCAATATTGTTCCATTCCTCTTGTGCCGCCACGACTCACTCATCTGCTGTCTGAGGTGGAGGAGTATGACTATGAGTGGCTCTAGCAACGAAATCCCACATGTTCCAATAGGATTCGTGTCAGGAGAGTTGGCTGGCCAATCGAATCTATTGATATGTCCTGCTTCGAGTGTTTATTGAACCCTTCTTGCGCGATGTGGTCGAGCGTTGTCGTCCATAAACACAAAATTTTCACCAAATTCATTACGTAGGGGGTAGGTAATGGACGTAATAACTTGTTCGATGTATGGACTGGTCATATTCTGTGATTCCACCCCAAAACATTACAGTATCCCCTTCATACGGAGCAACTTCACGGGAAAAATGAAGTCGCTGTTGATGACCTGTAGAGAGACTCCCGAAATCTCGATTCGATGATTAGGGATCGAGATCGAAATGATCTCGATATATTGGTACTCTTGAAAATTTTACCATCGAAATAATGTCGAAAATCCGTCCATTCGAATCGAAATGATATCGACGGGTCTTGGTCGGCCGAAATGATTTGCTGTCTTTTTCTATCACATATACTGAATACTGTTATTTCTTTTTAATATTACGAATATGAATGTGTTGTGTTGTTTATTTATTTTACTTCAAACCAAATACTGCATCTAACCTAGAATGCTGAGATGAGGGTGTGAAATATTTGTTTATATATTTAAAGTGGTTTTGGAAGAGGAATATAAATGATATATAAACACTAGAAAATTATTACAAGTAGGTATACATTTATTTTATCTTCTCTTGAAGTGGGTGATTATGCATGGTCTTTTCATGAATGTCTTTTGTACATAATTTATTAGGAGAAACTACGATTTAGGAAAATCTAACTTTTTATTTTTGTTAATTTGTTCAAATAACCATTTAATGAAGTATAACAACTCACTATTATCATTATTATTTTTTAATATGTGTAAAATTTCAGACTTCTGGGAGCTTTAATTGATTATCAAAGAGGCCCACGGGCCTTTAGTGTTGGAAGAATTTCAGTCAGAAACTATGAATGAACAGCGAGGTGTTAGATATTTTAGAGACTTCCCATTTTAAACAAAATTAAGAAGTACCTAACACTTAGATAAATGTCATTTACTTTTAATGTATTTCTTTTTTATTTACCTATTATAAACTAATGTGTGTGTGTTTTTATAACAGTACCTAACAATATATATGGGTTATGAATATTTTTTATTAATTAAGATTACTTATTGCCCTGCTATTGTCTATACCTATTATATTTAATAAAATAAACGATCGAATAATAAATGTATCAATATTATTATTTAATATTTCTGTTAGTTCTCTCTCCAACTTGTATTATGGAAAATTACACAAACTATAGTGATTATTTCAGCAACAAATTCTACATTATACCTACTAGGTATAAGTTTCACAAATTTTTTATCAGAAAAAGTTTAGGGTTAACTGCCTTCTTCAGATATTTTCATTTCTAGATGCTTCTCATTACTCTAATTCGTACACTTGTAAAAAATTACGTAAGTTTAAAATTTGTATTACACACATAATTGACTTTTATAACCTATTTATTTGTTTGATATTCATTTTAAAATTCAAATAAATAGCGGGAGTGCAGGCTAAAAAGAGACAGGTAATGAAAACCATATGTTAGACAGAAATGAAACATACGCTGAGTTGGCTTAACCGTGGTGGTATATCTGATTACCCTGAAATTGCCGACCTATCCGAAGACAATTTCGATACGTTTCAAGAGTACCAATTTATATTTCGAAACGATTAGATCGAGATCGACTTCGAAATTATTTCGATATCGATATAACGACATCGAGATTTCAGGAGTCCCGCTACTGGTTCCCTCCAGACTCTTTGTCGATTGTCATCAGTAACCAGCCCAATTCTGGTTTCATCTGTTAATAAGACCCACCGCCACTGGCGTAAAAGCCAACCTCTATGCTCTCGCGCCCACTGGAGTCGGGCAGCACGATGCCTTGGAAGTAGAGTGGGGACCCGTAATGGTCTTCTAGCACGTAAATTTGCGTTGTGGAGTCGTCTTCGAATAGTAGGTGTCGATATAACATGGCAAAACGTACCTTGAAAGTGGGCCCTGAGAGCTGAAGCTGAAGATGTGCGGTGGCTACGGGCACCAAATACCGATCCTCCCTTTCATTGGATACTCGAGGACGTCCACCACGTAATCTGCTTTCCAATGTATCAAATTCTTCATATATGTGTACTATTCGTACAACAGATGATCTAGGAATGTCCAACATGTTCAATATCTCATGATTAGAATGTCCTGCATCATGTAAAGCATTCATTCTTGCTCGTGTAAACGCAGATATTTCACGTCCTGGCATTATAATGTACAAAAATTGAAAGGAACACTTGGCTGAATGCACTGCCAAACTGACCAGATTTGTGAAAACATTGGTAATAAAGTAAAGGTTCATGGTCTGCAATTTTTTATTGTTTTTTTATTTCCTAAGTACATGTACTTTTTTACCACATTAAGAAAAATCAGTAGGTTTAATCGAATCATTTTATATACAGGGGGTCCAAGACTTTTGACGTTGTGTGTATATTTTATCGTGCACAGTACGGTTTCCTTAAATGTAGAATATCATAATTAGCATATTTGTATTTTCTAAAACCTCATCACAGGTATAAATATATGTATAAATTGTAATTACCGAAATTCAATGACATTTGCAAACGATTATTGAAAGGTGTCAGTGTTTTACCTTATAGTTTCAAAAGTGATATCCTCAATATACTACAAATTCAGTATTTTTGTTACAAAAATATAGTTAAATCATTTATTTATTCGCAGTTACGAGAACATTTATGTTTTGGTATTTGCTCTAAAATTATCCATCAGAAACTGTTTCAATTTAATATGAATGTTGATTTGAACTTAAACAATTATATTTTGGAAGTGAAGCTATTAAGTAATTGTTGTGAGGCGAAAAAAATATAGTAAAACCTACATACGGTCAAGGCTCCATTCCGATATCAATACATCATAAGAGATAGTAGCTATGATTATTGGTTTCAATGTCTAATACTACGACTACCGCTACCTATTACTAAAATCATGAAGAATTCAAGTGTCTTGATTTTTTAGTTTTTTCTAGGAGTGTCCCATCCCTTCGAACAAAATAAAATCACTTTTAGCACATATATGTATAGTGTTGTATTTTTTCTACGAACACATTTAAAAGTACAAATCAACATTTCTTACTTTATTATAAAATATCATTTTGAAATCCATTTGTCCATGAAGTAAATTGTTGCTAAGGTAATGAAAGTTCGATCGTTTGTTCACAACTAACTTCAAATCTGACGTGGAAAGTGATTAAGACAATTTTTTTTTGGGCGGAAATCGAGGAAGTTGCTAATAAAGTCACTTTCGAGTTATTGCCTAGTAAGTTAAAGCAACAGGACGGGTCTTCATATAATTGTGCCTTGGGATGATGTGATCTGAAAAATTTTAAGTGCAAGTTCAGGGAAAAAGTGCTTTTGGCATATATTACAGAAAAGTCCAAAGTATGGAAATCATCAACGCTTTGGTCAAATTACTCCATGTGAAACGATGAACATAAAGAATGAGAACTAAAGCAAATACAACAAACCTGTGCTCATGCAGAAGGTTGCCGTAACTTGAAGCCTGTCGTCGCGAAGAACTGTGCAGCTTCAATAATATCGAAGATTTAGAAATTAATGTGTAACGAACTTTCGTTCCTACTCGTACATTATATTTCAACTATGATAAAAAATACATAGTCCTTTCTCCAGCGAACACTAATCATTCAAGAACGAATATACCATGACTCTTATAGGAATCAGCACATTTGATAAGGTGCCTGCCAATATTGCTAAATTTCTAAATTTGCTTGATTCTCACTTCTATTTCTATTCTCTATTTTGTTGACAAACGCTGGTGTTAATCTTACTATAATTTAAAAAATCAGAAGAATTAGCGAATTTAGAAGAAAAGAAATTTTATCAATACAAAAAAAAACCTATGACTTCTATCTCGAATTTGAAAGTTTCATTCAAATGTTTTGTAAATGTGAAAAATCCATGATTTTAAATGCTTCATATATTATGTACCATTAGAATACGTACCTGTTATGATAACTTATTTGTATTTTTCATATATTTTCAGGTATTAACAATATTGTGTGAAACTAACTACTCAGTGGACAAAAGTCCCAACCTGCGTTGAATTACACCCACAACATCTACCCATATATTCCTTATTATTAGCTTTTGTAACATTTTTTTACTGTTTAAGAAAGGTATTTAAGCTAATATGTATCAAATCTTCTACAATTCCTATCAATGAAGTCATATGTATGTTCTCTGATACCAAACATCTAGGTATGCTCATGAACATCCACAGACAAAACTCTATTCAATAATTATCTAAAGAATTTATATCTATTTACTAACCTGATATACTCTATATAACCTCTGGAGTGGGAACTCGAAATTCAATCACAATAGATGAGATCTGACCTATTTCTGCATTTTTAGGATTGCTTCATCAGGTGGCGTCCTTTAACTATAAAAATTATTATACCATCTGATGAAGCAATCCTAAAAATGAAAAATGCAGAAATAGATCAGATCTCATCTATTGTGGTTGAATTTCGAGTTCCCACTCCAGAGGTTATATAGAGTATATCAGGTTAGTAAATAGATATAAATTCTTTAGATAATTATTGAATAGAGTTTTGTCTGTGGATGTTCATTAGCATACCTAGATGTTTGGTATCAGAGAACATACATATGTCTTCATTGATAGGAATTGTAGGAGATTTGATACATATTAGCTTAAAATACCTTTCTTAAACAGTAAAAAAAAATTCTTTGTAGAATCATAATTTCCAGTGTTTTCTAGTAATCGCTCAATTAACTTACTTGTCATTTAACGCTGGTTTTTACAACTAAACTATTTTATAAACGGTAACTATTTTAACACGACGCTGAAAATGACTGTGATGTATATAACTATAGTAAACCATAGTAGATCATTCAGAAATTTAGTCAGTTCTCTAATATTGAATAGTTAAAACAAAGACAATTATAAAAAGCTATGATGATTTTAATGCTTTTGGTGCTAGTTTTATCACAAAATGCATGAAATTTCAAAAAGCCATTTTTTATTTTAATTATAATAGATAATATTGTAAATAATCACTTAACAAGCGGTGCATGTAAAATTCACTAGAAATGGGCCATACAAATCACAATAAAATTTCATCCGTAATAAAAATTGCTTTTATAAAGTGTAGAAAACACGTAAAATAATATAGTGTAAGACCACATAATATTCCATTTGCAGACATTGTGATTAGAGATGTTCGTTACCTTCTGGTATCTTTACGGATACAGTTAAGAAACAATTTACTTTTATTGATGGATCTTGTGCTACAAAAATGTCGTATTATTGCTACTAAAGATACCAAAATACAGTTTTCTTGCTATTATGTAATTATTATATAATTGTTTCCAACAGTCATTGCAAAATCTCACCGGCTAGTAAAGTTATTTATAATATGGTGCCAATTTTGGTTGTATAGTTCTATAAACATCCTTAAAATGTTTTTGTGACTTGTGCTGTTTTATAAGATTTGTTTCGAAAACGTTTTTGTAGCTGTTACAAAACACCAAATTGCCAGTTAGGAACCTACTTCGATCTTGTTCGAGGTATCAAGATTCTGTTGCAAGTATGTACGCAGCTTAATAGAGTTGCATGCCTCAAAATCAAGTTTTATCGATATTAAGACATAGAAGTAGCATTTAACCAAAAATCCACTAAACATGAAGCCTATTCATCCGACATTTTTACCTCTATTGTGCGGACATTCATGTGAAATTCAAGGGCGCAATCGGAAATCAATGTTTATATTCTAAATGGTATTTCCTGACTTTCTCTATGAAATCGCTAATCTAAAAATTGTTCACGTTAGCATATCCTTGGCATTACGCCAACCACAATTTTCTGATCCGCATTGCTCCTTTGACACATATTCATTTCTCAAACTAAATTATAGTTTCACATTCAATTCGGTAAAAGTAATTGCGTGCTTAAAAACCAAAGTAACATACAGGGTAAATGGTAAATAAATGTATTTCTTTGAGGACGCGTTAGTAGAACTTATTAGCAATACTCTTTTAGTATGACGTCATATTTAGGCGACCCGCAACAAATTCTCATAGTTGAAATTGTACAGACCGAATCTGTTCGTTTTGCACTATTTATGTAGATACTATAAAAATTAATAACTTTACATACATTCATTTTTACGACGATTTAGAAGTAGTTTAGAACCAACACTTGTTTCGTAAAATTGATACACTAATGGGCTTAAGTTACAAAAACGACATAAAATAATATTCCTAATCTTAAATAAAGTTAAACATTTAACATTACTCGTGTTAATCCTAATGCATATCATCGGAAATAATAGCCTCATACGGTGTCATCACCGTCATCATTAATATATTTTTTTCTTCTCTTGTTTAATGTTCTGCTAGTGTTTTTTTGACATGATAATGTATTAAAAATTATTAGAAAACTTAAGTGAAAGAAAGCAAGAAAGTAACACTAGTAAACACATAAATCACAGAGTTGACGTATAACGAAACTTTTCTTGAATGATATCCTGTTGTGAGGCTTATCCGCTTATGTGAATAAATTATCTCAATGCGCATGCTCAGTAACACTAGATGTTATTTGATTAATTATTAAAAAGGCAATCTTGTTCTATAAGTTTAAATGCATAAATTCTATAGTTCTTTTATTTTTTCACTCAAATATATCATTTTCACATACATTAAATTAAAAATTACATTATAAATTTACAAAAATTTAGTAAATTTACATATGGGTATATAATTTCCATGATAAAAATAAATAAAATTGTTATATGTAAGGACTTGTTACCTGTTTAATTACAACTGAAATTTTACCGGGTCTACTGTTTCGTAATTTTTTGCGTGGTCCTCTAAAATTCCACACCACAGAAGCATTTCTCATGTGCATACATACTGCCTCGCCAAATTACAAATAAATTAACCTGTATCGCATGGGACATAGTAGCTTAATTTTGCATGTGAATAGCCATTGTTTAGGGGATTAAATCAAATTCTAATTGTTAATTGTTCCAAAACAATGAAAATATGCAAATTATCAGCATACTGGATGCAATTAAACATTGTGTCATAAAATAAATTATATCATTATCTATTGTAGCAGAAAATTTGAGAGTGAGCTTTTATATTTATATTCGCTGTGGATGAAAGATATAACAAATGTGATATTTTAGTAATCGTTTAAATTAAACATTGTACTTATAGATGGCAACACTATTATACAGTACGTTCCACTTTTCACTTACTTACATATATTTGTAAAATTTTACCTAACCCCCACAGATGTACTTATCCAAGACATTGCAATGGTCCGGCTTTCTAGCCAGGGTCTGCTATGATGTTTTTTTCATAGTGTCTTTTCGAGATTTTATATTAGCTATTTTTTTATTGAAAATGTGACAACTTATTAATCGGAATAATAATTTTCAGAATATCCAAAGCAGTTATTCATAATTTAAAAAACACATTTTAGATACCCTTTTCCCCAAAAAGAAATTCTACATTTTTGTTATTAATGATATTTTTCAGTGTAACATAGCCTACTATGTTTTTCGAACTTATCATATTTGTTCACAGTAATAGGCCGTGATGGATAAATGTATATAGAGTGATCTGTTTATCATAGCTAAAGCCCGCACTTCATTATTAGGGGCACACTTAGGATGCTAAGTTTATGTTTGTAGAAACTGAGGTTCCAATATATAATTACAGAAGTTAAAATTAATACCTTACTCGTAATTTATAATATTCAACATTATTCATATTAAGTTTACCTATTAGTTTACAAAATACTCTACATAACTATTCACTTGTAGTACTGGAATTAAATTGAATACCCAGCACCTGCTGTAAATGTTCAGGTGTTATGGTTGTGGTGTTTGTCGCTAATAATCCATTTCGTCTTCGAAAACGCGTGTCAACGTCCACAGAGGCCACTGGGGCATATTTAAAGTATACATAATGTTTCATGGATAGCACATTTAGGGTGGGTTCAGAAACATGTGCTTCTTTGCCATCAAAAAGATCTGCTATACGGCACCAAGTCAAGAAATCCCAGATTGTTCTGCCAAACGGTATTAATTTTTTTTTTCTTCACACGTTCATCACTAGGTCCTTATAACTAGGAAATAATAAACTGTCGCAAATAAGAAACATTATTTATTGCGTTATTTATTGAATATCCTTATGCTGTCACAGTTGCTTCAAAGGACGAATAACTGAAGGTATCCACGAATAATTAAAATATATCTATGCTAAATCTTCACGAACTCTAGGATTGTCAAATATCCGTTGAGCATATAAAATAGAAGTAGCATGACTTGAGTGTAGTAGCTGTGGAATACTTTTTTTCTACGTTCATGCAAAAAACAAAACTTTATTGAACTATATTTAGTGGAAAAGTGGTCCTTTATTGCACTAGTGCAATAAAATGTTTATTGCATTCATATCTCACTATACAATAGCGTTTTGTCATCATGACAAACATAAACGTTCAAATCAATGTCACATTTTCCTAAACTTAGTGTCATCTAAATAAAATTTTTTGGTTTTTGCATGAACGTAGAAAAAATATTATACGCAACTCGTACAAAAAGTGCTTATTGCACTCCACAGGTTGTCCTACTCAGCTTGACGGCCTCGTTGGACAATTTCAGGTCGCGTGCAATGAACACTTACTTTTTGTACTTGTTGCATAAACAACTATTATGCCGTCAAAATGAACGTAGTAATATGACGTTGTTTCTAACTACGTATCCCAACTGTTTTGTTTCACGAGTAGTAACCTGCTGTAAGCACTTGGGCATCGATTGTCGAATGCAGTGAAATACATTCGAGTGGGAATTCATTCAACTTCAAAAATTCCTGAATATTTACAATTCTTGAAGCTTTATATTCCTTTAGCAAAAACCGTATGAATTTTTCTTCAATGTAAATAACTACAATGAGAATGGCCAAGAATACAGATTTGCATTTTCTCATGAGAACTTAACGTTACTCTTTTATATAGTGTGTTCCACTACACTCGAGAATCGAGACTATTTTCTGTTATGCGGCATTCATTTTTTGTCTCTCTCTTATGAATACCAAATTGGATTGGATAAAATTACGAACAAGTCAATATGTAGTAGGTAGGTTCTGAGACAAATTTAATCATATCTTTTTTGTAGTTATTTTTTTCTAGTTTCTGACTCAAATATACTGAAATTTGAAAAGTATTTGACGTAAAAAAGGTTCTCGTGTTAAATTTCAATAGGATATACAATTTTTCAGTAAAACCGATTTCAATCATTCCTAATGTGCCTCACATTCAACATCCATTAATAGCCAAATAAATTAATTGCAGTGTGCCATGGAGAAAACAACTAGTCTGACAGTTAACAGAAATGTCAAGTATTTTTGACACTCTTAACAGTAACAAATTAAAATAATAGTACAAATAAAAATACCTTAATAATAAAGGGAAAGCAAATAGAAAATAGATACATATGAGATTATTTATTAAACCATTGTAAACGGCTAAAACATTTACAGTAGGTAATTTGACAAACTAAATATTATAATTTCCACAGTAGAAAATGTGCCATGCACGTAACCTCTTCCAAAGAAAATAGATTCCGGTATAGTTTGAGCTCCACATCGAGTTCATTAAATGCATTTTCTATAAGCTGACGCAACGGTTCTTCATTGTCAACAGCTTGGAATTACACCTTTTGTTTCATTTGACCCCACACGTTAAAATCTATTGGATTGAGATCTGGTGACCGTGGAGGCCAATTTAAGGCAGCATCATCGATTTGGAAGTGCTTGTTTAACCACTGTCGACATTGACGGTTGAAATGAGGAGAGGCGCCGTCGTGCATGTACTATAAGAAACCTCTTCTCGCCAAAGGAATATACTCTAAAGAGTCATACAATCAAGTGGACAGATATTGATGGTATATTGCTCCTGTTAAATTTCCATACTTATGAGAGCTAATAATCTCAAAACTAGTATACGTCTGATGGGCCGTTGATGAATGACTGTTTGCTATATGTTCTTCAGATGTAAGTTAATGCTGGACGGAGCATTAGTCCGCAGAGTAGTTCCATTTGGAATTCCGTTTTGTAAATATCGTTATCGTTAAATAGCGATATAGGTCTCTCAATGGGGCTTAAAGCATGGTACAACGCCGGATTGCATTATGGCCTCTCAGGTCCAGAAATGAGCTATTGGCCACTATTGTAGCTATGCTATTTTTGGTGTAATTTTGCCTGTCCATAGTTCCGTCAAAAAATTCCCTGATCAGTGAAAATTATGTAACTTTTTAAGTTGGGTTGTCTCAAATAATTATCTAACTTCATCGCAAATTTGTAATCTTCTGTATGTGTCATTTGCCCAAAATTCTTAAGGCGTCCACTTTGTAAAGGTGCTATCTTTGAGACTACTGAGATTCAAAAATAGATGTATCGAACATCATATCAGAACTGACTGAAATTTAAGTATATGGTGATTGATTATGCGTTATTCTTACACATTTCACTAGTATCCAATATTATTTAGTATTGTATACAATATTAATGAAAGATATGCAAATCAAACTCTTCTGAACTTTTATGTTTAAACAAAATACTGACTTGGATTAAACTGGATAAATTTGAACTTGTATAAGTATTCCAAAAAATCACTAAACTTAATCCGGAAAGCATCAGCCAAGCATGAACTTTCGACTATTGACATGCCCGATCAAACGTTCGCCAGAGACGTGCTACAAGCCACTTTTATCTTGTTTAATATTCTTTGTGCCGGTTACGAGATCGAATATTAACTGCAGCATGTTGACATTCTTTGCATTTTAAACACGTCGTGGTTGTTGTCAGTCACTTCTTTCATGTTCTTCAACATACTGTCAAATTGTGGGAAATTAAATCTAAAACATTAACTATAAATACACATGAATCTCTAACACATTGTTCATTTTTTATTTATGATTATATCTGTCTTATTTCCGTTGTAGTTAAAATGTATATAAGGAATATCAAAAAAGCAGGTCATTTCATTGTGTTTTACGACAAAATAAGACGATTTAACCCTATTTATATACATATGTATATATCATCTGTAACTTCTGTAAAGTTTTTGAGTTCTTGTTACATGATTCTCTTTACTGTAACATATGTAATATGATACTTCCTGCCCAATACGGTTTTATGAAAGGTTGCTCTACTGTTACAAATCTGGTTTGCTTAACACAATTTCTGGCTGATTCGATGGATAACAATTTGCAAACCGATGTTATATATATATACAGATTTTAGTAAGGCCTTTGGTAAGTTTGACCACGGTATATTACTTCAGAAGTTGAACGAATTTGGAGCATCTAGTCCATTACTAAATTTATTTAAATCTTATCTTCTCAATAGGACGCAATAGCTATATGGTTTTTAACGTTTTTAAATCAGATGAGTACTTAGCTGCTTTAGGTGTCCCATATGTGTAAATTATTGGACCTTTATTTTTTGTTATTTTTATTAATGATCTTGTTACGGTTATTTTCGGCATTAACAGTAAATATAACATTTCTATTACTAATTATAGTATTTAAAGCTATAAATTATTTCATCCTTGTTTTGGCTCACATGAATGAATAAATACGATTTTTCTAATTGGTTGAGCGTTAGCTGCGCAGGTGAAATAGAATAGGTACAAGGGAGTGAGCGGATCGAGAGAGAAAAATGGTCGACTGTGCGGTGCTCGAGGAGACTTGTAATTTTTCATGGTTTTTGTAAACATCCTTAATTGGGTTTTAAATTCAAGTCTTCCTATCTATATATTTGGAAAAGTTAGTGCTGGTGATGGCAATATTGTGATAGTTATCCAAATATTAATCCTTAATTGGGATTCAACGAGCACGTGGTGGAAGTCACTGACTGTTCTTCTAAATTCTGTATTCCAGTTTGCTACGAATTTGGTCAACGGTATGTTAATATTCCTTTTTTTCTCCTTGTCACATATTATAAGTAATGTTATTTGTATGTCCTTAGTTATATTACAAGTTGAAAAACCCCTTTTCCTATTCTTGGTGACCATAAGGGTCATATTCGTCTGCTATCTAGGACCATTGTTTAAATATTGAGCGTTAGTTGAATCCACTCTGGAAAGGACAAAATCCTGGGAGAAGGGTATGTGTATATTTAATTACTATAATTTTTGAATAGATTATTATATTTATGGGATAATTTTCTCCTAGGCTTTGTTTGGATACTTTCTTTGTCACATAATTTAAACTTTAATGTTGTAAGTTGTCTCTAAAGTAAGCATTTGTAGATTTATTTTAAATTCCTATGGATTGGTTTATTTTTATTGAATTTTAAAATACATATTTTCCGTAGAAGCTAATTCTACTATTACTTTCTTATTAGGGTCTCTGGACGAAATCTACTATACCTACCAGCTGTCTCTGTTCCGGAGAGAAAAATTGCAAGGAATCAGGAATCCGCAAGTTATTTCACATTTATTTAATTCTAAGTCGCGATTATTGTTTCTCTAATTCATTTACTCACCTAGTGTGTGTATGTATATCAAAATTTTTCTCAAATTAATTATTCTTTGTATTAGGAACATATTTAAAAGTAATTAATTAACTTAATATTTAGAAATTAGTTAACATTCGATAAGAACTTAGCTTATTATTTTTTTTTCTTTAAGTTAATTGTTCAATTCCCGTTTGAATTGAATTTGTAGGTGCCTATATGATTAGTATTTAGTTTAGGGTTATTGCTTTTTGTTATACAGGGAGTTCACTTTTTTTCTCTGATTGAGTATTTAAATTTTAAGAAAAATATTTGCAATTTCCAACAAGACCTGTTTCGTGCGCCTGTTTGTATATTTGTTTATTTCTACCTACTACTGGGTGGCCTAGTTAATAATGTAGTAGTTAGGACTTATTGTCTGTGCTGCGCTTGCACCACTTATATCTGAGCTTTATTATAAGCGGAAATTAAAGTGGGTTACTACGCTTTTGCGTTGAACAATATACCGCTACGTTTGCGTATCGCCTGAGCTCAAGCGCCGCTGTCACGTATTCGGTTAAAGGATCACTATTACTATTTCTTTTGTTACTTATACATACTTTTATATTGTTTTAATTTCCGCCTTTTAACCTCGGCTTAAAATCACTGGGTGTATTGTGCCGGCACTAGATTAAGATATTTAAGAGTTAATTTGTTTAATGCTTAATCCCTTCTAATTTATATACATATATCTTGTTTACATTATTATGTCTCATATTTGGCGAAAACCAGACTCCGATAGCAGTCAGCAATAAATAAGTGCAAATAATACCGTAATAGTATTTTTTTTGTCCTGTTTGGTAAATTTGGGGATAAATTATTAGATCAGTATCGGTATTCGTTGGAGGTAAGTTTACCTGGCGCCCAAGCATTATTTTTTTTATAATAATTTGTTTTGAACCTCCCCTTCTCCACTGAGTACTAGCGGCGAATATCCAGTTGCCTACCATATTAGCATACGAGTATTTATAATTTTTATTTGGTGGGTGACAATCTTGTTGACGTTCTAGATGTAGAATTCCTTCTTCACGCAGATGATCTGAAAATATTTAAGTCTATACGTACTATTGACGACTGAATTCAGCTTCAAAATAATCTCTCAAAATATTATGTGATAAAAATAAACGTTTGTTAAATACCACTAAGTGTAATGTTGTGTATTTTTCAAATAAATTAACTAGCGTAACATTTAATTCAAGTGTGGAGAATATTGTGTTGTCGCGCCTAAGAGTCTTTCGAGACCTTGGTGTTTTATTTGCTGCAAAATTGTCTTTCAGTGACCATGTTGATGCTGTTGTCTCTGATGCAAACATCGTCCGCATCGTCTCGTGACTGCAGATAGTAACACACTTAAACTTCTTTATTTCAGTTTCGTTAGATCTAAACTTGTATACGGCTCTCTTTTGTGGTCCCCCCATTGTGCTGTTCACATTAATAAATTAGAATCAGTTCAACGTAGATTTTTAAAATATTAAAATATTTAAATCTGATGGCCTTCACCCTCCCATTGAATTTCCACACGATGAGCTTTTAAAAACTCATTCTATTCCTTCTTTTGAAATTAGACGTACATATTGCTCTCAGGTTTTTCTTCTTAAAGTGATATATAATTCATCAGATTGCCAAGAGTTCTAGAGGAAATTTAACATCCGCCTACCAACCGCCCGCAGTAATATTCTTAAATATTCCCGTCTTTTTATAATCTGTAACAATTGTAATGTCAACAATATAGATATTTTTGCAGCAGATATAATTGCAGCCTTAATGATATACATAATTTTTAGCTAAAATGTTTACATTCTATTTTTAGTGTTTATTTGTATATGCTTATTTTGTATTATTTAACTTTTATTTTTTATATGTGCATATTGTACTGTTTTCCTGTTCTGTAAATAGGTTACTTGTACCTATTGAGCGCAATTGAGTGTAATGTAAATAAATAAATAAACAAATAAATATAAAAATATCTTTCTTAAAAGATACAGGGTGTTGAAGTTGAACTTTTGAAAATTGTTTTTCAGAAATAACTTGTCAATTTTTCACACATCACTGAAATTTAATAGAAATATTTCTTGTGGCTGACCAGATCCTTATTGTAACAACGCCTTCTCTAGGGAAAAGTCTGTTTTAAAAATTTGTACTACATTTTTTATAGATTCTAGGCTGATTATGCCTAGAGTAACTTTGAAAGAGGGCGCATTCATGGATTGCGCGAAGCAGGTTTGTCGGTGAGAGATATTCCTAGAAAGACTCAAATATCCTTACACACCATAGGACGCCGTGGACACAGAGCGTGAAGCACTGGCCATTCTAGAGGAACCACAGAGCATGAAGATCGTCGATTGCGAGACCAATCAGAGACCAATTTAGCAGGAGCCAAACTATTGCAAATCAGTGGTTTGAAGAGCATGGGGGGAAGGTCGGTATGCGCACAGTATATCGCCAAATACGAAGTTTTGTCCTCTTGTCTTATCGTCCACATTGGGTGCTGCCTCTCACTTGTCAGCATCGAGCTAATCGCATACAATGGCATAGAGAGAGGATTGATAGAGATTCAGTCCACGAGCAGCGACGGTGTAGGTACTGCCCTACCAAGTGTGCGAGTGCAAAGTAGTGCGAACCAGTGAGTGCGTACAACGAAGTGGAGGCCCCACAAAACTGTCTTTATAAGACATTAGTCTTTCTTAAGGCTATTTTAAAAGAATTCGTACAGTCTTTATTAAGACTAATTCTTAAAAGAATTCACTGTGTCTAACCGTCTGCGATCTTCCTGCCTAGGCAGCGAGAGGACAGACATTTCTTTTACAGGTGCGAGTTCTACGTGTGTCGAGGAGGACGACGCCGACATGAGGTCAAGGTCTACCACCCCTAGCGAGGAGAGCTCCTGTGACAGTAGGAGCTCCAGCCCTCAACAAGATGACATGGCCAGACTCCGCGAAGAAAATCAGCAGCTTAGGCAGCACATCGCCGAGCTGACGGAGCGCCTTCGTGAGCAAGAGGAGGCAGCCAGGACGCGAGAGGCCGCGGCCGAGGCCAGGCACAGGATTCTGGAGGAGCTGATCAGAAACCTGTCAGCGAACTCCACAACCGCCACCAGCCAGGCGAGCCCCCCCGAGGCGATGGAGGAATCGCCTGTGCCAGCAGCCGCACCCACCCCCACCGCACCTGCCGCCGCCGCAAGCAGCGGAAAAGGTAAGGGCGGTAAAAGGAAGAAACCAACTTCTTCCCTTGTTGCAGGTGATTTGGGCTCCTCCGACGAGGAACCCAAAGTCTTGAAAAAGGCCGCGCCATCCCCAGCGCCCTCGACAAGCGCAGCCACCGCCCCCACCGCCACCGCCACCACCACCCCCGAAGCGGAGAAGGCGCCCAGGATTCCACCAGTCATCCTAAGGAAGGGTGAAAGGTGGACTGCAGTGTCACTCCTTCTCAAACAGGAGAAGATCAACTTCGCCAAAGCGAAAATGGTCAAAGAAGGAGTGGCCATCTCGCCTGCCACCGTGAGCGACCACAGGCGGCTCACCAGACTGCTGGCTGCCAAAGGAGAAAAGTACCACACGTACTCTCTCCAGGAAGACAGGCTGCTACGTGCAGTCATCCGTGGCATCCCCTGCGGCACCCCGCTGGAGGAAGTCCTCGAGGACCTCCGAGGCCAGGGCTTCGCCCCCGTCAACGCTGCCAGGATGACGAAGCAACGGACGAGGCAGCAGATGCCACTAATCCTGGTGCAGGTGCCCCAGGACCAGGAAAACATCTTGGAAGTGACGAGGTGCTGCTCGCTGGTCGTGCGAGTGGAACCCCAGAGGGCGGCAGCGGTGGCGTCCCAATGCCACCGATGCCAAAAGTTTGGCCACGGCCAGAGCCGCTGCACCGCTCAAACGAAGTGCGTGAAATGCGGCGAAGGCCACCACTCCGCCGACTGCAAAAAGCCGCGAGAAGTTCCTGCCAAGTGTGCGAACTGTGGAGGTCCTCACCCGGCGAGTTATAGGGGCTGCCCCCAGGCCCCCAAAAAGACCACCGGAAAGAAGGCAACGGCGGGAGCGGCCAAGCCAGCGGCCAAGCCAGCGGCCAAGCCAGCAGCTGAAAAAGAATCAGCTAAGTGTCCGCAGCCCCCTAAGACGACGACGGGGAAGAGTTTCGCTGACGCCGCGAGGCAGAAGCAGGCTCCAACCGCGACGCCTAGGGGGGCCGCAAACCCCAACAGACACCACAGGCGTGGAGTACGCCCTCCGACTTCGTCAGCGCGCTGGCGAGAATGGAGGAGATGTACTCCGCCATGCGCGCCTTCTTTACTAAAATGCCATCTTTGTTACAGGAGTAATGGCAGTTCCTCCTAGGGTGCAGTCCTTGAGAGTCGCCTCCTGGAATGTCGACGGATTCCAGCGAAGGAAGAACGACCTGCTTGAGCTCTTGCCGCGTCTAGACGTAGACGTGGCTGCCATCCAAGAGACCAAGCTGAAGGACGCACAGGCCGCCAGGATGCTCGGATATGTCATATATCGGAGGGACCGGCCGGCCAGACAAGGAGGCGGAGTCGCCCTGCTTATCAAGAGAGGTATCGAACACCATATGTTGCAGGTCCCACAACTGGTGAACATGGAAGCCGTGGCAGTCTCCGTGAGCACCCGCCATGGAGATATCGCCGTGGTATCCTGTTACCAGTCAGCATCTCTCCCGCTCTTGGACCAGGACCTGGAGGCGGTCATGGGGCATGGCCGCATACGGTTGCCATCGGTGACTTTAACGCGAAATCGCCGGAGTGGAACAGCACGACCACCACAACACGTGGCAGGGTGCTTCTGCAGTTCCTGCAGAACCACGACGACGTGCTCGCGTACGGACCCGATGAGCCAACCTTCCAGAGAGGCGAAGCTAGGCCGGACGTGTTGGATTTCGCTTTACTCAAGGCAATACCGTTTGAAGCCGAACTGACGACGCACCACGAGGGTTCGACGAACCACTCGCCCATCCTGCTCGAACTAGGGCAGGAGCGTCGCGACGAGGTAACCTTCGTCAGGAGGCAGACCGACTGGGAGCGGTTTCGTGCAGAAATGCAACGAATCTGTCAACCGAGTCCTGTCATCCAAGACGAAACGGACCTCGAGGCAGCAGTCGTGAGCCTTGAGACGGATATCCACACCGCCCTGGAAAGCAGCACCACCGAGAGGACGGAAAGGAGACGTGCGGACTATGCAGGTGAGTTACCTTATGATTTGCAGGTGCAGATCAGGAGAGACGCGCGGCCAAGCGACGAGCGATGAGAACGGGACATCCAAGAGATAGGCAAGTCGCAAACCAGCTCAACAGGAGAGTCAAAGCCGCCCTGGACGAACTATACCAGGAGCGATGGCATAGACACCTGGAGTCACTGGATCCCGGAGAAATAGGTCTGTGGAAGATGCAGAAGGCGCTGAGGGCTCCCCGCCGTCCGATACCTCCGATTCACGGCGAGAACGGGATCGTCTACACGAAACAGGACAAGGCAGAAGCTTTTGCAGACAGCCTTGAACTGCAGTGTAGAGAAAACCTTCTCGACGACGAGGACGAGGACCACACCGACGAGGTGGAGCGCCGTGTGCGGCGTCTACGACGCCTACCAGATGCGGAACCCATTAGGCCTGCCACTCCGGAGGAAGTGAAGGACATCCTGCGTCACCTGAACCCCCGCATCAGGATACGACGGAATCGGGAACAGGATCCTCAGAAAGCTCCCCCACCGGGGAGTGATGGCGCTGCTGAACATCTGCAACGCCATCCTGAGACTACGCAGGTTCCCCAAGAGATGGAAAAAGGCCGACGTGATTCTCATCCCTAAACCAGGTAAGAACCTAACGTTCCCCTCCAGTTACAGGCCCATCAGTCTCCTGCCGATGATGAGTAAAGTAGCCGAGAGGGTAATCCTGGCCAGACTGCACGAGACCACGGATGAACTGCAAATCCTCCCGGACGAGCAGTTCGCGTACCGCCGTGGCCACTCGACGGAGCAGCAGATTCTCAGGTTAGTGGAACTTGTATCCGCAGGTTTCAACGCCAGAGAGTCTACTGGAGCGGTCTTCTTGGACGTCGCCAAGGCCTTCGACAGGGTATGGCACGATGGGCTTATCGCTAAGATGCTCGACTTTGGCTACCCTGTAGGCCTAGTCAAGCTGGTGGCGTCCTTCCTGAGAGGCAGAGAGCTGCGTGCGAAGGTGGATGGGGCCTTGTCCACCTATCGACCCATGGAAGCCGGAGTCCCCCAAGGCGCCGTGCTGTCTCCGCACCTGTTCAACATTTTTACAGCGGACCTACCCAGGACAGAGGACACTTCCGTGTGCCTCTACGCCGATGACACCGCCATACTAGCCCGTTCCCTAAACCCGGATATGGCGACGAGGCGACTCCAGAGAGCGCTAGGCAGACTGGAGAACTGGTGTAACCGCTGGAAGATAGCGATCAACGCGGAGAAGAGCAAAGGTATGATGTTCTCTCGTAGGTACAGAGCGCAGCCGCGAGGCCGCGTGACGTTCAACGACGAGGACATCCAGTGGACCGACGAAGCCAGATATCTAGGGGTGACCCTAGATAGAAAGCTGACCTGGAAGCCACACGTCACCGAAGTGGTTCGCAAGGGCAGATTTGTGAGGGCGAAACTCTACCCGTTACTCCGTAGGGATAGCCGACTGAGCCTTGGAAACAAGGTAAGGTTAATCAGGTCTGTTTTGCAGCCACAACTGACGTATGCCGGAGCAGCATGGGGATACGCAGCGAAGACGCACTTGACAAAGGTGCAGGCCGTCGAGAATATCGCCCTGCGTTGCGCGACCGGAGCCCCCTGGTTCGTTCGTAACAGCGATATTCGCCGGGATCTGGGATTCACGCCAGCCCTGGAAGTGATGAAAGCGCGAGCGGAGACTGCCTTCGCCCGCGCCGAAGTCCACAGCAACCAGCTGATTCAGGCAGCGGTGGACTACCGACCCGATGCGGCCGCCAGGTACAGGCGGCCAAGGTTTCAACTCCTGGACGCGGGGTAAGTTGAGACGTTTCTTCTGTTTCAGGACCGCCAGGATCAAGAATAGGACTAAGAAGACACACGCGATCCCAAACCCTACCCCGGAGTCTGCTTGCAGGCTCCGTTACCTAATCCTTTCCGCGACGCTGGACGACAGGGCCTACGGCTCTTTGTCCTAGCGTCTCCCTAGAGCCACAGTGCTAATCCCGACTTAACCCAAACCCCCACCTGGTCGGAGGCGTCCGCGCCGCGACCAAAACACGTCAAACCCCCGGGGGTAAAGAAGCAGTCGGCGAAGAAAGAAGAGAAGACAGAAGAGCGCCAGAAGATAAGCCCTTGCCGACGGGGCTTGCCAGGACAGGAGGAGGTTCCCAGAGCCGCCGGCATCGACCGCAACAGCGGTCGAGGCCGACCGGAGAAGGGAACCCACCTCTACGAGGCGTCCGGGCCTACAGCGATGAAGTGGGTAAAGAGAGATAATCCCTCTCGACCCCGCTCATCCGAGGTCATTTATCCAGCCAAGGATATTGGCGAGAGAGAGGATTCAGTGGGACCAAAAGTGGAATAAGGTGATCTTTAGTGACGAATCCCGTTTCTGCCTGGGGCATAATGGTCGTGCAAGGGTGAGACGGCGACATGGTAAAAGACGCGGTCCACAATTTAACAGAGAGCGTAATTTCCATCACAGTAAGCGTTATGGTGAGGGATGCTATCACGTATGGTAGCAGATCACCACTAATTTTCATTAGTCAACATGATTTCTCGCCTTCTCTCAAAGTCACCATGCTGCCGAAATCTAAAATCTCTGGTCATAATCAGTTGTAAAGAAATGGTATTTGCAACAAGCTTAACACCCCTTGTAACACAAATTTGAGCAGAAATGTTTAAAATAAAATGCTACGTTATAGACCTATGCAAAGTCCAAATAGAACTTAACAGATCTGAAAATGTAATAATTTTTTTGCTTTCACCGAGAGAAGTACACATACAAAAAATTATCAAAATAAAATTATATTTAATAGGTGTTTACTTTCTTTATCACGTAGTTATAACACAGTAGTATTAACATTTTAATTTATTAATTCTAATTTTAGTTTGCTAATTGCTTCACATGTCCGCCTGCCTAAGAAATGCATTGACGTCCTCTAATTACTAAAAACCTAACATTTGAAAAACCTATGGTTTTTGACAAAATTGTTCAATCGCATTTATAAGACGCTCTTTTAAATTGATTGATATTCTCCCCAACAAACATTTAAAGTTAAAATTACGTTAATTTGAACTGAAATGGTCAAAAAATTACCTATTTCATATAGGGAAAGTTTACCTATATTTGTTGGCAGAAAGAGGTAGAGACTGTAAGTCAGGCCACATTATTATTATTATTATAATAAAGTCTGTATTTTTGGGTTTCCATTCAACAAATTGTGCAACCCAAGTTTTTTGTATAATGTAATGACCAATCTTTCATAAAAATAACGCGTTTTAAATATACATCTTTATTATTAGGTACTCTTTAATAATATTACTATCCTGAAAAATAACCTAAAATGAAAACTGAATGTATTTGGTGACAAAACGTGTTTAATAATCTTTCGTCATAAATATATTAACTATGTTATCTGTATTAACATGATTTTAATGAATAATCAATTAGAAATAGCATGCAAGATATCTAATGTTCGTTACCACATGTACGATCAAATAAAATCTTTGGAGTCAATTTGTATGTAAGTTTTAATCTATAGGGCAGTTTGCCTATGCCATTGTTGACGTCACAACAAAATATTAACTTTGTGCTTGAAATTTCGAAATGAAGATATTTTATAGTAATTTATTACCAACTAAATTATTACTAGGTATCTACATATAAAATTCTACTCTTGGATTTATTTGTGATTCAAATTGAAGCCAATAATATTATGTGTGCGTATAACCAATCAAATAAACAAAAACAAAATAAATATTTCTGAACGGAACTCAATTCAAATTTCAATTCACATGCACTACTGAATTCATCTGAGACGATATCAGTGTTATAATATCGAATGCTATGATGTGTTTATTGATATACTGTCATTAGATTGATTTACATAACATGCAGTGTTGGCTTTGATTTTGATAGGCGAAATATGAACATAATAATTACTTTTTAATTGGTTTTTTTACAATTCTGTAATCTTGTGTGGTATGCCGCTTGTAGATCTTTATCTTTTGATTTACCCATGCGACACAAGTTGGTTTTTACTGCAGATCGACAAAACACAAAACAATTTTAACACCCTATTGCATCTGTCTGAATAAAAGTTTCCTCCCTCAAAGACCTTTTTAAGACACATTTACGTCGAAGTATTATTAAAAAGCATATTTCTATTAGGTTAATTGAAATGGTTAAATATTCCTTAGAAGTTATCAATAAAGTTGAAAACAGGTTTATATTGTAATAAAAATAGAACTTACCTAATACCTTATTTTTAACTACTACTTGAACACAAAATAAGTTTTACAATTTTGTAATAAATATTTACCAATTATAATAATTTAAAAAATCTCTAGATGTTGAAGACAGATTTCAAGGCGTATTAAGTAATAACTTCGTCTTACATGTTATTGGAATGTTAGCATTTGAAAACACAAAAAAGGTAAACAATTTGTAATTTCGAACTATAACATTGACAACTATATATTGACATATTTTTTTAACATTGAAGACTATTTTTATGTCGTAAAGTAGTAAATGTCGATCAATTTAGGTTTATTTTTCTTGTGTAGTAGTCTATTATACTTAAATGTTAGTTTGGTTATCGATTGAAAATAAACATCGTCTTACATAAATCCACAAAATGAACTAAAATCTTATTTAGTTCTTAGTAAATGAAATTAGATAGATAAAAACATTTGTTTGCGTAAAAATGTAAAGCTGGCTAGCCCTATCTTCCGAAACTTTATAAAATCAGTTATCAGATATTTAAATCGGTAAACTGTCTACAAATTGTACATTGAGAGTACTTAGAATTTGAAATTTAATAATGTTCTTAAGTGACGCAGTATCATGCGGCTATCTCTAACGTTGTGTGACTTTCAGAAATCGAAGTTATCTTGAAAATTATCGAAAGTGAAAAAATAATTCAAATTATACGATACAATACGCTACGATATAGATAGATATTCCATGGGTGTACGTCAAATGGAAAGAGAAAAGTAAAAGTAAAGTAAACTTCCTCCCAATATCTACGTTTATTTTTTAGGCTTCCTATACAATAATACTTAGGGTTTGGTCAACCACGAGAAATAATTCTATTAAATTTCAAACTCATGCGAAAAAAATTGAAAAAATTATTGTGAAAAATAATTCAACGCCGTGTATTAAAGCAGGCATTTTTGTATATAGGTAAGTAGGGTTAAATCATCATATTTTATCGTCAAAAATATGCAGTTAATAGGATGACCTGCTTTTTTCTTATATCGTGTAAACTTATAAAACCAGTGGCATTAATCTTCATTATTACTTGCTCGATTATGATTACTACGATAATTAATTGAAGCTGAAGTATATATTTAAAATAGTTTTAATATTACCGATCTTGAGATAAACAAGGAACAGATGTAAAATTGTTAAAATTTGCACTGAAAAATAGTTGTTGGTATATACATAGACAAATGATTTTTACAGCGGAAACGGTATGTATTTAAACTGGAAAATAATTAAACTAAGTAATGTTTAAGTGACCAATCTGTTAAAAGGACTATTTATTTTACAAAACTACTTAAATGGATAGATAGATAAATGGTCTGTTTATTTGCTTTACAAAGGTCTTACATTGGAAGATTAACACTTTAAGACTGATTCTTAGATGTTTTTATAATCAGAGCCACTAATGGCTTTATAATCTAGAAAGAGCACTCAATATAATCAATACTGCCAGTTTTTATATCTCTTACTAGTTTATTGGAATTTATTTCTATTTTATCATCATAGTTTAAAAAACACCTTCATTTTTTATACAGAGAAACCATAAAATATTTATTTAATGATGTTAGTATTTTAACACAGCGAGATGGAAACTCATTTTAACAATCAGTTGTGTTCATTTGAGCAAAATTTTCTCAAAATTGATGATTGGTAATTTAATATTATTATAAAATTAGCTTAAAGCGACATCACGTAATTTGTGCTATATTTTACTTCTGCATACAATTAAAGCTCTTACGCAGCACAATACTTCTTTTTCGTAATTTTATTATGAAGTAAACATTTTGATTGCTATAGTTTGCTGTTTTGTTAGGGAAGGATTTTATATACAACTGAAAAAAACAAAATCTGCATAAAAACCCAGCAAGTTACATTCACGAATTAATATTGCAAATATGTCAGACCACTAGCCGCTGGAAAATTTTGTTTTTAAACAGGGAAAGGAACAAGAGAGGGATTATGTTTTGTTTATGAGATAGGGCTCATATTCAGGGAAATAAAACCTGAACATAAAATTTTCAACCAGTTATTATGATCCACGAAAATATTTTACTGCAGCACCACAAACAGAACATTTAGAGGTTGCAGAGTTTACTTTCACTTTGATTTAATTTTATGAATATATGACGGCGACTTTGGTTAGGTAAGATAACTAGGAATTGTTTATTTGATTGTCAAAATTAAATTTTGGTTATACTTCAATTAGTTTCTAATTTTATAAGCATATAACAATTACAGACACTGCACCAATATATCTGTTGTACGTGGCGTGCAAATTATATACAGCGTCTGTAAAACGTTATAATTGCATTAGTGACTAGCACTTTCAGTAACAAAAATTGGAAACAATTTATAATGGCTGAATGAACGTTTCAACTGTATTCCGATAATGGTCCTCGATCACAAGATGCAAATTTGAATGCAACCAATGGAAATCCATAAGAGAAAGAACTGACAAGCCATATCCTAATAATTTAACCATCGTCTGCTACATCGCGTTGCCTCTGCGATTTAGCCGACGATGGTTTAACACGGCTAAAGCGTTAAAGCCGTATGTGAGTCCAAGCAGAACTCGCTTACAAAAGAAACGTGGCGATTACTACTTATTATTTGATAATATAAAATTAACAAAGTATGTAAAACTAAAAACAGTTACCCAAAGTCTGAACATAAGTCAATATCTAATTACATATGGTTGCAGCATACAACATTGCTGTTAATTACAAATGAGCGAAACAGTGATGTTCTGACTTTCATGATACTTTCCTTCCACGATAATTTTAAATAGTTCGATGCAAGTAATGGCATACGAACTTTGAAAATCAAGTTTAGCCTATTCTACATTTTCTAAAGCCCCATCATAGCTGTGTGAAAAATCATCGATAAGTTTTATTTTTCGTGCTTATCTAATTGAAAGACATATGTAACAGGAGTATTGAAAAGTGTTCTTCTTTTCGCTGGAAGCTATCTTTAATATACAATTCTCAACAACTATTTATTTTAAGTCAATAGTTAATTTATCATCTATGGATCGTATGTATAACAGTTACAATAACCTTAAGGTTTTGTTTTTGATTTTACTCCAAACTAATCTACCAACATCAGCTCATCGGTAGTTGGAAACTGCAAGTTTCTTATTTCATTATACAGCATGTGTGTGTTGGTCATTTTTGGTTAGTTGAACATCAGACAAAAATGTATAGAACTGTTCCCTTTAACAAGACTCTCGATTTCTTTAGTTTATAACCTACTGTTTTTTTTTAAATGTACGCAAATTGTTGTTCGATGTTCACATTATGCTTTATCATTGAATAATGAGCCCACAAGCTAGAACTCTAATTTTTTGTGTTATTTCCAAAAAGTATGCCAATAAAACGTTCTCAAAGTATCGCGTTACATTTTTTCCAATACACCATTTCTCGAACTTGACAAAGGCAGCTTCATATACTGCACCAGATTTCGTTAGCAGCAAATTTTTTACAGCCACTCTAGCTGCCTCTACCACCTCAGAAGATTCATCAGCCATTTCTACACTCATTTTAAATTTTTAGTCACTGTTAACCGATGTGACGCCAAATTTGAAATATTACCTGCGGTAATAAGACCAGGTTCTGTTGGTGTTTGGAATGCATTTTGTAGTTGTTTTAAACCACATAGCATTTATGTGGTATATGTTCAAGAACACTTCCGAAAAATACGTTTTTAATACTGTGGGGCGGTGGGATTTAAATAAGGACAGTGTATTGTGTACTAATATATTTATTATATGCTTGCGGTCGATTAACACCCACAATGTTTGAGTCGATGGTTATGACTGAATTCAATGGATACAAAAATGTGACTGAATGGTTAAAATGTGAGTGGCCGGCGTTCCCGAGGTAGTTTCTCGAAGGGTCTACCAGAAACAGTGTGTTTCTTAGTTGTCATGCAAAACCCTGATTTATGGGACGCCGGCGCCGGTCGTTTACGTTCTTAAATAATAGCATTTACAATAGGTACATAATTTCTACATTTAACACTTAAGAACAGACGTTGAAATTTAAACCAGAACTAACAAAAAGATATGAGTAGTGAATTTATATAAAGCAAGAAATATTTTAACTTATACCGTGTGTAAAGAAATATGTGAGTACAGAACTAATGAAAATATGAAATGAATATATACAAAATAAATATGTTAATTTATACAGGGTGTATATATGTATATATGAGCCGCCACAATACGTTTTGTTCACATGCTGTAAAATGAAATAAGAAACTTGCAGTTTCCAACTACCGATGAGCTGATGTTGGTGGATTAGTTTAGAGTAAAATCAAAAACAAAATCTTAAGGTTATTGTAACTGTTATATACGATCCATAGATGATATTTCTATATTTTTTCAGGTAATTTTTATATTTGGTATATCTGAGGCATGTTATTGCGATTGACTAGTGAAGATGATAATTGATGATATTGAAGATCTTTGGGGGTCTTTGGGTGGGATAGAGGGTATTGTCTGAGAGGAGCTTCCGCCACAATGCTTGTCTATAGCAGGGGAGATGTTACTAGGCGAAAAAGGCATGGGGGTTGGAAATCGGACGCGGCTGCTGAACAATACATCAAAAATTCTGTAGAAAGTAAGACCAAAATTGGTAAGAAAATTCTTTGCGAAGGATGTCGAACAATTTTCATTTAACGTCATGAGTACTGATATAGCAAAAGTAAATGATGTAAATCTTCATAATTGTACTTTTACTATAAATATTAATAATAAAAATTATCATCATTAAAATTGAATTCATAGTACTCTAACGTATAATACGCTTATAATTATAAGTACCTATTCTCTTAACTATATAAATGACACTTAATATTATTGACGCTTGAAGAAAAAAATAATTATGATGTCATTGGGAGGGAGTGAGGGGTAAAGAAGTTTGCAGTGCCAATAATCAGGAGTTTTTAAAAAACAAAATCAACCTGTCTGAGCTGTAGGGTAAACACGTGATTGGATATTTAGAACGTTCTACAGCCGCTGTTCGCACTGTACAAATACATTAGTAGCAGGCCTTTTATTATTTTCTTTCTCAGTCATCTGCAGTAACACCAATGTATCTAAACAAATATATATGAGCCATTATAGGGCTGCTACAGTAATTTATTACCAAATATATTTTTCTGATGTGTTTGCCGAGCAGGCCAATTTAGTTAAACAAAATTTATAGGTGTGACCATAAGTCACTGACATAATTTAATGCAAGTCATATATAAAAGTAATGTTTGTTTACAGCGCCTGCAATTATGGTTAATTTATTAAGGGAATGATATGGGCGGATAATTGGACATTGTTCCATTCGGCTGCACAGAATTGATTGTCTCAACGGAGGTATTTTAAGAGCGTGCATGTGTATTTTACTGCCCCATCAATGCCTCCTTATGAAGTCGCGCCTTACACACTGAGGCACTGTTCTGGCATAATAACAGTACTCTTCTAATTTGTATCTTCTCTCTTACAAGCATCTGTTTCAACGGTTCCAGTCTTTAATAAAGGGTACAGTCATTGATGCAATTTCCTCTTGAAAGCCACTATTTACTATTTCCGCAATTAGTTTTAAACAGGCTATAAAACGCGTAATTGTATCTAAGGAAATAAGCGGCGCTGATTGTGAAAGTGTACTCTTCAAAGAAAATGTTTGTGTTTCAGTTGATCTTAAAGAAACTATAAAATTCGAGTGGGTATTGGTGTAACTAATTAACGTACATTTGTCTAACTTCTTATTTAAATTTCCGAGTAAGTTTCTCGTTGCTATTCAATGTGAAATTTATTTGGCACAAATTGCATTGCAGCATCTAATTACACAGAGGATTTGAATTAAGCTTCATCAATGCATCTACATGCACTGAATATTGAACTTCTAATTTCTTGGAAATGTATAATCTTATCTTTAAATTGTATTTTGAAAAAAGAAAACGATTAGTGAAAACAACCTTAAAGGGGTGTGTTAATTTAAATAATACCAACGTAAGTCGTTCCTGGGCGCAAATGCGGCCTGCTTAATAATAATATGCCGCCCCCTCTCCCGCACAAGTCTTCGACTTCTGGGCTAATCCTCGTGATTAGAATGAGGGGTAGAGATATTATTATTATTATTATTATTATTATTATTATTATTATTATTATTAAAGAAACTTAGAACAATGTATTGGAACACTCTGGTTTATTATAATGTTAATACAGGAATAAATATATTCTGCTTTGCCACGTTTGTTTTATAAACATTTAACCAATAATCATAACAGTCGCTGAATATTCTTGTTTCAGGATCTTAACCTATGGTCTCAATTCGAAGGGTTTTAGACAACAAGGTCACAAAAATTGCCAACATTAGTTTCTTTCATATTTCTCGACAAGTATAGATTATTGTCTACTCTGCTTTTAGTTGGATTTTCTTTATCGTTATCTTTACTGTTAGAGATACATCTTTTATGTTATACACAATTAATTATTGATACAGGGTGGTCTGTCTTTCGTGGCTCACCATTGGCATCGCCGAAATCGCAAAATATACAGGATGGTTCAAATTTGAAAGAAGTTGTGCGGTTTGATGGCCATTTAGATGTACCGAATCAATTGAAGATATCTGCTTCCGTTGCTGAAATATTGTAAAAAAAAAACTGAAAATATCGAATTTAGTAAATGCCATCTAGCATCATTATTTCTTAACAAAAGTAATTAAAATTTAGTTACTGAGGAATAAACAAATGTAAGAAATTGAATTTCGTCAAAAGAAAATTTCTGCGGCTACTAGTTTCGGGTATACAACATTAAATTATCTTTATTTCATATGGGCGTCCCACTGGATCTTAGCAGTAACATATTTGGAATAAAATTAACAACACGTCAGTCAGTTTATAACACTATTATTTTATTTGAAGAAAACCCATTAAATATAAGAAATACAATAATTTAAATAAGATATCTAGTTGTTCTTGACCTAAAACAAAATTCAATACTTAACCAACCAAATTAAGTACACAAATATTCTACAAATCCTACGTAGATATTTTTAAACAACGCCCATTTTCGGATTATGAAATAGATATGAAAGCAACAAAAATTCTGTCGTGTAGCTTTTCTATATTTTCACAGGAATTGTAATAAATTTTAACGTTCGGACTATCTCAAAGAAAATAATTTAATGGATTGAGATATCGACGCCAAGGAGGCCAACAGCAACAGGCCCATGAATGTCTTTCCAATTATACAGAATGTTAAAAAAAGAGTGTAAAATAGTGGTTTTTAGGCTTTCACGGCCAGTGCTGTAATTTGATACATGGTGATTTTCCGGGTTGTTATGCCGTGACCTCGGTAACTGGTAGCTGCCAGAAACAGAGTTAAAATGCACATCCCTAGCATTAGCCGGGATTCCTTTACCAGCCCTGGTTGTTCTCGGGCTAGGCTCTGTGGGGACAGACCCGCTATCGGTGTCTCCGGGCCTGTCCATATATTGATTTCGGTTCCTATTGTTAGTATTACGACTGCTGCGGTCGGAACCGTTCCTCGGATAATGGTGGTCCTCCGAGGCGTTCCGTAGCCACCGCTGTAACTGGTCGCATCCCATGCTTCCAAACGTTTCGCCGCTCTTCACTGTCGGCATCTTCAGTGGTGACTCTGCAAAAGCTTCCTCAACAATAGGAACCGAAATCAATATATGGACAGGCCCGGAGACAGCGATAGCGGGTCTGTCCCCACAGAGCCTAGCCCGAGAACAACCAGGGCTGGTAAAAGAATCCCGGCTAATGCTAGGGATGTGCATTTTAACTCTGTTTCTGGCAGCTACCAGTTACCGAGGTCACGGCATAACAACCCGGAAAATCACCATGTATCAAATCAGAGTGTAAAATACTTCAGTAGGTAATAGTATGAACCAAAATAAGCAGAAAAGTCTTAATAGACATGGGTCCACAAAGTAACGGTTGCGGAGATATGGACCACTATTCGTTTTTCAAATTTTATTTTATTAAGAATAAACCGACATAGGAAGCTTTTAACAAACAAAAAACAAAGTTACAGAAGATGTTCAAAGTGCCCTCCTTGGTTTGGATTTCTTAACACTTTTGATTAATCCGTAGCTGCAGCTCTTCCAGGCTATTTACAGGAGTACCATACACTAATGTCTTCAAATATCCCCAAACCAAGAAATCTAGAGGGTTCAGATCAGGCGATCTTGGAGGCCATAAAACAGGTCCGGCCCTTCCTGCCCATCTATGTGGAAAAGTTTGGTGTAAATGCTCTCTAACGGCCATGGAAAAATGAGCTGGAGCACCATCATGCTGGAACCACATTTGTTGCCTCTGATTCAAAGAAATATCTTCCAAAAACTCATACAGTGTGTTTTGCAGAAAGTTGAGGTAAGCAGAGAAAACTTGTGCACTGAGAACAGCTGTCAACAAATACGTACTGTTTATTTCACTAAACATCAACCAACTATTATAAGAAAATACACAACGTTTTTGCAAAATAAAAAAAAGGACTAAAAAACATAAAATATTCTCCGGAACCGTTACTTTGCGGACCCATGTTTATTGAGACTTTTCTGCATATTTTCGTTCATACTATTACCTCCTTAAATATTTTACACTCTTTTTTTAACACCCTGTATATTATGAACAATAACAACTCTATTTTTCCCGAAAAACTAAATAGGACTGTCGGCATTAGAGTTGCCCAATATACACCACGAGGAGGTTTCTTTCACGATTTTTTTTCGCGTTTGGGTATATCTATCTCTTAATAAAAATAATAAAATCCTTTAGTTAGCGAAAGCTAATTAAATCAACACTTAACTCTAAATACAGCATTTTTATCTCACTTTTATATATTTTTAAATGTGTTGCCAGTTTTACTTTTTTTGGCATCCAACAAAAATCAGCCAAAATATTTACATACCACCTTCATTGGTAACGAGTTTCTGTTACCTTTATGTCTTGGTACAAACGTTCACCTTGTTATTCGCTGAAATGACCAAGATTATAATATATAATCTTGGAATCGTTACCAAGGAAGGTGGGGCATAAATATAATGGTTTTTGTTGGATGCTGATAAGAGATATACCAGAAGGAGAAAAAAATAAAAAAGAAATCCTCTCAGCAAATCATTCCTAGGAAGAAAAACTCGTTACAGCTCTAAAATAAAATGAATAAAAACTAAGTATTAGTATGTTCGGAGTAGCTCTCTATCTTATCCAACTCCCTTTTATTATATACATGATGTACAAAATCCGCTCACTCCTCATGGTGTTAATTGGGTAACTCTAATGCCGACGGTCCCATTTCGCTTTTCGGAAAGAACTATTATTGTTTATGTAGTAGTAAGTTTGTAGGGTAGAATATATTTTGTTTAAGGAGCACTGACAAATCACGAGATGTAAGAAAAGTATAAATACAATTCCCATACATATTTTCATCAAAATATTTAAGAAACTGCAACTGATAGTAATAAAACTATATACTACACTAAAAGTTTGGATTATACATTGCACTAAATTGCAAAAAATGACGTTACGTTGACGATAAAAACAAATGTGTAACGTCAGGCGTGACGTAAGATGTCTGAATTCTTGACGCGAGTAAATTAGGTTTATTGGTTATGGTATTGTGGGGGTATGGGGTGATTGCTTCATAAGTTTGGGGATTGACAGCTTTAGTTTTCTGTTTAAAATTTGAGTTATAGGGTTTAATAGTGTTGGAAAGCCTAAATTACTGGGTCTTTTTGAGGTTACGGTAAAACGCTGACGTGATGGGGTTAAACGGACCCCGGATTCGGATTCAGTGAACCCAAAAACATGTAGTAAACAGGGTCTGACTTCCAGATCTGACAAACATTTTGTTTTGTGGGGCTTTGTTATCAGTGCATTCTCTATTTCCATATTTAAATACTTTCATCAATACAAAGAAAGTTAGCAATTATCGAATATGGCAAAATCAATCAGATATGGTCAAGATACAATATGGCGTCCATTGAGAAATAATGACGCTTGATGGCAGTTTCTAAATTTGCTTTTTCAGTATTTTTGCAATAAAGCAACAGCAGCAGATATCTTGGATCTATTTGGTTTATCTTAATGACGATCAAAAGACGCATTTTTTTAATTTGAGCCAACTTTTATATTTTACGCTTTCCGAGACGCCAATGTTAAACCATGGAAAACGGGCCACTCTGTATACAGTGTCCTAGCAAATTTACTGCGTAAACCTTAACCCCATTAATTTTTAGATACAGCACAAAGAAAAAATAAGTAGAATGTTACTTACATGTTTAACATTGTAGGTTATATAAAATGTAAAGATCCTAGCAATATTGTTGTTCTGTATATCCATGGTTTTGCGAATTACCTGGTAAAATTTCATGCTTCTGATCCTTTTCTTGTGTTCGGAGAACAGCGTTCTGAATAAAATTTATTATGTTTCCAAAGTTTATTCAATTTATTTCGCTGTGCACGTTCATCGGATAAGAACCAATTTTAATAAGTAATATTTCGTGTTGACCTGCCTTATACCTAAAAAATGTATATAAAATACTGCCTCTCGCCAGAGATATATTATGGCAGCTAAAAAACGGCGTCAGAAAATCTCGTATTTCTATTTCCACTGTTATAATTTATTCATATTAAAATACGAGTGTCCTTCTAGCAATCTGATACGCAGGTATTGTTTTTCGCGCTTCGAGAAAAATGAAACGGTGGAGTGCTGAATGCTAATCGAACAGGGTGATCTTGACATTATTGAAGCAAAGCATTCTTTATTTTTTGTTACATTAGCAGGGTCACAAGAAAGTAAACGTTTTTAAATTTTCTTTGATATTTTCAGATTTTATTAATATTATTAAGACCTGTAACTTCTTTATACATGTGCTTATGGATGGCAACTTTTTTCCAAATTTATTATAAAGCTTATAGCCATTTAATAATTTTAATAAAACTGTTATAAGATGGCCTTATGAAGCGAAACAATGAGAGCACATTAGGATTCAGGTGTTTACAGAATGTCTCATCAGGCCTACACTGATAAAAAAATCACTGGAGGTAGGTAAAACCACACACATAAACAATTCAATTGTAGCAGCTAAATCAAGTTTTCTGAAAACCAGTCATAAGTGAACAGGTCATTTAACTATGGCTACCAGCAATGACTAACTTTTATTTAAATATCTTTCTGAGGACTAAGGATAAGCGAACTGTACATTAAATGTTATAGTTATCTGTAATGTAGTAATAGCTGCCTTCGTGGAGATGATTGGCACCCTCTCTGCGTATATGGTAGGGTGGACGAATGTTGGCTTGAGTCAATATGAGATTAATAAGGTTTTTCAGGTTTCCTTCTTTCCTGCACTGAATGGTGGTTAGGGCCTACCAACGTATGTCGTTCTAGGGCGCAAATGCGGCCGGATTAATAATAATATGCTGCCCCCTCTTTCGCACAAGTCTCCGACTGGGCTAATCTTCGTGATTACAATGAGGCGTAGAAATATTTAAAAATTATTACAATATTTCTGAAAAACAGACAACTTTCTGTGACTTTTATAATCCTTCCCTAAATCTAATTTTAACTACTTTTGACATATTATGTATTAGGATATAAAAAAAATAACAAAATTCATTTTAACTTAAGAATATTTCTTAGAAAAAGAGAGATAAATGAGAGATATTTGTAGGTTAGATCGTGGAAGCTCTAACCCTACTATGCTCTAAACGTTGTTCAGTTTTGTAGAAGGTGGTGAAAACGTAATGTCAAGTTGGGTTAACTTCAAAACATCAAATGTTCACTGAACACACCTAATATACTAACTACTAACTGAAGTATCTGTCGGGGTACCACAGGGCTCTGTACTCGGCCAGGTGTTGTTCCTAATATATGGTAATTACCTTGATAGCTGTCTCCCACGATAAAGGTAAAACACACTAGTTACAATAGAAAGTATGTACAATACACAACTATTTTGATCTAGTTTGGGGTTAACAACAATTATTATTACTAATGTTTTACAATATATGTCGTACGTTACAGTTTGAAGGATATTTAGAAAAACTTTATTAATGAAAAAAACTATTGTTTATTTTCTTAATATTGATGCAATTGACAAATTAATCTTAATGGTATCTTCACTATTGCCAATCATATTTCGGATACTCTGTGTATATGTCACTTTGTACACTGTTTTATTATTATGGTATAATATTTCATGTTCCGAATTATATAAATCATAAGAAACGACTGCAATTTCATAGTCACATAAAACCTTATCAGAAACAACGTTTGATATTAGATTTCGCTCTCTGAACAGATATAAACGTCCTTCTAAGTAAGATTTCACGCACAGGGAGAATATATTTTACAAAATGAAGTGTCAAGTATCCTCACCGGTGTCCTATTTGAGCCATTTTTATGTCCTTACCACACCTTTAAGGAAGCTAGACATATTGAAAAAGATTTTTATGTCTCTACCATACCCTTAAATAAACTATATACAACTGAAACAAGCAAAAAAATATAATATAGAAAGGTCAATCCCATGTGAATAGATATTTGTAAGGGATGAAAAAGAAAAGAATCACCTAACACAAAATTATGTTCCTCTTTTTCATCCATTATAAAATTGAATAGTTATGTTCTTCCTAAAGTAAAAAGCAGTTGCACATCGGCCATTAGCTTCCATAATGTACTAATGTACAGATCAGGATGTCACGGCACTAACAAATACAGTGTGTTTCAGTTTTAAATTGACAAAAGTTTGGAAATAACTTCAGCTGCTTTGTCATATAATAGTGTATTGTTATATTAGTATTAAAAGTGTCACTTTTATGGCGAGCAAATTTTGTAGTTGTAAAAAGCGTAGCGTTTCACCTTGTAAATACAAAACTGCGAAATAAAAAAAACACGTTTAATGTGAAATTCCCCATTTAATTATTAATTTGTGCTTTGAAATTATGCAAACGAAATTTGGATTACAAAGGAAAATTGGTAAGTAGAATATATTGTTGTAGACATTGATACTTTGTCATACGTTAGTAGTCATATTGCTAATTGACTTTATTTGTGATTGTCTGTGATTCAATTTGCTGACAAGCCTGCAAAAATGGAATCTAATAAAGATTTAGGTGTACATAGGTGGACATAGTTTTGTAACGATTGGAGAAAAACACATATTTCTTACTATGGCCAACTATATCATAGTGATACCATATCTCACACAGTTTATATGGAAGCTGGCCAATTATTATTACTTAAGCAAGATGTACCTAACCTAAAAAAATACTCGTTACGATATTTAAACTCGAAGTATCACCAAAAATATTTCTTTATGGCTATCAATCCCGAACTTATCCTATGTAGCAGGTTATTCGTTATATTGTGTAACAGCATTAAGTTCTCTCTACATTATTTAAAATCAATTTTGTATACCAAAAATAAATAGGTTAATGCATAACTTCGTAATTCTTTTGATTTTCATGGCAAGCGTGGTTTGTACAAATGTCAAAATAGTCTTAATTGTAAGTTTATGTAAATCATCCACAAAGGAAAGTGGTATGTCATTAAACAATATGAAATAGAGCATGGGATACCACTAAAATCATTTTTGATATTTACGGAGAAAACGGCATTGGGGAAAGGCTTACACGATAAAGGTTTTCTCGTTTCATCAGCCATTTTAACATAAACCATTCTTAACTAAACGATTCATTGTGAGCAATCCAATCCACCATAGTAAGACACTTGCATCACATGGACAAACTGCAAGAACTACTTACAACAGAAATCAGCGCATCAATATTTGTTTATGTTTGCTGGCAGATCATCCTTCAATCCTCATCAACAAAATCGACCGTTTTTGTTACAGATTGTTACTGATGATGGAAAATAATGCCCTTACATCGAACAGAAGATAATGGATTAGCCCTATCAGAAAGGCAACCCTCTAACCAAACGCTGGGACCTCGTGGAGCAAAGCAAAGGAATCATCTACCCTGAATTGCTTCCGAGGCATGTAACTATCACTGCTGAAGCTGCCAACACCTCGTCGTATTGAGTTTCAACACTAGATAAATGACCTAGTGATTTTTATAATATTTAATGTTAAAGATTATAATGCATACTCTGCCATACTTCTAATACCGCAATAGCGGCTGTTGAGGAGCTGAACTGAGATATTATTCCACGTTCACCCTATTTTCCTCATTGTGCTCTAACGGATTTCCATCTCTTTCACTCCCTGCCCAACAAATGCCTATACCATATGTTATATTTTATTTAATAAATATTTACCTATGTCCTCAATTTTCAAACTATACAGTGTGTCCACAAATGGACCTAAATGTACACATTTTTTAAAAACATGAAAGATAACTAAAGAGGCTCCTTAATAAATCATGGATTTGAGGGTTAAGTTCTGTAGGGTGGCCACAGCGATCTCCTGATCTTAACATACTTAATTTTTATTTATGGGAATATTTGTATCCCTGCCGGCGGGGGTCAGTCAGGACAAGAGTAGGCCCCACAAAGCACCTATAGCGGTCACGCTTGTGGTCGGGGTTGTCGACGAATGGGGCCCAACTACACGAGGTCTACAGCGATGAGGCAAGACAAAGAGAGATAGTCCCCCTCGGTTCCAAATCATTTAGGCCTAAAACAGCGCCAAAAATAATGTGCGAGGAAGGGTTTAAAAATATGTAGCGGTTGAAGAATAACATGTAGAGTTTCAGTTAGTTAAGTTGTTTGATTTAGGTGTTAGTGTTCTGTGTTCCTATTACATAACAATGATGTGTTCAATCTTAATAAAACCAAAAATTTTCATAATTTATATCTGAGGTTATATTGGCATTAGAACAACCTTTCTTTATAACATTTTTAATTCTTAAAACAGTGAAACTTTACTCTTGACACAATTTTACATTTTCTTATGTTTCTAACGCCACTTTCAAAATTGCTATGTTCAAGGCAAGCAAAACTTCTTTGAAAGAATTACTTTTCGGGTTGTTGTGTCGTGACTTAGGTAACCGGTGGATGTGCAAATCTCTAAGTATCTAGTCTGACCTGAGATTCTTTGACATTTATCCTCGGTTTAGGCTTTATAGATATGGATCCGCTGACAATCTTTCTGGGTTCGCCCATATATTGATTTCCGTTCCTGTTGTTGGTATTACGGCTTCTACGGTAGGAAACAGTCCTCGGACAACGGTGGTTTTCTGAGATATTCTGTTGTAACCTCTGCAACTGATTGCATTCCATGCTTCCAAACGTTCCTCTGCTATTCACTGTCAGCATATTCAGTGGTGACTCCAGAAACGTTTCGCCGTGACTAGGTCGCGTACAATTTGTAAATCGGTTATATTGTCACGAAAAGCGTGACCCCATAGATTTGAAGTAAGGCGCCTCGACCAAAAGTCACGTAATGTGTGACTGACCTGCACTGATATGGCATCTTCGCCGAATATGTCACATCCATCTTTAAACATAAAAATAATACCTGTATTATACTCTCAGGGTACTTGGCTTGGCTCCTGAAAAAAAAACAACCTTTTCATATAAATACAAATTTACTGAAACAAACATAACAACAACCATACTTACAATAGGAAGACCTCTGCGCTGGGGAGAATCTTTTCTGGAGATCAGAGCCAGCCACCGACTGACCGCCGTCCTTTGTCCATGGACTGGCTGCCATTAGCCCTGTTTCAACAGTATTTATACGCTAGTCTATTACTTAGTTTCTAGAGAGAGCAAGAAAGATAGACATAGTTTGGTTTGCTACTAAGCTTAGGAACTGGACACTTTTAATTATTGTTTTGAATTTCACTTGTGCAACATTGACACGTAATTGATTGTAAATAAGTTTATAAATTTGTTTTAATAAAATAGTTTAATATTTATACGTACGCCAAAAAGTTTATAATTTAAAATAATTTATTAAAATATGTGGCCAGCTGTAATCTCTCTAAGATCCTTTTTGTTGAGAATATTTTTGCCAGCCAAGATAAATAGTAGTACCATCTCAGTTTTATTGGAGGGATATTGTTTCGCCGAGAATGTAACTTCGCAAAATATTATTTAATTAATTAATAGAATTTTGAATGTGTTTCGAAACATTGAGTTTCAAACATAAAATTAATCATAATGTGTCTGTCCTACCTAAGTTTAATAAACATCTCAAAATAAAATTCTGACTAATTTTTTGCAAGGATTCCAATTTCTTTTATCAAAAAAAATAATCGAGCATCGCACTACAAAGGTATTGATATTAACTTTGTTTTTTCTTCGTCTAGCCACTATCAAAATTATGTAACTATTTATTTAATGACAAATATCCCGAGGTCCCATATCTCCTAGGGTAGCAAAGTTACAACCGAATCTGTCCTGATGACCATGTACATGCTTTCGCATTAATAGTGACACTCCTTGAAAACAGTTTTTGAACTTCTGGAAGTTCTGAGTAGAAATTTCATTAAATCTCTAATGGTGATTGAAACAACAGAACTAATATTAGTTGAGAGTAGATTTCATTACAAATACGTCAGCAGTTCAAAATAAATCGTAAAATTTATTTTAAAGAGTGTCACTATTATTGTAAACGATTGTACCTATTAACCTTAACAGAATATATTTCTAGACTGAACACTGGAAATTTACAACTGTGCGTAATATTTTTTTCCATATATGTGAACCAACGCAGGCGCTCATATATTATGGCCCTGATATTCAATGTTACAAGCAAACATACGTACAAAAGATAATATTGATTTAAGTGAAACTCATCCGAAGATATGAAGAGCTATTGTCAACAACTGTGTATTTGACCAGCTAAAGTGCCTGGATAAAGTAAAATTACTGAAATTTTCGAACTAAATATACGGAAATAACATAAATGGAACGTCTTGTTTAAATTCTAAATACAAAACTGATATACTGTATTCTTTGCAGGTAAAACACAAAATCTAGTGCGGTGGCGTGTTAGAAAACCAGTAGAAATAAATGACTTAGGTGTTTGAAGTACAGAGCGCGAAGCCAGGCTAGAATTTATTTGCACTGCATCGTCAGCATGCAAGATTATATTCACCAAAGCAGTGCATTTAGATCTAGATTCATAACTTTGTGCTATATAGCAAAGGAATAATGTGGTATTTCTGAATGAAACTATTTTAAACCAAATCAAAATGTATGTGATACTTAACTGTATAAGTTAGAATAGATTTTCAAAAAGTTATAATAATAGCTGACCTGTAGTCAATATACAGGGTGATTATTTATTGACAGTACATGGAGCAAGGGGGATTAAAATTATTCTAATTATAAACCTACTCCTTTGAGAAAATACTCGTGCTCAGCAATTGGCTTAAAATTTCATTGATAAATAACCTCTCTTGCATTTTTATAGGAAACCGTTTATGAAGTTTATCAAAACGAGAAATTTTCTTTTAACAAGCAATGTGACATGAAGGTTAGGCTCCTTGTAACAAAGTGCCGATGTAGTGTGGTAGTATAGACAATTATAGACGATTTATACATTTATTTTGTTTGAAATAGTCATGTGTGTACGAGGTTTCAACCCCATCACTGTGAACCATGAGGATCTTATTTTACAGGCAGTGAAAGTTGAGCCACAAATTAGCATCCGGTGTTTCTCTAGCAATTATCTGTTAATCGAACATTAAGACGTAAGTTGCGTACAATAATGGTTTCAAGGTCACAATCAGAAATTGTATTAAGTACCATTAAAATCAAAGAGTGACCTCAACATGTTCTTGAATGCAACTTTCAAGATCAAATCCAAGTTCGGCAGATTTTGGTTTCGGATGACCCAAACAATTTCTATAGAGGTCATTTCCTCAATATTTCGCCATACTGACAAATACCAACATGAAAAGTGCAAAAGAAGAATTAGACCTTTAAATAACCTTGCAAATTACTTCATCGCTATCTTCAAAAATGACTTAATCACGTATCCGAAGGTGAAAGTTTTGGTTCTTCTGAATTTGCTTACAGAAATTGTATTACTATCAAAACAACAAAGCTGACTTTCAAATGACCTTTAAAATTAGCTAACTTTGTCAATTAGATACCAGAGTCGATTTCAGTAACGTCGAGAATGGAGTAGTGATCTAGTCTTTTGTACATGGCACTTTTTTCCCCATGGGGCTGTGTTATTGACGCTGCATTGCAAATTTACTTTGGGTTGGTATTATGCCTGCTGACATTTTATTATCTCTTTGTCTTATTTTTACAGATTATATTAGCTCCTACCGTATCTAGAGTACCCTGTACATACCATGTGCGCCATTTAATTTGGCAAACGTGAATATCTTGATAATTAAACATTTGAGAGAAAACTATATCAGACAAAAGTATCATCGTTTTATAAGCGGAATTTAATGGTTATACGTTTGGTTCGTTTGGTTTAGAGTTCCAATGTTATTTGAAGGGCAACTTTAATTTTTTAAATAGGAACCCCTATTTTTTAATGATTCGTATTGTTTATACAAAACTTAACAACTTTTACAATTTTTGTTCTATGACTTTTCGTGCTTACTTTCGGCGTTTATGAATATTTACGCATTGAACGTACAGAACTCTTGTGAAAAGTGGGCAAACATTGACTGGAAACTAAAGGTAAATCAATGGAAAACTAATGTTATTTATGAGAGTAATAAAATTTTATGGCGTGCTAAGTTATTGCAAAAAATGAAGCAACATTTATTTGCCAGTTATTGCATCCCGAAACTAAAAGTATATCTTTTAAACAGATGTTCAATGCGTACTGCTAAACTGTCCGTCCTTACTAACATGCCCTAATGCGTTCATATCTTCTGGTATGGTTGGTACCTCTTGGTAAACTTGTTGTTTAAGATATTCCCATAAAAAAATCTAGGGAAGTCAAATCAGAGGATCGGGTTTGCCAATGTATTGGGCCATCTCCTCCAATCCACCGCTCAGGGTAATCCCGGTCTAATATTGTACGTGAGATCCGTGCATAATGTGGTGGACAACCATCGTATTCTAAATAACATTAGTCTTCCGGGAGTCTTCAGTTGTCTTTAGTATCCAGTTAATAGCTGTCCGCTTTTCAGAAGTGCTTTATACGTCTACGTTCAATGCGTAATTACTCGTAAACGCCGAAAGTAAACACAAAGAGTCATAGAACAAAAGTTGTTAAGTTTTGTATAAACAATACGAATCATTAAAAATAAAGGTTCCGATTTAAAAAAATAAAGTTATCCTTCAAATATCCTTGAAATTCTAAACCAAACAAATTGAACGTATAACCTTTAAATCCCGCATATAAAATGATGATACTTTTGATACATGGTGATTTTCCGGGTTGTTATGCCGTGACCTCGGTAACTGGTAGCTGCCAGAAACAGAGTTAAAATGCACATCCCTAGCATTAGCTGGGATGTGCATATAAGGATTTTATAAAAAAAGAAATGTTTACTAAGTATATCGACTCTATTTTTCTAGACGCATCTATTCCCAAATTCTTTTATATAAGTTCTGAATCACCTATATAGCCATGTAATTCGATACAAATTTCAACAGATTTTTCCTTAAATCTGTTTCATCAGGTGTTTAAAAGGTTTCCACAGACTTCTGACATGGGAGCAGAAAAAATGAATTTCGCAGTCAGGGTATCTCCCCCATTCTATTAGAAATTGACAGTGAAAAGTTGGGCGCAACAAATTTTTCAATAAAAAAACTAACAAACGCCTCAGGTTTGCGCGATTTGGCACTAATGAAGATTTATGTAGGCATTCCCTTTTGTAAAACGTGTAGTTACACAACAAATGTTGTGATTAATCACTCATCTACATAGACTGCGCATTCATCTGCTTTACATATAAATATATCAAGTGGATTTTGGCTTTCCCGAATTTCGATATTAATCAATAAGCCAATTTACTCTTGTGTTTAAAGGTGGCCCATTTATACTGGTTAATTGCATCCCGTTAAATAAGGATCGCACCAGCTCGGCCGAATTTTCCCGATAAATTTTATCTCACCTTTTGAATGGATATGAACAAAATCCAGGCGATATTTAAATTTGGCAATTCACTTGATTAATTATGTGATATTATCATGTCATATAAATAGCATGTCACCTTTTTAAATTTATGGCTTTGATCAACTTTATAAAATAAATACCATAAAATAAAACAAAGATGGTACTGTGCCACTTGGAAATATAGTTAAGTTCAAAGTGAGTTAACTAAAAATTAGCCTTTCACTGCGGCTCTATTGGAAGATCGTACCACCACATTTCAAATAAAAAATAAAGATCAATACTTATGAATAATTTATTGACATCAAACAGAGAAAATAGATATAAAATTGTTTACAGGCTAACCATTTAAGCTTGTTGCGTGATAATTTAATGCACAGTGGAAGCGCGGGTCCTTAGTTAGGAGCTTATTTTTATAAAGTGCTTCCAGCTGTTACTACAGTTTGAGAAAACGTTTTCTTACTTGTTGAAATTTATGTAGAAGGAAACAAACCTTGTAGCATTGTAACGCCTCTTGCAAATATATACATGATTTTAATGTTCAGCAGATCATAGAATCTACTGCAAAAATTGCTTCAATAGTCTCAATATATTGAGCTCACGTACCGATAAAAATTTGTCTGTAATTTCACATAATAAACGTTGGCAATTTGAGAAAAGCAAGTAACTTTGAATATTTTCTTATATCAATCCCCTTCTTTATATCCAACGTTGATCGCAACATTGAATATTGTGATCAAAGGGTTGACGGTTTTATTTTATTTGCTAAGTTTGAGAAATACACCATCAATATACCTTTTTAATACCAACTAATGTTTTTTTTTTTTGTTTACACCAATCCATAAAACGTTGGTAGACACATTCATAAATTTGTCGACATTTCTTTGGGAGGAGATTTAAAGAAACCTCTTGCGCACACTCCAGTATCTCCTCAGGAGCACCTAAATACTCATTAGATTTCATTTTTACAGACTTTTCAGCATATTTAACCACAAACAATCACACATGAACTCAATTAGCAATATAGCGACTAATTGTCTTTATCCTCAGAAACATCGTACCTGAGGATAAAGACAAAAAGAAACTACTGTTGTATCAAACTGAATAAGTATAAACAATAGCGACTAATGTTTGATAAAGTCTCCATGACTGCATTAATATTATCCTACTTATATACTTTGCTTTAGGAATCAAATTTGGTTTGAATAATTTCAAAGCACAAATTAATAATTAAATTGGGGATTTCGATTGGAGAAAAAATAACTTGTTTTATACGGATTAAAAGTGTATATTTTGTTTAGCAAATACAAAATTTACTCATCTCAATAGTGATGATTTTAATCTTAATATAACAGTATACTGTTTTGTTTAAAGGAAAAATAAATAAAGCAATTCTTTGCAAACAAATATTATTATTAAGTACATATGTTCTATTATTATTAAGTACATACTCCTCAAGTATAGAAACAACTTTTATTTACCTATTCATTACTTTTGCCTTCATATATTGAATATAATACCTATAAATTTTCTTTCTTATGAAATTGTGTCATATAACGATTTGCACGAGGTTTTAGGTTCAGGACTAAATAATTGCCAGACATTTTACACCCTTTTATAGCACTCACCTAATTAATTCCAGAAATAAAAAATTGTCGTCGTAAAATATGAATTAAGTTTTTATTTTCATAGCCATTTCTCCGTAATAACTACTCCATGAAAATGAGAGATTAAGACGTGAGTTTATTGCTAATTGCATCGGAGCTTTATGCTTATGGATAAATGATATTCATTAGACCGCTATGGAAATTCTGGAGGTGGAAACTTAACACCCACATTTTTACTACCTTCTATAAAAAAAAATCAATTATGCTAGTGTCGCGAATCACATCGAAGCATGGCCGTCGAGATTAAAACGATTAAGTACTTCTCTACGATGGAGACATTAGATGGCGATTTTCTTATGCTGAAGTTTTATCGCCTACTTAAATTTAACAGATTTTAATATACCTACAATCTGTTAATTTAACTTAGGTGTAACTAAATTACTGTTGACATCACGGAGTAGTGAGATAGATGTCAATTTTCTTATGCCAAACTAGATTTCAATATACAGGGTGTTTCACAACATCGAAAAAAAATGGGAATGGATGAGTCATAAAAAATGGAGTCAGTATCGAATTTTGTTTTTGTTTAATTCCCGAATAAATACCAGGCAAATCGCTCAACAAGTACATGTACCAAGTACATGTACCAAGTACAGCGTGACCAAGCATTCATACCAAGGTATTATCCATTACGAACTAATTTTTGTAAATGGTTGCAGCAACAAAATGAAAATCAAAAGTCCTAGATTTACAACTGATATATTACTTACAGCTGAAGCTGTTTTTACACGAAATAGGATGTATAACATTTATAATAATCACGCTAGAGATGTAAAAAATCCGCATTCAATTCAACGAGATCATTTTCAACAACGCTTTTTCTGAAATGTCTACCAAATCGAATCTATGGGGTTGAGTATCTTGACTTGCTTCGTAATGATCTACCTGGAGTTCTTCAAGATGTGCTCTTAGCAAATGTAGTTCTTGCACGATGGTGCTCCACCTCATATTCAACGAAATGTCGGGAATACAATGAAGTTCAAAGACTATGAAGGATTGGACGAGGAGGGTCAGTACCATGGCTGCTACGATCACCTGACTTGAATCCTTTAGACTGTGGGGATATTTAAAAAATTAAGTATATCTCACCGAATTAGACACTAGTAATTATCTACGCGAACGTATCATAGCTGCTGTCAGTAACTTACAAGTTCAAAACGGAGAAAAACCAGAAACAATTGTGTTAGGTGAGATGTAACTGGTCTGCTACTTCCTGCTCGGCCTAAGCGGCTCGACTTGCAGAAAGCGACCTACAATATCGTAGGTACTTAACTGCAGACCTCTCGCCCCGGGCGATGCGCCATTAAATCTATAAATGATACTGCAGGAAACAACTACTCCGCGGGCTAATGCCCCGACCGGCATTGAATTATACCTGCAGTATCTGTGTGAAACAGCCAAGAACCCTTGAAGGCTAACAAGTCCGAAACCGGTCTGTGTCTGGTGGAGTGGCCGACAAGGGTTCTTGGCTGTTTCACACAGATACTGCAGGTATAATTCAATGCCGGTCGGGGCATTAGCCCGCGGAGTAGTTGTTTCCTGCAGTATCATTTATAGATTTAATGGCACATCGCCCGGGGCGAGAGGTCTGCGGTTAAGTACCTACGACATTGTAGGTCGCTTTCTGCAAGTCGAGCCGCTTAGGCCGAGCAGGAAGTAGCAGACCAGTTACATCTCACCTGCACTCGATTTATATGTGAAACTACATATGAAGGAACAGCCAGTTCAATTGTCGGTCATCTCACCTATGGCATACTGATGAGGGCTAACAAGTCCGAAACCGGTCTGTGTCTGGTGGAGTGGCCGACAAGGGTTCTTGGCTGTTTCACACAGATACTGCAGGTATAATTCAATGCCAGTCGGGGCATTAGCCCGCGGAGTAGTTGTTTCCTGCGGTATCATTTATAGAACAATTGTGTTAGTTTGTAGAAACTGGGTAAGATATGGGCCCAAATGTGTTTACACGTCGGTGGACAAAATTTTGAGTAGTTTTCGTAACATTAGGTATGTCAAACTGTTTTATTCATTAAAACTATAAATTAATTGTATTAATTAATAATAACAAATAACGGCAAAATTAGTTGAATTTGCTGATATATAGATAGATAAGAGTAATCGTCCCTTAAGAGGACACACTTGTTTTTTTTTTCAATAATTGGCAAAAATTCAAAAAGAAGTGATGTGATGTTTTGTGTTTTATGATTATGGGAGTTATATATAGGTAATATTATAATATTTCCGACTTCATTGGTAAATTGTTATAATTACGTTATCCTTTAAACTATACAGGGTGTCTGTGAAAGGTTGGGAAACCTCAGAGCTGGAGATACTGGTGACCAAATAAAGTCGATTGAGCCAAATATGCCTTATCCGAATGTTGCTGGTTTCAAAAATACAGGGCGTTCAATGCTAGACTTTTATTTTGAAATATCTCAATAACTTTGAAACCTGTCGGAGTATTAAAAAAAATGGGACAATTATGTTTTTTGGCACAGCAAATAAGAATTTTTAACTAATTTTGACGTTACTAGTAGAGGGCGCCACTTATGGCACATCACATTTCTTTTAAATGGCAGAACTTTTTTGCATCTTGGTGTATCCATCTGATTATAGAAACAATCGATTTTCCTACCTGTTGTATATGAAAAAGTTATACCCTGTTGAAGGCGTTAAGTGCTGTGTACTTTTAAAGTCACATATGTGACTCTTTGGGAACGTGTGTTCCTAAGAGTACGCATATTTAAACTGAAAGAAAAACAGTTTTTTTTCTTTCTGATAAAACTATAAAAGCTATTGAGGGTTTTAATTAGTTAAGAACGGTCTAATGTTATTGTTACGTTAAGTGCAGATGTATAAATAATTGTGGATGTTATTTTTTGTAACTAAACATTAAGTGTGTACTTTTACACGCACCTACATACCATATGAGTTTAATGATATTATTATACATTATGTTGTTGATCATTGTTGAGATCTGGAAATAGTGAAAGATATAATAATCCATAAATATATATGTCTTGCACTGACTTACCTGATATAATACGAAGATCAACAAATATGTGAAATTTAGTCATCTCTTAAATGATTATTTGTACAGTATGAGTAGTATTGGCAAAATAATTTAACTTATAGCAACATTTTTAATATTTGTAGGTATACCTTTTCTGAAAGAATTCCGAATTACTTACCCATTTAACAGATCTTTAATTTACAAAAAGGAATGACCGCCAATATCTTCCAAATAAGAATAAATATTTAATTGTCGCTAATATAATATTTTTATAAATCATTTGATTGTATTATTTTAAGGAAATACTTCTTATAAATATACGTTACTGTCACTCGGATAATGTTCATTTGTCGTATTTACGGGAACATTCTTTCACACTCATCTGAGAGTAATCTTTTATCACCTTAAAACTGTTTACGAGAATTCTCCCGGATAAAACTTGAAACTGTAGTAATGTTTATCTCCTGACATGTAATGAAAAACGTCTTCCACGGTGCAAAACACATTTAAATCTTCAGCTCTTTGGAATTTATTAGTTTTATCTCTCAAGACACAAATTAGTGTAAATATAATTAATGTTGCAAATAACGCTTGTAAAGTTCTCAGTCTGTTTAAGTAGGTAATTAATAGATACTCCTAATATGCTACCGATAAAAGATTATAAAAAGTAAGTTTTTTTACGTCACAGCATTATTTAAAAAAATGTTTTCTTAAATCTACTTCTATATAAAGATGCAACAGTACAAAAGTAGCAAACATTTTTTATGTATATATTAGGTTTGAATGTTTTAAAAATGTTTTCGTATTACATGTTTTTGGTTATTAACAAGTTCTTGGTTTTAAAGTCCATTTCAGGATACTGAACCAGGATTTATAATTGAAGCTCACCTACCTTTTTAGTTAGTTAATTATGTTTCTGTTTACGTTAGAATTTATAGTTTTTGTGATGCCTTTATTTTGACGTATTCTGGAATATTCCCAGCCACATTCTATTTGATTCTTGAGACTGCGGAAAACTTCTAGAACCGTAAAAACCTTTATAAGCGGATCGGTTTCGCTGACACAGTTCAGTTTATATTGAGCAGTCAAACGAAAATGACTGAAACATCAAAGTAAAGAAATTGACAGTTTTGAATTTGTTGAAGGATATTTCTGGTGTAATCAAGAGTGACAATAAAGTTTATTTGTCTAGGTGATGTGTTTCCACGCAAAGTCAACTTAGAGGTTACAATATCGTAAAACTGAACCATGCATTCGTTGAATAAATTTTTGTAAAAATAGAATTAAGCATCGCATCGAGATATTGATATTATTTTTTTTACGAAACATATATGTATATTATTACATTTTTGAATATCCACATTTTCCTGATTACATTGCTATAACAGGTAATGGTTTGTCTTGTACTGTTTACGATATATCAGTGATTAAATAGTTGCAAAACGTTATTAGTATAATAACGAAACAAAGAAAAAAGCAACGTTATCAATATCTCAGTATTACATGCAAAGCACGATTGTTTTTCAGATAAACAATTGAAATTGTTGTGAAAAATTAGTCAAGGAATACACGATTCAATTATAATAATATAGTATAATAATAATAATAATAATAATAATAATAATAATAATAATAATAATAATAATAATAATAATAATAATAATAATAATAATAATAATAATAATAATAATAATAATAATAAGTTAAAAGCCCAAATTAAAGCTGCAGAAGCGCGTCATCTTCTGCAGCTACATAAGGATAAGCCAATGCATGGTCTCTTCTACCGTCATCTAGAGGGGCTTGGCTTATCTGAAAGGCTGACCTTTGATTTTTTGAGGTCAGCGGGGCTGAACTCTGAGACTGAGGGATTCATAATGGCTTGCCAAGATGGTGTAATTAACACACTCGTCTATCGTAGTCGTGTCTTGGGTATCGAGGTTCCTGACACCAGCTGCAGGGCCTGCCGCCAGGCGCCGGAGACGCTTATGCATCTCCTGTCGGCCTGTCCGGTATATGACACAGCGTATATCCAAAGACACGATTCAGCCTTACGGGTGTTGTATTATCATTTACGACACTCGTATGAGATAGACGAGGTGCCAGTGCTGCCTTATGCTCCGGGGGATATAGAATCCGTAGTGGGGAATGAGAAGTGCCGAATTTATTGGAACTATTCATTCCCCACCCTCAGGCAAATCCAAGCCAATAAGCCTGATGTAGTCCTCCTCGACTACCAGCTTAGGACGATGTTTGTGATTGAGTTCTCGGCTCCCGCAGAGAACAACATCGTCCTAAAAGAGGAGGAAAAACGGAGGAAGTATCGAGATCTTCTCTCCGAGCTCCGCAGGCTGTATCCAGACCACTCTGTTAAGATTGTGGTGCTAATTATAGGCGTCCTGGGTGGAATGAGACATACGTTGCTTTCTGACTTAAAGATCATACCGGCTTGTCGAAATTCGGCAGAGATCTTAGCCGGCAGAATGCAGAAGGCAATCGTCCTTGGTTCGCTACGTCTGCTCAGAACACACGATTTACGGGCGCAATGATTACTGACTCCACGGAGTGGAGAGTGGTCATTGCTTGACTCCAGAACATCTCCGAATGTGTCGGAGCCTCGGAAGGTGTTTACTGGAAAAAAAAAAAAATAATAATAATAATAATAATAATAATAATAATAATAATAATAATAATAATAATAATAATATATCTACCCCTCATTCTAATCACGAGGATTAGCCCAGAAGTCGAAGACTTGTGAGGGAGAGGGGGCGGCATATTATTATTAAGCAGGCCGCATTTGCGCCCAGGAACGACTCACTTTGGTAGGCCCTAACCACCATTCAGAGCAGGAATGAGGGAAATCTTGAAAACATCATTAATTAGGGGGGTAGTCAAATGTCAACCAGTATCAATCGCTCACATTGACCCAAGCCAACATTCTTCCACCCTACCATACCCGCAGAGAGGGTGCCAATCTCTCCACGAATATAGCTTATATACGATCTACCGGCTGCGGGAGTCGAACCCACAGCGATCTAGTCACTTCGATTCAAGTACTGACACCGTAAACCCCGCGACCACTGACCGATCTAAATTATCCGATATCTTCTAGTAGCAGCAAATTTATAGCCGAATTTAACTTTTTTACGTCGTGACGCTGTATATATAAACTCAAAAAACCTCTAAGAAGACCACTGTTATATGTAATCCTGTACCTACCAAACACATTAATAAATTTTATGAAATAACTATTGGTCGTGGTTATGCCGGATGGCAACAAAATTATTAAACCACCTAGTCATATCTAGACCTCTATTTTGTGCAGCATTTGGCAGAAGCAGGAAAAGGTTCATGAATCTTCTAATTTTGGATTGCGTAAATATTATATATTGGATCGATATATAAGTCCGTAGTTTTTTTATTGTTTTATCCAACATTTACTTACTCTAATAAACAACATTTCTGAAGTAGTTGAAGATATTAGGTAGGTTTACACGCTTCCGCAGTTAAGGTTCCTTGCATTTTGAGAGATATATCGCTCTCTTCTTCAGAAATAGCTGACTAATTCACTTGTAAAAATCAAAGGCCGGAACGTCACATACCAGTAAAGGCACGGTCTATCTACGACGGAGTCTGCAAGCGGAGTACGCAATGCGGATTGCGGAATCCGGATGGTTTGCTTTGTGTGTTTCTGAATGCGGCTGTTCTAAGTATAGCGCACTCCGCACGCGCAACACGATCGTCCGTCGCGCACGTCGGTCGCTATTGGCTGTGGGGCGATTTCGACGACTGGTCCGCAGCAGTTGTAACTTTTCCTCCAAACCTAGCAGTGGAGGCAAAAGCCAAAATTTGCCAAATAGTCACTGACTTAGAATATCGTTCCATTGCACAGCATCAGCAGTCAAACCATTCTTTTCAACAAACCAATTTACAGTACCAGGAGCCAAGTCATTCTTATTCGCAAAGTACCACACCTAGAGACCTCAATTTTGAGAGTCAGTCTAGTTTCGATGCCACATCTAATGAGACAAGTTTCCAGAGCCCACATACTGTTAATTTCCTTCTTGATATTTAACATGTAACCACATTTTTTGAATAAATACTACATAATTGAAAAATATTGTTTTCTTACCTAAGAGTCAAAGCTAGTTTTTCATATGCACTTATTGGTTGTTGCACAAAGCTATTTGGCTGCTTTTATATTAGGGGCGCTATAATATCCAAAAATTGCATATTGCCCAATATAAAATATTCCTTAAACTTTTGTTCGTTGTCTTTTAAATGGTTTTTAATTAAAACTTTGAAGGTTCCTTCAGTTCTCCTCTTTTTAAATAGACTACTAATGTCACCTCTGTCATCTAATGTTGATAGTAATACGAAATCATCATCTTCTTCCTCTTCTTCTAGTAGCAAACATAGCAATCTTTTTCTCTTCTCCATAGCACACAGCTACATCCAACCACACTCCAGAAAAAACTAATAAATGTAGTTGTCAAATAATAAATTCAATTGCATTGCGCAATATAGACCACCACATATGCGGAGTCTGCCACCGCACGTAGGAACGCGACGCAACGCTTAGTCCGCTTGCCGACTGCGCAGTAGATAGACCGTGCCTTAACTTCAAACCGTGCATCGTATTACCATGGGCTATCCAATCATAGTCAAGAATATATTCTCATGTACTGTTAACGATTGCCTCACAACGATAAAATATTCATCAACCTGGAAATCTGATTAGGCAACATCAGGAGAATAAGACGGATGTGCAATTACCTTCTAACAGAGTTCCCGAGTAGACCTTTTTTTGATGCTAATAGTATGCGGACGAGCTTAATTATGTTGCAAAAACATTCGATATAGTCTCACTGTTTTGTTCTTGAATTGCAGTCTGAAGGCTATGGACTTATTGTAAATAAATCTCAGTTGTAATTGTTACGTTTCTCAGAAGCAATTCATAGTAGATAACATTTTCTTGACCCCATAATATTGCGCAACATTGTATGACGCGAATAAGTACCTTTTGCTCGAGAAGTTGCTGCTCTGTTAGGTCTAAATCATCTTTAGTTTTTTTGGATTTTTGCCACACTTCTGAAAAAATAGAGATTAATTAAATAAGCCCTTGCGCCAAACGGAACAGTCAAGGGTTATTTTTGAAACTATGTTTGCTTAACCAAAAAATCTCACACTGAAAAAAACAGATAAGTAAAAAAATAACAAAAATCACATCACTCTCGCGCACTTCCGTATTATTGACGTTTCGAAAACCTCTCTGTTTTCGTTCTCAAAATCGTATTAAAAATGTTAAACGTATGTCAAGTTTGACAGTTTAACTGTTCTTGGCGACTTAAATATACCATTGTTCATTGCCAATAACAATCTAGGACAGAAACTGTCTCAAAAATATTAACACGAGATTTTGATTTTTTGTTTCAAAACTCAGATCGTAAATTAGTAAAGGTGGTTTCTTAGCCAGCAGTGCCCAGTTTGAATATCTGCCACCAGGCGAAAGTTTGTCCTAGAAATGGCCAAATACTTTTTTGCTGTACCCTTGCAGGAGTACTCTAGGAACTCCTTGGCAAACTATTTTATACCACAGCTTCCTAAATTCAGTTTTACACTTCTTCATATAGTAAAGTTGGTTCCTTAGCTAACAGTGTGTAGTTTGAATACATGTCACCAGGCGAATGTGTATGTCAATTTCAACAAAGGCTCATAACGAAAGCATACTGGACGGGCCAGGTTCAAAAATGGTGAAATCCGATGCACTCCTAGCTAGCTTGTCAGTTTCTTTATTACCATTACATCACGCGTGTTCCTTAACACAGTATACAGATTTGCTGTTGTCGGCTGAGGTCACTACTAGTGTCTGGTAGTATTCCCATGCTGATCTTCATTATCTTATGATTACGATAGACCAGGAGTGATTGTCTACTATATGTAGATTCTGATAGTTTTGCTACAACCGTAGTAGCCTATTTTTGGTGGCTATGATTATACCTGCTAATTCCGTTTGTACCATGGTAGCATTCATTGCCCTCTAAGATATGTAGGAATCTGAATTAGATCCCACATTGTACATCTTTCTTCCTTTTTGATTCGCATGTGAAGATGTTGATTACATTCTCACTGGGGGTTTTCTCCTCACTCTTAATAAGTACTGTGTAGGGTCTCTTTGCAGATGGGGTATCTTTTTGACGGCTTCATTACACAGGTGTCTCCAAAGTTGTCCTCATCCTACATTTGATTTGAAACCACCGTGCTTAAGGTGTAGCACAGTTGTCGAGACCATTTTTTTTTTAGATGCATATCCAAAAGTGGCGGACATAGCATTACCTCTGTTGCTATAATGAGTGTCCTTGGCATAGCTCCAGTTATGATAACGCGATCTCTTGTACTTGACTGAACCTTTATTTAGCTATTGTCTGCCAGAAGACAACCTCGTAGGCTAGGAGTGGTCTTATCATGGCAGTGTACGAGTATATCCACATGACCTATATTGCTATCATTCCCCACATTTTACAAACGATCTGCATACTGCTAATAGCATATGTACGCCTTTTCTAGTCCTTCCAAATAAAGTCCTAATCCTTCGAGTGTGACTCCAGGGTACTGCCGGTGTAAAGCATAGCATAGTGTTAAAGAAAGTTGGTGCTTTTATTGGCCCCAGTTTTTTCTCCGTAGTGAAGAAAACTATTTCCGTCTGTCTGAGATTTACGGACAGAGCATGACTCATATCTCATATCACTTTTCAATAGTTGTTAGTCTGTTTACATTCTTTGACAAAGGATCTCTTCTTTTCCACCAATCAGCATAGTAAGTTCATTTACATAAGCGATGGTGTAGATACCAATTTCCGAGTTGAAGTGGCACAGAATACTGTCTAGAACCTGGTGAAACTTTCACGACAGTGGTGATAAAAAGCCTCCTTGCAACAATTATTTTTCTCACTGAGGCATTCGCCACACTAATTTGTATAGTTCTTTTGGTAAGAATATTTGATATTCGGCTACAGATGGAGAAACTGTCTTCTCATCAAGAGTTGAAATAATTTTAGAGAAAATTGTTTTGTTAAATGACGCTTCTGTCTGTGAATACCCCCAAAGTGGACTCTTTGTTGTGCAAGGATTTTTTTATCCTGCCCACCACCTGGTAAAGAGCAGTGTCGGTGGATCGCATGTTGATTAAGATGTTTTTTCTATTTAATATTCCATTTTATATTTCAACTTTCTGTACAATATCGAAGACTTCATATAAAACCTCAGTATTAGAGATCTTTAAATTATATGTCTAACACGTTAATAATGAAGTAAATTTTTTGACATATCTACCTTTGCAATAAGAAATTGTCCCAACTGCATTATTATATTCTATTATCTTGAAAAGATGTTCCATCTGAATATTTCATTTCTCTATATATAAATAGTTTGCTAAACTTTGTGTAATAATAATAAAATTATACAAACTTACAATTTATACAGTCACCAGTCTGTGAAATAAGCAGATGGTCTTTTGCGGTCAACTAGCTAATTGAGGTAGCGGTTTGGAATTCTGTTTACTTACTTTTCATATATAAATATTTTGTAAATACACCCGTATATTTGTTTTGCTAGGGGGTAGTTCTAAATCTATATCAAACATCCTAAGTAAACAGCATTTTCATTTGTATGATTGTGTAACAGCTTGTGTTACGTCTATGTTAATACCTTGTCATTTGAAACAGAACGGCTTCAATGATACTACCCATGTTATTCAAATATGGAGAAAGTGGAATACAAATGAATTATAGCGGAGAGAGGCTATTGCGCAAATTTCGTACCTTCGATATCGTTTGTATGTGCAAACAGCTAAAATTACTATATTTCATGCCATGTGGGTATATGATTTATACAAAATTAACAATATTATTGTTTTACATATGTTTTTATAAACTAATTTCCCATCTTAATTGATAATAATAAGCTAGAATAATTAATATCAAAATACGTTAATTGTTCACATTTTAAAAGTTTAACTGCGAGTTTTCAGTGTCTTAGATAACTGAAATCGTTATTCAGATCTACAAGTATGTAGCGGTCACCGACCTACATCTGTGATCCCTACAATTACAATTTAATGACATTTGCATTAAAGCAATAAACAAATCAATGCCAATAAAACCATTAATGTAACCTTTGACCTGAGCCCAACTATAATCAAATAAAGAGGTCAGAAATTAACCAGTCCCCGAGACCTTCCTCGAGAGGTACGGTCGAGAATCACGGGAGTTACTAGTCGTTCGTCTTCCGCGTAACATCTGTCCAGACTTCTGTATTGGTGGAACATTTTTTGCCAGTTGTTATATCTTTATTAATATATTTAACCGTGGACTTGTTATTTCTAATCTAACAACCCCACAAAGTATGTTGTCTATACATGTACAGGATGTCCGAAATATAAGTGCCGATACCAAAGGCGTTTGTTTATCTGACAAAAGACAACAAAAGATTTATGAAAAAATGTCTAAAACGAATAGTTATTCTACAAATACATTTCAAAAATAAAAATTCAACTGCAGTACACTTCAATAATAAATTACAAGCCAAGATACAATTATGGTTAAGTAAAAGCTCGTGTTTTTTTATAAGTATTAATGATTAATCAAGAAATCCCTAAAACTGCAACGTTCGACAACTAACTGTCATCTACTACTGTTAACCTAAAAGTATTACTAATTATTATACTAGTATTGTGGCCCGTGCATTCGTTTCTCTAGTGCCTGCTTGATATATTTTTGATTGTATATAAACAAAAATGGAACAAATTATAGTAGCCATGACCAGTTGCTTTCATGACATGTTAATTTGTGGCTAATCTGTAAATGCTTCTCACAAGCAGCATAATTCATATTTAACACATAATTATTTTACATTTTTCTCTGCCGTGAAATGAGCTCTAAGAAAACCATTCACAGTAATTATGCTTATGTGTGTATAACATCGACATGATATGTGTGCGATGTTGTAAAATACATTTTTGCTGTCATAATTCTTTTATCATTACCGTTGCTAAGAGAAAAAAATTGTTAAGTCAAGTATGTTTTGTTTTGTACAATTTATCATACAACAAAATTCAGGCACATAGAGTGGCCAATTTATTGTTTTTCCTTCAGGACCCTTGGAAACAAACTACATGAACTGATAAATAAAATACATGAACTAATCAAAAATATATTCTCCTCCATTGTTTACTATATTTCAAAGAATTTTTGCATCAGGGTCATATGCACATGTTCTATTATGGTCCTATAGCAACAGTTAATTATATTAGCCAATTTTTGAATTGTTTGATGTGATCTTCATAAATGTCCGATGGTTTTCCTAGACATGGAGAAGTCTTTATTTCAAAATAACTTTCTCTTTTGTTTATATACTTGATTCCCTATTTTCTTTTGCAAATAATTAGAATATCTGAACAAATTGACAAGTTACAAGACTATATAACCATATTATTTTTATATAACATAGACACATGTTTAACAATTGATTTGTAAGTTTCTTGCCATGGAAACCAAGAACACTATAACAATTCCATAAAATAAATTTATTACTGGAGGAGATATCCTAAAATATATGAATGAAACTTCTGATACCAGTTGTCGAAAAATTAAAGATTAAATTCAGATCATGAAATTCCTTTACCACTTTACTTTGTTAAACATTAAAAATATCTATCCTCAACCTCCACGCAGTGGCTGTGTGGCAAACATTTTTGTTTTTTGTGTCTCCACATAAAAAAGTTCAACTTAGCCAAATTTGATAAACGTGTGGGTCATTCAGTAGGGTTCTTCTTCTAATCCATTTACGACAAGATGTCCTGCTCAAGTATGTCAACTGATGTGGAATCAATGGCGTTTCCCAGCAGTTTATCGTTCTAGACGTGTTTCAAATGCATCTCTTGTTAAATTTCTAGGTAAAAGAAATGAAACAACAATACTTACGATCTTCAAAAATTTCTGCCGAAACGTTGCGTTTTTTTGATGCTGGGTGTGGGTGTACCTATATCTCACGAATATCAATAATGACAGTTATGTCGATTAACTTGAACAATTTTTCTCTGTGAAGTCATTTAAAGACAAAAATATTTGCCATATACCTAGCCTGAATCACTACAAGATTTGCGACATCATATAAACAAGTTATTAACATTAATTATGCGACGTAATGCTAGAGAAGATTTTAAGTGGCGTCTCTACTACTGCATGGACAATAATGATGAGCATTGATGATATGAACTGTTTACCCTTAATTTCATCCACACTATATATCCATATATTTTTTATTATTAGTCTTTATAGGTTTCTTACTAAATTGTAATAGTATATTACTTATCGAGCGTGTAAAATAGCAACAAAAATTATTAATAATTTTTAATAAGAAGCTTTTAATATTAAATATATTTGTATTGTTACAATTAGAAAAATGCATAGCATGAGACAATGCAAACTGTACGGTATAAAAATTGTTCTTAAACCAATTGTACAGTTTTTGTTGATGGTAGATTTATCGCATTCAATATTTTGATTGAAATTTCCGTGTTATTTGTTAGGTATAAATTCGTCAATGTAGGTTTCTGCCACAGCGGTTGATTTCCATCCTCCATGTCACTTAAGCGCCGTTATGTCACCACCTGCGTCCATAAAAAATGTAGCTGACGATCTCCGGATGGGCCGTAAATAAAGATCCTGTGAATTTAAATAACTACTACTTTTTATATAAGCGGTACATAAGCTCTTTGCTGTAATTTTGCTAGATAACTCACCTACATAAGCCATTAAAACATTGCCAGAAAATGAAAATAATATCTTGTTGTCCGCTCTTCATTTCATACAATTTTTGTATCATATTTTTGTATCTTGCACGGGATTTTTCGGGTAATAATTCTAGAGACGAATTTTTAGCTGATTGAACTACTAAAGCGGAGTACAGTCTTTGGAATCGTCACTACTGCAATCTATATTCATTTAATATTGCATTTCAAATCAATAATAATTTATTATTTATTTTGTTGCTTTGGCATGGCAGGCATGTTTATAATATTTAAATCAAAACAAGCTTACATACCTTTACAACACAGTATAAAACAGACGAGATAGATGAATGTTAAACAAAAGATCAAATTTGTTCAGTTAGTCGACATTCTGAGAAAAGGAAAGCAATAAGTAAATATGTTACTGTCGCCAGTCTATCTATACAGATCATGCATTATTGCTTCATTTCAAACATATGAGTGAGCAGTACAATATTCAGCCTCTTTGGTACTATCAAATAAAGAAAATATTCGATATTCTAATATGTACTAAGTAACGGACTTCTACAAAACAAAGGTAGTGTGATAGAATTATATACAGTCGAGTATAGCGCCCAACCAAAATACTTAAAACTAGGCAATAAGGATGTTTTAGTTTGAAGGATGGTTAGAAGTACCTGGACAGTTTGTTCCCCTTTAAGGTGCAGACGGTTCGGTATCTCTGCGTCTCGGTTAAATAAAATGTAATTGTTTGGGATTAAAGTTAACTTCATAAATTCTTTTAGTCAGTTAGTAAGGCCTTTCCTCATATCTTGGCATAGGTGCGTACAAACAAAAAATTTATAGAGTGTCTAGTTTAATATTTGTTATTTCCTTGACTTCTATTAACGCTTTATTTATTCTTGTTATTGTTATTAAAAACCTTTTCTTGGAAATATAACGTTCTCTTTTTAATAAGTTCAATAAGTGTCCTAGTCGAGTGACCACGGAACTGTGGACTATAAAGTTAGCGATGAATAAGTAAAACAATTAGATGGTCTCTATAACATTTCCACATATGATAAATTCAATTTAAGTATAAAGATATCCCTTTTAATAAAATAGATCATTACTATACTGTTCGTAAAGGCAATTTGAATAATAACCCACAGGTTACAAGCTTTTTAGTTATATAGGGCTGAAAAGATAAATATTACGCTATTCATAGGTATGTAAAAAATTGTCTGTCCACAATAATGCTGAGGCTGTAGCATTTAATCACTGACCATTTCTACATTACAATTCTGTTTCGGTAGAATGGAATCGGAAGTTTATACTAACGATAATAACTTTAGGCCGGGTTTTCATTTGTAGGGTAGTGTTAGAATTGCTTTGGGCTTAAAGAAAGAAGTTAGGCGATGGCAAGGGAATTGTTCTAAAACGACCTTAGGATGATCTTTGGGCAGTTACCACTAATAGGACGGTGCCGTAACGATGGATTTGTTTATATAGTGTTTTGTATCAAAGTATTCTAATAATGAACTCTGATCTTTGACGACATTAGGAGTATTTTTACTGTTGTATTTTTTAATAATTAGTTTAATTTTAGATCATTAATTTGATATTTCATTTTTTAACCCTTAACTGCCGACACTCGTTTCCTAAACATTTAGACTGACTTTAAGTCGATTAGACTCCGATTTAAAATTATACAAAAAAAAAACATAAACAAATATTGGCATATCTGCAGTAGAATTAGTTAATTATATAATCAGTAAAAGTGCATTACACTAAGGAAAAAGAAAAACAAATAAATTTATGAAAATTATAACAAATAAAAAATATAAAAACAAAATAAAAAATCTTAGGTCTGTAAAATATAGCTTCCAAAGTCAAAACTGTGTGCAGATGGTTACACATCTGATACAGCATTGTACTAAATATTGTAAAGAAAGTATTTTTCGTAATAGATATATACGTACGATGTTTTGCTATGTATATGACGTGGAAAAATTTAACAGTTTTTTATGATCCAGTCGCATTCAGGTCACCGTGATATCTAATAGTTTAGTTTCTTCCTCGACAGATGTCGATAGGTTGAGAATCGTTGAAATGATTGTCAGACATATGGATAATAATCAATATTGGTTAGATCTATGCTTGGTTCTTCATTGGCTTGTCAAAATGTGAAGTTTACTGCTTCAGTAAACCATCGATTTTTGCACATCAACATGGATTTATGCAAGGAAGATCTACAGTAACAAACCTATCTATTTTTTGTCAATATGTATCAGATACTTTAGACGCTGGACGTCATATTTACAGATTTTCAAAAGACTTTCGACCAAATACATTATAATATTTTATTAGCTAAATTGCGTGTGTTTAGTTTTTCGGATTCATTAATCTCACTCTTAAAATCATATTTGAGAGATAGACACTTCATGGTTAGATATCAAAATTTTACTTCCCGTCCATTTTCTCCCACTTCAGGTGTCCCTCAAGGTTCGAATTTGGGACCACTAATGCTTCTACTTTTTATCAACAATCTTTCAGATGTGGTATCATGTGAAAACTTGCAATTTGCAGATGATTTTAAACTGTATTCAACGATAAATGTTCCTTTAGATTGCGATCGGCTTCAGATGACCATAAACAGTATATCGTTATGGTGTAATTTAAATCAATTGTCTCTTAACATCTCCAATTGTAAGTCAATGTCCTTCACCCGTAAAATTAATTTTACTGCTTATGATTTATATGTTAATAACTATACTAGTGATCGGGTTGAACGCTTTAAGGATTTAGGAATAACTTTTGACAACAAACTAACTTTCATTGAGCATGTAATAATATTGTGTCAAGTGCATTCCGTAGTTATGAATTGAAGATTGGAATCAGTTCAATGAAAGGTTTTAAAATGTTTAGCTTATCGACAAGTTGGCTTCTATCTACCTATAAGCGTTAACCATGTTGAACTCCTGAATCGTTTTAGTATGGAAGCAACTGAAGTACCTCGTCATATTTCTTCTTCATTTCATCTTGTTGGCCAAATTAAAATTCCGAATGTCACGAGGAAATTCCCGGCAGCAAGCATTGTTTTATTGTGATACTCCCAGAACAAATATTTTAATTAAATCTCGAATTAATTTAATGTGTGGACTTTATAATAAAATTAGAAATAGTTGCGATCTCTTAAGTAATAGTATGAATATAATTTGTAGTTTTGTGCGTCACTTATAAAATGTTCATAGTTAGTTTTAAGATTTTAATGTGTAATGTTTTTTTAAAACTTTTTTGTATTTACTTATCCCTGTAATTGGGTTGTCCTGTTGGAATAATAAAGTTTATTTTTATTATTTATGATTATTAAAATCTGGTTGGGAAGCTGTATCGGTTTTACGAGAATTAACCATGTTTATTGATAATATTCTGTAAATGTCTTACAAAGTTTTGTAAAACTTTTGTTTTCAAAACTGATTGTTTAATATACTATTAATTTCAGAATAATTAAAACAGTTTCTGTACTAATATGCTACTAAGAAGAAATATTTTAAACAAGTTTAAATAATACACTGCTTAGATGTATTGGGGTGTTGTTAACAAGTTTAAAGCGTAACAAGTTTTCTTTATTTATGAATTCAAAGTGAACACTTGAATTCGTGCATAGTATGTAGAGTTTTTATGAATGAATTTTTAACGAACAAGACCCTACACATTATTCGCAAATTCCTCATATGTCACGAATCGCGCATAGCAAATCACGAATACACGCATAGCCTGTAACGAGCCTAACATGACTGGGCTACTGTATCATATTAACTTTTTGTGATGCAAGTATTTACATTAGCTTTTCAGCGGGAAATTTGCAACCGAATCGTGGAAGAGATGGTAGTCCAAGGCGTCCACCGCGTATTGAAGTGTGAGGTATCATACACGAAGCTCAGTTATATCCGTATCATGTACAGCGTGTCGCAGCATTAATATCAGGGTATTGGACGAGGAGGACTGGTACCATGGCCGCCACGATCTCCTGACTTTATATTATTTAGACTTATTTCTGTGGGGATATTTAAAAAATTAAGTATATTGCATCGAAGTGGACATTGATGATTTACGGAAACGTATCATAGCTGCTGTCAATAACTTACAGTTCAAACCGGACAAAAAGCAGAAACATTTGTGTTAGTTTATAGAAACTGGGTAAGACGGATAGGGTATGTCAAACTATTTTACTAATAAAAACCACAAATTAATTCTATTTATAATTAATAACAATAGCGACAGAAGCCGTTGAAATTGCTGCATTAAAATATGTGTTGTAAAATGTCATTGGATCGGTCAGTGGTCACGCGGTTTAAGGCGTTAGTACTTGAATCGAGGTGACTAGATGGAGTTGGTTCGAGCCCAGCTGCCGGTAGACCGTATATAAGCTATATTCGTGGAGAGGATTGGCACCCTCTCTGTGGGTATGGTAGGCTGGAATAATGTTAGCTTGGGTCAATGTGAGAGATTGATGCCGGTTGATATTTGACCACCCCCCTAATTAATGAGGTTTTCCAGGTTTCCCTCATTCCTGCACTGAATAGTGGTTAGGGCCTACCAACGTAAGTCGTTCCTGGGCGCAAATGCGGCCTGCTTAATAATAATATGCCGCCCCCTCTCCCGCACAAGTCTCCGACTTCTGGGCTAATCCCAGTGATTAGAATGAGGGGTAGAGATATTATTATTATTATTATTATGTAATTTAGGTATTTCTTTACATGGGAATTATTTTCAATTTTTTGTCCGGCCGCCGATTATACGTCATCAGGTTTTACAGTGGACCAAATTCCAGTGCCGTGCAGAAGCATATTTTTTAATCATTTTTGAACTGTTGATTTGATTTTTACAAAATTGTATTTCTAAGAGTCCCCCGTGCATTAAAAAATTTTTTTAGATAACTTCTGGATCACCCTGTATAAAGAAGCAATATTTTACTAGCCAGTTATTAAATACATATTTTTAATGTTGATTGGGTTTGGTATTATATCTGAGTTATACCAATATTCTGAATAAATCTTCTTTAAGCGGATTTCATTACAAATTTCACGTAATCCATCTCAACGACGAGCCATTAAGCAGGATTGTAAAGATAAATATCAATCCTCTGATATATTATAAGTTAGTATGGTCTTGGGACAAGAATATGAAATCGATTCTGTCGAATCCGGTACCGAATTTTAGGGAAATTTATAACTATGTACACAATTTCTTATAGGTCAACTGTCAAGTCAATTTAGGTCACACAAAGTTGTAGCTGGGTAGAATATCCTGTGTCAAGCCTTCTTTAAAGGAAACCCTTGCTTTTTGTATGTAAGAAGTTATTATGTGGAACTGTCACTGGAACAAAATATAGCTCTGCAGTTTTATTTTCTTTGATCTTCAACTTAAGTGGCTGACGACAACATAATAAATATTTAGTTTGTTTCCTTCACGACGCCTTAGCAACACACACTATAAAGCCAGTAACTGATATATCGTCGAAAGTTTTTATTTTACTTTTGTTACTGCCTGAAATAATACAGAGACTAATACACTGTCTAAATAATTTGTCTTATAATAATTAGTTATAGTACAAGTGGAATATGTATAGGCATTATTTATTTATACATGAGTGAGACATTTCACAAATATAATACAAAATGCCGTTATCCCACGCGTACTGTATAAAATTGTATCTATAACTGCAAAAATTTGTATACTCGCGGCAAGAATTCAGAGGTCTTACGTCATGGCTGACGTTGCGCAATTGATTTTATTGTCGGCGTAATTTTTGATATTTGGTCGCGTTAAAAATCATAATTTTTTGCAGTTTAGTGTAATATATAATGCAAACTTTTAGTGTAGTATATAATTTTATTACTCGCAGTTGCAGTTTCTTAAATATTTTGATGAAAATGTAATGAATTATTCATTTGTTCGTATGACGTAAGTCGTCTGAATTCTTGCCGCGCGTTATGACCGAAAGAATGATTCAGTAACAGAAAACTTGCCTCTTGAAATTGAAAAAGCTGCTGCAACTGCAGTAGCTTGACTTTTACCAGATAAATCGAGAACCAAGTACGAACAATTTTATAAAAGATTCACTGATTGGTGTGCATCTAAGAATATAAAATATGAAGCAAAACAAAAGGTATATTAGCATTTTTTGAAGAACTATCCAAGAAGTACAAATCATCTACTCGTTGGGTGTTCTATTCTGTGCTGCTGTCTACAATCTGTTTGCGGCAAAATGTTATCAGTAAATTCTACAATTTAACTGCTTTTCTGAAAAAGTAATCAGTGGGATACAAACCAAAGAAGACAAAAATATTAACGAAAGAGGATGTTTCAAAATTTGTTCAAGAAGCCGATGACACAAAATTCTTGCTAATAAAGATAAGAACAAGAAAATGTTTCTTATTTGAGATTCATAAATGCATAATTTAAGATTGCCTTAATTATTGGACTTGGAGATGCATGCAGAGTTAACTAATTTGTTGTTAGAAAACATGCAAAATGAAGGAAACATTTTTCATATCCTCATACCGGATACGAAAACCAAAGTTTCCCGAGAATTCTTTATCACTACTAGGAGAACCGAAACTGTGAAAATGGTCCAAGTAATACAAAAATATCTCGCCCTGCGTCTTAGTTATGCCGATCATGGAAGACTTTTTGTTGGTTACAGAAGTGGTAAATACATGAAACTTCCCGTTGGTATAAATACTTTTAGTGTAATGCCAAAAAAGATTGCTTTTTTCTCAATGTATCACAGCCTCAATAATATACAGGGCACCGTTTTCGATGATCATCTACTTCACTTCTAGCTACCACAGGAGCAGACCTAACTATGAAACGGCATGGTGATTGGAAGTCCAACACCGTATGTGAAGGCTATATTGAAAATAAGAAAAAAATTGCCACAAAAGTTTTTGGAGGAGAGATTGCCGGCATTGGATCTTCTTCGAGTGCTTATAAAGAAAATTTAAGCATTAATATAAATACAGACCAGCTGCATTCATCTGGCATTAGTCTTACTAATTGCCAAAGTTGTGTTTTTAATATTTATAACAAGTAATTCAATTTAATTTAAGTTAAATTATCTATTAATTGTCAAATTGATAAACCTGGTGGTTCTTAATAAGAATAACCCTTAAGCAGTGATCTCTATTTTTTAATATTTCACTAGTAAGGCAATATGTCACATTACTCCCCTAGTGATGTAATGACCTTCATTATGCAACTGAAACAGTGCCAAATAAATGTTGTAATGAGGCTCTTATAAAGAAGTTGTAGATAAAGTAGCATTATTTCGAAAACTTACCTCAACTATTTTGGCATTACTACATATTCGAACATGATATGTATAAAGTTTACTAGTAATAAGTAGACTGCAGAAGATTATGTTATTTTATAAATGTAATTAGTGGTTCAAGGGGTTATGGTAAACTAGTAATTACCTAGACTATTATTAGCCTATGTGATGTAAAATACATACACTAAATTAGGTTCAATTAAAGCTAACGTTAAAATCCTCTAATTTAACCTACTACATCTCTAATTAAGTGGATATAAGACAGGAACCTATTTTACTCCTTTGAATAATTTAATTCAGATTTACTACTAGGATACCAAAATCCTGAAATGAATGTACGCCCTCGTTATTTCAATATCAAAGCCTGCTTTTCTACATACAACTTCCACTTACATTTTTCAATTTAATGAAATTTTGTGTACGTATTTTCATTCCCTTTTGTCATTGTGTTGTGAATAATTTCTAATTTAAATATATTAGGTATGTAGGTGTGTCCTAGAGGTCCCACCTTTCTCACTCATAAACGTATAAAATATCTGACTGATTATTACTTCTGTTAATATCTATTATATTATATACATAATTATAATAATAATAATAATAATAATAATAATAATAATAATAATAATAATAATAATAATAATAATAATAATAAGAATTTTATTTACCAAAAGATAACATAGTAGGTACATACATACAATAATGTGAGTATTTATATGGTAAAAAGGAACCATAAATTCACCTAATGGTGCTCTTCCTATGGTCCCTTAACTCAACTAACTAAAACTAAAAAAGAACAATTTTGGGCAAAGATAGCTAATATGTGAAGAGAGAAAAAAAAAGAAAGACTGAAATTGATATTATAACTTTATTAAAAAATTCGCGATTAACGATGTAGACACGACGGAGAGGGCAATGAGGAAGAATAGCTGGTACGCTTACAGAATATATAAGGATAAAAAAAGAAAAAAATAATAATAATATACAGGCAGGCGGAAAATCACACATCCTTAGCAAGCGAAATCTGATTTTCTAAAAGCATTTTTTTTACATGAACACTGAAAGTATGTCTGCTCATTTTTTTAATATTGTCATTAAGTGTATTCCATAAATGAATTGCATTGAATGAAAAAGACTTTTGAAAGGCCGCAGTTCTGTGCTGTGGAACCCTAAAAGTATAAAGATGCCGAGTGTAACGCTGGTGCGGAGCTAATACAAAATATTGTTTAATGTAACGAGGTTCACCGGTTTCAAAAACTTTGTATAGTAGATTATATGTGTGAAGTAAGCGGCTATTTTTCATATTTAAAATGGAATGTTCATTTAGATGTGGTGTAATATGATGTCGGAATGGAATATTGTAGGAAAACCGCATACAGGCATTCTGCACTTTTTGAATGAGACGTGAAGATTTTGAGTTGATGTAGTTGTTATATACCACGTCTCCATAAAATAAAGTTGATACCAAACTCGAATGTTTCTCGTCGATTCCAGATTTTTCCAGGCCGATCTCGATCAGCGGCATGTTGTTTGTTTACCAGAATCGCGTAGGGGCGATCGGGGCAATCTTAGGCAATTCGCGGTGCCACAGTCGTCGGTTTGGGAGTGAGTGGGGCAAATTCCGTGACACTGCCCCCTCCTTAGGACCGATCGTCCCGATCGGCTACACCTCTATACGGGGACAGACGCTCCAGATGGACGACCTTCATCTTACTCCTGGGAGTCCTCTGTATCCGGTAGACGACATCATTGATTCTTTTAATGACTGTGTAGGGGCCCTCCCAACGGTTCTGTAGTTTAGGCGATCTTCCTTTCTTCCGCGTGGGGTTGTACAGCCACACCAGGTCACCTTGTTGGAATCCGACTGTATTGGCCCGGACGTCGTATCGAGTCTTCATGCGATCGCTTTCTAGTCGCATTCGAGTTCTGACTTGGTCGTGTACGGCTGCTAGTCTTCGTTCTAGCTCATGGGTATAAGTGTCTGGCTCTGTGGGCTGTTCCGCAGGACGACCAAATACCAAATCTGCGGGAAGGCGAAGCTCTCTTCCAAAGATGATCCTTGCGGGAGTCTTCCCAGTCGTTTCATGGATAGCTGAGCGGTAAGCTAACAGGAAGAGTGGAATGAGCTTGTCCCAGTCTGTCTGGTTTTCGTTCACAAACATCCTCAGATTGGTTTCTAGTGTGGCGTTGAAGCGTTCCACCATACCATCTGACTGGGGATGCAGTGGGGTGGTCCTGGTTTTCCGGATTCCCATAAGCTCGCAGACCTTTCGGAACACACCTGATTCGAAATTTCTGCCCTGATCTGAATGCAGTTCCATGGGCACACCAAATCTGCAGAACAGGTTGTTGACTAGCGCTTCTGCTACGGTTGTGGTCTCTTGATTGGGAAGGGGGTATACTTCCGGCCATTTACTGAAGTAGTCCATGGCTACTAGCAGATATCGATTCCCACTTTGGGTTTTCGGAAATGGGCCAGCGATATCAATGGCAATCCTCTCGAACGGTGCTCCTACGATGTACTGGCGCATTTTGCCTCTGGAACGGGCCTTCGGTCCCTTGCTGGCTGCACATACGTCACATTTTCGGCACCAATCTTCTACATCCGTCCTACAGCTCAACCAGTAGAAACGCTCCCTAATCTTCTGTAGAGTCCTATTGATACCGAAATGTCCACCCCAGTACCTCCATGTACTTCCTGCAGCACTTCCTTGACCCGGGACCTCAGGAGTAGTACTTGTTTCTTGACCTCCGTTCCGTCATTGTTCTCCCATGCTCTTTTTAGGACACCGTCTTCCAACACCAAGGAATTCCATTGAGCCCAATAACTCTTTAATGTTGGGCTTTTACTGCTGACTTCAGCCCATGAGGGTCGGTTGTTGGCTTCCTTCCAGTCTAGTAAGGGCTTGATGTCACAGTCAGCTTGCTGGTCTTCCCGAATCGCCGCTGAACTCCATCTGTCTTCAGGTTGGGCTGCTACCACCTTACAAGGAACTGATGAGATGACCTCTTTCTTTTCAAGACTACTACAGTGTTTGCAGTTGACAGGACAGGGCCTCCTAGAAAGGGCATCTGCATTTCCATGTTTCCTGCCGGCTCGATGTTCAACAACAAAGTGATATTCTTGGAGCCGTTCCAGCCACCTGGCCATCTGTCCTTCAGGGTTTTTAAACTGGAGCAGCCATTTAAGGAAGCGTGATCCGTTCTTAGGAGGAATTCTTGGCCATACAAGTATTTATGAAAGTGTTCTAGACTCTTGACGATGGCAAGCAATTCTTTCCGAGTCACACAGTAGTTCTTTTCGGCTTTTGACAGGACTTTGCTGAAGTAGCCCACTACTCGCTCTTGGCCATCTTGTATTTGGGAAAGAACTCCGCCAATTCCAATGTTACTTGCGTCCGTGTCCACTATAAATGGTTGTCCAGGTATTGGGTATGTCAAAATCGGGGTAGTGCAGAGGGCCTCTTTCAGCGTCTCAAAGGCTTGCTGGCATTTCGTCGTCCATTCGAACGGGATGTTGTCTTCTGTGAGTTTATGAAGAGGCTTGGCAATGTCCGAGAATCCTTGGACGAATCGTCGATAGTATGTGCATAGGCCGAGAAAACTTCGAACTTGATGTTTGTCTTTAGGAACCGGCCAGTTCTTTATGCACTCTGTCTTCTCCGGGTCTGTTTTCACACCGTTTGGAGTAATAATGTGGCCTAAGTATCTAACCTCCTTTTGAAACAGACTGCACTTCTTTGGGTTCCACTTCAGGTTCGCTGCTTTCAACTTCTTGAATACTTCGGACACGTTCTTCAGTTGCTCCTGGAAAGAGCGTCCCAGCACCACCACGTCGTCCAAGTAAATCAAGCAGGTCTCCCAATGCAGGCCATGAAGTACGGTTTCCATCAGTCGTTCAAAAGTGGCAGGGGCATTACATAGACCAAATGGCATTACATTGAACTGCCACAATCCATTTCCGGTAGTGAACGCTGTCTTTTTTTTGTCTTCTGGGCTGACCTCGACTTGCCAATATCCACTCTTTAAATCTAAAGTGGAAATCCTTTGCGCACCAGCCATGGTGTCCAGTGTATCGTCAATTCTTGGTAGTGGGTAACTGTCTTTCTTGGTGACGTCATTTAATTTTCTGTAGTCCACACAAAATCGGGTGGAGCCGTCTTTCTTCTTGACCAGACAACAGGAGAAGCCCAAGGACTCTGAGATGACTCTATGGTGCCTTGATCTTGCATCTCAATTAACATCTTGTTAACTTCTTCTCGTTTGGCTAGTGGAAGTCCTCGTGGTGGCTGCTTTATAGGAGATGATGAACCAGTATCGATTCGATGCTTCACTACATTTGTTCTCCCAAAGTCGCCTGGTTTAAGTGCAAACACATCTTCATTTTCACTTAGCAGCTCTTCCAGTTGTTCCACCTCCATCTCTGTTAATCTTTCCTGGGCCCTATCCACGATGTCCCTTAGACATTCCGGTAGACTGGTCTTGTTTGGTTTCTTCTCCATTTCGTTGTTTTCTTTGAGTGTTCTGACCATGGTAACAGGTTCACAGACTCCTACTTCAGTTCCCTTTGTAATTTTCTGTGGAAAGGTTTTCAGGTTAACTACCCGTACTATTGTCGTTTTCTCTGGTTTAATCAGGGTGCGGCCGGTGACTATAGATTTATTGAACAGATCCGGATTACTGGGTTCCACCACTCCAACACTGCAAGACATTTCCCCATCCATTACAGTGGCAACCAATGTTTTGGTCTGACCAGGTAGTACTACATCTTCTTTAACAACGAGTCTCCGTACAGCGTTATTCTCAGTGGTGGTCGTTAGCACTACTTCCTCACCCATTATCCGTAGCGTACCAGCATTCAAATCTAAGTTCACCCCCTTTGCTCGTAGTAAGTCTAGTCCGAGTATGACATTGTCCGATATATCTGCTACCAGGGCTCTGTGTTTGAATTTGACGTCTCCTAATTCTATGTCAAGCTCGCATTCCCCCTTGACTGGCAGTTGTTGTCCATTGGCTGTTGTAAGGACATAACGCTTGGCAGGGCTCTTAATACGCCAATCACCAATAATATCCGGTCGTACAATAGTTCTTGCCGCTCCAGTGTCGATTACCATAGGAACATACGACCAAACATAATGCCTTCTACTAGCAAGGAGTCAGAGTCCTGAAGACGTGATAACGTAACTTCTTCTTGTGGGGCATGGTACGAGGACGCAGCCGGCCTTTGCCCCGTCAAGCCGGCTGACCCTAGTTTTCCTGTGCAGGTGCCGCTTGGGAGTCGCGCTTTTGCTGATCCGCGACTGGGGCCCTACACTGTCTCTTTAGATGTCCTGTCTGTCCACAGTTCCAGCATTTAAGAAGGCGATCCCTTCGACTATCAGATTGTTCTTTCTTTGGCCCAGTAGATGAACTGAATTTATCAATAATCTCCTTTAATGTCTTTATTAGGTCTCCATTTGCCATACTATCGCTGTTATCACTGATGGCCCGAACTTTAACATGTCTACCGGATGCCATCTTTGCTGCCTCGAATTCCAGTGCATGAGAGAGAGCGTCGTTCAGTGTTTTAGGTCTGGCGAGTCGTAGTGCCTGCTGGGTTTCACAATCTCTTAGGCCGTCGGTAAAAATCTGGATGGAGAGATGGTCTAAGAATTCGGACGGGGCTGTTGGATATGCCAATCGAACCAGTCGGGCAACGTCGGTCTCAAAATGTTGTAAATTCTCTCCACTCTGCTGGTGACGATTTTTCAATTGTGCCTGGTACACTTGCTGCAGGTGCTTATCCCCATATCTCATTTCCATATGCTGTTTTAGAATGTCGTAGTTATTCTGCTGCCCAGCAGGAACTCCTTGTAAGACGTCAAGAGCTTCCCCTCGTAAAGCAACTATCAGAGCAGTAGCTTTCTCATAATCCGACCATTCATTTGCTGATGCTGCTGCTTCAAACTGACGGAGATATACATTCCAGGAAACCTTGCCGTCGAATTCAGGAGGTCTAGTCTTCTGAGTTCGGATAACCAGTCCTTCTGATTTAATTACACCCTCCTTTGCTATCTTGTCTAATTTATGTCGAAGCTCTTCTCTAACCAGGTTTATTTCTTCGTGTATTTCCTGTTTCTGTGCTAACAGTTTCTCTTCCACTTGTATTTCTACTTTATGTGACTGCTCCTCTAGTTTTTCTTCTAGTTGTGTCACTTTATGTGACTGCTCCTCTAGTTTTTCTTCTAGCGTATTCTCCAATTTTCTAACTTTGTCTGCATTTCTTTCGTCTGATCTCTCATTTCCTGTTGTATTGTCTGTATCTGATCTTTCATTTTACACCCTTGTTCTTCTAATTTCTTTTCTAATTTCTCCTGCATCGTTTGAGACTGATCTTCCATTTTATGCCCTTGTTCTTCAAATTTCTTTTCTATTGTTTGTCCCTGTTCTTCTAATTTTTCTTGTGTTGTTCGTCCTTGTTCTTCCAACTTTTCTTGCATCATACGTCCCTGTTCCTGCATCGTTTGCATCATTTCTAATAGCTTTGCTAGTTGCGCATCCATGTTGACTTGACTTCTAGTTACAGGCATTCACTCTATTTGGAAAGTTCTAGAATGTCCACGAATGTGTTTGTAAATGTCACCGTTGACTTCCTTACAATGAAATGAGTGCAGTGATATGCCACACTTGGGTCTTTGTCTCACTTCAGTAAAAAGTTCTAGAATGTTCGAGATTGTCCTTCGCGAATAACACCGTTCACTTCCTTAAGTCAAGACGAGTGCGGTGATATATCACACTTGGGTATTTGTCTCACTCCCGTACAAAGTTCTAGAATGTTCGAGATTGTCCTTCGCGAATACCACCGTTCACTTCCTTGAGTCACGACGAGTGCAGTGATATATCACACTTGGGTCTTTGTCGCACTCCCGTACAAAGTTCTAGAATGTTCGAGAATGTCCTTCGCAAATAGCACCGTTCACTTCCTTAAGTCACGACGAGTGCAGTGATATGTCACACTTGGGTCTTTGTCGCACTCCCGTACAAAGTTCTAGAATGTTCGAGAATGCCTTTCGCAAATACCACCGTTCACTTCCTTGAGTCACGACAAGTGCAGTGATATGTCACACTTAGGTCTTTGTCGCACTCCCGTACAAAGTTCTAGAATGTTCGAGATTGTCCTTCGCGAATACCACCGTTCACTTCCTTGAGTCACGACGAGTGCGGTGATATATCACACTTGGGTCTTTATTCCACCCACGCACAGGGTTCCAGAAAGTTCTTCAAACTTCCAATTAAACCCACTCACTTTGTGGACAGGGTTCCAGAAAGCTCTTTAAAACTTCCAATTAAATCCACTTCCGACACCAAATTGTCACGGATTTCCCAATCCGTCTTTTCTCTTACTTCCAGAAAAAGAATCCGTTAATTAATTACTTCTTTATTAACTACTGAACACTACTAATTACAGGTCAACTAAACACTTATTTAATTAATCGCTATCTAAATCACTTTGATATCTCCAACTAAACACTTTAATTCAGACTGTAATACAAGACTTATACAAGACTAACTAACTCGGCCGTTTATTCTTCTTTTATAGACCCAACGAATATTCCAGATATATTCCAGTATCTCTAGATCCATTTTCTCGTACGACTCGAATGTTTCTCGTCGATTCCAGATTTTTCCAGGCCGATCTCGATCAGCGGCATGTTGTTTGTTTACCAGAATCGCGTAGGGGCGATCGGGGCAATCTTAGGCAATTCGCGGTGCCACAGTCGTCGGTTTGGGAGTGAGTGGGGCAAATTCCGTGACAGTATTAACTAATACACTGCATTAATGTAGTAAGGCATATTTTAACTCATCTATTAGTACAGGTGTTTTCCAGATACATGGAAAATAACAAATGTACTGCCATATCCAAAGAACCCTTCACCAACACGCTACAGTAACTTAAGGCTTATTGCCAACACTGTTCAGAATTTTTGAAATAATAATTTGTAAACAATTTTTACATTTAAACTCAATTTTACGTCAGTTCAGACTGGTTTTCGGAAAAACAACACTTTTTAAATTAATTAATGACTTCTGTAGCTAAATATCAACAATCTACAATTACTACGATTTACAATTTTAGGTCTACTTGATCAAAGTAATGCATTTGATCTAGAACATTTTTGTTTATTAACTGCAATATATTGCAAACACGGAATTCCAGGAAACAACTACTCTGCGGGCTAATGCCCCGACCAGCATTGAATTATACCTGGAAAACCTATAGCAACAGCTAGAGTCACTCGTCAGAAGCCCACCAGACATATACCGGTTTCGAGCTTATTAGCTCTCATCAGTATGCCATAGGTGAGGTATCTGACGAATAATCCTAGCTGCTTTGGTCTGTCTAACGATATTTTGCAAACACGGTAGTTAGTTCTACACCGCGTACTCATGGTCCCTTCTGTCGGGTTAGAAATTAAACCATCAAGGGGCTTAACAAGCAAAGAAAATATAAGCGTAAATAGGAGAAAGAATAGTATAAAAGGCAAAAAACAATTCTGAGAAATAAAATCGAAGGAAGGGAAAACGAACCGAGATCCCAAATGGTGACTCGAGTGATATATTGAAAAATAGTTTTCAATGATGATGACGATACAAAGGAAGAGTAAGATGGAAACAATTGTATAGGGTACGGAGAACATTATCCTATGGCAAAAAATTATGGCTAGTGCAAATGTATCCAATGTGGTAGGACATGAAAGTTGTATCATAAATGTATGCAAAAGTATCAAAAAGTATTTTTTTTCTGTATAAAATGTTATAAAGATGCAAATGAAATTTACCTTGAGTTTTTACATAAGTTGTGAAGTGTTTTTTTTTATTAGCATGACATAGCTTTAAATGGTGGTCTGATTGACCCATAGCGCCTGATATATCTAAATTAAGTGGTCTGGTTTTGGATTCCAATTTGAAGTTTGAATTTTAACATGAAAATATGTTATAAAAAGACCAATATTTGCTTGTACTTGAGATTATTGTGCTATATGTCCGTGGTGTGAGCTTAGGTTACCCTAGCATTTTATTGGTAAATAAATTTATCTAAAAACCCATTATGCATGGCAGTAATCGGTTTGGTTTCAGCAGAGTATCCCAAAAAATACTGCTTATATCGTAACCATAGCTGTCTGCGATGAAGTATTACATATAGTAATGAATTAGCTACAGTATTTTTTTATGCTAACAGTACATGGTATGAAATAGTAGTAGATGCTAACGAAATCTTGTATAAATATTTTGTTTCAGTTAGGATTCACTTTTTCTAATGACAGTGATAGTTGCATTACCAAATTGTTAAAATGTGTATGAAATATAACATTGATATTTGTTCATGATGAAACAGCCGCGTCCTCTACAACGTCGAATATTAAACATAGAACTGAGAAAATAAACATGACTGCTGTGTACGTTCACTTTAAACAAGTGGTGAACATACTGCCGTCCATGTCATTTGTCATAAATATGCAAACAATGTGACTTGACTGTAGTATTATGAAATGAATGCACATTATAAATATTAATAAAATACAGCGCATACAATAGTTTCACTAGGGAATATATTTTTAATTCACAAAGGCTAAAAAATAATGGTGCATATAGCTAAATTCTGCTTATAGGGAATTATTTATAGAGGTGTTTGATTATAAAATTACACTCAGTTTTTCATTTGTATCTGCATGCATAGTACAATTTTTCAAATAATAAACGTAGTATTTAACGGCAGAAGAAATATTGTTATGTTATTTTTCCAGAGAACCTAATTTTTATGATCGGCAGTTCATTTTATATTTTTATTTAATTAGAATAAAAGTTCACATGTTACACATCTTCTTCAATGTGAGTTTAAAGCCTTCGAAGTAAGTGCTTAATGGTTTGTAACAAGATTTGGGTCGGTCAGTGGTCGCGCGGTTTAAGGCGTCAGTACTTGAATCGATGTGACTACATCGGTGTGGGTTCAAACCCCTCAACCAGTAGAACATATATCAGCTATATTCGTGGAGAGGATTGTGGCTAGCGGTGTAGTCGTTTCTTGAAGTATCATTTATAGATTTAATAACTCGTCGCCCAGGGCGAGACGTCTGCGATTAAGTACTTGCTGTAATGTAGGTCACTTCCTGCAAGTCCAGCCGCTTAGGCCGCGCAGGAAGTAGCAGACCACTTATATTTCACTTGCACTCAGTTTATATGTGAATATACAGATGAAGGAACAGCCAGCTCAATTATCGGTCATCTCACCCATGGCATGCTGATGAGGGCTAACAAGCCCAAAACCGGTCTGTGTCTGGTGGTCTGGCTGACAAGGATTCTTGGCTGTTCATACAGATACTGCAGGAATAATTCGACGCCGGTCGGGGCATTAGTTCTTGCAGTATTATTTATAGATTATTCGAAAAAAAATTAATTAATAAAAAACTATATAAAAAATACATAACAATAAAACATTATTTGTTCATAATATTTATAACAAAAAAACAATTATTGACATTTTGCAAATTGATTGCAGATCCGGTAAGTTCGTTTAGTGACTTATAGTACGGTACTGACTTAGCGCGGAAGGGCAATTAATATTATGTCTTGATGAAGGTTGACTTAACTCAGAACAGCAGCTGTTCATGTGGGTTGATGAAGGTTGACTTAATGCAGAAGGGCAGTTGTCCGTGGCCAATATTTTATTCGACATATCCTTTTTTTATTTGTCGAATCATCAATGTAGCTCTCGGCGACAGTCTTCGATTTTCAACCTCCGAGTCGCTTGACATTAGTGATTCCTGCTCCAGAATCGGCCAACATGCTAACCGAGGAATAATTGGAAACTATGTTCTGTAGACTGCTCTGAATGTTTCAACTGTAGGTATGGAGCTATTTCCGAAGACATTTTACAGAATGCACAAAAAAACACCTGTGCGGAGTGTATGGTTTTCGCAAATTTGCTTATTTATAAAATTATATATTTGTTTCATTGAATACTACAAAGATTCTTGAAGTATTATTTTTACTGTCAGGGATTTGGACGACTATCAAATTTCTTTTACCTTCTATGTGGCCAACCATTATCTTGCAAAGCTCATCGCGCCTGCAAGCACCGGCCAACCCAAAAATGATGGCGACTTTTATAATGTGCTTCTTTCATAAATCTGGAAAGGAGATTTTTTAACATTGAGTACTTACTCTGCAAAGTATTTAGCTCCAAAGTTTTTCGTAAATCTGTAAAACAGGCTAGGAACACCTCCTACTTGATATTATTTCTCCCTTTGTTGCAGCACCAGCATCCAAAATGTTTATATTGTTTTTCATATTTTTGTTCAGATTTAGCGGAAAATAAATTTAAACTTCTAGGATGGAGTCTGGTAGCTCCTTACCAGAGCAGCTCATTTTAACAGCGTTTAACTCTTTTTATAATTTAATTGGAAAAAAGAAAAGTGTCGGTGTTTGTAGATTCTTGCTGTCATAGAAACGGAGGAAGAATCTGACATCATGTGTCAAAGTCGACAGGTGCACTTATTGTTGCTTGATTATAATCATTTATCATTATACAAAGTACTTAAAAAAAATTTTTTTTAAGTTGAAATACAAAATATGGGGAATTACGATTAAAATGTAAAAGAGAATACACTTGCAACGGCTTCTCACTTTGGATAAAATAGTCTACAGCTACTAAAATAAATATAAATTTTCCCTACCAATGAGATTTTCTAGTTGGTTTTACTTTGCACACGGAAATGCATGCAGAAAAGTCCGTACGCTCGTAGAAGAAAAAGATTTATCCTGTAAAAAGTAAGAGAACTCACAAAAAAATATTCTAAGTAAAAGTTCGAAGTATGAGGGTCCGTAAAATTGTTGAAATTACCTAGAATTTTTGACATTTGTAGATTGTCTGAATCCGTAGGGCTTTGCAATTGACACTGTCAGATCTACAGACCTGTGCCAGTAATGGTGCTGGTCCACTTAAGAGAAGCTAAGTGAAACATTATACTTCATGAGTATTCTCGTGGTAAATTCATCACGCAGGTACGTCACTGTTCATCTAAATAATCAGAAATTAATATCTTGCTGTTATCACGCGTTAATTTTTTAGTGTTAATGCCGCATCAAATTGTTCTTCATTTTTCTCTGAAACGGTACAGCTCACCTTACCGCAATGAAATAAAGCATCTATTATGTTTAATATTCATTGCAGAGTAAGATAAGACCATTTGAAATTCAAAATTGAGTTAAAACAGATCACATGGTTCTATAACGACTTTAAAACAATTATTATTTTTTAAAATATGACTCTACATCTCAGTAGCCGTGTGTGAAAAAAAATACTACTGCCTGGTAAATTTTTATACATTCACACTGGAACGTTCTGTATTAACCACTAAACAGAGTAGCTACCCCCTGCTAAAGCAGCATTTTGTTTATTTCGAGTAGATTGTGGCTCAGTATATCTTCGATTACAAAGGGATCGGTGAATTATTCATTCCAATTTCCAGGAAAGGGTCGATTTTTTATTATGGTAGTGATATATTACTGTGTTATTTTTCAAATATTGGTTCAACATAATTGAGTTTTATTTGGATTCTGTACCCCACTTAATTAAGTTAACACTTTTTTTCAATATTCAACTCGCAGGTTTGCTTAATGCATGTAATCTGGAGAAATCTTGTGCGTTTGAATTAAATTTATTGGTTCTGTGCTCACTAAACTTTTTGTAGCACATATCTAAACAGGACAACTATGACTAAATACTAATATTGTAAGAAGAGAGAGAGAAAAATAAGAATTAACGAAATCACCCTTCAAAAATTTAATGCTTATCTATAAAGTGAAAAAAAAAATTCAAAACTATAATAACCTCCTATTTATTGACGACTATGAGCATAGGAGCAAGGTTATTTATTTGGCACATTTGACGTTTGGATAGTACGGTGAATTGAAGACTATTTGATAACATCCGTTGTTATCGGACAAGATTTTATAATTAAAGACCCCCGCGGATGCATTCGAAATTGTATATTACCTATCTATTAGTATCACTTTCGTTCGATTTTCTTAGAATAAATGAGCATTTTATTTGACAGTACGCGGAGTGTGTTGTTAGTGGGTAATCCTGACGGGCCTATAGTGAGTTAATATGTAATTACAGACAGTTTGGAACGAAAAACGAATACAAAATACTGCAACTGACCGGATTAACTGTTACCCATCAAGTATTATTATTAATGAAAATGTTCATAATTTTCATCGTTTCTACATTTGGCAACGCTATAAAAAACGACCGCATGGTAGTTGACAGATCTAAGCCATCTCTAATAATGGTTATCTTAGGCGTCGATGTTTTACTGTTTTTTGGGTCTCCCTGACAATGTGGTTAGAATGTTTGTACTTAGTAGTAGTGTTTACAACGCGTTTAATTGAGTCAAGTTGCAGATCAAGTAACTTGCATATTTTGTTCTACTTAATCTGACTCAGCTACATCTTGGAAAACTAAGCAGTCTAGTAAGCGATTGAGAAATAAATTGGTATTGCAGGTAGCAGGAGTCACTTGCCTCAACATTAAATGCAAGTTAATACTTGATTTGACCGGAACTGTTTACATAAGAAGAATATTCTACTTTACTTTACCGCTCTGCACGACTGTTTATTTGACCCGCGTAAACTTTGCTTTAAGCCTGGTCTACACGTAATGTTTTGTCAGTCTTTCATGCTCTAGAAAAACTGACCAATAAGACAAAAATCGTGCGGTTGCACTATTTAAACTTTCGTTCAGCCTTTCGCCCAGTCATTCCAAAATTGTCGGGGAGGAAGAACTGTTAGTGATGATAATTGCACTGTGCCCAAAAATTGAAGAAAAATTTAATATCTGCACATCGTTCGCGATGGTCCTGGGAGTAGTTATTGAAGAGAGGCACATTCACCTATGTGAACCTTCTCCATTAAATTCAGTAGTAACCAGAACATTGGCGTAATTATTTACATACGGACACAGACACTTACTGTAACCTTACTTAAGTACTTGTAATCTCTAAGGCAGGGGAGAGAAGTTTGACAGATAAGACTGGCTCCACTTGTACTGACTTGTCTACCGTCTTGCTTTTGTATTTTTACATTTAAAATTGTTTCATCTTAATGTATAGCATGTGTCAACCACGGAAAAAATAGTCACACATCAAAGCATAATTATTAAATTACTCCTCCTAACTCATCCTAATTATTGGAAGTAGGAATTTTGGGCGAACTGACAATGAATATAATCCAATCCGTGCGATCGTTACAGCGTACTACAGGAATCCCTAAGCCGAACGTTCATCGAATTTTGCAAAAAGATAAATGGCATCCGTACAAAATACGTCTTGTTTATTATTTGAACGAGAATGATCCGGATCGAAGAATAGAATTTTGTGATATCATTTCTAACAGAATTACAGAACATCAAAATATACCTTACAATATCTGCTTCAGTGATGAGTGTCGTTTTTTCTCAATGGTACAGAGAATATGCATAATATTCATTATTGGTGAAAACCCTGATTGTGTTAGTGAATCACACACTTAGTATCCATAAAAGCTGATCGTCGGGGCAGGAATATCACTTACTTGGTCCATTTTTTTTTAGATGGCACTTTGACTGGAGCCAGCTATTTACGTTTGTTGGAAGATCATATTGATCACATGACCACAGATATTCTGGAGAATAATGATCAGCTGGATGAAAATATTGTGACGTTCCAACAAGATGGAGCTCAACCCATTTTGAGTAACAAGATCGGGCTTATTTCGATCAGAATTTTCCAAGACAATGGATACGTAGGTCTGAGGCTATAGAACGACCAGTTCGAGTTCGGTCTCCTGATTTGTGTCCAAACTTTTTTCTCTGGGGACATCTCAAATCAGTGGATTTTGCAAGTCAACCAGAAAATCTTGAAGATTTAGGACAACGTATTGTAAACGAATGTCGGAATTTAACTCCAAAGGTTATTGCAAATGTAAGGAGATGTTTCATAGATAGACTCCATATATTTAGAAACAATTTTAAATGTAAATATACAAAATTACAAAAATTTATATTTCAATATTTCTTTCTTAAAACGAATAATGATTTTATAATTTTTTACTGATTCAGGGTCACAAGAGTTTTCAAATGATGTATCACACTCCCAATAGTGGCATTTGAAATTTCAAAGTTGATGCCTCGATCTACGAAAGGGTGGCAACTACAAAATAAGTAATGATTTAAGTCGATGTCCCCCCTCAAATTAAAAATCGACGTCTTTTTGGAATTTTTTGAAAACTTCATATTAAATAATAATAATAATAATAATAATAATAATAATAATAATTTATTTTCCATTATTGACATTTTACAAAAATGAATAGGAAATGAGGAAATGAAACATTCAGGTATAAACTTTTATGTGGACACCCTGTAAATATATATATTTTTCAACGTAAATACTAGCTAGTATGAATTTAATGTTTTTAATCGCGTATTCATATTATACTCATTTTTTCATATCGTCCCTTAAAATTAATGACATTACTATGGAATCACCCTATATATTAATTACCTAATTAAACCAACTCACATCGGCCTCTAATTCTGCTGAAACAGGTTAAACAAACGAAAAACTGATAATTTCGAAGCATTCCTGTTTTGACCACACATGTCAAGGATGAGAACGCGATTCATCCAGTTGCATTTCAGAGACACATCCTAGTTAAGCGGCCTCACAGTGGCGCAATTATAGAGACTTACTCGAGTTCGAAATTGTGCTGTCTAAAATTTTGTATTTCCATAATAAAGAAATTGTCTAGTCAAAGAAACAGAACATTTTGATACTTGACCTGTTGTGTCAAACGTGGAAATTTCAAAAAATGTTCTAAATGTTTACGTTTAGGACCGCTCGGTTGGAACTGAAATTAAGAAAAAAAAAAACTTATATACGAAATACCCTATATGTATTTATAATTCTAAAAGGCATTTCACAATAATAGTAGCACGTAATTTCATTCTACTCAAATAAATCTTCATTGTTTTTTTATCCAAGTTTTAGTTCTTGTGATATATTATTTGCAACATTCCGCTGAAAATGTTAGTGATGTATTTTCCAATTCTTTCTAGAAATTGATATATTTTAATGAAAGCTGTTGTGACATGTGCAAGGTTCTGTATATACATATAGTGCCGTTTTCGTAATTACCTTGTCGCACTTGTTTACATGATATATGTTCCAAAATGACAACAGAATATTTTCCCAGTTGTACCAATAAACACGTCCGGGATAATGACACAAGCAAAAAGAGGAAAGGAATGAAGTAATCAGTTAATTAAAATGGACTATCAGAAAACTGTTCAGAAATAAATTTATGCACAGCGTGCAAAAATCGACTGTATGGTAAACTAAAGTTGTCGACTTGTTTAACTGTTTTAACATTTTGAACTGATAATACTCAATTCCAGTGAGTGGAAATCAAAATTGAAAAGTAACATACAAAAATATAAATAGCTTACTCTTACACAGTATTCAATTGATGTGTTAAGATCGCCGTATTTCTAGCAGTAAAGTGATAAAATTTGTGGTGTTTTTAGGTACAGAAATTTCGAAAAATAAAATGCTTACAATAAAAGTAATATCAAAAATAAAATTCTTCTTTTGTTTATCCACTTTTACTATTTAAATTCTCGTCAAATAAAATAATAACTTTTAAAAAGCTGTTGTAAGACACACATTATTTCGCTATTCTAACCTCCCATTTTTACAATTATTTTCACTTACTTAAATAAAAGTGAACAATCTTATGTGCATCTTATCTATGTATAACATGTTATTGTTATAATAATATTTACATCTACAGTTAAATTTAAAAAATACGTATTTTGAAAGATTATTGCACCCCAATTTTATTGTTGGTTAGACCGTCTGTCTGTAGTTATATATTCGTTTTACTTCGGTACCTTTGAGTATTCACAGATGCCATGACATAACATTCCTGTTATTTGTTAAGCTCTATATTATTCAGCTCAACTACAGTTGAATGGTTGTATGGTATGGGTATGATAATTTTTTAAACTTTGTCCTTAAATTAATATATTATACATATTAGTGTAATGTTACCATTCAATTCTGATAATAATTTTATAGGATCTCTGACGCCTATAGGAACTTTTAAAATGTATACGTATTAAATAACACAGCATAATACTTCATGATTAAATAAAAAAATTCAGATATTGGCAACTATAATTCATATATATGGATTCCTGTAAATGCATCTATTATAAATATATCACATTTCAGGATTTACAGGATATTGAGTATCTAACATACTCAATAAAGAGCCGATGATCGGTCGTTGATTTTCAGTTGGTGGAGCAGGGAAAGTGGGTTCATAGAGAGAAAACCAAGTGATGGGGGATGGAGAGAGGTCCAACTGTGTGCATATTTAAACCTATACTACCCTAATCTATTAAGTTTGTTCCAAGCACAGCAAGAATCGATTCCGTACCGTCCAAAATTATTCAGTTATATGTATTTTAGGCGAATGCGACGAAAGACGGAGCTGGTCAAACATTTCTGACCGTTCTAAACCAGTTTCCAACAGCTCTTGGAACAGACATATTACCACCTTAATAATAATCTCTTCGTTTTCAATAAAATTACTTTTTCTTTTTGCAATCAAAATAAAATTATTTAAAAATAACTGAAATTATACTATAAGAACTGGAAGAGTAAGAAAATATTTGAAGTGGTCGTATTTAAAAAAATATATTTTCGTAAAATTTGAAATTAATTATTACAAAATTTAATAAGCCATATTTTATCAATTTAACTCTTTATACTATAACAAATTTTATATAGTAAACACTAATAATTTGACACTAACTCAACGCTATAATACAGGGTGGCGCATCCAAAACAAAACAGAGGCATTTTCTGGCAGCTCAGTTCTCTTTTTGAAAAACGCTCAGACTCGTCGATTTTGTTTTCGAGGGGGAGACAAAATTAGCATAAAATCACATTTACACGTGCAGCCCCCTAGACGGGGATGACACCACAAGTTAAAACTGCATTACAATAATAACTACTCTCATTTATTCATTTATAAACTACTTTGCTGCCAAATTTAATGCATTACTTGATTTTCACTAATGATAATGTATTAAAGTCTACTTTAAGCTTTTAATCAATAAATCTCCAAAGCTACTGAACTGAAGTACATGGTATTTTACATCATTATAAAGGGAATTGAATGACCTTTAAAGCGATGTATCATTCGACCCCCCTTCCCATTTAAGATTTTGAGGGGTGGTGCCATCCCTGCCTAGGGGGCTGCACGTGTAAATGTGATTTTATGTCAGTTTTGTGTCCCTCTCGAAAATAAAATCGACGGGTCTGAGCGTTTTTCAAAAAGAGAACTGAGCTGCCAGGAAATGCCTCTGTTTCGTTTTGGATGCGCCACCCTGTATATTTATAAATATATAGTGTAGTTCCTCATTACTATGTTTTGTTTGTTGACATGACAAGATTAGCTTTATTGATTTGAAAAGTCAAATGTATTTAAAATGAATTTTTTAAAGAAATTTATATTACATAATTTTCAGTCAGATAAATTATTTAAAAAAATTATCCCTATTTCACGAGCAAGCATTAGTTTCTGGGTTCAGAAGCTGTTCTTTACCGTGACGTCAAAGTTTGAAACTTTTTTTACAAACTAATTTTATCAGAAACAAAATTCAGATCTGTCAAGAAGTTTAAGGTTATCAATTTTATTTTATACCGTCCTCATATATTCCTCTCCTGAGATGGGGCAATTTAACTTTTTGTAAGAAAAATACAAGAACAAGAAACAGTATATCACAACTTAAGTTTGTGGAAGGGCTATAAAATCAATAATGTATGAAGGCAAGAAGTAAAGAGACGGAATTAAAATCCTGAGGGTTACCGCAAGGTTAAAATTAAGGCAATAAGGCTTGTGCGAGGAACACGTACTGATCGATATTACATTCGAAGAGGTATCATTGGGAGGATATATCTCAGATGTGACCTAAACATGGGCATAAAATAACAATCACTGTGAACATTTCTTTCAATAAATATTTATATATCTCATATAACCACTAAAAGTCGATGTTATGGACAATTTATGTCAATACTCTCGAATAAAATCAAGGTATTTTATATTTACGTCTAATATGTTTATACTCGATATTTTAAATGAATCATATAACATTTATTATAATATTGTTGCTCAAATGTTTTATTGAAAGTCTTTAATAAGAAACAATTTTATAACTAGTAATGTTCTGTAATAAATAGTAGACTTGTGATTTATTTATTTAGGTCATTACATAGTTGAAACTAAGGGTAGTTGGGAAAGCTTTTAAATTGATATACTGAAATTAGATTAGTTCACATTAAGACATACAATGTGAGTTTAATTATTAGTATGACAATTTGAATATAACTTGTTTGTATACAGGGCGTTGCATGACGTAATGGACTAACTGTTGAAACATGTTCCTTAGGCCGTTCTTAGTAAAATAAATTAATGCACAATCGTTTGCAATAATAATTAGACTTTTAAAAATTAATTTTCTGATTTCTTTAGAACTGCTGATGTAGGTATTTATAATAAAATATACTTTCAACTTTTAACGTTTATTAATTCTTAGTTGTTTCATTCCCCAATAGAAATTTAATGAAATTTCTACTCAGAACCTCCAGAAGTTTAAAAACTCTTTTGAGCGAGTGTCATTATTATTGCAAAAGCATTTACATGCGTTCAACTTTCTATGGTTATCCTGCTGTGGATCTTTATAGTTTAAAAATAAGTACATATTTTAAGCCTTTGCAATGTTTCATTATTATACATAGCAGACCAAAAAACAAAATAATAAAATAAAAATATAATGATTATTGTATAAATTGTTCATAATGTCCTCCTTCAAGAATAATACACTTTACACTTCGATCAATGATGTATTGAGTTTTTAAAATCTCAAGGTTATTTTTCACTTGCTGACGTTTATCAATAATAATTGTCAACTTAAATATATCTCTAGTATCGACTGGTGCCTCGTACAGTAAGCTTTAAATATTATTCAACAGATAATGTTCTAATGGAGTGAGATCTGGTGATCTCGATGACCAAGAATGTAGTCCTCCACGTCTTATCCACATATTACCTCTACATTAAGATGTCTTCTCGCTAGCTGACTGAAATAAGCAAGAGCTATCTCATGTCGAAATTTAATTTGTTGTCTTGAAGGTAAAGGAATATCTTTTGACATAGCTGGCAATTCAAATTCATTACGTATAAAGTTAGAGTAAATAATCTTATTAAGCGGTCCTTACGAAAGAAGAGCCCAATTAGTTGGTCACCAATCACAACACACCAGGTGTCTAAAGAAAAGTGCCCTTGAAAATAATATTCTTTTTTAATGAGGATTCGTCAAATCAAGAGTAAGAGTTTTGTGTATTGTCCAATCCACTTTCAGTAAACAGGTCCTCGGTAATTACTAATTGAATTTTTTTTAACCATTTGGTAAAAATCTTACCTTAGGTAAAGGCAAGTCTTGCAGAAGGATACAATATATTTCAATTGAATGTTCGCCCTACTCCCCAATGAAGAACATTCTTACATGTCTAAATTTAGCTGGTACTTAATTCTGTTCAATTATTTGCAAAATGTATTCTTGCTCAATCATATGTTGTTCAAAACATTTATAGCTAGTTGGAAATAGTGGAAATGAAGAACCATGTGTCTGAAACACAGAATTAAATGTTTACTATTTGGAACTCTTCTATTTGCAAATTGTCTCTAATATTCTCCCTCTGTCCTTCAGAAATATCTGTTAGAAAATCCATGGGCCACGATGGGCCATCATGCTGGCCTACTGTAAAGGACCATCGTGTAGAGAAAGCAATGCCTAGAATGACGTATGATGGCCGAAGCTGGTCTAGGTGTCGGTTTTTCGAGCACACAAAAGGAAAAATTTACACCAAGCGTGATAGTATTGACTGATGGACCAGCGTATGGGCAGTAGCAATGGTCAGTGACGGTCGACGCATTCAATGACCTGTTATAGTGAGTCAGCATGATAGCCCATGGTTAAAAGAGACCTTTAAAGGTACTTAAATCGGTACTGTGGACAATTGAATGCGTGTACGGAATGTCCCAATTTGGTTGTAATTGCAGAGTATCTCGAAAACATATAAAAGGATATCTCTATATCTTGTAGTTTCCGATATTATATCCTGCAATTACAACGAAAATAAAACACTCTGTACATTAAAACGTTTTTACTTAGAAACACCTCAGAATGATGTTCCTTCAGTTTGTTCAGTAAGTCATGCAACACTCTATATAAAGTAGGGTTGGGAATAACACTGGAGACTTATAAGTTACTGATGACAATTTCTAAGTTACTTTATTAATTATTGCTATAATCACTATTAACTATATGGTGCGCAATACTGGATTAACAAGTCCTCTATTCAAAGCGTTTCGTTTACATTCAAAATGTATTTCTTTTTGCAAACAATATACATAAACTAATTAAGTAAGGATGCAGTCCCCTCCCTTCCAGTTTTCCGTATCTATGTCTTAGAGTTTTGGAAGTAAAGAATTTACTAAACGAATTTTAAAACGCGACATTGCCTTTAAAGGAAGTTTCTAGAAGAATTTTTTATGTAAATCAGAAGAAATCGAACCGAATCAACCAAGCTTCTAAATAACCATTGTTATTATATCAGTATCACTAAATGATGTCTTCATCTTGTTAGATTACCACAAGACGATGTAGTTGCTAGGACTAAATTTGCGCAGTGCTGATTACATTCTTTGGAAGCAATTCATTGTAGACGCCGACTACTTTGTTTCAGGAGCTGCACAATAGCTTACGTGAATAACTGCCAGGTGTTGATCAGGAATTGGCCTTCCTGTTACAGCTAAAGAAGTCAAATTTTTATATTTTTGGCGTTGGCATAGAGGGAGAATTTTTAGTACCAATACCAGACTGTGACAAATAGGTTCGATGTTATTGATGAGCTGAATGGTAACGAGTCAGCAAAGAAGCACTTGTTTTTGTTGTTTCCATTAAAAAATGCGACATCCACATAATATCCAATTATTGAACTTTGTCTTTGTAACGCTAATGTGCTATAGACGATTGATTACCGTCATGAATTAAAATGTTACAGTGATTTATAAAGAAATTGTAATTATTTTAAGAACGTCTCCACTTGTTTCGCCTCTCATAATTAAAAATGTATTCCACTAATTTGTTTTATGTTTATGATTACACTACTTTTATACATTTTTCTTGGTGAATAGTTTCATTTAGACTTGTTCAGCTGTGATAAGTTTATAGTAACAAATAAAAGTTCAAATTCTAGGTTTCTTAGTGACAGTGGTTGACAGGTTTTGTAAGTATAGAATGTAGTTTTGTTAATCTGCGTCAAACCTCTTCAGGGTTATTTAGAGAAATGTGACATTTTTTTAAATATTCCACCCTATGTTTCAAAAACACACTACTTAAACACCTTAACTGTTGGTCTAAAATAATTCAAATTACAATATTCTAAAATTATGGCATGGATTAAAAATTGTCTTCTACGAAATCGTTAAATAATTAACCACTTGAATAGTATAGTTTCGTAATATTTTTACCCTATGATATATATTCAGTCTAGCACTTTTTTTATTTTCAAGTTATTATTTAATATAAACTTATTAAGTAGAATAGTAGAATTATATTTCGGAAAAAGTTATTAAAATATATATTTTACTAACAAAAATTTAAAAACGCAGTAAAAGTTTAATTATATCATATGCTTCAAATAAAGTTTGCATTACATTCCAACTATTTATTTTTGTTTCATATTTATTTGGTATGCAATATACAGAAATATATATAGGAACCTACGAATTTTTAATATAAAATATTACATTCCACTATTTATTTAAATGTTGTACACAACGTTTTTATTTGAATCATTATTGTTATTTTGTTTCCCTATTGTTGACAATATTTGTATGAGACCCAAACGAAAAATTAAAATCTAGTATTGGTGAACTGCGATCTATTAGTTTATTGTTACTACACTAAGTTTACAGAAAGCAGTTACATACATTAATTTTAAATTTTAACGTATTTGAGTACATTCTTGAAACTTTTAAATAACAATAACAAATAATTTTCCACTTCCATAAAGCTTAATAAGCTAATTCAATTAAATTTTCTTACCTAAAGTCATATATTTAGATACCAAATATCTAAAAGTATGTTCTTGCATATCAAGTACGAGATGGTTTTTTCATGACACCATCACCACATGTCTCAGTGAACTGGCGATAAATTTCAATGGAGAAAACGAATGATTATTCGCTGTTCTTGCAATAAAAACGTCACCATTTTAAGTGCCAACAACACTACTCACTCTTGCCGCCACCGCTATAGGGTCTGTGTGCCGTACAGTGCTGCCATCTCTATCATGCATTCACAACGAGTTCACACGTTTTTTAAACCAAACCGCAAGTGTTTATCTGCTCCCAGTTCCGAAATAAAAAAATTGGAGACCTTAAAACTTGAACGCACCTCATATCTAAGATATGCTAAAGAAATGACTCCATTAAATTCGTTTTTTTACTTTAAAATCAGTGATTAAGTATGGCAAATAAATACTATTCATGTAGATAATTATTGATTCCAACCTTAAATGTGGAGTATTTTCTTTACATATTGCCAAAAATGTGTGCCACACTGCCTCATTTGCTACGAATCTTCCGGCAACGTTACGTTAAAACTATGCACCCCCCACTTACCTGGTTGGTCTTAATATATATTATGCATATAAGGTTCCCCAGGGTTCTGTCCGAGACCTTTATTATTTAATAATTTTATTAATGATGTTACGTTAATTTTAGGTGGAACGTACCTTCTGTATGCAAAATTATACTTAAAAAATAAACAGCGTTGATAACTGTATTTTGATTTAAAACAGTTTGAACCCGCTGAAGTTGTGGTGTCAGGAAAATAAACTCCTGTTAAACATTGATAAATATGCAGTTATGTCTTACTGCTGTAAAAAGATATTGTAATTGTAACATTTGTGCAGCATTTCTAATACTTGTTGAAGAGACCGAAATGTATAAAAGACTGTTTTGATATCACTTAAATAAAATCATTTCTGATGCTAAAAAATACTTCGTAATTCATTCGTTAGATCCGATCTGGAATATTGCTCAGTTATATAGCCTCCAGACAAATACCTATATAAAAACACTTGAAAGGGTACAGTCTACAGTCTAGGCTACTGAAGTTCTAGGGCGGTTAAGGAAGATGATCATATTTTCCAATTGGGTATTCTCAAGGATTGCTGAAAATTTGATAGTTCTCTTTTCGTCGTAATATGCATTCAATATTTTTTATTATGTATAGAAGAAAAAGTTTAAAATATTCTATTTAAAAAGAGCCAACAGTAATATACTTTCTCATACTTTTCTGCCCTTTATAAAATATGCAGAAATTGTTATCTGCTACGCACTTTTACTGTTATGATATATTTACTTGAAATGTTGAAAATGTTAAGAGCTTTGTTTGTTATTGTCCTGTGTATTTTAGTTTGTATTTTTTATGTGCCGTATACCACTTTATATATGTATGTTTTTGTTATTATTGATGTAATATGTTTTTTGTAATTTTAATTGTATGATCAATGCCGGAAATGGTTGGAACAATTGAAATAGTGGGATGCCTATTCAATTATAAAGAGGATTGTTTCATTAAAATTTTTTTGTCTAAACCTCCCCTAAAAAGTTACAGCTTCCTTTGCGTGATATCTTCACCAACATAGCTACCACAATACAACCAATAATGAAATAGTTTGAAGGACCAACATTTATATAAAATATTATTGACTTATCTATAATATCTCCCACGGTAGCCCACACTGTAATTGGTATAAAAAAATATGCATGACTTTATGAAATAGAAGTTGTAGGAAAATTAATTTGAATCGACGCAATACCTTTTACAATAAAGCAAAAAAGCGCAAAAGCCAATAAAAAATATGTAGGTGGGATATTGTGGGTGTAATTCAATGCTCGTCGAGGCATTAGCCTGCAGAGCAGTTGTTTCACACGCTATCATTACTACGTAATGAAAAATTTATGATTAAAAAAATGTTCACATCCATGACGCTCGCAGAAAATTTCGCAGCGGCGTCAAATGCAAATACAAATTATAAAAAATTGTAAAATATGTGGACTAAGTTCCAAAATATTTATATCACTAGAACGTACTCGTATTGGAAAATATGGAAAGTATAATGTATAGAGTGATTTAAAAATATGCAGCCAAACTTAAAATAATTAAATCTGTGTTAAAAATACAATAAGTTATCTAATAACAACTATTTAGATTGTTTAAAATATTATTTAAAATCATTAAGACTACAATTGTAGGTCAGTGGTCGCGTGGTTTAAAGAGTCAGTACTTGAATCGAGGTGACTGGATCGGAGTGGGTTCGCGCCCAGCTGCCGGTATACCGTATATAAGCTATATTCGTGGAGAGGATTGGCACCCTCTCTGCGGGTATGGTAGGGTGGAATAATGTTAGCTTGGGTCAATGTGAGAGATTGATACCGGTCGATATTTGACTACCCCCCTAATTGATGAGGTTTTCCAGGTTACCCTCATTCCTGCACTGAATAGTGGTTAGGGCCTACCAACGTAAGTCGTTCCTGGGCGCAAATGCGGCCTGCTTAATAATAATATTCCGCCCCCTCTCCCGCACAAGTCTCCGACTTCTGGGCTAATCCCTGTGATTATAATGAGGGGTAGAGATATTATTATTATTATTATTATTATTATTTTTTTTTTTTTTTTTTTAAACTAGAATCCAGTCACACCTCTGAGGCTCCGACACATCCCAGAGAAGAGCTGGTGTTTACCAATTGCCACTCTCCACTCCGTGGAGTGAGTGACTACTGGGTCCGAGAATCGTGCGCCCTAAGCAGACGTAATGAACCTAGGATGATAGCCTTCTGCATTCTGCCGGCCAGGATTTCTGCTGATTGACGGCAGGCCGGAATGCTCTTAAGTTCAGACCACCTAAGGCTCCTATTATTAGTACCACAAGTTTAACAGAATAGCCCGGGTACTGCCTGCGAAGCTCGAAGAGCAAATCTCTATATTTCGTCCGCTTCTCCTCCTCTTTCAAGATAATGTTGTTCTCAGCTGGAGCTGAAAACTCGATCACAAACATCATCCTGAGATTGTAGTCGAGGAGGACTACATCAGGCTTATTAGCATGGATTTGCCTGGCGGTGGGAAACGAATAATTCCAGTAAATTAGGCACTTCTCGTTTCCCACTACGGACTCAATATCCCCCGAAGAGTAAGGCAGCACTGGTGTCTCGTCTATTCCGTACGAGTGCCGTAGATGGTAATACAGCACCCGTAGTGCTGAGTCGTGTCTATGGATATAGGCCGAGACTGCATATGCGCGACACGCTGACAACAAATGCATCAGCGTCTCCGGCGCCCCATGGCAGGCCCTGCAGTTGGTATCAGGGACCTCCATAGCCATGACACGACTCCGATAGACGAGGGTGTTAAATACACCGTCTTGGCAAGCCATAATAAAGCCTTCGGTCTCAGAGTTCAGCCCTGCAGACCTCAGAAAAGCAAAGGTCAGCTTTTCGGATAAGCCGAGATCCTCTAGATGACGATAGAAGATACCATGCATCGGCTTATCCTCGTGCTGCTGCAGAAAATTGCGGGTTTCTGCAGCTTTAATACAGGCTTTTCGCTGAACGGGCCCCAACTCGATGACAGAGTCTGGGGTTACCCGCTCGGCATTAAACTCGAGACCAAGGCTATCGGCTGCCCTACATGCTGCCTTAAATAGAAAGGCTCCTACCCCTGCTTGTTCATGATGTCGAACCAAACAGAGGAGGTGATCCGAGCTTCTGATCACTTTACAGGCTTCTTCCAGAACCACTCTGCCATGAAGACACTCCAAACTCAGGAGACCACGGCCTCCACGATGTCTTGGGAGGTATATCCGTGGTACGGACGCTTTTGGATGCAAACTACGATGTATATGCATCATTTTTCGTGTTCCTACGTCGAGTTGGCGCAGCTCGTCTAGAGTCCACTTAATTACTCCGAAGGAGTAGTGGAGAATCGGAATGGCAAGCATATTTGTGGCTTTCACCTTGTGCTTCCCCGACAGCTCTGAAGACCAGATCTGCCGGAGGCGGTGCTTATACCTGCCACGGAGAGCGTCTTTGACCTTACCTACCTCATGGGTGCCTCTCTGTTCGACACCCTGGTAGGTATACGTCTCTCCGGCATCGAGATGGTGCAGGATGCTTCCGTCTACGAGCTGCGCATCCTCTCCGTATTCCCCACAGCGTCCTCTCCTGAGGTGAACAAGTGCTCTTGTGCAATTATTATTATTATTATTATTATTATTATTATTATTATTATTATTATTATTATTATTATTATTATTATTATTATTATTATTATTATTATTATTATTAATATTATTATTATTATTATTATTATTATTATTATTATTAATTAATCAATTAATTAAAATTATCTATGTTCTAATAGTTCCTATTATAGGTTCTGCACATTAAATACTTAGGATCATTTTGCAGCATGTTTACTCGCGTTACTTTTAGGTCGAATGTTTTTCTTTGTCGCAAATTTTCCTCCCGTGTAACCGAGCCGTTAAGTATGGATGCAAAATCGAGAATGTTATGCATAATTTTATAGAGAATAATTTGTGAAAAATATGGCATGAGGCGTAGGCATGATTTAGATGAAGTAATTTTAAGATATTTTTAACGTATCCTACTGCGACTTTAAGAAGAGCATCTGCTCTGCTCTCTTTAGAACAAACAATACTTATGTATGGCAGTTCCTTAAGGAAAATGTATTTTACCCATACTATTTACAAACATTCATGGTATTCTGCAAGAAGATCATGCCACCCCATTGTTTTTGTCGCACAACTCTTGATTCTCTTGATAATTACATATTCGTTTCAAATATTATATTTACCGATGAGGCTTGTTTTACACGGGATGCCGTTATCAATTTGCACGGTCTTCATACGTGGTGTGTTGAAAATCCTCATGCCACTTTTGAAACACTATTCTTTCAACCAATTGGAAGGTGTTGAATATCTAAACTTTTTGGAAAATGATCTTCCAAACCTGCTAGATGATATTCCTCTTAAACTACAAGAAAACATGATTTGTTTATAAGATGCATATCCTCCACATTATGTTCGGCAAGTGCGGGATTTTTTAAATCGATCATTTCCAGGAAAATGGATTGGTCGTGGAAATGACACGCCCATACCATAGCCATCTCATTCGCCAGATTTAAATGCGGATTATTTTAAATTATACGGCGACGTAAAAATAATAGTATGTGTTACGCCTGTGACTACCATTGAAGAGTTGAAGTAACTTATTTGTGAAGCTTTCGATGGCATACTAATTCAACAGAAGTTTTTCAGCGTGTACGATTCAACTTGCTAAGTGCCTAATTTTCAAAATAAAAATATATTTTATTTATTCTTTCACTTTCTTATGTTAATTAGTAACTTTGTAAGTACGTCCATAGGTCCATTTCAGTCTGCAGATTATTTCCGTTACAGAAAGTGACAATCATTACAATGAAACTGTCACCATGGCAGACACCTACCACGAGTATGTGAAAATGTTAAAAAAATGTTATTGTTCGAAAGTGGTTCGAACCATACATTATTTAAAAAATAATTATTTCAGACTAAACTACGTAGAAATCGAAAAAAAAATAGAGAATTTTTTTCTTTAAAAAAGTCTAATTCATTAAAAATTATTAGACAAAAAGTTACGTTGGAAATAAATTTTAGGGGTTGCGTTTTCCACCCCTTACAACCATGGGGTAAACCAAATAAATTACTAGCTAAGTGTCTTTTTGGTAGTAGAAAATGTCAGGTTAATTTCAATATTGTAACTGGTTTAGTGCTTGTGAACAAAATTGTTAAATCAATTTTATGTTCCCCCTTTAAGCGGCTGTATCTTAACAAGGGATGCTCCACTGAAGTTTCTTTATATGAAAGATCCTATCTTTTTTTCGATGAGGAATCACCCCCTGAAATGTTTTACACTTATTTAGTTACACCCTGTATATTTGAAAGATGAAAAATCATTAACATATTAGTGTCGTACCAAAAAAACTTATTTGAACATTTTTCAATTACTTCATTCCGAATTCATGGTCCGATTCATTAAAAGTTAGATATTTATTCTCAAATTTTGAAGAATAGTAAGCTCAATGCTTCAAAACCTGGCAGCCTTGTTTAATGAACAAATTTTCGCAAACAACCTTATACCACCGTGTTCGCAATAAAATTATCTCTATTTTAATATATATTTCAATGAGAAAGCAGATGACTATAAATTGCTCATATCAACCCACCTGTACCGGTAATAAAGAATAGAAAAATGTCGGCATGTTTGCATGTTCCTTATGCTTTGTAGGTACTTTCGATTGGTATTAAATTCGTTTGGTAAGCAAGTGAGTGAAATATTAAACATAATAATTACAGTATTTTTAATTAAGAATAGCCATGAACATATTTTTGTTTGCATATTATGTTTGATAAAAAATATTTGGCATCTGGTCAAGGACGATTTTAGTTCGGATCTTAGACTATAAGTACTTATAATTATAGAGCACCTATACATTCTAAAGAGAATAACTAGTAATTCAATTAACAAATATTCCAAAAGGCAACGAATTGTAAATATGAAAGGAAAAAATAATTTCAGAATAAATACGTATAAGTTTTCATTTCGACGAGATACTTTTATGGATTGCAAAGAGATGTAAAACTAATAAGAAAAGACGTCGAATACCCATAAAAATCATATGATGCGACAAGCTAAATTGGTCCAAATGGAAATGGAATAAATCAAAGGAACGAGAGCTGGTAGGTATACCAGTATGCTTGCTGAATATATTGGTCTAGACAAGTGCTACGATTGATTATTAGTTACAAAGCTATCTATGTATAGGAAACCTCATAAAATTCCTCACACTCCGCTGTACAATTGTGTCAATTACAAAAAAATTATCTATATGCGTAGAAGTGAAGGGCTCAACAGGTACTTTATGAATTGAACTTATGAGTAAAGGTCACGTTTTTAAACGCAATTTTTGACAAATTCATAGCCGTTTTTAGACTCAGTGTAACGAAAAATTTAAGCAAGTTAGAAAAAATAGATAAAATATATCTTTACTGTGCCAATTATATCCGTAGAGGTGTGAAGAATTTACAGACTGCCAAGTGCCAAGAATAAGAAAAAAATATTTTTTTAATCTGTTATGTTTTATCATTACATTTTCTATTACTCTATACGCTTACTGAACAGTAAAGTATGGTCTACACGTATTATTTTGTCGTCAGCCTTGTATGATCTGCAAAATCTGATCAATATGACTGACACAAATCGTGTGGTTAATCTATTAAAATTTTCGATCAGTCTTTCGCTGTCTTCCCCAAATTGTCGTGGAAGAAGAACTGTTATTGATGTGATGTGACACTGTGTCCAATAATTTAAGAAAAAATTCAAATCTGCACGTCGTTCGCGATGGTCAAGGGAGTAGTTAGTGAAGAGAAAAATATTCTCCCATATGAACTTTTTCCGATAATTATAGCAGGAATCAGAAGGTTACCGTAATTATTTGCGTATGGACACGTACTTTAACCTTACTTACGTACTTGCAACCCCCACCGTAGTTAAAAGTGTACAGGGGAACGAAATTTGACAAATAAAACTGACTCATGTCCACATATTCTGACTTGTCAACTGTCTTGCTTGTACAGAAAGCTTCAGCTCATCAGTCTTTTGCGGGTTTGTCAAACATCATTCAGTTACGGCATTATTACACCCTGCAGAGTTCCTTAAAAACCATTAATGCTTGAATTGATATAAACTATTAAGTATTTTTAACGAAATACAATTTACCGCCGTCCAACCTAATAAGGAGAAAAAAGTTGTGTTGTTGTATATGTATTTCACACTTCCTCATGTGATAGAGGTACTTCCTTAGCCAACAATGTCCAAATTGAATACCTGTCACCAGGCGAAGATTTGTCTTCGACATAGCCAGGTACTTTTTGGCTGTATCCTTGCAGGGGTATTCTAAAAACTCCTTAGCAAATTGACAGCTATTTGTTTCATCCCACCGTTTCCTAAACTCTTTGTGGGTGTCCTCTGTGATAATTTCAACAAATGCTGACAACGGAAGCATACTGGAGGGACCAGGTCAAAAAATATTGCACTCCTAGCCAGCTTGTCAGCCACTTTATTGCTATTGCACCGATCGTGTCCCTTTACCCAGCATACAGATACGCTGTTGTTGGTTGAGGCCACTACCAGTGCCTGATGGCGTTCCAATGCTGATCTAGTTGTTATATTATGATTGCATAAGATTGCAATGCAGTAGTGATTGTCTATTATCTGTGTAGATTCTAATGGTTTTGCCCGTCTACGAGCAATTTTTTTGGCGGCTATGGTTATACCTGCTAATTCCGTTTGTACCATGGTAGCAAGCCTATCATTTGCCCACTGATATCGAATATGTAAAGATCTGGAATAAATCTTACATCCTCCACCTTCCTTCATTTTTGATCAGTCTGTGAAGATGTTGATTACATCTCCGCTGGAGGTCTCCCCATTCCTGATAAGTACCGTGTAGGGTCTGTCAAACACAAACTTGGAAGAAATACTATCAATGTCTGTCTGCAAAAGGGACATCGTCCACCTATGGATTGAACTCCTAACTTCACATCCGAAATACTATTTTTTAGGCGAAGCATAGTTGTCGCAGCCAGTTCTTTTAGATAAATATCCAAAGGTGGCAGATATAGTATCACCGCCATTGCTATGGTGGGTATTGTACGCACAGCTTCAGTTATGCTTAGGCAGGCAATCCTTTGACCTGGCTGAGATTTTGTTTAGGTGTCGTCTGTTTGACATTAAGCCACCAGACAACAGCTTCATAGGCTAACATTAGTCTCACAGCGGCAGTCTATATCCACATGGTCAGCTTTGGTGTCATTCCTTAAGTCTTACCAACGGTTCTGCGGCATTGCTCATAGGAAATGTATGCTATTTTTAGTCTTCTCTCCAAATGACGATTCCATGTTAGCTTCAAATGAAGTGTGACTTCAAGGTATTTCACATCCGATTCGAGGCTTAATGTAGTGTTTAGGAGAGTTGGTGCCTTTATTGGCGGAAGAGCAATGATGTCTAACGTCCAAAAGTTAAAAGGAATTATTGATTCAGTTTCAGCGAATCTAAACTTGTTATAATGTGTCTTTACGCTAATAGAATCCTAGTTGGATTTTATTTATTCTATCAAATGTTTTTTGCAAGTATTCTACTTATGAGAAAAATATAAAAATGATGTACTTTTTACTTTGAAAGTATTGAGAAATATTTGTAACAGTGGACAAAATTTATTATTTTATCAAATTTTAATGTAACTATTCGGGTATCAAATATTATTCTCAAGTTTTATAAATCCTTATAGATTTTAATTATTTTTGTGCAGAAATGTCACTAACCTTTCCAATTTTGATGAAAAAATGTTTATTATTTTAAATCAACAATAATAATATTTTGGTGACAACTCGAAAAGCCTTGTACAGTAATTAAAAAAAATTGGTCAGATTCTGTTATAAATCTATTCCACAGTCTATTCTCAATTTTTTGTTTTCTTTTCTATCGAAATATCGAATTTTTTATTTATTTATATACAGGGTCCGACAGTTAAAACCTCCCAGGCTTGTTTTTACAAAATAGCCGCCTTTGAAAATGAATTTCGTTAGGCGGATTATACTATCAAATAAACCATGACAAGAGTTGTTAATTTGTCATTTTTAATTCTAATCAAAAAATTGTGAACAAACCTATTGCAGTAATGGAAAAACCATATCTGCTGTAATCATTAAGACTTAAAGACTAAAGACTTAAAAAAAAATATTTTATAATATACTACCGACATTTACCGAAAAAGCGCTAATTACTATATTTATCCAGTTCAAAGATTAATTTTTCAAGTGGCTTCTTTGTAAACAAGTAATTAAGACACCAGTTAAATACCTACTGTGAAAAATATATACGTTTACAAATATGTCATTGTATTATCCGATGCTGCTTAATTGTCTAAATAAATCTGTATACTTTGAGTCTGGGAATATTACGTTACGTTTCCTTCTCTTATTGCTTTCAGTTAAATCGACCGGAAATCTTTCCACTTAAATTCATCTAATCTTTTGGATTGTCTGTTTGCTTGGTCTTATACGGCATCGATTTGAGTTATCCATTATTATTTATTCAGGCAGCGCCCATAAAAATTCAAAAAGGAAGCAAACTTTGTCGCACTTGTAGAGGTACCTGTTAAATCTAAATTTGAACTAACCTTTTTTTAAGAATAATTTGAGGCATACCAACATAAATGTTGATCCGTTTTTTATTACTCTCATTGGCATCTTGGAAACCGTAAAATATGCAGGGTGGCACATATTAAAAAGTTGTTTCTTTTGATAGCCCTAATGATAAACCAAATATGTCTGCTGCCGTTGCTGAAATATTGTGAAAAAACTAAAAATGACGATTTTAGAAAATGTCATCTTGCGTCATTATTTCTCAACAGAAAGAACTGAAATTTGATGCAGAGGAGTAAGAATATACGAGAAATCGAATTTCGTTTAAAGAAAATTTATACGTCCAGTAGTTTCGGTTATTCAACATTCAATTGTTTTGTTTTTTTTTCTTCTTCTTATAGGCGCTATATTGGATTTGCAGTAACATGCAGAATAAAATTACGAATAATTACGTCATTATGTAACACAGTACTATTTTATAAATCTAGCACATTAACAGTTTACTTTAATTGTCCTCCCCCCCCGTGCCAAATTAGGCGGTTCTTTTCGACGGCGATAGCCTACCATCACCCACTTACATGCGCACTCCGCGGTATCATACTTAAGCCTTGTCCTGCATGCAAAATTCACGGATTTTTCGCAACTTTTGTTTTAATTATTTATGGTGGGAAACGGTAGAACAGTATAAATATTATTATTAATTTTACTATTATGTGGTGTTTGTTTTGAGCTTCTGACAATTTACCATGACCGTTTCAAATTCAAATATTATATAGAAAATTCGTTAAAAGTTGGGATTTTCCTACCACTCAATAAATCGCGCAAATATTCGTGCATTTCGCATACATAAGGACAAACGGCTTTAGAATGCATTGCACTATACATTATAATATTTGTTTTTTTTATATAAATAAATGTTTTCGTTGAGCTTACCTTTTATATTACTAATTTTACCTGGGAGCCAGTTTTCAGAACATTATTCAACACATTCGAAATATACCCTTCCCTAACTTTTAATTTATTTATTCATTTTTAAACATGAATTCAGTTATCTTAGTAGTAGATTCACAGGAGATATTTAATAATATATTTTTTTTAAGAATGGCTCAGTTAACTTATTTTTTTTTTAATTTGGTTTTTATTTAAATAAATATAAAATCCTTTCTCTCATCGGTCTCTCTATTATTTTCTTGTAGTTTGGTTTATTCGCTACAATTTTTTTTAGCTGTACTTTTATCTTCCATACTTTCTAGATGCCCCAGGCACTGCACTCTTCTGGCTTTTACAACTTCATTTATTTTTGGTGTCTCGTACATTGGATATGTTTCTTCATTATTTCTCCTTACATAGCATTACTCTTTTACTCTAGAATTCTTCTTAAGATCTTCCTTTCCCACTTTAAAAGATTTTCTCTTGACTTCTTATTGAGGATCCAGGTTTCACTGCCATACCGCGCTGTCGGTCTCAAAATTGTTTTTTTATTCTAAATTTTACTCCTCTGTATAATTTTTTTAATTTCACTAAGTGGTTGCCAAACTTCTGTTTGATTTTATTATTCTCCTATTAATTCTCCTCATCACAGTTAGCTGTTGTCAGCGTTCCCAAATACATATATTTTTGAACTTCATCAAACTCCATTTCTCCATTTTTCCTGCGTCTTAATTTGAAATTGGTAACTTTTTTGTGTTCTGCTTTTCTCTTGATTTATCTGCACTCCCACTTTACGTGCTGCCTCCACAAGTTTTCTCGTTCCTTCTTCTAATTCCCTATTATCTCTAGTAATAATGGCCACGTGATCTGCATAACTTACTATTTGGTGACTTTTAAACAATATGTGTCTTTCTCTGTTCGACTGCCTATCTCTTATGACCTTTCTTAATACTAAATTAAGAAGAAGCGTTGAGAGTGGATCTCCTTGTCTCAGTCCTGTGTCAATAGTAAAACCTTCCGAACATTTACCTTTTATTCGCACTTTGCTTTTAGTATTTTCTAAGACCATGTTCAATAGTCTAATCAGTTTGGTTGATATTCCAAATGATTCAATATTTTGCTTAGTTTATTCTTTTTGACCAAATCATGTGCTTTCCTGAAGTCCACGAATAAGACCATTGTTTTCATCCCATATCCCCTTCATCATGAAGAAATGAAATGGTCCGTTGTTAAACTCCCCCTTCTAAAACGTGCTTGAACCTTTAATTTCTATTTAAAAAATTATTATACAAGGACTTCTAGATAATCTAGATATCACTTATATCTAAGTATGTTCTACTAATTGTGGAATAATTGTCAATTTGCTTTAAAAATTGAAACATAACTTTTACTTTTCGAAGAATGGAAAATATATCACTCTACTGCAAGTAATATAAAACCTCCCTTTTTATTTATACACATATGATGAGATCAGTAGGCGTTGTAGTTAATAATGCACAAGGCAAGATGAATAGCTTTCCTCTAGGTTGAATGTGGAACAAAATTAAAGGGAAATTATCTTTGTAAATGATACTGCAGGAAACAACTACTCCGCGGACTAATGTCCCGAGCGGCATTGAATTACTCCTGCAGTATCTGTGTGAACAGCCAAGAACCCTTGTCGGACGCACCACCAGACATAGACCGGTTTCGGGCTTGTTAGCTCTCATCAGTATGCCATAGGTGACGTGACCGACAATTGAACTGGCTGTTCTTTCATATGTATGTTTACATATAAACTGAGTGCAGGTGAGATATAAGTGGTCTGCTTACTTCCTGCTCGGCCTAAACGGCTCGACTTACACCAAGCGACCTACATTGCAGCAGGTACTTAACGCAGACCTCTCGCCCTCTCACCGGAAATTATCTTATTTGGAAATATCATGTTAAATAATATACTTTTTCTTCTTTGTGACAATTAGAAAACATTGAAATAAAAACAACATTTGCAAGTTTTGATTATAAGTATGTGAAACTAATTGTTAAAATGTGGGGTTAGAACAGTAAAATAATGTGTATCTTATAAACAATCTTTTAAAAATTATTATTTTATTTGAGAATAATTTAAATAGTAAAACAGGATAAACAAAGCATCAAAAATTTCATTTTTTATACTACTTTTGTTCTACGTATTATCTATTATCTACGTTTATTTTTTGAGGTTTCTGTACCTAAAACCACCAAAAGTTTGATCATTTTACGGCGAGAAATCCGGCGACCTAAAATAAAAATAATAAACACATTTAATATTCATAATTAAATAAAATTGAAAGGAAAATGACTTATTAAATTTTCAAATAATTAATTCCAAGATAATTATTACATAACAAATTTATAAAAAGGAAAAGGAAATAAATGTCTCTTGAAATAATTATAGAATTGAATTGATAAGAATATTTTTAAAATATGAGATAACTTTTCAGGATTTATAAACTGAAAGGCATTTATTGTAAACAAATTGTATGTGAAATTACAAGTCGAAAAAATGGTCAAAAGTAAGCAAAAACAAAGTCACCAAAGGATTATCTGTATCTTTTCGGTAAAAGAAGGTGGAAGTTTTATTTTGAACTTAAAATATTCCATTAAGCTGTATCCGATTCGTCGTCAAATACCCTGTATATTCCTACATTTGGTTACTTTTCACAAATAGATCGATATAGTCAAATGTTATGCATTAACATTTTCTTCTGAAGTACAAGTTTCGTTGTATGTATTCTTGAAAGTGTAAATATTTCCGGATCATTTGAATATCAAATGGTGAATCACAAAAGTATTCGAAAATTCTCGAATAGTGACGACGGTGCCGTTCTCGAGAAGTAGTTTCAGGGGATGAATCATGAATATGTTTAAGCGTAATTTTGTCCAAAAACGCCGCGCAAAAGTTTACTTGGTTTCTTGTTAAAAAGTTTTCTCCGCCCGAATTAAAATATCCAAGTTAAAACAAAGTTACAGGGAAATTTTACAAATTCCCGATTCGTATAATCTTATGTCCCACTGTGTGGTACGTGACCGACCATTTAATTTGGGTGATATTCGATTTTATATAATTCTTTGTCGAAACTTTTGGTAAAACTTTTGTCATTCTAACATCCCTTAACGAGATCCAAAGCTATTATAATAAATATTAAGAACTTTTATCTTTTATAATCCAGACAGTGCTTGCATCCTGAAAGTTTTTAATTGTATTAAATGAACAGAAATGTTTTTCTAATTAACTAATGATAAGCTTAAAACATCCTTTCAGACCGCGCGTTAACTTTATAATGAATTTTGCATTTTTTAAATGGATTGAGTATTTAATTATACTTTTTAAATGTGGAGTTGACTTCAAAGTTTGAGTTAACGATAATTATACTTTACATTTCCAGAATATACACTCAGAAAACAAAAAAGAAATTGTTATCAAGCGAACTAGCTAGAGAAGCCATTAGGTACTAACTTTTCTTTTTCTTAAAAAGTTCAAACTTGTAAAGCGGTAATTGTACTGAGATACATGATGTTTTACAATTGTGTTTTAATATTTAAAGAAGCAATTCTAAGTACAAAAATTATAAGAAAGTTTACACGAACATGATTCCTGAAATAGTTGAAAAATTTTAGAGCTACGTCATTGATTAAGGTTCATTAGTAAAAAAAAAAACAGATAAGACATTAGAACATAATGTTTATAAAAAGCCCACTGGCACTGGTAGGTATTTGAATATCGAGTCACATCACTATCGGATCCAGAATGAAAGTATCGGCAACACCTTAGTGCATTGAACACGAACCATTTAGAAGAAGAATTACATTATCTATGATTCGCTCACAAAAAAATTAATATACCATCAGGATAAATATTGAATAAACCATTGGGAGGACCTCTAAGATCAACGGAAAGGAGGGACATCTGGCAACAACCTACCAACCCTATGTAGGATATAATGAGGACCTAAAACCAACCAGCCAACTGTAAGAGGAATATACTTCAAGCCCCTGATGTACTTAACATCCCGTGTAAATGTGACAATGTATACATTAGATAAACCACCTGAGAAGGAGAGAGGAATGCAAACGGGGGTGGAACCGACCCTCTGAAGGCGATAGTTGCTGGTACACGGATTGCTCCAAGACTCCGGAAGATGTGGGGGCTGGAGTATATAGTTGCAACCGAATGACTAGGCTGTCAGTAAGTTTGGGTAACTATGCAACTATATTTCAAGCAAAAAGTCATGCCATTAAGTTGTGTTTATGGAAGCTGGAAAAACCTAGACGTACACACAAGTCCATGCAAATATTTTCCGATAGCCAAGAAGCTTTAAAGCACTTGAATCCTAATGGTGTAATTCAATAAAGGTATGGAATTGTCAGAAGGCTCTGAAGCGATTGGGTACAAGCAACACAGTAACTCTGGTTTGGAATTCTGGTCATGCAGCCAGGGGAACGAGGCGTAGGACTCGTTAGCAAGGCAAGACGTTAGCCTCCTCCAGCTTTATTGATCAAGAATCAACTCTTGGTATAGCTTTGGTTACCGCCAAAGCACTGTCCAGCAAGGTAACGGACCAGACACTCCAAATTTGATAAGATGCATCTTGTCTAAGGTTATTAACTTCATACAGAGGCTAAACCTAAACCCCTAAATATAAAGAAAAAATATTTCTGCAGTATTAATAATTTAACTTTGATGTGTTATTATTAACTGTTTACAATTAGTAAATGAACTGGCAAACGCCAACACAGTTAGACTGTGCTTGGACATGAGGGAATTGAAGGAAATGAAAGAACAGATGAACTTGCAATCTGAAACATCTTTGTTAGGATCAGAGCTAGTCTTTGACATTCCTTACAGTACAGGGAGGGCGGTTTGGAAAAGAACAATCTGAATTCTGAGTTTCAAAACTAAGATATGCTCAAGCGAAGGAAGCTTTAGATTTTAAAGAGGAAATGAAATGATGCGTATGAGTATGATCAGGTTCAGGGAGATCGCAGGATTTTTAACAAGATTTTTGATTGAAGAAAACATTTCTACGACATGAATTTAATAGAGAACCCAACATGCCGAAAGTTGCATGTACCGGAAAAATACGAAAGCCTAGCGTGCCCGAAATCTTTTCTTGGAAAATCTTTCTTAGATGCGAATTAATTGAGGGAAATGCTAACAGACTTTTGAACTTTGTGCAAAGGATGATTCTGTTAAATGAATAATTAACCAGTGAGAAATATAATAGGCCGATTTTGTCCGCGGTGCTTCTAGAAACTGATCCACAAATAAATGAAACAAAATTGTTCACTGTAGAAAATATTTTGTAAAATTTTATTTTAATATAAATTATTTTCAGTGTTAATAAATTGTAATGATTTTGCTTTATGTAAATAAAGCATGATGACTAGTTCATAGGTACATGTTTAATGTAATTTCATTAACGAAACTTTTATTGATCTATAGAACCAATTTAACGTTTACTTATATAAAATGAACTTCTGGTCTGTTTGTATTTCCTCTCCTAATCATAAATTCAAGAGAAGTATCCATATTTCATTTGCATAATTGCTCTTATAGCTAGTTTTGTATAATTTAAACGGTTTTGTTTCCACGACGTGACAGTTTGTTAATATGGTAGTTATAAAAGAAGTTTTACGTTTAACGTTAGCCTAGAAATTTAACACCAGAACTACATAATCCTGAACATTTTTCTTGTTTAATTCTGTTTCCAGTAGTTTACTAAATACAATGCAATGAGAAAACAGTTTTAACAACGTTAATGTTTTTCAATATTTTACCTGACAAATTACATAAAAGGAACAATATGGGATATTTTTGTTCAATTCGCTTTGCTAGTTTTCCAATCTTCGTATGTACCAAATTTAGTAATTATACAGGGTGTCCCTTAACTTTTACGGGGTGTTGGTAACAATTAACACACAAATTCTAAGAAGTTTTGCAGCTAAAAGATTGGCATATATTTGAAAGGTATAGATAAAGAACCAAAATAGTCACAAATTATAAATTAAAGAACCATTAAAAATTTTATAACGGAACAAGTATAGTAGAATTATATATAAATGATCTATTGCTTTTATTGTCCTGTGTTCATACACAGGAACAACAATAGATCATTTTGCATTTATGCATAGCTACATACCAAATGCCTGTTTAGTTATATTATTATTTCAATCTTGAATTAAGATACTCGTCTAAATGATTTATTTGTGTATATTCAAGCGCCTTGTAGTTTTGCACTAAATGAAATTAGGTACTTAAATAAATAAATTTCGATGATCACAAGATTCTTAATTCGATATTATACAATGCGGGCTATTTTGGTAATGTGTTGGTATCTTGGAAACTATAAGAGATAGGAATATGGTTAAATGGGCTTTATACAGTTAGACAGACAATAATGGCGCTTGCAGACCGGTCCTAGATCTTCAGGTTTTTCAGTTATTTTCAAAAACAGTAAATGTGGAGTTTTCGAAATCGTTTGTAACTTTTTTATTTACAGGAATTTTTAAAATCTAGAAACACAACAACTTTTTTCGAGGAATAACACTGTAGGTATAATTTAGAGTTTCATTGCGATTTTTCGATTGCGAGAAACCATCATCAACTTTCTATTTTCTTATGAGCGCCGGAACCGAAACGTCCCAATGCAAAATCTAAATATACAGTGAGAAAAACTTGCTGTAGATTAAAATATTACTAAAAATGTACGCGTAGTTTATAAGACATCCATCTACAACTTCGAGAAAAGTCACTTATTTTATAAACCGTAATATTGTAAGAGGTCAATTAAAAGTTTTTTTCTTCAAAACCGTCTACATAAGGAAGTTCTAACAAGAATACATTATTTTTAGAAAATAAAATTATACATTAGAAAATGAAGCCCGAATAGTAAAACACCAAACCTTAAAAAAATTAGAACATAAAATATAATAGAAATGTAGCATAACATCTATGAAGTATTCAAAAAATAATTAGACCAGCGCATTTGGTGTCCTTAAAAACCCCGAAATATCCCATTAAATAAAAATTTGTCGCAGCGTTTAAAAATTTTCGTAAAATTCTATTTTAAAAATGTTATTTTGTCACTCTGTATCTCCCTAACCTAACCTAAACTTATAAAATTAAAACTTAAAATGTAATAGAAATGTAGTATAACCTCTATGAAATATTCAAAGAATAATTAGACCAGCGTATTTGGCGTCCTTAAAAACTCCGAAATATCATATTTCATAAAAATATTTCGCACCGTTTAATAATTTTTGTAAAAATTCTATTTTAAAAATTTTATTTTGTCACTGTAAAATAATTATTTCTTGACGTACTATCACCACCTGTATTTATGGGAGGTCTTTCTGAAGCACTATGTATAAATATGAGCCATCAACAACCACCAAAGCACAAATACTGATAATTCAGCTAATTTACAAAATAGCAAAATAAATAGAATAGACAAGCTTCTGTATCTTAATAAGGTGTTACTGATCCAGAACTTGTCCAAATTTGAACGGCGGTTTTCAAAAATTAAACTTAAACTTCGTATTTTCAGTTTATAGAATTTGAATTGTTATGAACTCTAGCATTAAAATTTGGCCTGGAATTTTACTTAAACTAATGTGTAGAGATAAAAATATCTTAATTACCTTAATTTAGCAAAGCATTTCTCTAAGTCGAGGTTTACGTGTTTGTGGTGCTTACCTACTTCCGCGGGTAGTTGCCGCATTATTGGCATAGTTAATTTCGGACTATTTGCACCTAAAGCTCACACAAAGTAGGTAAAATGGCGTACATCTCATTTTATTTTCTCATTTACAATTTACTTAACATATCACTTTCATTATAGTTGTTTTAATTTTGAGATTCTGTATATTGAATTTTGTAGATTCTAAGACTTTACTGCTGCAATTAATGTTAGTAATCAAATTATGTTTGTCTTTATATTATCTAAAGCGCTTTTACGTCAAATAGTGACTATACACGACTTTCAAAATATTAGAGAATGATTCATTCGCTGTAGTTAGACGAGTATAGAAGGTGTGGGTTGTAAGGGACAAGAGTCCATAAGCGTACTATTTGAGAACACAAAGAACATAAAATTACCAAAAATAAGTTGGCGTTGGGTGAACCTAGCAGTTTAATATTTTACTTTAAAACGTTTATAAACTCACCCGTACCATCATCTCCACAATTATAAAATTGCGACGGCGATGGTCCACCATCACCCACTTACGCCTATCTGATGCGCACTATGCGGATATCACAGTACTTTAACATTTATAATACACTGTACTATACATTACTGGTTACCTAGCACTGTCACTAAAGCGGTTAGAACGCATTATCCATTACAACTGCAGCAAATTCTTCATTATTCATATCATCATGATAAGCTCTTGTTCGTCGTGATTCAAAAACAATAAATAAACTCTGCAGTACTTTCATCATTAAATGCCCTCCTTTTACATTAATTCATCCAAAAATCCTCAAAAAATGCTTGCTGTTTGCTCCGGATATTGCAATCATGCCATCGTGCCACACTTTTGTCCTGTATGGCGTTTATCTATGTTTCGTCCGTGTAATATATTCTTTAATTCTGATTTCGACCTTCTAATTAGTACTTGCCTTATTTAGTTGCGATTTCGTATTATAAAACGGAAATACATGTCACGCATTATTCACAAAAGCACCTTTTCATATACTCTGGCCAAGGTTTTATCCTGTGAGATAGCAGCAATATTTTTAATATCTGAAGTTCATTTTTAAAACACCATTCATGAATAATTGTTCTCAAAGCCCATATTTTGTGTCGTCATCAACGTTTATCTTCTTCCTTCCATGAGTTTTGCAGTTGTATGTATCTCTTTACCACTCTTTATTGCACGATATGCGTACACTACTCATATTTTAGTTTCGCTACCTAATCCCTTCATACATGTTATTTATTATCTGATACTCGTCACTTAGCGTTTCAACGCCATTCGACGAATACCTACAATTTGCCCCGACCAACATTAAATTACATCTAACGAGGCATTTTAACGACAAACAACAAGTAAGCATTATTTAAATATCCTACTCTACTATCTAATATCTACTCTACACAGCAGTCTAAATTTTATTTTTTATAAAGTTGAAGCATTATGTTTTTTATATTTACATGAAAGTGATCATGATAAAATTGGTTAACATGTTTCTGAAATAAGACTGAAAAAAATGTTTTTCAACTTCAATACCTTCTATAAATTTTATTTGAACTACCTGCCTTAATTTTTATTGCAAAATATATTTGTGACGTTTTGTAACTCAGCACCCTGTAGGAATATATTTTTAAAGTTTTTCATTTAACATTATAGGTATCTACTTTTAACCCCAGACATACTCTGTGTGGATTTGGACAATATATGTATCTAAAATTTCTTGTATTTCAGTGAGATTCATATGCAAATGCGATAGAATTTTGTGCGGTTGATTGACATGTAGAGTAAAAAACTTGTTACGCAGGCTGCCGTCCTGAATGTAAATTAGTAATTTGCATTATTTTTAAAACAGAACGCTTTTCGGGTGATTGCGTACACTTCATCCTTACAGTGAGTAGATGAATCACTTTTTTCCAAAGCTAACAGAACTCTAAAAAATCGGGTTTGCTAATTTGCTCTTTTCAACCTCTGCCTCTCCTGCTTTGGAACGTGGCTTTAATGCAAAACAAGAGGTGAAATATCTAATACTACTCTGATAACTTATTTTTAAATTAAAATACATATTTTTTAATTTCTCTTATGTTTTGAAGTATTAATCTTATTTTGTGATAATGAAATTACTCATTTTATGATATTATTTACAATTACATTTATTCATTCTGTAGCATTTCGATATTTATATTGAATTACATTTTACATAAAAAGACAAATAAAATTTTATGTATCATGTATTCATTCATACCCTCATACTTGTAATATTGAATTTAATTTTCAAAAGTATTGACACTCAACTGAAAACTTTAACAATATGCCGTTTTCTACGAATATTTCGAATATGACTGTTAACAAATGTCCAGATATTTATGTCGCTTATATTGAAGAGCTAACAGTCTAATAAAGAATATTGCAGAAACGGTAAGAGATAGAGAAGGATATATGAAATATGTTTAACGATACATGGGGAATCAAGAGAGTGAAATATAAATAGAGCTTCTATTTGAAATAAAAAAAGTTGATGGACACTTCCGGTGTAACCGGAATTGCGTCTCTAAAACATGTTTTATTAAATGGCAAATTTGTTACTAATATTATACTGAATTCTGTGAATGAGTCTAACAATTTGCGACTTTAAGTTATTAGTTATTTCAGAGGAATTGGCGCAACAACAAAAGCCACCAACAGTGTGATCGAATTATTCAATGATTATAAAAATACGTCACAATCCACTAATAATCTAGACATTTGAAAATATTGCCAACTAATTACATTTTTGAAGCAAAACGAGAAACGTCCCATTATCAAGAAATCTGCAATTTTTTAAATAAATTTTTAGATTTTTTAAATAATGCTCCTGATGAAATTTATTGAACGGCCAAGGTTGTGGTTGTATTTGGGATTGCAGGAGCTTGTCAAATTTGTGAAATCAGCCAGATAATATTAGATGATATTGAACAGTCAGGAACGTTATTAATTGTGAAACTTAAGCAAATGAAGAAAGATGAAATCAGAAGATTTATAGTTACTAAAAAATATATTATATTTTGCAGAATACATAATATAGTCCTTAGTTAAGCAGCAGCAAAGGATTAACGCCTGTTTTATTCATATCGCAATGGAAAATGTATCAGTCAGGTTGTTGGAAGTAATTTCATAAAAAGTGGCATTTTGTTACCTGCTAAGAGAGATGAAATCATCTTTCCCGTCACAGATAAAATAATATTATTTAAAAAATATGAGAAGTAAAGTATGAGCCACGAATGTGACCCTGGTAGCCTGGTAACTGATAACGTGGGCCTGGTAACTGGTAACGTGGGACTTGGACCCCTTGCGGGGTCTAACGGAGTGTTTGTTACACCACTATTTGTAAAATAGGTACTTATTGATCATAATGTAACTTGGAACATTAACCAGCTTTAAGTGAAAACAATTTCAAGTCCGATGATGTAATTGGCCAGCGAATGAACACATTATGCACTCGATTCAATTGTTGGAATAGCGAATTCATATTATCTTCGGTTATATAAACATATATCTAAGCGTCGCTGTCAGATAACTCAAAGCAAAACTTCATTTGTGACCACAAATTTTGACGTTTATAGGCCGTCCAAATCTAGAGGACGACGCCTTTAGATCTAAAAAATTATTTTGCATTATTATTTATTACATTTATTACTTTTATTTACAACTGCGTTATAAGAGCCTCATTACACCATTTATTTGGCACTGATTCATATTACCCCAATAGTGAAATATTTAAAAAAGGTATCACTTCTTAATGGTCATTTTTATTAAGAACCAACAGGTTTATCAATTTGACAATTAATAGATAATTTAACTTAAAATTAAATTGAATTACTTGTTATAAATTTAACAACACTACTTTGGCAATTCGTTAGATTAATACCAGATGAATGCAGCTGCAACGTTATTTGTATTAACAATGCTTAAATTTTCTTTGTAAGCACTTGAAGTAGCTTCAATGACGGCAAACTCTCCTCCAAGAACTTTTGTGGCGATTTTTTTATTGTTTTCAAGAGATTTATCAATATAACCGTCACACACGGTGTTAGGCTTCCAACCACCATGCCGTTTTATAGTTAGAAGGTCTGATTATATTAAGTTTCATGCATTAACCACCTCTGTATCCAATAAAAAAATGATCAAAAATATTTATATAATTTTTTACGTTTTGTAACAGCAAATTATTTAACTCGTCTACTCTACCTCCAAGTCCAATAATTAAGGCAACCTTAAATTATGCATTTATGAATTTCAAATAGCAAAAATTTTCTTGTTCTTATACCTTTGTTAGCAAAAATTTTGTCATCGGCATCTTGAAACATTTTTAAGCATCCTCCTTCATTAATATTTTTGACTTTTTTTGTTTGTGTCCCACTGATTGCTTTTTCAGAAAAGCAATTAAATTGTATTGTTGATAAATTTGGTACTTCCTGGATAATTCTTCAAAAAATGCTAATAATATCTTTTCTTGTGCTTTATATTATATATTCTTAGACGCAAACCAATCAGTGAATAGTTTATACTGCAGTTGTAGCAGCTTTTTCAATTTCAAGAGGCAAGTTTCCTGTTTTTGAATCACTCATTATTTCAATCAACACCACTATATTCACAAGAAAATCTAAAAACCGAGAACTCAATTTTGTTTGACATGTTTGACAGGTTACCATAACAATGCCTTTGCTTCTTGATTTTGAATCAAAACTTACAAACTGGATCTGATTTGGGATTTTTCTCAATTTAAGGTAGTTGTATATATAATTTTGTGCAGTTATAGATAAAATTTTATATAGTACTCGTAGGATAACGGCAGTTTTTTATTACATTCATTAAAATGTCTGACTCATGTATAATAATGCCTATATCCCACTTGTACTATAAATAAATATTACTACCCTAGTAAAACAAATTAGTAAAAAATTACTAGTTTTAGGCGGCTACAAACGTCAAAGTTATGGGAAATATAAAGAATTAGAGCGACCTTTTATGTATATGTACCTAATGATATTATCATTGGTTCTATAAGCTGTTCTATTATATGGTGTTTCATGAAGTTCTCCCCGCACTGGAACATGGTCTTTAAATTATTTCTACTTAAAAAGTTTATGTGAACATGTGTCCAATTCCCTTTATTTATTGTGTTATACGAGCTCCTCACTTTTCCCGAACAACTGCTCACCTAAATGAGCATTACTCTGGGCGCTGTATCGGTCGAGGTGGGCCACACATTTGGCTAGCCAGGTCTTCAGACTTCAATCCGCTGGGTTACAACATGTGTGGATAAAATATTAATTGCAATTATTTTATTTTCAAATACGTATAGCTCAATAATTATTAAAGTGCATCTTTATTGTCAAATTCGTATAGTTCAGTAAATAATGTAATAGGACACATGTTTATCTGATTTTTTTTACTAGAATTAACCGAAAGGATATGCTTCATTAGTGTCGGGAGAACTTGAAACATCCTATATAAAAAAGCAAAAATATTACCAGTTGCATATTGATATATTAGAAGGAAATACAAACATAAAAATGACGCTGAACTACCAAAATGTTGTCAGTTCATATATTCACTTGTAAATTATTATAATCTTTAGGAATAAATTATTGGTAAAGAACTGAGTTTTAGAATTCTAGGAAAGATTTTGCCACCAATTCCAAAAATCATAGTCATATCAAAACTCAGCCCAAATTTCATTTATAATTGTTGTTTTTTTTCAAATGAATTATAAATTATATTCGATAATTATATGTATATGTATAATTATTTAGCGACTTTTTATTAACCCGTGGTTTAGTAAATTTACGGTTTAATCATTTGTATCACCAATTAAATTTAATGATTACTTATATAATTAATTGCTTTGGAAAATACAAATTATCTAAATTACAACATTAAATTGTTTAAAAGTACATGTACTCTACAAAATCGAAATTTAAATACTTATTAATTATAATAATAATGACAATGATCGATTTTATAAAAAAGCAAACTATGTGATATTTGTATAAATTTACGAGTAATTTCTTAAATATAAAGTGAAACCTTAAAGATAAAGGTCATACAAAACCAATCTTTGTACACATAGTAGATAGTAATAAATAATAATACATTGTCTTTATTTTCAATTAATAGTACCTACATAAGGAGTAAAAATATACAAAAAAATTGGGCGAAGTGTCAGTTTGACTGCTTTTAATAAGGGTTAATTATAAGAAAACAAAGTCCAAATGACAAGGACATAATAGAGAACTGTGCAGAGTACATATAGGTAATGTTTTTACCCGAAACCATGCCCAAACAATATGGCTATAAAATAAAAATAATAATAATAAAAAAGCATAAATGATTGAATGGAGTTGTCAAAACATCTGGTGAAGAAGGCAACTCCAGAGATGTGACAAGGAATTTCAAGTAAGTGAATAAGACGAGTATCGAAATTTGTCTTCCTATGCTATTACTTATGAAAATGCTTTAGCAGGACGATTTCCCGGTAAACATGTGCTAAATGCAGGTATTTTTACCGCGATGTGCAGTGAGTGCAAGTGTAATGTAACGCGAGGGAAATTTGAAGCCTAATCTTGGAAGAGATGGAGGTCGAGGACTTCCACGGCATACTGCAGCAGTGTGGCGCATCATACACGAGGCTCAATTATATCCGTACCATGTACAGCGTATTTAAGCATTATACCAAGAGCGAGGAGACCAGTACCATGGCCGCCACGATCTCATGACTTTAAATCATTTGAACTTCGTTTTGTGGAGATATTTATAAAATGAAGTGTATCGCACCAAAGTAGATGCATACTATTGATGATTTACGAAAACGTATAATAGCCGCTGCCAACTTACAAGCCTCCCAACTAGCAAAATAAAGTTAATAAAGATTGTATACATTGCTACAAAATAAATTTTATAGGAGCTTCAAGTTCATATAACAGGGTAGCGTAAACTCAGTGACGATATTATGATTTCAGCAATCTCGTGTTTCAACAACGAAAATTATATTGCGCCGCAAATTTTAATGATAAACTACGTTTGTGGCAAATAAATATATGCCATTTAGTTTAGACCACATTTTCTTTAAAATTATAAAAAATAAATTTAAAAATACTAAAATTATGCTTTCTTTAATGTATATTATCATAGTATAATAATTATATTTAATGGTCTTGTTGTAAAATAATCTTTCTAAATTAGTAAAATCATGTTTTAGATAAAATTTTAAAACTTTAAACTAATTTTGCATATAATGACGACAGTCGCTGGTGGAACAAATATTCATTTAAAAATGGCCACTTATAATAAAGCGATTTTATTCCACACATTATACTAAAATTAAGGTTAGGTTTAGAATTATATTACGCGGAATATACAATAATTCGGTTTTCTCAAGCCACAATTTTGTTTCAGAACATATTATTAAAACAGGAAATGTTTTTGTAGATTAAACACAATTATAAAACTTTTTTATAAATAAGCACATTTGAGGCTAAAAAATAATTTTATTAATTACCTTATATATCTTTAATAAAACATGTTAATACAACTATTTTATAAGGTTATAATTAAAAGTGATTTACCCAAGTATACGACTATTATACAACATGTTTACAATCTTTATATTTATGTTTTTTAAATATTGTATAACGCATTATAATACTTTTATAAAAAATTTAAACTTTGTTCTATAAAACACTTTGTAAAAACTATTATAAAACAATTTACCCAATTACTTTCATCAGGAACAAAATTATCAAAATTATTTGCTCTATAAAATCAAATTGTTCATTAAATGCTGTTCGATAGTTATAAAATAATTCGCATTTAAAGTTCCATTTTACTAGTTGAGTACTTTCACTATAGTCTAAGAGCCAGTGGCCGGCAACCTATAAGTAAATGATTATACCTGAAATTTTGCACAGTGAGTCTCTTATACCTATCATTGATGATGTGGGGACTCGCTAAGCCCGGAGAGGCCGACTCAAGAGTTACTCAGGTGCGAGAAGTATGAAAATGTAACCAACTTCGTTATTAAATTAACAAAGCTGCCGTTTGAAAATTTTAAAATATACAATTATTATTATATAAAAATAACAAAGGCAGACGATTACCGTGCTTTTAAGGTCATGGCAGACACTTGTGGAATTGGCAAAAATTATATATTTCAAAAGTATTTGATTAAATCTGATTTTTGACGTTAAAGAACTGTCAGAAATGTTAATCATTGTAATCGACACCACCAAATCTCAGAACCTGTGCCAGAAATAGAGGTTATTTGTTACTTATATTATTTTAATATAAAAAGCTGCTAAATGTAATAAATAATAAAAATAAATGCCTAATTTGTCAGATCTGAAATTTTAAAATTTTCAAACAGCAGCTTTGTTAATTTAATAACGAAGTTGGTTAAATTTTCATACCTCTCGCACCTGAGTAACAGTTGGGTCGGCCTCGCCGGGCTTAGCGAGTCATCACCTCATGAATGATAGGTATAAGAGACTCACTGTGCAAAATTTCAGGTATAATCATTTACTTATAGGTTGCCGGCCACTGGCTCTTAGACTACTACACATGAATCCTATTTTCGAGTACTGAATCCTAAATACATATCTAAATGTGATGAATACGAATACTGTCATATAAAACTATTCAATATTTGAGTACGGATTACACAAATATTCTACTGGATACAATGTATTCGAGTAATTCCCAGCTTTGCACTCCATTAACATGTTTTCCTGTAGTGTTTAGCTTGTCATCAAATAGTAAACTTCCTTTTAACAAAAAAGTTGCTACCCTTAAATCACATAAGCTATCCTTTAAATGTAAACACTGTGGGACGTTAATTCATAAACGATTTTTTTATACATCCTACCCGCGGGGTTTTGCAATTATCCTAAAGTAGAAACAATTCCCTTTTAAACATATTTCAGTTTATAAGCCCCTTTGCAATTTGCTAATAGGCTTAAAAGTAATAAAAGCTTAAACCAAAAATAAATTTATACAACGAGAATGTACCTAACAAATTCCTTGTTAAATAAGCGTTTTAATGAAATATCGTACATATTTACCGGTTCAAACCATTATATAATAAAGTTTGCGGATAAAATTACCATATGCAGCTTTTTTGTTTTTTATCAAATATGTATGTATATGTTTAACACATACAGGGTGAGTCAGATTTAACATCCGACCCAAGAGTATGTGGCAGAGGTTTTATAATAAGTTTTTGCATATGACCATTTCTTCAGTGATGCTTCGCTTTTAAGATATGGGATGTTAAAGTTACAAAGAAGTGCACCGGGGAATTAATTTGTTACAAGTATTGTCTAAAAATTGCTTCATCTATTTATGTCTGAAATGTAAAAATAAAATATAAAGGCACTTTTCTTAAGGAAAATTGTACATTTCAAAAATTTTCAACGCCCTGTACGTTTGATTACATATCTGATGGCTTATGAAAACAAGCAAGCTTTTTTATCAAGAATCCCTTTTTCGCGAAAATCGACAATAATAACCATTGCCAAATTTCTTAAATTGTCAAGTCCTGAAGACACACAGATAATAGTTTCAGGATACGGCGGCTTTGCTCACTGGAGTATATATTAAGATGTGAAAAAACATAGAGGCTGAAACAGTACTTCTGCGTACTCAAAACCTAAGAAGCATAGTGTTAAAAATTGGTACCGTAACTTCAATTAGTTCATGGTTTTGTAATTTTTGGTGACGCAGTTTGGTGTTTGAAACATTATCAAAACTAAGAAGAAGTACCTTAAAGTTACCCAAACTTTAAAGTGGAGATTACAAGTAACGGCAACCAAATCATATCACTTACATATTACTTAGAAGTGACATTAGCTTAAAAGTGTCTTATAGTTTTGTCGGCGTATTGTTGAGACCCTTTTAACCAAATTTTAATGTGGCGGCTCTTGATTATTCAATTGTGGAAGTTACCGACCCGTTATTGCTTGTGGTGTTCATGTTTTACATGAGATTAAAATTACTGTAAAGTTGCTACTACCATCAAAGTCCACTATGGAGTAACCTTTACCCAATAGAGACCAATTTATCTGCAACGTGGCCGCGTTGGTTATAATAACTTTAAAGTGGCGAAACAACATTATTGTAGCGTTGCTATTACTTTTCAATGACCAGAAAGTTGATGGGTTAATTCCATTGGCCACTTTATTTGATGAATATTACTATATAGTTAGATGTACAGACATATGTTTAAGGTTGCCATTTATGATGAAAATTAGCAAATTTCTCTAATAGATATATTATTCAGGCATACATATATAATTTTTACCAAATTTACAGAATTATTTGAATTCTCCTGAATATTGAATTTTTTATCAACGTTGTTTATCTTTCAGGTTAAAACATACATATTTGACAGTAAACTTTCAATCGTTCTAATTTTATACCTTGAGATTAAACAAATTCTATATTACTGGTTTATATGTTACAGTATTATATTATAATAACTATTATTTTTGTATAGTATAACAGAAAAAGCAGGATAAAGGCAGAAATATTATACAGGAATAAAACCGAACTACTTACAAATATTTAGCCAACAAAGGCAACAAATTTAGTAAATTTTCTCCTCTCCGGTTTTGCTTTTAGAAGTGGCAACACCACGTCGTTAGGACGTACCTCCAAAAAGTGTTCTCCATTTTAGTCACCTCCACGTAATAGAACCATTTCAATCATGTGGTAGTGAGGTATACTCTTTAAAGTTTCCAGTGTCGTGGTACGTTCCATTCGCTAAATATGATACATGGAAGATTCAATTGAATAAAAAATAAACTTGCTCGGTTATTATTTGTTACAAAACAGTCATACACGAAACATGATGACGATATAAAAAATCGTCTATAGACGTATCTCAGACAAAAGTAAGGGGATAAAATAATACTTTTCCCTCTCCCTTGTTTCTATATTTGGTTTTTAAGTGTCGCTTACAATAATATCGTTAAGGATTTGATTAATAACAAGAAATATTTCCATAAAATTTCAAAGTGATACGCAAAAATCTTAAGAAATTATAGCGAAAAAAAACAATTTAAAAGTTCAAATTTAACACCGTGTACCTTTTAAGGGAGGAATTTTTTTATAAAATTAAGTAGGATTAAATCGTCATGTTTTGTCGCTAAAAATATACAGTTAACTGGATGACCTGCTTTTTTGTTACACCCTGCACGTGTATGTGACCTTAGTGTGGTGAATTCACCCCTGACTTTTTGGGTCACGCACAGATTATTGGCGTAGGTACCTTGGAATAATTAACACTTTCTATTTATATTACGGGAACGTACATATTTATTTTATTCCTTATTATTACTTATACAGCTATGTATTAAAACTAAACTAAAGTAAAACAGATTCACTGAAACATTTAATCATTCTGTCGTTGACATCTTTCGAGAATCTACGGAAGAAGTCTCCCCCACATATAATCTGGTAAGCAACACGACACTTTTTAGTAATGGATTCCTCCGGATAACATTCGTCCACTCTGTTTCACCCACGTCTTTTCAAGTTAAAATATCTCCTCTGTGTCAGATTCAATCTAGACCTTCCATACTTTGCAATAGGGTAAGCTGCCTGCCATAATATTTTACAAGTAACTTGAACTATTTTGTTTTTAAATAATTTATATATTTTTAGTTTATTAATGTTTTAGAACAATGACATTTTGATTTACATAATATTCAGCTAGTTCATGTTCTCCTACGTTCTAAAATTCTCAAATTAAGTGACATATGTTTGATGCTATTTGATGTTAAATAAATAACTCCATATGATAGCTATCTAGCACGATATTTTGAAAATAATCTATTTGCATAGAATACTGAAGACAAAATAAATTAAAAGAATTTCTCAAGGAAAGAAATAAATTACATGTTAGGTATAACACCTATTTCGTATCAGCAAATTCAACTGCTTTTGCTTCTGTTGTTATTATTAATTAATACAGTTAATTTATAGTTTTAATTAATTCTACGAACTAACACAAATGTTTCAGGTTCTGGTATGTTATTGGCAGCAGCTATGATACGATCTCGTAAATCATCACTAGTGTCCACTTCGGTGCGATACACTTTAAATATCTCCACAAAAACAAGTCTAAAGGATTTAGATCAGGATATCGTGGCGGCCATGGTACCGGTTCTTCTAGTTCAATGAATCCTACCCTTTGAACTTCATTAACGTACTCCCAAAAATGTTGTCGAAAGTGAGGACGAGCACCATCGTGCTAGAACCATATTGGGAGTTAGATAGCTAAGAACTAGTCTTCCAAAAGTCCAGGCACATCATTTCGAAGGAACTCGAACTTGCTAACCCTATTTCGATTTGGTTATTTGAATGGTCCAGTGAAGCGATCATCGACAATCCCTCCCCAAACATTTAAGGAGAAACATTCAATAGTTTGCAGATTTTCAAAATTCCAAACATGAGTATTATTTATGAATGTTGTACATCTCGTTCTGTGTAAAAATAGCTTTATATGTATCAAACACGTCAGCTGTAAATATGAAATTTTGAGCAGTTTGTTGCAGCAACCATTCACGCAATCTAATTCGGAAAGGATAATTCCTTGGTATGAATGCTTGGACACGCTGTACATGCTACTGATATAACGCTACACCGTTGAATGAAACCTTCCTTGTGATTGTTGAGCGATTTACGTGATACTTCTTTGGGGATTCTCTTCAACAATTTGTAAAATATGTTCTTGAGGTGCTGCAATACGCCATGGACGCCCTGGACCTACATCTCTGCTATGATTTGGTTGCATATTTCCCGTGTCACGCCCGCTTTGCACTACCGCGGTAAAAGTAGGTGCATTAGGCATATGTCTACTGGGAAATCGTTTTGCCTACAGAGGAGAAACTGCTAAAGCATTTTGTCTTGCTTCACCATAAATTAAAACAATATCCATCAACTCCGAGTTGCTGTACACGTAAGCCATTTTTGACACTTGAAGAACTAATTTAAACACTATCACAAAATCGTTAAACCTAAAATCGGATTTCAGTATTGCGTATCTTCTGCAAAAGTTGAAAATAATACAACCTCAATAATTTTTTCTCGAAAACTATCAGGATTTTACAAAAAATTGCTTTACTCTGCCGTAAAGATGAGAAAGCTTCATTAGTTTCAGATACAATTTCTGGTTGTGTTAAGCTAAAATCTTCTAGTTTTGCAAATTTATTTAAATTTTATTTCAAGTTGAACATTTTTATTTGCTTATTGACAGAAAATAGAAAACTTATTGATAACCAAAGTCGTGTATTCAACAAACCCACCCTGCTTGTTACTAGTTTTTCACCATCACACATTGCTGTTAAATTAATTAAATGCCAAAAAATTAAAAGAAATATATGATTTCATTTGCGTATTTTGATTCATTTGTACGAATAAACGTCCTATACTACTCGTCTGGCAATAAATACAACCTTCGTGTGCTTATATCCTTACTTTTACTTGAAATGTTCTTACCTGGTGAAGATTATTAGATACATATAAAAATTGAATCATTACAACATAAAATGACGAAAAATTCTCGAAAACTGTTTGAAATGTTAGCAAAATTTAATATTTAGCTTTGACACCCTGTAAGTTGACAACCTGAAATTTAAACCATTCTTTACTAGATACTCTGTATGGACATATGCTACATATCGCGTGTTTTTATGCTTTATCTTGCACCAATGTTAAAAACACAGAGACGAGAACATTTTGTATACCTATGCAATAAATTAAAAAAAATAAATAAATTATGATTTTTTTTAAAGGTAAAGCTTCTAAAATTGTAACTGGGTATGATAGGTCTAGAAATCAGCTGCAAATAAAATAAAAATTTTAAAAGTTACTGTTCAACTACAACTAACATATATACCGCGTTATCTTATTATCTCATTAGGAGCAAATGTAACTACATGACCTAATAGTATAACTGGTAATGCCTCGGTTAATGTTAACTATAAATAATGATTGAAATGGTAATTAATTTTAATAAATTTGATTTTAAATTTTACAGGTATTTTATTTATTTATAGGTGATATATTCTGGTGAACGGAAAATAACCTAATTAGATATGTAGATAGATATATGCAAGGAAGAATAAGCTATGTTTGTTGATAGATTTTAGGACATTTTCGTAGGTGTAGCGAAATAAATTATAGATATAAAATTGTTATAAATTAACATTGGCGCATTCGCCACAACATAGAAAATATACATAGGTAGCGATTCAGACAGACTTATCTAATTTGGGAAAAGATGCGTCATGAAAAATGAAGTCAATATCGTAAGAAAATGTTTGTAAAACTATTAGTTTCCGAGAAAAAATTATTAAAGTTCTAATAGTTTCACCCTTTACAGTGCTGGGCGATTTCAAATATCCCATTACTTATAGTGTTAATTTTTTGTGATTCAAGTATTTACATTAGTTTTTCAAATATTAAAAATGGCTTACGTCTATAGCAACTCGCAGTTGATGGATATCGTTTTAATTCAAAAAAGTATATTGCACCGAAGTGAACAGTATTGATGATTTAAGCAAACGTATCATAGCTGCTTCCAATAACTTTCAAGTTACAAGTTCAAGACGGACAAGAAGCAGAAACATTTGTGTTAGTTTGTAGAAACTGGGTAAGATGGGCCCAAAACATCAGCAAAGCCGCGGGACAGCGATACATTAAACCTAGCGTATCTTTCTTCAACAACATATTTTTGTCGATGCTGATGATGTAAAACAAATACCTCGAATACATACGTAAGCGAAATAATTTTTACCGTCATTTAGAAGCATACTTGGCTAATATAAATATTTTTCAGTAATTCAGAAAGAATTGCCTAGTATCCATTTATGGTAACTAAGTCATTTATTTGTAGGTTTTCTGCAGCTGAACCGCGTGGTTAAACGGTACAGGGCGTTCTAAGCGCCTATGCCACTGTATTATTCCTTTCAGATTTTTTTTAAGGATAGAGAATTTTGAAAAAATGATGAATTATGTTTGCAGCCTTCAATTAGTTTTGAAAAATTTATACTTGTTGCAGGTCGCCAAAATGCATCATTTTGAAAACTACGTTTAATGTATTTGTTAAGAAATACATAAATTCTAATAAATTATTAATTTAACCTGTTATTACAATTAGTAATATCAAGTAAGTAGTTGTCCGGAAAATATTTCAAAAATGAATTTAAAATAGAGATTGTCTGGGCTATTGCATTTAGATTTAACTGAAACGGGTGACCGTGGAAATGTTCTTTCTACGATTATCGATATCTCGTATATTTTTATCCCTCTGTTCCAATTTTTTCAGCATAACTTTTTTCTATTGTTTCCGAGATGCCAATGGTGAGCCATGAAAAACAGTCCACCTTATACAGTAATATTTAAAATATTAACTTGTGAACATATAACTCATTACGGTCAACTTAATGTCCGTCTGATGATGTCGCATATTTACTAAGCATTAAGTTGAAGGAGGAAAACTTCGACCCACTAACGTTGCGATAATTATTCTATATACCTATCCGAAGAAAAGTAATTCCTGTACCGTTAATGGGCAATTTTGTTACACCCCTATTCCGACTGTATTTATACTTATTGGTGGAATATTTACTTTAGTTATGTTTTTACACCCCTATTTCCACTGTATTTATACTTATTGGTCAAATATTTACTTTAGTTCTGAATTTTCTTTAGTAAAGTGATTCTTCTTTAGTGATTTTAATTATGTGTGTGGTGTATATGAAATATTTACTTTAGTTCTGAATTTTCTTTAGTCAAGTGATTCTTCTTTAGTGATTTTAATTAGCATTTATTTACCTTTGTCACGAATTTTACTTTGAAAAGATTTGTTATCTGGTAGTTTTAAAAAGCATATGTACTTGAATAGTTGTACATCGTAAAGTTTCTATAATACTGGGTAACTTTAACAAGTAAAGCGACATTTACATAATGTGAATGATCGGATCCGAGTTGCGTACTTTGATGAAAACTCGGAAATGTAAATGTATACTTACTTAAATATACCGAGTGTTTTCAATTAAACGTTTACATTTCCGTTTTCTGTCAAAGTACGCAGCTCGAATCTGAGCTTTGGTATAATATATTGAAGTTTCTCCTCAAAATTGATAATTATGCCTGTTACATCTCTTTAGGTATTTACATTTATGTTAATAATTTTACAATTTTTGTCTTGTGGATAGATAGGTAGGGATAGGGGTAAGGATACACCCACAAAGAGTTTAAGAAACGCTGGGATGAAGCAAATGGCTGCAATTTGGCAAAGGAGTCCCTAGGGTACCCCTGCAAGGATACAGCCAAAAAGTACCTGGCTATGTCTAGGACAAGCCTCCGTCTAGTGACAGGTATTCAAACTGGACACTGCTGGTTAAGAAAGCACCTCTATAACATGAGGAAGTGTGATACACCTCTTTGTAGGGATTGCGAACAGGAAGACGAGACAGTGATCCATGCACTCTGTGAGTGCGCTGCCATCTCGTCGATAAGAGAGTCCGTGTTGGGTGAGCGATGGCCTTCTATGGCCTACATTAGAGAGATCCCCCTGAGCAGCGTCACCACCTTTTTCTCCTTATTAGGTTGGCTGACGGCTTAGGTGGACTGATCTCCTAATGGGAGGAGGTACAATGGGTCCAATGGGGCCTAAGTGCTGTAGCCGTTTCGCTACCCTCCCCTTAATTCCAGATTCCAGATAGGTAGCTACGACTACTATCTGTGTTACAGTTCTACATTGGACGATTTCTAATATTTGGTTCATTATTTAAAGTAGATAGTAATTATATTACAAGCATGTCAGGTGCAAATATTAAATAACGTCAAATTGTACAGCATTAAATTTATTATTTAATTTAATATAAAGGAGAACGTAACAAAAGCAAATTTAAAAAATACATATCTAATAAGCAAAATCCATTAAAATGTTCACCCAGGTGGAACAAAAATAAAATGACATAAACTCATTACTTAAAATCTGAAGAATTTGATACCGAAAAGGCAGTACTTTTAGTTCCCTGGATGAAAAAAATATCGCTTAAAAATTTCAAGGTGGACCAATTGTTTTTTGGATATTGCGTATTAAACATATAATATTTTTTTCAATTAATAATAATAATATCTCTACCCCTCATTCTAATCACGAGGATTAGCCCAGAAGTCGAAGACTTGTGCGGGATAGGGGGCACCATACTACTGTTAAGCAGGCCGCATTTGCGCCCAGGAACGTCTTACATATTCAGTGCAGGAATGAGGAAAACCTCATTAATTAGGGGGGTAATCAAATGTCAACCGGTATCAATCTCTCACATTGACCCAGCCAACATTATTCCACCCTACCATACCTGCAGAGAGGTTGCCAATCTCTCCACGAATATAGCTTATATAAGGTCTACCGGCTGCGGGGGTCGGACCCACAGCGATCCAGTCACCTCGATTCAAGTACTGACGCCTCAAACCGCGCGACCACTGACGGGAATTGCCGCACGTATTGTCCCCAAAGTTCTCTGTTTCCATTTAACTAGAATTAATAACCACCAATTAATAAGTAGCTTAAATAAATTATACAGTGTACAAGTAAAATATTGCTATTTCTTATTTTGGATTGAAAGAAATACAAGAAACGAATTGGTAACTAGTGTTACTTACAAAAAAACATATATATATATTATATATAGCGTACACACACAGTGATTGTATCCATCAAACTTAAAATGGATGTGGTACATAAAACTTATTTATTTTTTTACTTAAAATTATTGTAAGACGGAATATTTTATACTGGGTATTTCAGTATAAAATACTCGATATAGTTTATATGTCAGATACATAATTATCGCAAAAACAGATCTTCCACGATAACAATAAAATAAATACTATAAAAACTGTTCACAAAGTGCCAATAGAATTTTCTATAAATTTTTGGATATAAATGAGTGAAAGCAAAATAGAGAGGTACTGCCATCAGCGTCAGCCATTTGCGCTGCTTGTTCAGACTTTCAAATAAGTTATAACATTTTGGCTTTTTGCAGTCAAAAGATAAAATTTAAAACTGGGCGGCAATAACATAACAAATGTTATCGTCACTTATCTTTATTATGTCTATTTAATATAAAAACAGTCCACAAAGCCGAGCACTACAGTTATCTAATGCATGTATATGTCGTCTATCATTTGTGATCGGAAGCGCACGCAGTTGAACAACTAGGTGGGATTAAACTCCCTACTTCCGTATCGAAATATTTCCATAATTAAGTAATTTTTTAAGAAAATCCTAAAATTACCTATATTTTATAAGAAATATTTAATATTTTTATTTAAAGTTTACTTTCGTGTAACAAATTTCATATATCTAGCGTAAATTTTCTTTAATTTAGCAATATTTCATATTTAATGTAATGGGGAAATTGCATGATTTTTTCAAATACATGGAAATGAAAGAATGTATTATTTTAATCGAAATGCCGTTTGTCCTAGACAATTTGATGAAAAAATAAACTCAAAAACGGCTTTTAAAGTTTTGGTCTGACCACGCCTCCAGAAAACGGAGGCCACCATATTAAATATCTGTGACGTCACCAGCCGCAGTGACGTCACCTGTAAAGCCCAAAACAACGCAGTCGCAGTACAGTACATACGTTTAGGTTAGGTAGAAAAGTTAGTTTGACGTTTGTAATATTTATCACATAACATGTGATATTTATTAAGTGTTATTGTGTTAAACAGACACTGGTGTTGAAAAATTTGCAAAATAGACTCGTAGAATGAGCACAGAAAGTGTATTATCACCGGGAAAATGGAAGAAATATTGCATTGTGCAATTACAAATACTTTCCGTACAGCGGCTAATAAAAAATATTTCTCCGTGCCAAAAATTGAAAAAACTAGAAAAATGTGGTGTATGGCAATGAATCACGACGAAGGAAAAAGCGTAAAACTCTATCATTTCAACGTTGTATGTTTCTGAAGACCATTTTAATGTGAGGTTAATTGAAAATAAGTACGAATAAATAATGGAAGCAGTCGATCAAAAAATTGTTTAGGTACAGAAATCTTTAGAAATATGTATTTTCTTAAATTTAACTGTATTTGTAAATATTGTTAAAATATAAACCTAATACTACATACAAAATTGTTTCCGTTTATTTACAAATATGTGAAAATAATTGTTAACAGCAAAATAATGTGTCTTACAAAGGCTTTTTAAAATTTGTTTTATGTTACAAACATTTGAATAGTAACAATGAATAAACAGATCTAACATAAAGAATTTTATTTTTGATATCTATTACTTTTGCTTTACATGTTTACATCCTCCTTACAAAACAAATTATAGGGCTGTTCGCCTTATTTATTTTATAGTTGTTTTTTTCAAAGAGCCTCAGTCATGTCACTACCTTACACAGTATTGACATTTCTATGACTTGTTCAAAAGAAATGTCAGTAATGTCACAAAAAAACTCAGAAACCAATGCCTATTTACGTCATCGTACTATCACCGGGAGTATCTACGGAAACATAAGCAACATGGCCGCGTTACTCCGGCCGTTGACGTCACACCAATAATAACAGTGTTTTCGATCACGTGGTTTTGTTTACATTCTATGGCAATTTATTAATATTAATATTTTAATTATTATGTGATTATTGCCGCCAGACATATGTTCTGACCTTTCAATATGTTTGAAAGTTTACCTTGTAATACATTTCAAACCAATATAAAATTCATGCAACTTCCCCATTTTAATGTACCAGTTTAAGTGGTTTTTCTATTTTTTAGAAATTTTTTTCTGAGAAATTACCTTCATTTTCCACCTCGTTTTCCACAGTATATGTTGTAACATCGTACAATTTTTTCTACAATGTTCCAACTAGCCCACTAGCGTTGCAATTTTACATACAATTCATTCCTGCATTAATGCAGATTTCAATTTGAGTCAAATAAAACGTCGAATGTTCTGAAAAGACAAACTATGTGCATAATTTTAATTCCAAATGCCACAATGCATACCTGTATTTCAGTAGATCCCATTTTACGAATTTAATCAATAGACGTCCGTGTTTAATAATCAAACAGCCTACAAACAAAGCTAAACATAAGCGTTTCTGGGGCAAACACTATTAAACATAGATTAGTCATGGTTTATAGTCATAAACCTGACGGCTCGCAAGCGCTCCGGGCATTGCGTGCCTCAGACCTTTCGTTCCGGGACTTGGAGAATCCGGAGCGGGGGGTAACATATTTGTATGCGAGGCTTGTGTCGCGTTAAGCCAAGTAACGGGAGGTATCTTGTTTAAGAAGATACTCATTATCTACAGGAGAACACTTCTCTTTCCATTTGCTCAAGTCTGCCGGAGAAGTTTTATTACTCTTGAATTTATTGTAACCAGTGGTGTCCCACGGGATTTACTTGCGGTTTATTTGGTCTCACCAGAAGTTTATGATCTATGGGGAAGTTCAAACGCCGCGCCGTTTGATTTCTATGCACCTCCCTAAAGACTTTAAAACTTCTGTAGATGTTGAATTAAATACTAATGGCTTTTATAGATAAAACTTTTCCAGAAAAAAATCACGAATCGAATTTCAAATGCTTAACTTAAAACGGATCACTTGAACAAATATACAGGATGTTCAGAAAATATTTATCAAAAATAATGTCAGTACTTCAAATTGGTACATCTTTTTCCAAGTAAGAAGTTAAATACTGAATGTTTGTCATATTTTTTACACCGTTACCTTGGCAACCTCAGAATTTGATAATAGTACTAACTCATAGCAATACAAATTTAATTATTTTAATTGGAATTTGGCATGCTTATACAGGTACGGTCTAAACTAAGTTTTAAAATGTACCATACTCGTACAATTTTGACGGTACCATCAAATTTAACATTTTGCATTCGCATTTCGATTCCCCTTTCAGTTCATTACAATAAAGCTACACTTTGGTTTATCCTTTACGACTTTCGAGATAAATCCGTTTTATTTAAAGCATACAATTTTGGACATTTGATTATCTGTTAGGTATATGTATATTAATTTTTATTCAAAATAAAAAATATAATTTCCTTGGATACTTTCGAGTCGAGTTACAATAAATAAGCTTTTAGATGTATCTGACAGAAATTCTCAGTCCATAAAATATGGAGCAGTTCTGATTTGATGAATTTGCAGCCATCCATTTATTAGGATTTAGCTGAAGGAAATGGTTTAGGTAGGTACTTCTATTATCGCTCTGCCCAGTGTTACCCATGCAATGCATTTTGATGGACGGGCCGAGGTGGTCCTCGTTATGGTTATCTGGGGCTCCTGACCTTAATCCATTGAAGACATCTAAAAGGATTGGTCTATTACACTCCTATTAACACTAGAAAAGAACTTCTAAATCGAATTATATCTGTAATAGAGTTCCAAAATAGTAGAAAGTGATGCATGTTCTAAAGCCACTCACAATTTATAGCAGTCAATAATACACAGAGAAATATAAGCAGCCCTTATATTTTCAGTATAATTATGTAAATTCCGCTTACTGCGCAGAGCATACCGATTCCAGGATACAGCTCTGCTGCAGCAGATACTCATGCACCATATCAGAATGCTCGATTTATATTGGTTATCCACCTATTCCATCAGCACTGCTGTCATAAGCATGCACGTAGTTAAAATTTGGGTATATTTTCCGCTAATTTAATTGTGAATGTAATTAGTTGTGATGTTTTGTTCATAAAAATGGAGAATAATTTCAGCTCTACAGAATGTTTTTAAATAACTTTAAATCGTAAACGCCTTAATCTAACAAGTGAGGAATATCGGATGATGACGTGCATGAATAGATTAGAGAGTGTAAGTAATACCGTTGAAATATGTAGTTCATTAACAAGAGCGTAGGTGAGAAGCGTATATCGAGCAATTAAGAGTGGCAAAGAAGAACATACAACTGCGTAACGCGAATCGTAGAACATTTCATAGACAGTATTTTTAAAATGAGCTTCCGACAATTGAGGAAATTTGGGTTGCTATCTTACAAGACGTCACTTTGCTTAGAATATATATAACATACATGTAGAAAGGTGCTTTTGAAAATTATGAGTGACATCTGAATTGTGATATGGGGATTTCCGTTTTATAAAACCAAATCGAAAGAGAACATTGATAGAAAAAGATGAAATAGTGATATAGAGAAAACTATTTAAATGTGAAAATCTTAATCGAAGAATATATTACACTGATGAAACATGAATAAAGAATGTCATGCGGACAGGGGTACAATGTGCAATAAGTGTTAAATGTGTGACCATTATAGTGACAGTGTTTGTAACCAGTAGTGGATAGTGTGTATGTATAGCACTATAAGTGTTAAAGTGTGATATCCGCTGAGTGCGCATCAAATACATGGGTGGTGGAGGGCTATCGTCGTACAAAAGGACTGGCATTCCACAATTGTTATGGAAATCATGACACGGGTGAAACTATAAGCTTTTAAAGTAAACTGTTAAAGTGTTAGGTTCATTTTCTTAAGTAGTACGTCTATGGTTTCTTATCCTCTATAACCTCATCTTCCATACCCTATTTTGGAACTCAGGTATAGTTGTAATTTCATCAGAAAATTTTTCGTGAGTGACGCAGGTGTTCACAGTTTTAAAACATGTGTAGAAAATCGAACAAAAATGGTTTTGATTGGAAATTTTATTATTAAAGATCATTATTATAGTCGTAACATACATATTATTCATTAATGGTAAAATATATCCAATAAAATAAGGTATAGATTAACTTCATTTCGATCGTACCTGTATAACGAAGCATCCCATGGATTACTACGATCAATTAAATTTCGAGGTTGCCAAGGTAAAAGTTTAGATATTATGATTGCAATTTAATACTTAATTTCTTACTTGGAAGCTCTGCACATCCATAAGGAAGTCAGATAGGAAAAAATGTGCGGGAATGAATGATATATTATTTAGGTTTCTCCTATTGCCCTGTCATTTTTGACCACTAGTTTATGGTCAATGTATATAATATGTGTATTTCCTATTTTCCAATTTAAAATAGATACCACACGAAATTTATTTTGATTTCTTGTAATCTTCTCTCCAACTTTGTTAGTCAGAACAGTTGCCAGAACTAACATTATTTGACTATATTGTATTCTTTTTTTAAGAAATGGAATACTTTAAACCAATCAACTTCTGAATAAAATGTATGTAGAGCTTTTAACCCTTAATATAATATATTGCTCTTTGAATGTAATCACCAATTGAACATACCTGATCTCCAATACTTAAAATTAAATTCGAAACCTCAACAATAAACAAAGGACTCTTTCATTTGTTTGAAATTTTTACTTGCAGTTTTTATATGTTTCACTATGTATGTAACTAAAACAATGAAATTTAGGATACAATACCTTTTTATTTATAAAGAATTTGACGGATTTATCAAAATCTTAGTTATCCTATACCCAGTGGCGGCTGGTGCTAAGGGGCACAAGGGCACGTGCCCACCCTTCACTGTACATGTTACGAAGAAATATATGATGCTATTATAGATTTATATATTTTTTTGTAATTCTATTATCGGTTGCGAGAACTACTCAAAACTTATTTCCCGGCAACCATCCACGCGCCGAACTATATCAAACTTTAATTCCTGGGAACCCAAGAATTGTCTCCAAACGTGGCTCATTTTCCGACGTTCGGGACTCCTCGGAGTAAATGAAATTCGCCGATTTAAAGCCGACAAAGGGCACTGAAATACGTGTCTCTATCCCTTCTCCACTAGTCTCCACTGTCTCCAATCTCCATCACTCCGTCTCCCTCCGGCATTCAGTTTTCAGTTATCAGTAGTCGCTTGCTTTGTTTAGTACGTACTTGTATATACAAATATATTTCACTTGCAGAATAGTTGTGTAAACAAATTTGTGTTTTAACTTTGCTGGTTTTAAAGGCGATTTCTCATTATAGATATAATTTTAAAGTGATTCTGTGTATTTGTACATACTTATTAAAAGAAATGGATCCGGAACCAGAAATAAATTCTGTTCAGTATCTGTTAAAAAACAATCCAGTGCCATTTGATCAAAAATATTTAATTAAAAAGAAAGGTAGGCCTATACTGATTTATATATTAATTACAAATCTACAAGTAAAGCTAGAACATATAATAGAGTTTTTAATAGAAACATATACGAGAAATATGGTTGTTCTGTGACAAATAAATTGTTATGTTTTGTTTGTTTCATATGTTACAGCGTGGACCAAATACGGACTTGACGATATAAAGCACATAGCGGATAGGGCCAAAAAACATGAAAATTCTGTGGCTCATTTAAAAGTGTTTTAGGAAAAACTGACATACGTGAACAATTAGATATACTCGCGTCAAGAGTTCAGACGTCTACGTCACGGCTGACGTTACACATTTGTTTTTATTGTCAACGTAATTTTCGATATTTGGTCGCGTTATAAACAGTCATTTTTGTGCAATATATAATGCAAACTTTTAGTCGAGTATGTAGTTTTATAACTATCAGTTGCAGGTTCTTAAATATTTTGATGAAAACATAATGAATTATTCATTTGTTCGTATGACGTAAGTCGTCTGAATTCTTGTCGCGAGTATAGTGCGTATTTGCGCTATAAGTTAGGACCTCGGTTAGAACATAATAAACAGGTGGAAAAAATCGTCACATTTTGCGTCGTTTAATAATGTGTATAAAATTTTTTGTGGAGCCTTCGAATTAGCCTTGCGAGGTCATGATGAGAAGACTTTGTCCAAAAATCCAGGCATTTATATAGGTTTAATTAACTTTTCTGCAGAATTACATTCTGTTCTTGCAATACATTTAAATGAATCTAAATTTATTTTTTGTGCCCACCCTTTGAAAAACCCACGGGCCGCCACTGCTTATACCATTATGAAATATACAAAACCGCCAAAGCACTTCACATCCAGAAGCTTATAAAACCATCATAATTTATGGTTTTCACCGTCGCTGTAGCTAGTAGTAGTGTGCGAGAAAATTTATGAGTTTATCATCTATAAGAGAGTTCAAACAGCTTTCGAATTTTATGAACACTTTGATTACTTTAAACCACCTGCCATTAGTCAGAGTATGAACTGATCTTTCGAGTGATAACGAAAGAACACAGTAAGGAAATTAATTATTTATTAGGTATTATTAGTGATGCTAAATAAATTAATAGTCAGATCTGTGAACTTTATTTGAGAAGGCATATTTTATGAATGTGCCATTTCTCAAACTTGTATCTGTAACTGTGAGTGATCTTTATCCTTAAAAACTGAAAATAGAATTTCAAGATAAAAATTTGTCAGGTCACATAGCCCAAATCATTAGTTGTGGCAACATATCATATACGGGTATAACATTACTTCATAAATGCTCTATAATACTATGGAACATTTTGTGCAATATGTCTATCAAAACTAATACCTAGATCTATGATTCGCCATAACTAATTGTATATTCGTTAATTGAGTAATTGTGATTAATAACTTTACACTTGAAGATATTGAGAGAGAAACCATTATATTCACACCAATTCAACACACGGTTTAAAAAAGTTGTAAATGAAATCAGATAGCGTATAACTTGAAATCATCAGCGAAGATCAGTCGATTACATGAGACAACATTAGGGAAATCATTAATGAAAAGCAAAAATAATAGTGGCCCTAGATTAGAGCTATGTGTGAGAAGGAAGAGAGAAGAAACGGAAAGTAAAATTAAAATATCTGACCATGAATTGCCTGTTTGATAGATATGATTCAAAGAGCTTGATAAACTCAACAGAAAAGCTAAATTGAGGTAGTTTTACTAGTAGAATATGATGATCTACCTGATCAAATGCTTTTTGAAAATCAGTAAATATTACATCAGCTGATATATATTGCGAAAAAATTAGTACAGTTGATCTCTTCTCCATAAATCCGCGCTGGCGTGTGAAAATTAGTTGATTAGTGAAACCGAGTTGAGCATAACATTGATAAAAAGTATTTAGAGTAAGTGAATTTGATGATCTAAACTTTTCATCTTTAATTTCTTGAAAATTCATCCTTCAAAATTAGAAAACTAAAGGGCGTTGAGAAGATAATTGATGGTCATTTAAAATGATCACACAATATCACAAATACGACTTTCTATTTAAGGTTTTAGGGTTGAAGGTTACCCACGCTAGGAGACAGAAATTTGGGCAATGGGTACATCTATAAAACATGTCCCCTTCAAGAAACTTGACAAGTTCAAGAGTTCTTTTAGTTTTAAATCTTGGGCATAACAATTTCAAACGCTTTTCATATCAGGCAATATACAACTACAAAATGTCAAAGTTACACAAAAATGGACATTCAATACGGTATCTTAACATCTGTTGGTTCTTGATTCAGGTGTAGTTGGTTTAAATAAATTGTATCTTATTAACGTGGCAAAGTTTATGTATAAAAATAAAACTGAAAAATATTATAAATCATTCACATCAATTAGGCAAAGGAGTAATCGAAACCTCACTACTGCACTACATCCACATTCAACTAAGCACAATTTTGACGATACCTCACTCGCTCAATGTGTAGCGTGCGGAATTAGTAAACCTAAGATCGGTGGTTCGATTAACGAACGGGTTGACTTTTTTATTTGTACTTAATATTTATTGATTACTTTGGATATAAATTTTATATTTATCAAATATATACCTTTACGGCACTTATTACACAAAATGTTTTGCAAGACCGAGAAAACGTAAAACAATTTACTTTTTAATATTTATTTATGGAAATATTTTGGTCGTAAGTCGTCGTAAATAGAATCCCAAAACAGTAAAATTTTATTCATAATTGTAAATAATTCTACTTACCTATTAGACTTTGCACTGTTATGCTAAAGACTGGTTATTTGAATAATAAATTCCCTATAAAAATATTCACTTTTACTGGAGCAAATTGTGTTCTTTCGTAGTTTCAGCCTTAAAGTACCCCCAGGGGAAGATTACACGTAAAGGAGAACCGACTGAGAGATTTATCTTTTTGAACATATTCCCCATTCATACCATTTGTGGCAGGTTTAGGATAAAAGAAACATTTTTTTATGAATAAAATATATCAATAATGACTTATCGGTTTCTCAGTCCCACAACAAAGAATCACAACAAATAGCTACAAACATTTTAAAATGACATATTTCTTTATACTTTTATCTTCCGCCGAAAATTTGTTTCAAAGTATAACAGTAAATAACTTGTTTGCATGAATATTTCAATATTCGACTAAGTAAAATTACTTCAATTAAATAAATAAATAAATCTTGACTAGACCTACCAATTGACCACTACTGTTGACGCCAATATTTTAAACCCAAACTTTCAAGATACCTATGCTTAGGATGTAAATAAAAAAATCAACAAAAAAAGATGACAATCATCTTGTTCTGATATGCCTTCCAATTTCTCTTTTAAATTTTATGCACTGGTATTTTAGCCACTTTGTCATTATTCGAGTGAAACAGTTCTAAGGTATAGTGATAAAATGACCAGAGTTGGAAAACAGCAGAGTTATCATCAACTGAGTGATTTTTAAAGGGGTCGTATTATTGGCCTACATAAGGCGGGTATTGCTTTTTGCGAAATCGGTAGACAGATGCAAAGAAATGTTGCAAGAATTATTTGTTGTTGAAGAAGCTGCTCAGCAACATGGCAGGAGAAGTTCTGGACGACCTAGAGGAACAACAGATCCAGAAGACAGGATATTGAGACTGTCCCTACGGATCGGCACAGTATCTCCAGATCGATAGGAAACATTTTTTTTGGAAGAGATAAGCTATAGAATTGCAGTGTGTTCCGTATATCGCCGTATTTATTCCTATGGTCTAATTTCATATGGCCCGAGGTTAATATTCCCTCTAACCAATTATCATCGTGCCCTTAGATTAGCGTGGTACAATGCACGGGCAAATTGGGATGGAGAATGGAATAGTGTCATGTTTACTGACCAATCTAGATTTTGCCTGTGGGCCCATGATGATCGTAAACAAGTCAGGCGTCGAAGAGGAGAAAGGCGATTCTTGGAGTTTACCGTGGAACGTGAAACAGCTCTTACCAGATGATGTGGGGTGAGATCAGGATAGGTAGCACTTCTCTATTATATCTCAGAGGGGCAACTCATTACTGAATTTGGACTCTATAACATGCAATTTTTCGAATGAAAATGTTATTAATTGTTATTCTTAACACCATAAACACATTTGGTTAAAAATATATACTAGGTAATGAGTTTATTTGTCACATAGCATATAATTTTTGTAATTTTCTTTTTCTGTAGAGTTAGTTAAAAGCAAACTTTTGTAAATCTTTTTTATATCTATAACAGGGGTGTCCCTTCAAGTGACCCAATAACCGCTATAAATAAAATTGCGGTTATGAGGAGCGCATCATAAAGTACTTCGTATGTTTCAGTGATATGTAATAGGTAGAAGAAACCTGTTTGTATAATTGTTTTTATTTATTAAAAAAACTATATACAAATAGATTAGTGGGCAGTTTGGAATGGTGATTTTCATTAACCAGGGTATTAATTAATTAATTTAACATTAATATTTGTTGTTGCCAAATAAAGTAACCCAGTAAGTGACTTATTAGTTAGAGTTATATATTTTGACTTTATAAATTTCATGTTGTTTCTGAAATATACGTGCTTCCCAGCATTGAGCTTATCATAAAACCTAAGTTTCGCAAGTTGAAGTAACCTGGGAGTAGGTAACTTAAAAAAATCCAATCTTATTTCGGTTATTTCCTAGTTAAAAGGATCTGACTGCAGATCACACAATTCCAGCTCAGCTTACGTTATCAACAGAAATAGTAAATGGCTGAGTAATAATTGAAATTTTTCTTTAGAATTTCTTAATGTCGATAAATCGGTTTTCGATTTTTTCTGCAATTTGGTCAATGTAGTTTATCTGAGTGAAATATGAAACTTTCTCAAAATTCTTCATTTCTTCAAAGCACAGCTTGGAAAAAATGTTTTTCTAGTGTAGAGTTGAAAAACTTAATTTTATTTTGAAACCTTCTTATGTGCTCATATAAATTGGAAATATTCTGCTGCTTTCGTTTCGCTTCAAGTTTAATTAGTTAAGATGAGATGTCAGGTCTGTTAAAAATGCAATGTCTGATAGAAATTCTTTATCTACAGTTTGATCTTCCAGTTCTGCTGTGTCGGACTTCACTTAATTTTTAACAAAAATGAGAACCTCCTTGCGTAAAGCGAAGAAAGGTTGAAAACAGTTTCCTGCGCTTAACCAACAAATATCGGTGTGAAAAAATCACGAAAGTCAGAGCGCGATTGCTCCTCTTATAATATTATTTATTTTAACAACCACTTTCATGACATTAATTTCACGTAAAGACTTTCTACATAGATCTTCTCTGTGAACGATAGTGTCGTGTATCACAGGACAATTGAATACGTTTTATTTTAAGAGTCCTGCAAATCCAATTTCAGTTTCTATCACAACTTTAGCTCCATCAGTGAAAATACAGGAACATTTATCGAATCCTCCATAGTCTGATACCATCTTATTTACAGCTTCAAAAATATCCGTATAAGTTCTAGCATTTCCTTTGCTACACTGAAGTCCTCTTGAATAGTTCGAACAAAATTAGAAGTTAACTGATGTCGGATAGATCATTGCTTTCGTCCAATCAAAGTGAAGAATATTTATATTTTTCAATTGTGTCGTGCAATTTTTTGCATATTGATATATATTGATTTATGTGGTTTATACGTCTTGCTGAGACAGTGATATTGTTTTGAATTTTTCAGGAATTTTTGTTTCATTGATTTTTTTTGCCATTTGATTGCACAATTCTTAATAAGGACGCCATTACTAAAAGGTTTTTTCGAGCTGATAATTTTCAAAGCTACTTCGTAAGAAGTAGTGATACTGCATTTGAAAAAATCTGATTGTTGTTTTAGTTTTTTCTTATATTCCCTAATGATAGCATTTCTAGACTCCCCTGTATACTGCAGAAACTTTTTCTCGTGTAACGTAGTGTAATGTCGTTTCATATTATATTTTTTAGGAACTGATGGTACTTAGATACACACAATGCACTGAAGTTTATTATTGTGATTAAATAGTGTGCTTCTCAAAGGTCAGTATAAATTTGATGTTCGTTCGTTATTTTTCTTCGACAGCCAGTAATATGATTAATGTGCAAATGGCTCGCTTCAGTTGAGATTCGTTGATCTGTACTTGTTATTCTCGGGTTAGGCCCTGTGGGGGCGAATCGGCTATCGGTACTCTTAGGCTCGCTCATATATTGATTTCAGTTTCTATTGTTGGCATTACTGCTGATATAATCGTAACTGCTTCTTGGAGCCTCGAATCGAGCTTTTTAAACTGCTATGTGTGTGGTGTTATCACTGATAACTAACAGTGGCTGTTTGCTACAGGTTTTTCAGATATACTTAATTCTGCTTTAGCAAATATTGCAATCACCGATTTCAATACAGATCGAGTCAGTGATCAGAAGATATTGGCACTTACATCTTGTGCATATATATACTTTCTTAGCTGGTAAGTCTACATATACGGCATTCATGCATATTATAATCGTGTATTGGATTTTTTAGATGCAGAATAGTCCCCTGTTGGGATATTCTGTGATCTCGGCAGGGTATTCAACTGTGTAAATTGCAAAACTAGAAAGATACGGTATCCGTGGTGTAGCATTCCTCTCGATAAAAAGTTTTCTCTCTAATAGGACCCAATTTGTGTCGGTAGGTAGTGCTAATTAAGACACAAGAAACACAAGGTGTTCCACAGGGCTCTATTTTGGGTCCTGTTCTTGTTTTCTGTACATTAGTGACCTGGCAGGCTTGTCTAATGAAGCTACCTTAGATGACATTTCAATAATTCTGTCTGATAAGTTGGATACGAATTTGACTTATAAATGCAATGATGTACTATCAGTTATGGGTGAGTGTGTTATTTTCACAGAATTTTTTGTACTTGAATCCAGACAAAACCAAATTATTATGATTCCATAGTAGACAAAAACATTGTGAATCACTTAATGTACCAGTTTATTGTTCTGATAGTGTGAGATTTCTTGCCCTACAGATCGATGTACGTCTAAATTGGCACTCACAGTGCCATAGTTTGATGCAAAGACTTAATTTAGTATTGTATCAACTTAAAAATGTGCGTAGCATTTTAAACGCTGATCAGTAAATATCTCTGTACTATGCACAAGTGGAGTCACGTCTAAGATAGGGGATCTGCTTTTGGGGCCTCTCGTCTCATGCTGGGGCCGTTTTTATAGCTTAAAAGAGAACTCTTAGTTGTATGTTTGGTCGCTCTTCCAAACAAACTTGTAAGGCCATTTTTACCTCATGTAAAATGTTAACACTGCCAGCATTTTTTGTATTCGAAATGTGTGTATGTTTACTTAAATAGAAATAAATTTATATGTGTTATGCATGCGCACAATACCAGTCTAGGTAATCAGTTACACGTGCCATTTAATAAACGACTGATTTCCTATACCTCTCCCAACTGTATGGGATGAATTTTATTCAACAAATTAAAACCAGACATAAAGAAATGGGATACACTAAATTCATTTAAAAAGGCATTAAAGCATTTTAGATTGCGAAATGTTTATATACACTGGACGAATACTTTGCCACTGAAGTCTGTGCACATATCTGTGTTTGTTATAATGTTTGTTTGTATTAGTTTGTATTAGAAAATTCCTATACAGTTCTACTGTCTTTACAGCCAGGGTTATTTGTCGGTAATCTCACCTATGGCTTACTGATGAGAGCTACCGAAACCCGATACCGTTATAGGTCTGGTGGCATCGCTGACAACTAACCGTGGCTGTTTGCTATAGGGTTTTCAGAAGTAATTCAATGCTGGTTTTTGCATTAGTCCAGAGAGAAGTTGTTTTCTAAAATTCAGCTTTTGCAATTATTAGAAAAGAGCTACCAAAGTAGCTGCAATCCCAGGCCACTGAATTTTATGCGAAAGTTTGTACGTATTCGTAGCCACTGAAATATTTTTAATTTTCTCATTCGTTCTCCTTTCATCTGTTCTTAGAATGGAAATAAGCCCGTCGTATTATTTACTTAGTTATGTTATTCACATTTCATTGCAATATCTATATCTAGAAGGGTTTGTTATTCCCCACTGATATTTCAAACAAAAGATAGCCGTAAATATTTCAATATAATTTAATACCTACTCCTGAATTTACAATTTATGAAGAGCATTGCCATTCATGAATAGCAGCTCTGAAACGGGGCGGTATTTAGGTCAACTTGTGAATAAAACTGCAATATTTGGATACATTTGTGACTTTTATAAAACGGAAATTACACGTTCTATATTAACTTTGCTTTGAGCAACCTGGGAAAAAGAAAGGACTGTAAAATGCGGCATTACAACAATATTTGTAATGTCTTTCCATAAACTATATATCGTCACGGTTAATATCCTTTATTTATCTGCTCCTTCTTTAGTCATTTCAGCGCAAATAAAAGCCTGACTCCTTTTATAGCCGGTTCCATATTTCACCCGACCCAATTTAATACGCAATATTTGTTCTGCACTATAACATCCTGTTGGTTATACCTATTTTTCAAGTTAATTAAATAATTAAAGAGGAAATATAGGTACTTTTCCATTGAAATGAATAAAATGAAAAGGTGTTTAACTGATGGGTATTGAGGTTTTTTATACTGTAACCTCTATTTTAATTACCCTTCAAATAATTCTACCAAACAAAACTTACTTTATTGTCGCTAAAGCGAAACATTCCATTAAATTTGGCACATACATTTGTATCCTTCTTTTACTTCACTTAGATTTTGGTTTTCTACTTCCTTCAACCTGATTTCCAATTTGTTTTTATTGGTAGTTAACTTCTACAGCAAATGATCTTTATGCTGCAAATTTTTACTTTATCTAGTTGAAGAGCTCGGAAATTATTTCCAGTATCATTCTGGCTATCCAAGTCAATTATTGTATTTTTTTTAATTTTCAGTTCTTGCTCTAATTTTAATAATTCATTCTTCAGTGCATTAATATTGGAACTCAGTGCTGGCCTGGTTGAATTCCTTTGTCACTAGTTCTCTGACCCTAGCTGGATATATTCATAGGGCAGCAATTCCTAAGATGTCCCTTTACTTCATAATTCCAACATTGGATGAATTCTCACCTAAATATAGTGCAGTACGGCCATGTCTTTTATGAAAATTATTCAATAAGTTTCTCCAAACTCAGCTGTTCGTTGTTCATCTATACAAAACCTTAGTTGCCTAGACTGTCTCTAGATACTTATCAAGTTTCTATTACCAGCCTGAGCCAAAACCTTAGCATCTGGATGATCTCCTGGTCCCATAGGCCATTAATGAAGCTACTCACCTCTAGTTGATCTTAAAACTTGGCTGATACAGTAGGGTAGGCTAACTTACTTCACTATCCGTGTAATATTTGTCCCAAACTGCTCCAAGTTTTCTTCAAATAGTTGTCTTCTACCTGTTAACTATACTTTGTGCACATACAACAGCGTCACTATACCTTATTCCCAAGGCAGTTTTCAACACTCGATCTGTTTTTTCAACTATTGCTTTTAAATCTCTATACGTTCAAGTTGCATAGCTTCTATTAGTGATCTGGCCTTTTTTTCTTCGAATTGTTTAAGGTAAGTGCTTCATAATACCGTTTCATCAAAAATCTTAAGGAACGAAGAAAACTGCTGTCAGGCTTAATGAACTCCTTTGCGAACATTGTGACTTTAAATTTGTAACCGCATGATCTAATAATTACGATTTCTTCATTATTTAACCTAGTAAAACACTTTTTTCTACTACCTGAACTTTAGTTTGCATCTTACTTCTCAATAGATTAATGTCTTCTTCAACGGTTCTTAAAATTTTCTTAGTTAGTTCTTAATTACTTCTTCTAAATTCTATTACTTACTTAATCATCGTTCTTTCTTCTAAATTGTTCATTATGTTCTCTTGGTTGTTTTTTATTTCCTCTTTTTCACTATTTTGTTGTGGCTCTTTTTCATTTCCTTTTTCCAAATATTCCTTGGTTTCATCCTAGGTGTTCCTCATTTCTTCATCTTCCTTCATTTTATTCTGGTTGTTCTTTAATTCTTCTTGGCTGTTTTTCATATCTTTATATGTAATTTTCTAGATAACGTGAAAATAAAAGTACTATACAATTCATTAATTTACACATAATCAAGAGCGCATGTAAATATTTCATTTTTCTTGTCTTTCATCTTTCCAACACGAGAAAATTAGTGACCACAGTATAACACTGAGTTTGTGAAATGATGAATATTTTATGTTAGTATAGCTGTAGATATACGAGTACTTGTACGCATTATACCATAAATACAATACTTATAAATGTTCAACTTCTTCAAAACATTGTTTAACTACTAATATAAAAATACTATGTCCGACCTTCACTATTTCAGTTTGTCCTTTTTGAGCCTAAAGAAACATCTTATACTATTTTCTTTTTTGTCGGGTTCAAGTACCGAATAACCAAAAGTAACTGCCGGTCTTGTGACAAAGCGTTTTGTCTTTGTATTTTCTGTTCACTTAACTCATGTAGATAATATTGAAAAGAAAGATCTGCAGGCAAGAAAATTGAATTTACGTACCAATTTCTAACGTTCCGTTCCTACTTCTTTTATTGCTTGTCCTTTGAGGCTTCTCTGAAGTGTTAATTTTTTTCAGAATGGATATATATTTTTAAATCTACATATTATAATTTCTTTTTGAACAGGGTGTAAGGTAACAAAGTGTGAAAAGTAAAGAGGTGCTTTCATCATATAAAATTAGAGCTTTTACTTTTTGAACGCTTGTTTGAGATACAGAGTCTTTTATACATTTGAACAGTATATGTTTCACTCAACGGTAAATTTTAAAATACTTAATGTAAGGCAAAAAAAATGATGATATATTTATTGTAATGGTAGGAACTTTAGCTAGGTGTCAAAGAAAACACAATATTTTTACTTGTTGGCGTTTCGTCGCTTTTTGCGACATCTACAGAATACTACAATACAATCAAGTAGTTTAGTGTATTACACTATTTGATTCTACACCTAGCCTAGCCATTTGAGGATAAAGTTGTAAAATCAAGCCTACTAATAACATAGTTACAAGAAATGATTAATGAACAGATTTAATTTGACGCTTCGTTATAAGGGTGATGACGAATAATGTACAAAAAACTGAGAGTAAATTGTATGACATATTCTTCATTCACTATTTTTACCATATTTTCATAGTTTTTCCCATTACTAGATACACATAACAGTACAGAATGTTTCAAAATCGATAGTATAGACCTATCGGCGGATCGGTCAGTGGTCGCGCAGTTTAAGGCGTTAGTACTTGAATCGAGGTGACTAGACGGAGTTGGTTCGAGCCCAGCTGCCGGTAGACCGTATATAAGCTATATTCGTGGAGAAGATTGGCACCCTCTCTGTGGGTATGGTAGGGTGGAATAATGTTAGCTTGGGTCAATGTGAGAGATTGATGCCGGTTGATATTTGACCACCCCCCTAATTAATGAGGTTTTCCAGGTTTCCCTCATTCCTGCACTGAATAGTGGTTAGGGCCTACCAACGTAAGTCGTTCCTGGGCGCAAATGCGGCCTGCTTAATAATAATATGCCGCCCCCTCTCCCGCACAAGTCTCCGACTTCTGGGCTAATCCCTGTGATTAGAATGAGGGGTAGAGATATTATTATTATTATTATTGTGAGGATACAAAAAAAAAATTAAACAAAATTTGAGACACGTGGTGTTAAATGGGATGAGGTAAGCTTCATTTTCAATTGAAAGTTCTTTGGAATTTGACAGAAACCACTCGTGACGCCAAAGATTATATTTTTTCCGGAAACATACCCAAACTTTTTTCCCGTTAAAAAGCTCTCTTTTTTCTAATAAACTTTTATTAGAGACATTTTTCTGTAATATTTCCTGTTTAAATGTTATATCGTCCTAAAGACTCAAAAGAAATACCACATAAAAATCACATTAACGGTGGAAGGATCAAGTAGTTATTGAAAAATAATGTTCGTTGTTTAAAGTGCATAAATGTCATTAAAAATAAATAAAAGGATTAATCTCGATAATTCTTTAATACAGTTAAAAGAAAACTTAAAAAATGAAGTAAAAGCTCTTATACTATATACATATTACAATCTATTCTCAATATGACCTCTCATTTCAAGACTCCAATCTTCGCCTGACTGACTTTGTGGACTGTGTTTATTAACATTTCGCCGTTTAACTCATTACAAGCATTTAGACTTTCCGGGCCACTCAATAGGATCATTAATCCCAATCCATTTTTATTGGAAAAGTGTTATCTAAATACTGCTGCATAATCCTGGCCTTGTGGGGTGAAGCTCCGTCGTTCTGAAACTATAGGTTTCTCGTTAGCTGCAAGAGTTCTTCTTGTAGGAAATTTGGGTAACTCACGCTGTTAAATGTATGTTTATAAAAATAAAGCCCAATTAAATGCCTACCGATGATGCTGCATTATGATGAAAATTTGAGTCTTCCGAACAGAAAATGCATCTTCATTTCGTCGTAAAAGTTCTATGATCAGAAATGAGGTGCTCTGGATACTTTTCTCGATATAAAACTACAGCTCTTCTTGATTTTTTTTTGTGACACGCCGCAACATTTTCTGAAAATATTTTGTAAGCACAAATTTATACGTCTTACGTTCGTATTGAGTAATGACAGGTATTATGTGACATTGCACTTTAAATAAAGAACATTCAATTATTTTTCAACGACTACTTGAACCTTCCACCGCTAATGTGATTTTTAGGTGGTATTTCTTTTGCGACTTTTTAGAACAATATTGCTTATAAGTTTTAAACTAATAAAGAAAAAAAAATTTTAATAAAATTTTATTAGAAAAAAAAGAGCTTTTCAGCAGGAAAAAAATGTGATTTTGTTTCTGGAGAAAATATAATTGATGTCGTCATTAGTCGTTTCTGTCAAATACCAAAGATAATAATTTCTATTGAGAATGGAGCTTACCTCATCCCATTTAATTTTTTTGTATCATCATAGTAGGCTCATACTATCGTGTTTGAAATACCGTCTATATGAAACAAGCAAATATTAGCAGCTGTGCAATATTTAACTATATTTATCATCAAGGACTTTGTAATGCACTGTATATGAAAATGATCTGTAGTGAAGATACGCCGCATATAACTCACATGTATAATAATCTTCTCTCATGTGACAAACTTCGACTCGTGAGAAATATAACCCTCTTCAAAAAATATACATTTCGAAATGTTAACTGACTGTCAAAATTCTTTTCATACGTTCGATAGGTGTAAGCCGATATGGCAAAGCAAGTTTGCAGCAACCGCATTAAGTAATCCATGCATTTGTTCTGTTATGTAAAGTGCTACATTTTCAGTAAGCTTCTATTTAATTTCCCAACTCCAATAAAACTACTTTGCTTGGGAGCAGCAGCATGCAGGAATTTTAGTTTTCAAACATGTGACTTGGGATTCGCTGTAAACTAAGAAAATTAACTCTAACTTAGTTACTATTAAGTACCAAATACCGCTTGAAGTACAAATTTAGTTAAAATGTGTAAGTTGAGGAATTCTACTAAGGATATATATTGGAACGTCATTATATGAAGCAATTGCAACATTAGCATTTATAATAATTGTAGATAATATTGTAGAAAAATAAGGATAATGCCCCGATTAGCAATTTTTACCTACAGACATGATTTAAATGTGGGTGAGAAATAAGATACCTACAAAGCGTTGTATTCCTGCTATGGTTACTTACACATGTATGAATTGTGTACTATAAAACAATACCAATGTCCCACTGGTTTATAATTACTGATGATTGATGCTATTAATAATAATAATAATAATAATAATAATAATAATAATAATAATAATAATAATAATAATAATAATAATAATAATAATAATAATAATAATAATAATAATAATAATAATAATAATAATAATAATAATAATAATAATAATAATAATAATAATAATAATAATAATAATAATAATAATAATAATAATAATAATAATAATAATAATAATAATAATAATAATAATAATAATAATAATAATAATAATAATAATAATAATAATAATAATAATAATAATAATAATAATAATAATAATAATAATAATAATAATAATAATAATAATAATAATAATAATAATAATAATAATAATAATAATAATAATAATAATAATAATAATAATGCATTTATTGCCCAACAGAATCACTTCCAATAATAGGACAATACAAAATAATGATTAGTAGAACTACAATAATAATAATAATAATAATAATATATCTTAGAAAATATAAAAATAATAAAGAAATAACAAAGAGTAGAAAATAATAATAATAATACATAATAAATTAATTGCTCACAAGCATGATAAGTATTAAAAAGACAGAGTTCCTAAAGTTAACAAGTCATTCAAGCTGCAAACGTTAATATCAATGTGTTCACTAATGTAGTTGAAATTATTGGACATTACATATACAGGAGACTTCAAAGCAAAACATTTTTTCTAACATTATGACAATAAAATAAATCATTACTTCGAGAACCAGAACGCGGAACTCGAATAGTGAACAAACTTAACAAAGTAGGGGAGTCAACATTGCCATGAAATAATTTATGTAGAAACGATAAACTTGCTAATGCTCTTCTAGTGCTAAGTGATTGAATGTTAAATCATTGCAAAAGTAAATTATAATCATGTCCCCTAATTGGATAAAACTGGTCAATTCGGAAAGACAAGAATTTTAAAAATCGACGTTGAATTTTTTCTACCTCTTGGATACGTAAATTATAGTGAGGATACCAAATAAGACCAAATAATTGTGCTATTGTGAGTATTGTGAGAAAAAACTATGTTGGGAATAGAGAGTATCGCGTCACTGTTTAGACTTAAATTTATTTAAAGAATATAAATTGCTTACCATAAATTAAGTATTCTTCCCAAGCGGTATGCTATGCTGTAGAAGATCTGGTTATTCGGTACAGACCACAATCGTGCCATTGCGTTAATTCTTTACTTGAATAAAGTAGTTTCATATGAAACAATGCAAATCAATCTGCAGTCGGTGAGACACGTTCACGTGCTAGCTTTGACCCAGTAGTCCTTAATTGTTAAAAAAAAATCCCAACGCAGCAAATAACACTTCTAAATTGAATTCAGAAAATAGTATTGCGATAAACATTGTAATATAAAATATGCCTGCATTAGTAAAGTTATTATTTATCGATGCCTAATACTATTTTCGAAATTATTAACTTTTCAGTATTCGCCCGTTATTAAAGTATTCATGTGTTTTAATTACTAAATGACTATTTAAATCATTTAAATCCAAATAATTGATATGTTTCATATTTTAAAACGCATTTTCCATTACTTATATTAGTAACAGATAAAACGCAACACTGTTATAATCTATGTATCTACGCAGCAGATGTTCTGTATTTAATTTTAGCAGCCGTGGCAATTCAATTTGCTTTTAATTAATTAGACCTTTGATTTTATTGGATATTCATCAACAGAAAATGTTGCTACAAAAATATACAAAATTAGATATTTGACGGTTACATTATTATTATAACTAATTATAGTAATAAAATCTTCAACTGAAGATAAGTGGTATAGTAGTTTTGAAGCTTTCACAGTCGGTGGTGTTATTTGATCTATAATGGTTTTCCGGGTTGCTGCCATGACTTGAGTAACTGGTCGCTGCTAGTGACAGAAGTAATGTACACATCCCTTGTACTCGGATTAGGCTCTGTGAGAGCGAATCCGCTATCAGTACCCTTCCCTCTTTTAGTTCTGTATCAGTTGAGTCTGCCAATCTATTGATTTCGGTTCCTTTTGTTGGTACTACGGTTGCTACGATCGAAACAGTACGCTTGGAAGCATGGAATGCGATCAGTTACAAAGGCTGCTACTGGACGTATCAGAAGACAATCGTAAACCTGTAATAAAAATAAATATGATACATACCACAGAAAATACTCGTTGCATCGAACATCTTTTGGAACTTGTTTTTGTACTGTGATTGTGCTTCGGAACGTGTGAAAATACAGATAAAACGTTCTAGAGTCGATTCAAAGTGTTTTTGTTACGTTTGTGGATGTTATATGCTCGGAAAACGTGTAAAAAATCATGACAAATGCATTTTTTGCACAGTTACCACAAGATTGGAGCTCTAACAAGAATAATAATAAATAGTTAGTCGAAGACTTGTGCGGGAGAGGGGGCGGCATATTATTATTAAGCAGGCCGCATTTGCGCCCAGGACGTTGGTAGGCCCTAACCACCATTCAATGCAGGAATGAGGGAAACCTGGAAAACCTCATTAATTAGGGGGGTAGTCAAATGTCAACCGGTGTCAATCTCCCACATTGACCCAAGCCAACATTCTTCCACCCTACCATACCCGCAGAGAGGGTGCCAATTTTCTCCACGAATATAGCTTATATACGGGGGCCGACACACAGCGATCTAGTCACCTCGATTCAAGTACTAAAGGTACAGTTTCGCAGGTGCGACTGCGGCTCGTTACCAACCAATAGGCAATCTAAATGTTCTCATCAACTGCAGCATTTAGACTGCCTATTGGTCGGCGAAGAGTCACAGCCGTAACCACAGTCGCACCAGCGAAACTGTACCTTTACCCCTTAAACCGCGCGACCACTGACCGATCTAATGTCTCTAAATGTCTCTCAAGATACATTTTCTGCTTTCATATCTTGATTCTTCCCCACAAAACTTGGACGACATGAGCGAAGAGCATGGAGAGCGGCTACAACAAGATATAGCGAACATCGAAAAGCTATACCAAGGAGTTTGGGACGAAGGCATGATGAGCGACTACTGGTAGACCCTAATGCGCGAAACAGATCCGAAGCAATATAAAAGATTCAGTTCAACCTCTGCTCATTTCTGATTTATACTTTTTAATTCTATAAATGGCCGTTAATGGTCAAAACTAGTAAAATAATTAATTTATTGAATATTTCGAAAACTAGAACCAATTTTTAAAAACGGGCTGCTGATTTGGATTCAGCCCCCAAATTTACCTTATAAACAGCTTTTGGTTCCTCAGGTCCAAAACCGTGTATACTTGTGTAATCAAACTATATCTAAAAGCACCTAGGAGACGCTGTTATCCATATACATTTTATGCTTTTTAATTTAATTAATTTAAAAGTACCTACTACTTTCTGAAATGTAAAATAAATCCAAGAATAAGTCTAAACATGTGTGATGAACAACTCCGCTTTCTAATTTAATGTGACATCAGTTACTCATTCGCATTACACTCTATATCCTGTAAAATTAGTTTTACAGACATTCGAGAATTGTTATACTTTCTTTATACGTCCTCGCCAAAATGAAACTTCCCTAATTCGTTTTCTTTTCCACGTCTGTCCTTTTATTTTCTTCTGACAAATTGTTGGCTTCCTTAAGATTTCCTTTTAAGTAGGACGAGAAAAATTGTCTCTGTCAGGTGAAACTAACTATTAAGGAATATTTATTAGTGGAAAAAGTCAACAAATCATAATCACTGCCGTAATGAATTTGAAGTTAAATTCTATAAAACAAGGTTTCTAAGTCTTTGTTATTATTTTTTAATTTAATTAACTTACTAGTTGATGTGGCAGCTTTGTTCATAAGTTTACTAGTCATTCAACATTCAATCATTTTTAGTTTTTTTCTTAAACCTTGGAAGTTATAAAGTGAAGTGTATTACATATTTCCTAATTTTAGCAATTATAGAATGTCATCTATTTTCCTTATTAAGGATATTAATAATTTAATTTTGTTCCAGGTAAGCTGCATAATTCTAATAAATCATCGGTAAGTTTCTTTTTTCTATATAGTAAAATTGTCAATTTAATTTTGACATGCTATATCTTTTTAACTATAAATATCATGAATGCATGATTAACTAGATAACATTTTAACGATTAATATCCACAGCTAAATGTCCTATCATTACAAATCACTTCGTGTACGGAATAATACTAATTTTATTATTTATAAAAGACACGCAATACTAAGATTTCTAATTCAGTATTACAAATAACTTATTCATTAACATCAATTATACATATAGGACCTATTATTATTGATTTCTATTTGAAATAATATTATTTATTTCTTGAAACCCGTAATATGTATAAAATTATTTTAATTATATGATGTCTATTAACCATTAAACAGTGACTATCATTAAAATTTTTTATATAATTTTCAAACATATTAGGTGTAATGTTTTGTATTTCTCTTGTATTATGGCATTTAAATTCTCTAACGTAATTGGGATACTTATGTAAACCACACTTTTAAGATGACCCAAACGACGAATAATCTAGAGCACTGGTTATCATACAGGGGTATGCGTACCGCTGGTGAAACACACAAAGGAAGTCTTGAGCTTCTGACAATCTACCATGACAGTCAATGGCAGTTTTATGATGAAAATGATGGAAGATATTTCCAGTTGGCAAAATTGGCTAAATGTAGAGACTATTCCGGCCATTAAATAATTCGCGCGAATTTGCGCAAATTTAGCGTCCACGAGGGCAAGGCTTTACACTACGACACGCGATAGGACAAAGTAAGCCCGTGTACACAATTGTAATACAACCTCAATACGTATAGCTGTGTCTGGAAGAGGCTCAAAGTAGATCGTGACACGCGATGTAGGCAGAAAATTTCTCTCCGAACAGAACTACTTTGGGTCGCCAACATTTTGATGTTTCCATGTTGTATGCAGTCTAGTCAACTGTGTTAAGACACGTTCATACACTTCTCGAACGCAAGAACAAGAACAGAGAGGCCGGTTACGTCCACAAAGTATAAACTATAATGCTTTCTGGTTACACATCTTTGTAGAAAATAAACAAACGTCAAACAAAATGTCAAAATTAGCAAAAAATTTCATAATAATAGTACACATCAGTGGTACGTAACAATTTGTGAATCGCTGATCTAAAGAATTGAGTCAAAGGGATATGATGGGGTACGTTTCATTGAATGGAATACAAAGTTCTTCATTATTTTTCTGTCGCCCCATCCTACCATGATCAAGATATGTACTTATCCTTTCTTTTTCAGAATTGCGAACCATAATAATAATGATAGTTTTTATTAAGAAACTGATGAAATTAGAAAACAACTAGCGTCACCTACGTATCAAAATTAATACTGTCTTTGAATATCACCACCTAAGGCTGGCTGTACGTCAATTCGCGATTTGTGATGTGCGATGAGTGATTTGTATCGTGCATAGCGTGTAGGGCGTTTATGAACCAAGTTCCTACACACTATTCACGAATTTCTAACAAATTGCTGCACAATCTGATGATGTGATGTATTTATTAACTAGCAACTTTCGACTGCCACATTTTTTTGAAAAATTAATACACAAGTTATTGTTCTGTATATTTCTATCACCTTTAGAAATAGAATTTTTAAGCCAGTGTCTTTTTTTGGGTACTGATAGCTATTTAGAAATTACTCACTTTCATAAAATTTCATAAAATTTGCCTAACTTGTTGGCTTCACGATATTCTCTCATACATTTCGACAATAATGCATCTGATATTAAAATTCATTGTATGGTTTCTACCTCTTCTGACGAATTGCTTGATGAAGTCATATCTAAAAATTCCTAAAATACTTAATAAGGAACCATTTGTACATGCATGTTTCATAAACTCTTTCAATTTTTGATCCATTAAATTCATAATTGCAAACGATTTCAAACTGGTATCTAATATAATATGGTGAAGTTTTCATTATGGTAACAATCGTCAAATATGTCTGTTAAAGTGTAATTGATGGCGTTTTCCAACAAATCCAAATACATTCTTTGGTTAAATGTTCGGTAAAGAAATTAGTCTAACAATGCAATCTCCAAATATTTCCGTCCAAACGAGTTTTTCTGGAAGCTGGGTCTGTACCTGGTAGAATATTCTTGGATAACAGTAGGTACTTATAACGGTTGATGGCCTCATGTAGATGATAACAAACGCTAAAGATTGCGCAAAAGTAAATACAGCATAAACTGTTTATTTGTTAAATCTTACCTAGATGTTTTATTTACAAGTTTGCTATTGTTACATTTTTTTACCAAAGCGACTACATCCTTCAGATAATAATTTATGAACATTACTTGCTCGATAACTGATCATCCAAAACTAGGTGACTTATAAATGATGCATTACGGAATATCAGGTTCCGTTTAAGATTAAAAGGGTGAAGGTTAGTCTCGTTTACCAGTAGAAATTAGGCGAATGAGTACATGCATAAAATATGTCTCCTTCAAAGCAAAAGTTAACAAATCTCAAGATTTTTAGTTTCTACATCAAAATGAAACATATCTGTATATACAGTTTTCGTTGGCTCACACTGTATAAAATTGATATATACACATCAGAATGATTTAGGTGGACAATGTAATAAGCATGCTCGCGCATGTTATTCAAAATTTTGTGTGAATATACCATATAGAGTTTTATTGTGGTAATCTAGAGATAGAGTTGACATGTTTATATGTTGTGTCTGTGAACAAACGAGAGTTAAAAAAATGTTGTTTATACTCCAAATACGTTTTACATTTATTAGGTTATTGTTAGTCTAAATTGTATAGCGTTCTGTAATTATTACAGACGGAAAGATCACTACTTAGTAGTGGTATGACTCCACGGTGGTATGACTATTCGAGATGTAGCAGAGGAAAGTTCTACAAAAAGTACAATTGAACACTTGTGGGAGCATTATGAAGAAACTCGCGAAGTCGCAACCTCACCAGAAAAACAAATGCTACACAGGATAGGTTTCTTCACATGGAAGTTCTTCGCAATCGAATTCTTACAGCCAATCAAATTGAACTTCAAAATGTCCATTAGGTAAATATCAGTGATCAATCTGTAAGAAACAGATTACATGCGGATGGTCTTCATACCCGACGTCCCTTTAAGGTTACTATCGTGTGCCAATCACACGCAAACATTAGAATGGGCAAAAGAACACATCAATTGACAAGAAGAAGATTGGGGTCGTGTGCTGTTTGCTGATGAATCCAGATTTGGTTTGAAGATTCAACAAGATTTATGGTGTGAAGAAGACCTAGAAATGAAAATTGTTTGGTAATTGATATAAAGGAAGGAATGTGATGGCTTGGGCTGGAGTTTGAATTGATTGTAGAATTTATATCATTTTTGTGGATGACTTTTTAACTGTCGATGTATATGAAGACACAATTCTACAACCTGTTATCATTCCATTGGCAGAACAAATTGGGGAACATTTCTTACTTATGCATGGCAACATGAGAATGCTCGAAGACATGTTGCGAGAACAGTCAGAAATTTTTTGAGTGACCACAATATCGCGTATTACCATGGCCGGCAAAATCCTCCGACTTGAATCCAATTGAACACATGTGGAATATATATGCTTCAAAGACGTGTACTGGATCATGACATGGTATTTCCAACAGAGGGAGAGCTCTCAAATTGTCTACGAAACAAATGGCATCAAATTGATCAAGATGTAATATACTATTTGATTGTAAGAATGATCAATAGATACCGTGCTGTTATTAACATTAGAGGTGTTTCTACAAATTTTCAATTTCTTGCTAATATTGATGTAATTTCTAATTTAGAAATGTACTTCAATTTTTTTAACACCTTCTATATTGAAACTATGGCGATTTAATTTATGTTAAAAATAAAAGCATTTTATTCAACTTTCTGTTTTATTTCAACGTTATATTGTAATACCTGCACCAGCTGAAACAACGTTTATTTGTAACCTTGTCCCCTAAACGATTTTGATGTGTGTTTTAACTAAAACTATAATAGAACTAATATTTTAAGCAATATACCTACTGTAGGGATTGTTATTTTTCCGTAGTCATAATTTGTTATCCTTCAACAAAAACAACAAACTAAAATTATAAAAATATGCAGTGCGGTATTACCATACTTGACAATAATTTTTCATCAATTTATGGCAGAAACTGTTATTGGTACAACAGACAATAACTGAAACGTATTTTCGATATATCCGACTTGTAGACTGCAAATCATCAGGTGACATGTTTGAAATCTGCCTAACGCAATTTAATTGCACATCATTCGGCGACTGCAGCGGTCAAAGCTTCTGAAATCTCCCGCTCCGGCTGTCAACATTGGCGGTTCAAATTCCGCCGGTGGACAATATGAATACAAATTGTTTGTTCCGTGCTTCAATTGTATTCCTAAAGGAACAGACATGCAATATCGCGCTAGCAGTCTGAAGAATATGTGCCGTGTCAGTTGCCATCTGACTGTTTCCCAACTAATGAGGTTTCCTAGGTTTCCCTAGGTTACATCGACATTGTTTGTGATAACGTGGTATAATATTATCTTTATAAATTAGCAGCTGCGTTAGAATGCTGAGCACGATTCTATGAAAAAGATTACCTAAATGAAATTACCTAATTCGTATTTCACGTAGTTAGTTTTGCTAGACTTTAGTAAATTTTATGAAAAAAAAAAACTTATATAGAGTGTAATAAAAAAAAAGTAAGTCATCAGTTGCGAATTTTTTGACGACAAAATATGACGATTTAGCTCTACTTACTTACACAAAAATGCCTTCCTTAAAACATACAGGGTTGAACTTTTATAATTGTGTTTCCGCAATAACTTCCCGTCTCAGTTTGAAATTCAATAGAGATATTTCTCGTGGTCTACTAAATTCTTAACGCTATTATTGTCAATTGCCTAAAAAATAAACTTAGAAACAGGGTACTTTGCCTTCCCCTTTTTTCTGATGTATGCCCTTGCACAAATTCTTCCAGTATCGTACTGTAATAATAATACTTACAATATAAGTGTTGTAAAGATTCATATTACAACATGAGATGTTAAAGTTGATGAAACATCGTGTGTAGTAATATGAATTTACATCAGAATATTGTACAAAATTTTATCTACTTGACAAGACAAAAAGCTTGATGTTACTTTTCTCATGGTTACTGTCAAACAAACCCATAAATATAAAAAGCGCTTTTCAAAATAATTGATTCTGATGAAAGTTTACCTTCTAATATAGAATCAGAAGCAAACGGAGCGATCTTAACTCTATTTCCGACAAAATACAAGGCACGGAATGAGTTGGAGTATCAAAACTTTGAAGATTGGTGCAAAGCTATCAAGTTGAAGGAGGTGTCTGAGAAAACCCTTTTGGCTTATTTTCGGAAAGCAAACACCATATACACAATGTGCTTTCTACTCAATGTTGAAAACTATGATTTCTTTTAGGAAAAATCAAGATATAAGCAAATTTTCTCAGCTAATAGCATTTTTGAAAATAATTTCTGAGGTTACTAGGCCAAAAAGTCCAGAATTTTTACAAAGGAAGATGTATATAGTTTTTAAGTACATATTTAGTTCATGATCATGAAGATTGCTATGATAATCAGCAGTTTTGGGGCCTATCGCCGTGAAGAATTAACTAAGCTAATGTTGGATGATATTCAATACAATAAAAAATTATCCGAGAATTTGTTATAATAAGGAAATGTGGCAGGTGTCAACTGTTTAAATATTTTTCGAAAATATTCTTAATTTCGTGCTTCTAAGGCAACTCGAAAATATTTTACGGTTCGGATACGCTACGCTATCTGGTCGATTCTTACTACTCATACTTCTACTACTATTTATAAGTATTGGTAAGATAACGATTGTTATTCGAAAGATATCATTATGATTTTGAAATTCACGCAACACTTTATTAATGTTCAACGTCATCATTGCATAATGAAGAATTGGTCAGTTAGAACCAAAGTTTACAGATTAAATCTATAAGTTGTTTCACTCTCGAACACGATCCGCCCTACCAATTCCGCTCTCCTCACCCGTCTCGGGGACCGTTCGGTAAAGGGTCAAAACGCAAGGGGAATCCCTTACACAGATTTTTTGAAAAGAATAAAGTTCATTACAAGAAGAGCGGAGGCAATTGACAAGTAGTTGTGTATGTGATGAAGAGAGGTGATTTGAGATGATTTAAGTGGTGGAATTGAATGAATCGATCAACTTTTAAATGTCATTTACTAAAGGTCGATTTACCTATACGTTAACGCGTATCCGAACGCAAAATTTTCCGCTAATTTCGAATCCAAGGTAAACAATGCGTTTCCATTTGATAAACAAACATCGGTTTTGAAAAAACATTGGTCCTGAAATGACAATGGGGACGATCAAACCTGAAATTCAGATTCAGCTCCCCAGAAATATCTGGTATTTACTAAGAAAAAATTCAACCGACTTCTGGTATTTTTAGGGACATTTTTTTCTAGTGGAATATTTGTGGGTGTTGAAATTATTCCAGACCAGATTCGTGTTCAAGGACACCAAAAATAATTAAGTTGGCCTGCCTGGTTCGGAGAACATAACCATTTTTTTAGTGCTGCGATACTTTGCGGTGCTGCGTTGACAGTCGTTGTACTTACTGTCAAATGATCAAGTTACGTTGCGTTACGTTACGTTAATATCATCTACAGACGTGGTTTCAGTGTGGAGTGTGGGTGAGATATTACAAGCTATGTTGCATGTTACCCGCACATACTTGCTATTATAATACTTTTTAATTTTATTTTTTTTATAGAATTGCACATAGCAACTCACTAAACATATTAAGTTTTACTTAAAAATTATTAGCTAACGAAATAACTAGCTTATTATAAAGGAAGATTTTTATTGTTTTAGTAGGTATACGATAAACGAATCTCTGTCCGAATCGAAAAAATCAATCCATTCGTTTTCTATAAAAAAGTGACAAAATTAATGCCTTCTAGCTGTACAAGCTTTGATAGAATCCAGTGGTATTACATCGTGACAAAGGAATGCATATACATCTATGTTGAAATTTGAGTACCGCATGTGCAGGTAATATTTATTAACGTACAAATATATTTAAGCGTATAAATTATTGTGAAATATGATATTTTTGTTACTGGTATAACTGTTAATTGGCATAATTTGCAAATACCTAAATAGTTTATAGGTATTTAAATGCCAGACCCCAAACTATCAAATTACATATTATTTTAATCTACTAATACAATTATTATTATTATTATCATCAGAAAACGTTTTTGTATTGTATCTAATTCATAACATTTTTAAGTCTTAGTTTTTAACAAAAACGTCATACTCTTACATTTTATTGTAATCATGTACTTAGGTTGGTATATTTACTGCTTTTGTAGCTGTAGCACATAAGTGCCAAACCAAGTGACATATTTTATGACCGCTATTAATAATATGGCGTTATAAAGGTAAACTTGTTCATGCAGTTACTTTTAACACTTTTTTTTAAAATAGAGCAATAATTACTAGACATCAGTTAGACCCTTTTTATTTTCTAAATGATTGTAATGGTAGCCGCACCTAATGTTAATTTCTCTGTTAGTCATATACCTATTTGTAATTATTCTTTCATACGTATTCTTTATGGTCATATTTTGGTAAAGATTTTGAGAAATCGCAGATATTTTGTAAAAGATGACATTAATTACTTTAAAAAGAGCAGCCCTTGATTCATATATGTATTTATGTATTACAAAATTATGTGTAATAGAACAGATATCCCATAATAACAGTGTAAATTGCACATTTAATTCCAAACAAAAAAAAATTGTAAATTTTTTCTTCATCAATGATATCCTAAAACACGTCAAAATTAAAATTAGTAGTGAAATGACAAAGCAGTTTGAGGAAACCATTTAGAAGACAGGTAAAATACAATTATAATAAGTTTTGGAATTCACTGGCAAACTAACAGATTAGAAATGAACATTGTTTTTTTCATATATTTTTAGGTATTAACAATATTGTGTGAAACTAACTACTCAGTGGACAAAAGCCCCAACCTGCGTTGAATTACACCCACAATATCTACCCATATATTCCTTATTATTAGCTTTTGTAACATTTTTTACTGTTTAAGAAAGGTATTTTAAGCTAATATGTATCAAATCTCCTACAATTCCTATCAATGAAGTCATATGTATGTTCTCTGATACCAAACATCTAGGTATGCTAATGAACATCCACAGACAAAACTCTATTCAATAATAATCTAAAAAATTTAATATATTTACTAACCTCTGGAGTGGGAACTCGAAATTCAACCACAATAATTGAGATCTCACTTATTTCTACGTTTTATTAGGATCGCTTCATCAGGTGGCCTCCTTTAACTTGAGTCAAATATCTAATTATTGTGGTTGAATTTCGAGTTCCCACTCCAGAGGTTAGTAAATATATAAAATTTTTTAGATTATTATTGAATAGAGTTTTGTCTGTGGATGTTCATTAGCATACCTAGATGTTTGGTATCAGAGAACATACATATGACTTCATTGATAGGAATTGTAGGAGATTTGATACATATTAGCTTAAAATACCTTTCTTAAACAGTAAAAATGTTACAAAAGCTAATAATAAGGAATATATGGGTAGATATTGTGGGTGTAATTCAACGCAGGTTGGGGCTTTTGTCCACTGAGTAGTTAGTTTCACACAATATTGTTAATACCTAAAAATATAAGAAAAAAAACTATGCAAAAAAGGTAAAATTTTTTTATTTATTTTAGTAGGTTGTTATGATATTCATTGACAGTTAATCAGTTTGACGTTGTCGATATTTCATTTTGACATTCAATTTCAAATAATTTTAATTTATTGGTATAATCATCTTTATAGTTAGATATTTAACTCAAGTTAAAGGAGGCCACCTGATGAAGCGATCCTAATAAAACGTAGAAATAAGTGAGATCTCAATTATTGTGGTTGAATTTCGAGTTCCCACTCCAGAGGTTAGTAAATATATTAAATTTTTTAGATTATTATTGAATAGAGTTTTGTCTGTGGATGTTCATTAGCATACCTAGATGTTTGGTATCAGAGAACATACATATGACTTCATTGATAGGAATTGTAGGAGATTTGATACATATTAGCTTAAAATACCTTTCTTAAACAGTAAAAAATGAACATTGTTCTCATGAACAAAATAAATCATATCATGCTATACAAATGAATTTATTAAAATATCTAAATTTAAAGAAAAAATACTGGTGCTGACAATACAATAAACAGCTATTCTATGATTTGATACATATGGATTTTCTGGGTTTTTATGCCGTGACCTCAGTAACTGGTCGGTGCCAGAAACAGAATTACAGTACATATCCCTAGCATTAGCCGGGATTGCTTTACCTACCCTGGTTGTTCTCGGGCTAGGCTCTCTTGTATCAAATGATAGCACCCTGAAAGCCTAAAAACCATTATAGCTATTCTATGGTGTACCCAATATTATACTTATTATTACAATTACTTATTTAAATGTTATCCAAAAATCTATTTACTTAAATCCATAGACACAAATTCATGATAAAGTTAATTGAAAATATAGTATATTACCGCTCACGTTAGTCGTGGCATCTTCTACTTGTCGCAACTTTTACTCGGCTTAGATAGATATCCCTAAGCTGATTATCAACTTTGAGAGCGGATCACGTACTCCGTTCTTGCACTTTGCTGTTAAGACACTTGCACTGCTAATCGTCGGTAATTTAACAGAATCGTTGGCTAAACATTGCAATGCGACAAAATGTAGTTAAACTTAGATAATTTGGAGTTGGCTTTTAACATAAGCATAACAATTTTTTGCCAGTGTTTACTACTACCGCAGTATACTATACTATAAAATGTAAAATGTAAAATGTTGCTACCTAATAAAATTATATACAAAAATTATAGCATAAATAACAAATGTTTGAACTTCTGTCATTATTATTTTTAAAATATTTTAATTTATTTGTCAATTTTTATAGTTAGATAGATATAACTAAAGGGGACCACTTGAAGGCACAATTCTAGACATACAAAAATAGTTCAGATCTCGTCTATTGTGACTGATTTTGCTTGTTCGTATATGTACAGTGAACTTGAGGTTTGAAAATTATTGAATGATTTAATTATACTCGTACCAGTACGTTTTTTTTTTTTTTGTTAGTAAATTTAGCTACATTAATTTTTGTCCTAGATGTTTAGGTTTTGAATCCAACTTGATCTAAAATTGTTCTTCAGCATATATTTGGAATCATAGAACATACCTATGACTTCACTATATATACTATACGATAAAAAAATCAACCTGTTGAGGTCAATATTTTAGAACCAAACTCTATACATATGCTTAGAATGTAGAATGTAATGGATGAGAAAAAAATCAACAAAAAAGCGTCAAATTTTATCTTACTTTGATATGCCTTTCAATTTTCTTTTAATTTTAATAGCTGGTATTTTGGTCAAATTGTTGTTATTTCGAGTGAAACAGTTCTATGCTATAGTAATAAAATGCCCAAAGTTAAAAGGCGGCAGAATTATCATCATCTAAGTGATTTTGAAAGGATTCGTATTATATTGGCCTACATATGGCCGGAATTGGTTTTCGCAAAATCGGTAGATGGATGCAACAATTATTCGCTGTTGGAGAAACTGGTCAGTAGATAATAGACAATATTGTAGAAAGAGCTCTGGACGGCCTAGAGGAACTACAGACCGAGGATATAGCAGATTGAGACTGCTTGCTCTTGGAGATCGGCACAGTACCTCCAGATCGGTAGGAAACATTTTTTTGGGAGAGGTATGCCATAGAATCCTAATACGTTCCATATATCGCCGTATTTGTTCATACGGTCTAATTTCATATCAACCGAGATTAATATTCCCTCTAACCAATTGTCATCGTGCCCTTAGATTGGAATGGTGCAATACAGAGGCAAATTGGGAGGGAGAATGGAATAATGTTTACTGACGAATCTAGAATTTGACTGTGGGCCCACAGCAGTCGTAGACGAGTCAGGCATCGAAGAGGAGAAAGGCGGTTCTTGAAGTTTGTCGTGGAATGTGAAACAGCTCTCACCAGAGGATTGATGAAATTCTGGAATCGTTTGCTATACCATATGTTCAAGGGTTAAATAATGCTACGTTGCTCTTATATTGCAGCGGTCACATTATAGTTCTTGGAGGTGGCCAACATCAATACCTTCCCATAGCCCACACGCCCATCGAACATGTCTGGGATATTATGGGTCAAAGGTTGGGAATGCTTTCAAACCCTCCAATGAACTTACAACAACTGCATGATTCTCTACAAATTGCTTGGGATTACCTTCTTCAGGATTCTATAGATTACCTCATTAGAAGCATGCGCAGGCGAACTGCAGAATAGATTCGATTACATGGAAAGGCAACCCATTTCTGAATTTGGACTATATATGATGCGATTTTTCTTATCAATTGTTATTCTTAACACCATAAATATATGTAGAAAATTAGGTTACAAAATAAACACTTTTACTAGGTGATGCGGTTTTTTTGCTATATTATTTTTAACTCTAACTATGAAAAGTTTACAACTTTTTCTCAAATTAGCGTGACATCAAATTATCTCACAAGCTGTACCTGCAGTCTATTGAAGTTGGGGCGCTACCAATCTTAGTAAAAATTCTGAAAATTTGTGGATTTAAGCGATAGTGGATGAAGGTGTTAAGTTACAATTTTTCAAACATTGATTTATTTGCATGAATGAAGATGTTATGTACCCATCTTTCACATAGCAGTATCGAAAATCTCAAATTTATTGATAGTGAAGATTACTTTCATTTGCAATGGCGCTGTGTGAAAGATGGGTACATGACACCATCATTCATACAAAGAAAGTGTGTGTGTGTTTGAAAAATTGTGACAGCATCTTCATCCACTCATGTCTTTCGTTATAAAAATATTACGTCGTCTATTTTGTCCATGATCAAATACAACATTTTTTGTTGATCCTGAAAGTATCGTGAATAGTTTTGCAGATTACTTTTCTCAAACATGTGTTATATTTTTGAGAAAGGAAACAGAAATGTCCTTGTTAATTATAGGCCTATATATCTACATCCTTTGTGATTTGAATAGTGTTGTAGACATGGTTTCTGGGCATACGTCGGGTACGATATTACGAAATCAGCATGCTAATGAATGGTAGGTCTACTAATACCAACCTTGTGTGCCAAGCTCAGTATTTATGTGACAAACTTGATAATCATGGTCAAGTTGATGACATATGTAAAAACTTTACCAAAGCATTCGACAGGCTTGATCATTGTATGTTGCTTTCTAAGTTAGTTCCATTTGGTTTTTTTAGATGATTTTGTTCTGTACCTGGTCATTTACCTGTGGGATATCGTATTTAAATAAAAGAAATAATAGAGATTGTAGGAAAATTTATATTTATTAGCTTAAATACCTTTGCAGTACAGTAAAAAATCTACAAAAGTTAATAATAAAGAATATATGAATACATATTGTGGTATACGCTGGTCGTATTAGGCCGCAGATTAGTTATTTTCCAAAATAGTAATTAATTAATAAAAAATAATGTATAATAAATATTGTCTGATTAAAAACATATAAAATCTATAAATTTGTATAAATAAATATAGTTACAAAAGAAGATTTTTTTCATTATGGATTAATGGCTTGTAATACGTAGGTAATTATTATAATTAAGTAACTTACAGTATCTAGAATACGAACTAACAAGACCGTGATTTCAAAATTAATGTCCACCACACTAACAACATTTATTTTTATTTATTCTGAGTATTAATCCCTGCTCCAGAAAACTTTTAATTCATCATACTTAGGTCTGCAGTAAAAAATACACGAAATATATCTGGGAAATGTAAAGTTTAATGCCAGACTCCGCCTGCATGTTGTCGCTTTTTTTTAATCTAATTACTCACATCTAAGCTTTCCCATTATTAAAAAATTATATTATAAAATAATTAATTTTGAATTTTTGTCTTTAAGCCGTTCCAAATTTAATTTTGAAATGTTTTTTGTAAAATCCAACACATCTGGAATGAAAGCTGATATTATCAGCTACACACAAAAAGGTAATTGTGGTTATTGTGTTAAAAATAGATCATATTTCTTATTTATCACGAAATGCCTTCTAAATATTTATTATGTTTATTCACAATCGCTGTATAAACTCATTCCCATTCTGGTAGTCACACTATCCATAAATAATTTATGAAAACTAAATATGCAGGCTGCTTTACGGTGACGGCCCATTTAAAAATTTTAGGGACTACTTTTCAATTTTGAAAATTTAGGCTTTGGAGTTTTCGGGGGTGCTCTCCTTAAATAAAATAATGCATTTATTGTAGCACTTCCGGTTATACGGGAGGTCGCCATCTACTTGTTGTAAATGGGACTCTATATATTTTTGGGTATTTGAATTATACGCATAATTTTAGGGAGACTCTAATTGTCCTCGATATATTTCAATTAAAAAAAAAAATGGTTTTTGATAACCTAATACAAATTGCCTATTTTTTACATTGTGCAAGCTAAAGTATTGATATTTAAAACAGAGATGCCTATCATTTGTTACAGATATTTCAAAAACTGTTTAACTGTTTACACAGGTGAAAATTTATTGTCGAATTTGCTTAATTTCGAACCACCAAATTGAAAAAATGTAGAATTTTACCTTCTACCTATCCACATTACGCTTCCATATTAACGATTTTTGTGATAAGTAATTAAAATGATTCAATTTCTTGCGAGGATGGCTGTGATATTGCTAGTAAACTTAAAAATAAAGCAAATATGTCATAAGTTATCATTTACTTGGTTGGGTTTTATAATAGTTTTTCTTGTACAATTTAAGTAACTATATAACTGAAGCGAATGTAGCAGAATGGTTGCTGTATTATCACAAGATGTTTGTAGTAAATTTTACAAATGTTTTATAACATTTCTGAAATAAAGAAACTTTATTGCAATGAATTCCTATTGGTTTGTTGTATAGGGTCAGTCAAGTTTAAATAGTCAAACTTGAGGAATACAATCCTTACGAAATTTTAAGAAAAAAATATAAATATAACAAAACTTTTATCTCGTTCTCCAACAGAGATACAGGGAGATCAAGTTCAGAGAGAAAATCAAATTTACTGGTTACTCGAAAATGACAAGAGCCACTTACCTAAAATTTTGTAGGTACTTATTACGTAGGGTGAATCATCTGATGTATTGAAAACTGGAATTCAACCACCAGTGGTGCAGATATGTATGTACGGTATCACCACCCTTTGAAAAAAATACTTAGTACGTCACTGAATAGGGTAAAAAACATATGATTTTTGAAATGCCCAAACTTTATAGCTACTGTACATTAAATGTAAAGTTAAATAAATACATTCAATATTCGGGTAGGTTGGTTTTAAAATAACTATTGCCTAATGTCTGAGTAAAAGCATTGTTAAATATCACAAATATTATTTGCGGTGGCTGGTTGTAAATTTTTCTTTGAACTTTATCTCTCTGTGTATCTCTATAGGAGAACGAGATAAAATTTTTATATACATTTTTTAATTGAGATTTCGTTAGAAGCCTATTTCTGAAGTTTTACTATTTACTTGACTCACCCTGTATATAGTGCAGTTATATAAAGTAAAAAGATTTGTTGTAGTTATATCCAAAACGGTTTTACCAAACATTATCAAATTATTTAATTACCATAATGATTACAAATTCAACAAACGCGTTATATTTTATAAAAGTAAAAAAATAGTTAAACTGGTTTGTGACACATGTAAAGTGCTAGCCTCGGTTCTAGCCAAAGTGCCTCTAGCGGCATGCCAGTGAACTAAGTAAGGATTATGAGAAAACTCGCTATCATTATTTTAACCTGTATAATCACCTTCAGGAGTTTTCTAACGTATTTTTCAAGGTCGTCTTGCTACATTTTCCATTTCCCTGCAACATAATAATTATGGTAGGTAACAGGATAGCCACTTTTGTAAACTACATATTTAGAAAGATGCTCAATTAAAAACAAAACATGCCCTTATGAAGCAGTACCTGCCAGAGTGTATTTTTAGATAAAATAACATACAAGACGCAATCAACAACAAAAGCATCAAGAAATGTGTGTAATAAGTTTATTTATGAAACTGATTATAGAATATATATTATTAACTTGGTTCGAATAATGAGTGGAAACTATCAGGAACAATCGGGAGTATGCGCTCTTAGAAGTGTGCGAAATACACCAAATCTAAAATATTGATAATAAATTTGATTAACATGTTCCGTCTTGTCGGGTTTTTCAGATACGAACAGCGAGAGCTGGTCGTTGGTTGTTTCATCTATGATATAGTAATAACGCCTAACAAATTCCAAACCGGTATATGTCTGGTGACGCCAAAATTTTTTTTTCGATATTATTTTAAATCCTTATTTAACGCCGCCAATGTTAACTTGCTTGTTGGTTGCATACTCTACAAAGTACAAGCATGCAACAGTCGCTCATCAGTCAGTATCGCTGTCATGTCATAATTGAATTCCTGTGTTTACGTTGTAATTTTGTGTTCTTCTTCAGTTTTTAGTGCCTTTTTTAATTTTTGAACGTTTTATAGTTATTAAATAAAGACAATTGCGTTGGGTGCAAATACTTTCCCACAATACAGTTCGCCGGTTTGGTTTTCTAGGTTATGGGACAAGCCTGCCGCGGTTACATTAAAACTTATCTATTATCTATTCGTTTCATTCGATTTTGTTATAATGAATAGGCATCTAATCTATCTAATTAGGTATACCTACGGGAAGTGTCTTTTATCGGTAGTGAGTGGCTGTAATGAGCGAATATGTAGATCTACCAGTTTATAATGAAATAATGGAAAACGAATGCAAAATACTGGAGCTAAGTGGATTAACTGTTACCTATCATCTGTCAGGTATTATTACTAATAAGAATGTTAATTTTCGTTTCTACATTTAGAAATGCTGCAAAAAAACGACGATGGTAGTATATGTTGTTGACAGATGTAAGTTTTATCTATGGATCTAAGCCATCTCAGTCGGTTCTTATCATAGACGCCGACTTTCCGTAGGAAAAAAGGGTTTTCCCCCTTTTTTTAAATATCGAGCTAAAATTCTGGAATAATTTTTTTATTGTATTTTAGGCCTCCCTGAGCACGTGGTTAATTTTTTGTACTTAGTCATAGTTAATCCTGTATGTACCTAGTATGTCATATTATATGAACGTTGGATTTTGTGTGTTAGAGATAATGTACTGTTCTAAATATAAGTGTAGGGTAGTAGAGATATCACAATCTTTGTAAACTGCATTGAAAAGCCAGACTATAAGTTTGCAAGTATGTCTAAACTTCATATAACAAAGCTGTATAAAATACAAAAAGTTTCAAATTAATGACATTTAAATTGGAAAAAAGGACATTTCAAGAGTATTTAATAGTTAGTTGTGTTTATCTGAGTTTAATAGTGTTACATAATTTGCCCCACTCACACTCAATTCGACGGCTGTGGTACCGCGAAATGCTAAGATTGTCGCGATCGCCCCTACGCGATGCTAGTAAATAAACAAAATGCCGTGTATCGAGGCGGGATTGGAAAATGGGGAATCGACGAGAAGCGTTCGAGTCGTTCGAGAAAATGGACCTAAAGGTACTAGAAAATACATGGAATATTCGTTTGGTCTGTAAAAGAAGAATAAACGGTCAAGTCAGTTAGTCTTGTATTACAGTCTTAAATTGAACTGTTCAGTTGGAGATATTCAAAGTGATTTAGATAGCGATTAATTAAATAAGTGTTTAGTTGAGTTGTAATTAGTGTTCAGTAGTGTACTGAGTAGTTAATAAAAATAAGTGATTAATTAACGCATTGTTTTTCTGGTAAAAGGAAAAGACGGATTGGGAAATCCGTGACAACAGTTTGTTTTGTTGAATTTTTTTAAATACATGTTGAAACATGTAACTTCACTAAAGCTTAACCTACAAGAGATATAAAGGTATCAAAATGTGTAAAGATTTATATTTAAAAAAATATATACACACACACTCACACACCCACCCTCGCACGCATTATTCTAAACATCCGTTTAAAAATTGTAAATTTTCAAAGTTGACAGTTGCCAAGACCACAATGTTCCAGGAAAAACAAAACCCTATCAATAATAATCAACAAATCTATAGTTACAAGTAAGGTTAGTGGTCCATAATTTATTATCAATAAGACCCAAATGTCGAAAATAAACTACAGGGTGAATGTGTCTCTAACTGGCGCCATCTATGAGGAATCTGAAAATACCTTCAGAAAATACACTTTCAGCACTTGTCTTAAGCCAGTTACATTTTACTAAGGCATGTTTGGCTAAATCTTATTATTTTGACGTCACACGTCATTGGGACACCATGTATTGTATCTCTTACTGTTACTTTATCTAAGAGAGGCTTACTTTGTATTAATTATTAACTTTAAATGTAACAAAATTTAGACAATTTATTATGTTTTATTTGCCTTTTGCAGTGCTGTTACGGCAATTTTTGCTAATACGTATTTTAAATGACTCGTTACTAGCACGCCTCCACAGCAGTAGCCCGAGGCTGTCCAAACACAGATAGGGGAACATCGGCGTGGCTGACGAACCCTTAAAATTACCTAAAACTCGCTATAGAGATAAAACGTTTGTGTCAAGAAAAAAGCTTTCCAAATGGTCTCTATCCTTAAAAATAATTGCTTTTACCCGAAAAGTAAATTGTTCTTATAGAAAGTTCTTTGTTTTCTAATTCGAGAACCTAATTTGTTTTCCAGCATCGCTAGAGCGTAACAAATTTCAATTAGACGATTATTTATAATTCCTCTTATTTACTATCGTGTCAAAAGTTTACATAACGAGTTTTTGTTATACAAGGTAATTCAGAACTTATCTGAAAGAATTTGAAAATTTAATTTGAAAATTTTGATAGTTTCCGAGTAAAAAATTGTTGAAGTTGTAGTATTTTCAACCTTTACATCGCTGGGCTACTGTAATCTCTAACCAGGCGATTCCGATTATTGAAATCCGATTACTTTCTGTAGGCATTAAACGTTTTTGTGATACGAGACTTTACATTAGTTTTTCAGTGTCAAAAATGACTTATGTGTATAGGAACTCGGAGTTAATGGATATCGTTTTAATTTATGACGATGTGAAAATACTTTAGCAGAACGATTTCCCGGTAAACATGTGCCAAAGCGAGGGAAATTTGAAACCGAATCGTGGAAGAGATGGAGGTCCAGGACGTCCATGGCGTATTGCAGCAGTGTTATACACGAGGCTCAATTATTTCCGTGTCAGGTACAGCATGTCCAAGCATTAATATTAAGAGATTGGACGAGGAGAACCGGTACCATGGCCGCCACGATCTCCTGACTTTGGACTTATTTTTGTGGAATATTTGATGTCTATGGCACACAAATGGGCATTATTGATAATTTATGCAATCGTATCGTAGCTGATGCCAATAAAAGTTCAAAAGTTCGAAAGCAGAATCATTTGTGTTAGTTTGTAGAAACTGGGTAAGACGGGCCCAAAACGTTATTGTAAAATCAGATATGCCAAACTATTTTACTAATTAAAACCATAATTTAAATCTGTTAATAACACAGGTCAACAAAAAAAAATTGCTGTGTAACCCCAAGTTTAACTTCAGATTCGTGTTCAGCGGGAAAAAATACAAAAGAATAGCTTAACTCCCAGCACACATGACTTTTTTTTTGTGGACCTTTGTAAACTTTTGATTTGATTTTTTATTGTTTTTATGGGTTTTCTCTAAAATTTGCTGTGCGACCCCTAAGTTTAACTTCAGATTCGTGTTCAGCGGGAAAAAATACATTGAAAAATATAATGGGTCCCTCAGCACACACTACTTTTTTTGTGGACCTGTGTAATTAATAACAATAACGGCAAAAACAGTTAAATTTGCTGTATAAGATCGGCGTTATAAAATATTATTTATGTATTTCCTTCAGCATTTCTTTCCATTTTTTGTCCGGTCGCAGATTGCATACTTTGCCGCCTTATCAGGTTTTACAGTGGACCAGTTTCGAGTACCGTGCAGAGGTGTATTTTTAAATAATTTTCAAACTGCCATCTTTAAGGAGGAGGGCCTCTAAGGCCGGTTTTCGGCCCCTTTAGTTTTTTTTAAATCAATTTTTTCCTAATATGTAAAAGAGCTCAAGGGTAGTCTGGCAAATAGTTAGTCACTTACAAGGCGGTTATGCTACCCTATTATTTTATCATAGGGGGGGGTATTTGAGGTTCCGTTTAGGGTCAAATCGACTGTTTATGACTTATACTTACTGGCGAAATAAAATTCTTTTAAAAAAAAAAAACAAAAGGGGCCGAAAACCGGCCTTAGAGGCCCTCCCCCTTTTTTACAAAATTATATTTGTTAGAGTCCCCTGTACACTCAAAAAATTTTTTTTAGATAAGTTCTGAATCATCCTGTACAACTTCCAACATAATATTATGTTATGAAATTAGTTTATAATGCAACAGATTATAGCATGAGTGAATTATCTATTGCACTAGTTTTACGAATACCCTACTCGCGTATTATAAATGAATTTCATTCGCTATTTTATAGTCGAACTGTGACTTTAACAGACAATTTAAGTGTTAAAAACTTGACAATACTAAATTTTCTACTCTTACTGCATTTTTGAAGAACTGCTCGATTGGTTATTTACCGAGGAAAAATCCAGTATTTTCAAAGAGACAGCTGTTAATGGATTTTCAACTCCATGCTTCAGATGACAAATATCTACTTATGGAGGTGTGTTATACTTTTATTTCTTTTTTTTATTAGAAGTTAACAAAATTAAAATTTTAGGTAGTTGCTATTTTTGGTTTAATTGGCGCTTGTCGATGTAAGAATTTCTATAATTTATGTGTTGATATTAAGGAGGAAGACACTGTTTTTATGGTTTATGTGAGATATACTAAAACATATAAACATTTACAATTTTATATAGGTACTGATGATAGTACAGTGAATTATATTGACATCGTTGAAAAGTATATCAATATAATACCAATACACGTAAAAGTTCTTTTTATTTTACAATGTGAGTAAATAAAATAATAATAATATATCCACCCCTCATTCTAATCACGAGGATTAGGGCTCCCACACAAAACTGCGATGCGATGCGATGCCGCATCACAGGAACTTGCGATGCGAATTTCTGCGATACGATTTTGTGCGGCAAACCGTTTGAGCTCCCACACAAAACTGCGATGCGATCGCAACAAAGAAGGCGGCGCAGGCGCCGCGCGAGCTGTCTCAGAGCGGACTAAAAGTCTTTTAAAAGGGGCGTCACCAAGTATGACGTAATATCGCAGGAATGCGCGATGCGAATGAGATTGGACGTTCTTGCGTTGCATTCGTGCGAGTTCGCTGATATTTGCGATGCGATGCGAGTTCGCAGTATTGTGTGGGAGCCCTTAGCCCAGAAGTCGAAGACTTGTATGGGAGAGGGGGTGGCATATTATTATTAAGCAGGCCGCATTTGCGCCCAGGAGCGACTTACGTTGGTAGGCACTAACCACCATTCAGTGCAGGAATGAGGGAAACCTGGAAAACCTTATTAGGGGGGGTTGTCAAACGTCAACCGGTATCAATTTCTCACATTGACCCAAGCCAACATTCCTCCACCCTACCATACCCGCAGAGAGGGTGCCAATCCTCTCCATGAATATAGTTTAATATAATATAGCTTAAATGTACCTTTAACCCTATCAGCATTAATACATTCGGCCTGATTCCCTGAAATATTGCAAAGTATGTAAACATTCCTAATGCTGATCAGTATATGGATCATTCATTTCGGCGAATATCCACTACAATTTTAGCAAATAGTGGTTCTGATATTAAAACTATTAAGATGCATGGGTATTGAAAGAGTGACACTGTTGCCGAAGGATATGTAGCAGATATAGATATAGATAAATTTTAAAAAATATATACATAATATACTCATAAATAAGCGTGTGTACTGAAATAATGTACAATTTTCAAATAAAGTTCAGCAAAATTGTAAGGATAACTTTAATATTAAAAGGTCCTTTATTATCAAGTTTTCAATGCTGATATTTTGCTTACCAGTAATTATAGTCATATTGTACTAATATACAAAAACAGGTCTAGAAGACTGAAATATTTATATTATTACAATAAAATCTATGCTCCCATTATTCCACCAATAACCACGTAGTGATGGTCCCACAAACTTGAAACAACTAAGGTTATTTCTTGGTTTCCTCACCTAAGAGCTAATAAGCTGGAAACCGGTATATGTCTGGTGGGCTGCTGACGAGTGACTTTCGGTCTCGACTAGTCGAGGCATTAGCCTGCAGAGTAGTTGTTTCCTGGAATTCCGTGTTTGCAAAATATTGTTCTCGTCGAATCGCGATAGAGGTCGCTAGTTTTTAATGGAGTCTACTCTATGTAGAACGCTTCGTGTCTTTGAAACGTCACAATTTTAATTGTCAACAATATTCGTCACTTTCGTTGCCACCGCTAAAGGCTCTGTGTGCCGTACAGTGCTGCCATCTCTGTCACAACGAGTTCACACGTATTTTAAACCAAACCGCAGGTGCTCCCAGTTCCGAAACAAAAAATTGATGATCTTAAAATTTGAACGCACTCGTAGAATCCTATATTATTATGTATGAAAAACAATTATGGAAATGCCTTTAATATATATTTTTTTTAACTAAAATAATGTAGGTGTACACATTCTAATACGAATTACATTACATAATTAAATACTCTTTCATAATATCAATACAAATAAAAATATTCATAAATTTAATAATGTAATGCTAGCTTTCCCATAATTTTAGCAATCAGACATAATTATGGTTCATTATATAATTTGTTTAATGAATTTGTGGACGTTAACAATAATTATAGGTAATTAATTACAACACGATATGTACTTTGTTGTTTTGTGGTAATAGGTTTGGTATTAAATACCTACGTGATTATTTCCACTATAATTATTTCAAGTCATAAATTTTTAAAATTACAAACAAAATTTTATTGCTACGTAATATTTTTTCACAAAGTGCTTAGCAGGACCGTAGCAGGAGGTGTACAAAATAGTTGCAGTACACAGTGTAGTACCTGACAGTATCTAAGCAGGACCTGACAGTACTAAAACTCCACCTAACAATACTAACTCAGGACCTGGTAGACTAAGGACAAAATCTGGTAGTATAGGAACAAGATCTTATAACATTACACTACTTGTTATTTTAAACGTCTGTAACCCAGCGCCAAAATCATGTGGTAAATATTTTATTATTTTTTGTCACCAACTCCAATTTTGTAAATTGTGTCGTTTTTTAATACAATGGTGGCTAATATCGAAGAAAAAATCTTTCATTCAACTGATCCATTCAGTTAAAAATGTTTTACTGCCTTGTCTAAACACGAAATCCTAACGCATTAGTTAAATTCGAATACAATTAGTAATGTTTTGCACCATTAAAATACATTTATAGAAGTCGTAGCTTAGCAGGAAATCGATAACATGTTTTTTTTACCCATTCATTAGAAATTTGTTGTCTAAAAGAATTATTTCTCTTACAATTTTGATGTCAAAGCATTCTCTATATTAAAACTTATAGAAGAAAGTCAAATCTAGTATTTGTTGCCACTATTAAAATACTGTAACAGGCGCTTTAATGCGACGCACAAATTGTTTTAAATAACTGTTACTTCTATAATTTTAGTATCAAAACAGTTCCTGCAATAGAATCTACAAAATAAAGTCGAAAAAAGAATTTATAGCTACCTTTATAACATCGTAATATACCCTTCTATGCATTTGCGACTAAGGCCAAGGCCGGATTAACTATATATTGGCTCCTAGGCCAAAATTGCCATATGTTGCTCCTTCAGAACATTCAGTACTTACGTATGATATTTTGTTATTGGAGGGAATACCATTATTATTGCAATGGATTGCAACTACAAAGAAAGAAACTGCAAAGGTACAGAGAAAGAATATACTAGGTGCATACATTATTATCTGATATAGTCAATGTAACTGATGCTTTTTATGCACTCAAAAAAATTGATGTCAAACTGAGACTTAACTACAATTTGGTCATTGCATTGTCCTGTACCGACAATATTCTTAGCGATATCGGTGGCGGCCATCGATATTTCTGTCGTATCGCGGACTGTGTGAACATATCGAAGCGATTTCTAACTCAATCCTACATTATGATACTACTACTCAGATATAAACCCACTTGGTGATTGAATTTCGTACAACTTTGCGCATAACGTCACTGGATAGCAACAATCCTGCTTGTCGGTATGGAAACATACTGTTTCGGAGGGATTTTTATTAACGCTTAGTATTCTACGAAATAATTTGAATATATTCTTATTCTCTCTGTTTTCACATCAAATTTATATTAAATCTCCTACAATTCCTAACAATGAAGTCATATATATGCTCTCTGTTACCAAACATAAGTATGCTAATGAACAATTTCACAAACAAAGCTCTATTCAATAATTATCTAAAAGAAAATATATTTAGCTAAGTTTACTAACCTGGTTTAATGAAAACATTCTATAAATATCTAAGTTTACTTTTGAAACTGTGAAAACTCGAAAATTCAACCACAATAAATGAGATCTGACTTATTTCTGCATTTTCTTTATTGTTTCTTCAGGCGGCCTTCTTAGTTGTAGTCAAATATCTAACTATAAAAATTATTATACCAATAAATTAAAATTATTTGAAATTAAATATCGACAATGTCAAAAGTGACTTTAACCTGCCAATGAATTGTGAATTAAACATGACAATTACCTACTTAAATAATCAAAAAATTGTTTACCCTTTATGTTCTATATATATATATATATTTAGGTATTAACAATATTGTGTGAAACTAACTACTCTGCGGACTAAATCCCCGACCAGCGTTGAATTACACCCACAATATTCTACCCATATATTCTTTATTATTAAGATTCTACCCTCTCTTCTTCCCGCAACTTCTGAATAGCAATACAGTTTTCAATTTTCATCTTCAGTTTCTATTTTCTGCCCCAAGTAGGGAATAATTGGTTTATTTTCTTAATTCTTCTTCCTTCATTTCATCTTTTGTTGTATATTCATGTATTTTAGTTTCATTTCATCTCTGATTGGCTCCTGTAATTATTTTTCTTAAAAATTGTGTTTGTAATCCTACTATAATTAAAAATGTTTCTGTTCGTTTAATTTGAAATTAAAGTTAATCCAAATTCATTTAATCAAAGAGTTCGGATCATGCTCCTGGAAATTAACAATTTAAAAACTGTGAAATTAGGTATACCTGTAATACTTTTTCTTTTTCCTTCATTAATTATTTTAATATTAGTAAACTAACAAAGTGAGCGTTTATAATGTAAAAATGTTAAATCTAAATCCATAAAATGATTATATCTTGTGATTTACAATTCAGGCAGTTATCGTGTTTTTTTTTTCAAGTAATACACTTAAAGGAAAAAGTTGGCCCTGTGGTTAGTTAATATTAATCAGGTTTGCTTTCCAAGGCGCCATATAACTTCTTACACTAGGGAATGGAATATAATTGCTTAGTCCCTCAAAATTTTCATAAGATCATAAAATATTTGTGGTAGGAAATCTTTCGTAAAAATCTAACACTTCATATCAAAATACGAGGTATTTTGACTCGACAGTGAGGCTCTGCAGACAAGATTTTATTAAAGTACAGGCTAATTTGTACTAGAACATTTATCGTTAATGTTACCGAATGTGTTGAGTGCAGCTGTGGTCACCTAAACAATGCTACATTTTACCCATAAATTATGAGATAACGAATGTATACGGTAGTAACAGATTAAATATTACATATTTTATATGGATTTCGAAAACGGTAAATTTGATTCAGGTCATTTCAATTTCATCCTGTTGTTAATTAATTTTGTAAAAGTTAATAGAACGAAATAACTCAAAAACTGATTGTTCTGAAATATAAACGATACTTTATGTGTATAAGTGATTAATCTGAAATTCAGAGAGAGTTAAATTGAATGTCTGACCTGGGAGTCTGTGTTACACAATTTTTGAAAAAGCTTCTTCATGATAAGATTTCAAAAAAACTACAATTTTTCATGTTTTGCACACCAACAGAAATTTTCGATTTGAATTTAGTTTACATCATATAGAGATGAATAACCAATTACAGAAATATGAGTGGTAACTAATTCATTTAATAAACAAATATAGTATGGCTCTGTACGAGTAAAATATTTCTCAAATAGCAAACAAGGAATTTCAGGAAATAACTGCTCTGCCGGCTTCCGTATTTGCAACATATCATTATCATCAAATTCTGTTCTTATTCTTGCTCAATCTTACAAAATCATGTCTTGTAGTGTCTTGCGAGAATCTCTAAAATTTCTTGTCTCACAATTTAACAAAACTCTTGCATGATTTTTATGATACTCTTGCATACAAATGAGAATCTTTATTACATAATTATCGATATGGTCGATAGTCAACAGTGGTCGATTAGTAGACGTTATACAGGGTGTTAAAAAAGAGTGTAAAATATTTAAGGGGGTAACAGTATGAACCAAAATAAGCAGAAAAGTCTCAATAAACATGGGTCAGCAAAATAACGGTTGTGGAGATATGGAATGTTTTATGTTTTTAGCCCCTTTTTTTATTTTGCAAAAACGTTGTGTATTTTTTTGTAATAGTTGGTTGATATTTAGTGAAATAAACAGTACGTATTTGACAGTTGTTCTCAGTGCAAGCGTTTTCTTTTGCTATGGCTGGTTACTCTAACGCAGAATTAGCAGACATGCATTTCATGTATGGTCGTGCTAATGGGAACACCACCGAAGCGCGACGTCTTTATGTTGACGCTTATCCAAATCGCCAGATTCCTTCTCAACGCATGATTGGAAGAATTCACCAAAGATTGCGTGATACCGGTTCCTTGCGCAAACAGTGCCATTTATCCGGAAGACCAAGGTCGGTATCCACTCCTAGAGCAGAAGAAGAAATTCTAGCACTGGTAGAGCAGAATCCAGGTACGAGTGTGCGGAGAATATCAGTCGAGGTAGGAATTAGTGGTGCTCTTGTTTGGAGAATCCTTCACAAGCAACTGCTTTATCCATACCATGTGCAACGAGTATAGGCCTTAAATCCAATAAATGATCATCAAGCACGTTTGGTTTTTTGCCGCTGGTTTCAACGTCATGATGCTGAAGACCCTCGTTTTCTTGCAAACATTCTTTTTACTGATGTAGCCGGGTTCACAAAAATGGAGTGTTTAATTTTCACAATACGCATACGTGGGCCGACGAAAATCCTCATGCTCTAATAGAATCTGGATATCAGGCACGTTTTTCATTAAGCATTTGGATGGGTATTGTAGGTGACAGGTTTCCAGGTCCTGTTGTTTTACCAAACCAATGAACAGGCGCTGCTTTCCTCAACTTTCTGCAGAACACACTGTATGAGTTTTTGGAAAACATTCCTTTGAATCAGAGGCAACAAATGTGGTTCCAGCATGATGGTGCTCCAGCTCATTTTTCCATGGCCGTTAGAGAGCATTTACACCAAACTTTTCCACATAGATGGGTAGGAAGGGCCGGACCTGTTTTATGGCCTTCAAGATCGCCTGATCTGAACTAGATTTCTTTGTTTGGGGATATTTGAAGACATTAGTGTATGGTACTCCTGTAAATAGCCTGGAAGAGCTGCAGCTACGGATTAATCAAAAGTGTCAAGAAATCCAAACCAAGGAGGGTGTTTTCGAAAGAGTTCTAATATCGTTGAGACGAAGATGTCGTGCCTGCTTGGAAATGGACGGAGAGCACTTTGAACATCTTCTGTAACTTTGTTTTTTGTTTGTTAAAAGCTTCCTTTGTCGGTTTATTCCTAATAAAACAAAATGTTTGAAAAACGAATAGTGGTCCATATCTCCGCAACCGTTACTTTGCGGACCCATGTTTATTATGACTTTTCTACATATTTTGGTTCATACTATTACCTCCTTAAATATTTTACACTCTTTTTTTAACACCCTGTATAGTGAAGAAATGGCCAGTTTTACATAACGAAATAGGCGAAGCAAAATCGAAAATTGGTTCTAGTTCAGCAGAACTGGACCTAGAGTCAGTAAGCTTTGATTTTAAAAATGAAATAGCAAATATTTCTTGCCTTGTTTCGTTAGACTTTTTTAAAATCTTGGTTTGTCTTGCAATTAGAGTGGTCAATTTTTGCCTTGTCTTGTTTTGCGAAACCAAAACAAGATCAAGAAAGAGCAACGATGCCAACAATTCTGATGCAGTCTAAACGATGAATATTCTCAACTTGTTGCAACAATATTATATTTGCGATAATAAAATCCAGTATCACTTACCTTGTTAAAATTAAAATTTAAAAGTCTTTTTTGAACAGAAATAGAATATTTTAGAAGCTTATGAATTAATTTTTAAGTTAAATAAATTATTAAATAAATATTTGAAATAACTGTTATTTTTTGCAAATTATCTACTTACAGAATGTTACATTAAAACCATATTCTTGAAAAACTGCAGGGGTTTCATTAAAAAAGTGGAAATCAAAAAGGGTGACACTAATCAGAGGATTAAGAAACGCTAGTTTAATGAATTACAAATAACAACGCGACAATTATTGTACCATCCATTGCATCACTAGATTTGTAGATATTAAACTTTTAAACTACACCTATCAACATAACTTCTTTTGCCAGATTTTTCTTATTTCTGTTAAACTACTTTTGAAACCATTTCAGAAACTTTTTGTTCATGAAAATGGACCAACTTTTGTTAAATGTTTGACGAACGCTATATTGAATTTTGTTCGGCTTTGGCAACTCTCCGTGTATATTCAGGCTTGCCCAATTTTCCAGGTCACTTGAAACCCTACTGAAGAGCAGACTAGAAATTTCATAACTAGAAGTACATAATATTTTTGTTGGAATTCGAATTTCGTGAAAGTTACATATACTGTGAAGGATAGCTTCAGCTGTTAATTTATGTATACAGAATGTAAATAAAATACAGGCATTGAACCAAACATTAATGATACGTCGCAATTTAACAATGTATATTTCAGTAGTTATTCAATCATAACGTTATTAATTTTAAGAGGAGATGGCAAAAATGGGGATAATATGACGACGTGGTTAAAAAAAATAGTTGCATATTTACGCTAAAATAAATCGTTCATTTCAGGCTGTTACTGCTCGATTCACACTGCTCTGAAACCAACTCGTTGACCGCCTGGGTGCAACGTTGCCAAATTTAAACATTGTCGCTATTACCATAATAATGATACTATTTAAAACCAATTTGGTGACTTGTTGTAAACTGCGGACGAATTTGTAATGAAATATAGGTACGTCAAACTTTTAGCATAAGTCCTTAATTGTTCGACTCAGCAATAGAGATCTGACGAAAAGTTAATCAAAAATTATGATTGCAATAAATTGTACGTCTGTATCCCGATGAAGTCGAAAGAAATGTAAATATGCAACCAGCAGTACACTCCAAAAGTTAGAATACAACCTAGGTACGGCCGTACGTTTTTCGTAATAATAACTGATAAATAGTTTTCGCGTAATGTATAGACGTGCTCCAGACCTTGCTTTGGGATATCTGCATTCTACAATCGCCTTGAGAAGGTTTTTGTCGAACAAGTGGCTTTCTAACTTTGTTAAAGTGTATTTGAGGTTATATTTTGTATAGTTGGGCGTTATTTAGTGTTCTGACCATTTTATTTGATAAAATACGTTGTCGTTTTAATTATAAATTCAAACACATAGATTTATTAGACTTTTTTCCACTTTTGCCCCTTGAATACCCCTTTCGAATATTGGAGCCTCCCCCCTACTCACCCCGTATATGCTTTATGCCGTGGCACAATATTTATTTTTTTATATATAAAGACACCCCAAAAGTGACAACTGTGGACCACTGGTTTTTTATATTGGTATTTGTACGTGTTAGAGCGAAGACAGACAGCGGTTTTGTGCCGGTAGCCGAATCGGCACAATTCATTGGGTGATGCCACACACAGCTGTTTTCACAGCTAACGGCGCGTAATTCGAATCATTGGTCAAGACATTTTCAATAAACCAGGTGACGACCAACAGCGGCATGTGATCTATCTAGCGCTAGAAAACAACAGTCGACTTGGTTGTCAAACCTATGCCTGTCATTCGCCAAATGGATCCTCTATTGTAGTTATATTTTTATTCCTATAGCGTAAACACGAAGGTTATAGTATTCATTCTATACACAGAAAGCAGTCTACAGGAATCGGGTCTGAAGACCAAGGTCTTCCTTGCCCAGAAGTACGTCAAAAACGTCCACAATCTCTCAAAACTATGTATACATTATCAAATACTTTGCGTTATCATAAGCTGAAGAAATGGTCTACAATATTCTTGTATCGAATTTGAAAGTGCGAACGGAACACCGAGCAAATGAAACAAACAAAAAGCGTGCGTGCCCGAAGTGTTCGTTGCATTTGTTGCCATCAGTTTCATTAGTGTTCGATATGTTCGTCAAAAATCATAGAGGCGGATAATGTGCTATTAGCAGCTGGTGCCTTTTTCCTCATTCATTCGTTAATGAAAAAAAAATAAGACAAGAAAACTGTGGGCGAGACGTTTTACGGCGAAATATACGTCATTGCTGAATGACATAGACATACAATATACAAATTTGGCTATACTGGTACCAGTCCACATATTTTTTAAGTATATTATAGTATGATCCATGCTTTGAATTCCATAATCCAGAATAGTTCTCGTATCGCAAGTAAAATACTCAGGTCAATACGCGCCTTAAAGTATTTCCATTGCAAAGGAATTGTAGTGAATATTTGGCAGCTACTTCGTTGGTCAAATATTGCATTTTCGGCTTATAACAATTCACAAAAAGTCAATAACGGAACTATCAATGAAATAATATCAAAACCATTTTTAGTTTCCAAAGCTACTATGACATGAAAAACATTTACAGCTTTGATTCTTTTATTAATATTATCTTTTTAAGGATTTCATTCAAACAGCATTCTATCAATATGAACCAAAAGTAGATATCACTTTTTATCATTTGTACCTTTCATCATACGTTCTATTGATGACATTTGGTTTATTAGTAGCTGAACACCCTGTATGTCATCTTTACATTGTTGTCGGAAAAAGTCAATACGAGAAATTGATGCATTTGTTCCAAATTTTGAAGAATCATAAACTTTAATAATCGTTACAAAGGAATAATATTTTCTTTTGCTTTTGTTTTGTTGAAAGCATTCCATCGTAAGAGACTCACCTCTCGTAAGTCGATTTACATATTTTCAATAATTTATTTATTACTTCCTTATCATAATCTTGTTTTGCAGACTTAAATAAAAGTATAATTTTAGGAGATAAAGTTCCCTAGAAATATTAAAAATACATCAGCAGGACACGTCGAGGATAATAAGAGAAGTTACTGACATTAAGTATTCCATACAGTGCCTCGCTCCATTAGAAATATCCACGCATAATTTATTTTCATCAGTCTTGCTTTCCTCTCTCTTATAAATCTTAACTTAATCTGAGGTTCCACTATGTTTTATTATTTGCTTATGTAACACAGTTTTATTAAGACGTTGAAAAGATAATTTATTATGAGTCTAAGTTATTTATTTCATCAAGTTGCACATAAAGGAACCTTGTTTCATTAACTACTGAAACTTCATATTTCAGCGATGTCTGGGCGAGCCGAAAGTTTTGTATCGGGCCTAATTATCACAGGAATTAAGTAATTCGTGTCAGCTGTCAAATTTAATCGCTTCCGGCCCAGTTATTAATTAAGATTCTTTACCCATAATCTCATGGTTTGTGTTTAATGTAATTGATTTTCCTTTAGGCACTATACCTTTTCATGATATACTTACATATTGGGAAATTCGTAATTGTAATTCAGATTAGTAGGTACGTTAATCGGTTAATCATAATATGTAAGCTGTTGCCCGCGGCCTTTATCCACGTAAGTTTTGAATTTGCATACCTAAAAGAAAAATTTGATTTCTGTTTAAGTTCTAACTTTCACTCAAACATACATTTATTTAATAATCTGAAAGAAAACAATCATATGTACACAAACAACGTTTAGAACATGTTGAAATTAAACTTGCTAGAAATTAAATTTTATCGTACAGTTTTATAAAATAATTTTCGAAATATGGAGGAGTTTTCGTATCCAGATGACGAGCAACCTGTTGGTTTCATTTGTTTCGTTGTTCTTCAATTTTTTATATTAAGATTGATAAATATCTTTCTCCGTTGAAATATCGGTTATATTTTTTCCTTTATTTTGCTTTCAGTGCTCAATGAAAGCTATAATTGTCCCTCTTTTTCTTGATAATTAAGCAGCAACAAAATTATATTTTTCTAGAAGCATTTTTCGAGTGTCGTAGCTACAGGGAAAATCGCCCAATGAACAAGAAATGTGCCGAGTTAGTCTCCACTAGCGCAGCTTTAAACTGTTTTCAACATCTGTGTTACCTCTAGTTGAGTAGGTACTACATATGTCCAAAACTGATGCTGAAATGGTGTATTATATCAATGGAATCGAACTACATAGTGAATCACCATAAACTGATCCCGAGATAGTTATAACCGAGTTTCTTTCATGAAAGTCACATGTTGCTAAAGTCATAAAGAAATTCAACCAACTAATTTTTATGATCAAACATCATTTGGTAACCTAACCATGAGGTTTTGAAAGTGTAGTCTAGTCTATTATATATTTTTAGATATTAACAATATCGTGTGAAACTAACTACTCTGCGAACTAAAGCCCGGACCAGCGTTGAATTACACCCACAATATCTACCTATATATTCTTTATTATTAAATTTTGTAACAATTTTTACTGTATTCGAAAAGTATTTTAAGCTAATATAAATCAAATCTCCTACAATTCCCGTCAATGGAGTCATATGTATGCTCTCTGATACCAAACATCTAGTATACTAATGAGCAATTACACAGACAAAGCTCTATTCAATAATTATCTAAAATAAAAATTAATCTAGCTCAATTGACTAACCTGGTTTAATGAAAACTATAAATATTTATGTTCACTTTTGAAACTGTAGGAACTAATGGATGAGATCTGACCTATTTCTGATATTATATTTTATTGATATAGGAATTGTAAAAGATTTTATTTATATTAGCTTAAAATACCTTTCTAATACAGTAAAAAATAGTCTAGTCTAGTCTAGTCTGGTTCTACATTCGTCCTTAATTAAACTTTGCTGTAACCATATGGTTTCCATTGTTAGAGAGGAAGTCTGCCCGCAGCAATATCATAGCAACCCACAGGATACTTCACGATGAACTGCAGAAATGATGTTTCATTTAAATACCGACTTCCGTCTTAGAGGCAATTCCTTGAGACTCCAGAAATATCAGAAGTAGTCATCAACTTCGTATTTTAAATGGAACACTGTATATATTATTGCATTGTTATTAAGATGTTGCACCTTTTTTATTTTAGAACGGTTCTAGAATACTACACTAAGCGCGTAATTTTTCCGGTTACATTTTACCAATTGCAATAGGCGAAAATGTTCTTATTTTAAATAAAATTGAAATTTTACAATATTAAATTATTTTTCCTTGATATAGACTATATAGATTAAATTTATTAAGTTTAACAAACAAAATACACACAATAAGATACGACAGAGTTGTCCATGTAAATGTAATTTTAATAAACCATCATTGCAGATAAAATTCCATTTGAAGGATAAATATTTTATAAACTAAAAATAGACACACATAAATATGAAATTGTGACACAGACTATGCTCTCGAAACATCTTGACAAAAGTAGACCTTTTTCCAAGCACAGATAAATACAGGATTTTAATGAGCATTTGCACGAGAAACATGGAAATAAAAGTGGCACAACGGAGCTGGACATTCTAGTTTATTATGAAATAAATTGAATACAATTTTGACACTGGCAGGAATTTTCAGAGAAGCGAAGTCGAATCTATTAAGTAAAATAACATGGTTATAAATTCTCTCTCTGGATAAAAGCCATCTACTTTAAGCGACATAAATTTGAAAAGTCTTCCTTGGATATTTTTCAAGTCCACAGCGCGGGTACCACACCAATGCACAGTACTCCAACTTAGAACTTACATAACAATTATAAAGACTTTTTAGTGCAGTTTCATCAGAAAATGATAGTTACAAATGATATAGCCTATCATCCTTAACGCAGATGGAGTAATCTCATCAATGTATTTAGTGAATTTAAGCTGTGACTCAAATAAGACACCTAAGTGTTTTATAGAGTTCACCCTGTAAAGCACATTCAAATATGTTATTGGATGCAACTTGCGAATGTAAGTTACAATCTTGCATTTCATTACATTCAGTTATTAATACACCAGTCGTTTAATAGCTGTAATTGGTTTTGTAACCTCTGACAGTCTTTAGTAACTAATATTCTATTAAGTAGTTCAAGTTATCTGCAAATAACAGCTTTTTGCAACGCAGCTCAAGGGAAAGGTCATTAATAAAATATAAGAAAAGCAAAGGCCCTAAATTAGACCCTTGAAGAACTCCCGAAGTTGTTGTAAAAATATAAGAAATGTGTCCAAAATGTGATGACTAAGTACAAACATTTTAATCACGTGCTCAGGGAGGTCTGAAAAACAATAAAAATTTATTTCGAAATTCTAGCTCAACGTTTTAAAAATGGGGCATGGAAAGTCGGCTCCTATAATAATCTATCATCGTCCAAGCTGGCTAGATATGTCAGCTACCGTGCGGTCGTTTCTTGCAGCGTTGTCAAGTGAAGAAACGATGAAAATAATAATGCCTGAGTACCTGATGGATAATAGCTAATCCAGTTAGCTGTAGTATTTTGTATTCGTTCTTCCTTATTTTGTTGCACACTGCCAAAACCACATTTTCTCTCCTTGGAGATTCATCATAATTATTCACTAACTTAACCGACATAAAATACTTTATTTAATTACTATAAAACATTTAAAATTAGTCAATTAACTGTTATAAAATAACACAACCTAGAGTACTGCATTGCTAGTTGCATACTCTGCAAACCTCAGAGAACATGCGAAGTTAGTTATATTCTAAGGGCAGGGCCGCGCCAAGCTATTCGGCCGCCCGTGTGCAAACCATAATTTGCCGCCCCTTTTTAATATTTTATGTAATAATAATAATAATATCTCTACCCCTCATTCTAATCACAGGGATTAGCCCAGAATTCGGAGACTTGTGCGGGAGAGGGGGCGTCATATTATTATTAAGCAGGCCGCATTTGCATTTGTAAAATTTAACATTTAAAAAATCGTCACTCCTTACCCCCTTTAGCTAAAAATTGACACATAGGTAAGGTAATAAATAAAATTTAAATTAAATAAATGCTAATAATTATATTATTTCGATATTAGACATATATAATATACTTGCATGACATTTTAAACATGTGTCATAAAAAGATCATCACTTCGAGCAGCGGTGGCGTTAGAAAAGAGAAAGACGGTTAGTCAAGTGTCTGGTCTAGCTGTTTTGCCGCCCCTTGACTTGGCCGCCTGTGTGTTTTGCACACATTCGCCACATAGTCGGCGCAGCCCTGTCTAAGGGTCTAAGAAACATTTTTAGAGAACACTGTACACATCTTGGTATGTTATAGTTTAAAATATTATTAATTATTTTATGCAAACATCATCGATTACTGTTAATATTGCTGCTATTATTAGTATTAACAGAATTTAATTCCCCAACAACAAGAAGTTTAAAAGTTTATCGCCGTGAAGTGCACATTGCATTAGTGGCCTACAGATGTCGTCTACGGTTGTATACGGTTACGGTACCCTGATTAGTTTGAAATAATTTTTCAGTATTTGCTTTTCGCTAATTTAATTATTCGTGTATTTATAAACATGTCGTATTCAAATGCCTAGATGACCCATAAACTTCTGATTTATGGGAGGGTGACAAGTGCATATTATTGTGTGGCAGCGTAATACCAAAGAAGTTTTCCGAGTACACAACATATTATGCTGAATACTTTTTGAACCACATTGAACAACTGTTATAATGCCTTGGCGGTAATCGTATGGCAGTGCTTTTATAATGCATAAAAGCATTGTGTACATTTTCATGCATTTTTTTGTTGTGTTTTTCCCGACGTAAGTAATCGACCTGGTCATGACCGCCGAACCAAGTAGGTGTCTCGCTTTAAATAAAAAGAACGGTCGAGGAGAGGAGAGGTTCACAGCAAGTATAAAAACCTTTGCAGGTTTTAATTTAAACAAGTAAGAAAGAAGAAAATGAAACAACATTCCTAAAATCTCTCCAAGTATCAATCCTGGAAATAAGTATTAGTGAGGTAGGTGGTGCCTCTCTGTGCTTACCATATCTTATTTCTCATTAAATTTTCTAATATTATTTCAGAGGCAAAAACTGATACACGTGTCAACGCGGTGACCTGTCACTACGTTTGACACCTTTGGCAGAATATATCTAACCTCGCGGCTGACTGACGGTCAGTGATGGCGATAAATAATGATTTAATAGTTTGGAAAACATTTTTTTTTGCTTTATAAATAGGTTTGGAAATTATTTGATAGATAATTCCGTTAATTCTTATTTTTCCTCTCCCCTCTTAAAATATTTGTATTAAGCCATAGTTAACCCTGTATACTTACCACTCTTTCTTTCTAGACTTGTACATAATAGATTGCTTAAACTGTTTCAATTATTATTTCTTAACCTACAATGTTAATAAGACGCTGTTGAAATCTAGTGGTAACGTTCCTCCAGAGTACTATAAAGCTGCGTGGCCAAAAGGAACAACTCATTAAAACCAACTTAAACTTTATAAAACTATGTGTTATCATAGTTCCGTTGTTAACTGTTACATGAAATGTATGATAAATTAAAGAAGAACCGTCTTCAAAACTTTATTGCATTTACATTCAACTACCATTAATTTGCATATCAAAAGTTTTGACATAAAATTAATTAATATGTACGTCTCGCAGAAGTTTTATGAAATTGTTTTCTTTAAGCAGCAACCGCAAAATTAATTAGACAGGATGCAATCTCAGAACTTGCTGCTGACTATATTTAAATAAAGCATACATACATCAGATTTTGCACTCTTAAATTTAAAAAATACTAGTCAGTTTTGGGCGTTTGTAAACAATAAAAGGAAATCTTATATTGCTGCATAAATCTGCTAGAATATACAAAATCTTGATAACCCAATGGATATGGTCGATGTTTTCGCCAAATTATTTAGCGAATAATTCTTGTCCATTATCTGATGTTGTTATTAATCAAGGTACAGATATCTGATTATCACCATTGACAGTTTTAATGAATTGCATGTATACCATAATTCAGATTAACTTAAGCATTTATGATTGGTCATTAAATTTGGTTGATGTTGATAATCAACTCAATTCAATTGTGACTATTGTCACAGCGATACTGGTAAACAAACAAAATAACGCTGTGTATCGAGGTGCGACTTGAATATTGAGAATCGACGAGAATATTTCGAGAAATGGATCTAGAGATCCTACAAAATACCTGGAATATTCGTTTGGTCTATAAAAGAAGAATAAACGGCCGAATTAGTCTTGAATTAGAGAGCTGTTACTTGGATATTTCGGAGAGATCAATTAGAATTCAGAGCGATTTAAATAGTGATTAATTAAATAGTGTTTAGTTGAGCTGTAATTAGTATTCGGTAGTGTACATTGTTAATAAATAACAGTAAAAATTAATTAAGTCTGTTTTTCTGGTGAAAGAAAGAGTAGGGTTAGGAAACCCGCGATACTATTTAAAAAAAAATTGAAAAATTTTAAATTTATTGACAACAAAGTTAAAACAGAGTTTAGTATTTGCTAGTGATAGTTTTTGCTTATGGTTTGCTCAATTACATAGCACCTATACAGGGTGTCCCACATATGAGTGCTGTAATTATAAGGCCTATAAGTATATCTAACCAAAAGCAATAAAAAAAACTCTTATGAATAAAATGTCTAAAACGAATAGTTTGTCTACAAATACAAGGTGTGATCAAAAAGTAACGGAAAATTTTGTAATATCTCGAATTGTATTAATCCGACTCGCGCAATATTTTCGTTCTTGTGTTGGTAAACGTGTCACTAAGGTTACATGTGTGTTGGTATATTCGGCGATTATTTAATAAAAAAAGGACTAGAGAATTTGCATTTGCTATAAGAGCCACAATGTTTTAGAAATGTTAAATATTGCTTTTGGAGAGTCTGCTATAAGCAAAGCAAAAGCTTACAAGAGAATAACAACCAGAGAAGTCTCTGATGATGAGATGTAACTGGTCTGTTACTTCCTGCTCGGCCTAAGCGGCTCGACTTGCAGAAAGCGACCTACAATATCGTAGGTACTTAACCGCAGATCTCTCGCCCCGGGCGATGCGCTATTAAATCTATAAATGATACTGCAGGAAAAAACTACTCCGCGGGCTAATGCCCCGACCGGCATTGAATTACACCTGCAGTATCTGTGTGAAACAGCCAAGAACCCATATGAAGGAACAGCCAGTTCAATTGTCGGTCATCTCACCTATGGCATACTGATGAGGGCTAACAAGCCCGAAACCGGTCTATGTCTGGTGGAGTGGCCGACAAGGGTTCTTGGCTGTTTCACACAGATACTGCAGTTTATTCCATTCATATTTTATAATTTGATGCAAATTTTCTTATTTGTTTTTTAAGAAATAAATAATTGCCAATTGTACTAAAACAATTTGGTTTTGTGGCAGGTGGCAACAGACTCAACATCCGATATGGTAAGTAATGGTACATTGCAAAAATATAAATGCAACTGCAATAAAATGCAAAATTATGTTACGAAATTACAAACTAAGATACAATTAACGTTAAGTAAAAGCTACTATAACGAAATTTGTTTTTTTGTATCAATATTAATCGAGTAAACAATTGAAGTTTCCGAGAAACTGGTTAAAATTGTAACGTTCGACAACATTGCAATGTGTCAGGCTGCTGCTGAAAACCTAAAAGTAATATTAGTCATATTAGTATTCTAGCTAGTGCATTTAATTTTTCTATAAAATTTCTTTGATACTTGTGAGTCTACATAAACAAAAATGGGACAGTTTATAGTAACCATAACCATCTGCATGACATATTAATTTATGGTGAATCTGGGCAAAACTCTTTGACTACGAGACGTTTCTACGGTAAATGCTTTTCAACAGCAACACAAATCATTTTGAACACTTGTAACTATTATTCTTATTGTAAAAGGAGTTCCAAGAAAATAATTTACAGTAAGTACCTATGCTTAGGTGTATCTATTTGTAATTATTGTTGATACTTGACCTTCCCGATATGGTATATAAGCGACGTTGTCACATATTAACGACCTGTTTGCTGTCATAATTCTTAAGTGAAATGAGAAATCACAAAAATTATCGAGTTGCTTAAAGGCTCAACGACTAAATCAGTTGCTGACTGGTACAAAGACAGCCGCCTTTACATACATACTCGTACATAAAATAGAAATAAATGCTTTTAGCAATTCGCTTCCCTCTTTTTTGTAATTAATTTTTTACTGCCCCTGTCTAAGTCGAAATCTATAAAAAGTAATCGGCTACAAAGAATTTTTTTTTCTAAATATGTTTTCTTTTCTACCACCATCGTTAACCAATAACTTATTGTATTTTTCTTCTTGATAATAAGATAACCAAGGCCTTAAAATAGATAAAATATAGTGAAATATATTTTATTTCATTTTTTTTTTCAACATTGGGAAATGGCCGGTAGAGAATGAAGTGTGTAATTTATTGAAATTCATTAAGTAGGAATTTCCAAAACTATACTTTATTTAACTCCCCGGATCATCAATTCCCGGAAAGAGATCATCTCTCAGCAGTGTTACATTTCCTAATAAGCAGATCTCATCTTTTAATTTACGGCTCTTGTCTACAACTAACGAAAGTATCATTAACACACAAATTTGTTATCTGCTTTAGTGCCCTACTATAAAGTAATTTATTCGTTTTATGTTAAACTGCCATTCTAATACTGTTTCAAATCAACTGTAACTGCCTTGTCGCTTTTTAATTGTTTGAAATATATTTTTAGGTGCAATTTAAGGAAATCTTTAAAGAAATTCCTGCGGAAGTTACAAATAACATGCATTTTTGTCGGGTAATTTTAATAATGAAATTTGTCCACGTTCAATATTACCGGAAATCCAATCTAATATAAACTGAAACTGAATATGAATGTTCAGTAGACTAGACCGCAATTCAGATAAGTTCAGTCAATTTGTTACATTAAATTTAAAGTTGGAATTCTGGTACTGGTTTTAAATTAACTGGTGAGAGTTTATTTTTTACAAATCTGTTAAATTAGACAGTTTAGAGTATATTATACTAGTTATTTACGCAATAAGTACGCGCGTGAAGTTTGTGCCAGTCGTATAGTCACATAAGTACAGTAATAACGTATCCTACGTATTACGTACAACGTTTTATCTACAACTGTCGAGGTTATTAATAAAAATAGTAATTGGTATTATCATATACAATTTATATAATAGGGCCCGTCTAATTGTTGATATTGCCCAAAAGTTTTAACATTCTCAAATCTCAGAACCTGTGCCAGAAAAACAAATAATTTGTTACTTATATTATTTTAATAGGGTAGTAACGGTACAAAAAGGTAAAATTCCTCTAGATTCGATCGGCTTAAAGTTTGTTGCCAAAAATAACACCTCACTTATCTGATAACAAAGCTTATAAATCCAATCATTCTATTACGAGATATTACCTTACACGCGCCAATATCCTTGGCTGGATAAGTGACCTCGGATGAGCGGGGTCGAGAGGGATTATCTCTCTTTACCCACTTCATCGCTGTAGGCCCGGACGCCTCGTAGAGGTGGGTTCCCTTCTCCGGTCGGCCTCGACCGCTGTTGCGGTCGATGCCGGCGGCTCTGGGAACCTCCTCCTGTCCTGGCAAGCCCCGTCGGCAAGGGCTTATCTTCTGGCGCTCTTCTGTCTTCTCTTCTTTCTTCGCCGACTGCTTCTTTACCCCCGGGGGTTTGACGTGTTTTGGTCGCGGCGCGGACGCCTCCGACCAGGTGGGGTTTGGGTTAAGTCGGGATTAGCACTGTGGTTTAGGGAGACGCTAGGACAAAGAGCCGTAGGCCCTGTCGTCCAGCGTCGCGGAAAGGATTAGGTAACGGAGCCTGCAAGCAGACTCCGGGGTAGGGTTTGGGATCGCGTGTGTCTTCTTAGTCCTATTCTTGATCCTGGCGGTCCTGAAACAGAAGAAACGTCTCAACTTACCCCGCGTCCAGGAGTTGAAACCTTGGCCGCCTGTACCTGGCGGCCGCATCGGGTCGGTAGTCCACCGCTACCTGAATCAGCTGGTTGCTGTGGACTTCGGCGCGGGCGAAGGCGGTCTCCGCTCGCGCTTTCATCACTTCCAGGGCTGGCGTGAATCCCAGATCCCGGCGAATATCGCTGTTACGAACGAACCAGGGGGCTCCGGTCGCGCAACGCAGGGCGATATTCTCGACGGCCTGCACCTTTGTCAAGTGCGTCTTCGCTGCGTATCCCCATGCTGCTCCGGCATACGTCAGTTGTGGCTGCAAAACAGACCTGATTAACCTTACCTTGTTTCCAAGGCTCAGTCGGCTATCCCTACGGAGTAACGGGTAGAGTTTCGCCCTCACAAATCTGCCCTTGCGAACCACTTCGGTGACGTGTGGCTTCCAGGTCAGCTTTCTATCTAGGGTCACCCCTAGATATCTGGCTTCGTCGGTCCACTGGATGTCCTCGTCGTTGAACGTCACGCGGCCTCGCGGCTGCGCTCTGTACCTACGAGAGAACATCATACCTTTGCTCTTCTCCGCGTTGATCGCTATCTTCCAGCGGTTACACCAGTTCTCCAGTCTGCCTAGCGCTCTCTGGAGTCGCCTCGTCGCCATATCCGGGTTTAGGAACGGGCTAGTATGGCGGTGTCATCGGCGTAGAGGCACACGGAAGTGTCCTCTGTCCTGGGTAGGTCCGCTGTAAAGATGTTGAACAGGTGCGGAGACAGCACGGCGCCTTGGGGACTCCGGCTTCCATGGGTCGATAGGTGGACAAGGCCCCATCCACCTTCGCACGCAGCTCTCTGCCTCTCAGGAAGGACGCCACCAGCTTGACTAGGCCTACAGGGTAGCCAAAGTCGAGCATCTTAGCGATAAGCCCATCGTGCCATACCCTGTCGAAGGCCTTGGCGACGTCCAAGAAGACCGCTCCAGTAGACTCTCTGGCGTTGAAACCTGCGGATACAAGTTCCACTAACCTGAGAATTTGCTGCTCCGTCGAGTGGCCACGGCGGTACGCGAACTGCTCGTCCGGGAGGATTTGCAGTTCATCCGTGGTCTCGTGCAGTCTGGCCAGGATTACCCTCTCGGCTACTTTACTCATCATCGGCAGGAGACTGATGGGCCTGTAACTGGAGGGGAACGTTAGGTTCTTACCTGGTTTAGGGATGAGAATCACGTCGGCCTTTTTCCATCTCTTGGGGAACCTGCGTAGTCTCAGGATGGCGTTGCAGATGTTCAGCAGCGCCATCACTCCCGGTGGGGAGCTTTCTGAGGATCCTGTTCCCGATTCCGTCGCATCCTGGTGCCTTGCGGGGTTCAGGTGACGCAGGATGTCCTTCACTTCTTCCGGAGTGGCAGGTCTAATGGGTTCCGCATCTGGTAGGCGTCGTAGACGCCGCACACGGCGCTCCACCTCGTCGGTGTGGTCCTCGTCCTCGTCGTCGAGAAGGTTTTCTACACTGCAGTTCAAGGCTGTCTGCAAAAGCTTCTGCCTTGTCCTGTTTCGTGTAGACGATCCCGTTCTCGCCGTGAATCGGAGGTATCGGACGGCGGGGAGCCCTCAGCGCCTTCTGCATCTTCCACAGACCTATTTCTCCGGGATCCAGTGACTCCAGGTGTCTATGCCATCGCTCCTGGTATAGTTCGTCCAGGGCGGCTTTGACTCTCCTGTTGAGCTGGTTTGCGACTTGCCTATCTCTTGGATGTCCTGTTCTCATCGCTCGTCGCTTGGCCGCGCGTCTCTCCCTGATCTGCACCTGCAAATCATAAGGTAACTCACCTGCATAGTCCACACGTCTCCTTTCCGTCCTCTCGGTGGTGCTGCTTTCCAGGGCGGTGTGGATATCCGTCTCAAGGCTCACGACTGCTGCCTCGAGGTCCGTTTCGTCTTGGATGACAGGACTCGGTTGACAGATTCGTTGCATTTCTGCACGAAACTGCTCCCAGTCGGTCTGCCTCCTGACGAAGGTTACCTCGTCGCGACGCTCCTGCCCTAGTTCGAGCAGGATGGGCGAGTGGTTCGTCGAACCCTCGTGGTGCGTCGTCAGTTCGGCTTCAAACGGTATTGCCTTGAGTAAAGCGAAATCCAACACGTCCGGCCTAGCTTCGCCTCTCTGGAAGGTTGGCTCATCGGGTCCGTACGCGAGCACGTCGTCGTGGTTCTGCAGGAACTGCAGAAGCACCCTGCCACGTGTTGTGGTGGTCGTGCTATTCCACTCCGGCGATTTCGCGTTGAAGTCGCCGATGGCAACCGTATGCGGCCATGCCCCCATGACCGCCTCCAGGTCCTGGTCCAAGAGCGGGAGAGATGCTGACTGGTAACAGGATACCACGGCGATATCTCCATGGCGGGTGCTCACGGAGACTGCCACGGCTTCCATGTTCACCAGTTGTGGGACCTGCAACATATGGTGTTCTATACCTCTTTGATGAGCAGGGCGACTCCGCCTCCTTGTCTGGCCGGCCGGTCCCTCCGATATATGACATATCCGAGCATCCTGGCGGCCTGTGCGTCCTTCAGCTTGGTCTCTTGATGGCAGCCACGTCTACGTCTAGACGCGGCAAGAGCTCAAGCAGGTCGTTCTTCCTTCGCTGGAATCCGTCGACATTCCAGGAGGCGACTCTCAAGGACTGCACCCTAGGAGGAACTGCCATTACTCCTGTAACAAAGATGGCATTTTGGTGAAAAAGGCGCGCATGGCGGAGTACATCTCCATTCTCGCCAGCGCGCTGACGAAATCAGAGGGCGTACTCCACGCCTGTGGTGTCTGTTGGGGTTTTGGGGCCCCCCTAGGCGTCGCGGCTGGAGCCTGCTTTTGCCTTGCGGCGTCAGCGAAGCTCTTCCCCGTCGTCGTCTTGGGGGGCTGCGAGCACTTAGCTGGTTCTGCTGAGGCTGCTGGCTTTGTTGCGGCTGGTTTCGCTGCTCCTGCCGTCGTCTTTTTTCCTACGGTTTTCCTAGAGGCCTGGGGGCAGCCCCTATAACTCGCAGGATGGGGGCCTCCGCAGTTGGCGCATTTGGCCGGCGTCTCTCTCGGCTTTTTGCACTCAGCCGAGTGGTGTCCTTCACCGCACTTGACACACTTCACCAGTGCCGTGCAGCGGCTTTGGCCGTGTCCAAATTTCTGGCAACGGTGGCACTGGGAAGCCACCGCCGCCGCCTTCTGGGGTTCGACCCTCACGACTAGGGAGCAGCACCTGGATACCTGTAATATACTCACCTGTTCCTGCGGTACCTGCACTAGGACGAGTGGCATCTGCCTCTTGGTTCTCCTGTCGCTCATCCTTGTCACGTTGACAGGGGCGAATCCTTGATCACGTAGATCTTGCGTGATCTCCTAGTGGGGTGCCGCAGGGAATTCCCCTGACTACCACCCTCAACAGCCGGTCTTCTTGGAGGAGTACGTGGTACTCCTCACCTTTCGCTGCTAGGAGCCTGGTCAGCTTCCTGTGATCGCTCACGGTGGGAGATGGCCACACCCTCTCTCACCATCTTCGCCTTGGCGAAGTTGATCCTCTCATCCTTTAGAAGGGATGACACGGCTGTCCACCGTTCACCCTTCCTCAGAATGACCGGCGGTATCTTCGGGAGCTTTTCGGCTCCGGCGTCGGTGGTGGTGGTGCCGTCGGTGGCGGTGGTGGTGGCGGCAGCGGTGCTTGTTGAGGGCGCAGGGGATGGTGCGGCCTTCTTCAGCACCTTGGGTTCTTCGTCTGAGGAGCCTGCGTCACCTGAAACAGAGGAAGAAGTTATTTTCTTCCTCTTTCCGCCCTTACCTTTTCCGCTGCTTGCGGCGGCGGCAGGTGCGGTGGGGGTGGGTGCGGCGGCTGGCACAGGCGATTCTTCCATCGCCTCTGGGGGGCTCGTCTGGCTGGTGGCGGCATTGGAGCTGGCTGACAAGCTCCTTATCAGCTCCTCCAGAATCCTGTGCCTGGCCTCGGCCGCTTCTTCTCGTGCCCTGGCTGCCTCCTCCTGTTCACGGAGGCGCTCCGTGAGCTCGGCTATTTGCTGCCTGAGCTGTGCGTTTTCAGCTCTAAGCCTGGCCATGTCCTCTTGCTGCCGATGTTGGGGGCTTGGACTTCTGCTGGGGCTTCTGCTAGGGCAGGAGCTATCCTCGCTGCCCTCGCTGGGGGTTGGCGACCTCGATCGCATCGCTGCGTCGTCCTCCTCGACACTCTCCGTTGCTTCTTTCGTTGTACCTGCAACCGAAATATCTGGCTTTTCTCTGCCTAGGCAGGAAAATCTCAGACGGTTAGACACCTTGAATTCTTTTAGAAAGTCTTAATAAAGACTGTGAATTTCTTTTAAAATGTTTAGCCTTGAGAAAGACTAAAATGTCTTATAAAAGACAGTGTTTTGTGGGGCCTCCACTTCGTTGTACGCACACACTTGTTCGCACTACTTTGCACTCGCACACTTGGTAGGGCAGTACCTACACCGTCGCTGCTCGTGGACTGAATATTACCTTACACCACTTCCTATTTTGAATTTACCAGAATTTGAACTTTCCTGTATTATATTAGAATTATCAAAATCTTAAATACATTTTTACTTCTTTTGATTTTATTTACTTATGTCGTATATATATATGTACATTGTAAACATTTTTGATATACTTAATTAATCATTAAATGAGATATATAGTTTCCTTAGTATATTAGGTACTTCTTACTAAAAAATAAAAAATTTTATTACGATTATACAGGGCGAGTCTGTCATAATGTCATTAATTTTAAGAGGAGATAGGGAATAATGAGTATGCGATTAAAAAAATCTAAATACATACAGTGTGTCCACGGATGGAGTTGACAAGAGGAGAAACTCTTTTATTTTTGACTTTATTGAAAAATGTCACTCTTTATAAAAAGTTCTGCTTCTCGAAGAAATGAAATTCTCATAGAAACTTCTTAGATCAGATATACAGGGTTCTCATAAATTAAGAAGAAAACAAAATACTCAAGAGAAAAGTACCGTTATTTATTATTATGAAATAAATCTGTTTGTAACTTCAAATAGAGTTCCAATACAAATTTTTAAACCAAAATTTAAATTTTAACATTTACTCTACCTCTACCTCCCACCTCAACACATTTTTCCGCTAACTTAATAAATTGTTCGAATAGTTAGCGGCTCATTCAGTTCATGTATTCCTTGGCATATGTGCTCTTTTAATACTTCCGTATTATGTGGCAAACCATTTGAATAAATGTTTTGTTTTAGGGCACCTTGGAGAAAAAAGACAAGGGGTGTAAGGTTAGGATTGGGCCAAATCTTCCTGTGAGCAGGACAGCCATCCTGTTGCCAAAACATTTTGGAAACATTTGGTTTACCATTTTGAAATACTTGAGAGCCAGAAGTACGCAATAACCTGTTTTGGCAACAGGACTGCTGTCCTGCTCATTTACAGCCTTGCTCAATGGTGAAAGGTGGATTGGAAGATTTGGCCCATTATCCTGCTAGACCACCTGACCTTAGGCCCCTTGACTTCTTCCTAAAACAAAAGGTTTATTCAAATGATCTGCCACATGATATTAAAAGAGCGCATAAAAAAGAAATAACAAACTATTCGTAGTGTGTAGAGTAAAAGTCAAAATTTAAATTTTGATTTTAAAATTTGTATTAGGACTATATTTCGGGTTATAAACAGATTTGTTTTATAAAAATGTTGTGTAAAATAATAAATAATGGTATTTCTCTCTTGAGTATTTTCATGTATTTTTTTATTTATGAACACCCTGTATATCTGATCTAAGACGTTTCTAGGACAGTCTCAATTTTTCGAAAAGCAAACTTTTTATAAAGAGTGACGTTTTTCGATAAAGTCAAAAACAAAAGACTTTCTCCTCTCGTCAACTCCATCTGTGCAAAAAAATTACCTTAGTTACATTTAAATCACAAATCTCCAACGTATCTAATAATAAACCGAGTAATAAACCATTTACGTACATTACATGAAAAACCTATACCCAATGGGTAAATTATTAAGAGAAGCTGAGAAGTATTTCGTGTTTAAATACTAAGTAATAAAAAGCCATCGTGTTGTCGACAGAAAACTGTCCAATACCGAAATGGCACGCCTCTGATCTGATGCTCAAAAAAGTTATCGAGAGTAAATCTTGACCTACGGTATTATTAGGTCAATAACCTAGTTACCTATATTTTGTACTGTTATTTAACGACAAGAAGTAAAACTATTTCTTTTAATCTAGATACAAATGTAGATAATAAATAAACGTTTTTGAATGTTAGGTTATTACAGTTTAATAATTTTGATATTACGTTTTCAACGTTTACAAATAAATATGAATTTGTAGTATTACTTGTAAGTACAATTAATTATTCGTTTGTAGTTACGTACATCTAGCCTAGAAAGTTATTGTTTTTAAGCAGTACTAACCTGTTTAAAATGCCAATTCGAGTAAAACTGCACTCATCCGTCCTTAGCACTTTATTAATAAAACGTAAGAGCGCCATTTTCATTTCGTAAACATTCTCCGTATAACACTACCATTTCCCCATATTCGGAATTTGTAGAATTATGCATTGTGAATTTACGACGAACACGCGAGTCCGTAATAAACAAACTACTGCTTACTGGTTATATTCTCTCACGCTAAGGTGTTAGACGATATTATGTATGTAAACATGATGTGGCAACGATGTTTAATCCGGCATTCGATTGTCGTATGGGTACGTCATCAGAAAGCTCGTAGTGACAAGGAGCGTCGTGTTACCGATTTTTATAGGGTGATTTGTTTATTTTTAATGGTCGAGTAAAACAAATTTTTTTTCGATTTTCTGCCTTTATTAGGCATCCCGAATACGTGGTTAAAATTAATGACATTATGACTGACTCACCCTGTATAGTAGTCTACTGATACTTTTATGTATTTGCTGTAGGAGTATGTAATTTAGAACTGTAAATGAAATATATTTTTGCAGGGTACCCCGATTCAACGTCAAAAATTAGAGTGTAAGTTTATGATAAGATTGTGGGAATAATTTGTATAACATTTTTCATTTTACTAATATGAACTAGTTCTAAAATTTTTCGTACATTCATGTCAATTTTTGGAGTATAGATCACCATATAATACAAATTCTTGTTACTCTTAACAAATACGTTATTATTACAGCTCACTACTATATTTACTAAAAACGTATGCAGGCATACCAGATATGACGCTGTATTAAATCTTAAATAGTTAACATGACAGTTATACTTCTAAGGTTTGTGATGTGATGTGATGTGATGTGATGTTTTGTGCTGAATTGTCTCGTAATTGTTGTAAAAGTGCAAATATAAATTCAAGGAACCATTTCCCATCAAATACTGAAAGTAAAGCTTCCAGTGTTGGTTCCAGTCTCGTGTCAGTCGGAAGAAATATGAACAAACATTTGATCGTGTAAAAAAAAGAAAAGGTAATATCCAGATTTTTATAAATGCGAATGATGATGAATTTCTGCACAAGAAGATAGCTATAATACTACAAATATGTTTTTAGAAAAAAGTTTTATAGCCAATATTTATTTTAGGTTATTTTGATTGGCGTACGCATTTCGACAGGAAGAACTCCTCTACTTGTAGAACATATAAAAGATTAAAAACTATGCCTCCAAGTCATGATACCCACCAAGACGAAAGTGTCTAGAGATTTTTTTAACATCTGGAAATATTGGTGGCTTGAATTTAGTAGAACTGGTAAGAAAATACGTCAAATTAAAAATTGAAAGCTGTGATTACGTTCACTTCTTTCTTCGATATAAAGCTGTTAAATGTACCAAACAACCTATCGGTATAAATACTATTGGCAATGTGCGAAAACTGATTTCAAGATATCTTAGTGCTTAATCCAAATGCATAATTATAGTTGGTACCCTGTTAGCTGATGTTGTAGGTATCAGTTCTTTTAAGTAGGTATATATAAAAGACATGCTAGCTGCAAGTCTAATTTTATCACTAAAGGCTATATCATAGGTTCTACTGAAAACAAGAAATCAACTGCTATGAAAATTCAAGGCGAAATCGATAATATTCTCTTGGAAGCCTCAACATCCAAAATTGTTGTGTCCAAAAGCACGTGTGGGATAATGGAAGTCATTTTGACATTCGAAACAGTGCCAAATCATAGTCATTATGTGATATTTGCAGATAAAAAATAATTACAAAAAAAATACAATTTATTTTGTAACCTGTAAATTCTGCTGCAAAACAATGAGTTAAACATTCGGTTCAGATAACTTTATAATTCACTTCATGTATGAGCAAGCTTTTCTTACCGAGAGAAATCATCAACAAAGAAAAGAAAGTTGTACCTACCAATTTGAAGCAATAAGAAAGCACAATTTTTAACAATCATTATTTATTTAATTAAACAATATCACACAAAAGAAGAGCAATGAAAATTGGTATACAAATTATCAAAAACAAACAATAACGACAAGTGGTGCCACACAATCACGATTACTGCTCGCAGTTAGTTGTAGTGTACGACTTTGTGTCTATATTAATCATATTTAATTAAATAATTTTAAATTTTATCATTAATTTGAATTCCTAGTGATCTTGGGTGTACTTGTTCTATTGGGCTTTCGACTCGAGATGTTCACACAAGTACTAACTTTTTATTCTTTCTCAAAACTTTCTGGAGAGCTTGCCTACTGCTAGCGGTACTTGATGGTACTATACATGATAAGAATTTATACCTGCAGATTAAAATTTCTTTGAAGCTACGTCTATTATTATCATATTTTCAGAATCTTTATGAAAATGATTACGGCGAATTCTTTGGTTATCAGGATAAAAATATTTTTTATATTGCACCTTCTAATTCACTCATTCTTAACTAAGAATCTATGCTCCAGTTTGCCATTTTTATTTGAGTGTTACAAATAGTCACATAAATTGTGCCTTCAAAATTATAGCGCAACATATTTTGAAAAATGTGTATGCTTAACAAGGCAACAAAAACTACGTCAGACCAAAAACGTAATTCAGATGCAAACATATTAACAGCAAGCAACGACTGACGTTCCAATTCCAAACCAATGACGTCACTTTGTGACCGGAAGCAGTGCAAAGAAATCAGAAGAATTTAGACAGCCTCGTCAGTTTGGGGACATTGAGATAAAACGTTTTTGATAGTTCAGTTTTATGTGTATGATTATCTTTTATACAAATTTTTAGATTTGAGACGTAGTTAACATCTTCATGTAGTCCTATATCAATTTGTCAATTTTTGTCAATCTTCTTTAATAACTTGGCATCCCATAATTGTAATGAGAAGAAAGTAATACAAAAAAAAGTCAACTTTGTACAAATTTAACCTTTTATTTTTAATTCAAAATGAATAAAACCGCAGATTGAGTAAAAATCAATTTCATTAACTAAAAGGATACAGCGATAAACTGTTCTAAGTTCTCCGATTAGACAGGCGTGAACAGCAAGCCAACTATGTAAGGGGCTATGTCAGGAAAAAGGGCAAACTCTATAAATAAAACATATCGATGGGTAAGTAACTATTTTTAATCTACACTGTAATTTTCTCTATACTAATAGATCGTTCGATCGTTTCCATGAAAGCATTTTAATAATTAAAATTACTATTTTGATAGTATATAAAAAGCTGAATACGGTACCATACTGTTTTTAGTTTAAATTGAAAATCAAAAATAAATAGCAAAATAGATATGACATCGACGAAAATTTGTTTACGTGACATAAATTGGAAGAATAAAATGTTCTACTGACACTGAAATTTTTGGATTTCGACAGTATTCTCACATCTTCATTATTAGTGAACATATTTGTATAGCAATATTTTCGAATTGCATTTGTAGTTCAGTAAATCACGGATAAATTGTTACTTCTAAATAGGTCTTCTATATTTCAATAACTAATCACTTGATTTATTATCCTCGGTCAGTGGTAGCGCAGTTTAAGGCGTCAGTACTTGAATCGAGGTGACTAGATCGGAGTTGGTTCGCGCCCAGCTGCCGGTAGACCGTATATAAGCTATATTCGTGGAGAGGATTGGCACCCTCTCTGCGGGTATGGTAGGGTGGAATAATGTTAGTTTGGGTCAATGTGAGAGATTGATACCGGTTGATATTTGACTACCCCCCTAATTAATGAGGTTTTCCAGGTTTCCCTCATTCCTGCACTGAATAGTGGTTAGGGCCTACCAACGTAAGTCGTTCCTGGGCGCAAATGCGGCCTGCTTAATAATAATATGCCGCCCCCTCTCCCGCACAAGTATCCGACTTCTGGGCTAATCCCTGTGATTAGAATGAGGGGTAGAGATATTATTATTATTTTTTTTTTATTTTTTTTTACTAGAATCCAGTCACACCTCTGAGGCTCCGACACATCCCAGAGAAGAGCTGGTGTTTACCAATTGCCACTCTCCACCCCGTGGAGTGAGTGACTACTGAGTCCGAGAATCGTGCGCCCTAAGCAGACGTAATGAACCTAGGATGATAGCCTTCTGCATTCTGCCGGCCAGGATTTCTGCTGATTGACGGCAGGCCGGAATGCTATTAAGTTCAGACAGCAGCGAATCTTTTGTTCCACCTAAGGCTCCTATTATTAGTACCACAAGTTTAACAGAATAGCCCGGGTACTGCCTGCGAAGCTCGAAGAGCAAATCTCTATATTTCGTCCGCTTCTCCTCCTCTTTCAAGATAATGTTGTTCTCAGCTGGAGCTGAAAACTCGATCACAAACATCATCCTGAGATTGTAGTCGAGGAGGACTACGTCAGGCTTATTAGCATGGATTTGCCTGGCGGTGGGAAACGAATAATTCCAGTAAATTAGGCACTTCTCGTTTGCCACTACGGACTCAATATCCCCCGAAGAGTACGGCAGCACTGGTATCTCGTCTATTCCGTACGAGTGCCGTAGGCAATACAGCACCCGTAGTGCTGAGTCGTGTCTATGGATATAGGCCGAGACTGCATATGCGCGACACGCTGACAACAAATGCATCAGCGTCTCCGGCGCCCCATGGCAGGCCCTGCAGTTAGTATCAGGGACCTCCATACCCATGACACGACTCCGATAGACGAGGGTTAACAATACACCGTCTTGGCAAGCCATAATAAAGCCTTCGGTCTCAGAGTTCAGCCCTGCAGACATCAGAAAAGCAAAGGTCAGCTTTTCGGATAAGCCGAGATCCTCTCAAATATCAAAGTTTTATATACCAAACAACTATTTCCTAAGGAGATGTAATTCCGTAATTTCACCAGTCAAGAGCCTTTTGCGGAGCTACTATGAATGAAATATTGAAATAATAACTGTTTTCCGGTTGTATGTTCTCAATAGGTACTCTATATTTCAGGTACCAGAAATTTGGTTTCTAATCATTTTACCTATCTTTTATCTATATAATTTCTTGAAGAATAACCATATCAACAAAGTTTTCTGCAGTGTGTTCCATAATGAATTGTACATAGAGTAACAGGTGATTTGTTTCAAAATAATAAGATCTAGCCAAACTTACCCTAGTCTAAAAGTTGGTAATAACCGCGTTGTAGGGAATTTTTTTAAAAGAACCTTAAAGTAATTGATGTATTTAAACGAACACGAGAAATTCAAATTTCCTCATAATGTTTGTATGCACTCTTTCAAATTTCATAGTTCACAAATTTGTTGCTACACGTGTCTTATTTTTTTGGTAACAACATCTATCACTTTTGCATCAAAAAGGTATACCTTCTTAATCTTGCTTTTTATGTATGAGGTATTGAAACTAGTAGCTGTTCTCAAGTTAACATTATCAATAAGTATCCATATTTCAATAACCAATAACTTAATTTATAATTGTTCATTTACCCCTAACCCCAAAAATAATCTCTTAAACACCAAACATAGCAACATACTTCACAAGCAACTATTTCCTAAGAACATGTAATCCACTGTAAGGAAATGTATCAATCACTGCTTTCTGAGTCATTCCATTTGAAATCGTCTAATTGGAAAATTAGCAAATTGCAAAAAAAAATAAGAATTAACGGAATCGGAATTAACTTATTTATAAAGCAAAAACATATACAGGGTGTTCCAGAATGATACTCAAATATTTTACCAGTGTATTCTACAAGCCAATTCAGGGGGGATCTTCATATGAAGTTGTTCAATTTGGGTCCTTAATGTTGAGATATTCGAGTCTCAAAATGGCGGAAAAAAAATAGTTTTTTTATTTTTCCTTAAAAACGACTACACTTAGAAACTTCAATTTTGGTACACATTATCAGCTAGTCAAAAGCTATTTTGAGGTGGTGTCTATTCCTTGGCTCATGTTTCTAGAGGGCGGTAATAAGCAACCCCTAGATTTATTTTGTTCAGAACTTTTTCCTACAATGGCCAATTTTAGCAAAACTTTTTTTTTAAATACTACATATAATTATACTACTTTTTTCCCTCTTGTAATTTTTTCATACAACCAACAGTTTGCGCGGAAAAAAATAAAAATAGTTTTCCTTACTCTAAACATCACCGTCACCGGTTACTGATAACCGCAGTAGGCGGTTGCTATGTTGATGTTTCTCTGTTGTCTTATCAAATAAATCGCCATTAGGTGCATAATTGACAGTTTTCGCAAATATTTCTAATCAAAGGTTTTCCTATAACTGTTGACAATCCTGCCGTATGCATATTCCGTCAATTTATTCGCTAATTGTACGGAAGAGTCAGTTATGTTTACAAATATTTGCAAAAATTGTCAAGACTGATTTGTTTGACAAGACAACAGTGCAATATACCGCCTACTGCGGTCATCAGTAACCGGTGACGAAAAGACAATACCAATAAAAGTACTCAAATATATCACACGCTTAAGTCATATTTTCATTTTATCGATCAATTCAGGTACTTTCCCTGAATAATTAAAAGATGCTATGATATTGCCGCTTTACAAGAAAGAAGACACGGAATTAATTGAAAATTATCATCTGACAGCACTGTTACCTTGTTTTTCTAAATTGTTTGAAAAAATTGTGCACAACAGAATTTTTCATTTCGTCAATAGTTTTAATATTTTATCTCCGCAGCACATGGATTTAGACCAAAATATTCAACAAAAACAGCATTACTTGACTACAAATTTCATTTACACTGCTACCGATAAAAATAAATTCGTCATTGCTTTGTTGTTTGGTTTAACACGAGCGTTTGACTGTATATTAAAGAGTTTTGTAGCAAGAAAATTGCACACTTTAGGCATCGGAGGATCTCTTAATAAATGGCTAGTCTTTTTTGCACAACAGGAAAATTTTAGTGAATTTGGGAAACATTAGTTCTTCTGTAAATTATTTTAACCTAGGAGTTCCACAGGGAAGCGTGCTATCTCCATTGCTTTTTATTTTGTTTTTAAATGATTTAGAGACTTATTTGTCACATATTGTAACTAAGATGATAGTAATGTTTGCTGATGACACTGCAATATGTGTAGCCGAATCTGCTGGCTTATAGCAACACAACGCGAACACACTTCTGAAATATTTTCACGCTTGGTGCACATCGAATAAACTTATTATTAAGGGTATAATGTTCGGCCAAACAGTGTAGCTTTTATTAGGCTCCGCCCATCAGCACCTTCAACGGCAAATTTAAGTTTTTTCCCTAGTAAGTTAGACAATTGTATGCAGAAATTTAGCAAAACATATCTTCTTGGCGGACAGATTTCATGAACATAAATGCAAAAAAATTGAAATCTGAGGCAATTGTCTGTTATATGACGACTTCATTTACTAGCCTACAGCTTTCTATTTTTATAATAGTGCCTAACAACGTCCCACCGCAGTCCTAAATGTGGGCAATATTGCGACCGAAATATTGTTCAGATCTATTCTCTTTTTTTTTTGAAAATATGGCTCTGCTGTCTAGTAAAATAGACTTTTATTAGTTGATTAAAACTTGCTCCATCTTAATACGAATTTTAATTGAGGAGAAATATAAAAGCGCGTGGACGTCTAAAAACGGCTTTCTAAAATTGCGAACATTACAGCCTTAAAGTAAACCTAAGCATATTGTATTCCGTAAGAAATCTCTGTTATTGGCAAACTTTACGCTATCAATAAATATGGACATAATAGATAATGTTACCCATGCAAAATTTTTAGGACTACTTATTGATAAAGATTTGTCTTGGTCAAAACTCGTTGAACATGTTTTAGCAAAATTAAATTCTTCCTATTATGTTATCTTAAATCTATTGTGGACAGGAAGCACCTTCTAAATGTCTACTATGCATTGGCGTACTCATATATAAAATATTTAATCGTGTATTGGAATCAGTCGACGGAGATGCACAGAGTGTTTATATTACAAAAACGACTATTACGCCTTATTTTTTCATATCAGCTACTCGACTCATGCAGACCTTTACTCAAAACAAATACATTGCATCTGTTTTTATTGACCAAGCAGGTTTATTAGTGAAGAAAAATTCAAATGCATTTCCTTGTCGTAACGATATTCATAATCACAATACAATATGTGCAGATAATAATTATAATTCATAAATTTAGATTATCTCTTTTCACGAAAAGCGCATTTTACTCATGTAGTACTGTTTACAACAAGCTACCATAACAAATAAAAGATTCAAGTAGCCCCACTAAATTTCCAAAACTCCAAAAGAAAAAGCTTTTGAAGTTTCTCTATGACCGGTGCTTTTATACTTTGAACGAATTCCCCGAATCATATTGACGATTTGTTATGTATTAAATGTATGTTAAGTATAAATGTAGGTATAAGTTATTTATAAGATTTTATATCAACAGTGCCACATTCACGGCATTATTTTTATTGGGTGAATTCGGGCTCTCGTCATGACACACCCTGTATGATAAGTATTTTTCCGTCCGTTCACTGTAGACTATCGTGCGCTTATCTCTACAAGTTCGGTATTTGCGTTTGCCAGGTGTTAGTTAGTACTATTCCAATATTGTCAGAACTTGTACCTCTCATCCGGCTTCCGAAATTGTTCTGATTCCCTACGAAAGGGCAAATTAATATTACAGCAAGATCCAAGGTAATATCAAAAGCCCAAGGTAGATAAATTTGTCGTAAATGTTTACGGTGTGCCCTTTATTCGGTTTCATGGCGTTATATAACTCTAGAGGGGAAGTAGGAATCCTTTTATCTTCATCCTTTATGCGTAATATTTTATTACGATCACCCTAATTTTATATTTGTTCCACTGTTGGATAAAGTAATTTTTTGTCTCATTGACATGGATAGACAAATTTTTCAAGCTGCCTTTGAAAAATTCATGAACATAAAGCGGTAATAACAATATTTCATAAACAATAACTTTGCAATTATTGATAAAATTCTTTAGTCAGTTGTCAGTTTAAACATTAATTAGTTGTTTGTTATACAGGGTTAACTCTAAGCAATAAAACTTCATTTTTTTCATGGTACACCAGTATTTTTTTAATTCTGCGTAAAATTGTAGGCCTAGTCTATATAATACTTCCTTTGCGCGATGCGCCTAGACCGTGACCTCATACTGCGTCCTCTTATTTACGAGTTAATATTACAATGAAATTGGAAAAATAAATTACAATTTTATAGTAAGGTTAGTACAACCTAGGATAACAATAGACAACAAATTTACATATAGATTTTACATAGAACTGGTACCAGTACTTCACACTTCAAATAATAATTTTCAATTAGAGTTGTAATATTATACACTCTGATGTGTTATTTCACACTATTGACCTAGACAATAAATATCCAACAAAATACCATGTATAATTACAAATAATTAATTGTTATTAGTATGTATATTTCATCTTTTATGAATTTTTATTTGTTCTTATTAGTAGTATATTAGATATGAGGACATAATTCTTAACCGTACTAATTTTACCTATTTAAATAATGAAAAATATGTACTCTTCAATAACCCATTTCAATTTTTTGTCGTGAAATTTTTAGCTACCTATGAGAAAAAAATAAAAGTGGTAACAAATTTCATCTGATTTAAATGGATTATATATACCTACTTTTAGAAGTATTATAAGTATTTCGTCCTGCCACTAGTTTATATCTAACAAATTTAGTATTTTACGGAATGCAACATTACTAACATTTGAATTGAAATAAGTCATCTTTAATACTACACTGTAACTTCACTGTTTATTTCTGCGTTTACTATTTATTCATTCGCTTAAAAAAAATTGATACTTTCTTCACAATTAATATTAATTATTAATTATATATGACGTTCCAAGGGTGAAAACATTAATTACATTAAAAAGAAAAATGCGTATAAATGAATCGTTACCTACTTAAATTTAACAAATAAAAAATAATTCAAATTACATTGATAAAATGTGTAATCAAGGAATTACAATTTGCTGACGCTTCTCAAGACAGAACGCAAACAATTATGGTTATTTTCTTCTCTACAAATTGCAGACTATTATTCTAAATTGTGAGAAATCTATTTTAAAACATTAAACAATTTAGTCGGGTAAGTGTAATAGGCAGAATGTATTCTGGATATCTATAATTTATTTTTTTCCTAACCGTCACAAATTTATGACATTTTTTTACTGACTGGAGTCTCTAAGGTTGACATCTTCCTTACTGAGAAAAAAATGGTATCTGAGCAATAAAAACATTCACTTTTAATTATAAGAGCTAAGGATTACACTTTTAATCCTTAGATTAGTTTTAATTTATAAAAGTACATTCAAAAATATTTACAATGATTTTAGTTTATCCACAATGATATTAAGTATACAGTTTGAACCAGAACAGTTTTCATTAATAGTTACATTATTTTCAGATATTGTGAAATCAGAATTTTCAACGGTGCTTGGCTTATCATTACCACTATCAACTTTCTTTTCGCAATATTTTCTTTATTCTTTTCGCAATATTTTCTTTATTCAAAAGTGGTTCTTCAAAGTAGCCTTCCGTTTCAGTGTTCGATATCCACCCTCCGTGTCTTTTAAGACAAGTGAGGTCACCACCGGCCGTCAACTAAAAGAATAGCAGACGTCCGCCTTAATGCATGTCCACTGTACTCTTTTCAGTTGTCCAGCTTCAAAACTTTTGCAGCTTCCTGGGAGACGGCACTGATTTTATGAATACCGACCGACCATTCGGTTCCACTAACATCTGAGACATAATCGTCGTTCTACAAATCGGGTGGATTGTTACCAATATATTTTCGATAAAAACTTAAATAATTGTCTTGATAAATCCCCTCAAACGAAATGACTCAGTAGTAATTTATCAAAGTTAAACTCAGAGTGGGGTTACTTTGATTTCAAGAGCACATTTTAAAGTCACCCCTCTGATAATAAGCATAATATTTTTCTGACTTCTCTAAAGCAAAGGATGTTGGAGTTACAGCTTGAATTGTGTTATCTATATTTCATGTGTATCAATGTCACCTGTAAAACAATATATATTTGAGTTTTCGGCGCCACTACAACATGGGATTAGGTAAAAATGTCTGTCTGGTCTATGTCTATGTCAGTGACGACCACTGACACATCATTTTCGTCTAATTTAAATTCTCCCTTGCTATTAAGAGATTTAAGTCCATGTACAGTCAAGTCGCCGTCTTCTAATATCTCATCTATGCAACAAACATATCGATAAAGTTTGTTCTTGTTCCTATCCGAAGAAAACTTAACAAGCACAAAGCATCCTATTTCTAGAATTTGTTCTGCTACCTATGGCGATGCTATTTGAGACAAAATTTCTTTCATTCCCTTAGAAATAGATGGTTCTGATATGATAAGAGTTTCTACCATATCCGTGGATTTAGCCTTAATTTTGACACAGTATTCTTGAGAGGAAGATCGATCAGAAATCTACAGATAAAGTTACATTTATTTCAATATCTATTACTATTTATCCAAAGTAATCATTATAACAAAATAATTTACGAATGTACAAAGTAACCCCATGACACATTTGTGTTCATTTTAAGTCGAGGTTGAGCATATTAACATATCCCCTTTAATAAAATAATAGCCAATTAATAGTACTAGATTACTAACCAATAACATATGAATATAGATAGTACCACGTATATATGAGATATATTTACATTTTATTAAGTGATTACAATCCCACAAAGTTTTAAATTTATTTCAAATTCGTCTGACTGCTGTCACTGATTACCACAAGTATGCGGACGAAGACACATTAAACAACTTCTAATAACAGTGCAGGCAATAAGTCAAACACGATTCAGTGAATGTTGGTTTTGACTATTCAGGTTCTTAAGTAACGACTCAACATAGTGATCAAAGTCACCTCATGATTTAAAAGTCACCCCCTTTTGTGGTAGATTATTTAAATACTTAAAAAATATAGGCATACCTCAAAGCTTTACTTTTTGCCTTAGATAAATGACTATTACTGTATTATAAAGGTATTTAAGCTAATTCAAATCAACTAGTAATTAAAAAATTAATTAATAGCGTTAATGGGCAGGTAGGTACTGAGATTTCGAAAAACGTATTACGGAAAAAATTATTGTAACTTTACATGTAGTTGACATCGTACATTTACATCTTCCATGTAAAATTACATGACAGTTTCAAAAATGTACAAAAACACGGTTTTACCATAGCTTAAATAACAATCAGCTCACAGACTCTACGGCGGCACCTTTGAAGTATTAAAACCTTAAAATTTGTCCTTGAAGCTTGTTGCCTCTCTCTCGCTCAGGATACACGTCAGGACCGGATTAAAAATAATTGTCCCAATTTAGAAAGTGTTTTAACTACACTGTGTACCTACTTGAATTTCAGAATAGTTTTTTTTTTTTTTGTTTTACTAAAACATAGATATAGGAAATGTTACCTAATTTTGGGAGCTTTATTAATATAAATACCACACCTACGTGAATCCATTATTAACATAAAATGTACAATTACTTTTCAAAGTACGTATAGGTAATTTATTACGTTGCTAATGACTAAAAAAGAAAACAAAAGTGAAATTTATTAAGCCACTTTTGTTATTGAAATTTTACATTATACAGAAACAAAAAAGTACAGAAAACATATGTATTACAGCGGTATACTTACCTAAATAACAAGAATAAATTGTACATTACTGAATGTCCAAGATAGAGTTGAGAGTTGACCAGTATTAATCTTGAGAACTGTGACAGATGTAAAGAAGGTTTTTATATATCAAAGTTGTAGGTACAGATATAAACTACAAAATTCTGACTATGTACATGGTGTTACAAGACTGATAAAAGTTTATTTTTTTGTTTTAATGGAACACCTCAATTTTTGTAACATACGAAATATAAATTTGTTTTACTTGAAATTGTTTAAAAATAAAATAACATAACAGCATAAAATACAAGAAATTCAACAAACCACAAAATACAGCACTAGTGCTCCAATAACGCAGTCGTATTCCTCGAGCCGCCAGCATCGGCCGCAACAGCGGTCGAGGCTGACCGGAGAAGGGAACCCACCTCTACGAGGCCGCCCAGGTCTACAGAGATGGTGAAGGATAAAGAGCGATAATACCGCTCGATCCTAATCCATACAAGGCCACCGTTCGCCAATAAAATAACGGCGCGCAGTTGTCGGACTGTATGGCTATAAGGGCATATTTTACAAACACACGTCCCTGCCGCTATTTCAATGTTGTATCCTCAAATGGCGGCATGCGCGAAGATCTGCGCGAGACGTTCCCGCTCATACGAATCTGTGAGCTGATTGTTATTTAAGCTGTGGGTTTACTATCAAAAAATGCATATCCATAAGTAGTAATTTTAAATTATAGTTGTAACATTACATTCTGGTGTGTTATTTTAGTATTTCACACTATTGACCTAGACAATAAATACTAAAAAACAATTCTACAAATTTTACAAATACTAAACAATTCATCACGTAATACCGCTAATAATCACCGTTCATTCAGACATCCTGTATAATAGAATATCTTTTTCGGTTTAAATTGTAAAATATGTAAAAATATTTGTATTTATTTTATTTAAAGACTTTCTGGATATTTTTCTGTTGTCGAGTTGTAGTAGTTAATACTTCACTCTATTTTATGCATTTTTAAAATAATTTTTTTGATAAATTCTTGAACCACGAGTTTGAATAATACACAAATAAAATAGTTGCTATGGAATGAAATTGTGCACTTTATGTGCTGCTTATGAATGTAAGCTATTAATTTTGAGAGCAATTGTAATATACTGCATTGTTCCAATTTACATTTAAACGGCAAATATTTTCATGAATTTGAAGTTACTTATAGTGCAATTGTTAGGAAGCTTTTAGTAAAGCTTTTCTATGCGAATATCGTTAATGTTGATAGTAAATTTTAATTTAGAACCGGCTTATTGTTCTTTATAATTATATTATTAAATTTCACTAAATTTGTACATTTCCTCGCAGAAGTGATTTTGCAGAATTCTCGTAGTTATTTTTTTTAAAAACGTCAATAATATACTCTATCGGGAATGCGATATTTCTAAATAGTGCCATACGCCATCTTCTTCATTTTTTTAACAGTATCAATAGATGATGTTAGAAATGCCATTTCAAAACAAAAACAAAAATCATATACTTTTGACGTCTACGAAGTCAATGCCATCCATTCTTGCTAATCAATGTTTTTCTGATGGATTTTAAGGCCAGCATAGTGGTACGTATTATTCCCTTGTTCGTAAAAATTTTAGAACATATTTTAAAAAACAGAAGCTAATTGAATATTACCTAAGTAACAGTAGGAAAGCTCTTTGTTTTAACAACTAATATTTGAATTCCAAATATATGCTTCACGGAGTTCCACAGGAATCTATCCTGGGGTTCTCACTTTTTATTACATATGTTAATGATCTGTTTCACTTCATAAAACCTTTTCGTAGTACCCTATTTGCCGATAATACTACTGTCTTTACATGAGCGTATAATTTGACCTCTCTTTCTTATCTAATGAAATGATTGAGAAGGCCAATGTATGGTTTTGAGTGAACAACCTTAAATTAAATGAAAACAAAACACAAAATTTGATTTTTTCTTCGCATACGGACATGGCAAATCCGCAAAAGTTCTTGGTGTAATCGTTGATGATTCTATGACATAGAATTTTCATATAGACTATTTACGTAATAAGTCACTTTTAATAAAATACTGCTTTTATTCAGTTGAAGAATGCATGCATATGATGATTGGTCTTACTACACCTTATTAGTTTTTTTTTTTCATTAAATTGTTATTTGTGTGCAGTTTCACTTTTTTTTTGTTATCGACTTGCCATACAATTTTATTATAACCTAACATGGTTAATAAACAGCAACTATGTAGTGTGGTTCTCAAATCTTCGATATTATTGAATGTAAAGTTGCAGAGTTTTTCGTGACATCCAGACTTCAAATACACCAAAAATGATGGCAACCTTCTGCATATGATATGTTTCATCCTAGGTTTCTGCGAGATATTGTCGATTCGTTCCCTTCTCGACTTTTCCGGTCGATTTCCTTACATCCTTTCAGATCGCACTTTCTCAAGAAACGATTGTACGAAAATTCGTGCTGTTGCTTTGATTTAGTAGGCAATAACTCGAAAGTGGGTTTATTAGCAGCTTTTTGACATACGTTTAATATTTTTACTACGATTTTGAGAACGAAAACAGAGAGTTTTTCGAAACGTCAATAATACGGAAGTGTGCGATAGTGATGTGATTTTTGTTATTTTTTACTTATCTGCTTTTTTTCAGTGTTCCGTTTGGCGCAAGGGCTTATTTAATTAATCTTTATTATTTTCGAAATTCATTTTTTGATCATCTTCCATGTCATGAGATTTGAAGTTGAAGGTTGATAGTTTTATATCACCTTTAGTTATTTATTAAAATGTGATGAAACCCATGCAGTTTTTAGATCCCTTCCCTTACTTTCCATTAGAAATCTAATAATAGAAAATCTTTATGTGGAACACGTTTACCATCCTTTCACTTCGATCCTTTTTCTGGTATTTACCAAATGTTTTTATGAAAATTTAAATATATAATGAAAGTGGCAAACCTGTACAGAGTGGTCCGCTTTTCATGGCTCATAATTGGCATCTAGAGCCACTGGTTTCGGTTATGCAATATTCTATTGTTTTTTTATGGACCACATATTTGATCTTGACAGTAATATATGGAAAATAAAATTACGAATACGTGAATATGTTAAAAAGTCATGTTGGTCCTGAAATAAAACTAAATTCAATACTTAACCATCAAAATACATACATATCCTACATAAGTATTTAATAGTGATGTCCACAATGTTTGCAATACTTTATTAAACAAACTTAACTACAGCAAAAGCTCTGTCGCGTAGGTCTTTAATATTTTCACAGGGATTGTAATAAATTTTATCTTCAGGACAATTCCACAGAAAAAAAATTTATGGGTTGAGACATGACCGCCAAGCAACATCATATTGGAACATCATTGCAGAATTATGAAGCTCTGCGCTATCTTACTAAAACATTTCTAAATTTCTAATACCGTAAAACGCGGTTACTCTGTCACCTTTTTCTTACTTATAACTCCGATATCCTTGGGAGTGGGTGTACAAAATTATAAGTAAACCATCTTTACAGCCATTTTTATAATAAGTGATTTAGATAAATAATATACAGGGTAATTTTAAATGAAGTAGCAAAAATGACCACAGATTCCTTAGGTAAAATAAATCGATTTAACCTAACATACCTATATCCTAAGTCGCATAATAAAATAGATACAGGGTGTCAAGGTTAAAACACTATTTTCGATATTTGTAAATAACTTCTTAGAAAATCCAAATATTTACATAAAATTTGTAAATCGAGTGGTTTTGCGGGCGAGAAATTCAAATTTGTTTCTAATTTTGACGTCACTAGTAGAAGGCGCCACTTGTGGCACATCATGTTTCTTTTAAATGATAGACTTTTTTCCAGCTTAGTGTATCCATCTGACTATCCAAACAATCGATTGTCGTACCTGTTTTATTTGAAAATGGCATACCTTGCTGAAGTCGGTAGGAGTAACAATTTTTTAAATAATCCCATCTGCAATGCTCAGTGCACCGAGAAAACCTTTTTTGGTTTCTGGTAAAATGCCTTTTCTGCTAAAAATACAACAAAATGTTACTTGAAAAAGTTATTCAGAATAGTAAATTATGGAGACGTGCAAAATTTTAAGAACATCGACGAGGTTTCATGAAACCAATTTTCAACAAAGCACATGCAGATCTTTTTGAAATTTTGAACGTCTTCATAATTTACCACTATGAACAAGTTTTTCAAGTAACATTTTGTTGTATTTTCAGTAGTAAAGTCACTTTGCCGGAAACGGTAACAGTTTTCTATCGGTGCATTGAATATTTCAAATAGGATTATTTCGAAAACTGTTACTTCTAACGACTTCAATAAGTTATACCTTTTTCCAATACAACAGGTAGGAGAATCGATTGTTTCGATAGTCAGATGGATACACTAAGCAGGAAATAAGTTCGGCCATTTAAAAGACACATGATATGCCATAAGTGGCGCCCTCTATTAGTGACGTCAAAATTAGAAACAAATTTGAATTTTTCGTCCGAAAAAAACCCTGATTTACAAATATTTTTTAAGAAATCTACAAATATCGAAAATAAAATTTTAGCTTTGACACCCTGCATCTTTTTTATTATGCAACTTAGGATATATGTATGTTAGGTTAAATCCATTTATTTTCACCTAAGGAAACTGTGGTCTCATTTTTGTTACTTCATTTAAAATTATGTATATTTAGGGTGACAAAGGGGTTTTTCCTTGGTTTTCATGTTTCAATTAGTTTAATTTGAAATAGATAAATTTCGAAAAATTAATTTACCTGGCATAGTATGAAAATGGAATGTAATTACTACGTATATGTCCTTGACAGCAAAGTAGATATAAAAGTTTATAATAATGCCATTCTAGAAATGGTTTTGCAAAGACCTTCTGGAAATACATATACCTACAAAGAGAAGAAAAGAGCTCGTATTTAACCGTCAATAAATTTTCTTTCTATGAATTGGATAACATAAAATTTTCATATATTATGACATATTATTAGTTCCCACTAAGGATTGGTAACGTTCACGTAAAAGCAGCTGTCAATATTTCTTTCCAGTTTTGTTGATAGGAATCATGCTATTTATATTTAGAATCCATTTGACTTATATTTAATATCCATGTTACCCGTGAAACACATTTTTCTTTAGTTAAGCCTTACATGCATAGGATTATATGATAAATGGTGAATCCTAGGTGGCAAGCGTAATATATTGTCTAAGTTCTTAGAAGCAGGCGATTTAAAGAATAATTAATATGGAAAGTAAGGAAAAGTTTCAAGGATTTATAACAGACTTTCCTCCAGAAAATTAAAAGACAAATTAAAATTTTGCAGACAATGACATAATGTGTGACTTTTTAAATATTTTTTAAACATAATTAAGATTTTTTAATTATTTTCGGGGAAACTGGGTGAAAATAAACCGATTTGGACAGGTTTTGCCTTACACCTTTAGGAAAAGAAATATAACCTCATTTGTAATAGACAATTAAAGACATATTTTTTCTAAATGAAATATTGTAAAATGTTATCTTGTTTTCTTTAAAATGAAGTAGCGCTTTGCTTTCATTAAATTAAATTAAATTTTCTACATAATTGGTCAAGTGCCAGTTTCATCCTAAAATTATTAGAAATCCTTAAAATACTAAACACTGAGATATGTAGATTAGGAAGTGGTATGTATTACAAATGAATAATTGCATATTAATTATTAATATTGTTTTATTTAAACTTGTTCTTAGAAATGTTACTACATTCTCACATTATTTTGTAAAAGCGTATACATCATCTTAGTAAAATTAAGTTATTAAGAACGTGGAAATATAAATCAGCATTTATTTCGTTTTTATTCAATTTATGGATTATGGATGGATTATCGGATTTACTACTAAAATTGTTCAAATCATATTTCGATAGTAGATATCAATATGTTTAGTGTGATGGTTTTATGTCTGAGTCAATGCTAGTTACATGGGTGGACCTCAGGGGTCCATTTTAGGACCTTTTTTGTTTGTTATTTATATTAACGATATAGTTCAAAGTGTTGATTGCAAATATACGGATAATTTAAAATTTTATAGTGATGTAACTATCGTTTACGATTGTGTTAAGTTACAGCACCCCCTAAGCGTATTCGTGGTTGGTTATTATCATTAACAATCTCTCTCCAAATGTTAGCTAGTGGACTGTAATGACTTTCTTCTAGGAATAGCTATCCTATACAGGGTGTTAAAAAAGAGTGTAAAATCTTTCAGGAGGTAATAGTATGAACCAAAATAAGCAGAAAAGTCTTAATAAACATGGGTCGGCAAAGTAACGGTTGCGAAGATATGGACCACTATTCGTTTTTCAAACATTTTATTTTATTAGGAATAAACCGACAAAGGAAGCTTTTAACAAACAAAAAACAAAGTTACAGAAGATGTTCAAAGTGACCTCCGTCCATTTCCAAGCAGTCGTGCCTGCTTGGAAATGAACTCAACGATATTCGAACTCTTTCGAAAACACCCTCCTTAGTTTGGATTTCTTGACACTTTTGATTAATCCGTAGCTGCAGCCCTTCCAGGCTATTTACAGGAGTACCATACACTAATGTCTTGAAATATTCTAAAACAAAGAAATATAGAGGGTTCATATCAGACGACCTTGGAGGCCATAAAACAGTATTTAAACACAATTGCATGCATGCACTACTCCATACATGTATTGTACAATCGCACGTAGGGTAATGGATGTTAGTACATACATACATACGTACAATATCATTACCATGACAATTGTAATTGCTAATTACATCCACAAAGTGGAGGGGGGAGACTCACGTCCGGCTATAATACTCTACTACGGGGGGTTTGTGCCTTACCAGCAGAAGGCATATGGTATATAGTATACATCACCACGCTGTTTTAACATTCAACTTCTAAAAGTATAACCAGGAGCAACAATAATCCCACAATGCTAACTGCATTAATATGTACACACATCTAATTACAATTGTAATTACCCATAACTTGTTATAATTAGAAGTTTATTATTGCCCCACCTGCGCAATAAAAATATATACCTATCATATTTATGACACTGCGCATTTAAGCACAATGGCGTGCACTACTCCATACATGTACTTTACAATTGCACATAGGGTAATGAATGATAATACACACATACATTGCAGTTGCAATACAACTCCAATGCAACACCATTTAAGCGCAATTGTATGCATTACTTCATACATGTACTGTACAATTGCACATAGGGTAATGAATGCTAATACACACATACATACGTACACACATTATAATTACCATAACAATTGTAATTGCTAATTACATCCACAAAGTGGAGGGGGGAGACTCACGTCCGGCTATAATACTCTACTACAACTAAACTCTACTGCTAAGCAAACACTTTACTTCAATCAGAGGCAACAAATGTGGTTCCAGCATGATGGTGCTCCAGCTCATTTTTCCATTGCCATTTTTTAACTCCTTGTATAATCATAATATGAGTGGCATTATCCTGAACTGTCCTGAAACTGTAAATGATCTAGATATGTATGTTGATAATATAACTCGAGTACGCTGGCATTGTGTGGGATCCTGGTTTTGAGGTATTTCAATCTGAAATTGAAGATTTTCATATGCGAAGTTATTTTAATTTCGTCAGAATGGAATTTATTCTCAGATAGAGATTCTTCACGGCATTTTATTTGATGGTTTTAAAGTGTGTAGTCTGGAACAACGTAGAAATATGCATTCGGTCATGTTTCTTTATCAAATTTTACATAGGTAATATGTGAAATGTCCAGACTTGTTAATTAATTTTTAAATACCTCAACACATTGTAGCCGTTTACTTGCCAAAGAACGAATTTATTAAAATGTTCACATTTATTTAGAATATGTTTATCTTGCGACGATTTGTTAAATAAAATTGATATATTTACCTGTAGCATTAATCCAATTAAGAATATTTTTCGTGGTTAATCTTTCTGTTTTTTTTCTTTTCATTTACTTTTGCATCTGATGTGATTTATGTATTACTTATATGTCATTCGCCGAACTGGAAGTTTTTTAATTATGTTATCTATAAATTAAATTGATTGTGTCTGTAACCAATTGCGCATTAACACTTTTACACCTGCTTTGTCATGAAAATGGCGTCCTCTCAGTTTTTTCTTGAGTGGTTCAAACATTTGACAAATCTGGGGTTAAATGTTCGAGTATTTGCCAGTGGGTTTTTCTAGTTATTGTTGGGTCAAAGGAGCCGAATATTGTCTTGAAGATGAATCACTCATTGAACAGGTAGATTTCTTCTTTTTAACTGAAAGGTCAGTGCGCCTTTGCAATGCCATAACAGGGTTATTGGTCAGTTGGCTGGCATACTAATGAGAGCTAACAAGATCAAAACCAGTATATGTTTGGTGACACACTGCTGACTAACCATGGCTGTTTGCTATAGGTTTTTCAGGTGTAATTCAATGCTGGTTAAGACATTAGCCCGCATATGATTTGTTTTGAAATTCCGAGACATGTCAATAGGTTTTGTGTCTTCTCACATTCCCACCTAATATATGTATATACAATATGAAAACATCACGTCACATTACCTAGCGGGCATCAAAATAAAAACTCCGGGTTATATTTGATCGCCCTCATATAACCATCAGCCCCTCAAGTTGAACACACATATTTTGTATACGCATTAATTTTCTTATGTAGTAATAATATATCTACTCCTTATTCTAATTAAAGGATTAACCCAAATGTGGAAAACTTGCGCGAGAGATGGGGCGGCATTTTATTATTCAGTAGATCGCTTTTGATCGGTAAGCCCTAACCGCCATTCAACCTAGGAATGAAAGAAACCCGGAAAACCTAATTAAAGTTAAACTTGGAAAAAAGTATATAGTCAACTCAGAATATACTTAATGATAGATCTTCAAGTTGTGTGTTGAACTTTTTGCGAGATCGCGATCAAGAACTCTCAGTGTATTTTCTTCAGCTAACCACGCTGTCAAGAGATATTTTCATATATATCACAATTTATGGTTAAAGTATTGAATATGTCCTGACGTTACAATAACTGTTCAAAATTTTGTCCAGGTAGATCGTTTCGAAAAAACTCTAGATATTGAACCCCATCGAATCGATTTGGTGATACGAATGGTCGAATCAAGCGATCACCTTGCCCATTTAAGGAAAAGCGTCGTTGGAAATAATTCCGTTGTATCGCGTGCTGATCAAAATCCGAAACATGAGTATTATGATTCTTATACAGGGTGTCCCTAAAACGTTGGAACAGCGTTTCGCCACATAAAGTATAGCTGAAAATAAGTTGATTTAACTAAACTTGCCTTATTCCAAAAGTTGATAATCACGGAGCTACAGGGTGTCAAAAGTTAAAATATAAATCGCGTTTTCTTAAATAACTTTCGACTATTTCACGTTAAGTTCACGAAATTTTGTATCCAGGGGTTTCTTGCGATGGCAAATTCAATTTTATTGTCCTGCTTTTTTTGGTATATCCTTTAGAGAGCGCCACCGGCGACGATTTCGAACCATTTAAACCGTTACAACTTTTTTGTTCCACCCTGTATATTATTTTGGACTAGAAAAATTTCTTACCCAGTATTTTATAGTTAAAAACGGTTACCTTATTGGCTTGGAGCAAGGATTTCCGAGAAAAACACATCTAAATCTATTGTTTGCAGTGATCTTAATACTAAAAAATAATAATAATGGTACATCAAGTAGCCCTTAAAAAGGTGCTTGACAAGATCAATGATCTGCGGACGTACTTATATTTATTTTTTATTAATTTTCTTTTTTAGAGCTGTATGAAGTTTTCTTTTCTTCGAATGATCTGCACAGATAATGTTTTCACATCTTTTTCTTCTTCTGGTATATCTCTTTTTAGCATCCAACAAAAATCAGCCATCATATTTACGCTCCACCTTCCCTGTTAACGATTCCAGGATTATAATGTTGGTCACTTCATCGAAGAACAAGATGAACGTTAACACCAAGACATAAAGGTAATGGAAAGCCGTTACCAATTTTTTTGTGGGGTTGTGTTATACAGGGTGTTTCATAATATATGCGCAGGACTTCAGGATGTGATAGCTCGTCCAAAAATTTGAAAAAAGTTTGTATTAACTTACCCTCTAAAATGCACAATTTTCGAGATACAGGGTGTTGAAATTGTAAAAAAAATTGTTTTTTGCGAATATCTCCGGAACCGTTTATCGTACAGAAAACAGCTTTTGTAAGCATTTACTACTCATAATAAGCTATGTTCTGTGCGAGAAATTTTTCAATGTCATAATTGGTGAAGAATTTGAAGAGGAATTGGGGTTTTCTACCCAACTTCTACGCCACTGGAATTAGTACGGTTTTGAGACGCCCATTTGAACCGCCAATATTTTATACACAAAAAATGTACTCTTATGTTGAAAAATATGGTACATTTTGAAATTTGAATGAATTGCTGCGTGCATTGAAGCTAACGGAGGACATTTCCAACATTTCTCCCGCACAAGTCTCCGACTTCTGGGCTAATCCTGTGATTAGAATGAGGGTAGAGATATTATTATTATTATTTAATTTAACTGTGTACGATTTTTTATTTTGCAACTACGTTTGTTTTGTTACTTGTTCTAACGATTAAATAAATTTTGTTTAATTAGTAAAAAAATTTTATTTAAAAAAATTGACCATGTTTTTCAACATAAAAGCAGATTTTTCTCGAAAACGGTCAACTTTAGAGCTTATGACTAAGAGTACATTTTTTGTGTAGAAAACATTGGTGTTTCAAATGGGTGTATCAAAACCGTACTTTTCCAGTGGCGTAGAAGTTGGAGAGAAAAACACCCACTTCCCCTTCAAAATCTTCACCAATTATGACTGAAAATTTTATGAGTAGTAAATGCTTACAAAAGCTGTTTTCTGTACGATAAACGGTTCCGGAAATATTCGCAAAAAGCGAAATTTCTTTTACAATTTCATCACCCTGTATCTCGAAAATTGTGCATTTTAGAGGGTAAGTTAATACAAACTTTTTTTCAAATTTTTGGACGAGCTATCACATCCTGAAGTCCTGCGCATATATTATGAAACACCCTATATATGGCGATAATGACACAAAGATTTGTATCAAGTAAACTTACCATCATAAATTCACGAAATGCAAGATGCAAACTGCCGTAGTTGGTCGTCTCTATTTGCTGTCTTTCGAGTTGATCTGTATATCGAAGCGCTTAACGAACGAGCTCAGTTTTAGTTTCGCGTTTTAGAATTTAACTAAGAGATTAGCGTGGATCGTGTGCTCCGACCAGCTTACTTAATTATAATGCTGTCTGGTGATGTATGGCGTGTGTATTGTTCGAGCCTTCTATAACATCTCATCAGCAACGGCACAGGAGCAATTCATAATGCAGCCGGTTTATTGATATATTCGCCGTGAAATACCTCCGGAGGATTATCATAAAGCATTACTGAAAAGCTTGCGGGGCATTACGAAACCGAATAAAGCTACATAATTCAAACGGGAATTCGTTTAACCCATTTGTGCTCAAAAATCATAGGGGATTATTCCATAGTTCCCCATATTATTTAAAATATATCACAAAGGCAAAGGTCGTACAAGCTACTCCATATCTCACGAGGATTACGTAATTGTCATGGCATACTGGTACGAGCTTAATTTAATGGAAATCCAAAGGGCTACAGTTGTGATATCAAAGAACGTAGGTGCATGTACGGAGTGTTTTCTATAACCATGTCACAACATCAGGAATTTGTGCTGCTGATTTTATACAGTGTGTCCTGTTTTTCAGGTTGACACCTCTAGAAATGTGAGAAGGCTGTGCCGCAAGCCATTTGTTTACAATTAGTACCCTGAAGGGAGGTTATATTCTACTAACAATTTTATTGATATAACAAAAGCTTTGCCTATTATGATTTTTTGAAAGGGTATTGGCATTTTTTATCAAAAATATATCAGGTTATTCAGCACCCATCAATATACACATACCAAACTGGATCGACGGGCAGGCCTATTATTGTATCCGACTGACACGACCTGCTCTATTGGTCGTTGTGGTTGACGGTACGTGCTGGTCTACTGTGCGTTACACTATTAACTAACATGGGCAGGCTTTTCTGTGGCGTGCCGTGTTGGCTCATGCAGGTATAATGTTTTCAATCAAACCTCCATATTTCATAAACTTCACAAGAAATTACTAAAAGTGTTAAATGCAATTTAAATAAAAACACAACATTTATTTTATGTCTATAGGTGTCACAAAATACATCATTTTAAGTAGAACTCAAATATTTTTTCATATAATAAAGTGGCTTATGACAAAATGTTAAATAAAAACTATTGTAACGGATTTTTCGGCGACCGAACAAAGAATTGAAAGAAACTCCAATAAAAGAAATAAATTAAAATTGACAACACCTATTTTAATGCAGCAAATTCTGCTGCTTTCGCCGCTATTGTTATTAATTATTAGTAGAATTAATTTGTAGTTTTAATTAGAAAAATAGTTTGAGATACCTGATGTTACAACAAAATTTTGAGTCCGTCTTACCCAGTTTCCACAAACTAACGAAAATATTTCTGCTTCTTGTCAGTTTTGAACTTATAAGTTATTGGAAGCAACTATGATATGTTTGCGTAAATCATCAATAGTGTCCACTTCGGTGCAATATACCTCATTTTTTTAATATCCCCATAAAAATAAGTCCAAATGATTTAAACTCGTGGAGATCGTGGCGGCCATCGTACCGGTCCCCCTCGTCTAATACCCTGGTATTAATACTTGGCCACGCTGTACATGCTACGTATATAATTGTCTTCGTGTATTATACGCCACACTGCTGTAATACGCCGTGGACGCTCTGGACCTCCATCTCTTCCACGATTGGGTTGCAAATTTCCCGCGTCATGCCTGCGTTTAAGCTACATTTATACTCACTGCATTTGGCACATGCTTACCGGGAAATCGTTCTGCTAAAGCATTTTCACTTCACCATAAATTAAAACGATAGGTACCCATCAACTACGAGTTGCGTACGTACGTAAGGAATTTTTGATATTTGAAAAACTATAATGTAAATACTTGCATCGCAAAAAAGTTAATACGATAAGTAATCGGGTATTTGAAATCGCCTGGCTACAGACTGCAGTGTCCAGCGATGTAAAGATTGAAACTACTAGAACTTCAATAATTTTTTTCTCGGGAACTAAAAGGATTTTACAAACATTTGTTTGACGATATTTACTCCATTTTTTATGACGCATGTATTTCCATTTCTTTTAGATAAGTTCTGAAATACTCTGCATAGTAATTACTATAAAAATCATTAATAATAGAAAGTAATTTATTTTATTTAAAGCACATCAAAGGCAAATATGAGGTTTTGATAATACTTGGCTATCTTCCGTGAAATTAAAGATACCGCAATGAAAATTTTCATAGGCCTTTTTGTTTTTGATAGACAAGGTAAAATTTAACAAACTGCTTTTAAGAGAACTGCTCAGATGATAGATGATATATCGGAAAGATGAAAATTGCATTTGATAGACTTCTTTACGTAGCGTTGAGTGGCATACTTGTAATTTATCTACATGGTGTTTCTTTTAACTTTGAACTTGACCTAAACATACAATTTTTTAAATAGAACTATCTGTATATTTCTTGGAGAATCAGTTGCATTGTTTTTTTCCTTCATAATGATATACTTAAAGATACTTTATATTTTGCAAATTGTCAAAAAGTTGGCCTTAAAATTTATACAGATATAAAAAATATGAAATGGTTCTTTTTTACTGTTTAAGAAAGGTATTTTAAGCTAATATGTATCAAATCTCCTACAATTCCTATCAATGAAGTCATATGTATGTTCTCTGATACCAAACATCTAGGTATGCTAATGAACATCCACAGACAAAACTCTATTCAATAAGTAGTTAGTTTCACACAATATTGTTAATACCTGAAAATATATGGAAAAAAAACTATACATAAAAGGTAAAATTTTTTATTAATTTTTATTTATTTTAGTAGGTTGTTATGATATTCATTGACAGTTAATCAGTTTGACGTTGTCGATATTTCATTTTGACATTCAATTTCAAATAATTTTAATTTATTGGTATAATCATCTTTATATTTGACTCAAGTTAAAGGAGGCCACCTGATGAAGCGATCCTAATAAAACGTAGAAATAACTGAGATCTCAATTATTGTGGTTGAATTTCGAGTTCCCACTCCAGAGGTTAGTAAATATATTAAATTTTTTAGATAATTATTGAATAGAGTTTTGTCTGTGGATGTTCATTAGCATACCTAGATGTTTGGTATCAGAGAACATACATATGACTTCATTGATAGGAATTGTAGGAGATTTGATACATATTAGCTTAAAATACCTTTCTTAAACAGTAAAATGTTACAAAAGCTAATAATAAGGAATATATGGGTAGATATTGTGGGTGTAATTCAACGCAGGTTGGGGCTTTTGTCCACTGAGTAGTTAGTTTCACACAATATTGTTAATACCTGAAAATATATGGGAAAAATGAAATGATTCATTATAATATTTCAAAAAATATATTTAACCAAGATAATGATATTTGCCGATGAAGTAATTTATAAATATATCTTTAATTGATTAACATTCAAAATTAAAAATAATAAAAAAAAAACAAACATAAAAAAATAATTAATAAGAGGAAAACTTATCGGCAATATTATTAAAAAAAACTGTTGAAAGTTATTTAACATTGAAAAAGTATTTAGATACTGTTTAAATTTTCTCTGTGGTGAATCAATCATGAAAATAGTCAGCAAATTATAAAATAGGGTAAAATATAAGTATGTATTTTGAGTTTAGTAAATACTATTTTTAACATACATCATATTATTATTTCGTACTATTCTTAATTATGGTGCTTAAGATCCGTTAGATATAGCATAAGAAATATCGACTGTTATCATATAACTTAATAGTTTAGACAACTGGTTATTTTTTTACACAATTTTCTTTAAGTAACTAAGATATAACCAATTTTATATAATTATATAAAAACGCATGGCCAACTATATACCACACAATATCAGTTTTATCAATTTAACATTGTTTGACAATTTCCAAAATATGAACTAGCAACTATTATATATTATGAAAAAAATAATAATGCAATTGAACTGCATAAAAATATACCGAGTTTCCATTTAAAAAATTGTATGTTTAGGATCATATCTTAACAGACATCCTGTAGAAAAATTACAAGTACGTCAATACGCAAAAAAATCTATTAGATGTAATTTCCCCCATTTGTATATCTCAGCTATTCTCTGAAATACGAAGAATCCCTTTAGCAGTTTTTTCTAATTTCACCCGGTATTTCAAAAATGAAGAAGTTAACTAAAAAATTGTTTCTAGCTGCTAGAAAAAATTGTGAAATAAAAAAATAAAACCCTAAATCTTTTTTGTTTTGTAAAACTATATAATCTGAAACACATAAATTTAAGTTTTACCCTCAAAAACCTACTACGACTTAATGAATATGGAAAGTATTTTCCCATGAAGTAACTATCTGCTACACATATTAAAATTCACTTATTCTCTCAAGTAGAACTTATGTGCCACGAGTTGTTCCCTCTGGTGCATATATTTTCTGTTGGGGATTGCGGATGCGGCTAGGTTTTATTTTAATGTTAGTTCTCTCGGTGAATCAAAGCAAGTTTGTCTTCTGCAACTAATCGTCATGAGACCAACTCACACAACGCTACAACGATATAACTTAAGATATTCCACTTGGGAGATGTTTAATAATCTATTCATCATTCCTGTACTTCGTCGGTTCTTGAGTTTGACAATGGGTTGTACGGAAAAGTAGTTGGATTAATGAGTTTGTTTGGTAAATAGTTTCGGTTGTATCATTAGAGGTACGAGTACAGAATAAAGATAAAAACCTGTTGTAATTAGTGATTAAACAAGAAAGGAAAGGTAAAGCTTTAAGAAAGTACCGATTTTCAATCCCAATATCAGATAACAATCTCTAAAACCAACAACGCTGATAATAAATTTGATACTCGTAGAAAGTCTAATTTCCAGTCAGTTAACAAATATTTAGAATAATTCCTAGTGATTCAAGAAATGTTCAGAACGCGTTCTGTATACAGTGAGAATACCGGCTGTGGAACAATCTAAATACAAGTGGCTATACAATCAATTTACTAAGTGCAAAACGCTCGAATGGGTCCATTTTATTTAAAAAGTTCATTATTTCCGGTAAAGCAAACTTTTGTATCCCTCACCGACAAAAGTTCACTATTTCCGGTAAAACAAATTTTTGTATCACTCACCGACTAACTCATTTTTTTCTGTATCTCCAACCCCATAACTATGGTTTTTGCTGAACTGCAATAGTCTCATTCTCAAACTGATCAATGACCACATGAACACTGGTTAGTGACTTTTTTAGAATGTTGTTTTTTTGCCGACTTTGCTTCTTTCGTAATTCGAATAGACATTTTGTTTATATAAATACAACAATATTAAATTAAATAATTTTGAAAAGAAACTGGGTTGATGCTTTTTTATATGTTCACTTGAAAATTATGCAACGTAAAAAATTGTTGTGTAAGTTAGATTTTTCAGTATATAATAATTAAGGATGTGTAAAATTTCCGTGATGATAGTTTTACACACCATGTATTATAATAAATGTACTGAATTTGCGCAATATTTATCAATGATGTGTTAAAAGTACACCATTTCATATAAACTTGACACGCCTCTGTGTTCTACATCCCCACTCCTTACTGGTTGAGCACAACTGCGCAGCTACAGTATATTATCTGTCATATTAGTCGTCTCGCGTTGTTATGTTCAGTTAACTCTAGCTCGTGCTGTTCAAATGGAGAACATTTAATTGAGGTTTAATCAAAGAAAATATAACAAATATTGCTACTCGTAATAATTGTGACAATGCTATAAAGCTATTTAGGAATATAACTCTTAAAATTATTATTCTACATGCATTTTCATCGACTAAAACAATTATTATGAAAAATTATATAACCAGCCATCTGTCTCTTAAAATATAGAGCCTATCTATCCCAAAAGTACGAGATAGATGGCCCGTATTTCTTTATAACAGCACGATGATATATCAACCCATGAATGTAGACCTAGCTTCTAATAAAGGAGGTTAGATTTGCAGGAGGTAAGATTCCATAGGCGTACCGCTTGAGAAGGGTCCAAAGAAAAAAATAGTAAGTAAGCTAACGCTGAGTCATAGTTTTTTTGTTTTGATGACATTTCATTACTTTTCTTCTAAATGCTCCACTTCTTTTGATTTTTTTCACTTGCTTAAACCTGACATTTTTATTTTTATGCAATGAGCATAAAAGGTAAAGAAACAGATAAAACTAGACTTGTACCCTTCACTATGACACAAACCAACAATGCCCTTCCATTTTGCAGGTTCAAATTAGTTTTATAGACCTGTTTGTTAATGTAATTTTTAAACGTTTTTCTATTGTAATTATTATATTACCATTTTTGTTTTACAACTGATAATATTATATAATAACTATATTACAGTGTATAATACAGCTATGTGCTGTGTGAAGTAAAATTGTCCAAGTATATTTTAATATAACAGTTTTTAGGGTTAATAATCCACATCTAAGAAACAAAAATTTTTTTATAGCGCTGTTAGAAATACTACAGAACATTACTAAAAAATGATTATAAAACGTCGATAGATGTAGCTTGTTCTATATGTTTTATAAGCCTGTGGCAGAAATGTTTATAAAATAGATGACAAAACGTTCTTATGATAAATTTATAAAATATTTCAATTACTGACGACAAAATAATTTGACTTGCCGCTATAATAAAACAATTATGTATTTCTAATGCAACAATAATATGACAATAAAACATAATTGTCGTATAACCTGAAAATTATAAAACTGTTTTGCAAGTTCGATCTGGTTGGGACATTATTTACTCACTGTATAACTGTGTTGAATAAATTGATACGTTATGGAAAAATATACACAAAACTTTGCTAAATTATTATTGACAAAACTAGTGAAATTAAATTTACGATTATACTTCACTTCACTTCATTGCACAACATTGTGTGAACATATACAAATAAAAGATTTATCTGAGTGTACTTGGAAAATTTTGATAATAAAGAAACTTATTCATTTTGGACCAGAAATGTAATAATTTAAAATAAACTTAAGCTGACACCATCAGGCGTCTGCCTCTGAATCGGGTAGCCGCGTAAAATATCTGCACGCCACTGAATAGAGCTAGTGTGGATCGGACAAGAGGGTGGTTTGACTAAGGAACCGCCGGGCCGCATCACCGTGTAATACAACAGTGCCAACTGATAAATTAGCCCTTGCCCTGCCACGTTTAGCTGCCACCGTGATGTATAGCGAGAGAAACCGCCCAATTTTCCATAAATACACGGAATCCTGTTTCATAGTTTCCCCTGTTTATGTTTCCAGATGTTGCTCTATAAATATATCACCCGGGGAAGGATAAGGATTTTTGTAATCTTGAAAAGAAAAATATTTGCACGAGAATTATATACCTTTCCCTTAAGTTTTATTTTACTACAGTGTAGACTCAAGCTCAAAGAGCAAAAGGCAGTCCGGATGAACAACATAAATTTCATAAAAACATTTCTTTCCAGGACATGCTGACAATTGTAAATTTGTTTTTTAAGTTATGAAGTATAAATATATTACGTTGGCAATTACATAGATTTTTTTAAAGGGAAGCACTCTTGTATCTTTATAATTATTTATTTATAACATTTTCCGTAGTTTTTTATTTAATTGGGTATTGCTGTAAATTTTCTTGCGATAAGACGCTCAGTCAGTGGGATGACTTTACAAAGTCAGTCAGTTTGTGTTACCTAATAATTATAAAATGAAAATATCTAGCATTTCAATTATGGAATATTGTATCTAACACAAATAATAAAAACAAAAGAACTATGTTGCAAAAGTAAATTATAGTTTTGATTGTTTAAAACACAAATGTAAAAGTTTTCATTTATTTTTCATGGTAACAACAAATAATTGATAAATTAGTAGACCCATTTGGAATCTCTGTGGGGAGAGAGTAGGCTACATCACTTAGGCCGCATTGGGCCCTTTGTACTTCCTTTCATTAGAAGATCAATCCACCTGAGCCGCTAACTAGCCTAATAAAGAGAAGAAGGTGGTGACGTTGCTCAGGGGCATCTCTCTAATGTAGGCCATAGAAGGCCATTGTTCTCCCAACACAGATTCTCTTATTGACGAAATGGCAGTGCACTCACAGAGTGCATAACGTACTGGTTCGTCTTCCTGTTCGCAACCCCTACAATGAGGTCTTTTGCATTTCCTCATACAGTGCTTTCTAAAAGTAAAGAATAAATTCATTATTTTTGAAATTGAGGAGCTTTTGAAAAAATCCCTTGGCACGTCAATTTTGTTTTTAAAAAAGGCACTTTTTGACATGCGACCCACATATCTGACATCATCGTTGTTCGAGATATGACGTCATCGACAAGTTTTTATTGCTGTCAGATAAAAACTTGAAATCGTACTTTATTAAATAGTTGTTTTTTTTTTTTTTGTTTTTTGAGTTATTTCTTTAGTTCTTATCTTTTGTTTGGCAAAAGCACTGCGTTTGAAGTGTTTATTGAGTAGTAACTTGTCATTTTATAAAAAAAAAGAATGGTTAAATTAACTGAAAGAGAACGAATTGAAATTATTTGCATGATCGGATGGATGCGCACCCAAAAAGAAGTAGTTGAATTGTTCAATGAAACTCACCCTGATCAACATCCCATTAGCCAAAACATGGTAAGCAATATTGAGTATAAATACCGTACCTTTGGACATGTTCGTGATCTTCCTAAATCTGGTCGACCGTCAAAATCAGTAGATGATGAGCTTAATGTTTTGTTGACAATACAAGAAAATCATCACTAAACACTAAACCAATTGGCTTCTGATTTCAATATGGCAGCGTCCACAGTTCACAAAATTATGAAAAAAGCAAAGTATGATCCTTATAAGGTATGCCTTGTTGATGAGCTATCTGAAGACGACTTTCGCAAAATCAATTCTGCGAGCAAATACAAGAGCTATGCAATAATTTTTTACTGTATTATAAAGGTATTTTAAGCTAATATAATAGATATTGTGGGTGTAATTCAACGCAGGTTGGGGCTTTTGTCCACTGAGTAGTTAGTTTCACACAATATTATTAATACCTAAAAATATATAAAAACTATGCAATAATGTTAGTAATTTCGTAAAAAAGGTAATTTTGTTTGACGAGGCTACCTTTGTTTTGAACGGCCATGTCAATACGCAAAACTGCCGTTATTGGGCTACCGAGAATCCCCGATGAATGATGAAGTATCACACTCAAAGTCCCCAGAAAGTAAATGTGTGGTGCGGCATAGTCGACGGAAGAATTCTAAGTCCCTATTTCTTTGACGTCAACCTAACTGGTGCAAGATATTTGGATTTTCTTCGATACGACCTCATTCCTGAACTAATAACTTTATATCCAGATATAGAGCGACATGATCTTCCAAGAAATGGCATTTTCTTTCAACAAGATGGTGTACCTCCCCATTATGAAACACCTGTCCGTGCTTATTTGGATGAGCTGTTCCCGAATTATTGGATAGGGAGAAGGGGGCCGATTGAGTGGCCAGCTAGATTGCCTGATTTGGCACCCCTAGATTATTTCTTGTGGGGATACTTAAAAAGCAAAGTATACGTTACTAGACCGGTTAATTTAAAAGATTTAAAAGCAAAAATTCGTCACCAGATACATCGTATACCTCCTGAAGTTATTGATAATGTCCAAAAAGAATGTATTAATAGTCTTGGCTACTGTCAGGCAGCCAACGGTGTACAATTTGAACATTTAACTTAGTCGATTTTTTACATAATCATTATCATTTTCAGTATTGTGAAAATTAAATTTTAAAATCTTCAAACATTATTACCTTGAAATTTTTGTTATGTAACACCATAATTTTTCATGTGTATGTAGAATGACACGCTCTTTCAAATGACATGGTCAAAATTGAGGGTTGCTATTTAAAAAAATTGTCGATGACGTCATATCTCGAACAACGATGACGTCACAAATATGGGTCTATGTCAAAAAGTGCCTTTTTTAAAACAAAATCGACGTGCCAGGGTACTTTTTCGAAAACTTCTCAGTTTCAAAAATAATGAAAAATAATCATAATTTATTCGTTACTTTTCTAAAGCACTGTATAATAAAGGTGCTTCCTTAACCAATAGTGTTCAGTTAGAATATCTGTCACCAGGCGAAGATTCATTCTAGACATGGACAGGTACATTTTTGCTGCATCCTTGTTACTCTAGGAACTCCTTAGCAAATTAATAGTTATTTGTTTCATCCCACCGGTTTCTAAATCCTTTGTGGGTGTCCTCTTTGATAATTCCAACAAAAGCTAATAACGGGGGCATAGTGGAGGGACCAGGTCCAAAAATATTGAGACCCGATACACTTTTGGCTAGCTTGTCATCTACTTTATTACCTGCCATTACACCGCCCGTGCTCCTTCACCCAGCATACAGATATGCTGTTGTCGGTTGAAACCACTGCATTCCCATGCTGATCTAGTTGTTATCCTATGATCAGTAGTGATTGTCTACTATCTGTATAAATTCTGATGGTATTGCCCATTGTATGTCTATGGTTATACCTGCTAATTCCCTGTGTACCAAAGTAGCATGCCCATCCATTGCCCACCAATATTGGATGTGTAGGGATCTGGAATAGATTGCACATCCTGCATCTTCGTAAGTACTTACCGTGTAGAGTATGTCACGTGCAAACTTGACGTGACATGACCTTCATTACTATGGTGGGTGTTCGCATAACTCCTGTTAATTATTAATACACATAGGAAATTTTAACATGAAGGTGTAAATATGTCTTATCATCTGGTAAATTACTCGTGAATGGCTGCTTTCGCATTATTTCGATATAAATATTATAAATACTCGTACATCTGATATATCAAATCAACGTACTTAATAATTTATTGTTGAATATTTGATTAGAAGGTGATAAAAGTGAATGAAAGGCAATAAAATCTATATATGGATTACAGTAGTGAAAATTCTACAGACTGAACTCCGTCTTTAGTAGTTCGAGTCGATCAGCTAAAAATTCAACACTAGAATTTTTACCCGAAAACTACCATGTTACAAGAATTTTATGAAATGGAGAACGGAAAGGATATTTTGCTCATTGTCTGAAAATGCTTTAATGTCTGATGAAGGTGAGTTATCTGAAAAAATTAAGCCAAACAGCTTATCTACCTAGTATTGCATATTGCGAAGTAATCTTAGCATTCATCATAACGTCGATATAAACAAGTATGTCAAATTTAAAGCACTGCTGAAACACGGCTCTGACGGCTACATATCAAAAACGTCCAAAACTTTGATCTCCGAGCAAGTTAACAAATTTCTTCCTCAAACTGCTGACGCAAGTGTTATCTTAAATTACAAAATATTGAAAATAAAAATACCCAAGAGCATTCACGATAACGGACCAATTCCACGATTTTTTTAAAAGAAATACTAGTATGCTAATCTTAGCCCAACTGATAGAAGAATCTCGTATTTTTTAAACCATTATAAAGGAAAATGCATCAAGCAACCGGTAGGTATGGAAACATTTAAGAATATACCATTGTTTTAGGAGATCATCACCTACAATTACTGTGAACGCAGGAGGTGGCATAACGACACTTAGGCGACATGGAAGATGGAAATCGACCGCTATGCCAGAAACCTACGTTGAGGAGTCTATAACAAATAAAACTTCATAAAACATTTTGATAAATGCACAATTAACTTTCGACACTTCAAAAGCAGAACCGTGTATTCTAAGTGAAGCAGAAACCATATAGTGGATTCAAGAACAAACGTTATCCCACAGGTTAAACATATACACATTATCTCATCATTATTTCAAATTGTAACAACAGTACAGTTACTATGTTCCAGCTTGTGTAATATTATGTAGTATTATAATTTCTATACATCTTCTTATTGAAAATTGTTATAAATTTGTGTTTAGAAAAATTGTGGGTTGTGAGAAGTACTGAAACTAGCTGGAGAGTTTGACTATCGCGTCGTGCATGAAATGTCACACTCGTACGATATACGCTACTTTCCACGCTCAGATGTAATATACTATCTGTTATAGAGTCTTCACATGGTGCCAAACATTTCGCTGTTCTTTGCTGCAATTCAACTCTCAGTCAATAGTTTTGAGTTTCTTCAACATATTTCAGGATTTCTGCAATTTATAATTTTAAGTAGTACAGGTGCAATTTTTTATAATTTAATCATCTCTGTTTCTCTTCTTGTTTAGAGGACCCCAATAATGAACCTACACCTCAGAAGTGAACACAGCGTATACGTGCTTATATAACTAACTATAATTCATTGAAATCAATTTATATTTCCTTATTACTTAATATCAAAGTTGTTATTAAATGATAAAATTATTTACTTAATATAAAAGTATAGGCAACATCAGTGCTTCAAACTTGATCCAACTCATAATTTACGTAATTTCTTAAATTCATCACCGAAATCAATAAGTACCCCAGCTACAAGAAGCAAATTTATATGCAGTGAAGAAAACATATTTCTAGGATCAAATTGTTACCAAGAACAGAGAGTTTCAAAAGCATACCGCTTAAATGTAGTCGAATAGTTGTTGGAAAGGTTTGGAACAGTAAGAAAGAACAAAGTTTCACTCTGTTACTTTAGTGTGGATAAGGCTTAAAGAGTAGAATTATGCGGAAGCGCTGGTCCACACGTCAAGCGATGCTTCACGCGACAACTGGTTATAAATGTCACCCCCACTTTATCTAACTTAAATTAATAACCAATCGTGGCTTGAAGTGACGCTTCAAAATATTTGTACCCTAAGACGTTCGCAGGCATTGCGTGACAAAACTTTTAATTCGTGTTCTTTAAATAGCTTCTCGCCTTATGGTGTACCAGAATATTTATTTAGGTCATTTTCTTAAATATAATTAGAAATATATTCAAGAAAATCATTATCTCTACTTTGAAAACATTTATTTAACTTTTATGCATGTATTTTGTTCCCATAATCTCCAGTTTAACAGAGTTGGGAATGACGTAAAGTTTAATGAATATTTTAGTATCAGGCAATTTGCATACTGTAAAAGATGGCACAAAAGGCGTTTTTGTAAAAGTCTGCTGAAAGTTTAAAGTTGGACTTCTGGCTAGAAGAGCACAAACGGACAATGCTCCAGCTAGCGCTGCTCTAGAACAATAAATAACGACTTATGTGACATGAAGATTAGTTACATGTGAACTGAATCAAAAGACACAATAATTTTATAATATGTTTGTCTGCTATGTACATACTGTTAAATATTACAAATACAGTACACATAAAAAAGATATCTGCAGCTAGTGGTGGCCTCATTTAATATTGACCACTTTTATAATACAAGCAAACCATTCATGAGCTTTATGAATTCTAATTGCAACTGACAAAAGCCTTTACTATTGAAATTGAATACTTTTAAATCGGTTTCCTCTTTATTAAAAGTAATTTCTATGTTCCCTTATTGACATTGATTTATTTCTTTTACATTTACATACAATATTTTTTCTCTAACAGATATTGCAAAGTTTTGTTAAAATTATTTGATTGAAAATAATTTCTGTAAATCCAACTCATTTTAAATCTTTATGTATTTTTCTTTACTTTTGCCTTATAATTAAAAATTAAAATCAACATATCCAGTTTAGTTTCAGCGATTTTTTAAAATTAGATTAGAAAAACAAAAGAGTTATTATACTTAAATAAGTAAGAAGAGAAGTATAATTAAAATCATATTTTAATTACATTGATTTTCATGAAAATTTAATATTAACTTGTACAGTGTATACAGTTGTAGGTATAGTGTACTTAATGAATTTGTTATATCGACATCGTATTGAAAATCAAATGTCTATATGTTTTTATTTATAAGTAAAACTACATTTTTCAGTTGGACTTGCATTTGTGCATATTTTCAGAATTTAAATAATACTTATTCATTATACTTACATAGTTACATTATTTAAGTACGAGTGAAACTGTTTGTTTTTCCCTCCTCTTAGTCAAAAAATATTTTTATAAACCAGAAATCGGAAATAATACTCGTACATGTATTTCTCTTTAAATTTATTAGTTTAATTTTCTGGTGAAAATACAAATGTGAATTTATTGGTATTTGACAAGCGGCACTATACATTATTTTACCAGTAGTTTTGAATTAAGGTAAGGGATTAATTAATAAATTTTCAGGCAAACTCCTGTTTTATTACGTACGGAAAACCCTTCACAAATATGTTTTATTGGAAGATAATAAGTCTTCAATAAATGGTTCAATATTTCATATTTATAATTACTTTTTCAGTGCCCTTTCAATGTGTATAATGAAAACCGTTTCAGATAAAAGGTAGAGGTGAGACAAGTATTTCAAATTATAATAAAATTCATAAATTAATAACATAAAAAGATATTCTGTCAGCTAGAATGTAAAAAGGATGGCTGAACGATGCAGAGTGGTTCAAATATGTTTGTTAATAAACAGGATAGAATGTTCCATTTTCTAGTTTATTCTGTTTACATGATTTTTTAAAATATCGGAAGCAAATGAGAATATTACTAAATTATTTGGTAGTGTGAAATATAAATCAAAACACTAAAATTTCATATTGCATATTTTTTGCTTTAGCTTTAATATCTACTAATCTTAAATCACATATTAAATAATTTTTGTCTGACTTAGATGTTAGATTTAGTAATGTTTACATTCTGCATCCGCATGTTCTGTAGTTGGTTGGAATCCTGTATCACAGTGTAGATCAAATAAATAAAATTCTTGAACGTAACCACTGGCATCGACTAGGAGGAGTAATGTCTTTTTTGTACCAGAACTTCTACCTCACTGACCCTAGTTGCTAAATTTCATTTTATTTTTGGAGCATTTTTTGTACAAAATGTATCTCTTATAATTTTTTCGAAGAATGAACCATTTTTAAGTTAACAGCATTTAAAGTTATTTTGAAACAATAGTCTGACAAATGATACTATTTTTTTAAACACCTTCTTAAGAAAAAGAAGAGCTTGACCCATATAAGACATGTTTGTTTTATTGAAAATGCAGTATGTGTATTTAATACACATACTGCATTTTCAGTCGAGTCGATGAACTGCATTTTGAATAACTTCTTTAATTTACTTTTTTATTGTTTGACTGTTGCTACTCTTATTATGATTATTAGTAATGGTGCTTATTTGGATGACCTATAATAAGAGATAGGTACGCTGTAAATCAGAGACGCCGGCGTCATTATATATTCACTTTCTACTTTTTTTAAGCCAGCTTTATCTCGCAGATATAAAATGCAAATTTATTGTTACAAATAAAACTACAAAAATGAGTTCCAAATTAATTTCTACGTCAGTAAAGAAATACCTGGCAGACTATTACACGAAAATCTAACCGAATCACTAATTTTCCCGCGCTAGCCTATTCCGCTATGTGTTTTAATATAGTATCAGATTGATGTTATATTAATTTTAGTATCATAACTCAGATGGTTGCAGATGCTGGTATCAGATTTAGCAGTGTATATTTAGACGCATACTTTTAGTAATTCTGTATCATATTTAAAGAGATTAGTGTGTAGAGTACTATTCTTACTATATTATTTGATTTATTATTATTTATTTATTTGTAAAAATTTTGTCCTTTAAATGGATTTTTATCTGTTGGGAAATAAAATGTATTGTAGTACTCCAAGAGGCATTTTACATTACCAAATATTCTTATTGTATTCTGGTTCCATTGAAAGTTATTTAAAAAATACAAATTTTGACGCCCTATATTTGGCAATAGTACATCTAACAGGTAGTATATATTATAGCCAGCTGATACTGTTTTTCATTGTTTTATTATTCCTTGAATTTTACACCTTGCAAACTGGATAACTTTGTATATTTATTTTTTTCTCATTTCCCTCTCGGTTATAATTCAGATGTTTTACAGCCAATATCAATAAAATTATTCCAATGATGACCTATGACTGTAATAGAGAGTCACAACATAAAATCAATCAGGTTCCTACGAAATATAGGTTCAATTCAATCTCCTAGTACGAAAAATGATATAAAGTGCGACCATATATACCAATCTCTAAATTTATACTTCCAATATTTTCTGTTAGACACCAAATGAGCTTTACTACGTAATATAGAAAGAAAAAAAGAAAGCCAATTTGGAGAAAATAATATTTATATGTGGAAAAGTTTTTCTCGTTTCTTAAAAAAGTTAGCGAATTGGATTTACGAGGTTCTTCCATTAGGCGACGATATTGTTTTCGCAGTCCTTTGATCAGGATGTAATTTCCTTCTGGAATTAAAATTTTAAGACGTATATAATATAAATGGTGCGCCAACTGACACACATATAATTAGTTTCGATACAGGGTGTTTTGCAAGTCATTACAATAATTTTAGGAGGTGATGGAATACCTACGTGATTTTGAGTCGATTAAAACAAACATACAGCCACTTTGGATTTTATTGGTTAAATCTTTTAAATAATCCATTCATTACTAATAAAAAAAGTATAGAAATATTTGTTATAAAAAGTTTGTTTTTCTTCTACATTTCAATAATTGTAGAAAAGAACGGTCAAATTAAAATTATTAAAAAATTAATTATTACAAATATTGTAACACTTGGTATATAGGTACCTACGTTTGTTTCAATCGACTCAAGATCAGGTATTCTATGACCTCCCAAAATTTATTGTAAAGACTTCTTAAAATATTCAAATATCTTCGTGGTATGTGAAATTATTTTAAATTAATTGTCACATACAGGGTGAGTCAGTCATAATGTCATTAATTTTAACCACGTATTCGGGAGGCCTAATAAAGGCAGAAAATCGAAAAAAACCTTTTTTGCCCGACCTTTAAAAAAATAAACAAATCACCCTATAAAAATCAGTAACACGACGCTCCTGGTGCGCTACGAACTTTCTGATGACTCACACGACGACAATCTAATGCCGTATTATAACCATCGATGCCACATCATGTTTTCATACATAATATCGTCTAACACATCAGAGTGTTATTCAAATTTGCCTCGATTTAGCACTCTGCATTTTCCGCATTTCTTTCTCCCAAATTTGTAGATCATGCCACATTTGGAGGGGGGATGGAGAGAATACAAGCAGTAAGTAGTAGTTTGTTTATTTCGGTCTCACCTCACGTATTTGGCGTAAATTCACAACGCATAATTTTACAAATTCCGAATATGTGGAAATGGTAGTGTTATACGGAGAATGTTTACGAAATGCGACTGACCCTAATTTTATTAATAAAGTGCTATGAACGGATGAGTGCAGTTTTACTCGAACTGGCAGGTTAGTACCATACTACTTAAAAACAATAAATTTCTAGGCTAGATGTACGTAACTGCAAACTGAATAATTAATTGTACTTACGAGTAATACTAAAAATTCATATTTAGTTGTAAAACGTAGTGAAAACGTAATATCAAAATTATTTTATTAACAAATAAATCAATATTTAACGAAAATTCATTCATGTATCTAGATTTAAAAAAATATTTTTACTCCTGGTTATTAAATAACAGTACAAAAACTAGATAACTAGGTTATTGACATAATAATACGGTAGGTCAAGTTCAAGATACACTCTCGATAACTTAGATAAGCGGTGTGCCATTTCGGTCTTGGACAGTTTTCTGTCGACAACACGATGGTTTTTTATTACTTAGTATTTAAACACTTTTCAGCTTCTCTTAATAATTTACCCATTGGGTATAGATTTTTTATGTAATGTACGTAAATGGTTTATTACTCGGTTTATTATTAGACACGTTGGAGTTTTGTTGCAGTCATAACAGCTACATTTGCTCAGAAAAAAATCGACCCACGAGTGTACCGGTATCGTTTGATTGGGCCGTATTTTTTACCGGAAAACCTGAGTGGACCGCGTTACTTGCAATTTTTAATAGAATTATTTGATTATTATTATTTGATTTTATTGGATATTAACATTTTAAATTATTATTGGCTGAAGTTGAACTGAGCAAGAAAAAATGATATTCTAAAATAGTCAGTACAACCGTTTATTTGTGATGTCTAAAACCTAAGTAGGTAGGTACTATATTGAAAAATATTACAACTTGACAACATTGCATCAGGTCGACATCGAGTTGAACTGTGTGCTGTAACCGACCAAGGCTGTGAGCGGTTAGTGACAGTCTGAAAAGGGGGTTTAAATAATGATTTGAAAATATTTTTTTTCGTCGTAAATATGCATTTAGATTTTATTAATCACGTATTCGCATTATACTCATTATTCCTTATCTCCTCTTAAAATTAATGACATTATGACTGACTCACCCTGTATATCTTACTTGGGTGTTTTATTTAATTTTTCTTCTTTATTCCTAGAAATGTCCACAACTACAGTAACCAAAGTCGAACAAGCATTTGGCGCAATTACGGGTAATCTCGGTCAAAAATGACCTCATGGGATGCAGGGCTAAAACTTTTACTAGCTAATAAGTTATATTGTTTTTAAAACTACTTTAACCAGGTTGGTCAGTTTAATTTCAATGGGCAATTCCATGATTCCTAAAATATGTTATCTTCACCTATTAGAACTGTCTGATAACTGTGATAGCAGATATAACTTGGTCGCCCAAGTAAAATTCAGTTTCAGTTTGCTAAACTGTACCAATTTATGGAATATCTACATTCGGGGCATTAAAAACGTAAGAATTATTCAAAAAGAATTTTATTCTCATATGAAAGTAAATTCCGGTCCGAAAACCTCAACATTTTGGCTTCATCCGAATGTATCTAGATTTAGAAGTTTCTACATAATAACACTTACCTTAGACAGCAATTGCCAACATAACCAGAATAATTGCTCAAGTAAGAACGAGTAACACAAAAATATTTAAAATTACCTTTAAAGAAATAGCATACTATTATTTAATAAATACAAAACATACATGCACAATCTGCAATGCCCAATGTACTATCCTTACAGATTTGCGTTTTTAAATAAAATATCAGATGTAAACAGTTTGGCTGACTGGCGCCCCTAAGTTTCTAGCAAAATTATCCTTTTATTTAGTTAACGCCTTTGAGGTGGAATCTTTTATCATGAACGAATGATGGCCTAAATGGCCCATGGTTTTTTCTGTTGCTTTCTCTGTATTCTCTTCTAGTATTTTGAGCTCATTCTCACTACTTTAAGTTCAGACATCTTGTAATGAGAAATGTATGTTCTTGAATACAATATATGATTAATTGAATGGTATTTTAAATCTGAACTAATTTATTTTTTATGTGATCTTATACTTTTTTCTTATCTTGGATAATATTGGAGAAAGAGGAAGGTTTGGAATATAATTTAACAAAACTTATCTTTTTTCACTGTTTAAGAAAGGTATTTTAAGCTAATATATATATCAAATCTCCTACAATTCCTACCAATGATACCAAACATCTAGGTATGCTAATGAACAATTCCACAGACAAAGCTCTATTCAATAATAATTACCTAAAGAAATTAATCTATCTAAATTTACTAACCTGGTTTAATAGAAGCACTCTATAGACAGAGTAGTTAGTTTCACACAATATTGTTAATATCTGAAAATATATAAAAAACTATTCATAAAAGGTAATTTTTTTATTTATTTTAGTAGGTCGTTATGATGTTTCATTGACAGATTAATCAGTTTGACATTGTCGACATTTAATTTCAAATAATTTTAATTTATTGGTATAATAATTTTTATAGTTAGATATTTGACTCAACTAAAAGGAGGCCACCTGATGAAGCAATCCTAAAAACGTAGAAATAGGTCAGAGCTCATCTATTGTGGTTGAATTTCGAGTTTCCACTGTCAGAGGTTAATATCTATAGAGTGTTTCTATTAAACCAGGTTAGTAAATTTAGATAGATTAATTTCTTTAGATAATTATTATTGAATAGAGCTTTGTCTGTGGAATTGTTCATTAGCCTACCTAGATGTTTGATATCAGAGAACATACATACATATGACTTCATTGATAGGAATTGTAGAAGATTTGATAATATATTAGCTTAAAATACCTTTCTTAAACAGTAATGTAGATATTGTGCGTGTAATTCAACGCTGGTTGGAGCTGTAGCCCACAGAGTAGTTAGTTTCACACAATATTGTTAATACCTGAAAATATATAAAAAAAACTTATCTTTATCTACAGTTTCTTTGTTTGACCATTAGAAGGTATACAAGTTGGTGTGGCAGCAGCTATGATACGTTCGCGTTAATCAACACTAGTGCCCACTTGAGTACGCTACACTTAATTTTTAAATGTCTCCACAAAAATTAGTCCAAAGGATTTAAGACTGTGGAAAATTTTGTCTAAAATGAGAGGAAGAAACTTCAGTTACTGAACCCCATCCATTCAATTTGGTAATATGAATAGTCCAATCAAGCGGTCATCGACAATTTCTTCTCAAACATAAGGAAAAGCTTGTTGGAAATGATCCCGTTGAATCGCGTGCGAATTTTCCAAATCATTCCATTCATTTATTTGTAACTAATACGTCAGTTGTAAATCTGGAATTTAAGCATTTTGTTGTATCCACCATTCACAACACCTAATTTGTAAAGGATTGGATGTATATAATTATTAAACCCCGTGTATTATGCGACACACTGTTGATTGAGACATTCCTTATACTTGTTGAGTGATTTTTCTGATATTTATTCGAGAATTCTCTTCAACAATATCTAAAATGTGTTCCTCAGCTGTGCTCCATCTCTTCGACCATTCCGTTACAAATTTCACGCCCGCGTTGCAACTACAAGAGTTTACAAAAAAATATACATTTTTCTTACGCATCTATACTCAGTTTTTTTGGATGAGTGGTGGATCTGTTTACAGGATATTAAAACACCTCCTATATGAGCATTTTAAAATTAAAAATCAATCAGTAACACCACTTCTAATAATATGGACCTCATTCGTCCATTGTAAATAATTTAAATAGAAAGGGTTAAGATTTGGAAATTAACAAAACAACACTACAGCATAATTTAAATGTGTAATCTTGGTAAAAGCACTTTGGATAATTTGCCCAGTATTATAAAACGGTTACTGTTTCATAAAGACCAACTGTTTTCGTAAATTTTCGTGACACAGTTGTTAAACACTGGTACTAACCGTTTAGGAGACGTGTTGATAATAAAAGTGAAGTATTTACAGACATACTTGTTGGTAAGTGGCATTGCTTATAAACTTCATTAATGGCCACAATAAGTAGAAGTAAAACATGCTTTATAGTGCAAGGTTTATTATGTACTTCTACCAAGTTGTATAAATTCAACGTGTCTGGCATAATGTGTAAGAAAAATGTTAATTTTTCTTTAGAAAAGTGCATTCCTAGATAAGAAGCTTGTATGTTAATGTGCTCCAATTATTTTAAAGATGAAAATCCATAATACATACAACAAAGGTGGTAGTAACCTATTAAATCATCTTTGTTTACAGTGTTTTACTATAAATACGTTTCATATAAAGGAAATATTTAAAATACTTACAAGTAGTACCTATCACCTAATTTTAGGACTAAAATATAATGATTACCTTAGTCCTTAGTTGTTACATTTCAAAGCAACAGTGAAAAAAGTTTTTATTCACTGCTCTGAAACCAATGAATTTGTTTCAATTCTGGTACAATACACGAAAAAATTGTAAGCTATATTTAAATATAATAATATAGGTACTTAAAATTTATAAATAAGTACTAATAATTCAACACACCTTCTTTCTTCAAATGACACTAAAATTAAGATTTATTTAAAGAATAATATTTTGTTTAAATGTGAATAAAATATTAATAATTATAGAATAGGTTTTGTATCCTAAAATTATAAGTTTATAGATTTGCACGAATTAAAATTATTGATATTTTGTGTCATACATACAATATAAATGTTATACTTACTGTAAAATTTAAAATGCGGTGCAAAATAATAATATTTATTGATGATATTTACAACACTTGTAGTGATCATTACCAAAACTATTGAGACACTGTAGTATGATTTACATAATACGCATCACTTCTACACTCAGGTTTGCCTCTGTAGCATACTGAGGAGAGCTAACAAGTTCAAAAGCGGTACCTGTCTGGTGTGTTGTTAATGGACAGTTTGCTATAGTATCTTTCCTTATACAAGGTGTACCAGTAGTAAGTATTCAAAACTTGTGAGATTGTAAAACAAGTCGAAAAATTACGAAAACCTTAATACAACTTTTGTCAGTGGCGGCTCCTAAGGGAGATACGCTCACATAAAGGGGTAACCTCAGAAACAGTTTTTAATGCGTAACATCAAAACGGTTCAACATTAAGTCACGAAATTTTGGTGTGATATTAACCTTGACGTGTTTAATAAGTTTTATAAAATACATTTCAAAATTTTCTACAGGGGCCTGAGAAAATGCAAGACTCAGGGACAAATTTAATCATATCTTTTTAGTAGTTAATTTTTTCTAGTTTCTGACTCGAAAATATTGATATTGGAAGTATTTAACATAAAAAGGTACTCTTGTTAAATTTGAATAGGATGTACCGTTATTCAGTAAAATTGATTCCAATCATTCTTAACGTGCCCCACATTCAACATCCATAGCCAAATAAATTAATTGCAGTGTGCCATGAAGAAAACAACTAATCTGACAGTTAACAAAAATGTCAAGTATTTTTAACACTCTTAACAGTAACAATTAAAAACAATAGTACAAATAGAAATACCGTAATATAATAACATAAAAGCAACGCCTTTCGGTGCAAAGAAATATTGTATAACACACCCATGACACTCCACTTAACGTCAAAGGCATATCTACATACTCAGAATATGTATACTGTTGCATTTTTAAATAATTTTTATCTATTTTTGTTCACTATAAAATAGCACTGCGTAGACTCAAATAACACAATTTTCAAACTAAAAATACTTGACATTTCTGTTAACTGTCAGACTAGTTGTTTTTACCATGGCACACAGCAATAAATTTTTTGGCAATGTATTGGATACTAAATGTGGATCACGTTAGGAATGATTGAAATCGATTTTACTGAAAAACGGTACATCCTATTGAAATTTAACAAGAGTACATTTTTTATGTTAAATACTTAATATTTTAATATTTTGGAGTCAGAAACAAGAAAAAATTAACTACAAAAAAGATATGATTAAATTTGTACCAGAGCCTTGCATTTTCTTACGCCCCTGTAGAAAATTTTGAAATGTATTTTATGAGACTTATTAAGCATGTCAAGGTTAATATCTCATCAAAATTTCGTGACTTAATGTTGAACCGTTGAATGCTGAAATACTAATTATCTAGTTAATATTATTTTAAATATTTGCAGTAATTCTTTCAATAAAGAAAACATAACTTTATTTTGAGAGTAACAATTGTTGACTCAAGTAATTCATATTATCTCAATAAAACAAAACAATTCTTTAAACACCATAAATTTATCTCATATTAAGTATAATAGTTTTCTTGATTTCAAGTATACTTGAGGAATAATAAAACTAAGTAGCTATCGTTGGAATATGTGTATTAATCTCGATATTAGTATAGCTTTCTTTCCGTGTACACTAAATTGTGGTGCTCTAATATCACATAAAATAGTTAACTATCTAATTGTAATAGCTAGGAATTTGTGCGTCCTGACTATTTTCTGCAAAAAAGGAGATTATGTCATAGTCTAAATTGAAAAAAAATTGTTTTAATTGATATCCGTAATCCCGGGATTTCAGTATTAGAAATCTATAATTCCGAATCCCGGGATTGATTGTTGTCGACAATGCCAATATATTATAAAAAATTAATATTGTTTTTAAGTTTTATTTATTTAAAAAGAATGATGAATGATTAATATGAAATTTAATTTTTATTCATATTTTGGAAAAAGTATATAAGAAAAACTAATTCATCCAGCACATCCGGATTTAAACGAATTTTATTGGACTACGTTTCAACCGTGTAGAAGACACTCTCCGATTTTACACTTGTAGGTGAAACTGATAATAAAAAAATCATAGGATACCCCATTTTTATATAATTTCGTTTCTTTGGTTAAAATAGAAAATAACAAAACTTTCTTAGTTGTACTTGACTAAAATGCCTGTACATGGACTCGTTCAAACCTTGCTTTTATGCACTGAACACAGCCGTATTACAGATATCTATTAGACTGTAAATCAGTTATTACTTTGTAAAAATGTGATCAATATTCAATTATTTTATACCTGGTCACTATTTAAATATAATATCTGTGTGCAAGATATCTATAAAATTGACAAGGTCAAACTCGAAAATCCCGGGAACCAAGTTGGCGGCATTCCGGGATTTTTGGGACTGAAAATTAACTGGATCTGGGGATCTCGAATTTTTGGAATCCCGAAATTGACAGCCTTAGTTTTTACATTTAAATACACCTCGTATTAGGGCAAGCCCTCCTCCAGTGCCTAGTAGAAAAACATTAAATAACAATTAATGTTATCCTTTTTATAAGAGCAAACACATTCAATTTCTAAGAAAGTAAAAGTAAAATTGACAGTTGATTACTATGAAAAATAACGCCACTAACGTCATCATTGAAATGACAAATGTGCCAAATAAAATTCTGGCGGTAGCAGTTTTGGGTTACCCCTTCCCCCAAGTAGAATTTATTGGTACTCCACTGTATATTTTATTAATACTGAGAAGTATTTAGATATCCTATACATTCAGTCGTCATTAATATTTTCATTCACTGGAAATAATATTCGGACTGAAGTCATGCAATTAAACAGTATAATACTTATTCAAATATTTAATGAATCAAGTTGATTTCGAATGGGATATCTAGTGCTTTTTTCTAACTGATAACACCAAGCGATGTACTAATATGTATGTATTTGCCCGTAATGTATACAAAAAATGGTAGACTACGCATTATTTATTTAGTAATCCATACCAAGTTTTTCAATTATCTGGGTTATTAGTCACGTCATATCAAATGTTTTCACAAGTGTAATAATGGATTCATTTGGATTTAATACAGCAATTTATTTCGTAATGGGAATAGAAAAGGAAAACCAATAAAACAATCTTTTGTATTCAGCGGAACGCACATACTCTAATTTTATTTGTGCTATGTGAAGTAAGTTGTTTAGAAGAATGGCGGAGAACATAAAGAAATGAAAAAAAGATGAACGCCAATAGAGGAAGTCGTAGGAAGTGAATTCGAAAGCAGCAGTTATTAGTACAAGGGTCTTGAAAGAGTTTCAGTTGAAGCGATGGGTTAGTAAGAATTTAACGGCTTCAGTGAAAAGGAACTTCCAAATTCATTTTGAGTGAATGGGTCAACGATTTAATCCCTCAGAATAATTAAGTTTCCTTTGCACTCTCATGTTGTCGAATTTATCTAATGTGGTTTAATGGTTACAAAATTATTAAAACATATAATATAAAAGTGAAGTACAACGAAAAGTTTCTTGTTTTTTTAAAAATTTTTGATATATCTTTTCTTAAAATCAAAATGGGACAGCATTTTTTATTTCATTAACTAACTTCTTAATACAGGGCTATTCACAATGGCCTTAGAATAAAGGTTTATACAGAACAAAGTTAAATGTACAGGGTATGTGGAATATAAGTGTCACTACTAAAGGGGCTTGAATATCTGACCAAAGGCAAAACTCTTAAAATATGTTTAAAATGAATAGTTTTTCTACAGAAACATTTTAATAATAAAAATACAACTGCAATAAAATGCAAAACTTTATTATAAAATGAGTTACAACTAAGATTAAATAAAACCTCTTGTAACGTAATTTATTTTTTGCATGAGTATTAATGAAGTAAACGATTGAAGTTTCACTTCACAAATGGATAACGTACGACAACATTGTAATTTGTTGGCTGCTGCTGTTAACCTAAAAGTATTATTAGTCATAGTAGTATTGTGACTAGTGTGTTTCGTTTTTCTGTGCTTGCTTGTGAGTGTACATAAACAAATATGAAACAATTTATAGTAAACAACAGCAGCTACATGACATATTAATTTATTACGAGTCTGGGCAAAACTGTCTGGTTACAAGCCGTTTATATGGTAAACGCTTTTCGCAGGCAAAAGTCATTTTGAACATTTAGTTATTTAATTTTTTTTCCGTTGTGAAAAAGAGCTCTAAGAAAATCATTAATATTATGTATGTTTAAGTATATTTGTAATTATTTTGTACAAACACCTGACAATTCTGACATGGTATGTGAGTGACGTTGTCACAATGTCAGAGAAAAAAATTGTTAAGTGAAATATGCTTTGGTGGTACAATTCATCATCACTGAGAAAAATAATAATAAACACATACAATTTCAGAACTGTTTACTACAACTTGTTGTAATTATAGCTTCAGACAAAACTTGTAGTATTATTTCACAAACTATTATGCTTACTTAATTTTGTAGTAATAATATTAAACATTACATGCATTGTTGTACCATTTATTAAAAATAAAAGTTTTCTTAGTTTATTGACACAAAAACTGCAACAGTCTGCAAGCATTTTTGTAACCCTTACTACAAGGTTTTATAAAAATGTTTGTTAAATTACCATTAGATTATTTAAAAAGTATACATTGGTAGTTAAAAACTTTTGCTACTTCTGTTGCAAATGCAACAATTTCAAGGAACGACTAACTGCGGACTAATGCTCCGATCAGCTTTATCACCTGAAAGATCTAGTAAACAGCCAAAGTTATTCATTCGTCTATGGCACATCGGACATATACGAGATACGAGCTTGTTGGCTCTCATCGGTATGCCATAAGGTAAGGCAAAAAATCTCTCGATGGATCTTTAGCTATCCGTGTCTGTCACACCCAACAGATATGAACTTGAGTACACGTGATGTAACACGTATTGCCTTGACTGACTGCTTGATCTTTGTCATATCCGACGGCAAGTCCAGAATGCGCGAAATGTAAGTGTCTACTTCTACCGGTTACTGACTTACTCCATGATAAATCTTCATACAATTTATAGTAAATAATACTACAATTGTGTCTATAGTTTTGGTAATGATGAATCCACTTCGTTAAATAATATGTTGTTATATCTGTGCTGCTGGATGAATACGAAGCAGGTCAGTAACTTGTTTTTGTATATTGTATTTAAAGATTGAATGCCATTGTGTTCCTATTATTATTGTCTCGTCTGTTTAATATTTTATAACAGTTTCATCATATTTTATTATAATTTTGAGGTTTTGTTGATTTATTGTTTAAATTACATATACAACTTTAGCCTGAGTCCCAGTTATGATGTTGCAAATGGTATTGTAAGTTATTATTAATCATCTACTACTACTTTATTACTTGAATTAGCGGTTTTATTGTCAGGTGTTTGTAAGAGCCTTGACGAATCTATTAATATTTTATCCACTGTCTGGACAAACATCAGGTAAAACATATGATGCATGAGATATGAATTGAAATTTTTTGTCCAACCCCTCAACTACTAGCTAGGTAGCCTCCCGTATGGAACCTCACTACCTTCTGATGCAAGTCATTTAACTAATCAAAACACTCTTCGATTTTATATGTAGAATTATGATTATATTACCGTGCATTCAAGTACTGAAGTACAGATACTTTTTTATTATTATCATTATTATGACCATTGCAATAGCGACAGCGATTCTCTGAATTGGGATCAGGGTTTTCTGTGCCGTGCTCTTTTCCCCCGTGAATTCAAGGCTGAGTACGGCACTGATAGGTGGTTAGGTAGGCTATTACACCATTGACAGAAAGCTATTAAACGAGGTGTATTTAGTAATTTGTTATTGTTGTATTTAAAACTAGTGAAATCTCCCTAATTTCGTAAATATCTAGCACATTCGAGGTAAGTTAATAAATAATATAAGTAAACACAACGTAAATAAATCTTCTCGATTATTGGCCAAATACTTCCTCTTTCAACAATGTTGATCGGACTCGGGCACTACAGTAATGATGACTAAAAGTGTTAATACAATCTATAGATATTGTTATTTTACACTATAACCACATTTTAAATTTTACAATATAACAAATATAGTAAAAAGTGTTACAATTATATTAAAATTTACAAGCCAATTATTATAATACTTTTGCATTTACCACAACACTGAACTTATATGGTTTACTACATTTGAAGTTTATTCTACGACAGAATTGTAAACACAAATTAATAGTAACTGTACATTGAAAAAGATTGTGTTTTTGTGTGTTTCCAAATTTAAATATAGAATCGTTGTTTTTGGCTTTTATAAGCTCATATGAAATCATGAATCAATTTCTGCTAAATCAGTGCCTTGCTATCTGCCAACCTCATCTAAAACCCAGTAGTCTTTTTTTCAATCATTCTTGAACGACATTATTTCAAAATCTTTAATTGTAGATCTGTCTGCAAGAATTATCTATTAACAGTCAAGAACACTTTCCTATTCCGAATTCCATGTGGAAAAAATCTTTTCCTCTTCTATGTATTACCTTCCTCTTTATTTCTATATACATCACAGAAGTTCCGATTATAATTTGGAACCAATATGCATTGGATTTATTTTTAACTATTTCCATTGTAATACATTTTCTCTAGAGATAAATAAGATTAGAATCATTAATCCAGTTTATTAGTATCTAAAAAAACATTAAATGAATAAAATATCCAAAGGACATTAAGCAACAGTATATTTCTAATAAATAACATTTTATCGAGGACTAAGCTACACTAAAAGGAAAAAACGAAATTGGTATATGGAGTGCAGAAGGTTTAGTAAAGCATTTAGGGAGCCTTTCTCGAGTATGGATTTATTTAATAGTCCAACGAGTCAGCACTTTATCACATATACAATGAAAAGTATCTCATCTCAGAGCGAGGATACTCTTCCGCAGCCGCGAGAGTTCCTTGCAGTTCAAAAGCAGACATTGTTCCTGTGCGAACGTATTGGCTGCCGGCTCGTTCGCCGCGAACTAGGAAAATTTAATAACATTTGAATAACTCGTTCGGGACCGGAGGTAAATTTATTTATGTGATGTAAATTATACATTGGACGATCTGTGTGTATTCCTTGGAGACGCGGCAGGAGCAGCGTAATTTAATTGCCAATGAAAAATTTATGAATGTACAAAAACTTTCGGTACCGGGAACTTTCCTCTGCTACATACATTTCAAAATGAGTTCAATTTATACAAATAAATGTCGACCTGCAACTCGTCGTAAGTACGCAGCTCTTTGTTCCCTTTGTTCAGTATTTTCAGACGGTCTTCAAAAGTTCTTTGATTAATATATCTAGTTTATATGTATACGTAATGCCGGGTCCAGACCAAGCAGACAAAACAACGACAAGACAAAGACATTCATGTTTCGCGACAAAGTGGCCATAAATCCGGTACATGTCTGCAACATTTTTGTCTTATTTTTGTTATGTTTCCAAATTCGGAGACAGTTGCAAGTCCCGTCTCGAGTCGGTAAAGATCAAAGGGTCTCTGTTGTCATATATGTTATATTTTACAACAAGTTGTCGGTGCAGTGTGGACGGTGTGCGCTGACAAATGTAGGAGACCAATAAATCAGTGGATAATCACACATATTTAGTTCTGTTATGTTGTTGTAGTATAGTACTTAGTATCTCTTTTGTCAACTGCAAGACCAACAAGGCATGTCAGATTTTCGAAATCTTCGGTGGATATTCTTAAAAAATTCTTAAAGCTTGAAAGAATCTCACCACTTAGTCCAATGTCGTCCACACGTAACTGAACTAACAATTTATTTATGGAATAACTTCTCGCTTTTTTAAGCTTGGTCTCATCCAAAAACGTTTGCGTTTCATTTTTCCAGCATTGGATGAAGATGAGAGAAAGATATAACAACTGGCGGCTAGCAATTTATTAATTTTTTTCTTCCTGGTGGAAACCACATGGTTAAACAACTGATTCGCACTGCAACTGAATCTTGTTGCACACTTGTCCTTTGTGTTCACTTTTTGTCTGCTTGGTCTGGACCCGGCATAAGACATACAGAAGATTAGCATAATTGGCTATCACGGAGCAAGACGAGAGTAGTATATAAATGTTCCCTTATTAAGAAGTTCAACTTGCTTTTACTTGGTAAAAGATTTTCCTAAATATCAAAAAATATGTACTGGACGTATACAGTAAACAGTAAACCGTTCACCGTTTTCCAGAAACAAGATGACACAGATTTTGAAATTTATATTAGGTATATCTTTTATTTTCTTGAAAACTTTTCGTAATAAAACAGCAAGAGTTCAAGGTTGTAATGAGATATATTTAGCCTAATTATTCAGTATGTTTAAATATTCCCACTTCTCACTATTGACATAAAAACCCTCTGGTACTCTTCTTTTATTTAAAATAAAAATTCCACGATTCTGTCTTAATTATAAAAAAACGTAAGACTTAAATTTCTGATTATTTTGGACAAATAATTATTCTATAACATTTTCTTTAAAATGGATCGTATTTAGGTAGGTATCTAATTGTTGTTTAAAAATATCATCTGCATTTCGTAGTTGTGCATGGTGAGACCTACTATGCTTCGGTAATACAGGGTATCCCAAAATGAATGTACCATAGGACATGAGTAGATTTCTGATGACATCAACTACACTACACTACTAATACAGCTACACTTACTTTAGTCAAAAGATGATTGTTAAAAAGATACAGGATGTTAAACTAAAAATTTTATTTCCAATATTACTTAGTAAATATAATTTTTAATAATCCAAATATTTGGATACATTTTGGAGATCTCGGGATTTTGAGGGCGAGTAATTCAAATTTGTTTCTAATTTTGAGGCTACTAGTAGAGGGCGCCACTTATGTCACATCAAGTTTCTTTTAAATGGCAGACATATTTGTGGCTTAGTGTATACGTGTAATTATTAAAACAATCGATTATTCTATCTTCTTTATATGAAAAAGTCGTTGAAGTCGTTAGGAGTAACCGTTTTCAAAATAATCCTATTTGAAATATTCAATGCACCGAGAAACAATTGTTTTGTTTTCAGGTAAAGCGCTTTTCCGTTGAAAATATAGCAAAATGTTGCTTGAAAGCTTTACTCAAAACAGTAAATTACGGCAATGTGCAAAATTTGTGGATTTTCGAGTTTCCTTCCGCTTTTGATACAAATATGTACAAACTACGAAATACAGAGATATTTTAAATGAAAAATTACTTGAATACAATGCATTTAAAAAAAAATTGAAACGTATAATTATTTGTTTAAAATAATCAAAACTGAAAGTATCTTACGTTTTCTTATAATTAAGACAGTGGCGTACTATTTTAATTGTAAATAAAAGAAGAGGGTCACAGGGTTTCTACGCCACTGGTGATAATGAAAATATTTAAACATATTGAATAATTAGACCTAAGGTATCCCATTACAACTCAAAATTATTTTAGTTTCAAAAGTGAACTTAGATATTTATAGAATGTTTCCATTAAACCAGGTTAGTAAATTTAGCTATATTAATTTTTTTAGATAATTATTGAATAGAGATTTGTCTGTGGAATTGTTCAATAGCATACCTAGATAATACCTGTTTGGTACATATGACTCCATTGATAGGAATTGTAGGAGATTTGATTTATATTAGCTTAAAATACCTTTCTAATACAGTAATAAATCTCGTTTATTTTCACTGTACAATCACTCCTTTCATGGATGACAGTAATATCTGAGACACCCTGTATACATTTATTTCTTCAGTTATAACTACATGCGTTACTCCTAACAGTGATTAATTAAAAAAGTTACTGTTTGAAAATCAATTTGATATATATTTCCAGGAAAAAATTGCGGACACCTTCGCGTACCATAGCAATAAATTAATATCACAAAATCGAATCCTGAGACATCTTTAACAATTTACAACTCTATAACATCACCACTACAATATCTGAACTGCTGTAAAATCGTAGGAATTCTATTGGTAATACATATATCATGGAGTCCACCGACATATGGAGAAAAACTGCACTTGTAAGAGCATCATCCTGTGAACATAAGTCGGTTAGATCAAGTAAAAACTGCCTGTAAAATATTTTAAATAATTTTACAATATCTAGTGCACAAACACAAAATTAAGGGTCGGCTTGTAACAAAAAAGAAATATAGAAAATACCTTCACCAAAATCAAACAAAAACATTGAAAACGGCCGAAAAACATACACAGTTCAACTACATACTCTGATCGATATATCAACATTACTCTATCAAGTATTATAATTATGGTTGCTGTAACAATAATTATTATTATTTGTACTGAAAGTTTAAAGATTTAACCAAATTAATAAAAGTGTTTGCTTTATTTCTTATCTGGTTAGTTGCATCCTGAACTATTTCAAGTAACTCCTAATGTTTAGTGATTTCAACATAATAGACAAACTGATTCATATGTTTCCTGTCATTAAAAACATTGTTTTCTAAGAAAGTTCTATACAGATCTACATGTAAACGATCATCTAAAACCTAAAACATGTACAGGCAGTAAATTATTGTTAAAAATGCTACCCCAAACATTGACACTGAAACATTTCTGAAATCGTCTTAATCTAACTGCATGCGGTTTTTGTGATTGGAGATTATTATTTCTGCCGTCGCTAGTAATCACCTGCTATAACCGAACACTAATTAAAGAGTTGTGTACGACAGCGTTTATATTTCCTTCATTTTGACATTCACTTCAGTAGGACGAATGGTATTATTTGGAGCTGTGGTACCTTCTCAAAGTCTTCAAAATGATGCACTATAGACTGAAAGACTGTGTGGGAAAGTTGATGTCTATTTAGGTATCTTTGTCAGTATTTTTGGGCTACTTGTCTGGCGTTCCCATTGGAATACCCATATACAAAGAGAATATCGGCATACTCTTCAGTTGTAAATAAATGCCTTTCTTGTTAAAGCCGCGTTTTTTTCTAGGAAGCGTGACGGAGACAAGACGGATTTCGGAAATGTTGCACAAATGCAAAATATAAGGTCAGGCCGGTGAAACACCGACAAGGTGGCAACCCTAGTCAGAATTCATAAAGACTAAGATTTTTAATAATATCTATAATTACTTATCTATTTAACCACATTGTTGTCACTGTACATATTTGTTATATATTGGTAAAGATGCAACCTCCATTTTTTAAGAAAGAGTATCATTATAAATATTTTTTTACTAGCGGGAATCCGTTGTCTTCCTGAGGCAAAAAGCATCCTAAGATCAGGATCTATCTGTTTTCCAAATTTCATCCAAATCCGTTCAGCCGTTTATGCGTGATTGAGTAACATTTATTATATTAGTAGAATTATCATTAAACAAATAAATCATTTTATTATTAAAAATAAATATTTATTATGAATAATTAGCATTAGTTCTTTATAAACATTTATTTATATTTATTTTTTAATTTGTTATTGCATAAAATATATGTTAAATTGCCTACATCTTTCAATATAACTTAATTTTTCATATGTCTACTTTTATTGGCACCTGCAATAGTTTTTTTCCAAATACTTCCAGCACTTGTAAATAATGTCCAAATTAAAAGTTTTCACTACATAATTGCATGTTATCTTGACTGACTGACTTAAATTTAATGCGATTCACGTGCAAATTTAATATCATCAATTTTATCAGAATTTTTGACAGGCACATGACAGCCATGGCAGCCTGCAAAGTTGTGAGCGCACACATAGAGAATATTCATATAAGAAAAAATGTTTGAAATTCTGCCAGTTTGTCGAAGAGCTTGTAGAACGCCCTGTATTATCAAATCGTTAAGGTAAGTTTATGCACTAGCGATTTGCGAGTTGCGATTTGCGGACTTCAATTTGATTGGTTAACATAAAATATTTTTGACATCAATTCATTCATTTCATTTTATTGCGAGAATCGCAAAATTTAAATTTAAGGGGCGGGAAAATAGAAATAGTTTCAATTTTTAGCGATTATCGCAATAATTTTGACAAACTGCGCATGTACAATTCCGTCATATGTTTTCTGTTGACAGTTCGCAACACAAATGCCAAATGCCAATTAAGCATCCAAATCAATCACAATATCATCTCACTTGTAAAACGTTTATTTACTTCACAATTATAAGTATTTACAATATTAAATAAATATTAAAAAATGGAAAATGACGTATAAGAACAAAGTCAAGTAAGTGTGAATAACTTTAAAAATTTAAAGTAACTAGTTTTCGCGTGTGTGCATGAACGAATGTAAAATTTTTATCGCAAAAATTGTATTTTGGCTGGACCTGTCATGAATATTTCACTCGAATCTCTTTTATGCGGAATATCGAAATAAACTTCCACTGATTAAGGTAATAATTTCCATTAACAAATTGCTTGATCTGCTACTAACTCCGAATGTCTAAGAGATGAATTTTCATAAACTCAGAAAGAAATTCAACAGTAAATTTAATTAGTACAAATTTCCCCGGAACTTCTTCTTTTTGCAGGTATTACATTTTTTATCTTTATAATTAAATCGTTCCGGCATTAATAATGTAGAAGTGGTTGCGTGAGAAAGCTTAATTGACCAACACAAAAAAATATGGTTCCTGGTGCAACTCAAAAATAAACATTTCTTTATATAAAGGAGTTTTATTTGTACAATTGGTCATGAACTCATAGGTTGCTAACAAATTTTTTTTATCAAAATCAAGTAATATCTTTATACGATCCTTACACTTTCCTGGTAAAATTTAGAGATTTCATTTTGATTTATAATTAAAGCTCAGTAACATGAAATCAAAATAAGAACATTATGAACATGAAAAATCTCGGACACATAATAAGATATTTTGTGAGATATGATATATAACTTTATGATACTTCATTTTTTATTAACATTTTATATATCTGAAAGGATTTTGTGAGAGTCGAGCTATTTATATGTCTCATATAACAGACAATATTTTATCTTATTAAAACAAAGAATATACTTATTTCAAGAAGATCAAATGTAAAATTATAGAACAAATTTGTACTCAACCTCCCAGTTGGTAAATGTGTAGAATTGCTTTTATGTTAAATTTCTGTTGTCATTAATAGTATGAAGGTGCTTAATTTTAAACATTTCTTGTGACTTTTAATTTTATTAGCAGTTAATTTTGAAAAAACCATTCGCCAAGTACGTTTATTATTGTACGCCTCATTTTAAATTGTCATGTTTAACAACTTTCTGATTGAATTTCAGCACACGTTGAATGATGTTGATTTGGAAAATTTTCCATATAAATTCGCCTAGCGTCAATACTGTTTCCATCTGCAAGGCCATAAATGTAAACCATATTGTCCATTTCAGCATTTGAATATGCATGCACCATTATTAAAGCTTAATCTTTTTAAACAATAAGCTTAACTTGACAATACACAATATTAAATAAAACGACAATTTCTTGTTATTATTGTTTTGCATGACCTGCCTAAGATATGTTTAATTTAAAGAACTATGTAAAAATGTATTTGATCAAATAAATCAGTTTTGTTGTTAGTCGGTTTGGAATACAAAAAAGCGTAAAGAAACAAAAAGTGAAGATAATACAATAGCGCACATGGTGACCTTTTTTTATTTGTAATATTATACAGGGTTTTTTGTTTTTTTTTTTGGCAAATAATGTTTGATGACACCCACACACCTCCGCCACTGTTGCGAAAGCTGAATACATACTGTCATACTAAATATACATACGCATATGGTTAAATTATCTCAAGCGGTTCAGAAATTAAAAATTAAAAACTGATTTTTACGCACACGCTATAGCTGGACAATGGCTGTCCTAAGACCCTACTTTAATATAACAAAAAACCCTTATTTTTGTCCGTAGAATACGCCCCTCAACTTTTGACCTCTACTTAAGAAACACCGAAACAACATAAAACTGTAGATTGACAAAACTTTCCCTTTCGGACCTGTGCCTTAAAGACGTTCAAATTTACTCCCACGTGCATCAATGCACAGTCCGGCTACCTTAATTTTTGCACTGGCATTGTCAATTCATTGTAAAAGTTTATCTTACATGTTCACTAAATAACTTTATATGTGCCCACAAATATAAATCCAACGGAGTTAAATCTGAACTTCAGGGGGGTTATGGAATCACTCCATTATGCCCAATTCATTTGGATGAGAAAGTGACAAGAATTGTTATGTAGAGCGCTATTAAAAATTGTTCACGAACCTAATTTAATTTAGGTAGTCTGCGACATGTCGTAGCTAAAAAGACGTGCAACAGAAGCGGCTCGACTAGTAATTAAATATTTTAATGCAAATATTTTTGCTAGTTTAAAAAATATATATCTCCAATTAAAATTATGTGCATAATGAGAAAAACCTCCTGTATATTAAATAAATATTTAAAATACTACTTATCTTCAAATATAACAATCTTTGAAATATAGATAATTTTAGACTTGGAACATTTCAAAGAATAACTATTTTTGTTCAAAATAATTAAAATTTTAAGTATTTGTTGTTTTATCACGAAAGGGTTCCACGGTATATTTTGGCACATCTTATTTATTCTGGCTGTAGATTCACCCCTTCCAAAGATGCCTGTAATACCTGAGACTGAGTATAACAATTAATCACCGAAGAAAAATTTTCAAATATTTGCCAAAGCCAAAGCGTCAACCGAAGTGAACAACAAATACAACCCTGGACATTCAACAATCCACCCTTGTTTCCAATTTAATGATGGAGGAATGATACTGTACTCGGAAGTAATTTAAATACACTTCACCAAATTTGTAACAAAATGTATATACATATTATTGTTGATTTCAATAAAAAAATATCTGTTGCATCTTTTTTAAGAGCAATATTAAAACATAAATAAACGAAAATATTAAAGCAATAGCAAAAAATGATTTTTCTTCCGACAAGAACCATTAGCTCTGTTCGTCGAAGGTAATATTCACACCACATTTTCCGCCTAAGAGTCGTTATTCTCAGAAGTCTAATGCACTAACGCGCAGATAATCTCTGCCTGTAAGTGTTACAGAACTTTAAGGACTTTTAAAACAAATAAAACGTAAGTATGGTTAGCGCCTTCTAATCGTGGATAATACCTCTTCCACGCCGAGCTTAAAAATATCTGAAAACTCCTTACTCTCCGATAAATAATTGATAGGGGTAAAGACTTTGATTAGGTCTTTATACATTGCAGAACTCTGACATCTATAAAAAGTTCCTTGGGTTATAAGCAGTTTAAAAAGTGAGAATTAAACTGAAGTTTTCCGAGCAAAGGAAATATTTTTCTGTTAACAGACAAATAATTTCTTCTAAAAAGTCAATGTCAAAACTAGAGGGTAATTCATTATATTATGACTCCCATATTAACTTGTAAAATAGAGAAGTTGCACGATTTTTAATGAAATTTTCGAAATTGTAAAGTAAAAAACAAATGAAGTAAAAAAAGGTAAAAATTACCTCGTAGTCTGTCCACACTATATATTTACTAAAAATCGCTGCTGGAAAAATGCATTATGTACAGTGAATAAAAATTCAATATTCCATCTTAAGTAAAAGCCAGCACTCATGAAAAAGTAATTGTTTCCCTAACACAGCAACTCAGTAGAATTTGAAATAACCATATTACGTTGAATATCCCCAGTACTGAGGTAATATGTTTTCCTCCCTATTCAAGAATCGCTGGGGTCTTCTTGGCCATGACTCTCAGTACATTAGATACACTGTACTGATATACAGTAATATTTGAATCTAATAAAGAATATTTTGGGGACTACAACATAGGGTGATACATTTTATGTATACCTACCTCAATAGTAAAATCAAGGATTTTTTATAGTGTAAAATAAATTTATGAGGTTACCGTATTTTTGAATGACAAAACAGGCAGTGGAATTACAAGACTAAGTACAGGACTGATGTAGTGGGATAAGGCAGAAAATTTATAGCCTAGGAGACATCCAAATGTATTTCAAGCTGAAATTTTCGTTTTTTATATATTTTTAGGACTAAAGTCCCGACCAACGCTGAATTGCATCCACAATATCTACCCATATATTATTTATTATTAGCCTTTATAACATTTTTTACGGTATTATAAATGTGTTTTAAGCTAATCTAAATCAAATATACTGTTTATATGTTTGATATCACAGAGCATACATATGACTTCATTGATTGGAATTGTAGGAGATTCGATTTAGATTAGCTTAAAACATTTTTCTAATACAGTAAAAAACTGAAATTTTATCAATAAAAGAGTATTTGACACGCAAACTCATCTGTACATATTATATTCTCAGACAATCGGTCATAAAAGTCCTAAACTGTTCAAGACTGGTTTGACATTGTTTACAGTTGGTAAATGACAAGCATCAGTTACGCTGTACTGTGTACCAGGACATGAAGACGAAGCAAATGAACTTGCAAAAAAAGGATCTTAGTACCAGTGTCAGATTTTGATTCATGCAAAGAAACTCCTCGATTTTCCTTCGCATAAAAGAGCACATGGAATATGAGTAAAATTGGATAAATTCGGATTCGGCTAAATTGCACGATTATTAACATGATACTGACATTTGAAGCATCTCTACAACAGCTTAAATTAGCAAAGGATTCAATTTACCAAAGTTGCAACTTTGAGAAAAACACCGCATTATATGAACTACGCCTTATGTGCAGACTTTTGTAAACCTTTGTTAGAGACTAGACAATTACAGGAAATAGCGACTTTTGGACTTCAGGTTAAAGACAATTTTAAATGCGATGTTAGTATGAAGCACAATAGATCGATTTCCGTAGCAGTACTTCAAGTCTCTTGGGAAAGCTGATCTACAGGCGAAGAATAGAAAAATCTTTATACAGCGTTTTGCCCTATTAGGTACTATTCTCGAACTGGGTTGTTCTCTTTACATCACATTTGCCCTCGTGCAATTATACCATCCATGCCTGCTAACTCTTGATATTAATGACGGATTTTGAAATATAACAACGTAAATCAACTTATTGTCAATACAGTAACTGAGACGTACTCGTACACATTGGCTTTCTGTCACATATTTACTTTTTGAGCTATTTACTGCACTGATATCGGTTGACGTAACGTAGGCTTAACGTATCCCATAAATATTGGTTGATTTTCTGAAACACATGACATTTTAAACCACAAATAACTAAAGTTGTTTATTTTCGCACCCCCCGTAATCTCTTTGGAGCAATGCACTTATTTCAGAAAGACCTTGTATTTATGTCCGTAAATTAGAACACTATTATTTGTAATCGCATATCTTTAAATGTAGTGCTATATCTCAAGTATCAAAATGATCATATACCATGTCATCCCTTACTATCTTTATCATTCGGTCTTTACCGATGGACAATGAATTGGATTTTGCAGCCGTTCTTGGCCTGACTGTTTTTATCACTTAAAAAGAGCGGAGTTTTCATGATTTGCTTTCAGCAGCAGCAAACTTGAACCAGCACAAAAAGGTAATAAATGTCTAACTAAATCCAATTCCTTTAAAAGACAATAAACGTCCACGAATTTCCGTTCTATAATGCCACACAGTTTGCTTTTTTACTTTCATTTGTCGTACCGGAATGACATATCTATTTCACGAGTCAGTTCAATAGACCACTGTGTTATTTTTGAAACTGTAGTTGATATTCAGATAAATCTCTTAGATTTTTAAATAATAACTAACTTTTGTTATTATAGTGCAAATTATATGCTATGGATATATTCAGTTTAATATGAAGCGTCTAAAAATCAATTAAATTATCAGTTATACAATTAAATAGGTATGCAAGATATACAGCGCTGACTAGTCCAGAATTTAAATTTAGAAAACACTGCGCAAGAGAATAAGAAAGCTAAGCATGAGTAGCTGTAACAACGCAAAGTATTTTTTATCATACTGGTTTGCACTATAAATTTCTTTCGTGTTATATACAGGGTGTCTAGTAAAGAATGATCCAAATTTCAGGGCTGTTTTTCGGGTTAAAATATAGCAATTTAACCCAGCTACCTCATGGTTCATGGTTGCCGACTGACAGGGTGACAAAATTAAATTTAGCTTATTTGCTAATATTACAAGCAGGTTTCGAGATATCTGCATCAAAATTCGCACTGGGAGATTCTTGAGAAGACAAAAATCATTTTGGTCAAAATTATGTAGGATAGTCGATGAATGGCCGGAAAGGGGGTGTAACGTGCATAGAGGGGAGGAAAATTTTTCGGTGCTGGAATGTATTAGGGGTAGTTAGAACGTAAATATATTGAAAGTCCCCGCCTCTAGCCCGTGCGCTTCAGGGGGAAGGGGGGTAGAAAGGTCCTCTTTTTTGGTTTTTTGCTTATAAATCGAAAACGGTGCATCGTAGCGAAAAGCGATTTTATATAAGATTTGTTCTACACATATTTTCACTACGATGCACTGTTTCCGATATATCTTCTCTCAAATGTCGGTCTCCTCGGCAGTTTGCTTAACACAAAAGTCTCATAAAGGAAGGAAGTTACAACAAATTGAATTTTTTGGTTAAAAGTAATAATTTTTTCAAGAGAACTCCTTAAAATTCAAGAAAACTTGTTTTCTTCGTAATTACAGAGGTTCACACATAAATGGTGTATACATATATGTATAGCGTATAGTATACATGTAGTGCAGTGTTAAGTATATGTATACATAGGTAAAAGTTAAACAATTATCAAGTTAAATGAGAAAAACTGAAAACTTAAGGAGAAAGCGATTGTGTAGCTAATGTATAAATTATATTTTATAAAACTTACTAAAGAGCAAATGTAACAGATGAAAATCTTAAGAAAATCAACTGCCTGTGACGTATGATATGTTCTATTAAAAGAATATAATTGAATTTGTTATTAACCCAATCTGAAATCTCTTCCCATTGTATTAATGGTTTAAAGTTATTTAACATTTCAAAAAAATACAATTTTCAGTTGTTTTTAATAGAAGACAAAGCAATAAAAAGTTTGCGCATCTTTTGATAATGTAACTAATGCTGAATCTCTAAAAATTAAACAGTTGCTCATCTAGGTCAGACTGTATATTAAATTTTCGTACATTTACAATCAAAAATATTTTATTTTGTGTCTGTATTTGTTGTTAAAATTAATAATATTTCTTGTTTCAGGTAAATTATCTTCCAGTTATCTTCTTCTGAAATGTGTTTAAGACAGCTGCAACCAAGTAAATATATCTTCTATCTGTATATTGTCATAGTCTAGGTAGACCTAAGAATAATTAATCTTAGAATAATATATTGAATTTTAATCAAAATCATGTTTAAACATATTTTTCTACGTTCATGCAAAAAAACAAAACTTTATTGAACTATATTTAGTGGAAAAAGTGGTTCTTTATTGCACTAGTGCAATAAAATGTTGATTGCATTCATTCGTCATTCTACTACAGGGTTTTGTCATCATGACAAACATAAAGTGTGTCATCTAAATAAAACATTTTTGGTTTTTTCATGAACGTAAAAAATATTGTATGCAACTCGTACAAAAGTGTTTAATATACTTACTTTTTGTACTTGTTGCATAAATAACTATTTAAATTGCCACCTCGATTGCCACCATAAACGCAGTACACAATCAAAATGAGTCGTATTTGAAATATTTAAAACTTCAATCGATACGACAGTAATCTCACATAAAGTACGTTAAAATGTTAATGTTAATTGAAACTGATATACAGGTTTGGAAAGAGTCCAGACTTTGGAACTTTATGCTTATTTCATATTATTTTGTTCGCCGTTATTCACATAAACATAAATTAAACAAAATAGGATAACTGTCAAATACAAATGAGGGTGTATATGCACAGCGTTCAATAATATTGGTTCTAATAAGTCGGTATGCTATCCGCTTCTCTTCTATCAACGTTCTTCCTGCCTACCCACTTAATATCGATGGCCGGCTTGCCGGTGATTCATCGTATCAACTTGTGTGTCTCGCAATGGATGTAGATTGGAGATCCTCCTACTGCAAATGAACTTTATTATTTAGATTATGAAGACTTGCCAATACAGCGGTCATTACCTATCACACTTCCTTTGTTCCTTTGAACTTTTCGAACCTGCATAGATATTACGAATAACTATAATTTGAAGAAAAGTTGTATTCATATTATGAAATTTTAAAACTTTAGATCACTGATTGTTAGTACTTTCGTTCTCAAAAAAAATAGAGTAAGCCGAGAATGATAATTATAAACATATTATAATCCTGTAAAACTATCGACAGGAACTAGAAACCAACAGCAATATTTCATAGATTTCAGTATAAGTTCATGAATTAATATACTACGTCATAAAGAAAGGTAAACACCCATGAGGTATCATTTTATTTTGTTAATATTTTGCATATTTACTTATCTCGGTGAAAGTGAAAAACGATTATATTTTCAGGTTTATCTGTTACGTTTTTTTTTTTGAAATTTGCCAAGCATGTACTTGGATAACATAGCATTCTGTTTTAAAAATTTCTGCTCAAATTTGTATTGTAAATGTTGTTGCAATAGACATATTTTGACAGCTGATTATGCCTAGAGTACATAGATTTAGGCAGATTTCCCAGCTTAGTACGTGTTTAATATGGCGTCCGTAGAGTTGTCACGGTTTCAATGTAGAAGATGTAATAACGAAATCTTACCGAATGATACTGCAATTTATTGCAAAGGTATATGTGGATTAGCATACCATAAACAATGTACTAACTTTTGCATGGCATTTATCCCGAATCTCTGAAGATCTCTAAAGTTATTCCAATATTTAAGATTGAGCTCGTTTTGGAGAAATACAAAATGCTGTCACCCTGCCAAAATGGTTTTCGAGTAAATTACTCAACTCATACTGCTTTGGACAGTGCCTTGCACCACATAATTAATGCATTAGATAATAAAGAAGCTATATTGGGCTTGTTCTTTGACATGACGCGTGCTTTTGATTCCGTGGATCACCACCTACTGTTGGAAAAATTATATTTAATGGGCATTAGAGGTCCGGCCAATGACTGGATTAAATCATATTTGACAGAGAGGACGCAGCGGGTTGTGATCGACGGAATCAAGTCATGCCCAAGACATATAAGTAAAGGTACACCTCAAGGTTCTTGCTTGTCTCCAACATTATTTAATTGTTTCATAAACGATTTGCCAACTTGCGATGTGGCCCATAATAAATTTTTAATATACGCAGATGATACTAACGTGTTAATCTCTGCAAAAAACAGAAGAGATATTTCACATTTTGCATCCAGCGGTATAGAGCGCGTAGTGAAATGGTGTGGAGATAACGGCATTAAGCTTAACGGAATGAAGACTACGGCGGTGGAATTCTGTCCGAAAAATGCTACTGTAGATAATAGCTTATTGCTTAGAGTGGAGGGAAAATCAATAGAAAACATTACAGCGGTGAAATTCCTTGGTTTGTATATTGATAAGAAACTTACTTGGGGTGATCACATAGATTATATATACTTCCAAAACTCAGTTCATATTGTTACCTTATTAGAAGTATTAGAGACACCGTATCAACAAATGTACTGAAGTTAATATATTTTGGGTTATTTCAATCAACTCTGGCGTACGGGTTAACTCACTGGGGTGCTGCGGCAGATGTAGATAGAGTATTTTTGGTTCAGAAACGAATGATACGATGTATGACTAAATCTTCTCGCAGAACATCATGTGTAGATCTGTTCAAAAGCCTTGAAATAATGACCTTGCCGTCGCTCTATATCTATTCACTCTTAATTTTTGTAAAACAGAATATAGGGGACTGGAAAAAAAGATACGATGTGCATACACACAATACTAGGTATAAGGATACATTGTACACCGAATGTCCCAGGCTCACTGTAACCCAAAACAGCCCCAGGTACATTGGGGTGAAAATCTATAACCACGCATTGTCGGTCCATGAATGCTTCAAAGCCACAGATAGTTTTAGTGTGTTTAAAAACAAGATTAAAACATTTTTGATGGCTAAGTGTTATTATACTGTTAAACAGTTTTGTTATAAGAAAATGTTAATGTCTTATTAATAGTTAATTTTGTCTGTCTGTCTTCCTTAATTTGACGAGCTTATAATATCCAGTGTATTGCTTGTTATATACCTGTATGTTCTAGAGCAAATAAATTATTATTATTATTATTATTATTATTATTATTATTATTATTATTATTATTATTATTATTATTATTATTTTTTTTTTCCAGTAAACACCTTCCGAAGCTCCGGCACATTCGGAGATGTTCTGGAGAGTCAAGCAATGACCACTCTCCACTCCGTGGAGTCAGTAATCATTGCGCCCGTAAATCGTGTGTTCTGAGCAGACGTAGCGAACCAAGGACGATTGCCTTCTGCATTCTGCCGGCTAAGATCTCTGCCGAATTTCGACAAGCCGGTATGATCTTTAAGTCAGAAAGCAACGTATGTCTCATTCCACCCAGGACGCCTATAATTAGCACCACAATCTTAACAGAGTGGTCTGGATACAGCCTGCGGAGCTCGGAGAGAAGATCTCGATATTTCCTCCGTTTTTCCTCCTCTTTAGGACGACGTTGTTCTCTGCCGGAGCCGAGAACTCAATCACAAACATCGTCCTAAGCTGGTGGTCGAGGAGGACTACATCAGGCTTATTGGCTTGGATTTGCCTGAGGGTGGGGAATGAATAGTTCCAATAAATTCGGCACTTCTCATTCCCCACTACGGATTCTATATCCCCCGGAGCATAAGGCAGCACTGGCGTCTCGTCTATCTCATACGAGTGCCGTAAATGATAATACAACACCCGTAAGGCTGAATCGTGTCTTTGGATATACGCTGTGGCCGCATATACCGGACAAGCAGACAGGAGATGCATAAGCGTCTCCGGCGCTAGGCGGCAGGCCCTGCAGCTGGTATCAGGAACCTCGATACCCAAGACACGACTACGATAGACGAGTGTGTTCATTACACCATCTTGGCAAGCCATTATGAATCCCTCGGTCTCAGAGTTCAGCCCCGCTGACCTCAAAAAGCAAAGGTCAGCCTTTCAGATAAGCCAAGCCCCTCTAGATGTCGGTAGAAGAGACCATGCATTGGCTTATCCTTATGTAGCTGCAGAAGATGATGCGTTTCTGCAGCTTTAATTAGGCTTTTAACTGAGCAGGATCCGACTCGGTGACAGAGTCTGGATTTTCCCGCTCAGTATCGAACACAAGACCAAGTTCATCGGCTGCTCTTCTCGCTGCCTTATACACAAACGCTCCTATCCTGCTGCTGATAATAATAATAATTTCTCCGACTCTTCACCGACAAACCTGCTTTGCGCAACTCTAGAATCCGCTCTTTCTCAAAATCAGTGAGCTGGAAAATCTGCTCAAATATACGTACTCTAGGCTGTATAAAAAGGTACACTTTCAAAACAAATATGAGAAATTTTTAAAACAGAATGCTACAAAAAAACTTGCAAAAAACAATGCAAAAGATTATCAAATAATATTTAATGGGTGTTTACCTTTCTTTGTCACGTAATATAGTTGTCAGCTTTTAGATATCAATAAATAAATAAAAAAATTGATATATGAGAACAAGAGGGTGTATCTAATTGTTGATATTGCCCACAACTTTCGTTATGTGTAGACTATCGGGATCTACAGGGCATTCCGATCGACACCGTCAGATTTAAGGACATGCGCTAGTAATGAAGCAATTTGTTACTTAAGCTGTTTTATAGGGTAGTAAAAACATGTTTTCCAGATCTGAATGGCCCACAACTGCCAAAATTGTCATCAGAAGTGAAGCCTTACTTTAATAATAATTAATGGTACTTGGATCAGATGTGGGAGACCAATGATTTGCTCTCCTAGATCACCTGATCTTATTGAACTTATTGGTGTAAAATATACTAAATTCATTCGAAGTATCCAATATGCTAAATTCATATTTCAAGTAGACCCAAAACCAATTATAAATTGAGTTAAGATATAGATATCTACGGAGCCAAACCGTTAATCCACCATGTTCGATCTAATAGTTTATGTTCACACTTTTTTATCTATATATCTGCATTTTATAATTATTGCAAAATAATTGTCCTATTATAAGCAATGTTAAACAACATAAGGTACCTCATTGCCGTATATATTTTGACGCATGGCAAAGTACACATGTTACCAGAAATTTGAAGTATTACTTTATTAATTACTTATATAGATTATTTACTTTATATATAAAAATATTCTTGTCATTAGGTTTATTTGTCAGGTCTGGAGCAGTATTTTTAACCTTATAAAATTGCACAAATAAAATTTTTTAGAGGAAGTGAAAACATCCTGATTGGCTAGCTGCCAGGTGTTGAGTTAAAAGTCATTCTTCGCACTCGGCTTATTAGATTTTAGAATTAAATTAAATTTCGTTTGTGAAATGCAAAGAATGGTTTGCGCTGACGAAATATCTCCATTTCTCAGCTTTCTGCTTTGTTTGTGCTAAAAAGGTTATATAACAGGATTTTCTAAACGCTGCCAGAATATAGACTCAAAAAAACTCGATTACTTCTTCATTTCAGTATTGAAACTTATTATAAAGATATATGACATTAAATTGTATGCAACTGATTCCATAATCATAATAATCTTATGCAGGATGTCTCCTAAGTAAATATACAGTGCAGCTATAAAGTTTTGCCAAAAACCTCTCGTTAGACTGAATAAAATATTTAACAATGTAGCTCTAAAATGTTCCATATAGTAATAAATATCATCAACATCGAATAACAAAGTAACTTGAAGTCCTACCGAAATGTCATTATACGTATAAAGAAATCAACAAATCGTGTAAAGTGAAAAAAGATAATATTTTGTAAAAATAGTAAGATATTTTTCTTAACACAAAAAATCTACAAGTTTTTTGTAAAAAATTTATTAGGTTTAATAATTCTATATCATTTTGGCACTGTTATTTGGTTATTTGTTATTCTTGATATTTGTTATCTCATGGCAACTTGGCCCTATGCAACTTATTATTTGTTATCACTGGTAAAAAAGTTTAAATCCACTTAATAATTTGTAAATTAAAAACTGAAAATTGAGTTTTACAATTTATTATGAGTATTCAAAAAGTTATGTACTATTTAAATAATAAACAAATTGCTGTTATTCCAAAATACAATATTTAAAACTTAGTAAAGTCACCATCCCGTTCTATAGACTTATTTTATTAAGTTATTCAGACTTTTATAAATTCTTTTATTAATTTTTTACAGTAATATTTAAAGTTAAAACAAATAAAATAACAGTGGTAGTTAATTATTTTCTTGATCAAGTAACATGATTATTTTTAAGAATTTAAATATTTAATATATAGTAGAAAAAATATCCAAATACATATGTGTTCCACATGGATGAATTCGCTTTTTTTCGCTCGATTTTTTCGAAAGTATCAAAATCAAATATAGTGGCCATAAGAAAATCAGAAGTTGGCTTGGGCATCTAGTAGGCATATAATGTTTTCCCACCTCTGTTAGAAAGCTCATGCTGAACAATATAAACGTACCAAGTCTAAAAATAAAAAAGTTATGAATGGAAACAGAAAATAATCTTTTTCACTTTTCAGCCGCCATTTCTGAAACTTCATAAAATCTCTCTTTATTTTTATTCAAAAACTTGAAAGGCATAAAATACCTTCCTAATTTAAGCCACCCTGTATATTTTATTGTTTTCGAGATTCCTGTATCAGGCGTCGTTAAAGTGGCCAAATATACTGGGTGATTCACAAATTATCTAAAAATATTTAGGTGTAGATGCGTCATGAAAAATGGAGTTGAATTTGTTATATAAAATGTTATTTATTTCTTCCTTCCTTGGGAATTTTTTATTCGGTCGTCTTGTCAGGTTTTACAGGGACCAGTCTCCAGTAGTTCCATGCAGAAGTGAATTTTTAAATCATTTCCAAACTGTTCTTTTGATTTTTTTACAAAATTGTATTTGCAAGGGTCCCTTGTCAATTTTTTTAGATAGAATTACCCTATTCAGTTTATGTTGCCTACAATACACGCAAACTACGTATTATAGCCATTATTTCTTATATTATTTGATTGACTTACGGACGAGATTAGGCAGCCGAAGTCAGAAAAATAAAACCGAAACGAAATGTTTACCAGAACGCTGTGTAAATTTCATTAAGTAGTGGGAATTGTGGATTTTATCTTAATAGGCCACGTTTCGGCTTAACATGGGAAACCAAAGGATCTGATATAACGATATTTGCAAAACATAAAAGAGCTATAAAATGGAGACTAGATCCCGTCTGAGCAAATATAAACAAGACAGAATTACCGCGTCACCTTATTTCTAACGAAAAGCTTTTATACTTCTTGGCAGTAGACAAGGATAACACTAACTTCTCGTTGTGCCCTGAAAATTGACCGGATCTCTTTTATAGTCATTTGACTTTCATTTACATTCTAGGGATTCTAAATATTTGCTAGACCATGTATTCTCCTTTTATTTCAAGTTTACTACAGGACCCGATACAAATTTAAATTTACTCCAAAGAAATTATTGCCATTCGTTCAGAGTGAAAAATTTGTAAAATATATTTACTTATATACAGTGAATATCGGCTAATCCTTGATATACAAATATTCTTATACAGGGTGCGCTACTTAAAACTCCCCAGGCTTATATCTCCGTTATTTTTTAAGATACCTCAGATATCATGGGTATCATTTTGTAGCTCTGCTCAAAAAAAAAAACAAATTATTTTTACAAAACGGCCGCTTTTGAAAATTTATTTTCCCGGAATAATTTCTTCTTTAACACACTGTATAAATAATTATTATGCGTCGAATAGGCCGTGAAAAGGTCTTTTAATTTGATATAGGTATGACAGTTTCTGTTACTGTAGTATTATTCAAAAATGGTAAAATTGTGTTAAAATAGTTATTTATGCAACAAGTACAAAAAATAAGTGTTTATTGCATGCGACGTAAAATTGTCCAACGAGGCCGTCAGGCCGAGTAGGACAACACGTCGAATGCAATAAGCACTTTTTGTACGAGTTGCATACAATATTTTTTCTACGTTCATGCAAAAACCAAAAAATGTTTTATTTGGATGACACAAGTCGATTTGAACGTTTATGTTTGTCATGATGACAAAACGCTGTAGTAGAATGACAGATGAATGCAATAAAGAACCACCTTTATAGTTCAATATATAGTTCAATAAAGTTTTGTTTTTTGCATGTACGTAGAAAAAATACATTATTGTTATATAGGAACTATCTATTTTATTTTTTAAATGAATATAAACATAACCTCTAAATTTAAATTTTAATAATTTTCTAAATTATAAGTTAACTCTTCATAGTTTTTCCTATTATGAGCAATGCAAATTTTATTAATAATTCTGTATTTGCTATAGTTTCTAGAGTATTTCCACGAATAGCAGAGCATTCTGCTTTTATTTTAGCCAAAGCCAAGAGATAACGAAGATTTGAAGATAAAATAAGAGCAGAACATGCTGTTATTCGTGAAAATGCTCTGATATATGTAATAAATACAGGTTTATTAATAAAAATGATAAATTTTGCATTGGGGGAAAAACTTCGAAGAGAATTTATGATTTTGAAAAATTGATTATGTTCCATGCTGTTTATATAAATTTTTAAAATAAAACTGACTTTTACTACTTTTTAACATTAATAATAGATTCACGAGCAGTAAATATGTCCCGATAGTGTTTTGTTTTTTTGTCAGTGTACTTTGAAAGTCAAACATGATTTGACCATTTTTAACACCTATTGTGCCGTATATAAAATTGGTCTATTTGTTGGCATAATAATTTTTATACGTTAAAGAAAAAATCCGCCTGGAAAAATACATTTTCAGTAGCAGACATTTTGTAAAACTAATTGCTTTTTAAAATTAAATAGTCGGTTTGAAAGGCTTTAAACAGACCTACAAAATGATACCTTGTTCGCTGTACTGTGTATCTTAAAAAATAACGAAAATACAGGCCTGCGGAGTTTTATGTGGCGGACCCTGTATATTACAATAAATTTCGGCTGGTCACGATGGGATATCTTGCTATATATTTAGGGTCTGTAAAGATATTCTGAGACATTCATTGTTAAATAATTCTTGAAAAAGCTTAAAAATGTGCAATATTTTCAAGAGAATTCAAATTGACGAGGGTAGCTCCACTCTACAGGGTGTCTCAGGTATTACTGACATCCTTAGAAGGAGTGATTGTACGGTAAAAACTAATGAGATTTGCGGAAATAATAATAATAATGCCTTTATTTAATACCAACAGAATATGATATCTACAAAATATAAACAAAATAGTATATACATGCGGAAATCAAAATCACGGAGCGAAACTAAGATTACAGCCAGAAGCTGTATAATTATACCTGTATTTAAAAGTTCATAATTTTTGACATACAGGGTGTCAAAGATTTTAAAACTTTTATTATATTTTTTTATTTACTAAACCTGTTTTTTTTTTCAGTGCATATCAATAAAAACAAATTTAGCTTCTTTTATTAAAATAGTTCAACTTTTAACATAGGAAAGTACACACTATATGCACTGACTTTGCCAAAGCTTTAGATAAGGTTACTCACGACTTAATACTGTCCAAATTATATTACAGTTGGTCAAGATCATTTATTAATTTTTTTTCATGTCATTTAAGTAACAGAAAACAATTTGTTAGTTATCAAAGTATAGATTACACATTATTTTCAACTGGTTCGGCATACTATAATTTAGGATCTCTTCTCATTTTAACATTTATCAGTGATTTGCCACATAAAATATCATCAGATTGTCTCATGTACGTTGATGATATGAAATTATTTAGAGAAATTAATGGTATGAATTATTACATGCTACAACAGGATGTAGATAAAATTTATAATTGGTTCATAAAAAATAAATTACTGTTCAATTTAAACAAATGTAAAGAAATGATATTTAGTAATGTTAAGATACTATTACAATATAATTATATCATTAATAATAATGTTCTTAAAAGAATTTATGAATCCAAAAGACCTAGGAATATATTTTCAGATAAACTTCAAATTTACTAAACATGTGAATGTTTCCTATAAACTTTTAGGTTTTAGATACAGCAGCTTCTAAGTTTACGAATGTTGATTCCATTGGATATTTATTTAATTCACTTATTTGTAATCATTTGGAATTTGGGTCTATTGTATGGTCGCCTAAAAGTCAATATCTTATTCATGCCTTAGAAATAAAAAGTTATAAAGTTCTTATACAATAAAAAATATAACGTCTATCCTGAACATACATCATAATATGATCAATTTGTAAAGAATTTAAGATTGTTATACTAGAATATAGAAGAACTCAACAATATTTAACTTTCCTACATGAAATATTAAATGGTAAGCTATACATTTCTGATCATCAAATTCATAAAATAATATTTATAATACACTAATGTGCAGCATGTGTGAAGTTTACAAAAAATATCTACATAATTTATCTGTGGATATATTTAATATTAATATACATATAGCCTACGGTGGCGACTCATAAGAATATTTCAGACTACTTCGATCTCAATTTTGAAAATTCAGACATTGGGTATTCGGACATGTCCCTTTAAATAAACAGTGCCATTCACGTCGCTCTTCCGCTTATACCGGGAAGTCACCATCTATACTTGCTTATTTTAAAAGGAACACTGTGTAAATGTTTGCATATCTGCATCCAACGCATAATTTTAGGCTTATTTTTATCAAGCTTCCTTATATGTATATGTCTCCAATAGCCTGAGAGATATTTCAATTATATCAAAAAAAGTTGCTTTTCGATGGCCTAATTCAAAATTGCCTATTTTTTATATCGTGCAAGCTGTGTTATTGATATTTAAAATAGAGATAGGGCGATGCCTATTATTTGTGGCAGATATTGTTGTTTAATTTTACACAGAGTGGTGAAAATTTATTATTGAATTTGCTTAAGTTCCAACAGCCAAAACTTGGTTATTCTAAGTGGAACACCCTGTCTATTTAATCAAAAATCTGTTGTAGAATTTCGAAGAGGGCATCGACGGTTTAGTACAAACTAGTGCCTACTGATAAAAAATTCGAGCGCTCGCTGGACTTAATCTAATAAAATAAAATATTATTTCCGGAAAATAACTTTATATTACGGATGAACCCGGGTGGTTCATTACAAATAAGACAACATTTCTAATACACTTGTATCCTTTAGGTCGAAAATAATTTTCCTATGATATTTATATTACGTCAATTCAATCGAAGTCAGTAACGTATGTTCATAATAAACTATTTTGATTGCCGTAGTTTTTCAGTATCCTTCAAATTAAGTTAAAGGAATTAGTTGGAGCATATGTCAAAGTTGTAATAAAATTTAAAACTGTTTTACTTCATACATGATTCTGAGAGTTTTCCACCACTTTTGCTTACTTTGTTTATATTGAATTACGCTACTCTCCGAATGGAGAAATAGATTGATGTGATCTTTTTAAGTTTTAAGGAAAAATAAATCAAGAAAGCCTTCTTGAGATAAATTTGACGTGACTTGACTAAACTTTTTTAATTTAGCGATTTATTACAATTTAAGTGGTAGTAAGTTCAATCGATTTATTATTTTTATTCCAATTTTACTATTTACAAGTTGTGCAGTATGAAGTAAGTTATGGATATGAGATATATCTCCTTGATAAAAATAGCGCTTACGTGTTAAGATATATATTTTATATTTACTACACTGGCAGAAATAATATATAATATATATAAAGCTGTTTACAGGCCTCTTAGGCCCAGAGCTGCGTTATTCTCCTCCACTCCATTGTGTTCTTCGCCTTTCTTTTCCAATCCATTATATTTTTCTTCTTTAGATCTATTGCCACTGCCCCTCTCCGTCGCTCCCCTTTTTTCTTGTAGTTTGGTTTACTCCCTACAATTTTTTTAACTGCCCTTTCATCTTCCATACGTTGCCCTAACCACTGCACTTTTCTGGCTTTTGCAACTTCGTCTATTGTTAGTGCCTGGAACATTGCATATATTTCCTCATTATTTCTTCTTACATAGCCTTCCTCCGTCTTATTGCCTCCTAAAATTCTTCTTAACATCTTCCTTTCCCACCTTAAAAGGTTTTCTCTTGACTTCTTATTGAGACCCCAGGCTTCACTGCCATACAGCGCTATCGGTCTCAAAATTGTTTTATACATTCTAAATTTTACTCCTCTGGACAAATTTTTTGATTTCATTAAGTGGTTGACGGCTGCCGAACTTCTGTTTGCTTTTAATATTCTCATAATAATTTCTTGCTCCTCATGATACTTCGCTGTTTTTAACGCACCCAAATACACATATTCTTGAACTTCTTCAAACTCCATCTCTCCATGCTGTGTCTTCAATTTGAAATTGATATCTTTTTTTGTTTTCCTAATCTCAAAAGCTTACTTTTTTCTTGAATTATCTGCAATCCCACTTTACGTGTTTCTTCCACAAGTTTTCTCGTTACTTCTTCTAATTCCCTATTATCTCTAGCAATAATAGCCATGTCATTTGCATAACTTACTATTTAGCGACTTTTAAACAAAATGTGTCCTTCTCTGTTCAACTGACTCTCTCTTATGACCTTTTCTAGTACTAAATTAAAAAGCAGCGTTGAGAGTGAGTCTCCTTGTCTCAGTCCTGTGTCAATAGTAAAACCTTCCAAACATTCACCTTTTATTCGTACTTTGCTTTTAGTATTTTCTAAGGTAATTTTCAATAGCCTAATCAGTTTGGTTGGTATCTCAAATTGTTTAAATATTTTACTTAGTTTATTCCTTTTCACCGAATCATGTTTTCCTGAAGTCCACAGATAAGACCATTGTTTTAATCCGATAGTATATAGTCCCGATTTGCTTCACCATGGAGATTTGGTCCTTTCTAACACCTGCTTGATACTCCTCTATCTGTAATTCTGCTATAGGTTCTATTCTCTGGTTTATTAACGTTGCCGTGATTTTCTACCCTACATCTAGCAATGATATACCTCTATAGTTTTTACAGTCTTTTGCATCTCCCTTTTTTAAAATTGGTAAAATCATAGCATCTCTCCAATCTTCAGGCATACATTCTCTTCTCCAAATATTTCGGATGATTTCATATATTCTTTGTCTTAAATGCTGTTCTGCGTACTTAATGTTCTCTTCCGTTATTCCGTTTTTTCCTAGACTTTTGTTATTATTTAAAGCTTCTATAATTATGTTTATTTCCTTTTTTGTAGGTTCTTCTACATCCACTTCCTCTTCTCTTACCGGCATCATCTCCTTCCATTTCGCTCTCTTCATTCAACAATGTGCAAAGTGTTGCCTCTATCTTTCTCTCATTTCTGTTTCCTCTCCATTTAAATTGCCACTTTCATCCTTCACATATATTACTTCCTCCTTTCTCTTTTTTTTTCTATTTTTTATATCTCTGTTATAATATGGCAACAACTGATTTATTAAATGAAATAAATGGCGCAAAAATAGTGAAATTAGTGAAAAATAATCAATAAAAAGTTACAGATTCTAGAGAAAGTGGTTTAATTCAATAGATTTAATAATTATATGACTTCTTTTACCCATAGTGTTTAGTTTAGATATCCAATCATGGCAGCTGGTTGGTCAAAATTATAAATTAATGACGCAACTTTAAATTAAGATTGTAATCTGAAAATCATTAGTGAAAGGACAGATCGCTTCAGTTTCAGAGGTGTTTTAAAAATATATCTAATGTGATCTAAAGCAATAAATAAGAGCTTATTATACTGACAATAATAACTATTATTCATTATCATTTTCTTTCTTTGGCCACGTGATTTACTTATTGTTTATTATCATTATTATTTTAATATGATTATTGTTGTAATAGTGGCGTGAAATATTCCACTTTTAACAAAGAAATGTGATCTATGATAACTTAAAATTCGCGTTGCAAAAAAAAAATTGTACAGACAACTTGTTGTGATAATGTGATATTACAAAATACATGTTTTCTTATTAAAAAAAAAACCTGTAGGGATACAGACAAAATTGTTATTTTCTTTATTTCTGTTACAAATCAAAAACAATTTCTATATTTTTCACCTAGTGCTTTATGTCTTAAAGAAATTTAAAAAAAAAGGTCTATTTAAAATGTCATTATATAGACTTGTTTACGTTTAACTGATTTACTGAAATAGAACAAATTTATGAATGGGCAGAACTTGTTTTGAAAATAAAAGCCCAGCCCAAATTGTACGCCCTGATATCTAGCGGTTTATACGGAGCTAATTTCAATAAAATTTCATTGAAATGGTAGATCAACTTGAAGAGAATTTCGACTTAGGAAAACCTCTTGACTGTTTTTACCATAGCTTTGTAATGCTATATTGTTACTTCTCTTCCAAAATATCCTTTTCTGTTCTACACTCTAAAATATATCTGTAAAATTTGAAAGAAATTATTTATATTTACAAAATATTTACCTTATGGTAATTGTACAGTTATATCATGTAATATAAAATTTTTTAAGAAAATGTACAATATTAATGGAAATAATTTCTATGGCCCTGTTTTCATAGAACATATTTCTATCTCACTTTTTAATTGTGTGGTGCTGCCGCAAATTGTGTAAAGTTCTATATATTTAATAAAAATTACCAACATTATGTATTTTTACATAGATATTTATGATAAACACATTCCAACGCATGCACCAACACTGTCCCGATCCAGTAATAGTCGGCTTGTCTATACAATAACAAGCGTTATAAATATTGTAATTCGTTGATATTAAGTGAAGTGATACAAGACATTGCAAAATTTAAAAAATACAAGTTTTAATGCACATTGTGTGGCGCTGAATTTAAAGTTCAACTGATAGTAATAAAACTATATACAACACTAAAAGTTTGCATTATATATTGCAGCAAATTGCAAAAATGATTGTTTTTAACACGACCAAATATCGAAAATTACGTTGACAATAAAAACAAATGTGTAACGTCAGCCTGAACTGAATTCTTGACGCTAGTATACCTATACCTATTCATTTTTGTTTTTCACTAACTTTTCTTAAGTATTGCATGATTTAATAATTTCTGGATTAATAATGCAATAACACTTATACAGTAGTAGTATGTAAGAAGGCGAACTCGACAATAAATCAACCAAATGGTGTTATTGTTCTCCTTATCCATACTGGTAAAATGCTTCGATCTAAACTAATTTGCAGAGGTATCTAATGAATTGATATTAATACCATAATACCTAGATTACTTGTAATTTATTGTTAAGTTCGTCTTCTCTTCCATCGATGCAATCTGTCTTTTAAACATCATCAAAAACCGAGTGGAAAACACTGCAATAGCACTTTCACTAGCGGAAATTATTTTGTGAAGAAATCTATTTTCCTTTACAAGTAAGTGACACTCATTTAGAATTTATAAACCCTGGCAGGAGTCCAAAAACTATTTCTAATGAGTGAGTTCGAAGACGATGTGAAATCAGTAACCGAATGTTAAATTTATCTTTTATCTATTCAAACCGGAAATCTAATTCTATCTATAAACATTTTCCGCATCGATTCGCGTACATTCAGTAGTCTTAAAATAAACGGGTGAAAATTCACGACAGGAAAGATTTTATCCACCATTTTAATGAATTATGATTGACTATGAAAGGATAAGATAAAGCTTGGGAATTTTATTTGTCTTTGTTAGATTTCTGTGAATATAATAAAATTCGGTCCCTTTTGCCGAGGGAGGATCGTAACTAACAAATCTTTATAGTCTTTAAACAGAAGTAATAAAAAGTTATGTGATCATAATCAGCCCTACATAAAAATGATATTACTTTTACTGTGACAAAATCAGGAAGTGTCAGTCAAATCAATTTTATTTAGTTCTATGTTTTAGAATATGGAAAATTATTGAATGTCACTATACAGATGTTTTCCAAATTTCACGATGAAAAGTTTATATCGATGACTATATGCTTTCGGTTTCGAGTTATGGAGTAATGAAGTATAAAACAAATGTATCACATTCTTAGTTGATAAAACTTTCTACTCTGTAGTAAAAGACTATTTTTCTTATTCATATCCATATGGCCAAAATCATTAATGACCAAGAAAATATGTTACTATTAGTTTACTTAACTTAGAGAATAGTATTTATTCCTTTATAGCAACATGGGTTCATAAATAAATTCCACTATACTTAAGTATAGTTTTCTCAGTCGAATCTAGGCTAAACACATAAATGCGCTTTCTGTTCCGAGTGACTTATACAAGATGAAAAAATAAAATATAGATCTGACTAACCGTTTTATTTACTGTAGTGGTTTTTCATAGTGGTTTTTAGGCTGGGTTTTAGGACATGGTGATTTTTTGGGGAGTTTTATTTACTATGTAAACATTAGAGTAATCATCATATCTATGAATTAAATGTAATAATAATAATTTAATTAATATTTTTAAATTGTTATAATTTAAATTATCACATTAAGTTCAACATTAGTAATAGCATCATCTGTTAACGTGAATATTCAATGTACAATTTTGTACGGTGAAGTTGCTTAGGTTTAAAGGACTACTAGCTGTTTTTGTGTCAAGACTGACAGTAATGTCATTAATGGACACATTACCAGTCATACGGTTGTCAGGTAATTTTTTAGTATTGTATGATTATTGGAAGAAAAATCTTGAGTAAATGTATTTTCATCGCCAATATTTCTATATTCACTTCAATATATCATTTGGCACTGCTAGTGGATTTCCATACACCTTGTCGTTTTAGTGTAATTCCTCCACCTTTGCCAACTAAGATAGTTGCCAAGGTCCTTCTAAGGCTATGGCATATATTTGTATATTCATGTGGATTTGGCAAATTTAAAAACAGCGCAACATCTTTTGAGACGTTTAAAATTTTATGTATGCCTATTACAACACGATGGCAGGCCATGTTTGTATTTAATGAAAAACCTATCAAAAGTTATTATAGTAAATGAACGATGTTTTTTAGTTTTAATGTTACAAATATGTTAACTAAGATTAAGTCTCCTATATCTTTTAAATCATTAACTTTTAATTGAACCAGTTCATCGCATCTACGTGCTCCTTTGATTCTAAATCCCTATTTTTAAACTAAGAGGAGCGTTTTGAATATTGCGCGCCAAAATGTTAGTTTCTTATTGGTTAATTTCGAACCTACTTTACACTGATAATAATTTTTACATTTTGACATTTGTTGTCATTTTGCTTCTTAGTTGTCATCAGTTCGTTGTCACTGTGTTTTTACCTGTTTTTCTATCTATTTATTATCCCAGTTACGTATAAATCAGTTCTTATCAGAATTAAATAACTTATTATATTGTTTGTTATTCGTTTTTTTCAATTTTCTATTGGATATGCATGATACTGCGCCGACCACAACTTGTATCCAAAATAACAATGACATTAGGTAAATTTATATTAACATTATCTACTGTTGAACTATATTACACATTATACCTTTTTAGGTGTTGCAAAAGCAACAGTATATCGAGCCATAAGACAGTATAAATCTAGTGGAAGGGTGTCTACTTCCAAACACTGAGGTGGACGATCTGGGATTATTATATGTTTGGATGAAGTAATGAAGAATTCCATAAGGCGTATAGTACACAGCCTTTTCTTTAAAAATGAGATCACCACTTTGGACAAAATATTAACCGCAATAAAAAGTCAGGATTTGCGACAGATGTCCCGTTCATCTTTACACAAATGTATGAAACAAATTAACTTCAAGTATGCTTGAATACATATCTCAAGCAAGTATAATTGCAATAAAAACATTTTATATTTTTTGCACATACTTAAAACGAAGTCGTAAAAGTGTGTTGATAGAACGTGATGATATAGTGATATGGAGACTTGACTACTTGATATCAATTAAAAAGTTTAGATCTGAAGGTAGACCTATTTATTATTTAGATGAAACATGGTTAAATGAAGGTCATACAAAAGAAAAGGTATGGGTTAATACTAACATTAAAAGTAAACGTGAGGCGTTCAATGAAGGGCTGTTTATGGGATTAAAAAATGCGTACGGTAAAGGAAAGCGTCTTATCATCTTACACGCTGGCTCAGAGGAAGGATTTGTTGAAGATTTGTTAATGGTTTTCGAAGGCAAAAAGATTGGCGATTATCACGAGGAAATGAATGCAAATGTATTTGAAAAGTGGTTTTCTGAATTTTTGAAAAAAAAACAGATAATTCTGTTATTGTAATGGACAATGCATCATACCATAGTAAAAAAGTAGAAGCTATTCCGCCAACATCAACAAGAAAAATTGATATGAAGGCATGGCTACAATAAAAAAAAATTCGAATTTGAAAAGGTATGGTGAGATCGCAATTATTATATTTAATTCGCCAAAATAAAGATAAATATAATTTGTACTTATATAACTAACGAAATAGCAAAAAAAGAAAATAAACTTGTCTTACGATTACCGCCATATCATTGTGAATTAAACCCTATAGAATTGATTTGGACACAGGTAAAGAATGAAGTGACAAGAAAAAATAAAACATATAAATTGAAAGACATAAGGGAACTTCTAATAGAAGCTCTTAATAATATTACAAATATGAACTGGAAAAAATGTGTAGAACATGTGATTAAGGAGAAAGAAAAAATGAGAACGCTTGACGGAATTATGGACGATCTCATTGAACCTTTAATCATATCAATTAATAATAACGAGAGTGATATGGATACTGATCAAATAATTCAGAAAATTGTTAAAGAGATGATTTGTCCCTCATTTTTACCAATAATATTATAAATTATAAAAACTTATTTTTTTATTTTGAACACCTGCAGATGATATATTACGAACGAAGATCAGTTATCAGCTATTTCGCAATTATCCGGTAATTTAATAAACGTAGTTCGTAGAAGTGCAACAATTTAAAGTAATAAAAACACCAGTTTGCTGCAATATTTTCCATATTTTTCCTTCTCTTCTTCCTTCCTTCCATCTTCCTCTTCTCCTTACATGTTGATCCAGTTTCTCCAATCATGTTTGCTCTCCTCCTTCCATTTCCCTACTGTAGTATGTACCCTCTTTATTCTATCTCGCTGTTGTAAGTGTTGCTATCTCTGTTTTCTTCCACCACCTTCATCACCCCACCTTCTAACTTCCGCCTGTCGTTGATCACGTTTAATCTCCAGCTTTATCCCTACCCCCCTTTAGAATACATCCGAATAACGCGACATATATAAGAGAAAGAACAAGTTATTAGTAAATAGATTTACTAAAGTCTCGCAATAAATACAGTTAATAAGTTTTAGTTAAAGTCATTAGAGGAAGTTCATACTTCACCTGAAATGGAATCGGCATAGCGCAGCGTGTTAATACCATCCTGAGCATTCCAAAAAGGTGTTGTTTAAGTTCCATGTCAAATAAAGTTTGGATAATGAAAGCTCAGCAAGCGTGAAGCCCGTGAACGCCAAATACACAGTTAATACAAGGGAGTTATCCAATAACTTAATAATAAGTTTTATTACTAACACCTCGCTTGCTTTGGTAATTTCAAAATTATGGCGTAATTACTTCTGGCGCAAATCCCTAACCGGTTCAGAATTGAATTAGAGTAATTATTAATAAAAGTTTATTAAGTAAATTGATATTTAATACTCGCACTAAGTAGATATACAAAAATAACATTTATAGCAGTTTTTAAATTTGAATACATCTGAACAGATATTGAAATATTTGCAGTTATCAGTTATATGATATAACGGGAAAGTTGCATGAATTTCATATTAGTTTGAAATGTATTACAAGGTCTTTCAAACATATTGAAAAGTCAGAACATGTGTCTGACTACAATTATCACATAATAATTAAATTATTAATTTTAATAAATTGCCATCGAATGTAAACAAAACCACGGGGTCGAGAACGTAATCTCATTGATGTGACGATACGGGTGCAGGTTACGGTATTGATGGCGTAAACAAGAAATGTGTTTCTTGTATTTTTGTGTATTTGTGTACACGTCGGAATGGTGTCTGACGTCACAGGTCTACGCTGTGGCGGCGATCGTTTCGTGGGGGCGTGGCCAGACTAAAATTTATCCAGGAAATTGTCTAAGACAAACGTTATTTCGATTGCAATAATAAATTCTTTCTCGGAAAAAGTGGAAGTTATAAAAAGAAAGGCATGTATTCCAAAAAAAAGGTACATAGCAAAAAAATTTTAAACTAAACGATGAAGGTTTGTCAGACTGAATTTTTTTGTCATTACTCTTTTAAAATTAAGGACGACACATTATTGTTAACGCGTTGATATGATGAGTCAGTACGCAAAACATCCAAATTCGATTATCTCAGTGACGACTGCTTGAAGCGACACCTACCAGGTATACCTTTCTTGGAGAAAAGATGCCAAGGAATAACAATTTTTAATTATAAATTTAATATACCGAGGTACAAGAAAGTTATAAAGTTTTAAATCTGGAGTGCTGCTGGTGACGTCCTCTGCAATGTACATCGATCAGATTTTGGTTTCTCTTTCTAAAAAACCCTAAGTATCAAATTCATGCAAGTCATGCTATTATTGAGATATACAGGGTGTTAAAAAAAAGAGTGTAAAATATTTAAGGAGGTAATAGTATGAACCAAAATAGGCAGAAACGTCTCAATAAACATGGGTCCGCAAAGTAACGGTTGCGGAGATATGGAATGTTTTATGTTTTTTAGTCCCTTTTTTATTTTGCAAAAACGTTGTGTATTTTCTTATAATAGTTGGTTGATGTTTAGTGAAATAAACAGTACGTATTTGACAGTTGTTCTCAGTGCACAAGTTTGTCTAACGCAGAATTAACAGACATGCATTTCATGTATGATCGTGCTAATGGGAACGCCACCAAAGCGCGTCTTTATGTTGACGCTTATCCAAATCGCCAGATTCCTTCACAACGCATGTTTGGAAGAATTCACCAAAGATTGCGTGATACCGGTTCCTTGAGCAAACAGTGCCATTTATCCGGAAGACCAAGATCGGTATCCACTCCTAGAGCAGAAGAAGAAATTCTAGCACTGGTAGAGCAGAATCCAGGTACGAGTGTGCGGAGAATATTAGCCGAGGTAGGAATTAGTGGTCCTCTTGCTTGGAGAATCCTTCACGAGCAACTGCTTTATTCATACCATGTGCAACGAGTACAGGCCTTAAATCCAATAAATGATCATCAAGCACGTTTGGTTTTTTGCCGCTGGTTTCTACGTCATGATGCTGAAGACCCTCGTTTTCTTGCAAACATTCTTTTTACTGATGAGGCCAGGTTCACAAGAAATGAAGTGTTTAATTTTCCCAATACGCATATTTGGGCCGACGAAAATCTTCATGCTCTAATAGAATCTGGACATCAGGCACGTTTCTCATCAAACATTTGGATGGGTATTGTAGGTGACAGGTTTCTAGGTCCTGTTGTTTTACCAAGCCGATTAACAGGCACTGCTTACCTCAACTTTCTGGAGAACACACTGTATGAGTTTTTGGAAGACATTCCTTTGATTCAACAGGCAACAAATGTGGTTCCTATATGATGGGGCTGCAGCTCATTTTTCCATGGCCGTTAGAGAGCATTTACACCAAACTTTTCCACATAGATGGTAAGAAGGGCCGGACCTGTTTTATGGTCTCCAAGATCGCCTGATCTGAACCCTCTAGATTTCTTTGTTTGGGGATATTTGAAGACATTAGTGTATGGTACTCCTGTAAATAGCCTGGAAGAGTTCGAATATCGTTGAGACGAAGATGTCGCGCCTGCTTGAAAATGGACGGAGGGCACTTTGAACATTTTCTGTAACTTTGTTTTTTGTTTGTTAAAAGCTTCCTTTGTCGGTTTATTCCTAATAAAATAAAATGTGTGAAAAACGAATAGTGGTCCATTTCTACGCAACCGTTACTTTGCGGACCCATGTTTATTAAGACTTTTCTGCTTATTTTGGTTCATACTATTACCTCCTGAAATATTTTACACTCTTTTTTAACACCCTGTATAGGTATTTACAAAAAATAGTTTTAAAATATAATAACTTTAACACCCTGTATTTCGGAAAATATGGTAAATTGGGCTAGATCCTTATACAGAGTGGCCCACTTTTTTGTAGTAGGACTTTAACAGGCGATGGAGAATCGTGTTTTAAGAAGAAAAGTTTATATCAATATGTCCGCCAAAGCTTGGATACGGACCTACAGGGTGTTCAAAAGTGAAGAAGTTTTTAATTTTTTCTTTCTAGCGCCTACAATTTTTGAGATATTTCGTTCAAATTTTGCGGTTTAGTTGTTTATTGGAGTTTACTTGGATAGGTATGCCCAATCATTATGAAAGTCTACCGCGTGATCATTTTTTCAAGGTCGCGGCCCCTTGTCCACCCCCAATTTTAATTGTGATAGGCCACTGACCGTGTCCTTTAAAGGAAATCATGTTACAGTTCTGTTTAGAAACTTTTTTATCGCTTGCATTTTCTTCGTGCCTACACCCATTGTTAAAGAAGAAATTGAAAAACTAATATCTGTAATAGGTCAATTTAATGACACTATTCCAAAATGCTACGGTACGCTGTGTCTGTAACTTAGAGACTCACTTTGTTTACAGTTCATTTTGACAGATCATCCTTCAAATTGCAATTGTTGTAAGAAATAAAATTAGGTGGGCACTAAAAACGAGGTGTTAAAGTGGTGATAATAGCGTTCGTTATTCCTGATATTAAAAGGCCTTTTCAATTCCCAAATCAAGAACAAGCAGACATCCATTTCTGTTACAGAATTTCAGACGGGAACTCGGCAGAAGCAGTTAGAGAGTACAGAAGAAGATTTCCGCATAGACGTCAACCGCATTATTCAGTTTTTATTAACATTCATCAACAATTTAGCACTCACGGTCTTAGAACTACAAGACCCGATGAAAGGCAAACCAGAATTAATATCCGGCGAGAAAGAGTCAACAACCAAATTCTTCTAGTCGAAGAGTTTCTCGCGTCCTTCGCAAATCAAAGGACAAAGTTCTTCGAGTTCTAAAGAAGGATCACAGACGTCCTTACCATTTGCAGCTTGTAAAAGGTTTGCATGAAGGCGACGAAGAAAAATGATTGGTGTTTTGTAGGTGGGTTTTGAATTACATCGAACAGAATGAACATTTTTTAAATCACATATTATGTACCGACGAGTCGTGTTTTACTCGCCAGAGTGTTGTCAATTTCCACAACCAGCATGTGTGGGCACACGAAAATCCGCACGCAATTCGTCCGAAAAACTTTCAAGTAGAATTCAGTGTTAATGTTTGGATAGGAGTTTTTAGTAATTATCTGTTTGGGCCTTATTTCTCGTCACAACGCGTAAATGGTGATAATTTTTTGGAGTTTTTAATAACTGAACATGGAAATATATGGGAAGAAGTTCCATTGAATTTGAGATTAAATGCTTGGTTTCAACTTGACGGTAGTCCCGCCCACTTTCATCGAAATGTAAGGGTGTGGTTGGATTATAATTTCCTACAAAGATGGATAGGACGTGGAAGGCCGATTTCTTGGCCTCCACGTTCTCCCGATATAACCCCATTGGATTTTTTCGTATGGGGTTATGTAAAAGATAAAGTTTATACGGTTCCTGTACATACAAGAGAAAAGCTCCAAAATTCCTGCTATGAAATGAGAAACAGTAATTTTATTGCCGCAGCACTACAATATATCAGACGAAGGTGCGAATTGTGCGTTGAACAAAATGGTTCACATTTCGAACAGTTGCTTTAAATTATTACGCTGAGTTGGTATAAAATACTATAAATTAGATTTAGAAAATCTGTCCATTAAACCCAACGTCAGGAGTTTCATCATTTGCATAATTTGCTAAATTTCAATTTCTCTTCCTTTTTAGAATTCTTAAATTATCCATTTTTAGTTATTACCTCCCTTTATGAATGAACTCAGCATTAGCATTTAAGAATAGTCTCATTAAATTGATCTATTACAGATATTAGTTTTTCAATTTTTTCTTTAACAATGGGTGCAGATACGAAAAAATTCAAGGAATAAAAAACGGGCCGCGACCTTGAAAAAATGATCACGCGGTAGACTTTCACAATGATTTGGCATACATATCCAAGTAAACCCCAAAATTTGAACCAAATATCTCAAAAACTGTAGGCGCTAGAAAGAAGTAATTAAAAAATTCTTCACTTTTGAACACCCTGTAGATACATGTCCAAGCTTTTGCGGACTTATATTGATATAAACTTTTCTTCTCTATCGCTTGTTAAAGTCCTACTACAAAAAGAGGGCCACCCTGTATATTACTCTCAGAAATGTTTGCTAGAATTTTGAACACATCTTTTAGAGACACCCTGTATACTGAATTAAGGATCTGATGATAAATTAAACGAATGGAAGTATGAAAATAGACCTTTCAAATGTACTCCAGATAAGAATCTAATTTGCAACCCAATTTTCAAGTTATGACTGTTACGAACACATTTTCTATGGAAATCCAAAACAAACATTAATTTAGTAGAATTTAAAATTAACTAATGTAAAGTAACTAACCTAAAATATTTAAATAAATAATAAATTTCAAGTTCAGTAATGATGATGGTATATCCTTACCATAATAAAATACATTTAGTAAGACTAAACAAAAATATATTTTGAACGGGTTTAATTAAACGTAAACGATATTGTAACTGTATTCTTATCCTTCGAGTTTAGATTACAGCTGAAATGAGAAAATGTAAACCTTTTCAAGTTCAGTGTGTAGTACAGAAAATAATTTGCAGAAGCTTTTCAAATAATGCAAAATATTTACGGGCATGAAGTTTCAGTCCGTCAAGGTGCCATAAATTATTTTAAGAAGTTCAAAGTAAGCCGACAATCGTTCTAGACGGCAGTCAACATCGACCGACAAAAGTCATGTTACATGACAGTGAATAGTGATTATGCGATCAAATTAACTCTCCGAGAGACCGATGAAGAGTGCATATACTTTGTTTGGTTCGTCTAACAAAATCCTAATACAACATTATGAATGAGTCAACAAATATTGTTGTTGAAATATGAGATCTTCTTGAAATAGTAAATAAAAACAATACATTCGTTAAAAGCATCATAACAGTTAATGAAATATGAGTTCACTGTTTACGTACGTGGAAACTAAAACAATCATTACATTGGAAAATAAATGTTCTCCGAGATCCAAGAAATCACATCAGTCAAGACTATGTTGACTGTTTTGTTACATGGTTGTTCATAATAAAGCTCTTCCGCATGGGCAAACAATCAATTGTTTTTATTATCTTGAAGTTTTGAGACGGTTGCTTAACAGTGTTCAAAGAAATTGACCTGAACATTGGAGAAATGCCGAATGGTTATTATTATTACGAGGTTCTGAGCCAATTGATGAGATCGCAAAACAAAAATCGCCGATGAAACTATAGACTATTCCGAAAAATGCATTTTTTACTTGCTTCCAGCAGTAGATCTGCAGTCGAAACAACTGTATGATGGCAGAGGAGGCAAGGACGGTACTTTAAAGGGAATAAGATTGAATAAGTTGTAATTTTTCTCTAAATTAATTGTATTAAAAAAATATATTCTCAAACTATTTCATAGAACTACATACGTCATTGCAATCGATCGGTCAGTGGTCGCGCGGTTTAAGGCGTCAGTACTTGAATCGAGGTGACTAGACCCCCGGTAGACCGTATATAAGCTATATTCGTGGAGAGATTGGCACCCTCTCTGCGGGTATGGTAGGGTGGAATAATGTTGGCTTGGGTCAATGTGAGAGATTGATACCGGTTGACATTTGACTACCCCCCTAATTAATGAGGTTTTCCAGGTTTCCCTCATTCCTGCACTGGGCCTACCAACGCAAGTCGTTTCTGGGCGCAAATGCGGCCTGCTTAATAATAATATGCCGCCCCCTCTCCCGCACAAGTCTTCGACTTCTGGGCTAATCGTGATTAGAATGAGGGATAGAGACATTATTATTATTATAATGTACCTACGTTAAATATTTTTTACTTTAAATATGCATTTGCATTCAAAATGCAATAGGCTGCTTCATTTAAATTACGTTGTTGATATCAATTGAGCTGCATTGATGGTATGATTGTCATTATATAAACCACTTCGAAAAACCATCTTATATAAATTTTAAGGTAGACAATGCTGCAACTTGATACAATCATTAATATAATATTGCATTATGTTTACATTGATAATCACAGTCAAGATCAATTTGACCAATCACGATTAAAATAGAGTTCCAAATCGACCTTTAAGAAATACCAGATATAGGTAATTAATATTGACTTCCACACCAAAGAATTTGAATCAGAATAGTGTGTACATACCAGAACTTAATAATGAATTAAAAATAACCATAATTACAGTAACAAGGATATATGGAATGCCATCAAAACTTTGAGTATATTTAGGTTTAACTACATCAAAGTCTGACAAAATAGGATCATGCAACGACTATACCGGGTGTTTCCTCTAAGATTTTCAGTGCTTATATCTCAGAAACCATCATAGCCAACGTGAGGAAATTTGGTATACAGGCACTACATGGCGCGTAGAATTCGATGATGGCATTAGTTTTTATACAGTCTTCGGTTTTGCAGAAAATCGATTTAATTTCGATTTTTTGGTAGTCAACCTCTGTAGTGTCTCTATAGCAAATTTCATGGCGCTGGCTATGATGGTTTCTGAGATATAAGCACTGAAAGTCTTAAAGGGAACACCCGGTATATGAATAAGTGTATTACAAAGAATATTGATCACAGTGTTAGTGCACCTAAAGACTGATTTGAGAAAAACTATCCGCGATTTCCTGAAATCACTTGATATAAACAACACTAGCAGCATCGATATGCCTTATTTATTATATTATTATTACGTAATTTACTAATATTACTGTTTGCCTTGAATTGCTCACGTAAATCGTCAAAACAAACGAAATAGTTTTGCAAAGTCATTAACAAAACTCAGGACTACTTCTGTGAAGTAAACTCTTTAAGTAAAGTGCTTAATGTATAAAACCAAAGTTAGTGAAGCTATCGAGTAGTTTTCCGGAAATAAATCTGTATAGTTTTTGAGTAAGAATTGTTGTAACGTTGATTTTTATTGAAAATTGAAGCTTGAAGAGTTTAATTCCTGTAGTTGTTAGAACTTCAAGTTGTGAAATAAAAACCCCACTTCAACTAGAACATATAAAAGTTTAGATGTTGCAATTAACCTACTTATTGTGAAAACAAATGTTTTCAGATTACTTTGGAATTGCTATGTGCTGCAGTTTGGTAATATATAATTCTTTTATTAATTATACTTTATTTGTATTTGTTTTAATCAGTGATTATTCCTCATTCGGTTTTGATGACATTCTAGGTGTTACACTTATGCATACAGTGTTTTCGTAGAAATCTGACAATACCGACTCTATGCAAAAGCACTAGCAGCCACGGCTGATTTTAGTTTAACATGTGCTTAAACTTAAATAGAAGCGACAAACTTGGTAAACTTTATTAAAATTCGTTTTCGGTTTAAAGCTCCTGTAATATACATCCCCGGAAAACTTCCCAGTCGTTACTAATTTGAGTTTGTACACTGCAACACTGGCTTTCCACTTGTATAATCAATTTCGTTTTTTGTTGTCTTCATATTCTTCCTTAATTGTTTCAAGTTAGGTTACATGAAAAGTGTTTGCTACAGTGTCACACAATCTAGAATCCTGAGAAAGACAATAATGAACAAATGCTTTTAGCGAATTTGATGGTTATCTTTTTTCGATTTCTCTTTCGCTTTTGAGGCATATTAAATTTTGTTAATAAAGTATCTATACCTATAATATAAATATCCCCTCTTTTCTTAATATGGATTATAAATTAAAAAGATCTTAATTAAAAATTATTTATTTATTAACATCTACCTCGATCCGATCAAAGACAGGGTATTTCAGAGAGGTAACACGTTGAAAAATAAGTGGGCTCGTTTTTGAGATACAAGGCGTATAAGATAATTTTAGAAAATCAAATTATGAATTTAAATTTTGTAAAGCACAACATATTTCAACAAAATTTGATACAAATACGTTTTTCATGGTGCTGAAGCCACTAATTATTTGTTGTACATTGTAATTTGTAATTATTGTGTTTATCTTTCAGTTATGTGTGCGTAGTGCCACAAATTACATTAAAACAGAACGATTTGTAACATCCAACACCAGAAAGAATAAGCGAAAATATTACACAGACATTTTCTTAGAATTAATTCTAAACATGGAATGATGGATAATATTATATAGTCTCGAACTCACTCAAATTTAATTTTATTGTTAATTAACCCAGTATGGAAGCAATGTTCTGGAAATTGTAACCCAAGAGTTCCACAGGCACCTCTGGTGGACAGTATCCAGATTAGAGTTAATAAGAGGCGTAGGGGAAGATGAAGAATGCTGCAAGAGAAACCCAGATCAAAGGATAAGTTCGTTTTTATTACGTATAGAAATAAGAAGTGTATTAATACACCAATTGATATAAATACAATTAGGGCAGTAGGTATCTTATAAAATTGACATTTTTTGTAATTGGTCTCTTCTTACATCAGTGGTAACACATAACCATAATGTAACCTATAGACGTGGCAAGAATTCAGACGTCTTACGTCGGCTAACGTTACGCAATTGATTTTATTGTCATCATCATAAATCATTTTTTGCAATTTAGTGCAATATATAATGAAAATTTTTAATGTGGTATATATAGTTTTATTACTCTCAGTTGTAGTTTCTTAAATATTTTGATGAAAATATGAAATTTTTCGTATGACGTATGTCGTCTGAATTCTTGCCGCTAGTATAACTACCTACTGTTACAAAAAGGCCACCCAACAGATAAACATAGTTATCCAATAACAGTGTAACACAATTTACAAAAAGAGGAATATATAAACTAAAACAGGTTGAAAATGCGAGTATAAAAAGAAAAATGAAACAATTTAGAAACAATAAGAAAATTACAAAAATATATTAAATAAATTTAATAAAGAAGTGCAACTAATTGTGAAGATGATGTCCTTTTAAACTCTTTTTGAAGGTAGAGCAATTTGAATGGACTAAGTTGACATCAGTTTCCAATGCATTATAAGAACATATACACCTAATTAAAGGCGAATTTAACAAATAATTATGATAAAAAAATTTCTCTATGCATAGTATGATACGATCTCCTATTCAAGCAAATGAAATTTGTGCAATATATTGAATCAACAAAATAATTACAAATTTTATAAACAAAAGATATATCCGAGAAATTTTTTCTTAAACTTAAAGCATCCAATTTATAAAAAGACAAATTATTTTCATAAGTAAAATAATGTATATTCCTATTATATCTATAATTGACATAGTTAATGATTTTTTTCTGCATGAATTCCAATCGCCTCACATACTTATTATACAGGGGATTCCATACGGTGGAGCTGTATGGAGCTATATTCTAAAATGGATCTAACCATTGTTGTATACAATGTAAAGAAGAGTAGTGGTGGTGAAAATTTTTTGTTATTCTAAATATAAAGCCAAGAACTCTTAAAGATTTTTGAACAATGACTTCAATATGCCTATCAAAAATAAGTTTTGGTCAAGACTAACGCCCAAATCCTTGATTTCATTAACAAAATTAATTTTCCTATATTTAAGGTATAGATGGCTAAGAGGGGCATTGCAAGCGAGAAAATAAAATATGATGACATTTCTTAATATTCAAAAATAATTTGTTAGTATAACAGAAAATTCAATATAGTCGGATATAGTACTGACTACTTTATAAATATTTATATCATACATAATTACTTTGGAGTGTCGAAAATACCTCACAATATCTCTTAAAAAGAGATAAAACTATAATGGACCAAGATGAGATCCCTGTGGGACCCCAGATGATACTTTCAAAACAGAGGATTTAAGATTATTTAGTACTACATATTGCTGTCTATCAAATAACTTGAGATCAATTTTAGTAGGTTGCCATGAACATCGACAATCCCAAGTTTGTTAACAAGACTCTGATGATGAACCTTGTCAAACGCCTTAGAAAAATCCGTGTACATGACATACACTGACGAATCGTTGGACATGTCATTATATTATATCTCCCGTACATATGGAACTTAATTAGTTAAAACGGATCTCTTTTTAAAAAATCCATATTGAAAATCAGGAATGACAGTTTCTACCATGAAAAACAATTCGACCGATATAATAAATTCGAACACTTTTCCAAAATGAGAAAGTAGGGAGATCGGTCTATAATTTGACACGTCACTTTTAATGCCCGCCTTATGTATAGGAACTATTTGTGCAATTATCCATTTGCTAAGAAATTTACGAACAGCTAATGATTTATTAAAAATTATATGTAAAGGTTCAACAAGCGCTTCACCTGCAAGATATTAAAGTTATGGTTGGGATACCATCAGCTTCAGGTCGCTTCCTGATATTCAAACTACTACAAAGCACTATGAATTTGCTGCCTTGATATGAATGATATATTCACAGAGGCTTGATTCACAGCAGCATCATAAGTAATAAGAGCCGATTCATAAACACTACCAAAATATTTTGAAAGAAGATTACGTATAGATTGAGAATCACTGGCAACAGCATCATTGAAATGCATGGTGAGAGGAACGGATTTCGTACATTTTTTGTTAACTATAAAAGATCAAAAACATTTCACATCTTTTTTAATATTGCTTTCAGTTTTCAAAACAAAATTGTTGTAATCACGCTTAATATAAAACTTTAATCCCTTTCTAAGCAGAGAAAACTGTGAGTGGTACTCATCTCTCTTAAATATCACTTATCCTTTTCACACATTATCCCAATGATAACCCAACAAAACCATTTCAAAGCACGTAACTCACGGAGTAAACAAATATCTAGACAAGATAATCTTTAACCCTTCTCCCAGAATTCAATTTTCTTGTCATAAAAAATCCATAAATAAATTAAAGCCTAGATTTACTAAGGACTAAGGAGTTTTCCTTCCGTGTGTGGAAAAACGTATGTTATAAAAGGGACCAAATATAGACCCAACCAATTTTTTTATAACGGAAATAAAATATATATATCACGGCGCTGTGGTGGAAACGATCCGGTCGCAAAACGCTGCAGAAAAGAACATCTGTCACTCTGGAATTATGATAGGTGCTTGAATAATAACGCACCATTTATTTCCGAGAGCGATTATAATATATTTTTAAGGGATAAAAGTTTGGGTAGTTTATTCATTCATCATGGAAAAATTAATTCGTTTCGTGGCGTAAATTTAAAATTCAGATTCGTATTATTCTGGGATGTTTGCACGTTTTTAAAAAAGCGTGATTTTTTTACAGCTCGCTTGAAATGAAATTATGCAGCGAAGTGATTTAAATATTTAGATATCCCTCAAATGTAGGGTGAATCGCAAATAGCCTGAATGCTGTTGTCTAAAATTATTGCCATTATGTAATGGATTTTTTAAACTGTTGATAAATATTCCATCACAAAAGGATTAAATTGGTGTGACCGAGCTTTTGGTGTACAGGATGTACCAATAATGTCCAATGCAATAATAATATCGGAGACGCTGTCACGTTTACCAGTTTTTTTCCTAAAAATACTAATTTAATTTTTTTAAATGGAACATATTGCATATTTTTTACGAACCAATTGATATTAATATAAGTGGATATTAATGTCATGTCAAGTGTTTTAAAGACCAGTTATCCACGCATGCTTTACGCTATTTTTTTTATTGGAATACTTTGAAATCATAAATACTGGTATTAATACTACACAAATAAAAATAAGAACTAATGATGTGAAATGGTTGAATTTGTGATGTGACATCAGTACACCTTTTGTTTGTCATGAAAATAAGAAAAACAAAAATTAATTTATAATCGATCACATAAGATTAATTCTTATTGCGACAGTGGTTACTGGTTGTATACTGTTTAAAAATGAGTTCTAACATTGATTACTAAACAGAATCGCGATTTATACACCAAAAATCAGAAAACGTTTATAAAAAAGAATACGACACGTTCATCAAATAGATGGAAGAGCAGAACGTTACAGATTCCGATGAACGAGTTGTGCTTACTTCAGAAAATGTCGGAGCAGTCGACTATGTGAGTTATGCATTCGAAATTGCAAAATATGTTGAGGATAAACAATGGGGTTGATTTAAAATCATTTGTGAAAGTACATGCTTTCATGAAGGCAATTAGCAAGAATATTGTAGCAAAGAAGGCATATGTATTCAAAGAAGACGATTTGCGAAAGTTTTTCACAGATGCACCGGACATTTATACGCATTTATTTTTGAAGGTGGTACCCATTTCCGGTATCTTTGGCTGTTGTAGAAGATGTGAATTGTGCGACTTACGCTTACATGACATCAAGGAAGAAGGAAGAGTATTGATTATTACTATCCGACCATACAGATTTGGAAAGTGAGGATCTTGATGGTGAATTGTATTTTGCCGCTTGCGTGTATTTGTGTCATGCTACACGCATACTTCGACCACAGCGTGTTTGCATCAAGCAGTGTTGCCAGGTGGGAAAAATTCAGTGCATGAGAATAATTTCAAAGAAGCAAGTAATTTTTAATTACTTTTGTAATGCCATTTTTATTTCATTAAAAATCATTATGTTCTGCAATTTTATCATAATATTACATTGTAAGTAGGTAGTTACAGGTACTTACTTAAAAGTTATTAACCACGTAACCTTTCTAATTTATTTTATTGTTAGGCCAGGCGAACGTTGAGGCGCAGTTGACGTGACGCAGGGTGACTCACGGGTCGTAAAATCTGTTGTTTCCAGAAAATGTAGGTACCCTTACGGAATAGAGTTAAGAATCACTGCAATACAGCGAGAATATAGCACACACACCTCATATCCGTAGACTGTCATACCCGTTTATGTATTAATTGCTAATTATTAAGAGAGCAGTCTACAATAATAAAGGATATTTCAAGTACCCAAATATTGTAGATACCCACCTCTATCTATTCAATTTTGCCCTCGATTTTGCCTTTATTTCTCGTTAGGTTTTTGTTTTGGTAGATTTCAAAGAGTAATTTTAATAATTTTATTATTTCTTTTTGTGTCTATTAAAAAGCATGAGATTTTGTAATCAAAATATGAAAGCATGAGATTTCCTCTGAATGCATGAGATCTGACAACACTGGCATCAGTTGATCTGACAGTTAGATTTTGAATGGCGATACGGAACCGATTACCGTAGTAGTGGGGAATGCTAGACCAATGCACGTCGGCGCCTCTCTTAAAGTTCGTACCTTCCCTGGAATGAAGCGGCAATTTCTACTTTCTTGTAAAGATCCGCAATTTCCGAATCTGTATAAGACAGTGAAGTCTGGACGTTTTACTGTTGTCGACCGTGATGGAATTAGTTATGTGCGTTTCCTGAAGCAGTATTTATCATTGCGTCCCCAAAATGTAAGTATATACCTAGTTTTCTCACGGTATGATAAGGGGAATGTACCAATCAAGTGATTGGTATTAATATTTAGATCATGTCCCTTTCAAATTGTACGTTATCTTAAATTGGACAAGTTGGATAGAAATCGGAAGCTGTGACGACTGGTTACGTTGAAGGGAGTATTAGCAATCAAAAGAATATTTCAAACATTATTGGGAGTGTCATTAATGGAAGTGCAACCCCGTTGACTTCCGAGAATATTAGCCGGATTAATTTGAACAGCATTTCCATCTATTTAAAAAATCGAAGCATTGAAATATTAAAACAATACCTGCTGTACTTTTCACATTCATTTTAAAAATTAAGATTATTGAATATTTGAATAAAGCTTTTGAAACATTTGTTAGTAATATTTCATTTGACTCTACAAGGTACTCCTGTAAGATCAATAATTAAAAGAGTGGCATTTAGACTTCACGTTTCTCGGGTAGTTTATTTTGCCATGGCAACTTTAAAATAGGCGCGTTTTGAAAAGTTGGATTTAAAAACGCTGAGGCGGGCTTTAAATAAGGAGAATAGGGTACTAATAAAAAATAAATTGATATATCTAATTTCTGATACTGAGAATTAATAATCAGTAAAAGAAACCTGGCAGTACTCTGCTAATATCTTTAACATATTCTTACACGGAGTGAAAGCTATACCAATATCAATATTAATATACTTATTCCAACGCTAGCCTAGTTTTACTATTCCTCAATTATAGTAAAACATTATTGAAAGATTAATTTATTCTTGTATAATAAGATAATATGTTTTTTACTGTTTTAGAAAGGTATTTTAAGCTAATATATATCACTACTCTGAGTAGTTAGTTTCACACAATATTGTTAATACCTGAAAATATATAAAAAACGATACATAAAGGGCATAATTTTGTTATTTATTTTAGTAGGTCATTATGATGTTTAAATTCATTGACAGATTAATCAGTTTGACATTGTCGATATTTAATTTCAAATAATTTTAATTTATTGATATAATAATTTTCATAGTTAGATATTTTACTCAACTTCAAGGAGGCCACTTGAAGAAACAATTCTAAAAATGCAGAAACAGGTCAAATATCATCTATTGTGGTTGAATTTTCGTGTTCCCAAATACCTTTCTAATACAGTAAAAAATGTTACAATAGCTAATAATAAAGCATATATGGGTAGATATTGTGGGTGTAACTCAACTCTGGTCGGACTTTTAGTTTCACACAATATTGTTAATATCTAAAAATATATTAAAAAAATTAATAGGTATCGAACATTCGCATTTTTTTTGCAGAAATAAAGAAATCCATGATTCTTACTATTTAAAGTAGTCAACAACTTAATTTTATTTAGTAATCGTCAATTTCTTCTCCAAAACTAACTTAGATTTGCAATAAATATAGTGAATATACCAACATTATTTCGTTATCGATAAAAATTTTAGTTAATATTGGCATTGTAGTACGTTTTCCAACTAGAAAATAGGTGTACTTTAAATCCAATTACAGAGATAAAATGACAATAGCCAATTTATAAATTTAATTATTTTCATGAATCTGGGAGTGTTTGGCGAATTTTCCACTGACATAAATAGACAAACTAAAATGCGAATTTCGAATATCAATAATAAATATTTCCGATTATAATTAATTAATATTATTATTTTTCAATTCGCGATGCATACATTGAGATATATTTAGTAATTTAAAATATTGAGCAACAATGTAAATAGGGTAATGAAAAAATACAGTACAGTATAGTAGTGTAAACATATCAAATAATCGATGGAACAGGGAACATTTTACCTGAAATAACTAATTATTTTTACATGAATTGCATTAGCAAAATTGACTGATGGATTCAGAAATTTGTTGGGGTACATAAAGTTTTTAAACCGGTAAATCCATTGTACACAAATTTTGCTTATGCGACCATTAATCTAATATCATGTGCATGTGAATGGAGATTAGAGGCAGTGCATTGTAAAACTAGAACGGCGTAACCAAATGATGTCCCGCACATGGAACAGTGATCAGATTTATTTTATGATTTTAATTTGTATTGTATTTGTTGTTTAATTTGTAATGAACACAGTGTATGCAGTTCAGTATTGTACAATTTTTAACACAGTCTAAGAAGGTCAGTTTAACTCTTTGTTTTAATGGAAATATAAGAATAAAAACAAAACAACAATTAAAAACAATACAACAAAATTATTTACTTATTATAAGTGGAGCAACAGGTAGCTTTTAGACCTGTTTCCTTACATCTGAAGAAACAAAATAAAAAACAATTAAAACATAAAAAATAAAGACTTTCGGAGTTAATGATTAATATTGAACTTATTTTAAGTTATATGGCTGTGGGGCGACTAAATTGCATATCGGCAAGGGAACAGCAAACGTTGTGCGACGAACTCATCAATGAACTTAAGTCACTAGGTTTTGATGTAAGAGGTTACGATAAATGACAAAAGGTACTTAAACAATAAAAATATTTTTTTACAAGTATGCATATTTATGTCCTTATCACACGTATTTTAGTTCGGAAAGTGTTTTTTTCCCGAACTCATACTTGAGTTTAATTTTGAAGACAATTTAGGTAGGTGGTGACAAAATATGAAAGTCTTAGGTTGCTTCTTCATAAAGTTAGGAAATTTATTTGACATTATCCACTAATTTGCATTAAAAAAATATTTTATATTGAAGAACCCTTGTATATATTATTAATTGTTGCTGTAGCAATTAAAAATAACATTTGGTTCTGACTATTTATGTGACAGACGTTGCTTGACATATAATCTACATTAAATTTCGATCTGTGTTTTCAATTTTATGGAATCGACAATGAATAAGATGATAAGAACTTCCTGAAGAAATGTTAGCAACAAGTTTGAATTTGTCACTCGTGAAGACAAAAGTAAGATATCAGACTCAATACTCCATTTTATTAATTGGTGTAATACTAAAAAGATAAAATCAACAAAAGAGGAAGTATCTAATTTTAGCATATTTTTGGAAATGTCCAAATCGTGGAAAGCAAACACGTTATGGTCCAGATATTCAATGATAAAAAGTATTTCTAAAGTTAAACAAAATTTGGATATTGGCAAATTTCATAAAATAACTGCCTTTATAAAAAGACAGAATGTTGGATTTCGGCCGAAAACGCAAAAATATCTAGTCAAAAAGACGTAAAAAAATTATGAGGCACCCGATGAAACTTGATAATTAAGTTGGTAACGATTTTTGGATTGGTTGGTGCTTGCATACGAGAGGAAATAACGAAAATCACCATGGTCTCCAAAAATCATTCCGCCAGTTATTTCGTGATATGTAAAGAAACAAATAGTGGATATTTTTTGAATGTATATAGAAAATATATAAGCTTACGTCCAAAAGACCGCATTTGTTAAGAAAATAACTATTCTGAAATTTGTAGACAAACATTTTGTATCTGTAATTAGCATTATAAATAATATAAGTTAAACATTCCACGTTTCGACATGGATAGATTTTAAATCCAGCTTTAAAAGAAGCAGCAATAATTAAGCAAGAAAATGAAGTCACTGGTGGAGGTCCATAAAAAATAATAATTTTCAATTATTTTGAGGAGCGAGCATCTGCATCTTTCGGGAAAAACATTTTATCATGGACTAAATTTTCCGGAATGTGGTGTACGTATTTATTATTGTAACTATATTGAAACTATTTCCTTTTATTGAATATGTTCGGTCTTATTTTTTCAAATCCTCAAGTACCTAAGGGCATTCTTCGCTGTGTCAAACGCATTTTTTACCTATTTAATGTTCCGATAATTCCATTTTAATGCAAATTTTAACCATTTCCGCCAAAAAAAAAGTTGTTTAGATATTTTGTCATGTTTAATACCTACTTATTCGTATTGGTAATTATATTGAACCTATTTTGTCGACTTGATATTATTTTCAATTTTTCTTCTGCCGCTTTATGTGTACAGAAAGCTTTATCTTTGTTTTTCTTGAAAAATGTACATGACTTTAATGTATTTTTTCATTATATTGGAGTTTACAAAACCAGAGAGATTTAGTTATTAAAATTAAAGTTAAATTTTCATTGGTAAGACCGTTTTTTGCTAGTGTTTGTTCATGTTACTTCGGTATCTTTGAAGATACCCAGACAGCGTGATATAACATTTCTGTTATTTGCTGAGCCTTAGTTATACTTATAGTTCAGATACAAAATTTTTAACATCATTTGTCTTTGTAGAAAGCACTATTTACAAAATACAGAGTTCCTAACACACACATGACATATCATATACAAATATTAACTTTTTATCCACGACCATTATATTAAGAAGGTTTAATACGTCTGTTTTCCATGGATTAATGGACTTTTAATACACTAGTAGATTAGAATTCATAATAGCACGCTTCGATTTTATACCATTTATTTAGAATTATTACTATTATTATTAACATTAACATTTATCTTAAGAATGATCTTGTCATTTTGACCGGGATTATTTAAATTCACTCGATAAGGGGTTTCTGAAGAACTCGAGGGACTTACAACTTCGCCAGGTACGGCGGGATTTTTTCAGCAATTACGATCTTGCTGGACAGTGAATCTGCATATAACTTTCCGCTACCATAATCGATTTCCAACTACCATGACGCTTTACAGTGGTAATATCATTAAAGTAGTATTGGCCAGTAATGTTGTGTTGCCAAAGAATCCCTCATTCCATGTCTGGTAAAACTTTCTGGATCAGGGAGCCCAAGAAATCCAGCCACTTTTGAACACGGTTTCGAAATTGTGTTGATGCCTACATGTTGTGTACATTTTCCAGCCACATATCGCAAGAAAAATCTTGTACTGACATTTTTAGATAGTAGATTGATGTATTTCCGACATATTTCTACATCATTGACTGAAAAAGCTTCTTTCATGATTATGACACTTCTTGAAACATTTATTTTCGTATCCAGAATGAGTACATATAGGTAACCGCCTTTGTCTTGGACATGGGTGATCCAAAAATTCACTGCATCGACAAGCACCTGCGATTGTCATGATCATTACAATCTGTAAAGAGTTCAAAATAAAACACTCAATGTATAAATTGAAATATTAAAATCATGTATCTTCTACCTTAACTGATAAATATTCCTCATCCGGTGCTTTTTTCAAAAATTCTTTGATTTAGTTTCTCTCCAGTATCTTTGCGTTCTTTGGTTTATAATTTCTTGATTCTAATGATAAATATGAAGTAAGTCTGCCACTTTTTGCACTTTCAACATTAATTATAGTATGGAATGTCCATATCGAAGAGGCAGCAAACCGTTCATCCACATTGAAAAGTAGGAGAGTAGCACCACTTCTGTAATTGCTCTTTCTCCTATGCCCCTTTTCGTAAACTTTTGCTTTTCGCTGGTAACATACGTAATGCTGCTTCTTGCTGGATTTCAGCTGGAATGAAGACATTCTCAGCATTCTCACTCATTTTTTATGTCGATTTTGTAATTTTTCGCTCTTGAAAAAATTTCAAGACTTTTTAGTATTCAGCTGACAATCAATATTCTTGATTAAAATAAATTTATCAAATATGACTTTTTTCAAAACCATAATTGTTCACCTGCTCTCACACGGCTTTCACTCTCCTAATTGACTATTTTTGGCCGTGGTCGTGGAAGCCTTTAATCCACGAGAAAAAATGGACCCTTAATCTTATTAGACATTCGGAAACTTTATTATCGTACCAGTAATACTAACATTTAACGAATTTTTGTTTACGTAACGTTATTTAAGTGTTTCTAAACTGTATATTAGATTAGAGCTGAATCGTATAACAAAATAATGTCAAGATCTTTAGAACAACTCGTGCTCTCTGGGCGAATTTCTGTTGTCTGGATATAAGTGGGAGAGACGAAGATGTAAAATATTTTCTAAATTTGTCTTCTTTAAATAAGGAGACGACCTGTCTAAAGAAGTAAAGATAAGAGCCGGGTCACGTTGTCGAGGTGTTGTTTTTATGTTATACCTTAAAACCCTTGTCCCATAAAAAGAGAACATAAAGTTAGAATAAATGCCCAAGATGAAGCGAAACCTCGAAAGAGCCAGCTGTTCAGGATTGGATCAAGAAAGGGAGAATAAATTCGTTAAATTTTAATACATATAATCTAATTTTTTCTTTGATCCTGATATATAAAGCACCTCGGAAACATTAAAATGTATGTCCTTCTGCGGTGCGAGTGGAATTCTGATTAAGTTCTATTTCCGCGCATGTACAAAGTACTTCAAAACGAGTCCCCAGCTTCCCAGAAAGAATATTTAATGGTCTGGAAATGTTATATAACTACTGTTTTTTTTTTAGTTATTTTAGGTAAAATTGTGGCGATGGAAACATAACTTCACAAGAAATTAAAATGAATAAAATGTTTCGACGAATTTTGGACAGGGATTATTTAAAACAAAATAGCAAGGTCGACATGTATTATTTAAATCACCCCTAAAGGTACATAAAGACAGAGATCTTTAGACATGTACATACTTGCTATTATGTATGTATCTACACGGTGTCTCAAACTCGATAGTGCGGGCCTGCTGTGAGGATACAAAAAATTTAAATTAAATTTGGAATGAGGTAAGATCCATTTTCAATCGAAAATATTATCTTTAGGATTTGACAGAAACGAGTAATGACATCATCAATTACATGTTTTCCAGAAACATACCCAAATAGTTTTCCTGTTAAAAAGCTCTCTTCTTTCGAATATACTTCTATTAGAGAATTTGTCCGTATTACTTTCCGTTTAAAAGTTATAAGCAACATTGTACTAAAGGGTCTCAAAAGAAATACTACCTAAAAATCACTATAACGGTGGAAGGATCAAGTGCAAAAATGTCACAAAATACTTGTCATTACGCAATACGAACGTCAGACGTATAACTTAAGTGCTTACAAAATGTTTTCTCAGATAGAAAAAGTTGATATATTGCTAATTTGCGGTGAGTCACAAAAAAAAATCAAATCGAGCGGGAGAGTTATATTGAGAAAGGTATTCAGAGCGTCTCATTCCTGATCATAGAACCTTTACAAGATTGGAGGCGGCCTTGCGACGAAATGAAGATGCATTTTCTGTTCGGTAGAATCAAATAATTGATCGGAAGGTAAGGAACAATGTTAATACAGACTGTAACAGTATTTCGAACAAAATCCACGAAATCATATACGGTAGGCTAGCCGGGAATTGAATTTGGATAAATCATCTGTTTCACGTATTTTAAATACAAATAGTGGGTATCATGACTACAAAATTCACAATTTGCGTCTCAACCAGCATTTAATTTCACTTTCAGTATGTAGTAAATAGCTGAAGTTATTTATCAGTTGAAAAACAAGGTCTCGACTTAAAGATTTTTTAATAAGTCAGCCCACTCTATATCATGCGCCTCAAATGTTCCTCCTGCCGTCGCATTTCCCCTTGCTTACCAACTCAATATCGACTGTCGACTTATCACATGATTCATGACCTCAGTTTGATATGCCCTGACCTGTGTAAGTGTTGTAATAAGTGCGCTCAATAAGTTTTGACTGAAATTAATTTTATTAAATAATGTTAATGGCTTTTCATGAATTTTACTGTTGTGTAGATGGTTGTAAAGCTAATGTGTAAGATATTTGGCTTTATTAATGTGCTAAAATTATTTATTATTATTATTAACAAAAATTTACATTTATGAATTACGATTACCAAGATCAATAATTCTTTATTTAAGCTGCAAACCAACTGAGGTTATTTTGATCTTGGATCCACGCACTGGTACGGGTGCATCTCACGCGTTCGAAATCCTGTGTGTTCGAAGCGTTACGTGACCGAAAGCCTATGAGGTCGAATACCTGCCTGTTCGAATAGAGATGTGCGCGCTGCCGGCAACAAAAGAGAAAATACCATGTGGTTTTAATACACTCACATCGACCAAAGTCAAAAGCCACGTGGCATTTTCCCTTCCATCGCGTTGTTCCAGTGCGCGGGACATAAGACTAAAATGATTTTTGCCTTCACTTCGTGTCGCTTTTCCTCAATGGACGTGTAGCTTTAATCAAATAATGTTTTTGTTGAAGTTGAGTGGAAATGCCTTATGAATAATACTTTTGTAGAATTTAATAATGGAAAGGCTGTTTAGGCTTTGCTGAAGAGTATAGATTTGCAAATTAGCACCTGGAAAGGCCTATGAAAAATATGTCCTGCAAATTTTAAATACGAATCATTACCTTCGTCCCGAAAACGTGTATTCTATTCATACAAAATTATTACTAAAATTTATTTTGGAAACTAAAAGCTTACGAAAGAAATGACATGCCCTGATTTCAAAGTGCCTCCGAATAATTTTTCATATTATTTAATGCCTTTGTAAATATTGTAATATAATTCTTCTGTTCGCAATATTGTAAAATACATTTTAAAATAATTTTCAGATATAAGGCTTGAACACACATGCACAAACTTTCCATGTCAATACTTGGTCTTCTACAGGGTCAACTATGACTAAGTACAAAATAAATATTTTTTACGTTAGTAGGTACTTATAGTTGCATATATTCTGGTATTTGCTTGAGACCTCTTAGTTTCCCTCGAGTATTTTTTTCGTTTAAAACGAGGTACTCAACCCGATGATCATGACCAGGTTGATCAACTACGTTGGAAAAACCACAAAGATAAAGAAGACACGCAAATGTCCACAAATACATAAAAACACTGCCACACGTTGTTGAATGTAGTTCAAAGAGGATTCGGTATATTTTGTCTATTTGGAAAACATCTTTGGTATTAACTATGTTGGCACAGTATGTATTTTTCACACTTCCCATAAATCAGCACCATATCCATCATCTTGACGCTTGATAACATGTTGTACACAGAAAATACACACGAAAAATTAAATATGCGAAGCACAAATACTCAAAAATTATTTCAAACACCATTTATGATATTTTGTTTTTGACAGAATCTGATGCAGCTGCCATCTGTAGGCGACTAGCGGAAGGTGTACTTCACGTCGTTCAATTTTTAAACTTTTTATATTGTTAGACAATTAAACAGTGATAATAATAGGAATATTAACAATAATCAATGATGTCTTCATAAATAATTAGTATTATTTTATACTGTAACTTTCGGAGATATTTACAGTGTTCTATAAAAACCATTTCTTTTAGCTGTGTTCTTTGACAAATAGAGACAACCAACGACGCTGTTCCTAATTGAAACCCTGCGTATTTCTGCTGTGAATTTGAAATTTTCTTCAATTTTTAGTGACTGTTTTTCAATCAATAAGGGAATTTATGTTGGTTACAGATATTTTTCTATAATAAGGTTAGTCATATGTATGGTTTATTTTTCTAGGGTCGAGGGCAAACCCAGCGGAGCTACGGTTAGCGTTCATGATTTCATAATTAAAGACTCCTGCTTCTAATAGTACCTAGGTAGGTCCTTTTTTAAATTTAAATTGTCTTTAACTGTAGGTACGCTGACTGTGTGGACGGACCTGTAATGAGTGAAAATGTAGTTTTGGACATTTGCAACAAAGGAACGAAAAACGGATGCTAAATACTGCAGGTAACTGTTATCTCTCAGGTATTAATAAAAATCTTCATTTTCGTCGGTTCTACAGCGCTGTAAAAAATGATCGCAATTTACATATTTATGAGAAAAATCGAAAGCTTCGCTAAAAATGCCCTATGTGAATATATATTATCAAACTGCATTTTAGCTAATACGTTCTAATTTCTTAGGATATTGTTTCCAGACATTTTATATTAACATCCAGATCTGAAAATATGTAGCCATTTATTATACTGGTAATATTGCTAGAACGCATCGTCAAAACAAACAAATAAATTAAGGATATGGATGAATGTTCTATAATACATGATATAAAGTGCTAGTCATGTATATGCAACCAATTTAAAGAAATAAATCGTGCGTCGTCGAACTCGTCGCCCTAGTTTGCTGCAGAAGGCCGTTATGGTTTTCTAGCCTACACAGTCAGCATAAGAAAAAGCATTTAAGATGCGGCAACATGAACGCACGCAAGACGGCGTCTTGTGATAATACACCACGGCTTCCTTAACGAAATGTCGTTATCATAATAAGTAAATTATATTATTGAACGAAGGGCAAGGTCAGATTTGAGTGAAACGGTAAAAGTATTTTTAATAGGTTGTTGTTTTCTTAGGAAACTTTAGACGATTTTCCGTTAACATAATAGTTACAAGGAATTACAGACAGAGTAACTACTTATCTGTCACTTCTATTATATTTATTTTAGGTTAGGATTTCCGAGTTTGTGATTTTAGTCTGTGTTTATTGGCAGATATTTATATTCGAAGATAAATAAAAACTGTTTATCAACGACCACTATATTAAGAAGGTTTAATACGTCTGTTAAAGGCCTTTTAACATACTAATGAATTAGAATTCATAATACCACGCACCGATTTTATAGTCATAGAGACAATTCTAAGACTCTCTAGTATTCAGCTGACAATCAATATTCTTGATTAAAATAAATTTGTCAAATATGACGTTTTTCAACACTATAATTTTTCATTTGTTTTTACTCTCCTAATTGACCGGTTTTGGCCGTGGATAAAACGTTGAATTACATTCGGGAAATTAACCAGCCTTTAATCCTCTCGATAAAATGTAACTCTCGACTGCGTCTCGAGTGTCCATTTTTTCTCGTGGATTAAAGACTTGTTAATTCCGCTATATAATTAATAACTATTTATCAAATAAAATCAATTTTTAAAGTTAGCCTGTTTCACCTTATCGATTATATCTAATGACTCCATTTTATTGATAAAATAAAATTTAAATATCTGTTTTATTAGATCAGTCTAAATATACCTGTAAAAAAATACAGGGTGATGAGGAGGGAGCCCCCAATATTTGAAAGGGGTGTTCAGGGGGTAAAAGTGAACAAAAAAGAATAAGAGATATATGGTCGAATATCAACGGTTACTGAGACAGCAATGAAAATATTTTTACACGAGTTAATTATGTAAGGCTAAAATTTCTGTCAGTAGATGTATCTTAATTAATTATCTATTTTATTGTCTGAAACTATTTATTTGCGGCATAATTTTAGTTTTTCTTTAGTTTTATGTGTTTGCCACACATCTGAAAAAATAATAAAGATTAATTAAATAAGCCCTTGCGCCAAACGGAACAGTCAAGGGTTATTTTCGAAACTAAGTTTGCCTAACCAAAAAATCTCACACTGAAAAAAGCAGATAAGTAAAAAATAACAAAAATCACTATCGCGCACTTCCGTATTATTGACGTTTCGAAAAACTCTCTGTTTTCGTTCTCAAAATCGTAGTAAAAATATTAAACGTATGTCAAGTTTGACAGTTTAAAATTTGTTTATCTGCTTCCATAGAGATGTTAAATGATTTTTATTTTATTGTTACTTACTTCTTCTTGATACAACTGTAGCAAACAATGTTCGATGTTTAAATTAAAAGAAACCGCGATTATTTTGTTGAACGGAGAAAAGTGTGTGTCAAACTGTTCAGTAAAAAAAATCAAAAGAATATCAATAAATTATTATATGCAAAGAATTATTATTCTTGTAAATTATTATTATCCAGTAAATTATTATTTTCCAAAGAATTATTGAAAATTCCTAAAAAGCGAGAGATTAAAAAAATAGAAAGTTCTTGATTAGCACGTGGTCGACAAAGTTGCAGGTTATCAAAATTAAATTTAATTTAAAACAATAATATTATGAAATTAATCGTAAATATATAGAATAAATGATTTTAGATGCATTTTATACTTTTTAACAAATAAATTTCTAAAAAGCGAGATATTAAAAAAATAGAAAGGTCTTGATTAGCACGTGGTCGACAAAGTTGCAGGTTATCAAAATTAAATTTAATTTAAAACAATAAAATTATTAAATTAATCGTAAATATATAGAATAAATGATTTTAAATGAATTTTATACTTTTTAACAAATAAATAATTATGTATAATAAATAATTACCTCTTAAGATGGAATATCACTTTTCAATCGATTTTCACAAAGATAAGCGGTGCGCTTATAATTGAAATCGAAATCGAGTACTGAATACTACCAGAAACAACACAGGAAAAGGACAGTTAGCTGCTTCTCTTCTGGTTTTATTAGAATTTTCTTACCAAAAAATTAAAACAATGTGATTGGCTATTTAATCTTAAGTTGGTAATCATTTACGAATTTTGAAATGTAAATTTAAGGAAATACAAAGTATCAGTTCTGCTGCCTTGCCACAACGTCGACAAATTAGATATAACCTATATATTTGTTTATTTTCACCTGGCAAAACTTTACAATAAATGGTAAAGAACAAATAAAACTGACTAACATTTACACAGGACATTTAAATAATCACGGTGTTCATTTCATACAGAATAAACAGGGTTACAAGTGAAATTCAGATTTACAAAATAGATAATATGGTCTCATCTTAACTTATGTTGACAGTGGCGGATGGAAATTTCACAAATTGTAGCGGTCTGTTGTTAATGTATGCAAAAATTTTGGAATATTCTTAACTGCAAATTAGGAATGTTACAGTGGGTAGCGTTACACTTTCACATGGGAGATTCAGGTTCACTTGCTAACATCGAATAATTTTTGTTTTGTTAGTTCGTTCCCGATTCTTTCAAACTAGGGAGTAATGATTTCATTATTCATTAGATTATCATATTCGAATAACTTATTTTCCATAAATGGACACTTCTTAGTTTGTATTCTTTTCTTAGTTTAGTTTTTTTTCTTTGTTAATTTTAATACTAACATTAAAACGGCGATTTAAGATAACATTCCATTAATTTTCGTACATTTAAATGGTGTCGAAAGTACCCCCGCGATCGATTATACTAAATTAACCTCTTTTAGAAGAAGGCCAGGAACAAGCTGAATATGTAAATCTCCCTGGTAATAACTATCTAAATTTTAGTTTTACCCTGGAGCTGCATTTACAACCGCAATTACTTTTATCCATAAAACTTCGGTAAGTTGTTTCATTGATTTATCCTCTAACATTATGTATCTCACAATTTAACTTTTATATACATAAATGGATTTAGAAAATGCAATGCTACTCTTATAAGACAACCTAAAGTTATTCGAATATTAAATATATTTTTTATAAATGATATGTCAAATATTGTATCTACCAAGAGAAATAGAATTGGTTGAATGATTTTCAGGCTGATTGCAGTTTAGGTATTCTAACGATTCGTTCTTTTCTTCATTGTTGAACCGCTAACCACTGCCACTTTTTCCCACTTTATTTTAAATATCTCCCTACATATCGACGGAGATTGCATTTGTTTTTCTTATTTTTTATTTTAAAGGTTTTTTTTATTTTAAAGATTTACAATCAATAATCTCTTTTAAATAAAATTACTATTTTTTGGGAATATATATAATAGTTTTAAAAATCCATCAGGAAACTCCGGATTAAAATAATAGCAGTATGTAATAAAAAAAATTTCGAATTGTCAATTGTTTGCAGGTGACAGCTTGTCATAGTCTATTTTTTTTTAATTTTTCTTTTTAAATTACTTATTTAATTCAAGTTCGATTATTCTCTCATTTGGCACATGCACTAAGTAGATCAAGCTCTATTGGATCAGTTAAAGAAAAGTTTTATTATGCGCCGCTAGAGGGCACTTTACCTTAAACTCAGAATTAGTTTTATTCATAACTTTTTTTTCTTACTAGATATAATAGAAATTTAAACCTTATTGAGAAGAGGAACAATATCAGAAAACATTATGTACTCTTTACTCAATCCAATAAATGTAACTGTTTAGCAGGAAATCGGTATTAAAGTTTTATTAAGCATCAAACTTAATAATTATTTCTGTAATTAATTAAGTTGTCATGCTTCAAATAAATGTCATTAGTAATTTTGGTGCTACAAATTGTAACGAAAATTATTTAAAGCAGGTATAAGTTTGATTTTTCACCATAATAATTTCGAAAATGGCTCAACAATGCCCAAGTAGGCATTGAATACCGTGACATACTGCTATTATTTTAATCCGTAGAATCACCTGTCGGAGTTTCATGACGGACTTTCAGAACACCCTGTATATTTACTAACGTTTTTTAAGGTGAAAAGTCTTATTCCTAATAATGTATACCCAATTAATATTTGTAACTGTACCTTCGTTCCTGCCTTCGACAGTACTTATTTTCCTGCACTTTATCCGATGATACGTGTACCTTAAAAGTGATAAATTTATAGATTAGCTATTTTCTAGAGGCATATATTATGAAAATAATAATACCAATCATTTCTGTCCAAAATGCCATATAGTAAAAATACCTGAAAAATTAAATTACTAAAAGAGTAAAATAAAACTAACTACAAAAATGCCAAATAAATAGTTATATGAATTAATTGGAACTTTAAAAAAATCTATAGAACTTTCTGTTTATAGTATTTTGAAAAGTTTAGCATATTTATATATGGACGAGGTAGAATATATGCCCACAGATTCATTTGGAAAATGTTTGGAAATCATACAACAATAATATTATATAAATATGTATTGGGCAATTAATTTCTGGATAAATCGTTTCATCAAACTATGCTGAAACTTTACTGAAGCGAATATTTCCTGAAAATTATTCAACCTGCCTCAGAATTAATATTGTTATCTAAACAAAGTCTCAAGTTTTAATTTAAAACTACTTTTAATATAATATACGATATTTAATTCAAAACACAGTTGTATCATTTTCTTACAGAAATTGCCTGTATACTATCTTAGTTGTTATTTAAAATATAAGAATGAATAAAATGTTTAATATTTATTGTTACCATTATGATAATAATGGTAACAATATAATAATAATAATTTGTTAGATCTGATTTGCTAACTAAATAGAATAATCAGTTGGGACGGGATTGTGCCAAATGTAATTATTTATATCTACGAGTTTAAGAAATGCTAATTAAAATCTGTCATCAGGAACCTTTCACACCCTATATGTCGAAAATGGAGCGTTTACGATACATGCTTGCATAGACTAGAAAGCGCAGTTTAATTTATGGTATTACTTTTAGAATTACTTTGTATAATGACACTTCGTTGTTTTTGCTTAAATTTTTATTATAGTAATAACGTTAGTTAAATCAAATTAGGTGTTAATACCCTATAATTATTTATTTTAATGAAAAATTAATTTATTTGCATATTTTGAAAAGCCATACTAGCAGCAATGAGTTGTATTTTAATGTAAGCTAATTTAGTTATTCATTTATTTATTGGTGCCAATATACACTAATATAAATACACAAGTCAAATAAGGAGAAACACAAAATAAAAATTACAAACTCAGTAAAATAGACTAACGCTAAGAACATTAAACACTAAAAATAGTTAAAATTATAAAAAAATCCATAAAATATAATAACAGCACGAAAACACATATAAGATTAAAACTCAAATTAAAATTGAAATAAATATAACAGGATGTTAAAAATAGCATAGGTTAAAGCGATAACATGGACAAGGCACTGATTAGAAATTCCTCAGAACTATAAAGCGCATTATTCAGTAAAAACTTTTTTATTCTGAACTTAAAAGTTGTATTATTTTAGTCTGTAACTGTTTTAGGTAACGAGTTACAAAATTTGATACCCCAGTAAGAGGTACTATTTCGAGTTTTCGAGAGTCTCGGATAATCATTTTGTGAATTTTCTCTATTTCATGTGAAGTGGGAATGAATTTCATTCCTGGACGTATAACTACCTATATTGTTTTTTATATGCATTAGGCATTGTAGAATATATATGCATGGAACTGTTAATATACTAAGTTCAACAAATTTCAGTCTACAGTCATCTCTATATTTAAGTCCGCCAATTAATCTTATAGCTCTTCTTTGTAAAGCAAATACATCTGAAGTAGAGTGACCCCAAACTAAAATTGCATATGATATCACAGAATGAACAAGACTGTGGTACGCTGTTTTCAAGGTTTGTTGAGATACTTGATGGATTAAGCTACGAAGAAGGTACAAGTTTCTTGATATTTTGTTACATATACAATTCCATGACAATTTTGAATCCAGGTGAACCCCCAGAAATTTTACAGAATTAGGATCTAAAATATATGTGGTTTCTCTAAGGCTAAATATTAATGATTATGTTTTAGTGGAATTAAGATTTAATTTACTAGACAAAAACCAGTTTTGAATTGTTAATTCAGCTTGATGAGCCTTTTCAATCAAATCATCAATTATAGTACTGCGGTTAGTAATATTAGTATCATTTGCAAATTGAATGGTCAAAACAGAGTCATGCACTAAAGAAGGTAAATCATTTACATATTTTAAAAAGAAAACTGGATCAAGAATAGATCCTTCTGGTACACCGGCATCAATACCGAAATATGAGGATGTTGAATTATTGTGAAGAACATATTGATGCATATTACTGAGATATGAGTATATTAGACCAACACTGTGGGGTGTGAAGCCATAGTAAGACAGTTTGTCAGTAAGGATTGAATGTAACACACAGTCAAATGCTTCGGTGAGGTCTAGGAACTGAGAACATATCAATTATTTTTGCTCAAAACCCATGTTGATCTCAGACACCAATTTATCTGTGGCTAAAGTTGTAGGGAGTTTATTTCTAAAATCGTATTCTTTCTTAAGATAAGTTATTATTTGAGTTTTTAAAACGTTTTCAAAAATTTTACCAATTGTTGGTATGATAGATATGGATCTGTAGTTTGAATGCTATACTGTATCTGATATACTAAAATCACTAACATTATTAACATATTTTTTTAAATATTTCTGTAACTACGCATTTGTTGTTTTTCTAGAGTTAAAGAAACTATACTTAAAACTGAACATCGAGATGATTTAGGTCATTGTATGTTAAATACATGTAAGTTTAAAATCATATAAGTTGCCGAAATCCTTAGTGGATGTAAGATTGTAATCGACTGAATAAAATTTTCTACTAAAAAACATTACATTTTCAAATAATAAATACAGTCTCTTTTATAAACCTCACTAAGAGAAGAATTGTAGATAGATGCTGTTGTTATTTTATGGAAAATTTTAAATCGGCAACAAATCTGGCACATAATATAAAATTATAAAAAGAAGTAAAAGCAATGGTCCAAGATTAGAACATTATGGAATCTCTGATATTCTATTGCATAAATTTGAAAAAAAATATTTTCAACTATTAAAGACATCCTCAAAGTCAGTATAAATTACATCAGCTTGACCCCGATTGTTTAAGACATCAGAAGTAAAATGAATTACTATCGATCGTGTAGATCATTGTTGGTAGCCACAGTTAGACAACCTGTTCACTTGACTAGTGATTGGTTTTCAGAAAACTTGATTTAGCTGCTACAATTGAATTGTAGTCTATTTTATAAGTTTTCTAATGGAAGTTTATTTTTATCTATCACTAGTGGATGTTTTTCTCAGTGTACTTAAATACTTATGTTAATTTAAACTAAGAATATTTTAAACACAACCTATTTTAAATAAACTTAGTTACAGCATTTTCGATCACAATATATATATAGATAAAATTATTTGATTTGAAAAACCTAATGTATTTGATATACCTACCTATAATGTTGTTCACATGGACTGATAATTTTTACTTACTTTCAGTTATCTTTCCACTTCAAAGTATATTAATTTATGCCTCAAAATAATTATTTATTGTTATATTTAACATGATCAAGTCCAAAGAGCAAAATTTATTACTGAAAAATAGTAACGCTTAGATTTATCCCCTGACGTATGTCACAGATGAGAGCCATCATTGAGCCAAGATTACGGAAAGTATCGAAAACACCCTCCAAAAATAGAGCAGTCATCTCTGACAGGGCGGAGATTGATATATAGGCAGCATTTAACGCAGACCTCACTTATCCTGCACCGAATGTGCCGATCTGTCACATCATTTTATCAGCTCTTACTCAATTTTTCAAAAACACAGATGTTACACTTTCGAAATTCAACAGCAGTTGAAATGCATTCGCAATAACCAAAATCTTTGTAATTGAAAATTATATGCAAATATTAATATATATTGAGTATTACTGTAATATTCCATATACAGTATGTCTTAAAATTAGCGCCATTAATTTTTTCTATAAGCAAGAGTCGAGAAATGTTTTCTAGTAGACCTCAAAATGTACTTTTTAAAATGTTCCAAAATAGATAGATTTAAAGTTAGAAATCTCGTTGTTGGTTGGTCACTCATTAATAAATGCTTCATCAACTACGTACATAAAAATGATTTAATAGTTATTTTTTATACAAGACGATAAAATGTTATTTTATCGTCGGTTGAAAATGATTAAAGATGAAATCACGAGTGAATTAATTTCGGGAAACGATAAGGGAATTTTATCGCCGTGTGTAAAACAATGTTTTTTTCTATAGCCCAAATATGGACACGTTTAGTATCGTGTATATTTAAGAAAAATGTAGAAATTACTTTACGCGAATTTAAATTAGGGAAACTTTTGCATAATTGGAATTAGTTTATGTGGAACTGATTATTAAACAAAGTCATCCCTTTGGGTTGTCATTGTGGGGTCATTGTGGTGTGAACATTTATTTCCTCTTAGGTGTAATTTTGTGGCTGTCTCCATTTGGGTGGTTATTGGAGACAGAAATGTTTGAAAACGAGATAAAATAGGAACTATTACCATCCGATATTCGGGCTGAGGCGTCAGAAGCCATATCCAAGTTATTACCATCAAAATCAGAGATTGGCCTATGAAAAGCAATATGAAAAATTTTAAAAATGGAACAACGCAAAGAACATCAGGGATCTAAGTGATAATGTATTGTTAGCATATTTTTCAAATGCTTGAAAGTAGGCACCATACTGGTAAATGAAAATATCAAGGTAGGGATGAACTGCGGAGCCACTTAAAAATCACGTAGTATCAACTGAACTTTTGTTTTTAACCCGGAAGATGTGATAAAATTTCTGCAAATTGATGTAGATGATGAACATATCCTTGCCAGAGTAAAATTCTGAATAACCTATAATGAGCTTACATGGAGCGTAACGTTCGAATGAGTTGCTTGTTTTTCCTCTCGACACCAAAGCCAAGAATGGCGGGTAGGATACAGTAGTATTACAAATAAAAAATCTGGAAACGGTAACTTGAGGATTTTACGAAAATACATCATACTATGTCCCTAAACGGACCCCATAATAAACACTATTTATAAAATTCCAGAAAAGATGAGAAATTTCTAAAGCTGCAAAATCCAGAAATGTATATTATACATTATTTCCGCCATTCGACAGCTGCGATGGTTGCAAATTCTGGCACAGACTTGGTACAGTAAAGCGATTGAGTAGTTGTTTTTTTAAGATTGTTGTAACATAATGCATACTGACAATAATTCGGATCAAAAAAAGGATTTCTTCCTTCCTATACATATTTATGTGGCTGTAAGTAATTTCTTTATCTATCATTGATGTAAAAGCATTATTTTTTTGTCCCCTAACGGATAGAGTACTACAATTTTTAGTAGATGAAAGGCCACTTTAACATTAGCTATAGAAAATATAATTTACGTAGTGTACCAAATAGGAGAGCTACCGAGTAAAATCTGTTCATTTTTTATGTCCATTCATGTTCTTGGAAATATTCGTCGATAGCTTTCAAAACAAAGACTACATCAATAGTACATAAATTATTCATTTTGATTTTTTTTTCATCCTTAAGTATTTAAACAAACATATCTGTTAAACTTGTCTGAGTTTCTTGTCAATTCCATTATTCTATACCATTATGCTGAAATGAACTGTGAATTTCTTTATTGTAAATGGAACATCCTATATATTTTTGCAGCTTCGATATAATCCAAAAATTTTTATCGAAAAAAATATTATTACGCATAGAAGATCGCTTAACTTAATATTTTGTATAAAATTAATTAATCAACAGCAGACTGTATATTTTGATTTGCTTATTATGTCTGCAAAAATAGCAACAAAATAAAGCACTACTGCGCGAAGAGGAAATTTGAAAATATTAACACTTCCATAATTTCAGGAGGTTTCCAAATCCTTTGTGATGTTTCTTTATCTCATTTAGTGTAATGTTGGGAACGTCTAATTTAATTTTTCAGTATTTCAGTATTGTTGGCCAGATTCATTCACAGTCTTATGGTTTCAAATAGCTACCTCTGTACTTAAAAACCCATACCTAATTTGTATACTTTTCAATGAAATGTATAATGAAAGGTGAAAGGTTGGTTAACCTTTCAGCGTTTCTTAATTAATTTCATCATACTTTTAACAGTAAATGAATAGGAAAATATGAACCTTGGTCACCTCATAGTCCAGATTTAACCATTGTAAAATTTTATTTTGGATTTTGCAAAATAATATTGAATTATAACATAATTAGAAATAGGTTTGTCAACATTACACTAGATAAGATATAAAACTGTTGTAGAAAGTCGAAAAACCCTGACACGTCGATTTTGTTTTTAAAAAAGGCATTTTTTGACATACGACTCATATTTGTGACATCATCGTTGTTCGATATATGACGTCATCGACAATTTTTTTAAAAAGCAACCCCCAAATTTGACCATGCCATTTGAAAGAGCGTGTCATCCTACATACATACATTATGAAAAATTATAGTGTTACATAACAAAAATTTCAAGAAAATAATGTTTGAGGATTTTGAAATTTAATTTTCAGAACACTGTGCACCTCCCCATTATGCAACACCTGTCCGTGCTTATTTAGATGAGCTGTTCCCGAATCGTTGGATAGGGAGAAGAGGGCCGATTGAGTGGCCAGCCAGATCGCCTGACTTGACACCCCTTATCTCTTGTGCGGATACTTAAAAATCAAAGTATACGTTACTAGACCGGTTAATTTAGAAGATTTAAAAGCAAGAAATCGTCACGAGATACATCGATACCTTCTGAAGTTATTGATAATGTCCAAAAAGAATTTATTAATCGTCTTGGCTACTGTCAGGCAGCCAACGCTGCACAATTTGAACATTTAAATTAGTCGATTTTTTACATAATCATTATCATTTTCAGTATTGTGAAAATTAAATTTCAAAATCTTCAAACATTATTTTCTTGAAATTTTTGTTATGTAACACCATAATTTTTCATGATGTATGTATGACATGCTTTTTCAAAAAGCATGGTCAAAATTGGGGGTTGCCATTTAAAAAAATTGTCGGTGACATCATATATCGAACAACGATGACGTCACAAATGTGGGTCGTATGTCAAAAAGTGCCTTTTTTGGAAACAAAAACGACGTGCAGGGGATTTTTTCGAAAAAATTATTCGTTACTTTTCGAAAGCACTGTATTTTACAATACAAACAACTTTGTAGTATGACCGTTTTCGGCAAAGTTAAAAATACTTCACCCTTTAACTATTTTACTTTTTTATACCCTGTATTTTAAAATCAAAATGTATGTATGGTAACGCGATTATTTTGACAACTCATGTATTTATACATCAAAAGCTCTTATCGATTATCCATTTGCTGTAGCCAGATTCAGGTAGTGCAAGAGGGAAATAGAATTTATGGCTTAACTTAACAAAGCTGTGCATTTTGTAAAAAAAAACAAGTTTCAACTTAACTCACTAGAAACCGTTTAGTGGGGTTTTAATTTACAAAGATTTGTAGCAGACCGCAATCGATATATCTGCCAGGAAGAGTTCTGAAAATGCTCGTGCCTTGATACAGATGAATTAAAGAAATTTAGTGTTTCGCTCAAGAATTTGTTACGGTCTCCGTTGTATTCCAGATGCGTTTGTTGGAGTTAGTGGAGTATATAGACGCTGTGGCTGTATAAGTTCTCTCGTAATTTCGGAGAGCATATCCCGCTTCTTTACAAGTCGTGAAGGAAGGAGTTTTTGCTTACAGTGTCTAGCTTTTCTATGCATTTTCACGGTTAGTTTAGCATGTGCGAGTGCAGGCAAAAAATATATTATGTTATTAAATTTAAAACGAAGTAATTTGCCATCTGTAATCCAGAATTTATATGGCGAAAAATCAGTTAATAAATAATATGTCACATATCATAGTCAAGTTTCTGAGATTAAAGTAATATATGCGTTTGAAATATTCCTGTTAAAAGAAGAAAAGAATGTAGAATTTTGACAACATTTCGAAAATTATTTCGTCAATCGAACTTAAAATTTCTGTAATTATGTTATTTTACGAGATAAATAATTAAAAAACGTTTGTCCCAAATCCTGTAAATTGTCAATTTAGTTTCAAGTATACTGCAGTGGCGATTATAGAAAATACGATCATTCTTTAACAGTGAAGCATGGGGCCCATACAGTTTCTCTATAGCTATATGTGCAATGCCATTCGGAATGAAGGGAAGCTTCTTCTTCTTCTTCTGATCGATCAAACATTGACCCATCCATACTTCATTATAAAAAATTTGCGATTTAGATTTCTCCGGCTACATTTAAACATTTACACTAATGTGGTAGTTATAAATCTCTAAAATCATCTGAAACATGATTAGAATGGTTTGAAATTTAATTTTGTTCAATTACTCCATTTGAAGTGTAAATTTGAAACTAGTTCAACTCGCTCATGGTAGCCACCTGCATGGAATATTCAAAACCTCACTTGTGGCATAGGTTAGAAAGGAACTAAGTTTCGACTGTTAAAAAAGACAGTTCGAATAAAACTTTTAAATATTGTGAAATAAAAGTAAAATAATTCATGATCCGGATAGAAATCTAACGTTATCATGGTTTTTGTACTTTTACTCGTTAACGGTGCTACTAAATAAACTCAAAGCAAGACAATTCGACATTCCTGTATGTTTTTTTTTAAACATCTCAGATTTCTTATAATACCACTACCAAATTTAAGTTTATATCATATACACCGTTGGAAAATGGTGATGGTCCATGTGTCGTTACATGAGAGCGACAAAGTAAAGTATAGAACTCCGTGCGATAGACAAGGATGACTATATTGACAACGTTTTAGCATCTAAATAGTCACCGCCCGTTTCGTCATTCAAAACAAAGAAAAGGGGGAATGACTGCTCAGATATAAAACGTCTTCCTATAGCCATCCTTGTCTATCACACGGATTTCTATACTTTACTTTGTCGCTCTCATGTAACGGCAGATGGACCATCACCGTTTTCCAACCGTATATTAAAATTGTGTTACATATTCAATCTTTAATTTTTTTTAAAAAAATGTTTTCTTGTTAGCTAAGAAAGAAGTATAGGTCTTGCCATAGTAATTGTTACTATGTCAAATTTTTGGCTGCTATTCCTAATCTACCTCACCCTTGCCACTAGAACCAATAATTCATTAGACATATAGAAACAATATGATTCATCCAATTTGTCAGATCTTTGTCAGAATGAGTTGCTGCATCTGGACGGTTTTCACATGCCAAAATTGACCAGAGAAAGTAAAGCACTTTTACCAGGTGATCAATCACATTAAAAGAAGACTATAAATGTTAAAACACCTTGATAATCAAGGAGGTATGGTTTAAGATTTTATTTTCAAATATTACACAAACACTAATATATATTTATACACCGAGTGAAATTAATATATTAATGTTAAAAAAAGTGGACATAAGCAGAAACGCTCACATTTTATCCATATAAAGAAAAAAACAAATAATATATTTTCCTGGTTTCGGTACTTACATGTTTTTGCTTTTATGTAGATTTCACTAGATGAAAGCCTTTTTAGAACTTAAATCGATGCGTCAAAAAAGTCAACACACGTGACTACCAGAGATCTTTAATTATTTATTACTAAAGGTAGTCCTAATCATGAAAGTTTCTGGAGGTTGTAGAATTTGGAAACTTGTAGTTATGTCTATCAATGATATTGAAGACAGGAAGTATATTGGTTGTCACAATTCCAGATACTACGATTTATAAACAGAAAATAGGTATTGACTGTTGTCAATGGAAGTAATATTATCCATGCAATTGACGTATTTCGAAAATATTTGGAACTAAGACCAATATACCTCATCAACGATTTTTTTCAACTTATACAAGTTAAAAATGCTCAATGTAGCCTGTAGGTTTGAATACATTATCTAAGATGTCACAAAAGAGTTTTTTGGAATTGAAAATGCACATGAGTGAGCTGGACAGAATTTTCGAAGATTTTCGACGACTTTACTTGCTGAAGCAAAATTGTAAATACATGGTGGAAGGCGCTTTGATTCTGTTGCGGAAGGCCATATAGAGCAGTCAATTAAAAATAAAATTGAAATTTCAAAAAAATATTAGAGAAGGCGTTGCATTTGATACATTTGGGCGCCCTGAAGTGGTCATATCTAACAGAATTAATCAAATATCAGAAGATAAGTCATAAGTTTCTTCTGAAAATTAAATCGTTAGAAACATTGTTTCTAGTCGGTAGTGATATCAGTCTCAACTCCACTGGTTTAAAGAATAGCAATATTAGTTATATATTTTATTAGTGCGTTTTTGATAACAAAAGGTTTCCTATCAAAATTGCAGTGATGTAAAAATAGCAATGATTTTAAAAAATATATATTATTTGTAACAGTGGTTGTGGAGTTAATAAAGTTGTTTTAATCGGATAAATTGGATAAATGTTATAAAATGATGAACGCCGCTTTACATCACTTGTGAGTTCGAAATTATCACCTTGTTGTTGAAACCCAAAATCTCGCTCGATGTATCGATAAATGGGCATAAGTTTTTCGATGTCCAATATTTTGTTCGTGTATACCATAATATTCATAAAACCATAAGCCTTAAAAAAAATCTAGGGGTGTAAGGTCGGGTGACCGAGGAGGCCATGGAACAGATCGATCGACCAATCCATTTATCTTCAAATACATTATTCATGTGATGATGTTGTCGCAGTACATTCAGATGGTCATTATAATGGTCGCGATAAAAGTAAATTGCGATGTAATAAATTTCGGGGCAAGATAATTTGCTATTATTACATACATATTAACCTATAAATAAAAACGTTCCGTGGGAAATGTTACCGTCATCATACATTTAAAAATTTACGTTCTAATTTCTGGTCTGTGAGTTGATAACAAATATGTAAAAGCAGAATAAATATTCGCAACATACCGAGCCACGGTGTGCATGGCAATGAAAACGTAATTTTGCAATTTGCAAGGCTGAATTGTTGCATGCAGGAGTAACCGAAACTTGTACATTTAGCACTAAACTTTATACTAAATTGTGCTACAAAGATAACTCTGTAAAATGTACTCGCCTATGTGATTACATATAATTTAGTTTTAATGGCAATTTTCAGCAGCCAGATTGTCTAGACAATCACATAATATTTTAACGGTTTAAACACCAGCTTTTCAACGAACGAGAAATTTTATTTAATAAAATGGCAGAAATGTAATTGCAATATAACTACGAGTCCTTAAAATAGTATATTGTTATATTAGAATTAAAAGTGCCACTTTTGTGGCGAGCAGATGCAAAGACAAAAAAATCACTTTTAATCCGACTAAAACATGGTATATCTTCTTCAACCGAAATCCCCCATTTAATTTGTGCTTTGAAATTATTCGAACCAAATTCGGATAATAAAGCAAAATAGGTAAGTAGATATATCGGTGTAGTCATGGACACCTTGTAAAAGATTAGTCGCCATATTGTTAAGTGAGTCCATTTGTGATTCAATTTGCTGAGAAGTATGTAAAAATGGAATCTAAGGAAGAGATAAGTGCACCTGAGGAGATACTGGAATGTGCGAAAGAGGTTTCTTTGAATCTTCTCCCAAAGAAATTTCGAAAAATTTGTAAATGTATACCACTTTTAATCCTTAGATTACTTACTTTTGTTGCTAAGATACATTTTTTTTTCTCAGTAAGGAAAATGTCAACCTTGGAGACTCCTGACAATAAAAAATTGTGGCAATTGGAAGAAAATAGCTGATTATGTAACAAATTGCGAAAACACGATTTCGCAACGAATTCCATACAATTTTTTTTTGGGTTTTATATTGCTATGCTTTTATTTGTATCTTTAAACATTTTGAAAAGTGGACAAGCAATCTGATTCTAAGGTATTGTTTATACATTGTTTAATGTCAAGGTTCTGTCAAGTTCAAACGTCGCGTGTCGCCGTATTTTCTACAAAGTTTTGCGAAAAAATCGCCAAAAAGAGTAAAAATGGCTAGTCTTTGGATATTAAACAAGTTGCTGAAGCTGCGCTATCCACGTTAGTGCCAGAAAAATCGAAAAATATATACAAAAACTCCTACGACAACTTTGAAACTATCCAATACGTTAAGGCCGTCAAGTTTGTGGAAGATTCAATGCTCCACACGCACCATGATTTACCTGAAGAAAAACGTAGATATTAGCACAGTATACTAATAAACTACTGTGATATTAGCAAATTTACAAACCTAATTGCATTTTTAAAAAGGACAGCTTTCGGATATCAGCCAAAGAAATCAAAAGTATTTACCAAGCTGGAAATAGAACGCTTTATGAAACAAGCCGAGGATAAAGACCTGTTGGCCAAAGTTATCGTTGGAGTATTTGGAGCATATAGGAGGGAAGAAATCACATTTTTGACATTAGATGCTATAAAAGATTGTGTCATTTATTAGTGTCAAAATTCCGAACACAAAAACTCATGTTCCAAGAATGTTTATGATTACTGAGGGATCAATAGATGGTATTAATTTTTTAGATATATTTCGTACACGTACGCAAAACTTTGTCCACTTAATATGACATAGCAGCGATTTTCATAGCGGAATTCTTTGAACTATCCAACGCCAATGAATATACTGACCATTGATTCTGGCGCAACTCTGCCAAAATGTTGGCCTGATTCTGGAGGGGACATGACACTTTTAAAGTGACATGGAAGTTGGCAATCAAGTTCAGTTGCCGAGAGTTCTATTGAAAATTCCATTGAACATAAAAACGTAATATCAAATAGAATCAGGTCAGAAAGATACACCAAATAAGAAATTAAAAGTTCATGCAGAAGCAGAATATAGCAGTATTGCCACTACGAGCAATTTATTAATTCCGACTACTAGTACTTGCATTGCTGTTAGTATTCACTTTAACAATTAACATAACTGTACCTTTAGCATTTATAATAAATATATATTTTCATTGTTTTTAATGTTTTACACTAGTGCCAAAAAGAGTGTATTTTGAAATTCTATTCAATATCAAAATTTGTCAATTTTGCAACGCTTTCACAAAGTATTTATTTATGCAACAAGTACAAAAATTAAGTGTTTATTGCACGCGACGTGAAATTGTCCAACGAGGCCGTCAGGCCGAGTAGGACAACACGTCGAGTGCAATAAGCACTTTTTGTACGAGTTGCATACAATATTTTTTCTACGTTCATGCAAAAACCAAAAAATGTTATTTAGATGACACTAAGTCTAGGAAAATGTGACATCGATTTGAACGTTTATGTTTGTCATGATGACAAAACGCTATTGTAGAGTGACAGATGAATGCAATAAACACTTTATTGCACTAGTGCAATAAAGAACCACTTTTTCCACTAAATATAGTTCAATAAAGTTTTGTTTTTTGTATGAACGTAGTAAAATGTTATTTAGATGACACTACGTCTAAGAAAATGTGACGTCGATTTGAACGTTTATGTTTGTCATGATGACAAAACGCTGTAGTAGAATGACATATGAATGCAATAAACATTTTATTGCACTAGAGCAATAAAGAACCACTTTTTCCACTAAATATAGTTCAATAAAGTTTTGTTTTTTTGCATGAACGTAGAAAAACATATTTATTATTCACTACCTACAAAGTCTGACAAATAAGATTACTAGCATACTTGCTACAATTACTTTGATAGCGCTGTACGAACAGTTTGCTAAATTATTCGGTATTAGTGTTTCAGTATTTCAAAACTATGTTTATGTCATGGTACGACCGTATGTTACTGATTGTTTACATGTTTTTGTGTACCATTGCGAGAGTATCACAACTTGAAATAAAACAACAAACATACATTGATTGTTAAACTTTTAAGAGTGAAATCAGTTACATTAAGTACATAATTAGACGATTTTTTTTCAATGTTTTCGTCAGTTTTGCTTGTTATTGCATTGTTGTAGCATTATTTTCATAAACATGCACTAACATGTTCACTTCAATTCTTATCAGGTTTAACAAGACATTTAAGAGTTGCACGTTGCTTTATTTCAAACATTCCTAAAAGTAAAGGAAAAAGGAATAACTAACTCGCTTATATAGTACGAATTTAGTTATCAGATTTAATATATTTCTGATGTTTAAACAGACATATTATGTTAAGAATATGAACACATTTATTTTAAATAATTCAAATGCCTTCGTTTTCTTCTTGGGAAAAAGTAGTCCGTCTTTAACGTGTACGATCATATATTAAATGTATGTAATCACAAAGTGACTAATTTCAAACATGAAATTTACACATAAATGAGAAACGTCGTATTCCACTACAAAGGAACCTTAGTAATATGCATGGAGACAGCTGCAGTGTAATTGTTACGGTGCATCCGATATTGGCAACTTAAGTGTATTGCCGCCTGTTACATAACATTCATTACCTCGTCAAACAGCACTGATCAAGTTTGCTGGAATTGTTATGGTTAATTGTGGGTAAACCACTAGGAAATCTTCCCTAACACATTTCGGTCCTTGTTGGCGTTTCTGGCTTTTCAGCGTGCGCTTTCCTAATTCCGGCGAACAAGTTTCAAGTTACGTGCAATTTATGTTGCATGGGTAAATCCATCTTCATAGAAAATGCAAATTTCTGAGTGCATGATGTTACCATACCGTTCAGAACACTGTATGCTTTGTTTTCCCGCAGTTAATTGAAAAATAGGAAAATTGTGAACCACTAAATTTTCTAAACTCATTTTTCTATTCCTCAATATTGTACAAAAATTGGAAATGGGTAAAACATATGTAACTAAAAAGATATTTAATTGATTAATTTTTAAATTAATATACAGGATGTATATGAAAAGCATGTACCAACGAGTCAAGAGTCTTAAGGTCAAATTACGAAGATTTATGCCAATTACAAAACGGAAAAGCGTTAATTGGTTAAAAAAGTATTCATATTGTTTGTGTTTTGTCTGATTGTCACAACTTTTTTATGGCTAAAACTATTAATATACAACTATACAATGTACAGGGTGGCCAGATGAAAATGAAACAGAGCCATTTTCAGGAACTGCGTCAAGATTGTAGGAAAACGTTTAGACCCGTCGATTTTTAGATTAAATGGGGTCATTCTTTGCTGGTAGTTTTGGCTCCGCCACTTTCACCCCCAAGCAAGGGTAAGCATCACCTCAAAATATTTAATTGGCATTGAGGGTTGAGTAATATTTGTTTTGAATGCTCTTACATTTCTCTTTACAACTGACTTTAAATTTTATAATTCCGCCCAATACTTAATAAGAATTTTAAATTTTAAAGTTCAAACTTATGTACAAACAATTAGTAACGGTAAAAATGTCACTCATTCGAATTAAGTACGTCAATGGTATAAATTTAGTATTTCTTGTGTTATGTTGGTTTCTGGCGATATGTTATCACTTGTAAAAAAACAGAAATGAATACTATACACACACAACGAACGTAAAATTAGTGGATTCCAAATTTATATTCTAGTATTAGTTGGAAGCGTTGGTTGGTAGTTTATTTAATTGTGTTTTTGAAAATCAAAACACTATGGTTTTTTCCACTGTGGAAAGTGTAGATATTATTTCGCTTTACTTTATGAACAATAAGTGTGCGAATAGAACAGTTCAGCTATTTAATGAACAACATCGAGATCGACATGTCAGGAGGAAGTATGTTCTAGAGTTAGTTCTAGAAAAATTTCAAGAGACAGGGAACGTAGCCAATAAATAACGAGAAATTGAAAAACCTATAGTTAATGAAGCTAGTGAAGTTGCAGTTGTGGGATAAGTTCATCTTGATCCTACATTAAGTACGAGGCAGCTGGCAATCGAACTAGCAACAAACCATTTTGAACAATTTTGAAGAAATATAGATTCCATCCCTACAAAATACATTTAGTCGAGGAACTTTATGAGGATGATTATGACCGCCGTTTGTAATTTGTCGAAGTAATTAGTGAGCGAGCAGGAAAAATCCACAGTTCCTTTTCAACATCTGTTTTTCTGATGAATGCAGTTTTTTCTTGAACGGGACGGTAAATCGTCACAATTGCCGCTATTGGTAAGATTCAAGCCCAGGAGTTCTTCACGAGGTGCATACACAGCAACCGGAAAAATTAAATGTATGGGCTGGAGTTTTCGGTGATCGGCTGGTGGGTTCTTTTTTCTACTTAGTAATTTGACTGGCCAAATGTATTTGCAATTACTGGAAGATGCTAATGACCCTGCCTCGACTGATATTATTGAAAAAGTTCCAGAGTATGATAAAGATCATTTGATTTTTAAACAGAACAGTGCTCCTCCGCATTATGCGTTAATTGTCGATCAGTATTTGGATCAATGTTTTCCACGGAATTGGATTGAAAGAAGAGGCAGCATTGGGTGGCCTCCACGTTCACCGGATTTATCGTCCATTGATTTATTCTTTTGTGGGGATACCTAAAAAGTAAAATCTATAAAACACAGCCAACGTCGCTTCAAAGAATCGTCAACGAAGGCCGAACCAGAAAAGCTTCAGCATGTGCGCGAACGTTTCGAACAAAATATTTATTCTTGTATGAAAGCGGGCGGTCATCAATTTGAATATTTAATAAACTAAGTAGTAAGTAAGCAACTAAACATAATTTAAATTCTAAAATGTAAATTATTGGGCGGAATTGTAAAATTTAAAGTCTGTTGTAAAGAGAATTGTAAGAACTGTCAAAATAAATATTACTCAACCCCCAATGCCATTTAAATATTTTGGGGTGATGCTTACTTTTGCTTGGGAGTGCAAGTGGCGAAGTCAAAAATACCAGCAAAAAATGTCCCCTTTTAATTTAAAATCGACGGGTGTGAGCGTTTTTCTACAATCTTAATGCAGTTTCTGAAAATGGCTCTGTTTCGGTTTCATTTGGCCGCCCTGTATAATAAATTCCATTTCTTCCAATATTTTGATAACTAGGATAACCCAAATATGCAAAGTGAATATTTAGCGTATTCTGCATGTTGTATGCATTTTTTAAAATATAGTATATTGTGCATAAAATCCAACGAATTGAAAGAATTTAAAATTGCACACAAATGTTTCTCTGCGGGAATGTGTTTGGGGCAGTTAGGACGTAAACATATTAAAAGTCCCCGTCCCTAGCCCATCCGCTTCATCCCATCCGAGAAAGAAGGTAGAAAGGTCCCGTTTCTTATTTTTTTGCTTATAACTTCAAAACGGTGCATTGTAGCGAAAAATTCTTTACATATAATAAGAGCTCGTAAAATTACAAGATTAATTCTATACATTGTTTTCCTACGATGCACTGCTTCCAAGAAATCTGCTCTCAAAAGCCGACAATTCAAAAAAAGTAAAATTAACACACCATTTTTTGTATAATTCACCTTGTAAGTCCTCGACCGTTTGTTTTACACACCCATAAGCAAATGTTTTAGAGCGATAAATTTTATTCAAGAATATATATATGTTAATTGATCTTCAATGGATCAGAAATTACAGAAATTATTTGCGATAAATTGACTCCACTTCCCTTAGCTTTATTCAATGATGGTCGTCTGAGGAAAGCAAAAATAATCGTACTTTACAAACTATGTTTAAAGCAACCAGCGAAAGGATACATCTACCAAACTTTGGTGATTGATGCAGGCTTTCTTTTACAGAAAGTCATCTGGCAAAGACGATCCGGAGTTTCTACAATTTATAACAAGTACGTCGTCACGAACGAAACTCGAAATTCGTCAAAACCCGCTATCCAGGCAGAAGATGTATTATTATTTTTTATGGATATAGCAGCTCTTCCAAGTGCACTAAATCGGCAGAACAGGAAAGGTGCTATCGCATGAAAAATTATGTCGACATCAACTTCTATCTGGAAACTGAAAAGAACATAAATAGACTGATTAACCTAACCCAAGAATTCTAGAAATACAGTATCATAACATATCAAGCATCGCATGATGCTGACGTGTTGATTGTAAGCACAACTATTGACCAGTTCGTAAGTGAAACAGCCAATGTGGCTATTATAGTGGAAGACGTCGACCTCGCTGTGGTACTTAGAGCAAAAGCGCCACCTGACCACAACATCTTGTTCATAAAACTTAGCAAAGGAAAAGTACAAACAAATATTTACTCTACCTATCAAATATGACAATTGGAACTCAAAGGACATTTTGTTCTTACACGCATTCACTGGCTGCGAATTTATTAGCGCAGCATTCCAGAGGAGTAAACTTGGTTTCCTAAAAATTTACCAAAAACATCCTGACATAAAAAGAGCAACTGAATTGTTCCACAACCCTTCCCCCTCACATGTTGATGTTGAGAAAGCTGTGCGAATATGCATACTGAAATGGTACGGTGCTCCTGCGAAGATAAAATCGGCATCGAATATAAATCGAGATCTTGCAGCACTTCCACCCAGGGAGTGGGTAGTGAAAGAGCACGCATTACAATATTATAGCTTTTGTGATAACAAGAAACAAACCAGCATCCGGAGAAATTTGGGATATCATATTTTGTAGATGCACGAAAGATTTTTGCAATAGAAGGTGCAGCTGTTTCAACAGCGTCTCTATTTTAAAAGAAGATGAAGAAGACTTAGAGCCCATTCCTACATTTCCTGCAGGCACTGATGACGAAGCCAATGATGATTCATAATTCATACTGGGATGAGTATCGATGGTGAAGGCAGAAGCAGAATCCTCCTGGTCTAAGAGAAACAAGTTCAGTCAATTTTGTTTTGTTAAGATTTTTCATTTGTCATATTCTTCTATTAGTGTTTTTAAAATGAAAATAAAATTTATATAATTGTTACACAATTGCATGCTCGATATAGCACTTCATGTACACATAGTATACACTATTTATTTATGAGTGCACAATGTATTACATTATAAACTCTGTAATAACGAAGATAACAAATTTTCTTGAATTTTGGAGAGTTCTCTTGAAAAATCATTACTTTAAAAAAATTTTGATGAACGATTTTGTTAATTCTTATTTTTCTCTATCCCCTCTTTAAATAATTGTACTTAGTCATAGTTACATAGTATAGGATATTGTTACTCATACTAGCTTTATATTTGTTAAGTTCATATTAGCAGACACAATCTAGCGTTACATTAAAGTTAAATACCGTAAAATTCTACATGTTCTTATGTCTTATGTGACATATGAATATCTTTTATTACAAACCAGTTGGAAACTATGGGTCGTATTTTAAGATTTTCGTTAGTGAAGAGGAATATTTCGCGAGTCGTTTAAGTTTATGGGAAAGATTTATTTGATCTAGAAAGAATTACTATCTTTTTTAAATGGAACTCTGCGTGATGTTTATGTTGCCATAAAGAATGACTGACGTTATTTGTTACCTGAATGATTTCCTTCAACTAGCCAAATCCTTCATAATTTTCGCTAGAATAATCTTAAGCTTCAGTGCCAATATTTCATATATTGTACACAGGAGAATATTGCCAGAATTTCAGCAATTTTTATTGGTCTGACACTAAATGGAACTTATATGTTGGTATTATAGAAAACGGAACTTTTACAAATCGGCTGGATTATATCATATATTTGGGAGACACCGTTTGAATTTTATCATGACTTAATAAAATTTTAATATTAATATGCGACAAATATATATACCTGTTGTAATATAAATTTACATATATAAAATTATATTTTTTAAGTAATTATTGTTAGTTTTATTTAATGTGGTGATATTTTAAATTTAAAAAATAACATAAATGGCGTAGTATTTTTTATTTTAAGAAAATACTACTATAAATTCTCAGTTCAAAATTGAGCTAAAAATAAACAAATATAAGTACCTATTAAATAACCCATATACGAGTATGTTTTTTTATATCAACAGATCGGAAAAATTGTTGATTCTACATTAGCAATTTATCTCATTCTTCCAGTCGAATCATCCGATGAGAAAATGAAACAGAGTATAGAACGAAAATGTTCCTCTTATTAATTTCTACTGATACAAAGAATGATCTAAAGTAACCATGAAACAATCGGCACAATAGTCAGCAGTTAGTTCTACTGAAACAACAAAGGTATCGGTTTTTTATGTTTCACTAACTTCTGAAGCAGCTTGTATAATGGATTATAATAGTTCGGAAACGGTATATCACACAGAGTGTTTCTTAACTATATGCAGAAAATGCAGAGATATATATTGTTTGAATAAAATTAAAGTAATTTGACATAAGATCCTAGTATCTTATCATATACTATACATAATTTTTTTTATATATATATCTTATCATTAGTACTTCAATTGTGCAATAATTTACAATCACTACACTTTTTAAAATATTTTTTCTTTATTTACAAAATTGTATATAAATTACAAATTAAAAATAATGCTACATGATAGAATGTGAAGAAAGAGTACATATTTGGACCGTCAGAACACAATTTGTGTGTTTAAATAAAAATACATTTAATATTTTTTTTATTTTTAAAATGCTTAATATATTCTTAATAAATTTGCTACATGTTTTTGGTACAGTAGGCACAAAATAAAAAAAAATCAGGTTTCATAAACAACTAGTATCATTATACAGTGCCTTCATAAACCGGACCCAATTTCAGAAATATTTCATAAAACAATTTTTCTTAACTTTTTAATTTCTTGGTAATGAAATATTTTTAGACTCATATAGAGAAACTTTTCGCTTTATTTTAACGAAAAGAATACGAAATTAAAAGTACCGTATAATCTGACGACACCTTGTAGGTATATTGACCTATTTTTTTTTTTTTTTGTTTCTACCAATTTTTTGGCCAACCTGTATACGTATGCAGAAAAAGTAAAAAAGCCAAGAAATTTCAATTCTGTAAAAACTACGTTAATTAGTTATTGTCTGTTGTTCATGTATAGCCTTCACCATTCAGAGTTAAAATATTGTGCATTTTTTCAATTTACTCGAACAAGTCAGTAACAATAATCATATTGAGGGCACTCTACATACAAATCTATACCATTACCATTATATTACAATTTGTCCACACGCTACCTGCACTATAACCGGATACAATGGTGATATTGTTGCTCGTACATTTCTATACAAGTGTACATCGGATAACGAGGGCTGATATAATGGATGATGATTCAAAGTTAGAGTGAAATTTGAACAATATCGCTGTCATTGGGAGCAATGGGGAGAGTGGGAGTTCAACACAGAACTCTGAAATGATCTTCCCAAATGACGTGGCAAAGTTTGTTAATTCAAGGAGAAAGTTTTTCATATGAAATAGATGAGGAAGTTAAACTGATCGTAAACTATCTACCGAATAAGCGTAAACTCCAATTTAGGAAAACTAATTTGGATAATGACTCAATCTTATAATACGTAAAAGTTTGTTTTAATAATGTCAGATATCATTTTCAAAAGTGAACAACTTCTACAAAATAAATAATGCAAAATGTTACTATGAAGCTTTTTATAGAAAGCAATGGTATTCCTTTTAACAGATGATAGAAGAATTAATTTTAAGCAAAAAAGTTTCATGTGATCATGAGACCTCAAGAGCTTAGTATATATATGTAGATAGATCAAAGATATATGATGTTAAAGTGTTACTACTACAACTATCATTTAAAATAGTTCTAAAACCTATCACTATCGAAAATATGGACAACTAATAGCATAAATATAATATAGAAAGAAACCAGTTGCATGTATAAAGTTCTTCTACACTGAGCACTTATGCTAAATATATGGACATCTTTTTGAGTATTTTAAAAAATATATATTCCAAGTTATACAACTTACTAAATCATTTTATCCGTTAGTACTATTATCATTAGTGAAAGCATAAAAAGTACTGGACACTTTTTATAATATGGTTATATTTAAATTTACAGTATAGTTACTTATATTCACATAGTTTTAAGTGATCCTACCATGACTGATACTTGGTGACACCGACGCTTATAGAGTCATGTAATATTTTGTAGATATACATGATGTGTAAATAATTTGTTGAGATAAAAATCTAATTCTAGTCTATCCATAATTTCCAGCTTTCAATTTTATTGCACAAAATGGCGAATGCGCCAATGTTCTTGTAATACCGTATGCTTGACAACTGTGTGCAGTAAACTTCGCATATGCGTTTATTTAAATATTTAAAGTGTAGTTTGAATTGTTTCATAGCTTTTCAGTGTATGTGTGTGTAAAATTGCGTTTTAGACGAATATCTAATTACGTTTATAGATTTGGCATTTTTTCTTTTTTATCCATAACTTAAATACAGGAAAATATTATTTGACAATATTTGGTGTCGATATTATTCCAACATGAATTATTTATCTATGCACTAATACATTTAATAATAGTACTTCAGTGGTGAGTTCCTGGATGTGCAGTATTTATATTTTTATGAAAGAAGTATGCCAGACATTTCAAAAATTTTTTTGAATTTTTAATAAAAAAGTATTATAGTAAAGTGTTCGTAACATTCAGGTCTATGACTGAACATTCAAGTTAGCGTAACCGATAGTAGTTAAGTTAGGATAACTAACTGGGTGGACATAACTGAGCTCTTAACCGAAATGGAAAGACCGCTATGATCGAACAATAAGTTATCCGTGCCTGTTATTATGGCCAGATAACCCTGACATGGCAGGTAATAATTAACTATGGGTACTTAAATGTAGGCAAAAATAGCAAGAAGATTAGGGCGCACGACCCAGTGACAATATGAAGAAATGTAAATTTCATTAAATGTAATAAAATATTGTTGGGAGGCAAAGTAAATCCCAACGCATGTTAATATAGGTGATGTGATTTTTGTTATTTTTACTTATCTGCTTTTTCAGTGTGAGATTTTTGGTTAGGCAAACTTAGTTTTTAAAAATAGCCCTTGACTGTTCCGTTTGGCGCAAGGGCTTATTTAATTAATCTCTATTATTTTTTCAGAAGTGTGGCAAAAACCCAAAAAAACTAAAGAAAAACTAAAATTATGCTACAAATAAATAGCTTCAGAGAATATCTTAATATAGGTACTTTGGCAACATTTTGAAGTACCGACATATAAATTCTTGTGGAAATGTATGGACCGGAAATAAATCCACAGCAGTGGTGGCAGGTACGTTAAATATTTCATAGTAACTTTTCGAGACAATTATTTAAATTGTTGTGGAGCGGTGTGATTCCAATAAAGACAGTGTATTGTATACTAATATATTTATTAATCTTGCGGTCGACACCCACAATGTTTGAGTCGATGTTTATGACTGAACAGATTGAATACAAAAATGTGACTGACCGGCGTCCGATAATGTAGGTACTGGGTAGTTCCTAGAAGGGTCTCTAAACAAGTGCGTTTTAGTTTTCACCATGCAAAACCCTTAAGATTTATGGGACGCCGGCGCCGGTAGTCTACGTATAATATTACAATACAATACATGGTATTTACATTTAACACTTAAGAACAGACATTGAAATTGAACAGAACTAAGGAAAAGATAAAGTGAATTTATATAAAGCAAGAAATATTTTAACTTATACAGTGTGTAAAGAAATATGTGAGTGCAGAACTAATGAAAATATGAGGTGAATATATACAAAATAAATATGTTAATTTATACAGGGTGTATATTAATATATGAATATATGAGCCGCCACAGTACCCCATTGCTAGAACTTGACACTGTTAAAAACCGCACTGTAACCTGTCTGGAAAACGAACACGTCTGCCTGACTTGGTAGTCCATCTGTTGTCCGTGGTGTTTGGCGGATCCATAGTGGTAGGGTTGAGTTCTAACGTGGTATCAGTGGCACTGGTGTTTATTTCATCGGCTACGATGTACGCAGGTTTGAGTCTATCAATGGAGATGGTTACATCGCGACCGTTGACGTGCACTACAAATGTTCTTTCATTTCTAGAAATCACTTTGAATGGGCCGTTGTATGGTTGTTGTAACATTTGTTTTGGGCCATCTCGACGTACAAATACATGTGTGGTGGTAGCGAGGTCTTTGAATATGAAAACTTTCCTCTCACCATGACGCGAAGCTGTTGTTGGTCGCAAGTTTTGCATGTGCTGACGGAGATCTTTTACGAATTGAGTGGCATTCACAGCATTTTCGTCGCATTGCTGGGGACTAAGGAATTCTCCAGGGAGGCTCAATGGTTGGCCGTAAAGTAGCTCTGCTGCTGTGCCCTGGATGTCTTCTTTCCAAGCGGAGCGGATACCCAATAACACCGTGGAGAGTTTCAGTCCAGCGGTTGTTTTGGTGGCACATTATTGCTGCCTTCAGCTGGCGGTGAAGTCGTTCTATCATTCCATTGGCTGAAGGGTGATAAGCAGTTGTTCTCAAATGAGTTGTACCTAACAAGCGATTTAGCTGCTTGAAAAGGTGGGACTCAAATTGTCTGCCTTGATCTGTAGTTATTCTCAACGGTGCACCGAATCTTGTGATCCAGTTGTCGTAGAGAGCTCGTGCGACTGTTGATGCCTCTTGATCACACATGGGTACAGCTTCTGGCCAGCGTGTGAAGCGGTCCACCATAGTAAGGCAATATCTATACCCCTCTGATGGTGGCAGGATGACAATATCAATGTGGATGTGCTGGAATCTAGCTGATGGTGGTGCAAAGGTACCAACTGGTGCGGCAACGTGACGTGTAACCTTTGATTGTTGGCACTGTATGCAACTGCGAACCCATTTTCTGCAGTCCGTTTTAATTGAAGGCCACACAAAGCGTTGAGTTGCTAGTTTGATGGTTGCTCTAGCTCCTGGATGAGATAGCCGGTGAATGGTGTGGAATGCTGCTTTGCGGAATGGTTTCGTTACGAAGGGACGCACTACATTCGTACTGGTATCACACATAAGTGATGCTTTAGTACCTGGAATGTGTACTAGTTTAAGATGTAAACCAGAATCTTCTGTCAGAAATTTTTGCAGTTCTTCATCTTTTTGCTGAGAGGCTGCCAAGGATTCAAAATCGAGGGTGTGCTCGAGTTCTTCAACACGCGAAAGAGCGTCGGCAACGACGTTGTCCTCACCCGAAATGTGGCGAATGTCGGTTGTAAATTTACCGATGAAGTCTAGGTGACGAAATTGGCGTGGAGAACATTGCTGCTTTTTCTGTTGAAAAGCAAAGTAATCGGCTTGTGGTCTGTGTAGATGGTGAATAATTGTCCTTCTACCATGTGCCTAAAGTGTTTGATGGCTAGGTATATGGCTAGTAACTCGCGGTCATATGCTCCATATTTGCGTTCGGCAGAGCTTAGCTTTTTGGAGAAAAACTCTAACGGTTGCCAAGCGCCATTGACAAATTGCTGCAGAGCAGCTCCTACTGCGTAGTCGGATGCGTCAGTGAAAATTGCTAAGCGTGCACTGGGATCTGGATGAGCCAGGAGAGTGGCTTGAACTAGGCTGTGATTCGAAGCTTCAAAGGCGTGAATAGCATCAGGTGTCCAGTTGACTGGTGTTTTTCCTTTAGCGTTGCCTTGCAGAAGGTTATTTAGCGGCGCTTGAGTTTGGGCAGCTTTGGGTAGGAATCTTCTATAGAAGTTTAGCATACCCAAAAACTGTCGGAGCTTTTTGACGGTGTTTGGTCGAGGATATGATACGATTGCCTCCACCTTTTCGGGTAATGGACTGGTACCAGCTCCGGTCACTAAATATCCAAGGAATTTTACTTCTGGCTGACCGAAAACGCACTTGGTTGATGATTTCACCGAACTTCTTTAGACGTTGGAACAGTATGTCTAGATGCCGCAAATGTTCGTGATGGGAAGTTGACGCCACTAGGATGTCGTCTATGTAGGCATAGCAAAAATCTAAGCCTTGTAGAACCTCATCGATGAATCTTTGGAATGTTTGAGCAGCATTGCGTAATCCAAAGGTCATGAACTGGAATTCAAACAGTCCAAAAGGTGTTGTAATTGCCGTTTTTGGGACATCCTCCTCGGCCACAGGAATTTGGTTGAATGCGCGCACAAGATCTATGGTCGAGAAAACGGTTTTGCCTTGTAGCAGCTGTGAAAAGTCTTGTATGTGTCTCACAGGATAGCGATCCGGAAGTGTTCTCGCATTCAAGGCCCGATAATCACCGCACGGTCTCCATTCGCCGTCTTTTTTAGGTACTAAATGCAACGGCGACGCCCACGAACTTTGCGATGGTCTTGCAACACCTAGATGGGTCATAGCTTCAAATTCCCTTTTGGCTATTTGAAGTTTGTCTGGTGCCAAGCGACGTGGTTTTTGCGCCACTGGTGGTCCAGGTGTTGTAATGATATGGTGCCTGGTAGTGTGGCTGACAAATTTACGCCTGGCCGTGTTATCTCAGGAAATTGTTGGAGTAATTGATGGAACTCTGATGAGCCTGAGACAGTTTTTATACTAGGTACCCCACACTCGGTCACTTCTCCACGAGATGTAAGATGAGTGGTTTGGTCTAGCAGTCGGCGATTTTGTATGTCTACCAGGAGTCCATAATGCGCCAGGAAATCAGCACCTATGATCGGCTTCGAAACGTCAGCTACCACAAATGTCCAGCTAAATTGCCGCCGTAGACCCAGAGCTAGTGTTAGCGAGATTGTACCGTAGGTAGCGATAATTGTACCGTTGGCCGCGGAAAGTTCTTAGTTAGTCTTTTCTCGCGGTTTTGGCAGTTGACTACACGGGTATACACATAAGTCCGCACCGGTATCGATTAGAAATTTTGTCTTTGTCAAACTGTCGGTGATGAATAAACGGCGTGATGTGGCTGGGTCGACGTCGTTTGCCGCCATTAACGACTGCCCCTGTCGTTTCCCGCATTGTCACGAGTAAAACTACAGGGTTGCTCACATTTATTTGCTTGGTTTTTAAAACGCCAGTGATACCAGCACACACTATGTCTTTCAGTTTGTTGATTTTGCGATCGCGAACACAACCGCGAATGTGAACGCGAACGGAACTTCACTTGCGCGCGGTGTTGTTGCGGAGCCTGATTGTCCTTCTTTATAACTATAAGTTCTTGAAGTGCTGTGGTAAGTGCACCTTCTAAACTCTGAATTCGCGCACTTAGAGTTTCTAGCTCTTGATGTGTAGCCATAATCCTCACTTATGTACTGCACAAACACTAGACTAGTCACTGGTAGCACGAAAAACTGGAGTCTGTTATTTTTATAAGTTTTTGTGTAACTTAAAGAAGACCGTAGTAAGCACTTTTTTGTACACTGTCCGATGCAAATCACGTCAGCTGTTGTTGCGATCACGTCGGCCGTTACGATCACGTCGGGGTCACCAATTATTGTGGGGCGGTGTGATTCCAATAAAGACAGTGTATTGTGTACTAATATATTTATTAATCTTGCGGTCGACACCCACAATGTTTGAGTCGATGTTTATGACTGAACAGATTGAATACAAAAATGTGACTGGCCGGCGTTCCGATAATGTAGGTACTGGGTAGTTCCTAGAAAGGTCTGCTAAACAAGTGTGTTTTAGTTTTCACCATGCAAAACCCTTAAGATTTATGGGACGCCGGCGCCGGTAGTCTACGTATAATATTTACAATACAATACATGGTATTTAGGTACATTTAACACTTAAGAACAGATGTTGAAATTTAAACAGAACTAAGGAAAAGATAAAGTGAATTTATATAAAGCAAGAAATATTTGAACTTATACAGTGTGTAAAGAAATATGTGAGTGCAGAACTAATGAAAATATGAGGTGAATATATACAAAATAAATATGTTAATTTATACAGGGTGTATATTAATATCTGAATATATGAGCCGCCACATTGTTTTTGCTTCATAGTGGAAGCAGAATGTAAAAAGGAAGAGTAGAAAACTTGATCAGGAATCAAAAACTAGTAAAAACTGGATATAAATATTAAATATGTTTACTCGGCTTACGTAGATAATCAAAAATTTATCTTTAGGCATGTGATCTGTGCTAATTATAATTTACTACGCCTTGATGGAATTAATGTTGCAATATGGTATAATTGGTTGGGATGCAGCCCATCAGTGTTACTGTAATCCATTAGAAATTATTGTCAAAAACACATACCTACCTAAATAATATTTAAAAAAGGTAAAATGTATTATTAATACCTACCTACTTCTTTATAGAAGATAAATTACTACCAATAATTAAAAACTAGGTAAGTGTGTTCATTGTGCCTTCTCCCTATTGTATTCATAAAGTAATTATTAAATTACTAATAATATGACTTAATAAAATATATTTCTTCTTATTTGTTAATATTCATTTAGGTATAGCTATTATACTCGAATAAGAATTTTAATTGTACAAAATTGTAATCCGACCTAGAAGAAATTTTAGTTTTTTTTAGGTTGTATTTACTGTCAAACTAATAATGCTGTATTTTACTTATTATGTAAAACTATTTTATGGCAATAAATTGAAACTAAATTGTGCTATAGACAAATAATTATAGAATTATACATTATATTATATGTAAAATGTCACACGTCAATTATCAAAACTAAAATTAAAATTTCTGACCAATAAAAAGCTCCGGTTACATTTAACGGCAGATTATTTTCATAACTTAGTGACGTGATCATTGTTAAGTTAAGTAACTGGGAGAAATAAACTTGACAGAAGTGTCAATCATACGAATTTCCAATTAACCTACCAGTTACCTTTAACATGCCTGTTAGTGTTAACTGGATGTGATCAATCATAGGTCCGAATGACATGTCTTGAGATTGAGAATTGGTGTTGTCAACACTTTTAACTATTTATTGTCATGAACAATCATAATTCCCTAGCAACAACATTTTATGGCATAAGTTTATAAAATTGCAACGGCCTGTATCTCCTTATTAATCTTTGAATAAAAAACCCCAATTATTTTCATCTAAAGAATATGTCTGTAAAGTTTGGCCAAACTTATAGTTAACACCAAAAAATAATAAGTGGTATAAGAAGAGTATTGGGAAAGAAACAATTTTCAATTTCACCTTTTATAAAGGGTGATTTACAACTTCTCTATAATAAATTTTTGAATAGATGCTTCATGTAAAATGGAGTAAATATCGTAAAATTTTAAAATTCTTATAGTTTCCGAGAAAAAAAATTATTGAAGTACTAGTATTTTCAACATTTACATCGCTACTGAAGTCTCTAGCCAGAAGATTCCGAATTTGAAATCCGATTAGTTACAGTAGGTATTAACGTTTTTATGATGCGAGTGTGTTTATTAGTTAAAAATGGCTTACTCAGAGTTGATGTATTACGTTTTAATGGTTAATTGAAAATGCTTTAGCACAACGATTTTCCGGTAAACGGCCAAATGCAGCTACTTTTACCGCGGTGTACAGTAAGTGCAAGTGTAGTGCAACGCGGGCGTGGCACAGAAAATTTGCAACCGAATCGTGGAAGAGATGGAAGTTCAGGGCGTCCCCGGCGTATTGAAGTAGTGTAGCGTGTCATATACAAGGCTCAATTATATCCGCACCATATACAGCGTGTCCAAGCATTAATACCAAGGGATTAGACGAGGACGACCAATACCATGGCCGCCACGATCTCCTGACTTTAAATCATTTGGACTTCTTTTTGTGGAGATATTTAAAAAATTAAGCGTATCGAGTTCAAAACGAATAAGAAGCATAAACATTTGTTATTTGTAGAAACTAACACAAATGTTTCCCAACAAGCCCAATTTTGTTGTTGTAACATCAGGTGACTATTTTAATAATTAAAACCAAAAATTAATTTTATTAATAATTAATAACAAAAGCAGCAAAAGCACTTAAATTTGCTTTATAAAATAAGTTAAAAATTAATTGAAATGTTAGTTATTTCTATCCTTTCATTTCATTTTTGTCCGGTCGAGAATTGTCAAGTTTTATAGTGGACCAATTTCTATTTTTTCGATTTTTTTTAAATTGTATTTGTCCTCTGTACATTCAAAAAACAATTTAGATTAAAATCACCCTGTATATTTCAAAGTCTAGAGAGCAGAGAAATATTTTTTTTTTCACAAAAGAAGATTAGTCACAATTGTACGCAAATATAATAAAATTAGTAGCAGATAAAAAAATCTTATTTTACTCTATACCTGTAACATAAGGTTTTTAGTAGTTACTTAGGCATAGCACTAGTTATAATAATAGTAATTATCTTTCTACTAATGCAAAACCATTTGTTAGCAAGTAAATCAACATTAATCTCTATACTTAAACATGATCACAACTGCAATAACTCTATGTATACTCTAGAATGCACGGTCGATATGATTCCATAATGCATTGAACAATATACAACATACTGCAAATTGTTGCATAATATGCTCTGGATATCTAAAATTACCATATCATATCATGGCAAATAATTTAGATTACTAAGAAGATGAAACAAAATATTGTTAAACTTTATAGTCAATAACATTATGGCATGTATTTTGCAGAAAATGGCAAGTTATTAGATAACATTTTTCTTTATCATACACAAAGAACTGGTGTATTAATGAAGGAAGATTTATTAGTTATAATGAAATTATTTCGAAATAAAAATAATACACCTTTAATACAGAACTGAAATTTACACATTATCAAAAATTTCCACTTACCTAAATATACTTAATGAGAAGCATACTTCTTGTTCATAGAGATTTTAATGAACCTCCAATATTTGAATTCCAGTACCTATTCTGCTTGCTATACATCTACCGTTCTAACTACATTTAGTAATCTGGGAACCGATCCTCTTCCTGGTTTAAATCCGCTCTTGTTAGAAATTGATGATAATTGAGCTGTTCAAACTTTTGTGTATTAAGTAAAGGAATTTGGAACATGTTAATATGTGTAGGTAGGTAAAATTAATGCAAGAATGATGAGTGGTAATTGGATTGACTAAACCTTTAGTCCAGATTTGTTTATACACTCTAATGTTTATTTTAAAAAAAGACAAAAATGGTAATAAAAAACAAACACAGTCAATGTCAACTACATTGGTTATCTACAGAGTGTACTTAACCAACTGTGTACAAAAAATCAGTTCGGAAATGATTTAAAAATACACTTCTGCATGGCACTGTAAAATCTGACAAAGCAAAGCATGCAATCGGTAACCGGACAAGAAACACCACCTATTTTATACATCAAATTCAACGGCCAATTCCGCTATTGCTATTAATTATTAATAGAATTAATTTGTAGTTTCAATTAATAAAATAGTTTGACATACCTAACGTTACAAGAACAAAATTTTGGACCCGCCTTTTTCAGTTTCTACAAACTAACATACATGTTCTGTTTCTTGTCCGTTTTGAACTTGTAAGCTATTGGCTATTGGTGGCAATTCGGTCCCATACACTTCATTTTTGAATATGCCCACAAAAAAAGTCCAAAAAATGGAAAGTGAGGAGATCGTAGTGGCTATGGTACCGGTCCTCCTCATCCAATCTCTTGGTATTACTTCTTGGACACGTTATACATGGTACGGATATAATTGAACCTCGTGTATGATACACCACACTGCTGCAATACGCAGTTGACGCCCTGGATCTCCATCTCTTCCACGATTCGGTTGCAAAGTTCTCGTATCACACCCGCGTTGCGCTACCCGCATTCACTGCACATCGCGGTGCAGCATTTGGCACATGTTTTCCGGGAAATCGTTCTGCTACAGCATTTCTTCAACATAAATTAAAACATATCGATAAACTCCGAGTTGTTATACTCGTAAGCTATTTTTGACACTTGAAAAACACTCGCATCACAAAAACGTTAATACTATAAGTAATTGGATTAAAATATTCGCCTGATTAGAAACTACAGTAGCTGAGCGATGTAAACGTTGAAAATACTACAATTACAATAATTTTTTTACTGCAATACTTCTGCCTCTCTAAGACTGTCACATGCTGCCACATTGTTTTATTTCACAAAAGTGTTGTTTTCTACAGGTACAATTATGAATAAGTATATAAAATAATACATATTAGGTCATTTGTGCATACTTTGTAAACTATAACACAACAGCACAAAAAACGATAACAAATATGCTTCCTTGAGAATAACATGAAAATCTAACTCCTCACCTCACTCTCACCTTACCACGTGATATGGTGTAAACAATTTTATTGGACGTTATTACATATTGTTTGCAAATTCACAATATATTTTGTAAATATACATGCACTTGTGAATATGTATATTTCGGAGTACCTATAACCGCATTTTTAGTGCACATGATATGCAATTTTACAACATCGTTATCGATTTTTAATAAGAATTATATCATTTAGTATAAATGATGTAATTTTACTGTATTTAACTTCTCTTGTAGTACAGTATGTATTTTTCCGTAAAACATGGTGTGAACAACATGTAAATTTATCATTTTTGTACAGTGTTTCTTCATGAATCTGTTTGTGTCTTCTTTGGAAAAAATATTGGATTTTGGTGGCTCTAACATAATAGTTGGATATAAGTATTACCAATTCTCAAATCATCTATATTCGTACCATGATTCAGTTGCTGTAAATTCTGTTAGGAGCATCATTTTAATTATTGTAATGAGAAGTTATACATAATTATGGCTGTTTCCTATAGCCATTACAGCCATTATATGAATGTAGAATACTATACTTTGTCCACGACTATAAACAATATTTTAGCAAAAGTTTTACTGAAAAAATTATACAATATTTTGACATTCATAACATTAACATGACGTAACATACAATTCAAGACTGTCGAAACACCTTACTTTCAGATTTGACATAAATTGATAAATTTAAAACAGCAAATTTATTTATTTATTTACAAAATGGGGATGCAAACAGTCCAAGACCCAACAAAGCATCCACAAATACAGTATGTGTTTACAATAGGTACAATAAAAAAAATCATACAAAAATTAAACTAAAACGAAGAATAATAAGATATTGTAAATAAAAGTTTAATTATTAGACTGCTACTATCATTCGGAGAAATGTTAATTTTGCCGTAACTGGTATATGGTAGTGTTTGGCTTTCACACAGATGGTTTGGGTTCAATTGCTAACACTTGTTTTGTTATTCCCGATATTGTCACAATGAAGAATGAAGAACATACAATCAAAACTGTCAAAATACTTTACTTTCAGCTTATACATTCGTCGTTCACTTACTAATTTGAAAAAGCAAAAAGCTTTCATTATAGACTTCTACCATAATTCGGAAATATTTTAATATTGCCTTGATTGATATAGTGTAGTCGTGGACAAACTTTTTTATAACATTATGAGAAGTGTTGATACAAAATAAAACATCGTACATCATATCGTAATTTCATATAGTCGCGGCAACAATTGAGACGACTTACGTCATACTAACAAATGATCATTATTTCATTAAAATATTTAAGAAACTGCAAGAGTAATAAAACTATATACTACACTAAATTTTGATTATATGTTGCACTAATTTGCAAAAATGAAATGTTTTTAACGCGACCAAATGTCGAAAATTATGTTGACAATAAAAACAATTGCGTAACGTCAACCTTGACGTAAGACGTCTGAATTCTTGCCGCGACTATATTATGATGTTTAATGGATTATAAACTTCGACCTTTAGCCTATTTTTTAAGCATCCCATCACGTATCCTAATATGATATTTTACAGTACTTATATTGAAAATAACTATTAGGTACATAAGTAATTATTTTTTTTTTGTTTTTCTTTATACGCCAAAATCATATTTGCTTGACAAAAGATTTATTCTACACACAGTAGCTAGGCTTTAAAAAGACACAAACTGTTAAGAAATGGGCAGGTGATAACCTATTTTTTATTTATTTATCAAGCCTTTCTGTTGATGTGAATGGATTTAGCAACAACGGTTCATCGTTATTCTTACCTTCCTCCCTCGCTTTAGAGAACCATACAATGTCGTCCTGATGGGATCGTCCTTTTACCTAGCGCTTCTGCATTTTGTAAGCGTTGATATATCTTTTTGTCAATGTGTACGAAAAATGTTTACCAATTGCCTTGATGTGGGACATGAATCGAAATTTCCAGTTTAGAGATAAAATTTACTGAAACGACAAAATGATCCGATTTAATAATATACGTATGGAAAGAAATGAAACACATTCACACACAAAATTAAATGGGTATTTACCTATAAATTATCATTTGTATTTATACAGAGTGGTCCGTAATGAACGTGCCATCGACTAAAAAATTCAGGGAGTAGAAAAAAAAATTGAAATGAATTTTTCTCAATAGTATTTCAGAAAGTTCAAAAAAGAGACATTTTTTAAATTCGATATAGGGAGGCTTTTTGAGAGGCACATCATATCTTATGCTCATTTTCAGTATACGAATACTATATACAGGGCAATATAATCGGATTAAACCTTTTTATAACTCAAATCAACTCATTTTTTTTTAATTAAATTAAGAAATTTTGGCAGAAAAAGTTATAAAATACATAGTATATTAGGTATACATAGTGCTATGCATGGTGTAAACCATCTTTTTTACTGGTGGTAACAAAAAAAATGTCAAATTTTTTGTAGAATTGTGGATGATTTTTTTGAGAAACGAAAATATATATTTTTATTTTTTGCTTCATTTTTGTTTCAGTTTTTAGTTACGAACCGAGAGCAAAGAGGATTTTTTGCTCCATGGATGAGAGGAGAAATTTTCTTGTCAAAAAATGAAACAGAAGCCTTTCCAGATTTTCCCAGCCTATATACAGTGCCTTCATAAATGATTACAAGCCACGTGACCAGGACTATGATTCTCGAAGAACAACCCGTATGCAAATAGATTTCTTTTCTCTCTCAATTGCCGTAGTGAGGAAAAGGATATTCGCATATGAATTGCTCTGCGATTGATTTGAGAATCTCGACCCTGGTCACGTGACTTTTAATCATTTATGAAGGCACTGTATTTTTTTTGTTCATCTAATTTTGTTCATTCTCAGCATCTTTATCATCGTTCTTATTATGAACCTACTCAATATTGTTAAACATGATATAAAGTATTAAAGAAGCATCTAATTAGTAAATATAATAAACTTTATCAAAAAGTTTATCCTTTCTTAATGTGAGCGTAGTCTAATTTTGTTTAACATTGTGTATATAAAACCTCAAATAATTCATCACAATCATTATAATGCCACGGATTTCCCAATCCGACTTTTTCGTTTACGAGAAAAACAAACAGTTAATTTTTACTGATATTTATTAACACTGTACACTACCGAATACTAATTACAACTAATATACACACTATTTAATTAGTCACTATCTAAATCGCTTTGATCTCTCCAACTAAACACTCCAATTCAAGACTGTAATCCAAGACTCTCATTCAAGACTGACTGACGGCCGTTTATTCTTCTTTTATAGACCAAACGAATATTCCAGGTATTTTCTAGCATCTCTAGATCCATGTCTCGAAATATTCTCGTCGATTCTAATTTTTTCCAGTTGCTTCTCGATACACGGCCTATTTTATTTGTTTACCAGCATCGCGTAGGGGCGATCGGGTCAATCTAGCGTTTTGCGATACCACAGTCGTCGAATTGGGTGCGAGTGGGGCAAATTCCGTGACAATAATTTAATTGTGAGATACTTCTTTTTAGTAACGTATCTCACTGCATTACTTTTAAACAGCTGCCGACACAACTAACAACACCTTCATTGTTATATCAAGAGAATTACGGATAACAAAGAATTTTATAAATCTTAATCTATTTAATAGTAAAGAGATCTTTATTTGCACTAATAAGCAGGTTATTAGAGCACTTAGTTAAAAATTTGCAGCATATTTTACTAAATAGATAATTTATACACTTTTTGCAGTTTAGATCTAATTTATCTTTGGTTATTCACTAAATGATGAATTTATATTGATCTTTAAAACATCGTGTATTGTTAGTTACTTTACACAGATTGTTTTCAAATCAAATATCAATATCCTGTACAGATAAAGCTAGTAAATATTTTTATTTGAATTTTAATATATATTATTTTACTCTGGAAAATTATAATACATGTTATTACAAGCGGTAATTAAAATATGATAATATTAAAACTGTTTGCATGAATAAAACATGTTTTAAATTTCATTCTACTAATTAAAACGCACCTTTTATAACTTAAATGGGAACATTTGGTTAAATAATAGCAACAATAACATGCTCACTTTGAAGTCATATACTTAGCTGAATTAGATACCGTCAGTTCTTGTTACGGTCCATTATTATGTGTGGTTCAGAATGAATGTACTTCTGCATACGGTTTAGATATCTGAATATTATTCCTTTGAGTTGAGATACGTATTATGCTAGTATATTTACAGGTATATCCCATCTCCTTTTATGTAGATTCCAAATTCAAGTGGAATTGACAGAATTCCCATCTACTTATTTATCCGCCTACATATCTATCGAAACATCAAATAAAACAAATTTGACCAAAAATCGTCAAATATCAGTGTTATAAAAGAACGAGGCTTCAGAGTTGTAAATATAATTAAATGTGTTTATGTATACCGTTTGAACAGAATTTTTACAATATTTTTTATTCAATATTTCAATATTTTTCTATGCATTTAAATTCAGTAATCTAATATCTTTTTAATTTCTTAAATTGTGGTTTTTATTATTATTATTAAATATTGTATTTTAGTATGCCTTTCGGTCCCGCATATTATGGGCATTCGGATGATCAGTTATATGCCACTAGCAAACCTAAAAATACTGAATATTGTTTCATAAGTCTCATATATTGTAATAGACATCATCACACTTTTGCTATCGTTATTACTCTTCGGAATTATGAACAACCTAGCCTAGCTGATTTCTGAAAATGATAAGCAAAAAGCAAGTTTAACATATTACGACACAACAATCATAAAAAATGCAAAATAAAACAAATTTAAATTATTAAGTTTCACTAATTTCACAAAAAAATAATTAACCTCGTATATATTAATAGAAACACAAACAAATTATGAATGTATCCTTTTCTTAATATTAATTTGTTCTGAGAGATACAGAAGTTGTTTTATGCGTTTCTCGTATTATGCTAACATCTTCCCACTTTCACCCAAATTATTATAATTGCTGAGACTTTTGTTAAATGGCCTGGCAAATACTCCACGGACCAAGGGTTGTTACTCTATTACAATATACAAGCTTTTCCACTTAGGTTGTCTTGTTGGATAATTTCCAGAGATGGATGAACCCTTTCTAACAGGATAGTGCATAACTAACAAATAATTTACGTTACGTTAGATGTGAGTTTAATCAACAACGGAAATATTATTACAGCTAGTATCTAAACCTACAAGGAAATCGTATATTAAAATATTCTCTCAATAAGTGGGTTCGGACATACGAGCAAAAATTAATTTTTATTATAAAATTATAATTTATGGATTCATACAACATATTCGTAAACGATTTTTTTTTAAACAAAAATATGTGACGGCTGTAATTACCCAGCAAATGTTCATTCTGTAGGAAGATCCACAAAATGGTTGCTAATTGTTCTGACGTCACAAGGCTAGTACAAGCTCCGTCCCGACTCGGTTTATAATTATTATTATAATAAGAAAAATTATTACCACACAAAAAATAAGTCCAGATAACCAGTTATTACGTAGGTACAAAGATACACCTGTATACCTATAGAGAGGTAGATACTTGAAGTGTCACTTGAAAAAGGTGATGTGAAAAAAAGCTTGATAAAATTTTGCACAATGGGTCATGGCCATAACACTTATTTACAGACCGAGAAGGAAGGTTATGAAGACTTGGCAACCCATTTTGCGCAAGTTGGTTTCATCAATTTATAAAAGCCGACCTTTGAAATAATCTTCTACTGACTTTCCCGCCACTACCAATTTTTTAGATGATGTAAGTATAATCCGCTGTTAAATAAGCACAACTACTTTTGCCCACTTTTAACTCATATCTAATATGTTACTAAATGGTATTCGAAAATTATCAGATCATAAAACCATAATCGATGGTATTGCTACTGATTTTTTTGTCTTTTTGTTCAGGCACTCTTACACAAAAAAAAGTGAAACTACAAATTCTCTGCACCATACTGAAAGAGAAAATACATTGTGGTTTGAACTCTGCTTTACATCAAAATTTTGTGAAATGAGTGTTTGTAAAACTGCAACAGGTTCTTTGGTAAACTTTTTCTAAATATATTAATTTTAGTTGCGAAATTTTTTAAGATGACTTCCACAAATAAATTGACAAATGCTTCATAAAATTTCAAAAAATTAAGTATATTTTGTGTGGCCCATCACGATTTCTGATCTTCCAAAAAATTTAAAATTTAAAAAGTGTTTGTAAAATACGGTGCTAAATTTACAGAACATCTATTTTATTTTGTAGTTGACTTCAATCGTAAACATTTATTTAGTATGTTCATATGTAAGTTCATGTGTTTTTTAATGAGTATACAGGGTGTTAAAAAAAGAGTGTAAAATATTTAAGGAGGTAATAGTATGAACCAAAATAAGCAGAAAAGTCTCAATAAACATGGGTCCGCAAAGTAACGGTTGCGGAGATATGGAATGTTTTATGTTTTTTAGCCCCTTTTTTATTTTGCAAAAACGTTGTGTATTTTCTTATAATAGTTGGTTGATGTTTAGTGAAATAAACAGTATATATTTGACAGTTGTTCTCAGTGCACAAGTTTTCTTTCGCTATGGCTGGTTACTCTAACGCAGAATTAACAGACATGCATTTCATGTATGGTCGTGCTAATGGGAACGCCACCGAAGCGCGACGTCTTTATGTTGACGCTTATCCAAATCGCCAGATTTCTTCACAACGCATGTTTGGAAGAATTTACCAAAGATTGCATGATACTGGTTCCTTGAGCAAACAGTACCATTTATCCGGAAGACCAAGGTCGGTATCCACTCCTAGAGCAGAAGAAGAAATTCTAGCACTGGTAGAGCAGAATCCAGGTACGAGTGTGCGGAGAATATCATCCGAGGTAGGAATTAGTGGTCCTCTTGTTTGGAGAATCCTTCACGAGCAACTGCTTTATCCAATATCCATACCATGTGCAGCGAATACAGGCCTTAAATCCAATAAATGATCATCAAGCACGTTTGGTTTGTTGCCTCTGATTTCTACGTCATGATGCTGAAGACGCTCGTTTTCTTGCAAACATTCTTTTTACTGATGAGGCCGGGTTCACAAGAAATGGAGTGTTTAATTTTCATAATACGTATATTTGGGCCGACGAAAATCCTCATGCTCTAATAGAATCTGGACAACAGGCACGTTTTTCATTAAACATTTGGATGGGTAACCTATTGTAGGCGACCGGTTTCTAGGTCCTGTTGTTTTACCAAGCCGATTAACAGGTGCTGCTTATCTCAACTTTCTGCAGAACACACTGTATGAGTGTTTGGAAGACATTCCTTTGAATCAGAGGCAACAAATGTGGTTCCAGCATGATGGTGCTCCAGCTCATTTTTCCATGGCCGTTAGAGAGCATTTACACCAAACTTTTCCACATAGATGGGTAGGAAGGGCCGGGCCTGTTTTATGGCCTCCAAGATCGCCTGATCTGAACCCTCTACATTTCTCTGTTTGGGGATATTTGAAGACATTAGTGTATGTTACTCCTGTAAATAGCCTGGAAAGAAGAAATCCAAACCAAGGAGGGTGTTTTCGAAAGAGTTCGAATATCGTTGAGACGAAGATGTCGTGCCTGCTTGGAAATGAACGTAGGGTACTTTGAACATCTTCTGTAACTTTGTTTTTTGTTTGTTAAAAGCTTCCTTTGTCGGTTTATTTCCAATAAAATAAAATGTGTGACAAACGAGTAGTGGTTCGTACCTCCGCAACCGTTACTTTGCGGACCCATGTTTATTAAGACTTTTCTGCTTATTTTGGTTCATAGTATTACCTCCTGAAATATTTTACACTCTTTTTTTAACACCATGTATTTATGTTATGTAAGATATTCTCATATTTTACTCACAGCTTTTATGAATATGAAGTATAAACCAGACGTTCTAACTCTCTATTCGTCACCTACTTATAGGTATAATAATAAACAATAGGTATTCCTATATTATTTAGTTTAATAGATATATGTATTAGCACATTTAGTTACAAAACACTACTTTCTTGCTGGCATATCGCTTCTTGCTTGGATAAAACATCTAAATCAGCCATGTAACCTGTAATAAATGTCCACTTCAGGCGACGCCAGGTAAGGTAGCTGTCATGTATCCTAGCCATGCATAGATACGTTATGCTTGCTGTAGACTATGCGTGAATTCGCGATTCGTAATGTGCGACGCGTGATTTATATGGAATTTGTGTATAGTGTATGTATGTAATGTACAAAAGCCTACACACTATTCACGAATTCCCCACAAATCACGCATAGTATGTAGCAAGCCTTTCGCAACCTGGCATCGGTTGGAGATTTTCAAATGCTTTTTTAAATTTCGAACTTAAATTTGGCAAAACTATTTTTTATTACATATTCAGTTAATTTCAATAAAATACAAAATTGCCGAACCTGTCTATGTGAAATAGAAAGGAACCGATTTGAACCTTTCGAAATAATTAAAATAGTTGCATTTTAAACAGTGATACATAATCTAGTTTTTCTAACAGTGTTTATTCTTACCCCGTCTAAAGCATAAGTGTATTACAAATTTCAGTGGTTGTAGTTCTTATTTGGTTTTCTGTATTTTTAAAGTGGAGCTAGAAACGCGAGGAGCACGTTCCATCGTTCATAAATGTCTTTCATGAAGCTTTTCTCTTACGTTGTAATGACGAAAAAGTTATCTGTACTTTAATAAAGGGACTGCTGCAAGAATCTTCCTCGCTTGTTTGTATTATTTCTTGTTTTCTTTTAATGGAAATGTCGTCCACTGAAGTTTTATAATTTTTTGCATTTTAGCTATATTTTGTTTGTACAGTTCGGACTTCTTAATTAACAGGTACTGAGCAGTCTCAAAAAAAAACCTAAATATAAATTGGGGGAAATATTTTGTTGAGTATATCTAACCCTGAGAATAGTAATTCAAACTCAAATTTTTTATATACATCAACTATGTTTCTTAAGAAAGAAGTACATTAACAACTTTTGTGATGTAATTACCTATCTTCAAAAGAATAATAAAAGACTTCAGCATAAAGCATATAGCACTTCTGATATCTATTGCAGGAATGTTTTGGAAATCAATTTTTAGACATGCAGTATCAGAAAGTTCTTGTTTTCCCATTGATTTAACGTAATAAGACCAAAATAAACCAAAAGACGTCTGTACGATAGACAGTGGCAGCTAGATCTGTAATGCTTCACATTCTAAATAATGACAGGAATGGGAACTTCAAGCAAAATTTATGTATTCAAAATTATTTTATTTTACATGCATATTTCATTATTGAATAATATTTCGAACTATATAAAATTGCAACTCTGTTGTCAATTCCGATGGCCAGATATCGCACTACAAGTTTTATTTATTATACAAAGATCTATTCAATAGACAAAGATCTATTTATTAATGGCAGCAAATTCAATGTGATATTATTTTTGTTAGCACGACAGTAGGAAATAGTTATTTCCCACACGCAACTGCCGTTGCCCGAAGGACGCGAAGAGGAATTCGGGCAAGCAGTCAAGTGCGGGAAAGACACTTTCCGCATGAGTTAGGTACACAATTTTGTCTACAAGCTCATGAAAATAAATGGAAAATTTAATGTTCTTAAATCTATATTAATACAAATGGAAACAAAAGTAATGTAAGAAAAGTGAATACAAATACATTGGAATAAGAGAAGTATTATCTTCTTACTTTTTAAGTTAATTGCCGAAGTCAGCATGTGGGTTGAAGTTAACTGCTTCTTGGAAGAAGATTACTCGACAAATATTGGGAAGAAGTTTGTTCAGAAACAGATGTCAAATCGTTGCTGTTGATTACTGATGGTACCTACATCTGGGCAAGACGTTATTGACTATAAATTGCAATTTGAAGACGATGGAGTGTTCAAATGAAGAATTTTTTTAGATATTTCTTTTTTGCGATTTGTAGTCTTCTAAGTACCCTCAGCAATAGAAGTTGATTTCCACTCTCCTAAACGTATAATATTTATGATACCTTCTCCACAATCAGCATGAACAGTGGCCGAGGACTACCTAAAACTGTGACCCGTGTATAGTTCCAGATTTTGAAGGTGTAAATACGCTGCGATTTCGGAGGGTATTTTTCATATTGAATTGATGCCTACAGGTTGGCCAGTACATTTTCCATGTGTGTACTGTATAAATAATCGACGATGTGGAGTTTCTTTTGGACGTAAGCTTGTATATTTTCTGTATACATAAAAAAAATCCATTATTTGTTTCTTTACATATCGCGACACTTTCCGCATGAGTTAGGTACACAATTTTGTCTACAAGCTCATGAAAATAAATGGAAAATTTAATGTTCTTAAATCTATATTAATACAAATGGAAACAAAAATAATGTAACAAAAGTGCATACAAATACATTGGAATAATTGATTACTGATGGTCATTGACATCTGGCCTCCTCAGTCGCGGCGAAGCTTTTGCAGAGTCACCACTGAAGATGCCGACAGTGAAGAGCGGCGAAACGTTTGGAAGCATGGGATGCGACCAGTTACAGCGGCGGCTACGGAACGCCTCGGAGGACCACCAGTATCCGAGAAGCGGTTCCGACCGTAGCAGTCGTAATACCAACAGTAGGAACCGAAATCAATATATGAACAGGCCCAGAGACACCGATAGCGGGTCTGTCCCCACAGAGCCTAGCCCGAGAACAACCAGGGCAGGTAAAAGTATCCCAGCTAATGCTAGGGATGTGCATTTTAACTCTGTTTCTGGCAGCTACCAGTTACCGAGGTCACGGCATAACAACCCGGAAAATCACCATGTATCAGATTTTTGGAGTCATTGATTGACAATTATTAGGTGGTCTTTATCGTCGATGGTAATTTTCGTTATTTCCTCTCGTCTGCAGGCACCAGCCAATCCAAAAATCGGTATCAACTTAATCATCAGGTAAGTTTCATCGGGTGCCCATACATAATTTTTTACGTCTTCTTGAATAGACATTTTTGCTTTTTTGGATGACTCCAATATTCTGTCTTTTTATAAAGTTATTTTTTGAAATTGCCAATATCTTTTACAAATACTTTTTATCATTGAATATCTGAACCATAACGTGTTTGCTTTCCAGAATTTGGATATTTCAAAAAAATATGATAAAAATACTTGCTCTCTTGCTCATTTTACCTTTTTAGTATTAGACCAATCAATAAAATTGCTTGCTTCTCATACATTTCTTTGGATTTCACGGGTAACAAATTCAAATTAGCTGCTGCTAAAATTTCTTCAGAATGTTCTTTATCTGATGAATTCATTATCGATTTCATAAAGTTGAAAACACATATCGAAATTTACTATAGACTGATAGGTCAAGCAACGTCTATCAAATAAACAATCAGAACTAAATGTTATTTTTTAATCGCTACAGAAAAAATTATTAACATATACGAGGGATCTTCACAATAAAATATTTCTAATTTTATTTTTTTTGTGTAAAAAAATGCAAATTACTTAGTGGATAATATCAAACAAATTTTCTAACTTTATAAATAAACAACCTGAGACTTTCGTATTTTGACACCACCTACCTATTTTTCTTTCCAAATTATACTAAAATTTGCGTTTGGGAAAATTTTTTCTACACGGTGCGGGAAAATGACACTTTCCTAAAATTCTTGTGATAAAGACGTTAAATACGCACGCTTCTCCTGCAGTATAAAAGTTGGAACGCGCCAAGTCCTAATATTTCGTGTTTTATTTGTACATCTATAGAACCCTCCAGATTCAAGAGTATGTTTTTGTTGTTAATTTACGTAGATTAATATATACTGTTATTGCTCCTTGTATGACATAAATCGGTACAATAATACTGTCCATTTGTAGTGGAATATCGAATCCCAAACATTCATTGCAGAACACTCAAACTGCCAACGAAACGCTAGTAAACCGGCCAATGATATTAGGTTGATAGGCAAGAAGAAGTGGGTCGACAGAAGGGAAAGTTTAAGGACGGCTTAGAATATCATTGAACGGTGGGTGTGTACACTATATATGTACTATTTTGTTTGATTCATGTTAGTTAACTATGTAAAATCAAATAGACATTCCCTGAGTGCCTTAACACAAGAGAATATTATCCCATCACTGCAAAGTACCTTCACCCAAATGTTAATAGAACGAATTGCATTTAAATATGTGTTTCATGTGTATCCTAACACGAGTTGGCTAGGTTGGCTAATCAAAGCCGGATTCTAGAGGCATTAATTGTGCATTAAAAATATTAATTTTGGAGGCAAACTACACATTAGTTTTAATTAAATAGATAATGTACGATTTGGAAATTGACAACCTAATAAGTAAGAATGTATAGAGATGCCATTCCTTAGGAGGTTTTCAGCATTGGTTGTTTAAATATTAATGTTTATATTGTTGGCGTACAACTTCACCGGTTGTTTAATAAAACAAAATATATACCAATCGAAAGCTCATAGTCTGCGTTTTCAGAATACCTATGTAGAGTTGCCTGTGTATTTCCGAGTCTAAAGTGAGACAACACTCCGCGAAAAGTTTAAATTTTGGACGCACGAAATAAAACGAAACGTGTCGCCGCACAATGTCCACTCACTGCAACATAAAGGTCTCGAGCCCAAATCAGTATTACATTTTAAAATAATTATTGACACGATGTAATCATCAGTATCAAACTTCTTATGAATAGTCCCACTAATTTCTTTAAAGGTACGAGTAGTATACGTATTACGTTGAAAACCCTTATGTTGTGGCCACTCTACACCTGTCAAAATGCCACCAGCATTTTTTATAATTATTCAGTGTTAACTATGACTAAGTACAAAAATTTTAACCACGTGCTCAGGGAGGCTTAAAAGACAATACAAAAATTATTCCAGAATTTTTGCTCCATATTTAAATTTTTTCTACGGAAAGTCGGTGCCTATGAAAAGCATCGGCTGAGATGGCTTAGATCCATAGATAAAGCTTGCATCTGTCAACAATACCATACGATCGTATTTTTGCAGCGTTTTTAAATGAAGAAACGACAAAAATTAACATTCTTATTAGTAATAATACCTGATAGATAGGTAACAGTTAATCCAGTTAGGTCCAGTATTTTGCATTCATTACAAACTGGTAAAACTACATTTTCACTCATTAGGTACAACTACTCACTACCGATAAAACACACTTCCCGTAGGTACAGTTAGATAAAATTATTACTATTTATTATAAAAAAATCGGACGAAAGGAATGGCCAGAAAACTTTTAATGCACCCACGGCAGTCTTATCCCATAACCTAGAAAAACTAACCGGTCAACTATATCGTGGGAAAAAGTTGTATCCGACAAATATTCCTTTACTTATAACTATAAAACGTTTAAAATTAAAATAGGACACTAAAAACTGAAGAAGAACACAAAACTGCAACGTAAACACAGGCATTGAATTATGACATGGCAGCGACCGTTGCGTGACCGTCGCTTGCTGCTTGCCTACTCTGATTCTCTCATTGACGGCATTAAACAAGGATTTAATATAATTATAAATAAGTTTGGAATTTATTTGAAAGGATATTCCGTTAATTCTTAATTTTTTCTATCCCCTCTTAAAATATTTGTACTTAGTCAAAGTGAACCCTGTTTATTCATTTATAGACAATATTTATTCATCGGATTATGAATTGCGATACATTACAATTTTCCAACTCTTCAATTTTATTAGAACCTTCCTTAGATCTAAATCGTTATAATTGGCTACGATTATGATATAGTGTACGAAGAATCAATTTAAATAAACAATGACAATAGCGTTATTCATGTGGCTAAACAGATTTCAATGCCACTTAATTTTGAATAACCTCCGTAGATAATTTTAATACTCTCTGGTCAGAACTTCTGACCTAACGACAGTTCAGTTTCAGATTATATCAAGTTCATGAAAGGGTAAACAACGTAACGTCATCTGTGTTAACTTCTCCCTCGAGCTAGCTAAAACCAAATTCGCTTCAGGCCGCGTTTCAGCGATTACTAAATAAGACTTCCGATAGGGGTAATGGGAACAGCTTATAGGTAAATACGATCAGAGGTAACTCTAAGGTTCCCAATTCAGCGAATCCAATTTTGACAACGAATTTGGGGAAGTATATTCACACTAATACGTATGCCATAATATATTATGGATTTCAGAAATTAGATTCATGAAAATATCGTACAATTCCTCAGTTAATATATTTTTTCTACTACCTACATGGAAAGTATAAACTTTCCTCCCTCATTGCAGGTGGAAAGTCTGTCAATAGTAGTAGTAGTAGTAGTAGTAGTAGTCTTCTCTCATTACTAAATATATATTAGTGCAGGTACACAGTAGACAATGAAAACTTATATGAAACTTTTTTTTATTGATCCAAAATTTTAGCCATATGCCTATGAAATACTCTCATATTTTTCAAAAGTATACATATCCAATTTCACTTTCACTGGTATTTAAAAAAATAAATAAATAAAAATATCCTAGCATGCCAAGACTCACTGACAAATGTCCTGGAAAACATTCAAAAATTAATTAGAAACTCGCAACCTTTACACATTGCATAATACTTTGATCTATTCGTTGTTGCGTTAAAATTAATTTTCAAAATGAAAATTGATTCTGATTTTACAAATGCCTCTGAAATTATGGAATAAACCAATATAGCATTAAACTTACTACCGCAGAAATCTAAATGTAGATATGAAAAAGAGTACCCATACAAAGAAAGGGCTCAAAACAAGAAAGTAAGAAATCATAATGTTTTACTTTATTACTTTTCAATACAATGAAAATCATTTAAAGCTTCTTGGTTCAAATATTCAATGTTACGCATAAATTCAAAATAATGTGGATATTAAATATCCAAAATAATTTAGCTTCTTAATATGAGGATAGATGACATTGAAGATAAAGAATTTATTATAGTACCTAGTGAAAATTCCCTACTCGAAAGTAAATAAAGAACGTAAATTTACCATGACGGTTGCACCAAGTAATAGTCCAAATTTTGCAGAAATTTATAGAAAATATAAATATATGTCTTCGACCGAGAACTGACCAGAACTGTTTATTTTTATGATTTAAAGCAGGAATATGTGTAAATCAAGTGGTTGGCTAGAATACCATATTTAAGGTACCACAAGAAATAACTGAATTTCCAAAACTTCCAAATCCCGCACATTACACAGGACACAGTTTTAGGGAGAACTTCAGCAACTCCATTAGTAAACGCTGGTGGAGATATTGAAGCTGCAGTTGCTTCACTTTCTTCTGTTCATGGTGTTCATATCAGTGCTCTAACCGCACGTTTAATATTAATATAATATTTATGAAAGTTAAATGAAAAATAATATGTACTGAAAGTGTATTTGTTATGTTGTTAATAAATAATAATTTTATTTTTGCAAATAATGTATGGCAAGGTAAGTATAGTTGCGGCAAGAATTCAGGCGACTTATGTCATAGGAACAACTGAATAATTCATTATATTTTTATCTAAATATTTAAGAAACTGCATTTGAGAACAATAAATCGATATACTACACTAAATAAGTGCATTATGCATTGCACTAAATTACACAAAATACTTGTTTTTAACGCGTCCAACTATCGGCAATTATATTGACAAAAATAATTACATAACCTCAGCCAAGACGTCTGAAGTCTGAATTATTGCCACAACTAGAGAAAAAGTCAGATACATTCCTTGGAAATAGAGTCTCTTTATTTGCTTAGATTTTCCGCGCGAAGAAGAAAAGTGACACTTTTCTCCCTTGTGATGTAAATAGCTATTTTATTTAGCTGTGCACATATCAAGTTATTACTTTCACTAGAAAAAAAAAGCAGCAGCCATCATTGCTATCTGTTACCCTGATAGCTGTCACTGGTTCAACAGGGCCACGTCGTCGGTTCATGTCTTTTGACGTTTTGATGGACATAGCACACTGTGCTCAGAAGTTATTCTTGAAACTTCAAGAAACCTAAACCGACAACGTAGAACTCATTTAACCAAACACAAATGTAGGTAATATTTCGTATCGCTTATTACACAAATTTCTATATAGGGTGATTAAGAATTTATCCAAAAGAATTTGGGAATAGATGCGTCATGAAGAATGGAGTCAATATTGCAAAAAAATGTATAAAGTCCTTATAGTTTCCGAGTAAAACATTATTGAAGTTGCAATATTTTCAATCTTTACATCGCTGGGCCACTGCAGTCTCTAGATAGGCGATTCCGAATATTGAAATTCACTACTTTTTGTAGTGTTTACATTAGTTTTTCAAGTGTCAAAAAGGGTTTACGTGTATAGTTGATGGATATCGTTTTAATTTATTACGCTGTGATAATGCTTTAACAGAACGATTTCCCGGTAAACATATGCCAAATGCAGCTACTTTTACAACACTGTGCAGTGGGTTCAAGTGTAGTGCAGCGCGAGGACAATTTGAAACCGAATCGTGGAAGAGATGGAGGTCTAGGACTTCCACGGCCTATTGCAGCAGTGTGACGTATTCTACACGAGGCTCAATTATCTCCGTACCATGTATACAGCATGTCCAAGCATAAACATCAAGGGATTGGACGAGGATGACCGATACCATGGCCGCCACGATCTCCTGACGTTAAATCATTTGGACTTCTTTTTGTGGGAATATTTTAAAAATGTAGTGTATCGCACCGAAGTGGATACATAGCTACTATTGATGATTTGCAGAAATGTATCATAGTTGCTGCCAATATCTTACAAGTTCAAAAGAAACAGAAATATTGGTGTTAGTTTGTAGAAAATGGGTAAGACGGGCCCAAAATGTTGTAATATCAGGCATGTCAAACTATTTTATTAATTAAAATCACAAATTAAATCTATTAATAACACAGGCACACAAAAAAAATAAAAGTTCTGTGCCCGAGCTTCGATCTATGATTCCCCATGTAGCCCAGACGTTCCATATTTGCGAGCTGCGGTCAAAATATGACCAAAATTTGGCCAACACCTGGAAATAAGCGCAAAGTTTTATCTCCGTGCCATTGAAGGGTCCATGAATGAGTTGATGGATAGGACCTCGCACATCCCAATTATCACTTTAAAAATTTCAAATTGTCAGAAAAAATCATATGATTTCACCGTATTCAGGATCGAATTGATTTAAGAGGATTGTCTTCATGTAGCATTGCACAGTGAGTAAAGACATTAAAAATATAAACGTCTGGGTTATACCGACCCCGGGATCGGGTTCGGGAGCCAAAAATACATGGGGAACCATAGGTCGGAGCTCGAGCACAGAACTTTTATTTTTTTGCGTGCCTGTGTAATTAATAAATTTGCTGTATAAGATCGGCGTTATAGAATGTTATTTATTTCTTTCCTTGAGCATTTCCTCCCATTTTTTGTCCGGTCGCAGATTGCCGCCTTATCAGGTTTTACAGTGGACCAGTTTTCAGTACTGTGCAGAAGTGTATTTTGAAATCATTTTCAAAGTGCTCTTTTTGATTTTTTTTTACAAAATTGTATTTATAAGAGTCCCCTGTACATTCAGTTTTTTTTAGATAAGATCTGAATCACCCTGTATATCATTTTATTTGATACTTATAGAGAAATGTTCAATTTATGATGTTATTATTAAACGCAAGTTGTCTGATACTCTTCAAATTAATCTGTTCCGAACTGTTTATACCTAATAAAGTGGACGTTTGGGTCTATGAAAACCCTCATAAAGCTTTCTTGCTCTGTAGTGGCTTTAACTATTCGAAGTTACGGTGCGAAAGATCTATTTGTCTGATAATTTATGTCTACTTGTGCATTAATCTTATTCATCTCTGTTGAACAGAACTGCTAACAACTCATTTGATAGGTTTGAAGCTCTAAAATATCGATTGTGTACAGTCAATTAGGTACACATTATTATTTACAAGAAACGTTAAATGACACTTTTTTGTAACAATTGATGTGACTTTTCACAAATTAATGAAACTATGTTATAATAATACAGTCGTATACAAGGTTTTGCAAAAGAGTACGTACAGTTCTCTGAACCACAGAATTTCATTATGCCTTTCACTGAGGCATCTTTTAGTTAAAAAATATTTCAATTTTCAAAAATATTACAACTTTTTTTAACGTGAAGCATACGATTATGGTTTAGCATTCTTAAAAATATTAAAATTTAAAATATAAATCTTTAGGTAAGGTTGAGCAGAATTGAAACAATAATTTACTTTCAATTTCTTATACAGAGTGTTCGGAATGTAAGTAATAGTCATATACTTATATTAGTCGATACTAGTATATCTGATTAAAAGCAACAAAAAATGTCTAAAATTATTTCTACAAATACATTTCTAAAATAAAAATGCCACTGCAATAAAAGCAAAATGTAACGAAATTACAGACTAAGTTACAACTAAGGTTAAGAAAGAGCCCCTGTAACGTAATTTGTTTGTAAAATGTTTTTGTATCAGTATTAATGAAGTAAACAATTGAAGTTTTCCATAAAATCCTTAAAATTGTAACGTACAGCAATGTAATCTATCACCTGCTGTTGTTAACTTAAAAATATTATTAATCATAGTATATGATTAATAATATTTTTAGTTTTTTAAAATAACTTTTTCTTGCGTTTATAACAGTTGTTATGGGTAAAGTTAGTATAATGTAGAATTTAATGAATAGAACATTTATTGGAATAATTATAGCAATTTTTATTAGAATTTCTAGTAATTTTGAGTTGCATATTCTTGAAATTCTTTTCTTCTGACTGATTGGCAACTTTGCCTAGAATAAAATAAGTAACTAGTTAAATACTTTATAACTAAGTAATGGGTTGTTGTTTGACATCGTTTGGTAATAATAATTTATAGTGTTTATATAGAATATGGTAGATTACCTGGGGTTCTTATAGTTATAATTGATAGTTCGCTTGATAATTCACTTCTTGGTAGAGTTTGTCACCCTAATATTTTTACGACCTAACTACCCCAAACACATTCCCGCAGAGAAATACCCCTCCCCCCCCCCCCTTCATTGCACGCCACAACCCCTTCGTTCCTTAGACTATTTACTTCAGCCGTTTACAAAAAAACGCATATTTCGTGATAAAAAATCACCTGTACATGATAAACACACAACTATATAACTAGAATTTATGAGGCACTGCAACAGCTTCTCATTATTAATATTAAAAAACTAATGCTGAATGTTTAGGAAAATCCGTTTGCTGCATTTGCTCTTAAAATTGCACTTATTGATAACTCATTTTCTATCTGGGTAATGCCGGTTTTTCATCACAAATTGTATAGCCTTTATCCTCTAAATTAATGGGGCTACGCTGCTGCACATTAATCCGCTCACCAGACGGGGTCACTTTCGGTAACGCGTGATATGAATGCCAAACGAGGCTACTCGTAAATAAAATGAACAAAATAATACATTGGCCCGATTTTCCACATCTGTTCAACTTCTCTTTCAACATTAATTAACTTTAACCCGAGCTTTAGCCCTTGAACTGAACTCTGTAATTACGAACCTTCGAGCTGAAAAGCACGGCAATCCATTTCTAGCCGACGGTGAATAAGAAAAGATTTCCTATGTGAACTTCAATGAGAATTTTCCACTGCATTGCTTATGGAATTTGCTTGTTTCTCAATTAAATTAAAAATATTACTCTTGTTTTTCCAGTTTTTCGCCGCACTAATAAAACATTTTCTGTAACTTCACATAACTTTATGTTGGAAATTTGTGACCAGCGTAAAGTTATGAAAATTTATATAATAATTTTGTAAACGAAATAAGTACAATGTAATATTACAGGAATAAACATGGATAAAATTCTATATTATGTTATGTGATTTTACAACTATTGTAACTATTATGCTAAATTCCATCGTAAATTTGCCACTATATATTGTAGATAATTTTAATTTTCTTCTTATGTTTTATACGAGTATATACTTACCTTTATAACTAACTGAAAAATATGCATAGAGAAAACTTTTTCTATAGATAATATTACTTCACATATATGACTTATATTACTTTTGTAGCCATATAGAGAGTGTATAAGATGAAGTTGAAAAGAGGGAACAGTTTTTACTTTTAATGTCATGGAAAGAAGTCTCTGCTTGTTAAAATGTACAAAAGTACCTACAAGTTTAAGCTAGTCAATATAATATGCAATTATCAGAAATGCAGTAGAGTTTATTATAAGAATTCAGTAATAGATACACCATGCGAGCCACATTTTTATTTTTAGATAGTTAAGAAAACCTTATCGGTAGCAGAAATAACTTCTGCGTAGAAAGATTTTTTAGTGGAATTTGTCTATCCATCCTCTAAATATGAATTATCCATCCTTCTCTGTAAAAGTGTATTGTTTACCCATCATCTAAAAATATGTTAAATATTTTCCCTGAAAATACTACATAATAATTCTTGAAACATCATAATATATTCTTTGGTTTTTGCAAATATTTGTAGATAATAATAATAATAATAGTTTATTCAGAACAATAACCAAAGCATATTAAACTATAGAGGACAGATAAATATTACTAAATAAACTAAGTAAAAGAAAATCACAAAATCAATAATTAATAACTGCTTACATATTACATAATTATCTCTCACTATCCACTGAAACAATGAATACATGGTCTGTGCGTGGATGCGGCGGTAGAATTAACAAAACTGTAAATAACTAAATAAACGTATCCTATATAATTTGAACCTATATAAACAAACACATAATACCTACATAAAGCAAACATCTTTTTTTATATAATCCTACCTATATAAACATTTTAAGTATAATGTACATTGGCAAGTGCGTGGAAAGTAAAAACCAATATATCCGTAAAAGTGAAAATAAAAGGAGTACAAGGTAAGTAGTAGTCTTTATATAGTTTAGGATGTTATATAGTACCTATTTAATTTAATATTAGAATTATTGTGGTTCGATAATACTACTAATAAAATATCTAGATGCATTAAGTAGCCAGTATTTAACTTGTTTTTTAAAGCAGTGCAGTATTTTAATATTTCGAGTTTCAGGTAGTCGACAATAAATTCTTGGAGCTACAAAATTAAATGATCGTTGTCCAAGTTTCTTAGCTGCCCTTGTTGTTACTATACTTTTTTCTAATCTGTATCTAGTACTATAGGTATGCTCAATTTCTCTTAACTTATCTTTATTTTTATATTGCAGCAAAAGAATTCTATAGCAGTAAATTTGTCTGAGATCCATTAATTTAGACTCACTAAACAAAAGATCAGTTGGGTATAATTTACTTTTTCCAAAAATTATTTTTATAATTATTTTTTGTATTACCTCTAATTGCTTCCTATGAGTCTTATACAGTCCGCCCCAACCTACAATCCCATACTGCAACAATGACTCGACAAGTGAATAGTAAACAATTTTTAAATATTTTATGCTTAATATGCCTTTTAGCTGTTTAAAATAAAAAATAAGAGATCTCAATTTTTTAGCGAGATTATCTGCATGTATGTTCCATCTAAGATATTTGTCAATTTCCACCCCTAAATATTTTATATGGTCTGTTTCAACAATTGAAAAAGATTCATCGGAAACTTTGAATTTACTTTCTTTATATTCAGGTTGTGTAACTTTATTGCAGCTAAAAGGTATGTATCTTGTTTTGTCAAAGTTTATTGATAAAGTCATTTCATCAAACCATGTTTTGATTAATTCTTTTTCTCTATTTCTTTTGCTTCTTTCCAGGTGTCGGCTGTGAACTGGATGACAGTGTCATCTGCAAATGAGGATATATTGCCTTTGGATTTTAATTTAAGAAGGCCATTTATATACACAATGAACAAGACTGGCCCAAGAACAGTACCTTGCGGAACACCAAACTCTACCTCTCTGGCATCACTAAGATGATCTTCAATTTTAACCTTTTGAAACCTCTCTTGCAGGTAGGACTTCATCAGGTTAAATGCTACACCCCTAAAACCAAGGTCCTCGAGCACTAAGAGCAGCTTCTCATGGCTGACCGTGTCGAAGGCCTTGGCTAGGTCAAGAAAGATACAAACAACTGCTTTACTGTTGTCAAGAGCTTCATATACATTATTGGTAAGGTAAGCAATTGCATTTTCAGTTGATATGCCTTGTCGAAAACCAAATTGCTTTTCAGAAATTATTTTATAACGTTCTAAATAAGAAACAATTCTTTTTTTCATTATATTTTCGACAATTTTACTAAGGTTTGTGACAAGAGATATTGGCCTATAATTAGAAACTAATTTACGGTCTCCCTTTTTATAAAGGGGTGTAATAATTCCCATTTTAAAAGATTTAGGAAAATATCCTTGCTGAAAAATGTTATTTATTATTTCAGAAAAGGGATGTTTGATATACTCTGATATAATTCGCAATGTCTTTGTTGCTATGAGATCATATCCTGGCGCTTTATTTAATTTTAATTCGTTTAAAAATGAGGCTACTTCATTGCAATCAGTATTGTGAAAAAAAATATTATGGTTTATGATGTCTCTTTTTACTACACCTGTATTTGGTTTTTTGATATTCAGTGCCATATTTTTCCCTAGTTCAGAATAGTAATTATTAAAACAGTTTGCTATTTCTTGTTTACTTTTTAAACTTTGTTGTTCTACAATTATTTCTTTGATATCTGTATTTTGCCGTTCTTTATTTAGAAATTTATTTACAGTTGTCCATAGTGACTTACTGGTAACTTTATTTTTTTCAATTTCTGTTGCATAGTAGTTTTTCTTTGTTATTTGGATTAGTTTCTGAAATTGTTTTTTATAATTTTTATATTGTTGTGCAAGTTGCACATTTGTTGGATTTTTTTGTAGTTCTTTATATAAACTTTGCTTCCTTTGTAAAGACTTTATTAAACTTGGAGTGATCCATGGGCACCTTTTTTAATATTATTTTTTATTATTACTGTTTTCGTAGAAGCATCCACCGCATTTTTTATTTTTGTTATTAATATATTTACTGCTTCGTCAATATTATTTGTTTGATATACCTCCTGCCAATTTTCTCTTTTTATAATATCTAACAATTTATTTTCATTCAATGTAATAATTTTATTATTTGTTTCAGGTGAACTTCCTGCATTCCTTTCTATATAAGCAATGACTGGGTAGTGATCGGTAATTTCGTTTTTTAGCGTGAATGCGGCAAGTTTTTCATTTAGAGGACATTTTACAAAAATGTGATCAAGACAACTTTTTGAATTTCCTTGTACTCTAGTAAATGTGTTGATTAACGATTTATATCCAACTGCATGTAAATTATTCAAATAAGTTTGTGATTGCTCTGTATTAGCTTTTATATCGATATTTATATCACCAATAAAAAATAAAGTCATTATTAAATTCATCATACCCTATATCATGTGGCCTGTATAGAGAATCTACAATGAGAGTCCGACCATTTACTTTAATTTTTATTCTAACAACCTTTATATCACCTATATTTTTAATTTCATTTTGGCAGACCTCATTGTATATGTTTCTTACATAAACCAGGACTCCGTCATTTTGGTTAATATCTCCATTATGTATGTCTGTGTGAAAATAAATATTTTAGCTCGAATTTTAGTTATAGTAAAATTATAATTAACGTAGCTACAACTAATGTTAATATTTGTTGTAAGCAATTACTAGTTTTACCGTCATAAAGATAAATATGTTGTTTGAAATTAATGTTCTATGGTGACACATATGAATTTTGATGCAATCAACGTACCGTTACAGTTTCTATGATATTTATGAATTGTATAATATTTAAATTGGTATAAGCTGCAAGTGCACACGTAACAAAATATAATCTTATATTTACTGTTTTACTAATATCTCACAAAAACTCCTTTTATTACTGAACCGTATACGTTTGTCTGCTACATGTTAACAACACAACTAAAATGTATTAGGTTAGACTTTAGAGGTTGGGTTGATGTGCATCCCTCTGCGCATGTGCAACAGAAATCATATGAAAACTTCTGTAAAATTTCATAATAAATGTAAAAAAAAATTAAAAGTAAATAGTTCCATTCCAATACATTGTATTAACACACTATTTCTGAAATTTCTTAATTTTATTGCGTAAAAACACCCAAATACCCTTGATTATTCCTTACTATACAATAATGTAAACTAAATGTTTCCATATTCGGAAATTGCGGATCTTTACAGAGAAAGTAGAAATTGCCGCTTCATTCCAGGGAAGGTACGAACTTTAAGAGGGGCGGCGACGTGCATTGGTCTAGCATTCCCCACTACTACGGTAATCGGTTCCGTATCGCCAACGCCAATTCGCCATTACAAATCTAACTGTCACGGGTCAACTGATGCCAGTGTTGTCAGATCTCATGCATTCCGAGGAAATCTCATGCTCTCATATTTTGATTACAAAATCTCATGCTTTTTAATAGACACAAAATGAAATAATAAAATTATTAAAATTACTCTTTGAAATCTACCAAAACAAAGACCTAACGAGAAATAAAGACAAAATCAAGAGCAAAATTGAATAGATAGAGGTAGGTATCTACAATATTTGGGTACTTGAAATGTCCTTTATTGTAGACTGCTCTCTTAATAAATAGCAATGAATACATAAACGGGTATGACAGTCTACGGATATGCGGTGTGTGTGCTGCATTCACGCTGTATTGCAGTGATTCTTAACTCTATTCCGTAAGGGTACCTACATTTTCTGGAAACAACAGATTTTACGACCCGTGAGTCACCCTGCGTCACAATAAAATAAATTAGAAAGGTTACGTGGTTAATAACTTTTAAGTAAGTACCTGTAAGTACCTACTTACAATGTAATATTATGATAAAATAGCAGAACATAATGCTTTTTAATGAAATAAAAATGGCATTACAGTAATTAAAAATTAAGCTGTGTCAAGAGGTGTTTTTTGATAAATTAAGCCATCTCATGCTTTTTTTCCAAACCTCATGCTTCTTTGAAATTATTCTCATGCACTGAATTTTTCCCACCTCGCAACACTGCTTGATGCAAACACGCTGTGGTCGAAGTATGCGTGTAGCATGACACAAATACACGCAAGCGGCAAAATACAATTCACCATCAAGATCCTCACTTTCCAAATCTGTATAAAAGAAGCGTAACAAAATATGAAAAATTTCACCCATTTTTATCAGTGCGTTTTACTATGTGATTATGAATTTTAGACAATTTTACAAAATAATGGCGCTCTTGTTTCCTACTTTTTTCGAATAAAATTAATTTACAAATTTTGTTATATAGGTACCATAAAAAATAAGATAAAAACTGTAAGCAACCAGTTGAACTTTGAAAAAGCTTTGACAATTTATTCTCCGTTGATATCACCTGTCAAATGTTTCTAAATCTGTTTGAGACGCTACTACAGTAAAATGCAAGAATTCATAAATAATGTACTTTGTGATATGCATTTTTGTAATGGTGATGCATTGATAGCCCAGCGGGAATATTGACGACCATTTTCCAACACAAAAGTACCTGAACGACAAATTTTTAGCGACGTTCATTGCAATTTATGTACCCACAACAGCTTTCGACGACTTCATGGATAAGAAAAATCTACACAAAATATGGTTGAAGAGAAAAAGAATGTTCAGAGTTCTTAAATTAATATAAAAGAACAATTATCAGTATTACAAACTTTTCTAGACCAATTGCTACAATGAATGCAAACGACTTTTGAATAAAATATCAAACAGTTTGTGGAGTAATGAAAATCTGATTGAATATAAGTGCTGACGAATCATACCAACCATTGATTTTACTTTACTTTGAAGGTATTATGTTAAATCAAATTATTTGTAAAATATTTCTAAAATTTTCATCAAATGAAGTCGTATATGCTCTTTGATACCATATATTCGGGTATTATACAACAAATTCTCCTAACGTAAGTTAGTCATTAATAAGAAGCCATAGATTAATAATACAATAAGATAATGCGGTCGTTAATAATGGCCATTCAATTACATTTCAAAAAAGCAGTAGTCTCGTAGGTATACTCTAATACTTACGAGAAAATGTTTTAGATATATTCTGTGTGTAATTAATTTTCTCTAATTGAGGTCAAAAAAAACCAAAGTCAGAATACCAAATGAGAGTTGTTTATATTTGTCTAAAATAAAAAAAGATTCGTAGTCTCTTTGTTACCTATTCCATAGCTGACGTAGCCGATGTAAAGGCAGCAATTTCGAAGATCAGTGTATTATAGATCAGGTAACCGACGAATAATCCTAGCTGTTTATGTCTGTCAAGTCCGACAGAAGGGACTCTGAGTATGTGAAATATAGCAAAACTACATCTAGTGGCCATTAGCTACTCAATGCTGAACCGGAGACGCCACAAAGCATGTGAATAGATCTACCATGCTGTAGGCACCATTGAAAACCTTTTATCGTGTTTCGGCGATAACGATATTTGCAGAACGGAATTCCTACTACGGGAACAACTACTCTGCGGACGAATGCCCCAACCAGCATTGAATTATACCTATAGCAAACAATCGGTATAAGTCTGGTTGGCCTCTGACAAATGACTTTGGCTGTTTGCTAGAGGTTTTTTAGATGTTATTTAATGCGGGTTGGGGCATTAGTCCGGAGAGTAGCTGTTTCCTGAAATTCCGTCTTTTATGTATTTTAGTTATATTTTACAATGCAACATTGTCCACTCATTTGTTACAGCAGTTGTCTAAAAAACGAATAATAATGATGAATATGTTATATTTAAATAATCTGTAAAACTTCATTATCAAAAATAATATCTTCAAAAAATATTAATGACAAAAATTTACCTGGTACCTGGCAATAGGTACTACAAACTCAAAGAAAATATATTGAGTGCAGAAAAGACAGTGAAAAGTGGGTGTTGCCTAACATGATATTAGCTTGAATAAAAATATTTCAGTCATAAAATAAATATTGATGTTGACATGTTGATTTTTGTATGGTAACTATATTGTCTTTTTTACAAGTTTACAGCCACCTACTAGTAAATATTATTATAATGTGGCGGCTCACATATTTCTGTATGTCCTGTATAATCTTACTTAGACCTTTCAGTATATAAATTTTGTATTCTAGTGGTAAATGTATATATCGTGTTTTGTATAAGTTGAGAATCAGGATCATGGTAAAAATCATAATAATAATAATAATATAATATCTCTTCCCCTCATTCTAATCACGCGTATTAGCCCAGAAGTCGAAGACTTGTGTGGGAGAGAGGGCGGCATATTATTATTAAGCAGGCCTCATTTGCGCCCAGGAACGACTTACGTTGGTAGGCCCTAACCACCATTCAGTGCAGGAATGAGGGAAACCTGGAAAACCTCATTAATTAGGGGGGTAGCCAAATGTCAACCGGTATCAATCTCTCACATTGACCCAAGCCAACATTCTTCCACCCTACCATACCCTCAGAGAGGGTGTCAATCTCTCCACGAATATAGCTTATATACGGTCTACCTGCTGCGGGGGTCGAACCCAAAGCGATGTAGTCACCTTGATTCAAGTACTGACGCCTTAAACCGCGCGACCACTGACCGATCCGAATAGCAGACACTAACTTGTGCATGCTAATAAATAGGTATATGTTTGTGTACAATGGTTATTTAATTAGTATTGTAAATGTATTATGTTCTTTACTTCTGTTACTAAATAAACATTTAATCAGTAGTAAGTAACATCTACACATATTATAAGGGTGCCACAACTATAACTATAATAAAATATTACTATAACACTTCTTACGCTGTTGTTATTTAAACCACCAAATCACACACAATATGATAACAATTTGAAATGATTATGTTACTTTTTGCATATTTTCAAAACATCCTATAGATGTAATAATTAAGTATCAAAGATCTAGAAATTGTCTTAAATTCGTAAATGACACGGCAGGAAACAACTCCGCGAACTAATGTCCCGACCGGCATTGAATTACTCCTGCAGTATCTGTGTGAACAGCCAAGAACCCTTATCGGACACACCACCAGACATAGACCGGTTTCGTGCTTGTTAGCCCTCATCAGTGTGCCATAGGTGACGTGACCGACAACTGAACTGGCTGTTCCTTCATATGTATGTTCACATATTAACTGAGTGCAGGTGAGATATGTGGTCTGCTTACTTCCTGCTCGGCCTAAGCGGCTCGACTTACAGGAAGCGACCTACATTGCAGCAGGTACTTAACGCAGACCTCTCGCCCTGGGCGACGAGCCAATGATACTGCAGGAAACAACTACTCCGCGGACTAACGTCCTGACCTCTCGCTCTAGGGGACGAGCCATTAAATCTGTAAATGATACTGCAGGAAACAACTATCTATATCTCACTTGTCTTAAATTCATACGTAACGTTTTTACATTACAAGAGATATATAGATATACATAATATGAATAGGTCGCTTGTTCCATATAAAGATTCTTATAACACTTATATATACTCATCAACGAAGTTACTGGCAATTGATGATCGACTGACCGAACAAATTTTTTAAAACCTCTAAAAATAAATATTAATACAAAGTAATAAATAGATACTTTCATGGTATCACTGTCTATGAACAAGTAAGATGTATTTACATTCGAACTGTGATAATGTGTATCGCAGTTATAACTACATAAGGTAATTAAATTTCATATAATATCATTTCATTAAGTGTGGGCATATAGATAGACAAATACACAATTTTGTAAACAAATATATTACTTAAATTAATCCCTTTCATCTTCGTGAATTATTTTAAATAATCCATGAGCAGGCTTATATCCTTTTATCTACTAAATAGCTATTAATAATGTTGTATTATAAAACAAAATAACTTTTTCTGATTCATTATTGGAAGGTTATGAGTCAATTCTCACAATATATTTTAACAAAGCTTTATAAACCAATGCCATTAATCCGTTGAACAGTATTAAATCGTTTGTGAATTTGAAAACCACCTGATAACTAGTATAAATTGAAGTATTAAGTCCTAATAAATAATTTTTAAAAAAATTAAACAGAAAAATTTTACACAATTTTATTTCATCCAGTGGCATTAGAAATGTTGGTTATGTAATATCTATGTATATCTATATATGTATGTGTGTAAAAACGCAAATATTACACCAACAACAGCGGTCCGATTTATACACAACGACGTTGGGGCACTTTTGAATTTTCCACTGTGAATCGTAATACCTGTACTAATAACATGCAATAATGTGTATAGGCAGTCTTCAATAAGTTCATAAGCACAATAAGTTAAATAAGGACACATCTGAGGCATGCCTCATAGGTAAGAAAGAGAAATCATGGAATCTGTTGATAACTAGTTGCAGGAGAGGGGCCCTGCAGAGTTTGCCCATTGTATGGTAGTTTCGTGGTTCCTTTTTTGCCATTAATGTATTATATTTAAAATATCAGTGCTCTGTAATTAACATCTTATTGTCGTTTCTGATTTAATTCAGTTAAGTTTCAGATATGTGTACTGTGTAATGTGAAATGGCAATGCCCAGGGCCTCAAGTACCATCGGCAATGGTGCTGTTGCTAAGAACAGGAAAACGTGAGAAATATGCTAACTACATTATTAATCATTATTAATATTAATTCCGATTTGAAAAGTTGTCGAGAGATTTATTAAGTACTTCAATATTCATAGAATTTTTTTTTCAAAGTGAAAATTAACATTGATAAGTACAAGTAAATAAAATATTATAACGCCATTGCGCGTAAAATATGAATCAAAAACTAATTAATTTAAAAGTTCAGGAAATTAGTCAAATAGTTTAAAAAAATGTATCCACCTAACAAAGCAGAACAATGTTAAATAAACCTATATTTATATTTTCTGATTTATTTAATAATGGAAATAGTTTCAAAAAATTCTGTACTTCTAATTTCTACTTACCGACAGGAACAATGAAATAACGTCAAATTTACTATGTAACCGTAGTAGATACGAAAATAATGTAAGGCACCACATTTTATCAAACCTTAACTAACTACACTATGTACCAAGTATGACTTTAAATATCTCCATTGCTGTAGTATAATTATACCATCCTGTATCTTCCTTATAAAGCCCCAAAATTATAACTATTATATAATAAACTGCCATTATTTTCTAAGTTCTACTTACCCTCGAAGTTTGTTCATTAAAAACTGAATCACCCATATCGTGAATTCTGAATGCTCGTAGTCTTTCAGATTCTGATATAATGGTTCGGTTTGAGATACAAAAAGATATCTTGGAGGGATCGTGTGCAACCTCTAAAAGAAGATGAGGGCGTTTTAGGCGGGTACATGATTTTCTGTGGGGTAGAACGTGACAGCCCCAAGTTGTCAAAATACTGTGTTTACAAACGTATGCTTTAGTTCATTAGCCACCCCATGAAATATATACAGTTTTAAGTACTGAACAAAATTGCCGGCATAATGTGTAATACAGGTTTAAAAACATCCTTATATAATTCACAACATAACCTTTTTATAATTACCTGACATAAATCCTCTAGAGAAAAATGTTTGCTACATATTTTCATTTTTTACTGTATTAGAAAGGTATTTTAAGCTAATAATAAGGAATATATGGGTAGATATTGTGGGTGTAATCAACGCAGGTTGGGGCTTTTGTCCACTGAGTTAGTTTCACACAATATTATTAATACTTAAAAATATATAAAAATATTTTCATTTGTTTTCTTATTGGTTTTACGATTTTAAATTTAAATAGTCTTAGAGTTTCAGGTCTACTGGAGAAGCACTGGAGAACAGCACAGATTTTCCAAGATTTTGTGCATGTTTTGCATTTTTGTACACATACATACAAAATCGATATGTTGAATTATTGTTGACGCACACACCCGACTTGTTACAATTTGACCATTAGAGAAATTACAGTGTCTAATCCTGATATAATATAATACACTGAAAAATTGTATGTGAGTGTATTGTAATTTTTCCAAATAAAGTAGTGTATTATTGCAATAACATTAGTGTACAAATACAAAATTAATTAAAAACACATTTTTATGTGCTTTTACTACGCTTTTTTGTGAATTTATTATAATTTAAAACTTTTTTTGTGCATAACCATTGTATTTTTACCATGTCAATGCAAAAAACAGAATATTTGTAAATTGTTACATACAATAGAAAATGTGATTTATGTGTGGATTTACGAAACATATGTAGAAATAAACCAATAGACGAGTTATTATCAAGTGATGTACATCTTTGCAATAAAAATGTAAAATTACAAGATATTTATTAAATTACTGGAACCATAATGGGTAATAATATATCCCTTATATTACAAGTGAAATTACAAATGAATTTTTTCAGTATCTATCCTGAACTACACACTGGAAGATTTTATTTACACAACAACTTTTTTGCAATGTATTAATATACACGGTGTCCAAAAGGTCTATGCAACGTTCCATCAGAAGCAGTGCGGCTCAAAATAAGTCGATTTAGATAAACTTACCTTAGTTCAAAGTTGCCCCGTTTAGGCGCTATACGACTTTTAAGTTGAAATCTTTTTTCTATAAATTTAAAGCGCTTAATTTAATTTTTGTGTCAAAATGGCTGCCAATAATTAAAATTAAAAATTTCGAATAAACCAGGAGATTAATCGAATATTATCAAGAGTACCTTTTTTGTAGTAAATAATTTACTTAATCTAAATTTTATACTGAAAAATATTTTCTTCCATTAGCGTAGAATTATGAAAGGTGTAATTACTAAAAGAAAACAAATTCCACGCCAATGGATTGATATTATTGATAATTTTGATATGGGGTTTATTGTTCTATAGAGCAGGGTCAACTTACCAAATTTTAGCAAAATCACACAAGGCGTTTTAAATATACCTATAAAAAAAAGAAAGATTTCAAAATTGCAACTTCAGAGTCGTATAGCGCCTAAACGGGGCAACTTTAAACTAAGGTAAGTTTAGCTAAATTGTCTTATTTTGAGCCGCACTGTATATGATGGAGCATTGTAAAGACCTTTTAGGGACACTCTGTAATTTAATATTAACGTCTCGTGACAACTGCCTCTATTTCATCGAGAGAAGTAGAAACTAGATTGGGAGAGGTAGGCGCCATATTGCTGCTTCCACTACAAATCAGGACAATTTTACATTTCAGATTCGCTTCACAGGTGCCGTGCTCATAAACAATACGCCCCTCTCGCACGGCGCTTATCTATAAAAGAGCAGGTTGCTGTTATAAGTGTACACACAAGCGAAATAATTTTTAATGGGGAAATCCGGTTTTCAGCGGAAACCTTGCCTGTGTTCAATGGCGCGCCTATCAGATATCTTTTAAATGAAAAGGGAAACTGGCTTCGTGCTGCTTATAGAAACTAGATACCCTTCGCACTAAACATTTAGATGGTGCTATTAAGAACACGAATTTTGCTTATCTGTAACCCGCCAACCGACGACGTTCGTTGCGACTCCTTGTAATAAATTGATAAATTAAATGCCATTAGATAGGTGAAATTTCTAGGAGAGTAATAGTGCGAAATTTGATAACTACGTTTTCGGAATTACTTAATATAATGGCACTGAAGTAACGTTACTGATGGAATGATCCGTTTCCCGGTCTGCACAATTTAAGTTTAAATTGAAAATTTAACCAAGGGCTGCCTAAGCACTTACGAAAAAATATAATTCTAAGAAATTGTTGTAACCACAACTAAAATTATCGTTAATCTGATGACATTTTACTATTCTAATGGTGATAGCATTAGATAAATATAAAAATAATACCAATAATAGTCTTTATCTACTCCTATTAATTTATATATTAATTATTCAACTGCTTTTGAGCAATTAATAGTATCAATAAACAAATAGCGTGAGTTTTTATAGTGAGTGGAATGGAAAGAATTTTTAACAAGTGGAAAGGAATGAATAATTAAAATATTTTAAAATGATTAAATTGCCAACACCTGTCAGTAGGAGGAACTGTCAATTATTATCATTGAGGGGACTAATGTCATTTGATATTTTAACAAAATAATTTTGACGTTTTCAAATCCATTTCTAATTATACTCTTAAAAAAGATGTTATAGTCGTAGATAAAGTATAGCATTCAACTTGCGGTAATGGTCATAACTCACTTGATGAATTACTTTATCTGCGTGAGTTATGACCTGCATTACCGCTCGTTAAATAAATTAAAATTACAATGTTACAAAAAATAGGCAAAGAAAAACAGGGCAAAGTTTAGTTAACTTTTTAAAGTTCTGCTCTTCCACTTAACCCCATTGTGCATTAGAACCCTAAATATAGGAAAACAGGAAGTAAAAAAATAATAATATAAGTACCTATAATACTTATTAAAATCAAAAATATATCTTATAAGTTGTCATTATACAGTATTTAGCTATTTGCTTATGAAGATTGTTCACTCATTATTAGTTACTTTGTATTTGCAGTTTTAATAGATAGATAACATTTCTTAAAGTAAACTGTCCCCAAAAACTCTCCAAAATGTATGCAAATAGGATATTTTAAAAATTTATATGCAAATGTCGGAAACGAAATTTAACTTTAACACTCTGTATCTTTCTAACCGTCAACTTTTGAACTAAGGTAAATTTAGCTATATTGCATTATTTTGTCATCGGCAATCTACTCTTGCTCTATGTTGTATTATTTTCGGAACACCCTGTATATTTAATGACGGAATGGTGGGTTTGTGTGTACCTGTACTAAAAAGGTGATGTAAAAATTTAGTTTCGGCTTTCTAAAAATAAAATTTCTAGTTTTTTTGGAATTATGAGATTGCACAACAATGCTCCGAAGCATATATGTATTGGCAAATAGTACGTGATTTTGTTTGACTTATACTGTCCAGTAGCATGGTATGAAAGTTACGAAAAGATTTAAAAATCAGACGAAAGGAATTTAAGAAAATGATCTTATTACATACCGCATAAGAACCGACACAGAGAAGGTGCATGTAGGGGATCCCAAAATATTCCAATTTAACCAAACATGCTTATATAAGTTGCACAGAGGCGTAGCTACAGTCCTTTAAAGTGGGGCCAAGTATTTAAAAAATAATAATAATATTTCTGAATTCCTTTAACTTGGAATTACCAAATTTGGTATATGATTTTGGTTTATTATTGGTCTTCTTTGACTATGAGCTTATCACACCGAAACGTAATCTATTATATCTCTATCGCATTCAAAAAGTGCCAGAGCTATTGCCTCCAGATTTGCATCGTCGAATGAACTTTTGCGAGTTTATCAGGATATTAATTTTTACAAGAAAATTCCTTTTACTGATGAGGCTTCTTTCACTCGTAGAGAAACTACAAATGTTCACACCTTTCATGAATATTCCGATGTAAACCGCTAGACATTTTCAACACGAGTTTAAGATAAATGTTTGGGCCGGTATTATTGATCGTTATTTGATTGGACCAATTATTTTGTCAAATCGGTTAAATGGCGAACTAAAACTAGAATGCAACTTAAACTAGAAATTTGGTTTATGCATGATGTGGCATTGCCTTATTTCAGTGCTACTGACTGACTTTTTGAATTTTAAGTTTCCAAATAAATATTTAGGACGAGGAAACAACTGCCTTCAAAATTAACCACCGCGATCGCCAGACCTCAACAAATTTTCAGCAAAAAGTAAATTTATGTTTCAGAGAAAATGGTGCCCATTTTGAACACTTTCTTTAATTCTAACTTTTTTTTTATTTTATAGTTTTGTTAGTGTCAAATTTTAAAGACAAAGCCTACTACCTTAATGTTTTATTTAAAATTTTACAAAAGTAAAGAGATGTCTTAAATGAAATTCTGCTTGTGATATTATTCTTTTTAAATTCGATCAATATAAATATCTGGCCACACTTTGAAGGGCTCTAACTCCGCCTATGTACAACTTTGTTTATAGGTATGTATGGTTAAATTGCAATATTTTGGTACCCCCTACCTGCACCTGCTCTGTGTCGATTATTATGCGGAACACCCTGTATATTTCTAAAGGCTAGCCTTCGTAAAGTTAAACATACTCGTATCCTTTTTAAAATTAACTTGAATTAGTTCGATAGATGGCTTTAACAAGTACAACTATTTATTAGTAGAAGTTGTACGAATCAGATTTGCCGATTTTCACAGTAAAATGCAGCATGCATCTGAAGTTCGAGAAACTGCAAGGAAAATGCTACCTACCTACATATTTATAAAGTATTTAGGTATTTGCTTGGCTGCTCCAGATCCACGACCGAAATAATCTTAGCAACATATACGTCTTTTACGAAGAAATATATGGTTAAATGTGCCGCAAATTTATGGCATCCGCTAAAAGAAAATTTTACTTTTGAGAGGCACTGCATCACATAAATAATAAGAGGCCATAAAGAAGCCGATATAAATTGCGAAATCAGTCTGAAAAACTGAGGATTTATGTAAAGTTGTGTTCGTCATATTTTATGCTTTGATACACTTTTGAATAAGAGAAGGATATTCATAAAAATATAAGTGAAATTTGGTTACCGCCTTTCATCCTATTTTTCAGCCTAGCTACTGAAAGATATGTGCTTAATAATTTTCTTCCGTCTCGCACTAGTAACCAGTCTTTGTTTTTAGTAGAACGTCAAAATGCATCAAATTTAAATGAGATATTATCAGTTATTTAATATTGTTTTCATTGTTTTTTTCACTTGGCGCATTCGCCAAAACTTTAATAGCATATCATTCAACGGCGCATAATGATGGCTGTAATTTACGAGAGTAAAGGTTTACGGCACAAGCCGCAGGTTAGTGTTGTAAATCATCTGAGTGAATTGCAGTCATTATATGCAAGTAAAATACTATATTTTGTTGACGATTATTAATAATATTTTATCAAACTTTTTACTGAAAAAATTATAGAATATTTTGACATTCATAACAAGACTATCAAAACACCTTACTTTCAGGTTTGACATTCGTTGTTCAATTGATAAATTTAAAACAAATGAAAGTTTAATTAGTAAAAGTTTAACTATTATTCGGAAAAATGTTAATTTTACGTTACCTAACTGGTATAATAATGGGTAGAGTGTTTGGCTTTCACACAGGAGGTTTGGGTTTAATTTCTAACACCGAAGATTTTTTGTTTTGTTAGTTCATTTCAGATACTGTTCCAAAGAAGAGTTTGAATTTGTCGACAGAAGTGCGGATAATCATTAATCATTATTATATGCTGCTATAGTGCATTATGTACATCATTATACTTGAAGAGATAGACGAAAAATGTATACATTATATTGTATACAAAAATATTAATAACTGTCACATAATGACTATGATTTAACACTGTTTTTAATGACATAATAACTTGCATTTGCATTCAAGTTGTGATGAGAGCAAGTATTTCCAAAAACATTTGATTGGCTTACTTGCAAGATACATCCGCTGTATTAAATTCTTATTTATGGAGTACATATTCAATGCTGAAATGAATGATCAGTGTTAACAAAGGTATTGACGTAAGGAAGTATTAAAAAATTGCTCCGTTTCTTATTATACGAGTATTGTAACCTCTATGGTTGACTTTGCGTGGGAACATGTCACGTAGACAAACAAACTTTATTGGCACTTTTGGTTTCACAAGAAATATTCTTCAAGCTAATTTCACAACTGTCAACGCTTTACTTTGAAGTTTGTTTATTTGAATGCTCAATATAAACTGAACTCCAGTGGCGAAACTGATCCGCTTATATAGGTTTCCAGGGTTCTAGAAGTTTTCCGTGGTCTAGAGAATCAAATAGAATGTGGCCGAGAATGTTCCAGAAAACATCAAAATAAAGGCATCACAAAATTTATAAATTCTAAGAGAACATAATTAACAAACTAAAAAGGTAGGTCAGCTTTCGTAATAATATAATCGGTTGATTACCCGAAAAAGTCCCGAGTATTTAGTAGACAAGAAATCAGTTTTCTCCGGATGTTGATTATGTTCTGTGAAAGATAAATAGTAAAAGTTTCTGATTTGAACAACACACTTGTGAATCATAGGATTATATGTCTCTGTATAGGAAGTATGTAGTTCTTCGACCTACTAACATCGCAAGCCGCAAGTTATTTTTTAGGTATCAAAAGGGTAATTGGAGGAATTTACAAAATTTGTGAAATTCCAAAGAACTCTGAAGAATTTCTTATCCACTGATTGAAACAAACTTCTGCAACTTTACTCGTCAAAACTGCCCTGAGTAAATTTTTCGAAAAGGTATTGTGACTGGAGATCTCAACGGTGGCCGAAGGATATGTAGAGAACTCCACAGAAAACAAAAATAATATATCCAGGCAAATATGTCCTTCAAAATGCAAACTGCAAATAATAATATTGAGTTGGATTCACAAGTTCCAGGAATAACTATTTCTAACAATCTTAATTGTAAATTTAATATTAGTATTCAAAATAAAATAAATTTTCCTGTTTTTTTTTTAATATTGGTGACTCAATAATAAGGAAAATGCATAAGAGGAATGAGTTGTAGAAATGTGTGTTACCAATAAAAACGGTTGATGCGAAACATCAGCGGTATTAACGGCCATTACTACTAACAACGGCAGTAAAATACGTGTAATGAGTACTTCATTTATATTATTTTCATTACTTTTTTACTTGGCGCATTCGCCAAAACATTAAATATGTTGAAAAAAGAAAATTAGGTTTTAATAAATTATTGTTGAATAATTAATTCAACCATTCATTAAATTTTATATAATTTTGGACCATTTAAGAAAATATATTTTATAAAAAAATATACAGAAGTAGCTGACAAATTACGTATCTGACAACTTAATGCAAACAGATGAAAATTATAAAACAATAAAATACTAAACATGAACGTAATAACATTTATTAGAACATAGGATAATTTCAAGATAAATCCTTTGACACCTTGAATAATATACATATATATCTCTGTGGTCTTAATTGCAGTTAAATCGTTAAAATTCTATCGGTAAATGTGCCATCGATGCCACCATCATATTGAAAGAAATGGCACTCCAATTTATTATGGCATCATTTCAATGACTGGGAAATTTTGTTTTACAATATCTAATGTAAAAAGACTAATACTTTTACTAAAAATTACGACCCTTACTTGTATCTTTAAAACATAATTTGCCGCCTGGTCACAAAATTTCACCCTCTAGTCTGTGTCTTAGAAAATTCAGTTCTCAGGCTAAGTTAATTTATAGTCCATAGAATCTTATAAAAATAAACAAAATATAGAAGTTCAGCATTTTCATTCGCATTACATCCCCGTTATTGTAAAATTCCAGGACCACTTCTGTTTGTAGAAAAGTCCAATCTACATAATGAAATCAAAATAATCGAATTATATTTGAAAATATATATATATACATGCCTTACACTACATTGTCAGAAAAGTGATTTACATATAAAATTAATTGTTACCTACTTGTCTTACCTATATTCAATATGATGTTACAATAGTAGCCCTTTAGCTTGAGCCACATAGTTATACAGTGTCTATCTTGAAAGTACCAGCCATAGTAGAATTTTTAGTTAATGAAACATAGCAGCCACGACACTGAAAACTTTAATGTGTATTGTCAATATCATTACCACGTCATAGAAGCTTCTGTTGGAGGCAGCTACATTCCAACAAATACGTTCAAACCACGTTGTGATTACATGGCGAAAACGGAGGTATGTGCTTGCCGTCTCTAAAAGAGAAACAGTGAAAGTTTACTAGATGTACTTGCTTTTGTTGGCTAAATATTTGTAAGTAGCTCGGTCTCCTTCCTACATATTATTTATCTCCTGTTATATTTAGACAAAATAATAGTTATTATAATAGTGTAAAATATAAACATGTAATATAGAATTAGAATAATCCCAAGATATATAATTAGATTAGATTGAAAGTTTCCTGTCAAATATGGATATTACAGCCCGAACTATGTATAAACAAGCATCGCTGAAAAATTCGATATTAAGAAACAGTTCAAATTTCATGCAGTATTCATGAGGAATAATATTTTTAAATTTCTACTACAAAATGACGACCTAAGACATACCTCTGTAAATATGTCTGCCTTTGAAAATAGAAGTTTGAAGTGATATACATCTTAAATGTATACTTAAAGTGGCTAAAAATATCTAACTCTTTAGTTACATTCATAAAACAAGTGACGAATGGAACCCATCAACTTTCAGGCAACTTAAAAGTGATAGCAACGCTACAATAACGTTGTTTCGTCATTTTACCTTAATTCACCATAACCTCAAAATTGCAACATATGTAGTTCATGTCCACAACTCGCATTTTGCGTATTTTTATATCTAGTGTATGTGTAGAATGAGTTTTAAAATAATGTATACAAAAGAGAAAAAAGGTATTTGTTTCTGTGTTACTCCATACTACTGTGGAAATAATGGAACATTATTCTGGCCAGAGCATTTAAACTATCCTTAAAGTAAACTTTAAGGCTCAATCAAACAAGTGCTCCCGAAGACACTTGGTCTCCGCTGGTGCATTTAAAATTCTCAGAATTAGGAAATTTTAAAGGTGCTCTTCAACTAGAAAAACAATAATGTTTAATAGTTGTAGCACTTTCTGTTTGTTGTGCAGTTTTCCTATAAAACGTAGTCGAATGCCAAAAATCTTTTTTCTGCGATGTTTTTTGTTGCTCCACAGACAGGATACAGCTAATGAAAACTAGTATATTTCTCTGGCGTTAAAAGGTCATGTAGGAATCATGTCACTATTAAGTAAGGGTTACTCCACAGTGAATTTTGAAGGTAGTAGCAACTTTGATCCCATGAAAAAAAGTGAAAATCACTTAAGGATGAAGCAGTAACGTAGCAACAACTACCACAATTGTATAATCAGGTTCCTAATAAGTCGCTAAAACTATTACAAACATTTTTAAGCTACTGTCAAAGCTACTATTACAGCTACTGTAGTGATATAGTTTATGGTTGGCGTTATCTTTAATATCCACTTTAAAGTTTGGCCAACTTTAAGGTGCTTCTGCTTAGTCTTCATAACGTTCCAGACACCAAACCGCACCAACAAAAATTACAAAACCATGAATTGATTTTTAATGTTGAGGATTTCGTACTTACAACTATGCTAACATAAATTGGAGTTGTTTTTTATATATGGTGGTTGATTTAGTAACGTAGCAGAAGGAACGTAATTGAAGTTACGGTACCTCCGTTACTATATTGCTACTATAAATGACTTATTTTCTAAAATTTAATAAAAAATTTATATTTGTTGAAAAGGGAATGGTAGGTAAATATATATTTTACGATGTCTTCAAAAGTTTGATACCTTATACTCGTATATTTTAAACACAAATTATGACATGTGCCATTTATGCGTATTATTGAAATCCCACGTTATGTAAAGGATTTTATGTTAAAGAAAATATTTGAAAATTTTAATATTTTGTTGTGTGCAAATTTTATTTTTTTTTAAACTGCAGTACTGCTGCAAGCAAGATGCTTCTTTTCTGGAAACAGTTCAGTTTCTAAAAGTATAACAAGAGTTACTTACCTACCTTACCTAATTCGTAATAGTTTTGAAAAAAAAAATAAATTTAGAAAATTAATGATTTTATAGTGGCAGTCACTCCCTATCTTGTTTATTATTTATTTTATGCCTTTATTTGATGTACTATACATTTAAAAAATATTCACTCCACCCTATGTATAATTATGAAAAACCTAATAAAACTTTTAAAGTTTGTATGAAATTGTATACTAGTTATGGCTTTTGTTATTGCATATTAATATTATACAAGGTATTCTCCTTGACAGAATAACTGGGTTTAGTACTACTGTTATTGTTATCGATATTGATATTATTGTTAAGCTGAATGTTAATGCGATACTTTGTTGCAGAAGGAGTGGACCGATGGTGGGCAGTTAACCGCGGCATGGCGCGCAGCGTGTCTTCATGATGGCGCAATATGGCGCCACCCTAATACTACTGGCGAGTTTGGTCCGCTCGCAAGCCATTGCCGACCAAACCAAATGCCCTAGCTTAGCAGCCAACCCGTCCTGTCATTGTTTCAATTTCGAGAATGGCATATTCCTGGAGTGCCCGGCGGCTACTGTCGACTCCCTCAAATCGGTGCTGGAAATCATCCTCGGGCCGATCCAGAGCCTCAGCGTATACGATCCAGATAAGACCCTAGTCCGACTGCCGAAAGACTTCTTCCCCGAGCAGACGGTAATCAAGCACTTGCAGATCTCCCAGTCCAATATCCAGGAGCTGCACGACGACTGTTTGTTGCCGCTCAAGCCGCAATTGGAATCGTTTAGCTTGGTATCGGGGAGGCTCAAGGAAATACCCCAGAAGGCATTCAAGGGATTAAATAAGCTCATAGCACTTGATTTAGAGGCGAATGAAATAAACGATCTCCCCAGCTACAGCTTCTACGGGCTGCATCTGATTAAGCTGAACATGAAAGGCAACCAGGTTCAAAAGGTGCAGTATTTACTTACTGATAATTAATATTTTAATTTACTTCGCGCCCTGGTTCTGACAAAATACTATACATTGTATTCCTAATATAAATTAGAAATGCCATTTAAAATTAATATAATACCTCTGCTTCAATGCAAGAAAAATATTAAAGTCAACATTTATATTTATTTATTTATTTAGGTACACCATCCAACAGTACACAACCAATTACAGGATGGGTGAAAGATTCTATAGTTAAACTTAACAGTTACAAATATAAACTACCAATGTACAGGGTGTCTTAAACTCGATAGTATGGATATGGATATTAAATAAAATTTGGAACACGTGCTGTTAAATGGGGTAAGGTAAGCTCCATTTTCAATTGAAAGTATTACCTTTGGAATTTGACAAAAACGACTAATGACGTCATCAATTAAAATTTTTTCCAGAAAAATACTCAATTTCTGTTCCTTTCAATATCGTTCTAAAGAGTTTCAAAATCATCTCCTAAATATGTATATCATACCACCTAAAAATCATATTGGCGGTGGAAGGATCAAGGAGTCATTGGAAAATAATTGAATGATCGTTGTTTAAAGTGCATACATGTCATTAAATAAAAGAATTAAACTTGATAATTCTTTAGTACAGTTAAAACAAACAGTGATGATAACTGAACTTAAAAAATGAGACAAATGCCCTCATACTACACACATATTGCAATCAATTCTCTATATGTCCTCTCATTTCAAGACATATACAATCTTCGCCTGATTTCTTTGAGAGCTGCGTTTATTAACATTTCACGGTTTAATTCATTACAAGCGTTTGTAATTTTTTTATTCAAATTATTAATATCTTGCGAAGGTGTTTTGTAAACATTATTTTTTAAAACCCCCCATAAAAAAATCGAGAAGTGTTAGCTCTGGTGAGTTTCGGAGCCACTGAATAGGTCTATAAACTCCAATTACCTAATTTCTCTGGTGTTATCTAAATATTGCTGTACAATCCTGGCCTTGTGAGGTAAAGCTCCGTCGTGCTGAAGCCATAGGTTTGTTCTTAGCTGCAAATACACATTCTCCAGAAGTGCAAGTAGTTCTTCTTGTAGGTAACTCACGTTGTTCAATGTTCTTAAAAATAAGACCCAATTAAATGCCTACCGATGATGCCGCATCATACATTTACTCAAAAATTACTTAGATTTGGACTAGATTTACAATATGGGAGTTGTCAATGGACCAGAAGTGCTCGTAGTGCCTATTTGGCAAACCATTACTGATAAACCGACTTTCGTCCGTCCAAAGAACGTGCCGAAAAAGGTTCTGATCAACAGATTCTACATTTACTACAATTTGAGCTATAAAATCTGTTTTCAATGCGAGGCTAAGGCAAATACTCCAAATTGTGAATTTTGTAGTCATGATACCCGTTGGTCTTTAAAATTCATTGAGCGTTGATTTATCCAAATTCAATTCCCGGCTAGCCTGTCGTGTAGATCTGTGGATTTTATTCGAAATACTGTTACAGTCTAGCTGTATTAACATTGAATTTCTGAATGAGAAAACATTTTGTAAGCATAAAAATTCCCAACAAACAATTAACGTTAAAATTACGTTAACTTGACCTCTGAATTGGTCAAAAACTTTTCATGACCAATTCCATATAAGGAAGTTTACCTGTATTCGTTGGCCTTTTTCCTTATGTGGGAAAAACTAAAGTAATATGGAATTTAATAATTGGTAGTCAAGAATTTTATACCAATAAGATAATTGGACCTAAAAGAAATACGGACCAATTTTATGTTAAAATTTCGAAATATAAAAGACATTACTACCAAAATCTACCCTAATTATGCCCTTTATATGACATACTTTTGCCAGAGAGAGACAACATTATATGTTTCATTTTATATATTCTAATAGCGAACAGGCATAGGAAGAAAAGAAAGACTATAAGTCAGGCTACTAAGCTACAAGTAGAGTAGGAGTTAGTATATTTATAGATATTTAGATTTTAATATAATAAAGTCCGTATTTTTGGTTTCCATTCATCAAATTGTACAACCCAGGAAATTTTTTCGTATAATGTCATGACCAAACTTTCATAAAAATAACGCGCCTTATAAATATACATTTTTACTATTGCTTTTTAATAATATTACTATACTGAAGAATAACCTAAAATAAAAACTGAATGTACTTCGTGATAAAATGTGTTTAATAATCTTTCGTCATAAATGTATTAACTAATATTATCTGTATTAACATAATTTTAATGAGTAATTAATTAGAAATAATGAACAAAACATTTAGTGTTTATAACAATATGGCCGCTCAAACAAAATCAACTTTGAAGTCAATTTGTCTGTATGTTTTAACCTATAGGGCAGATTGCCTATGCCAATGCTGACGTCACAGGAAAATATTAACTTTGTGGTTGAAATTTCCTCCAAATGAAGATATTTTATGGTAATTTATTACCAATTAAATTATTACTAGGTACCTACATATAAAATTCTACTCTTGGATTTATTTGTGATTGAAAATTCAAATTAAAGCCAATAATATTATGTATGCGTAATAACAAAAACAAAATAAATATTTTCGAACGGAATTCAATTCACGTGCACTACTGAATTCATCTGACACGATAACAGTCATAAGAATACTTATATATGAAGTGTTTATCGATATATTATCATTAGATTGATTTAATATGCAGTGTTGGCTTAAATTCGTTTTTTACAACTCTCTAATATTGTGTAGGGCTTAGTTTTCACTGCAGATTGCCAAAACACAAAACAAATTCTACGCGCTATTGCATGAAGATATGTCGGAATACATATAACAAGAAGCTTGTTCCCTAAAGACCTTTATAAGACACACTTACGTTGAAGTATTATTAACAAGTAAATTTGTACCATAATATACAACATTATTTCTATTAGGTAAATTGAAATGGTCAAATATTCCTTAAAAGTTATCAACAAAGTTCAAAATAGGTTTATATTGTAATAAAAATAAAAGAAACCAATTGAAGGATTTAATAGGGCAAAATAACTAGTTATTACCTTATTTTTAACTACTAGTTGAAGACAAAATAAGTTTTACAATTTCGTAATAAATATGTAAATATTTACCTATTGTAATAATTTAAAAAATCCTTGGATATTGAAGACAGATTTCTAGGCGAAATTAAGTAAATTATAACCTCGTCTTACACGTTATTGGAATGTTAGCATTTGAAAACATAGAATAGGTAAACCATATGTAATTTTGAACTGTATAAATTGACATATATTTCATTTTACTTGGAAGGCATTATATTACTCTTAGTTAACAAATTTTTGACTAAAATTTTGGTATTATAAGATTTTGTAACATTGAAGACTATTTTTATTGAAGAAAGTAGTAAATCTTGATCAATTTAGGATTATTTTTCTTGTGTAGTAGTCTAGTAGGCTTAAATGTTAGTTGGGTTATACGTTTGAAGTTCGTATTGAGCAATGACAAGTATTTTGTGACATTTATACACTTTAAACAACGAACATTCAAATATTTTCCAACGACTATTTGATCATTTCACAGCTACTGAGATTTTTAGGTGTCCTTGTCCTTGTCCCAAACTTTATTTAAATTTTTTGTATTCCCACAATAGGCCCATGCTATCGAGTTTTAGACATCTTGTACAATAAAATAAACCAACAAATAAATACAAAAAAAATATGATATACAGTTAAACAAATTTGTTATAGACTTGATATTATAAGAAACTATATCAACAATATGTAGCAGATTATTACAATTTGCACACATGACATACATTGGAGAATACAATAATAAATTAGTGTGAGGTCTTCAAAGATACATATTTGAATAGCGCAGATTAGCTCAAGGCACGTGGAAATTAAAATGTTCTAAAATTTTAAGACAGTCATATATAGAATTAATAACTTTATACAAAAATATTACAGAATGCATATCCCAACATGTCTCTGAGGATTTATAGTTAAACCTGTCCAAAAGAATATTTAGAGAAAATCCAATATTGGGATATATTCCTTGAGTTTTGAGGTGAATACCTATATTTTAAGAATTTTCTTTGAATATTTTCTAAGCTTTTCTTCTAGACTTCATATTGGGGATTCCAAACTATTGATGCATACTCCAGGCGAAATCTTACAAAAGAATTATATAAACACATTATAGTAGAAGGATCAGATCATCAAATTTTTACAATTTCTGATCACAAACCCTAAACTTTTATAGGACAATGAAGAAATATTTCGCATATGTTTATGGAAAGATTATTTTTGATCAAACGTAACTCCTAAACACCTTATACAAGTGAGGCGACTAAGAGAGTGATTATTAATATTATAATCATAGATCGTAAGGCGTAAGGTATTCTTGAAAAGGACATTATATTACACTTATTTATATTAAGAGGGAGACTTCTTTCTGTACACCATGTATTAAGTACTGTTAAAACATTTTATAAATGCAGAAAAAAGTCTCAATTTTAGCAGATATGTTCATATCATCGGCATAGAGTAAAAAGTCTAAAACATCTAACTACTGACAAATGTAATTCAAAAGTATATTGAATAGTAGGGGTCTAAGACGGAACCTTGCGGAACTCCAGACAATACCTATATATTTTCAGATTTAAATCCCCTATATTGAATATATTGTATTCTCTGGAAGAAGTAAATAAATTTTGCAAGCTTGTAGAAGCGGTACATATCTCTAACCTTTCCAGCAAAAATCTATAATCTAATATGTCGAATACTTTAGAAAAGTTTGTGTATATAACGCCGACCTGACCATGATTATCCAAAGTCCTGGAGATATAATCTGTAATGCACACAAGATTTGTAGTAATCGATCTATCTTTCATTTAACCATGTTGATTAATATCAATAATTTGTTTAACATGCTTGTTATTATTTTATTAATCCAGAACGACTTAATTCTTTGCTCAAATATAAGCAATTTTAATAAATTCAGCTGTTCTTGTAACCGTAATCTACGATTACAGAGCAATGAACAAATCGCTTTACAAGCGAATTTGTTGTACGAATAATTGCTTGCCTTGATTATGAATAGTTTGATATGCATAACAAAAACCCATAACTTTGGTTTTTGACAAATAACAGTTCTTAACTGCTCTAAACAGAGTAAACATTTTTTTGTTCAAATTTAAGGAATTTCAGTAATGAGGTTTTACCAAAATACAATTCCTCATGGTCTTCAAGTTTTTAACACAAGCACATAATGCTTTATATCTCGTGCAGTATGAAAAATAGATATCCATCTATTACTACGCCTTTAAAGCCCTAAAGTTGGAAATTTACACCGAAATTAATAATCAACTGATAATAAGAAACAGTAAAGGAACTTACGCCATTAAAGGGTGGCTTGATAGCTATTCTTTATATAGTTGATATAGTTGTTAATCACGTGAGTCGAATGCCAATGCAGTTAAATCCAGCAATATAACTGAAATTGTGCACTTTTAACACCGTTTCAAAACGTTATAGGCACAAGTAATAGTGATAAAATTTTCTAAAATCCCAAAAGGAAAATTTGTAAAAATTACAACTGTTTATAATTTAACTATTCTCGAAGACCCGAAAAGTGATCGGCTGTTTACATCGGCTCCGCACTTTTTGTTCAAAATCGGAAAAACCTTGCGCGATAAATTTTAAATATCTACGCCAGAAACTATTACTAAAAGACTGCAAAGTATTGAATTAATGGTTGCCCACTGTTGTACTTAATTAAAATTATTATTTTTAACGTTTTACAGATTTGGCACATTGCCAGTAGTATTTATATATTTTATTTTATTTTATTTCATTTCATTTCATTTTATTTCATTTCATTTCATTTCATTTCATTTCATTTTATTTTATTTTATTTTATGAATACACTGGCCAGACAGACTAAATCCAGTTATAGAGCAGGGGAAAATACAATAATATATTTAAACAACTAAACAAACAAGCAACAAGTAAACATAACAAGTAATACATTATGTACAATACCAAAACAAATACAAACCAGCATACAGTTAACAATTCCAAATTTTGCAATCACAACAGATTAATTAGACTGCAAACGAATTTAAAACACAACGTCTTAGAACAAGAAAAGATACATATCTAGTTTCAATTCATAGTACATATAGTTGGTACATACAGTATAAATAGGAGAATACTTTAATACATTTGTTCTAGGAGTAGCAAACCTAAACAAAGAAGATGAACGAGTATGAACTGACGGAGCACTAAAATTAAAATAACTAAGAATACTCGGACAATCAATTTTATTTATCATTAGTTTGTGTAAAAACAATAGAGAAAAGTAAGTTCGATGCGAGACTAGATCGTTCAAATGGAATTTGTTCAATAAGTCCAACTGTGGAGTGCCATGTGGCGGGTAGACACCATCAACTTTAAAACATATATTTAACAAATTTTATTTGTACTCGCTCCAAATTACGTGGATATCAGCATGAGGACTCCAAATAATTGTAACATACTTTAGTTAGTATGGTCTGATAAATGCACTAAGCAAGGTGGTCAACGTAGATGTATTCTTAGAAAATTTAGCATATCTAATTATAAATCCCAAATTTTTGTAGGCATTCTACAATATATGTGCAACAAAGTTCAATTTAGAATCGAAGATAACTCCAAGGTCCTTAAATTCACCACACCTGTTTAATGCATTATTATTAATGGTATAGGCAAAATCTATTGAATTTATTTTTTTTGTGAATGTCATTACGCTACATTTTGAAATATTGAGCGGCAACATGTTCTCTTGGCACCATAAATCTACCTTTGTGAGATCTTCTTGTAAAAGGTAACAATCGTCAAGTGAGTTAATCTGTGCAAATATCTTTAAATCGTCAGAGCATTCACATGAAGAGTTGTACAAACATCATTTATAAACATAATAAATAACAAAGGTCCCAAAACAGATACCTGTGGGACACCAGATGTAGCGTATATATCTGTGGATTCATAACCAAAGTAATTAACATTTAGGATTCTCTTTGCTAAATATGACACAAAGAAAGCTAAAAAATTAGAAGTTAAACCAAAACATGACAACTTGCTTGCGTATTTTGGTATTAGTTATCAAGACTTGCAAGCATAGTCCTTCTTCACATGTTCTATGAGCAGATTTGTAAGCTCTTCCCGCCGCCCAAATAAATGCAATCAGATTTAAGTATTTTTTGGTATCGATATTCTTCTTGAGTGAAATTTCTGTTTTTATCGTTGGAATATACCAATAATCCTTTCTCATTAGTTATGTTAAATGTATTTTTATTTCTTTTCACCATTTTTCATAATAACCAAATGCTAGTTAGTATTTCTTCTGTGATTTCTGCGGCATGATATTGGAAACAACACTAGAAACTTCATTCAAAATATCTGATGGCAAATCATGGCTTGAACTGATATTTACACTTACACAATGTACATCTTGTACATTGTAATTCAGCTTTGTTCATGCCCATTACTACTCTTCTTAATAGACGATTTTTACATTATGTCGTACTAGAATATAAATTATGTATTATAATACAAATTATTATTATATAAACTCGACAATTGTAGATAAAACGTTTTCCACAATACATGGGATACTACATTATTATCTCACTTATGTGATTATATAAACTTTACATACGTGCGATAAAAATGTATATATCCCACTTATTGCAAAAATAATTATTTATTATGAAACACGATTTTTCGATAGCGTATTGTTATTATTTTTCCAAGCTCACAGTACCTATTTGATATCATTTCTTATTATAAGTTTCGCTATCAGATAAGCTAAAGTAAAATTTCACTTGTGGCGACAAATGTTTACATTTGTAATCTATCTAGATACATTGCAATCGACGTCCTCAAACCTGACAAATTAAGTTATTATTTATTACATTTAATACTTTTACTAGCCTATTAAAATAGGTTAAGTAACAACTTTTCTGTTTTTGTGGTCTTCAGATATCTGGCGGTTTTGTTCGCAATGCCCCTTGATTCTGTAGATTTCTAACTACCTACAAACGTCAATAGTCAACCATTAAACTGACTCTCTTGGCCATATACATCTAATGATTATATTTAAAATGTTTCAATTATTATTTCAGTTTATAACAATACCAATTAAGATTTTAGCTTTGGTGATGATTTTTAGGAGGAAGTGTACTAAATTAAATTAGATAACGTTTAGAATATATCAGTGATTAAAAAAAAAATGTTGAATGAGCTCAATATGAAAACAGTCGTTTTTAAAATAACTTTGTATCTCAAAAACGTTCAAATTTAGAATAATTTAATAAAGTTTTCATTATTTTCTCTTAAGTAATTTGTGATTAACCCTATCAACTTTTTATTTTTTATATAACTATTTTATAGGTATAATATCGTATGGCATGTTAAATTACAATTCCTTATATCTAACTGAAGATTTTGTAAAAGCATTTTTGTGTTGCTGCTTAAAATAACTATTTTTCTATTCTGTTTAAAATAGAATTATCTATTATATTTTACTGGAAAATTGGGAGAATGTGAAATATTACTCAAGTTCAAAATCCTTTGATAATAAATTTTCATAGAAAGGTCACTAAATATTAGATATAATTTGAATAAATGCTCACCAAATACTACGTAGGCATTAGTTTTTAATATGCTTGGGCAGCGATTTCTCTTAACGGAATATTTAATCCATGATTTATGTAGACTCTCAACCATAATATAATGACTAGTCTAGGTTAGTAATAAATGCACCTGCTTAATTATGTAATTGATAAAAACTTACTCTCTGCACTTAAATCGTACACTCCTTGCAATACAGTGCTTTCAAAATGTAACGAATAAATTCATTATTTTTGATATTGAGAAGTTTTCGAAAAAATCCCCTGGCATGTCGATTTTGTTTTTAAAAGAGGCACTTTTTGACATACGACTCATATTTGTGATGTCATCGTTGTTCGAGATATGACGTCATCGACAATTTTTTTAAATGGCAACCCCCAATTTTGACCAGGCCATTTGAAAGAGCGTATCATTCTACATACTCACATCATGAAAAATTATGGTGTTACATAACAAACATTTCAAGAAAATTATGTTTGAAGATTTTAAAATTTAATTTCCACCAAAATGTATCACCCAAGAAGGGGGCCGATTGAGTGGCCAGCCAGATCGCCTGATTTGACACCCCTAGATTATTTCTTGTGGGGGTACTTAAAACGCAAAGTATATGTTACTAGACCGGTTAATTTAGAAGATTTAAAAGCAAGAATTCATCATGAGATACATCGTATACCTCCTGAAGTTATTGATAATGTCCAAAAAGAATTTACTAATCGTCTTGGCTACTGTCAGGCAGCCAACGGTGCACAATTTGAACATTTAATTTAGTCGATTTTTACATAATCATTACCATTTTCAGTATTGTGAAAATTAATTAGTTATTGTTGCTATTATTAGTATTAACAGAATTTAATTTCCCAACAACACAATAAGTTTAAAAACTTATCACCGTGAAGTGCACGTTGCATGAGTGGCCTACAGATGGCAGATGACATCTGCAGATGTCAAAAAATATTGCATACGACTACAGTACTCTGATTAGTTTGAAACAATTTTTTAGTAGGTACTTACTTTCCGCAAATTTAATTGTTCGCGTATTTTTTAGTGCATTAACAAACAAGTCGTATTCAAATGCCTAGAAGACGGATAAGGTGCTGATTTATGGGAGTGTGACAAGTGCATAGTATCGTGTGGCAGCGTAATACCAAAGACGTTTTCCGAGTACACAAAATATTATGCTGAATACTTTTTGAACCACATTGAACAATTGTTATAATGCGTGTGGCAGTGTTTTTATATATTTATGTACATTTGCGTGTTTTTTTTTTGCTATCCTTTGTGGTTTTTCCCGACGTAAGTAATCGACGGTCAAGACCGCTGGACCAAGTAGGTACCTCGCTTTAAACAAAATGAACGGTCGATGGAAGGAGAAGTCTACAGCAAGTACAAAAATCTTTGCAGAAGCAGGTTTTAATTTAAACAATTAAGAAAACAAGAAACGATACAATATTCTTAAAATATCTCCAAATAGCAATCCTGGAAATAAATATTAGTAAGGTAGGTGCTGCCTCCCTGTGCTACCATATCGTGTTTCTCATTAAATCATTAAATAATAATCTACATTTTGTAAATAATTTTTTTTCTTTCAGTGGCGTAAACTGATACACATGTCAACGCGGTGACCTGTCACTACGTTTGATACCTTTGACTTTGGCCGAATATACCTAACCTCGCGGCTGGCAGAAGGCCAGTGACGGCGATAAATAAGGATTTAATATAGTTTTGAAAAAATTGTTTTTTCGATTTATAAGTAAGTTTGAACATTTTTTGATAGATGATTCCGTTAATTCTTATTTTTCCCTATCCACTCTTAAAATATTTGTACTAATATTAATCTCTTCCAAAAGCCAGTAGCTCAAGCTTGTAAATCTAAAATGGACATCATCGTGAAATTATGGCGCTAAAGCATACACACTGCAGACACTCTCATTATCAGTATTTATAAAAAGTCCTTAATGGATAATATAATTTTAATAAATGAAAACGTGAAGGAATATGAATAAGATTTTCCTTAAATTTTATTCAACATCGTTTCCATCCAAACTCAAGCTATCACGATTTTAATCTTACACACCTCAATCGATATGCCTCATAAAAATATAGGCGATATACTGAAAGATACTTTCCCTCCCTACATGAAAGATTGCGTGTCGCTTCTACACGGCACTTGAGCATTCGATTTTCTTAAATATATGCAGTAAAGTCTCAAGCCGTTATACTTTACTGAAATATAAAGTGTGCATTTCTTTTACACAAAACGAATAAAGCATGTTGCTCACATATAAAACCAGCCTGTTCTTTTCTTCTAGGATCAATAAAATAAAATTTTCAATGTTTGAAAGTATCTCCCGTAGTAGTTAGAATAAAATTTTCATATCGCAAATTTTGTAACATTCTTACAGTTCTACAGCATAGTGTATACACAATTTAATAATATTTCACGGCAAACAGAATAAAGATCTCTTGACTTAAGGGCCCCGTATACTTGAAGTATTGTTCTATACAAAGAAACAATTTGAAACATTCGTAACAGAGCTTAACAATAACAGTGTTAATTTCTGGCACATACACAAAAAAATAGCTGAATAGGGTCTAACCAAGTTTTAGATACCTAAATACATATATTTTAAAACTGTAGATGTAAATATACATATACATAAACTAACTTAGTAGTAAATACAGGATTAGCCAGAATGAAATATACATTTTGAAAGTTAATTTCTTGCATAATACAGGGTGTTAAAAAAAGTGTGTAAAATATTTCAGGAAGTAATAGTATGAACCAAAATAAGCAGCAAAGTCTAATGGGTCCGCAAAGTAACGGTTGCGGAGATATGGACCACTATTCGTTTTGCAAACATTTTATTTTATTGGAATAAACCGACAAAGGAAGCTTCTAACAAACAAAAAACAAAGTTATAGAAGATGTTCAAAGTGCCCTCCGTCCATTTCCAAGCAGGCACGACATCTTCGTCTAAACGATATTCGAACTCTTTCGAAAACACCCTCCTTGGTTTGGATTTCTTGACACTTTTGATTAATCCGTAGCTGCAGCTCTTCCAGGCTATTTACAGGAGTACCATACACTAATGTCTTCAAATATCCCCAAACAAAGAAATCTAGAGGGTTCAGATCAGGCGATCACATTTGTTGCCTCTGTTTCAAAGGAATCTATTCCAAAAACTCATACAGTGTGTTCTGCAGAAAGTTGAGGTAAGCAGCGCCTGTTAATCGGTTTGGTAAAACAATAGGACCTAGAAACATGTCACCTACAATACCCATCTAAATGTTTAATGAAAAACATGCCTGATGTTCAGATTCTATTAGTGTATGAGGATTTTCGTCGGCCCAAATATGCGTATTGTGAAAATTAAACACTCCATTTCTTGTGAACCCGGTCTCATCAGTAAAAAGAATGTTTGCAAGAAAACGAGGGTCTTCAGCATCATGACGTAGAAACCAGCTGCAAAAAACCAAACGTGCTTGATGATCATTTATTGGATTTAAGGCCTCTACTCGTTGCACATGGTATGGATAAAGCAGTTGCTCGTGAAGGATTCTCCAAACAAGAGAACCACTAATTCCTACCTTGGCTGATATTCTCCGCACACTCGTACCTGGATTCTGATCTACCAGTGCTAGAATGTCTTGTTCTGTTCTAGGAGTGGATACCGACCTTGGTCTTCCGGATAAATGGCACTGTTTGCTCAAGAAACCGGTATCACGCAATCTTTGGTGCATTCTTCCAAACATGCGTTGTGAAGGAATTCTGGCGGCCATACATGAAATGCATGTCTGTTAATTCTGCGTTAGAGTAACCAGCCGTAACAAAAGAAAACGTTTGCACTGAGAACAACTATCAAATACGTACTGTTTATTTCACTAAACATCAACCAACTATTATAAGAAAATACACAACGTTTTTGCAAAATAAAAAAAGGGGCTAAAATACATAAAACATTCCATATCTCCGCAACCGTTACTTTGCGGACCCATGTTTCTGCTTATTTTGGTTCATACTATTACCTCCTTAAATATTTTACACTATTTTTTTAACACCCTGTATAGTGAGACACAAATTCAAATCAGGTGATAAATGGAAGTTTAAGAAGAAGTTGTCAAAACGTTTAGTTGTGAATATGGAGCGTTGTTATGAATATATTTGAAAATACTTAGCATCTAGCAGTCATAACCAGTATAGTTTTTATTTCGTATAAAGTGAAATATAAAACTTTTAAGAGTCTTAAACCGACGACGTGGCCAACAGCCCGGAAACAGCCAAATCATTGACGGAAGCCCCGGAAGCGTACAAACCACACTGAAATATAAAACGTTGTATGCACCACTGGAGATACTAGGATGACTATGCCCTTAGACATAATGCTTGTATTCTTCGGGTCTAAATGGCCCTCGGAAGCAACCTGTCGCATGTGGGCATAATCATCCCTGTTTCTTCCTTGGTACATAAATAACTATTAAAAATAACAATTCTGTTGTAAACAGCCAGCGTCTGTTTTGTAGTCACTTCCATTTAAATTCACGATATCCAATTCCCAGTCCAATAGCAATTAGAAATGGGTAATCAAATTTCGCAGTACTACTTCATGTGCCAGAGAAAAGTCATAAGGAAGAAATCGTTCCGTACGCACACTTGAAACTGCTGAAAGGGTCAGGGCAGCTGTTACGAAGTCCTAAACGATCTGCAAAACGACACGCATTAGCCTTTAATATTTCAAACCGAAGTTATTGCCGCATTCTGAAAGACTTACATTTTCATCACTACAAAATTCAAATAGTACATAAACTTCTGGCACAAGATTTGCGAACACGTGCTGACCTTTGAGGCGTTACGAAGCGTTACTTGTTGAAAACCCGGACATCCTTGATTGCATGCTGATGTCAGGTGAAGTTCATTTTCATCTGTAAGGTTGTGTTAACAAACATAGTTTTCGTTATTAAGCGACGAAGAATTCTCAGCAATTGCACGAATTACCACTTCATAGCGAAAAATGTACTGTGTAGTGCTCAATACCAGCCTTTTGATTTTTTGAACCATTTGAGAAAAATTACTTGCCTGCTACTGTTACATCACAACGTTATAAACAGGTATTGTGTAAATGTAAACAGCAAGTTTGTAACGTTGAAGTGTTCAGGATTACCTCTCGTGTGTGTAAATATTAAAAAAAAACTACCAAGGTAAAAATGTATACCTACTTCATTCTGTCTAACCCTATATACAATGGTTTACTTTTATTTATAGATACGTGAAAATAATAGCTAAAATGTGGCGTTAGGATAACAAAAAAGCTTGCTTTGTAAAGCTTTTCATGTAAGAAAAAAGAAAGAAAAAGGAAAATTTAAATAATAACATTGAATACACCCCTTCAGAGAAAGATTTAAGTAAGTGCAAATTTGTTCATTGTTCAGAAAACGCATTTAAAGTTTCTGAACCTGTTTTAAAAAAGATTGGATTGTATACAAATCAGAAATATCTTAACAATATTGAATTCTTAACTGAAATAGAAAGTAATCGAGAATATGCCATTTATTTCCTAGTTTCGTGCGTCAATTAAGATGTATGAATAATGTATATCGTTCTGGCTGAAATGCCTCGTACCACTTTTATTGCAACTGCACTACAATATCTATCACGCACTTGATTGTATAGACGAGACGACCATTACTGAATCGAGACACTGTAGGCGCAAGCGCAGGAATCTGATTACCATAACTATCTCTGTAAAAATACATAATACTGGCAATTTTTATTAAATTTACAGAACTTTCCACGATTTGCTGGTAACATTAAAAAGTGAAATACAACTATTGTAATATAGTATGTGAATAACGGGACTATTACACGCTTTAGGTATTGTGTAATACATTAAATAACTATAAAATTACTATAACTGATGTAGTAAATGGTATGTAAATATAAATAATTTATTTGAAATTTTATACATTTTTTATAAGTTGCAAGAAGCATTATGCACCTATGTTATTATTCCTTCAAAGGTAGCTCAGATACTATTTGCAAGTATAAAAATATAGTAACAGTTCTACGTTGGCACTTTCTAAGTCACAATTTAAATTAGGATTCCCCAAACTGTATTATAAAAGGGTCGCATAGAGCCTTTTCTATTAACTTGATGGTTGGACGAAACGAATTTTCTAAAGAAATTCACCCACTCGCAAAAGCAAAAAAGGTCTGGATTGACTGAAAAATAAAAAATAAATTAGATTTGTTATCCGCCCATTGCATTAAAAAATATTAATTGACCAACTTGTACATTTCATGAATACAGGTGACGGTTTTATTTAATTTAATAAACATAGCTAACATATTGAAATCATTAAATAATGTAGAAATAACTTATCATTTTATAGTGGCTAAGTTTAGTTTGTCATTGTTAAAATGAAAGCATAGCTAGCATTTGAAAGAAAAGCAGGAGATGTCAACCATGGAATCTTCTACAGAAAATATATTAAATTATGATATAAAAGGAACATATTCTGCATTATCGTGCAAATATTTTGCAAATTTTAAAACTTGACTTTTCTGATTTCTTGTAATTATTCTTTATTACTGAAAATATCGTAATAAGATTTAGAGATGACCCATTTTAGATGAGAATTATGTGTACTAACTAAACAGTGAAACAGTAAAATTATATATATTTAGCTTAACCCTTAACTGCTGACACTTTACTGACTTTGAGTCTCTCATACTCCAGTTTAAAAATAATACAAAATTTAACATTTTTCATACAATTTGCCTATATTATGGTGAAATTATAAATATTGGTGTATCTACAGTAGATTTATACCCCATAAATTACCTGCATCTACGCCACTGCTATTGGAAATCAAATAGTTTCCACGATTTTCTTATGACACAATTGATAATTACTCGGTATGCAAAGTTTGACTTGATCTTCAGCCGATTTAAGGATAATTAAGAAAAAACACTCTTCAAAGTACAACTTTAACGCCCTGCATTTCAGAAACGCAAAAAGACAAAATCGATATATGAGCTACACCTACTTTTTTTTCAAGAAAAACTCACTCTCACTTTTTTGAAGTGTAAATGAAATTTCCAATAAAGAATAAATCCGTAAGCTTTCAAAGGTTTGCAATCTCCAATTAATTTCAGAATTACTTTATATCATAAAAAAAGTCCTGTACGAGTACCTACGCTTGTTATCGACAAATAAGAAAGTCAATAAAAATAGCTGCCGCAGTGGACGTGTTAAGAGGGTTTTAACATTGCTTTCTATAGAAACCGAGAGTTCATTTGGAAAGTCTTTACGCAATCTCTTTTAGACCAGATAAAATAGCGAACCTTAGCAAATTCCTCTGTTATGTATAAGGAGAGAGGCATTAGGAGATAAAATCACAACTTACGTAGATTTCATCTCTCTCCCCTCTCCACCCCTATTTCAAAACGTTATACTTACAACATGCTTTCTTATGCGGCATATTCTTGTCCTTTTAAAAGGTAAATAAGTGGCCAATTTGAATCACATCAACCTACTGGTATATTTCATAATAATAAGATATCAAAAATATATTAATACTAAGTTTGATCAATAATATGAATGAGATAATATTATTTTATATGAATTCTATGTACAGAGTAGTCACACCAAAAATTGTCTTCTCCATTTTTCTCAGTTTTGGGAACTTATAAATATATTTTAAATCATATATCTCAATAACAACTAAATATAGCATTTCCGAGATATAGGCCTAACTTTTGTTGTTTTTTTTAATGGAATTATATGTTTACGTCATTGGGAAGCCTGCTAATTGGGCTTTTCAAAAATATATTATATATGATACTTATCTTTTATAGTTTTTTTTAATGTTTTAAAAAGTTGTACATTTAGTAACTAATGCGGGAAAAATTTTACCGCATGCAAAATAATACATCATAATTCTTGAAATAACTATTTATTTATTGTCAACTTAAATCATTTCTTATCATATTTATTAAATTTTAATTGTAACGTTTTTTAAAATTGGTTATGGAAACCCTTGCGCATACATCTGATGAAGTAGAGGCCAAGTTTGTATTTATATTGATCTCTCTTTGACCCAATATTTTTGAGGCTGCTTGCAGTTTTTCTTGAACGGAATCGTCTATATATCCTTCTGTTACGTTCGTTGCCTTCCATCCACCATGCTTTTCAAGAGTGGTGATGTCTGCCCTCCTGAAATAGTGGCTATTGTAATTTCCAGCATTCGGCAATTTGAAAAATTCTGCAATTTTTTAAGTCTTGTACATTTTTCATTCCTATATCCTAGGAACAATCTTGAATGCTCAATTGTGACCGACGAAAAGAGGAATATGTTTAAAACATTTCGACAAGATTGATTTCTTCAATATTCCCGTTAGATATAGTCAATTATCTTCTCAAGTTCGTCTTTGTGTTGCAAATCTCTACCAACAGATATTCTCCCATGTCTTTTATATGTTCAAGCTGAAGAAATGTTAATTCTTTACGATGGCATGCTCCACTGATACCAATAATCAACACTATCTAAAATAAGAAACAATTTCAGTATTTGGAGAGAAGTGTGAAAATTACTTTACCTTCATCATCAAGTAGGTTTTCTCAACGCTCCTTTCAAAATTGTCTCAATTTCTGATTTTTTTAAATCACTAGACTTCCTAGATCTGTGTCATACCGATTTACATTTAAGGAACGCTATTAAACTTGAAAATTTCTTTATGTCAACATTCTTTTTCACTGACAATGTTGTTCCTATGTTGAGTAAACCTCCACAGCGTAGAACTCTGGTATATTCTGGATTTCTGTTCAAAATAGGCTAGTAAACTGCTTCAGTGATAACGTTGCTCCCTTTTGATGACTTCAAAATCTTCAAATAAGCGATACGCTTTTTCATATTTCTTTATCTTTGGATTTTGTGGGCAATAATGATTGAATCGTGATTTTGTATGATTCTTCTACAGGGTGTCTCATAATGATGTGCGCTCCTTTAGATAGTGTGTCCCTAGGGCATTGTAGAGGGGGTTCTTTCTATAAAATTTTTCGATTTGAGCCCTCCCTGACGAGATAAGAGCTTCTAAAAAATTGAAACAATTTCGGTTTTCATTTTTTTTCTTCTTAAAAACGGTTATACTTATAAATCTGAAAATCGGTGAGTACATGCTAATTAAGTGGCATTGTTGACTACGATTTTTATTTTTACCAAATGTCTAAAATGGTGGCAACCATCAACCTTTGTTGTTTTTTAATTAGAACTTTTTTTGTAAATGGTTACCACCATGGTTACTATATATAATTGGCAAGTGCCCACTTCGAAAATTTGATTTAGTGCCTACGATGCTATTTAAAACTTAACTTATTTCTATCCGGATTAGATCTTTTTAATGCTGTTTGTAGAACAAATATTGTATGATATTTGTTAAAAGTGTTTTTAAGGCACTGATGCAAATAAACTTTTACATGCGTGCCTTAAAAATGCACTTTTAACACTCACACAAGTAACTATTTCAAAATCAAGTAATCACTATGGAAATAAAATGGCAATTGTTGACAACAATAATTATTTGAAAGCAAATAAAGCAATAAAAATATCCGGAAATGTGCTGTTGGCATATTTTGCAGAAAAGTCTAAGAAGGTGAAGTCTTCCACGTTATGGGCAGTATATTCTTTGTTGAAATCAACACGTAATGTTAAAGAAAATGTGGATTTTAAGAAATTTATCAAGTTGGTTCCATATTTGTAACAATTGTCAGTTGGAAATTATCCCAAGAAATCTGAGGTATTCACTCGAGAGGAAGTTAATCAATTCAAGGGATGGTTAAGGTACATTTGTAATGATTGCTTTAAGTGTTTTTTAAAGTACTAAATATCGTCGACGATTTTCTTTTAGGTCATTTTAATACTGGGCATTTCGGGTGCTTACCGCCATGACGAACTAAAATGACGGTCGATGACATACAATATAAAGATTCAATTTTGATTTTTAAAGTACCCGATACAAAAACGAATTTACATTGTATTAACATTTATCGAAAATATGCTGCTCTTCGTCCAAGTTATGCTACCAACCGCCGATTGTTCCTTAAGTATAAAAATAAACAATGTTTTAAACAAGTTGCCGGAATAACTTGTATTGGAAAGATGCCTAGCTTAATAGCAAAATACCAAATTTTGATGCATAAACTGGTCATCGTTTTCGGAGAACTTCAACTACACTTCTTGTTAATGCGGGGAGCGATATATGTAGCTCAAAGCGACACGGAGGATGGAAATCTTCGACCGTGGCCGAAGGATACGTCAAAAATTCTATCAATAATAAAATTCAAATATCAAGTAAAGTTTTGGACTGTGAAGTTTCAAGATCAAGTGCTACAACCTCTACGGCAATTGCCTCCACGTCAAAAAGGGATAGTTTTCCAACCCCCAAAACTGCAGTATCACGAATAAATATTGGGTCGTGTACTGGCTGTACCATTAATTTTAACATTGTAAATCATAAATAAAGGTAGTACAAAATTTTGCCATACTTTGAAAAAAGTGTTAATTATTGTTAAACATTTAGAAATAAATGATTTCTTGGATTTTTGCTTGATTGAGGATCACAAAGGTTAAAATACAAAAATCTAATAGAGTTTACATGTATTTCGCACACTATTTCGCGCACGATGTCATGGTAACTTAGGAATATCAAAAAAAGTATCACATAACACTTATAATTTCAAGTATCATTTTGCATATCGTTATCAATGCACGAACCCCTTCATTTTTTGACGTTTGGAGAAAATAGCTATTTCTTGCTCTGTCAGAACAAATAATTATAGACAGATACTGTTCTAATATCTAAAAGGGTGACAATTTTAACAATATATTTTAATTTTTCGTCTGTTTAATAAACTGTTAAATATTCAGTGCCTCAGACACGATGACATATTTGTTTTCTGGATAAATTACGCAGAAATTAACATTAATGTAATCAACCTAACGTTGTTATTAGCACAGCTGATGGCTTGCAGTACAATTAATTTATCGGATAATTATATTTCAGACACAAACTTTATTATGTATTGAGCAGTACATAATTTATGCAGTCAAACAGAGTAGATATAAGAGGGAGCATCTGCATTTACATAAAATCCCCTTGCTATGTTAACTAGATTATTTCAAAAACATACGCTTTCAGAGACACGCAGCTTCCCACTCTTACTCCCTTACTCTATTCATAATCTTCTACAACAACGCCAAAAGAGGGTTGTTTAAATAATATATCTTTGATGGTTTCTATACGCATTTCTTAAAACTGTAATACAATGAGAAAATTAAAACAGAAAGTTCTTACCTATACAATTTACATCTTAAGTATTTTTAAGTTATTTTTTCTGCTGAAATACTAAATTTCAGTGTTTTCTGGTCTGAATAACAATTTAAGATAAGCTTTTAAACTTGGTAGTTTTTATATAGATAATCCATACGTAAAATTTAAACAAACGATGTCAGTGTGAAAAATAGATAATAGTCGGCATTTGATCATCTAATGCCTAATTAATGAGATTTTCCTAATACATAGATAATCTTACGTTAAGTCGCACTTGGGTTCTACTGAATAATACACTGTCTTCCCTCATGTACAAACTTTTTACCTTTCAGTTAATTATTATCATTATAATGAGGAAATAGATTGTATATTCTAGATCATAACATTATTTTTTTACAGTATGGCCATCTAAATCTAATTATTTTGGATTGGATTTTAATTCGACTTCACAATTTTACATAACTAGCTTTTCTCTTCCGATAGCGCAACAATGCATAGACTGCGATCTGGTAGAACGTACATAGATTGTCTACTATTGATCGTCTACAATATCCTGTTATAGTTCTACTGTTCTTATCCTTCTTATACTTACGTATGTGCGACTTTGATCTGCCGCCAACTTCTTCAGTAGTCCTTTTAAGAACTTTTTGGTTTACCACTGTACAATAAGAATCTTGCTACCTTGAATCTTTCTTCCATCCATTTCTGTATAAAAAGTTTTAATAACTAATCTAATAACACCGTCGGAGGTTTTGAGCCTCTGTAGGGCTGTAAATGAATCTCTGGCTTATTAGCCTTCTTATTATCTCAATGTTTTTTTATATTTCGATGTCGAAGCTAAAGTCACAATAGTGTAAGCTTTTCTAGCCTAACAAGGGATCTCCATAGCAGTGGATACGTGAATTATTGGCTTAAAACTAACCATCCAGTTCTTTAACTTTGCACAGTAGTCAATGACAACTGCTTTACCTGGAGTTCTTATGCATTCCTAAACTAAGGAAGATTTATTTAGTTTCTTGTATTCCAGATCAGATTGGCTTTAAAAAGTTCTACTGCTTCCTTTCTGGAATTACTATCAGCAATCCTATACATAAATACTAATTGATTAGTTGACATTCCTTAAACTGAATATATATTTAACTCATCATACAGCTTTGGTTATTCGCCCTGCCTCCAAAAAATTACTGAATGTCGTGGTTCTATTCTACAAAGTGATACAGAACTTAGCTAAAAAAAAATTTTGAATGTACAGGAAACTCTTACTAACATAATTCTGTAAAAAAATAAAATAAAAAAGGGCACTTCGAAAGTAATTTAAAAATACATTTATGTACGGCACTGGAAACTGGTCCACTGTTAGTTAAACCTGGCAAAGTAAATGCAATGAGAAATTGCCAGGGAAAGAAATAAATAACATTTTGTAACACCTATCTTATGCAGCAAATTCAACTTTTTGCCGCTATTTTTATTAATTATTAATATCATTATTTTGTGGTTTTAATTAATAAAATAGTTTGGCATACCTGATGTTAACAACAAAATTTTGGGCTTCTGCTTCTTGTCCGTTTTGAACTCATAAGTTATTGACAGCAGCTATGATACGTTTGCATAAATCATGAATAGTGCTAACGTCGGTGTGATACACTTAATTTTTTAAATATCCTCACAAAAAAGTCCAAAGAATTTAAAGTCAGGTGATATTAATGTTTGGACACGTTGTACATGGTACGAATATAATTGAGTCTCGTGTATGATACGCCATCCTGCTGCAATACGTTTGGACGTCCTGGACCTCAATCTCTTACACGATTTGAATGCAACCTTCCCGTGTCATGCCGGCGCTCTACTACACTTGCACTCATTGCACACCGCGATAAAAGTAGCTGCATTTGGCACATGTTTACTGAGAAATCGTTCTGTTAAAGTACTTTTACTTCGTCATACATTAAAATGACATCCATCAACTCCGAGTTATACACGTAAGCCATTTTTGACACTTGAAAAAGCTAATGTAAACTCTTGCATCACAAAAACGTTAATACTATAGTTAAGTAATCGGATTTATTTATCGTAATTGTAGGAACTTTAAAGATGTACAGACTTTAAAGATGTTATTTTGTTCCCTCATGCTGATCTCTTAAATCGCTTTGGATTCCAAACTCTTGAAGTACGACGCAATATTGCCTTAATTCGATATCTTTTTAATATCCTTAATCATTCACTATTATGATATTTCAAGTAAAATATACTTTCGGGTATCACCTGTAAATTAAGACATCAGACACTGTGTTATTGCAGTGTACCTCGAACCAATGTCCTAGCCAAATCTTCGATATTTCTAATGTGTAGTAAACAGACTCGCATCGGATTGGGATATCTTTAATGATAATATAAGTGTAATTTATAGTCATGTGCCTCGCAACTAGTTTAAAATTTTCTCTCTCTTCTAGGATATCTTTTGCTTTTGCTTTTGTATTATGTATAATATTCTGACTTACTCGATGTATTATTTAAAATTTTTACTGTTTAAGAAAGGTATTTTAAGCTAATATGTATCAAATATCCTACAATTCCTATCAATGAAGTCATATGTATGTTCTCTGATACCAAACATCTAGGTATGCTAATGAACATCCACAGACAAAACTCTATTCAATAATTATCTAAAAAATTTAATATATTTACTAACCTCTGGAGTGGGAACTCGAAATTCAACCACAATAATTGAGATCTCACTTATTTCTGCGTTTTATAAGGATCGCTTCATCAGGTGGCCTCCTTTAACTTGAGTCAAATATCTAACTATAAAGATGATTATACCAATAAATTAAAATTATTTGAAATTGAATGTCAAAATGAAATATCGACAACGTCAAACTGATTAACTGTCAATGAATATCATAACAACCTACTAAAATAAATAAAAATTAATAAAAAAATTACCTTTTATGTATAGTTTTTTTTCTCATATATTTTCAGGTATTAACAATATTGTGTGAAACTAACTACTCAGTGGACAAAAGCCCCAACCTGCGTTGAATTACACCCACAATATCTACCCATATATTCCTTATTATTAGCTTTTGTAACATTTTTTACTGTTTAAGAAAGGTATTTTAAGCTAATATGTATCAAATCTCCTACAATTCCTATCAATGAAGTCATATGTATGTTCTCTGATACCAAACATCTAGGTAAATATATGAGAAAAAAAAAAAACTATACATAAAAGGTAAAATTTTTTATTAATTTTTATTTATTTTAGTAGGTTGTTATGATATTCATTGACAGTTAATCAGTTTGACGTTGTCGATATTTCATTTTGACATTCAATTTCAAATAATTTTAATTTATTGGTATAATCATCTTTATAGTTAGATATTTGACTCAAGTTAAAGGAGGCCACCTGATGAAGCGATCCTTATAAAACGCAGAAATAAGTGAGATCTCAATTATTGTGGTTGAATTTCGAGTTCCCACTCCAGAGGTTAGTAAATATATTAAATTTTTTAGATAATTATTGAATAGAGTTTTGTCTGTGGATGTTCATTAGCATACCTAGATGTTTGGTACCAGAGAACATACATATGACTTCATTGATAGGAATTGTAGGAGATTTGATACATATTAGCTTAAAATACCTTTCTTAAACAGTAAAAAAATGTTACAAAAGCTAATAATAAGGAATATATGGGTAGATATTGTGGGTGTAATTCAACGCAGGTTGGGGCTTTTGTCCACTGAGTAGTTAGTTTCACACAATATTGTTAATACCTGAAAATATATGAGAAAAAAAAGTATTATTTAAAATTTTGTATCAGTTTATTCCTGTAATTGGGATATTTCCCATAGGAATAATAAATTACGATTACTATTACTATTTCAATATTCGGCATCGCCTGGTTAGAGACCACAGTAGTCCAGCGAGTAAAGGTTGAAAATACTACTACAATAATTTATCTCTCGGAAACTATCAGAACTTTACAAAAAACTGCATTTTTCATGATGCATCTATTCCCAAATTTTTGGGATAAGTTGTAAATCACCTTTGAAGACCTTTTCGTTAAATGAAGAAAAACAATCAGTTACGAACGAATATAATCTTGTGCTCCTGAAGCTTACACTTATGTCGTTGCTTTTTGTATTTGTAAGTATTTTACGAAGAAGAAAAGTTTCCTTTTTAAATAGTCTATTCAAATGTATACAAACGTTGAATATTCTTGAAAAATTTATTGAAAATTATATTTCTTACATTTGAAAAATAGGAGAGGTAATAGAAATAGTATCACAATAAAAGTTCCTTATTTATATTGACCAAAAGAACTGCCTCCTAAGGCAACGTTGCTGATTCACTCTGTATTATCCAAAGCAGAAAGGATTTATATTCATATATTCGGAATAGTGGCATAAATTTTTATTACTATTTGCAATAAAATGTCTATAAAACTTTAAAACTTATCCATTTATATGTCGCCTAGTCAGTTGATAATGGATTCAATAAATTTAAAATGGGATAACTTTATTTGAACTCGCAAAAGATTTCAATTACCAAACACGTCTTCGTAATATTTCACAAAATACCTTCGATTGGTAATTCGACACTCTTTGTTAACCAACTCACCCTCTATTTCTAACCTTTATCCGCCTACACTTGACCTAATTCTTCCAAACGGCAAATTCATATTAACTAAATTGTAATTTTTTGCTCATGTAGAAAGATCCTATCGTTCAGAAAAGCCATCAATCAATAGGGAGCTGACTCACATAAATTAAGATTTTATGTGTCAAGTACCAAGTTAGAAGCTACATTTAAAAAATGTTAATTTAATGGAAATGTCTTCAAGAACCAGTGCAACTTGATTTTAACACTATTTTTTGCATTTCGACTTTCGTAACATGGATAATTCTACTACAGTTTTTCGTGTATAAGAGAATGGATTATGAATAATAAGATGTAATTTCTTATGGTAGTAGCAAGATAAAATAGTGCATTTATAGTTTTATTGACTATAGACTTACGACTAATTTAATTAATTAGTTGAATATAATGATTTATTTTTTATTTAAATAATAACATTCAGCAGCAAATGCATTGACTGACATGAAGTGAAAAAAAATTCTACGCCAACTAGATACCCAAATTTTCATAGTTAATTATAGGTTAAAATTCCAGAGGCGTATTCTGTGGCCAAAAATAAGAATTTTTTGTTATATAAATGTGGGGGTCTTAGGATGGCCATTGTCCAGCTGCAGCAAATCAAAAATTAAAAAGAAAATCAGTTTTTAATTTCTAAACTGCTTGAGATAATTTAAGCACATTTAGTGTGCATATTTTGTATAACAGTAGGTATGACACACAAAATTACCAACATTAGAAAACACTCTATAAATATCTAACTTCACTTTTGAAACAGTGGGAACTCGAAAATTCTGACCTATTTCTGCATTTTTAGGATTGCTTCTTCAGGTGGCCTCCTTTAAGTTGAGTCAAATATCTCGAGTGATGTTAGCTAATTTTAATTTATATAATAATTTTTATAGTTAGATATTTGACTCGACTTAAGGAGGCCATCTGAAGAAGCAATTCTAAAAATGCAGAAATAGGTCAGATCTCATCTATTGTGGTTGAATTTTCGAGTTTCCACTGTTTCAAAAGTGAAGTTAGATATTTATAGAGTGTTTTCATTAAACCAGGTTAGTAAATTTAGCTAGATTAATTTCTTTAGATAATTATTGAATAGAGCTTTGTCTGTGGAATTATTCATTAGCATACCTAGATGTTTGGTATCAGAGAGCATACATATGACTTCATTGATAGGAATTGTAGGAGATTTGATTTATATTAGCTTAAAATATCTTTCTAATACAGTAAAAATGTTACAAAAGCTAATAATAAAGAATATATGGGTAGATATTGTAGGTGTAATTCAACGCTGGTTGGGGCTTTAGTCCACAGAGTAGTTAGTTTCACACAATATTATTAATACCTAAAAATATATAAAAAAGCTAGGTGACCCGGCAAACGTTGTTTTGCCATATGAATTATTTCTAGTGCATATTTTGGTAGTCGGCTTCGTTCTCATCCATACTCGGTGCTGTTTACTGGGTGAGAAGCATAAACCTAGAAAAAATATAGACTGTGCCAGTGTCATATTGCCGGCGACCGCTAATTGATGGCTGCCCTAAAAGGTCCAGAATCACTAAAACTTGGTTTTAATGCAAATTTACGTTGGTTGTATTGTAGCGCGAATCTCATTTGTTTACTGTGATTGGTCACATTCATGTCACATTCTTTAATGACATTTAAAATGACAGCAAGTTAGTTAATTTCATATTGCAATGCAGCCATCATATTTGCACAACCGCCAACATAAAGCAAATAAAATATCAATTTTCTGGACCTTAGGTCCCTAGAAAACGCGGAACCTATCACGTGACCTATATCATGAACCGGCACTGTCTGTATTTTTTCTAAGTTTGTGGTGAGAAGTGACACCGGTAGATGCCTGGCGGGGATAACTGATCTAGTGATAATAGATCAGTTTATCGACCAGGATTAAAAATGATTAAATTACTAAAATGGCTATTAAAAAATAGGGGTTTGTTATAGAAGGGTGAAAATTAAGCGTTGTATGTATGTTTTAATGTCAGATCATAAAAATATAGAAACTAAAACTTTTGTCCAATGAATGAAAAAAAAAATATTTGGGGTGGACCACCCTTATCACTTAGGGGTATGAACAATAGATTACGATCGATTCTCAGACCTACCGAATATATATAAATAAAATTTCATAAAAATCGGTCAAGCCGTTTTCGAGGAGTATGGCGTCTAACACTGACACGAGAATTTTATATATTACATATGTTTTATAGAATAATAAACAATTTGTTTAATATTTAAGTAATACCAACATATTTTTTTACAATTTTAACAAATTAATTTAATTCAATTTTCACTTGATAACAGGCTTTACTGCAAGGTTACGGTAATATTACGTTTTACGCATTTCTACTTTGTTTCATATCGTCCTACGTATTTTGTCAGAATAACAATAATGAAGATGTAAGAGAAAATTCCTTATAGGTATACTTTTTATAAACATCATGTTGTCATTATTGTTGCAGGTGTCTGAATATGCCTTTGCCGGCTTGGAAGATTCCCTGGCGGAGTTGGACATGGCTGAAAACAAACTCCAGAATTTTCCAATTAAGGCTCTTAGAAGACTTGAGAGATTGCGACACTTGCGTTTAGCCTGGAACGAAATTAATGCCATACAAGACGACAGCTACTCCAGGCTTAGCTCTCTGTTATATTTAGATTTGAGCTTTAACAACTTCGAGAAACTCGAGGAGGATTCCTTCCGGCCGTGTCCCGACGTGCGGACGCTGTCCCTGTACTACAATGTCATTGAGAGTGTCCATCAAGATGCGTTTGCATCGTTAAAAGATTTACAGTCCCTGGACCTGAGCCACAATAAAATAGTGTATTTGGATTCGTTGACGTTCCAAACGAACAAAAAACTGCGCTCTATCGACTTAAGCCACAACCACGTACACTATATTAGTGGTGTATTTGCTTTCTTACCAGATCTGAAGGAATTATTCCTCTCCGAAAATAACATCCTGGAAATACCATCGGATGCTTTTACAGACTCAGTTAATTTATCAGTGATTTACCTACAACAGAACGCTATTAGGCGTATAGATCCCGAAGCTTTAGCTACATTATTTAACCTAGCTCAACTGCATCTAAGCTCAAACTTCGTACCACACATTCCGAGAGATTTGTTTCAACAGAACCGTAATTTGACGTCATTAAGCCTCGACAGCAATTGGTTATCGGATTTGGAGCCGGGTACTTTTGATAAAACGATAAGTTTACGCGAAATCAGGCTGCACAATAACAGGATCCAGTACATACACCGAGCAGTGTTTGATCCTCTGCCGTCTCTTCTGGAGCTACATTTGCAAAATAACGAAATCAGTTCCATAGATACCGGCGCCTTTCGTACACTCCAGAGCCTCCAGCACGTAAACTTGCAGGGTAACGTGATAGCGGAGCTCGGGGACGTGTTCATGCACGAGTCGCCCTCCCTTGTTTCGATTCAGCTCGATTCGAACAGCATAACTTCGCTGCATAACGATTCGTTGCGAGGCCAATCAAGCGTGCAAATTATGTGGCTGGGCCACAATCGTCTCAAGCGATTAGACCGAGCGTTGTTTAGAGACCTCTTACTAATACAGAGGGTATATTTAACCAACAACAGTATATCTTATATAGAAGACAGATCGTTCGAACCGATGCAGGCGTTAAAATTTCTTGACCTGAGTATGAATCAGCTCACGGAGATTACTAGAAAAACTTTCGCTGAGTTGCACGAAATGGAGGAACTATATTTGTCACATAATTTATTGGAGAAAATAGAACCGAAGGCGTTGACAAATTTGAAAAAACTGAGGATTCTAGATTTATCATTCAACCCTCTAGTAGTGCTGCACGACAACATTTTACAAGAAGGATTGCCTATAAGGATGTTAAATCTATTGAATTGCTCAATATCGAACATAGAACCGGGTGCCTTCAGGGGACTCAATAATCTTAACGAGCTGAATTTAGCCTCTAACGAATTGACTTCTCAGGATTTGAAGCATCTGGATATTCCTGGTTTGAGGGTTCTAAAAGTGTCTAATAATAATTTTAGTGATTTATATGGTTCTGCTCTTAACGGCTTGCCTTCGCTGCAAGTTATTTCACTCGATCAGTGTGAGATTATAAAACTTCCGGATAACATTTTCTCTAAGAACAAGAACCTCCTTAAAATAGATCTTAGTAATAATTTTATAGACGAACTGAAACACGGGGTATTTTTAAGTTTAAATGTTTTGAAAGAACTGAAACTTACCGGGAATTTATTTAAGGAGTTACCATACACTGCCCTTCTAAACATATCCACCATGGAAATACTATCTCTAGCTAATAACAAGATGACGAGCATTGAAGTGTCCCGCTTCAACGGCCTACCGAACCTGAAGGAGCTTGACCTCAGAAACAATTTTATATCGTCTCTGTCGGGCTTCGCATCAGCCAATTTAACTCAGTTATTGTCGGTAGACTTAAGCGATAACGCATTAGCTGCCTTACCTGCCAATTTCTTTCACCATTCTCTACTATTACGGCGTATTGATTTATCCTGCAATCGTTTCCGCCAAATACCGAATTCTGCATTATCCGAAAATACTCTGCCAGGCTTAGGATGGTTAAATTTAACTGGAAATCCACTGGTGCGAATACACGACATTGCATCAGCGCACCGTTATCCTTCCTTAGAAGAAGTCCACATAAGTTCGACAAATTTAAGCATCGTAACGAGTAAAGATTTTGAATCTTTCCCTGCATTGCTCCACGTTTATCTCGGACAGAATCGCATCTCCAGAGTGTCCCCGGGCGCATTTGGAAGTTTGCCTCACCTACTTACATTAGATTTAGGGTTAAACGAGTTAGAGTTGATGCCGCAAGAACGGCTGCAAGGCTTAAATCACTTGCGGATATTAAACCTAACTCACAACAAGTTGAAAGAGCTTGAAGAATTTTCCACGGATCTCAAGTCACTTCAAATACTGGACATTTCCTTTAATCAAATAGCTCGTATCAGTAAAACTACCTTTCAGCATTTGGAAAACTTGGCGGAATTGTACCTGTACGGTAACTGGATATCCTCGGTGTCTAGCGACGCTTTCAGACCCTTAAAAAAATTAAGAACTTTAGATCTCAGCAAGAACTATTTAGAAAACATTCCGTTAAACGCTTTCCGACCTCTAGAAACACAAATCCGGAGTCTCCGCACTGAAGGTAAGTCGAATATCAGAGAGAGAATCTCCATTTCAATTTCCTTTCGTTTGATATTTGAAGACATATCTTTAAACTGGAATTCGGCTAAATAATTCTAAATGTAAATATGTTACCCCACGAAACATAAATCATTTTGACTGACAAACATTATATGTACCATTAACACAGAAAATGTAACAATATTTTCTAACCAAAACAAACACAGTTACCTAAAATATATTAATTTATAACGTATAAGAATATGACATAGCATTGAAAAGAATTAAATTTGCGTACAAATATTTTCGGGGCTTTAAAACAGGTTCTTGAATATTAGTACCTAATGTTACTACTGTTTAATGATATTTACTTAAAATCACCTAAGAGAGTGAAGTTTTCAATTTTTTAAATGAATCTTTATTATTTAACATATCTTCATACATACAGCGCTCTTTGACTGATATTGGCTTTGTATGTGTATCTCCAATAATAAATATATACAGGGTGATTTTTTAAAAACTTCCCACTCGAGAAATCTCGAAAACGATTGCGATATTTAAAATTTCCAAAAACAGGTAAATCGTTATTTTTAGGGGTCCAACTTGTGACCTATAAGCGCATGTGTTTCTACTCACCCTCTCACCATTGAACTCTCACTTAAAAAAATTAAATGGGAACACTCCTTTTGTGATATATCATTGATAGCTAAAATCTTTCTGAATACAATGGTGTATGCATTTTTGATTTTTGGACGCGTCTTTTTGAAAACCACCCTTAAAAACTGAAGTAACTTACCAATTTGAATTTGATTAAAAAAAATCAAGAATAAGGTTCAAGTAATAATAACTGGCGGACTGGAAGCGAATAGATCTTGTGCCTCCATTTGTGCCATTTCATTTAAGACTTTATTGACTTGTCTTTTCTTATTTTCAACGGGCCCAGTAGCTTCAAAGTTCTCTACAAGTAATCTAATGTAGCTGTGATCCACCTGTTTATTTGGATGTCTATTACTGAAAATTCTGGCTGTGGCGCGTGCACACTTATATTCAACTCCATAATGAAAATAATTTCCACTCTTTCGGCAATTGTGTACACTATCTTTACGATCAACTGTCTTAGTGAGAGTAACTGACGTAAATTGATTTCAAGAAAAACTGATACCTGCTACAAGCACTACAATACTTAACAAAAAATGATATAAAGATAAGAAACAAGGTTTTTTTGACGATTTACGAATAGAATAATTCATAAATGTAGAAGAATTCCACCAGAAACTTTTCAAGAAGTGCATAACAATTCGAATCTCGTTTGTATTATTGCTTGGAGCAGAACGGTTCTCATTTTGAATACTTAAAAAAATAATTAATAAAACTTTATTACTTCATCCCTATTTTTTATTTATTTTTTTACTATTTTTATCAAATAGAAATTGGTAAGACATATTAGTTCTTAAAGGATGGTTTTTGAAGAGACGCGTTCAAAAAGCCAATGTATTTAGGAAGATTTTAGCTATTCAATGATATATCACAAGATTTCGAGATTTCTGCAATGGAAAGTTTTCAAAAAATCACCCTGTATAATATTTTTCAAGAAAGTGTGTTTTATTACTTTTTTAAACGGTACAGGATGTATTTAAGCTTAGTTATGATTACAGAAATATTTTGTTTCTTTTAATTAAACCAAATTTACCAAAAATTGACAGTATCTCAAAAACGGTCGGACAGATATAAGTCAAATTCGGTGGAGTTATATTTTAGATGTTAAAAATTTTGATTTTATAATTAGTTTGAAGAAAACTATTAGAAGGCGTTAGTTACACAATTCGCAGTACACACAATTCTTGCAAGTATTTTTACCACTAATAGGTACGTTTGACCGATTGATCTTAAACTATGAAGGAAGGAATATTTGTAAATTTAAAAGATGTACTTCACTCATCTCGCTATTTCATTCATTTTAGAGATGTTTGGGATTAAAAATCACATGAGACAAGATATTTAAACAACACTTTTATTTAGAAAACACAAATTATGAGAAATAATAAGAATACACATTCATATTAGGCTAACATAATGCCGAAAGTGAAGTCACCATACCTTCTAAGTGTTACACGACCGTTATTGTTTTCCAAATCATATGTCTTAGTTCAGTATTGAAGAATTGATTGTGCTTTACCATTTTCGAAATTTTGAACAAGTATTTAACGAAAACTGAATACATAAATTGTTGTTCTAAAATGTTAGATGACAACAGTAACTGTCACTATGACAATGATACGTAGCCACCTGCGTTAATTTAAATTACTTTTTGTTTATAAAAGTACTTTGTAGGACAATATTTAATTCTAAATATCTCTAAAACGAATTGAGGTATCGAGATAAATAAAGTACACCTTTTTTATTTATAATTTTTCATAATTTACGGTCAAAAGCATTAGAGGTAAACAAACCTGCAAGAATTTATTCAGTCAATATTGTACAACTAGCGCCCTCTAACAGATTTCTTCAAACTAATAATTATAAAATTGAAACTAATCTAAAACATAAATTCACCGAATTTGACGTTTTCGAGTTGTTGTCGAATTTCGGTAAATTTGATCCCGTATCTCTTACGGTGGTATTCATAGTCTGTCTCCGGTCGCCGGAGAGCGGTCTCGGTCCCGAAATTATGCGAATTTTATAATGAAATTCAAATAATTTCGGACAGCCAATGAATACAGTGTACTGTAACAGAGATATCTTATATCTTTTTCTCTTAATTAATTATGAAATTCGCATAATTTCGATACAGAGACCGCTCTCTGGCGACCGGAGATGGGCTATGAATACCACTGTTAGCCTATCTTGACGTCTACTATACCCTGTTGCTGTATGGCCCCTTAGTTATGTAATACCTTGTAAGTATATTAAGGTATTTTGTGTACTAATAAGTGTTAAGTGTTAAGGCACATGTTAAATTTAGTCAAATTACCTTAATAGAGTTTTATGTTCTTAAAGAGTTATTATATTTTTATCACTAAAAAAATTTACTTGTTTCATATTGTAAAAAAGTTAATACCTGTATTTTTAAAGTCTATGAAAAAAAAATTATTTTGTTCAAAATTATTTCAATTAGAGCGGAGCAAATTTTTAATTAGATTCTTTGCATATTCAGTTAAAAAGGTTCTAGTATTTATAGATATCATCATCTTTATTGCCTTATTACGCAATTGTGTATCTTATGGGTAATTGAAAAGAAAAATCAGCTTTAATGTTGCAAGTGTCATTTATATTATCCATATGTTGCCTTTTATAGAAAATAATATTTTCCACAGCCATCATTCTACATATTATTCAAATAAAAAAATAATAAAGTTTTAGTGTTTTATCGCTATTATTAACCATTCCAAAGATTTGTTAAATATCTCAATATGATTATCTTAACTACATAAAGCTACACTACAACCACGCATGCTAGAAAACTACTTACAGAAATATTTTATTTTTAAAGAACAGCATTTATTTCCAGAAAACCCTCTATCCTGCAGCTGCGACTCGCAAGAGTTGTGGGAATGGTTGAGAGATCATCAAAAGCTGGTGGAAAGGACTAACACTTTAGAATTACGATGCGAGCACCCTCCAGAGCTAAGAGGGCGAGTATTCTTAGACCTGGACCCGGAGCAATTCTGCGATCAGCCCATGGTTGTTAAACTGGGCATTCAAGATATACAGCCGTTTTCAGTTTTAGTTTCCTGGCAAAGCCGTAACCACTCCGGCCTTCACGGGTACCAGGTCGCCTACTATTCCATGGATACTGTCGATGAGGTAAGGCGAGCCGTCGGTATTATGTGTCGTATCATTTCAATGTTCTAGAGGTACGTTTTCATCTGACATTAATAATTGCACCATATTTATGTCGGACCGAAATTTTAATTTAATCTACATTGTGATTCAGAACTTATCTAAAAAAATTTGGGAATAGATGCTTATACTTCTTTGCGCCCGTTAGACACATTGGGATGGGATGTTGGTCGAGAAACCGCGTCACGCTCAAAAGAAAGAACAAATTTTAAAAACTTTTTTTTTTTGTACGTTCAGGCTTTGAAAAGAAGTATAACTTCCACCGTCTGGTCCGACGACGCAGACCCAGTTTTCTTTAAATGGTTTGTCTGGTCGCCGATTATATGCCTTCAGATTTTACAGTGGACCAGTTTCTTGTGCCATGCGGAAGTGTATTTCAAATCATTTTTGATTTTATTCTTACAAAACTGTAGGTATCTGTAAGAGTCCCCGGTTAATTCAAAAAAATTTTTAAATAATTTCTGAATCACTGTATACTGAACAGCCGAAAATCTAGAGACTCATTGCTACCTTGTAGAATAGCGCGACGAGCCAAGTGTGCGAGGAGCAACAGTTCATAGGCGTACTAAATTTCAAGTCACTTGGATATGAAAATATACTAAAAAGACAATAAAAATAATCGTTTTTCTTTAGTTTTATTAGGTTTTTGCTACACTTCTGAGAAAAACAAAGATTAATTAAACAAGCCCTTGCGCCAAACGGAAGGGTTATTTTTGAAACTAAGTTTGCCTAACCAAAAAATCTCACACTGAAAAAAGCAGATACGTAAAAAATAACAAAAATCATATCACTACCGGGCACCTCTGTATTTTTTTCACGTTTCGAAAATCTCTCTGTTTTCGTTTTCAAAATCGTAGTAAAAATATTAAACGTATGTCAAGTTTGACAGTTTAAAATTTGTTTCTCTGCTTCCATAGAGATGTTAAATGATTTTTATTTTATTGTTATGGGTAAGTAATAAAACTAAAGAAAAACTAAAATTATGCCACAAATAAATAGCTTCAGACAATATAAAAATAATCGTATTACATAACATCCATTATTTTTAATACATACAGTGCTATAACAATTTTTGCCAATCTCGAAACATTAGATAATAAAAATGATAGTGATTTCCAAAGTTTTTGTCTTGTATTATCAGTTACCCAAGGGCGAAAATAGTTAATAGAGAATGGCTAATTTACAACACATAGATAAGTGAAAAACGAAAATATAAACAAAATATTATAAATGAGAAACGAAAATGCTATTCCAATAAAATCGATAGTTTATCTAATAAAGTTCGTGAAATATTGAAAATAATTAATTATAAATTGTATCATAAAAAACCACATATAACTCACATAATTTTGGATACAAACATGTTAAAATATCAAGTTATAACAACATGCTAGTTCTTTTTCGACCGCCGCGCCGTCACTGAAAAGTTGAAGTTGCATTTTAGGTGTAATTTGTCATTACCTCGTACTCTGTCGTATTATAGAGACCAATCAATTTTTATGTCACAAATAACATGTGATGATGAAGTACTTAAAGTAATAGATAAACTTAAAAACAAAAAATATATAGGTTTCGATTGTATCTCATTGGACATTTTAAAAAGCATTAGGATTCATATTGTGAGTATTTTGGTCCAATTAATGAATAATTTGCTTAATAATGGTTGTTTTCCGGCTATTGTTAGACCAGTATATAAGAGAGGCAATTGTGAGAATGTTGATAAATATAGACAAATATCGGTATTAAGTATCATATCTAAATTATTTGAGATGATTGTATATAATAGAATATGATCCTACTCAGAAAGAGCTAAGCTCCTAAACATGTCACAGCATGGATTTACACAGGGTAAATCTGTTGAGATAGCATCGTGTCATTTATTGGAATATGTCTATGGGTCTCATGATAATGGTAAATATGTTATCCCACTGTTATTTGACTTGTCAAAAGCATTTGACACTATTAATGAAATTTTACTAAAACAAAAATTAGAAGAAAACTTTCGAGGAAACGTTTTGTCCTGGATCCTTTGAATCTGGGAGTTTCACAGAGGTCCTCACTAAGTTCTTTGCTATTTTTGCGTTATGTTAATGATCTACCTGATTACATTGCAAATGGCTATGTAACAATGTTTGCATGATACTACAATCACAATTTCACTCAACACTCCTGAGGAACTTCAGAGGAAGTCAATTGAGGTTCTTGATAAGTTCGGTGCTTGGTGTGATCGTATCGTCTGTTTCTACTAAACATTGATAATAAATTCCGGCATACAAAGGTTACTTCCAAATAACTTCATTTAAATGATGCACTTACGTTTACACCTAATGTCAAACTTCTGGGCACATTTTTTGATTCCACATTATCTTATGACAATCACGTTGACTATGCAAACAATTGAATAAGGCACATTTTGCATTACTACAACTAAATAGTTCTCTTGACGAAAACTCTATATTAAGTGCATATTATAGTTTAGTGTATTCATATTTATTATACAACATAATATGTTGGGGAAGTGGAAGAGAAATAAGTCGTGTTATTGTTGCTCAAAAACGATTATTAAGATTAATGTACGGAATTCTGCCTGTAGACAGCTTATAGACTTATATTTAAAGTTACAAGACTTTTGACATTACCTTCCCTGAAATATACTATTTTTGCTAAAAAAACATCTGATTAGAATATGCTCATCTTATCACCAATACAACACTAGACATGAAGATTTGTTATTAAGCGTACACCTAAGCATAATACTGCACATTTTGAACACTCTCCGTATTATATAGCTGTTGCGTTATTTAACATGCTACCAAATAATATAAAACACACAGCATCATACAATAATTTAAATATGAAGTAAAACGTTTTTTATTAGATAATGATTTTTACAGTTTCTCAGGGTATTTAAAATTAAAAAATTGCGCAAATGATTATGTCATGCTTTCTAATTATGGAGTCCACACTCTTGAAATGTTTATGTTAGTAGATCTGTGTTAGTAGGTGATATTTCACTTTTCTTGTGCTTTTGCTATATTTCTTGTTAGTCTGTTAGTTCTATTTCACAAAATTGGCTTAATGGTGAATAATTAAATAAAAAAAATAAAAGTACGGGAGGTGAAGATTGCAGGGAACATGACTATCTATGGGTGCCACTTAAGAAGGGTTCAAAGCACACAAAACTGCCAAAAAATAAAATTATGTTGAGTGAACCTAGCACCTTTAATAGTTTATTTTAAATGCCCTTCCCCCTTCGCGTCATTCTCTCCACAAATTAGAATGTCGTCCTTTTGAACGGCGATGGCCCACCACCACCCACTTACACCTACCTGATAAGCCCTCCGCGGATATCATACTTTTACACTTAAGCCTTACCTTTAAATTCGCGAATATTTGCTCAAATTTCGCAACTTTTTTTTTATTTATGGTGAGAAACTATCAACTTTTGACAAATCTTTCGAAACAGTCCAAATAGTATTGCTACTTTTATTATCATGTGGTGTTGATAATTTTGTTTTGAGTTTCTGACAATCTACCATGGCAGTCAATAACAGTTTTATGATGAAAATGTTATAGTTGACAGAATTCGTCCATACGCAGGACGAAAAGCTTTAGAATACATACTACACTATTAGTTACTATTCACTATTAGTTACTAGCACTGTCACTATAACGGTCACACATTAACACTTATTTATATTGTATCGTACCGCCTTCCGTATGGCCTTTATTTATCAATATTTCGTCAAAATGTAATATATTCCTCGATTCAGATCACCACCTTTTAATATTTATTTTAAATAGTTTCTTCGCCATATCTCTATTTCGTTTTTCCTATCAGTATACTCTTTTCGATTTCATTTTATATGGAAATTCACATATCATAATTCATATATGTCACGCATAATTTGCAAAAGCACCCTTCTATATATTCCAGGCAAACTTTCATCTTGTAAGATATGTCAACCCTTTTTTTATAGTCGAAAGCTCATTTTTAAAATACCATCCACCTTCCGCGAGTTTGCACTATTTTCCGTTTGGAGTTGTACTTCTTTGCCTCTTGTTTTGCAAATCAGGGATATTCGTATTAATGAACTACATATTTTAACCACATCACTTACAGTCATATTTAGATCTCGCTCCCTAATCCCTTCATACATGTCATCATGCGATATTCCTCACTTGTTAAATTAGGTCGTTTATTATTTTGAGAATACGCTGTGGACTTTGATTTATTCTCCATTTTTAAGAACACAAAATCAGTACTACATTAATTGCATTCATAATTAAATTAGCGGAAAGATATACCCGAAATTTTGGCCCGCCGAAAGATATAGCAGCCCGAAAGATATGCCCGCCCATGATAGCGTTGGAAATGGAACAGGTGGATCCGTCAATTCGTCACATCCAATAGAATTTGAACGTTTCGGTCTGGCGCATGCGTATTTGCTGCAGCAGAAGCTGTGTAATCGGATATGCTCTCAGAGATATGCGGCATACGATTTTGTAGAAAAATATATGGGCTGCATGTATGTACTTTGGGTGTTATAAACTGTTAGCAGGTTTATAACATGAGTCACTCTGTAGATTTTTGGCAATTGATTATAAACAGCGAAGAATTTATGTTAGAGAGCCGCCGAGGGCCACATTCCTAACTATTTGCTTTTATATTTTTAAAATATTATTTTTATTATTAAATTGCATTTTTGTATCCCTGCCCCCCTGCTACTATGTTATAAGCCAAGATGCTAGAAATACTTTGCGTGCATAATAAAAGTGCTAGTCACAACAATCTAAAAAATTGGTATGCCGGATGCTGATACGGATTAACATTTTTTCAAAGTTTTTTGCGCCCCTTATCTTCTGATGGTGCAATATTAAACATTTCAAGACTTTTCAACAAATAATGACTAAACAAACTGTAAAATCTTTTGTAAAATGTCAGTCAAGCAACGAAATATGTATTTGATTACAACCTTTGTAGTCTAGTCGAGAAGTGAGTTTCCTGCCAATAATAGTTAGACTAAATTTAAAAGTTTGGTTTATCGGATTCAGAATTAAATTCTGAGAATAGGAATTTTGAATTTTTGCCATTAAAAATTTCAATTATTATTAAACAAGAGAAAAGATGGTCTCCGTTTTTTTGCAATAACTATGGAACTATTAAAGATAGCGCCAATATTAAAAGATCCTAAAGAGGAGAAAATTTCACAAAAAAGTCCGATTCGAGTTGTAGCTCCATTATTTATAATTTTAATTTTACGTTGAAAATAGGGTTCCGCGCGGCCGTTGTGGCGCCGTCGCGTCGTCACCGAGCAAAGTGGACGTAAGCGCCACAACGGCCGCGCGGAACCCTATTTTCAACGTAAAATTAAAATTATAAATAATGGAGCTACAACTCCGGGAATCGGGACTTTTTTTTGTGAAATTTTCTCCTCTTATAGGATCTTTTAATATTGGCGCTATCTTAATAGTTCCATAGTTATTGCAAAAAACGGAGACCATCTTTTTCTCTTCGTTTTGTTAATAATAATTGAAATTTTTAATGGCAAAAATTCAAAATTCCTATTCTCAGAATTTAATTCTGAATCCGATAAACCAAACCCCATATTTTTAAATTTAGTCTAACTATTATTGGCAGGAAACTCACTGACTAGACTATTGCCGGCAATACGACCAATGACTAGACTTTCCGTGAAATAACGCATTACGTCCATTACGACATATACATATGCAAATGACTGTAAATGTAAATCGTCGAGAGATGTATCTGTGACACAAATGTATACCAATTTCTATCAGAATGTAAGTCTACGGTCACACTGCACGCTATGCTGTGTTATGCCATGTCATGCTTAAATTCTTACTAGTTATTATTTCACTACAGTAACTAGTAATATATGACTGACATTTGACGTATATATCCTGATACAAGTATCAGATGTATTTTTAATTAGAATGTATGATTCTATTAGAGTAAATTAACATTAAATTGGTTTTTCTCAGAGACGGTTATTGACATTTTATTGTATACCAATATTGATGAGCTGAGAAAAAAGTTTGACAAAATATTAATTCAAAATGCTTCAAGTATGTACCTCCGTTAACATTTAAAAAACGCAAAAGACACAAATTTATACCATTATTTTAGGATGTGTGAAACAAAATGAACTTTCCCATATATCAAAATAATTTAATTTTTATAGAAAGGTTTAAGTATTAATACATTTATTTTATTTTACCCTTTAAAAGATTTCATATATGAAACAGTGTCTCATAAGAATTCAGTAAGCTTGTGGGTGCTAGTTAATTTAAGGGTTTAATGTCTATGTGGTTTAAAGGCTACCCATCACGACGTTACTGGCCAAAGATTACGTGACATCGCCACTTTAATCAATAGCGTTTAATACCTATCATTCCCCAAATTCCAAGAATTCTTCCTTCCATCTCGCTTTCTTAAAGCACGTGCTTTACATGTAATTTTTTAAAGGATGACATAAAAACGGTGTCGTAATAGATAGTAGTAAATAAAACCATATCTATGTATTCTTACATAGTTCCATATATTTGAAATTAACATTCTTTTACTAATACAGTGACGTAGGACAACCATTTATATTTCTAATCATAAGAGAGATAGCGTATGTCCTAACTCCAATGTTTTAGAAAGAGTTTATTATTAGTTTCTAAATTACAAAGTTTAACGTGTCGGTATGGCACATACTTTTGCTTACATCTCGCGAGTTATTAGATTTATCGAACCTTGTGCTACCTTATTTTTAAACAGTGATAATGATGAATGGGATAATAGAAAATGTTATACCTAGTTGACAAGATTCGTTCAAACAGATTTTCCCACGATTAAATAAATCGTGCAAATATTCGCGAATGTTGCATCCATCCGCAACACGAAAAGAATTAGAATACATATATACTATTCAGTATTAGTTACTAGCACTATCACTATAAAGGTCACACATTAACACTTATTTATATTGTACCGTACCGGAAATACATGACAGTTTCTGGGCACAAAAATCTATAAAATTAAATCTGATTTCGTACCGTTCAAATTGAGTATCTAGCCATTTAGAAACCATTAAATGAACGCTAAAGAAATCGGTAAGCGTTTATTGAAGTATCAATAAATCATACCAGGCCTCGAATCACCATCTTAAAAACCGTGGTATGATCAGAAGGAACGGAGTTCGATGTCATTTAAAACAAAAAAATATTTGTTAGATTATTTTGAAGAATAAAGTTTTAACGAATGTATACACAAATAAAACTTTGAATCGGGTAAAAGAAAATACTCTATATAATTTTTGTTTACATTTCACACATATGGGTATGAATGGTCGTGACCCACACAACCATATCAGATTTTAAATAAAAAAATCACTAAATGTTTGTATTGAATTTCGGACGTATAAAAAATCATAGCAGGCCTTGGATCGCCATCTTAAAAGCCGTAGTAGGATGAAGGGAAGCAGTTTTTCATGCCATTTAAAGAAAACATTTCTTGGATTATCTTGAAGAATAAAGGTTTTACGGATTTACTAAAACACTGTATAGTTTTTATTCAAATTTCACACATACAGGTTTTAAGGGGTCCCGATTTATACCAGATTATGAGATTTTAAATAAAAAAGCGCGTTTTTATAAAAAAAATCATAGCAGGTTTTAAGTCGCCATCTTAAAAACCGTGGCAAGATCAACAGAAGCGGCATTCGATGCCATTTAAAATAAAAAATAAAAATATGTGTAGGAACAAACCTTTAACGGATTTGTGCGCAAATAAAAGTAGACACATTGTATATTTCAAATGATAGGTATTTCTAATTTTTTATTTAAGCGGATATTACAATTGTTTTTAATTTATTCAACTACTTGAAGTATTTATTTTAAATTAAAAATGTAATAATATTCAAAAATGTTTGGTTGTCAGGTAATGTCTTGTATAAAATCAATATGAATAATATAAGTAATAATATTCAGTTCTTAAAGCAAAGACACAAGGGGGCTGTCGAGAAAATGGAATACGAATATTTTAAACCGCAAAAAAACACCTCAAGCGTTAGTCTTGAAGCTTATCATCTTGTAATTTTCCATCTCAACACACCTTAATCCATATTATATCAACGCCTTTATATAAACATCAAACTAAATTGTTTTACTTTCCGAATTGACATAAAATATGCATTCATCCAAGAGACTACAATAATAGAATGATATTTTCTTAGGCTTCCTTTGGGGTAAGTGAATGATATAAATAGGGTTTATAAACAATGGCGGTCAGTTATCCTCTTAGAACCCAAGTTCTGTTAAGTTTGTGCATGTTGTCTAAAGATAATTCAACATTCCAGACAATCATGAATGTTAAATTATACAGGGTGAACCTTAAATAAGTACAAATATTTTAACCAGCATTACTGTTCACTATGTAGAACACATAATTAATAGTTTTTTTTTACAGTCAGAAACAAAAAAGTAAAATTTTAAATAAATTTCATGATTTTTCAATAGAAAACTTATAGAGGATCACTGATCCGTATATTAAGAGTTATGGTGGATGTGTATTCCATAACGTTGCTAGTGCTATACTAGTGGCTTGGAATATACTTCAAGAAAGTTATAACTATAAGTTTTAGACATGTCAAAGAGTAATTAAAATACTTGTATTTATAAAGATATTAATTACTACGTTCTCCATTCCTATACTTCATCAATAAAGTATGTCCATGCATCTAAGTACATGAAATTAAAAACATAAACCAGATTTTCTACTTACAATTATCCAGAATTTGATCGTTATTCATTTTTACTACACTTTCAACTGATTTATCACAATACATAGATACTATCGTTATCACTATCACTGACTGCTTAAAAAATAGGTATGCTTTTAGCATGTCAGCCTTTTTATTGTTTCAATAATGCGCCATATTTTAATTACTGGATCTCACCAAAAATATTAATTAAATACACAAGACACTGCCCGTGAAAATAATAAATCAGTTTAAATACGTTTTATACGTTAGTGCCGCAACAGATGCGTCAAGCAATGCATTACTTAGTGAAACCATTGGTTTAGATCGGTTTCAGAAGATGAAAGAGTATCTTATATTAACTTTCAATTTATGTGTATTGCAATTATCAAATCCCTTTCGACAAATATTACATGTTTTGTTTCCACTTGTACCTTGCCTTTACCACAGCTTATTCTTTTGTCCTGGACCAGATCAGTACATCGGTGTGAATATAACCTCTTGGCTATCAATCCTAGAGGATAGGACTGGTGCGGAACATTTCGCCTACTGCCCGTGACACCTACCTGTTACCTGTGCCTACGATACCAGCTTCTTTTTTACATGCGATTGACTCCTCTTTTAAATATTTTTCTTTGCTTGCTCTTGATATTGAACGCATACATCAAGCTAGTTATTTTGTTATTCCATGTTTTGCGTTTATTTTTAAAATGTGTTTCACCCGTTACGAACTACGAAATGTTTAGCACTGACACCTTGTTTGAGGTTATGTGGCGAAAATTTACTCTAAGGTGTTGTGTAAAAGTCATAGTTTTTTGTTATTCTTCATAAAATAATTTAAGGGGATAAATCTTTCTACAGTGTACAATGGTATTAACTTGTGAAATGTGGATAACCACTTTGATTGATAGTATCGAACTTGCGGATATTCATTTTTTAATCGTTTGAAAATTTTACTTTATTTATTGCTAAACATAAGTGTTTTTAAATTAGAATCGACCGCAAAAGATTAATTTACGTTAAAAAATTATTTATCTTACAGATATTTCAACCTCGCTTTCAGTAAATCATATGTTTGTTTTATTAGATTATGTCAGTGGTCTGTCTGGTCAGCGGTCCTTAAAAAGTGGGTATTTTTTTAATAAATAAATATCTCCGTAAATATTTGAGATTTTAAAAAATGACTCTCACCAGATTCATCTATACGACGAACTACACCTGCAGTTAAAATATTTGTACTTATTTACGGTTAATCCTGTATTCAAATTGTTAACGTGACTTCTGAGCATTAGCTAAGTTTCACCATCCATCCTGTTTACAAACTTAACACCCTTACGCAAGTCGGATAAAGTAAATTAAATTTTGTATTAGGTACGAAAATTTCAGCTGGTGACCGCATGACCGGGCCGAATTGGACCGGAAGAGTGTTTTATGTTGTAAGGGCCCTGTCCGGACTCGTAGTGGAAACCAAAGGACAAGCTCGTGTCCGGACGGACCAGACCTAGAATTGCCGCATTTGCATTTGGCGACGGTGGACCGCTACGACAGTCCCAAATCCACTCATATGTTAGTTGCCCACTGTTATTAAAATGTTTGGTAGTTATTCTAAATCGTTTTGTTAAGCATTTTCCCATCAATTAAGCGAAGTCTACACGACAGAATTAGAAGTCGAAACGCAACGCAAACGTACAGAGTGATTCAGATAAAAGTTCCAGAAGTAGATTTTTTATTCCTTAAAACCAGTTGATAGATTTCTTTGACGATGGCAATTAAGACCTTAGGTGTTTCTCTAAGCAAATTATAGATGGTAGCATTAAAGATAATTTTATAACAAGATAATTTATTTTTGTCATTTTTGTAACAAATATAGTTCGTACCTGTTTATTATTTACATATTTATGATGAGATTGTTTTTTTATTTACGTTTTATTGTTTCAATTTATTTAAAAAGTCTAGCTTGAAATACTTTGTTCACTGAAATTTCTGGCTACGCCACTGCTTATGACAACAATTATATTTCTTCCAGAAACATACCTCAATTTTGTTTCTATTAAAAAGCTCTCTTTTTTCTAATATACTCTTATTAGAAACATTTTTCAGTATTATTTCCCATTTAAAAGTTATAGGCAATATCGTCTTAAAATGTTTCAAAAGAAATTCCACATAAAAATCACATTAGCGGTGGATGGAATATTTGGGTATGTTTCTGGGAAAATAAAATTGATGACGTCATTAGTCGTTTCTGTCAAAACCTAAAGATAAGACTTTCATTTGAAAATGGAGCTTACCTCATCTCATTTAACGTCACGTGTCCCGGGGTGTTAGAGATTTTACTCCTATAAACTTAACAAGCGATGGTATACATCAACATAAATAAAAAAAAAACTTATATGGAATGGGTTCTAAACCCAACCATTTTTAAGAATAAAATTAACAATCTCCAACTTCATGTATATATATTAATTCAGTTAATTAAGAAATCTCACTACAATGTTGTGTATTAGATGACCATAAAATGCAATGTTTACCCATTCTTTCAATTTATTTAAGTTTAGTGTTGTTAATCAGTAATATTCGATAAAGTCGATATGGCGGATTGTGGCAACAGTGCGATAATGTACACAAAGTCCGGCAAGGAGTACAGCTCAGTTAGTATCTGAACTGTGAAGTGTTAATTTGGTCGTCGGAAGTGCTTTTAAGTACACCATTTCCTTAACTTTTCTTTGTTTATTAAAATGTTTAACATACATGAGTATCACGAAATGTTATTAATTTGTTGAATCGATGAAACCTTAGATTCGGTGTTGAGAGACAAGGTCATCGAAGAAACGAGAAAGCTGTTGAGTTAGTAAAAGGAAAGTCATCTATAGTCTTATAGGTACCCAAACCATCGCGCAGTATTGTTAAACCTGTTATTAAAACAATCATTCAAATGTACTGCACTGCAGTAGGCTTGGATTGTGATGTTTGTGGGTAAATATATTCCGCTACTTCTATTTAGTATTGTGAAAAAATAGTACATTATACTATAAGGGAGAGAAATGCGTTATTTTGGCAGATGTGCACTTTGAACACCTACAATGCACCGAGGACTATTTTTTCCACGGTCTCATTAACTTAAAAACACATATTTTGTCATTATGAAGTAAGTAGCACCAGAATTATTGTATTCGGATTTGAGCATTTATTTAGTAGTCGTTGACACAGATTAAATATATATATAAATAAAAAAAGTCGTTGAGTTATTGTCATAACTACAAAATAAACAAACAAAAAGAATTGTCAAATTAAGGTGCTAGTTTGGTTTAGTTGTGGTTTAGTTTAAAGTTTGTTTAGTGCACAATGAATAATTGTGAGTCGGAAGAGATTGTGGAGGCTGCAAATATTGCAATAAGCAATTTGCTGCCTACGAAGTCAAGATCTTTATACGATATAGCCTACAATCGGTTCAAAAAGTGGTGCGTCGAGAAAAATGTTCAAGTATACAGCGAGAATGTTTTGTTGACATACTTCAGTGAAAATGCAAAGAATTACAAGTCTTCCACATTATGGGCGCAATATTCTATGGTTAAGTCATGCTTGATAATTTACGACAACATAGATATAAGCAAATTCCCCAAGCTGATCGCATTTTTGAAAAGAACCGGTGGCGGATGTCAAGCGAAAAAATCGAAAATATTGACAAAGGGTGAAATCGACCGTTTTCTATCAAGTGCAGATGACAAAGAATTCTTAATGATTAAGGTAAGATTACTTTTGTTGTTAGGTATTTAAATTATTAAGTATTTTGATTTTTTATAGGTTGGATTAATTCTGGAGATTGCCGGAGCTTGTCGAACTGATGAACTAGTCAATTTAACTGTAGATGATATTGAGGATGTAGGCTCTTCCTTGATTGTAAAAATTCCAAACACTAAGACAAAGATTCCACGAACCTTTCTGGTTACCGATGTGGGAAATATGCTTGAATTGTTTCGAAAATACCTGTCCCTTCGTCCTCCCACGTCAAGCATAAGCGCCTTTTTTTGTACTACAAAGCAGGAAAATGTAGTTCGCAGCCAGTTGGCAAGAATACCATGGGAAAAATTCCGAGTGTAGTAGCTTCGTATTTAAAATTACCTGATGCTGCATGTTATTGGTCACTGCTTACGAAGATCTTCAGCGACATTACTGGCAGATGCTGGTGTGGATATCACGACAATAAAGCGTCATGCTGGTTGGAAATCAACGACAGTCGTTGAGGGTTATGTCGAGAACTCCATTGAAAATAAGACCACAATTGCTAATCAGGTTTTAATAGGTACCACTCCTAGCGCAATCACAAAAACTGTAAATGTAAGCGAACGTAATATTCCTTCTAATATTAATTTTGAAAATTGTACAAATATAACATTTAATTTAAATGTCAATAAATAATTTCAATGTTATCTTTTTTTTTGCTTGAAAAACGTTCTCCATAATGTAAACTCCCTTGGGAGCATTATACTCTCTTGGGAATAATCGACTACTTCTGTTTTAATTTTAATGTCATAGAAACTGATTTCTACTCCCGAGCGTGGAAAAAATATATTTTAAGCAAGGTTTTTCTTTTATCAGTCCATAATTTCCAACCATTTCATTTACACAACTAAATTATTCGGCTGATTTTCGTTTCTTGACATTTTGCAAAATACCTTTTAATTGATTCCTTGTGTTCGAACTTTACAACAAGGTATTATATTCAACATTTAAAATAGTTTCAAAAATTGTATGGTATGGAATATAAAAGTAAAAAATCTCTAAAAACTGAGCTTTTTCTGCAAGTTGCAAGTCTCTTGCACGTTGGCATGTTCACTGAACAGCAGCATATTGCATATCTATAATATCTGTAAGACTCTTGTAGTTTGAATATATAGCTCTCGCTCGACTTATATTGCAGCTTTTCTACAATTCTAAGGAATAATTTAGTGACTTGTATGGTTACCACCATACTCAAAAACTGAACTATCAAATTCCAGCTGCCTTCTTTCGCTTTTACTTGATTATTGTTTGATTGTTGAGTTTCCAAAGTATATTAACAGAAACTTTTATTTTATATGTTATGCTGTTTGTTATTGTTACTTGTCAATTTTGGATAAACAGTTTAGTTTCTAGTGTGCATTCGGGTTGAACTGTTGATATCACTTCTATTGCAATTGCGAATTGACAACTGTAAAAAAATCGCTAGTTCGAACTTTAGAAAAGGTATAAGTAGGAATTGCGGACTGTAAAGCAGGTTTTACGTATATTTGAAAATAAAAGTCTTCAAAGATTTATAGACTTAATGAAGATTTATCTTTTAAATTTTTAGTTCTAAATTTAGGAATAAAAATTATTTTTCCACTTAGTTCTATACATACCTACATATTTATAGTATCTATTAGTTAGAGATACAAAACACCCACCAGAAATATAAAAATAGGAAATGTAGGTCATAGTGCATCGGATTTTAAAATATTTTGTATTAAAATAATGCATTAATAAATCGTTAAGGTTCTTGCCACAAATAATTGTTATCGGCAGCCTGGTAAATATTTTATCAATTTGCGGCCAAGCTGTTGAATACCAAATAGTAAATACGTATAGGGTTCGCCTGTTTAATTTAATTATTTACCGTGAACAAATAAGCTTTATCCTTTATGTATAAATTTTAATTTAATTGCATATGCAGGCCAACGTTTGAATTAAACTTCGTGCCTGATGGTGGAAATTTTGCGTGGAGTATCACGCCTATTTATTTTATGTTTAAATTTTTATCTGGCGAATTAAAACGTGTATAAATAAAACTAACAGACGTCAACACAATACATTAAATTATTTATATATTACAGTTAAAAACAGTAAAAGAAAGCATTACTGGAAAATAAATTATTCTGAGAAATAGTGAAGGAATACCTACAACTGCAAAAAAAAGTTTTTAATAAAAATCCTTTTTTTTTTGTTAAACGAATATTTTAGTAATTTTTTAACCACCACCTATGGGGTTACTTCTTTAGCATATTAAGTATGAAAAAGCATAGAAACATTGAAACATGAATTTTAGAACAATTGATTTGCATTAACTCCTGAAAGTTACGTTGCTGCCATAATAAAAACACTTTTGCTAAAGGGACTTACTAGTGGTTAAAAAGTTATTTTTTAATTTATATTTATTGCTGCAATCCCACCTTCTTCTTACAGTAGATTTTGCAATTTTTTACTACTACATACACTCTCTCGTGCATTATGCATTTATTATTCTTCTAATCTTTTATATATTTTACTTCTCATAATGTATGCATATCACAATATTCTCTGGTACCGGTAAATAGTATCGCCAAGTGATAAAGAAAATAATGTTTGAACTATTGGGTTTAAAAAGTTATCGATTATATTTAAAACGTATGAATTTGTAGTATAAAATACTTTACTATAAGATGGAAAGCGGAAAACAAGTTCAGTATAAGAATTATCCTTTAAAGGAGGTGGTCTAATACTGCCGAATCCTCAAAAAGTCTAAATGTCCAAAAATAAATTTCTCTCGAAAATAATATGTTGAGTTGCCAGGTATTTTTTATTTTGTTTTCATAATGTAAGCATGTATGTTTCTGTAATATTCATTTGGACACAAAAATATACATTACAAAATTAAGTCATATAATTACGGAAAAACACTGCTGTGAAATTTCACACAATTGTTGCTCATATAAGTCAAAATATAAATTGTGTCAGATTTTGCTAGAATATTACTGGAATGTATGTAGTATGTACGAGTATTAACTACGATTTGTATTTTACATTCTAGAAATATTGTAGCTAGGTCTGACACAATTTATATTTGGACCTATATGAGCTACAATTGTGTGAATTTTCACAGTGCAGTGTTTTTTCTGTGAACCCTATTTTGCAAAATTTGAACTCTCTATGTATCGTAAACTGATAAACACGGACCACAGACATCACAATAATACAGAAGAAATAAAACAAGCAAGTTGCATAGCAACTTTGTAAAGATATTTACGGTGCTGTTTTTTCAACAAATTCATATCTGTTAAATGCAGTTTGAAAAAATCTAAGCATGTTGACCATAGAGTCACAGTGGAGGGCTAGTTTTTGGCCCACGCACTTTGAACACAAGCTTGTATCAGTCTACAAGCTGGCAAATCATTTAAAATAATAAAAAAGTGCACTGTCTTTCAATGGTAAATCATGTTCGCTAACGCATTTTTTCTCCAAGTTAAAGGAAATAATTTTTAAAATTTGTTGTGAAACATTATGGTGATGTGATTCATTATCAAATGCCTCAAAAAATAAAATTAACTAATTTTCAGACATACTTTAAGTACACAACATTCGTGGACTGTGTGTTCTGTTTTTTTATTCTAATACGTAATCATAATACGCATTATGAGTGAGTGCCCATTTAAAAAAAATAGAGAAAATAGGTACAAGTCTGCAGGTTGCCTCATAGCCTCGAGCTGTTCTCAATGTAATATGTTGCGCGCATGCGTTACTATTCAGATTGACTCTATTTAGAGCAGAAACAGAATTTTTGACATCATGTCGTGCCGAGCCTTGACCCTGTGAGTATCAAAGTCGTTTCACGAGAAATACACAAATATTTCGAAACAGAGGTACTGAAGTAAGCACGTGTAATAAATGAAGATTTACGTATTTTATGTAGGGTTTCTAAGCAGCACAATTTATCACTGAATCCTTCCAAATCAACAATATTATTATTTGGCAATAGAAATGTGATGAATACACTTAAATATAATTTTGATGTAGAAATAGATGGACAACAGGTAACAGTTTCTGATACTGCTAAAAATTTGGGTTATTATTTTGAATACACTTAGATGCGGCCTGCTTAATAATAATATGCCGCCCCCTCTCCCGCACAAGTATTCTACTTCTAGGCTAATCCTCGTGATTAGAATGAGGGGTAGAGATATTATTATTATAGACACCGTTATCAATATTCAAAATATATTCAGAAAGCTTATGCAGTTTTGAGATATATCTATCCTCATAGAGCCTACTTAAATATGGGTACTAAGAAAATGTTACGTGAGACTTTGGTTCTTTCTCAATTCAATTATTGTTCACCACTCCATGGGCCTGCTTTAGACGTAGATCTTTCCAACCGTATTCAAAGGATTCAGAAAGCATGCTTGCAATTCATTTTTGGAATTAGAAAGTTTGAACTCATTTCACATAAGCTATCAGATGCTAACTGGTTGAATATCAAAAATCGGAGAATATTACTTACGTTAACTTTATACCATAAAATATGTATTACACGTAAGTCGCCATATCTGTATAACAAAATAAGATTCAGATCTGATGATAATAATATTAGAAATAAGGGTTCTATCTCACCTCCAATTCATGGTACTGCATTTTTAAAAGATGTTTTACATTTGATATTTATCAGTCATATAACTATACCTACTGAACTTAAATAATATTTTTTGCCATAGTTTAAAAAACGTTTAAGTCAATAGGGATTTTTTTATTATAATTATTATTGAGGATCTATTTATTATTTCATCTGAATATACAATGTTGTGTTTGTTTGGATATCTTAGTAGTAGTGGTTGCCAGATATATATTTTATTTTTCTTTATAATTAACAAGGGTTAAGTGGTAGAACACAATTTTGTGAACTTCCCCTTGTGATTTTCAATACGTATATACCTATATTTTTTAAATGTATTACATTTTTTATGATTGTGAAAATAAAGGCATTTATTATTATTATTATAGTACCTATAATATTTTGTTATGTTTTTGAAAAGATATGATGCTTAAAAATTATATGGAATACATTTTTTTTTGTTTGCGGTTTAATATTTTTCTGCATTTGCCCCTCCTTGAAAAATTTTGTAACGACGCCCATGTCCATTAGGTAACAAATTATTATCTCCATATTTTTTTATATTACGTTGCAAAGGAAGCCACTCAGAAATACGGTTGCTTTTGAAGTATTAAGCTTTAGACTATTCTCCAATATTGCTTTATTCGTCGTCTAGTTGCTGAAATGAAATGTCTTCAGTTTGGGAGTGTTAAAACATACAAATTATAATTATTTATTTATAATTGTGATCTTTATAATGTAACAGAACGAGTGTTTGTACAATTGTTCAAGCATCTTTGTAATTTACTATTTTTATATTGTATCTGTCCCCTCGGTACAGTAGCTACACGGCTAAAATGCACGATAAAATTTAAGTACTGCTCGCGTCCCAGAGGAAATCCTTCTGAAGCCATTATTATTACAAAACACCCCTAAAGAACGGCAGTGACAAAACTACGAGACGTATCTCTCTTTATTCTCACTCCGCGGGACAAATTGTATCGCCGCTGATATGAGCACTCAGCCGTAACTCACCGTCATTTCTTTCCTTTGTTTCAGATTCGCGGCAAGATGCTCGATCGCTCCTCGCGATCCATGAAACTTTCCAAGCTGTACCCGGGCACGAGGTATTTAATATGCGTGCTGGCCCTAGGGAACTGGGCGTCACACCGCAAGGAGACCGCCGAATCCCGCCTGGCGACCCGCAAACCCGAAAACGACACGACGCGCGACAATCTCGAGGTCTTCAACGACGCCATGCTGCCGCTGCTGGTGGACTCGCCGACCAGCAGGTGCGCCGAGGTCAACACTCTGGGCGCCCCCGACAGCATCCACGGGGGCCTAGGGATCCTCCCCGACCATTCCCTGGGGGTGCAGTCCATCCTCACCCGGCGACTGGGCCTCATCATCGGCTGCTGCATGGGATTTGTGGTGTTTATAGTTTTAGTTTCGGTATTAGGGTACCTCAAAGTCAAGAAGCAGAGGCGAGCCGTCAAAAGGGACCAGCCCATACCGCCGGAATATCTTTCGTATCGACACTTTTCCATACAGAGCGGGGAGGCGGGGGCGCACGGGGGCCACCCTCACTTCATCTCCAATATGAACACCACCATTTTGAGTTAAGAAACGGGCGGAATTCACACTGCTGCCAATAACGAAACTACTGTAACCGATTAATTCTGTTAATGTTTTTTTCACCATTGCTATAGTCATTTCAAAGAAAATTTTACACCTCTACGTTAAAACCAATAATATGCCTTTATTTTGACTCGTTACCATGGCAACCAGAAAACATTCCGGAAATTTTTTCGTGGCGAAGCGATAATTAAGTGGAAATTTTTTGACAGTTGAGAAGGTAAACATATTATATGATCCACACATTGGCATCTTATCTATACGAAATATGGTGGATGTACCTACATATGAACTTTTTCGAAAATGCGTCGTGTTACTTGTAAAAAATATATTTCTACCACCTTCAGTGACCTAAAATTGCCAAAGAATGATAAATTGAACTACTAGCCATCTGAGTTTTAGCATTTGATGTAACTAAAGTTGGTATTTTTTTCATTTAACGAAATATGGTGGATATACCTGCAAAATTCAACAAATTGTTTTCATACACTTGCTTTTGATTTTCTAGTGTTATCTGGTATTAGGTTTTGAATTTCTTATCTAATAAATTGTTGATTTTCGTTATTTCACTATACACTTATTAAACTCAATGTAAATACGCTTCGAAATAGTAGCTGACATCTACTGTGACAGAACCGTTTAAATAACACAACAGAAGCCGAAAAAATGTGAACAATTGCTTATTAAACTCAATGTAAATACGCTTCGAAATAGTAGCTGACATCTACTGTGACAGAACCGTTTAAATAAAAATAACAAATCAGCATATTATGTCGACAACAATCACTTGACCGAGTCAAATTAATTTAATACACAATGTTTTAAAATGTCAGGTTTGTTTTATATTTGGGGTGTAAATTATTCCTGGAAGTTTTTTAAGCTCTTGTGATATTATAAGTCAAAATTTCACGCCAATTAGAAACTTGTATTTTGTTCTGTTACCATGCTAATTCCGGAAAATTTCATCCTCCTTTAAGTGGACACTGGACATTTTTTGACGATTATGTTTCAAAAAAACTTGGGCGTAAATTCCTCAAGAGAAAATGGAGGAGGAGAGAGTTTATATAACGTTTTTCTTTTTAACGAGTTATAGGGTGTTAAAGTTGTTACCAACTTTCAAAAGAGTTTTCCTTAATTATCTTTAAATCCGTTAAAGATAAAAATACCAAAATTTGTATGAGAGTACACATCAACCGTGCTCGAAGGTTAATATACAAACCGTTTTATTCTGAACAGCAGAGGCGGAGATGTGGGTAGTTTGAACAGTTCAATTGGAAAAAAATATGGAAAAAGTCAAAATTTCTTATATTTTTAAAAATCCGAAAGGATATTACAAACAAAGGATACTTGTCGAAATTCGATAAAATATACCTTTTTGCCAAAATTGAGGTTTTTTTGTTCACATAAAGCGGCAAGTACATTAACATAAGATTATATTGAAAAATGACGTTGCCGTGGTTTCAATAAAATTTGTCAAAATAAAATAATAATGTCACAAGTTTATGCCTGTGGAGTAACACTTTGATTTCAATATTTATCAGTGATTTATAAATAAATAAGAAGAAAGTCAAAACCGGCACATTATGGTAATTAATTAAATAACCATAAATAAGAAAATGTGGATTTAGAAACTTTTACTACAAAACTACTACTAAAACGCAGCTGTTGAAACAATCGATTGATGTACAAAAAACTAGTAAAAATAGAAAAGTATTAGAAGGAAAATAAACAGAATAGGTGCATAATTAAATAAATGTGCAAAACTCAAAATGTTACAGCATATGCTGAAATTGCCGTTCATTTTCTTGTCTGCACAATATTGTGCGTCATAGAATTGACTGCAATCCCTTAGGCGTCATGGACGCGAAATTGACGAAAATTTTCGCAAATTTCGCAGATTTTTATTTAAATTATTATTATTGGCGGAAAAGTGTCAACTTTCCGCGAATTTCGCAAAACAGGAATATTGTCGCTAATTTCATCATTTTGTGGATTAGTAAGTTAAACTTGAGCCTCTGTCAGTCTACTATGACCTCAATGACAGTTTTATGATGAAAATGATAGTACATTTTCTATCATTTGGCAAAATTCACTAAATGTTGAGACTTTTCCCGCCATAAAATAATTCACGCGTATTTTCGCGAACAAGGCTTATAACAGAACTCCAATATCTTGTCTAGTAAGATTTGATGCTTCCACAATTCCTGCCCATACTTCATGATGAGTTTCTACCGGAGTTGCATAAACTTTGCCCTTCATGAACTCCTAAAAATAAAAGTCTAAAATATTTAAATCCGACGAGCTGGCAGATCACTCCATCCATGACCGTTATGTTGATTTATTATTCCATTTTTTGTAAAACATGACTCTTCAGTAAGTAAGACTCTGCTGTAGAAATCATTATTTTCCTTTTGTTTAGTCCTGAAGCAATTACAAAAATGTAGTGTAGCATCCTGGGGCAAAATTTCCTGGGTTCTTGTTAAATTATAGTGCCGTAATTGCTGTTATTTTAATGTTCTGTGGACTGCAGGCTTTGAAACAACTTTCTTGTACTTGTGCGTGGATTTTCATCAACAGCATTTAAAACGGCTTCTTCCACATCTGCCGCCCCTACAGACCGTGGACGAGTGTGTTCTGACGTATGAAGTAAAAAAATTGCCTTCTTCTCTAAGCCTTCTGTTAATTGCAGCAAAAGTACTGGAGTGAGTAACTTGTCGACCAGGAAACTTTTCAGCATAACGCCTTGTAGACGCTAGAAAATGACTTCTACATTCTCCATATACTAAATGCATGTCAGCCTATTCGTCTAAACTATATGTTGATGATTTGACATAATGCCAAAAATTTCTCAAATATTTGTCACTATTGATAGTACTTGTAAAAGAAATTGTTAAAAATAGTGGAGGAGTATCCAATAACTTGTTGTTAGTAAAGTTTGTAATAATGCCAAGACATTTAACAGAAGCCGAAAAAATGTGAACAATTGCTAAATTGGAAGAAGACTGGTCGATGAGTATGGTTGCTGCCCAATTAAATGTTAGTAAAGTTTGCATTTTCGCAATACACTGGCATGAAGGAATAGATCTGTAAAGACCAATCCGATTGTTGTAAATTTAGAATTACACTTTTCTTAATATGACGTGCATTATTTGATGTACTGTAACAACAATTCCTCATAGGTTACGCCACTGAATAAACCCAAATGCACACTACGCAAAAAGAGTCAAATCTGTTCAAAAGCCGTTTGCTTTTCGGTTTCGTCCATTACTTGTTTCGCTTTATGTTAGCAAAAAACTTTAACTCCATTTTTTGTCAAAAAATGTACGTTGCCGGATTTTGGCAGGAATACCTTTTTTGTAATATGTTTCAGGGTTTTTAAAACTATTTGAAAATGTAAGAAATTATGACATAATATTCTTTTCCAATTGTACCCTTCAAATTACCCGCATCACCGCCACTGCTTTTCAGAATAAAACGGTTTGCATATTATCCTTGTTTGTTCTTAACGCACGGTTGATGTTGACTCTCATACAAATTCTGGCATTTTTTTATCGGATTTAAAGATATTTAAGGAATATTCTTTTGAAAGTAACAACTTTAACACCCTGTAAATTGGAAACGCAACGTTATAGCGTTTTTTTTTAAATATAAACGGAACGCTTTGTAGTTATACATAAACGTTAAATAAATTCCAGTGTAATGACAATACTTGCTATTTTAATTACCTATTTTTTGTTCGTGAGTTTTTAATGGTCTATATATATAAATTAAAACAAACAAAACCAGTAAGTTATTATATGCTAGGTATATTTATATTCAATATAAAGTCTAATTAGTAAGTATGTTCCTCATTTATACTATTAAATTAATAGTTTGTTGTGAAATTTTCTTACCAAATATCTCTCCAGCTTAAATTAATAGCCGGAAATTTTTCCTCGTTCAAGAATATTTTTAGAAAATTATCCCTCGCCTCGCCAAAATAATGGAAATAGTTAAATAGTAACAGAATTAATTGGCTACCTATACTACTTAAACGAAATTGTGAGAAGAGATAGAGTTGCACTGTAGCGTGATTTAGTAGTAATTAACAGAGTTTTAATAGGCAGAGCTGCAGAATGATTTCATTGTGTCAACAAGGGTGCTAAAATCTATAGCCTGAACTAATTTTGTTAAAGTTTTCTAAGTTTGTACAGCGAAAAGACATGGATAATCATATCAGTGTTTTGCCAACTTTGACGAGTAGTTTGAGAAAAAGAGGAGCACGGCGACTAACTTCTCTTTTGATCAGATGCGTCAATTAGTTAAGGTGTTAACGTAGCCGTTTCAAGAAAACTTTTGCATTAACTGTTTTAAACAAACAGACTTTCATCATTAGTCAAAAAGACTCTTTATTCTACACCATCAACGTTTCAACTTATACAAAGTCTTCATCAGGATGCTACAAATCACAGACAAATTAAAAATTCACAATAATATAAATTACAACTATTATTAAAACAGGCAGTATCTACCGAAAAATATTTGTCCTTAATTTGTCTAATTGGGCATATTTCAGTAACAAATGATTCAATCCCTGCATTTGACGATTAAAATATAAACAAGTTTCTCTATGAATTTCAAAAGTAGGTATATATCTAAAGGAAGACAGTTTACAAATAAGGCTTAAATAAAAATAATTTCATTGCGAGTTCTGCCCGCTACAGACTATGCGTAAATTCGTGATTCGCGATGCGTGATTCGTATGGAATTCGTGCATAGTGTGTAGGGTTTTTATGAATGGATTTTTAACGAACAAGACCCTACACACTATCGCGAATTCCTCACATATCGCGAATTCATGCATAGGCTGTAGCGGGCATTAGATAGGACAAAGTATAACTGAAAACAACCTGTTAAAAAAAACGTCAAAAAAATATATAAAAATACATCGAAAAGCGAATACCACAGTCAAAACAAAATCTAGTGTCATATAAAAGAATATGCTGGGACATAATTGTTACTGAACTATTTTTTTAATTAAATCGAAATAAGTATTATTTAAAAACTGAATGTCCTGTTGTTTGTTGGTTGTGATTTCTTGGTTTCTTTTTATTTGCATCAGTCTTTTTTTAATAATTGTTGCTTTCCAATGATAATTGTTTCCTCAAAACTAAAATTGTGTTTAAAAATATAAGAATGGTTTGATAAACCAGTCTTTTGATAATTAAATTCTAAATAGTTTGATCTAATACTTCTTTTGTGCTTTGCTATTCTATCCTTGAGATACCTACTAGTTTGTTCAATATAAACTTTACTACAATCTCCACAAGCAATTCTATAAATTACGCAGGTCCACAAAAAAAAAGTGGTGTGTGTTGAGGGTCCCATTACATTTTTCCATGTATTTTTTCCCGCTAAATACGAATCTGAAGTGAAAAAGCAAATTTTAGAGAAAACCAATAAAAATCACATCAAAAGTTTAAACAGGTCCAAAAAAAAATAAAAACTCAGGTGTGGGAGTTAGACTATATTTTTCTATTGTACTTTTTCCCGCTGAACACGAATCTGAAGTTAAAATTGGGGGTTACACAGCAAATATTTGAGAAACCCTAAAAAATGGGTAAAAATCACTTTCTCGTTTATTTTATATGATACTCTCTAAAACTGAAACAATGAGAAATGCTGTGAATTTGTGAATATTTCACAAATTCACAGCATTTCTCATTGTTTCAGTTTTACAGCTATACCAAGATAGCTGTAAAATAGTAAATATTCACAAATTCACAGCATTTCTCATTGTTTCAGTTTTAGAGGGTATCATATGGAATAAATTACGAGAAAGTGATTTTTATCGATTTTTTTAGGTTTTCTCCAATATTTTATGTGTAACCCCCAATTTTAACTTCAGATTTGTGTTCAGCGGGAAAAAATACAAAAGAAAAATATAGTCTAACTCCCAGCACACATGACTTTTTTTTGTGGACCTGTGTAAACTTCTGATGCGATTTTTTATCGTTTTTATGGGTTTTCTCTAAAATTTGCTGTGCGACCCCCCATTTTGACTTCAGATTCGTGTTCAGCGGGAAAAAATACATGGAAAAAATATAATGGGACCCTCAGCACACACCACTTTTTTTTGTGGACCTGTGTTATCTTACTTTCCAGTTCATTCGGTGTGTTTTGCTTTATCCGTGTAAAGAACCTTCTAATAGTATTCTATTACTAAAAGTAATACAAAAATTATTATTATTAAAAACTAAAGATATTTTTTCTGATAAAGTTATAATATAAAAATCTTTATTTTCTTGTACCTGACTGTGATTATGAAGAATTTTATTTATGATTCTTACAAGATAAAGCCGGGGCACATTGCTCTGATGCCACGCCATGCCATGCCATTCGACATGATGTGACATATGTACCACAGTCTATACAGTCCGTCGTCTTCACGCCAGCTCCTTTGATGCCGAGGTCCCAGATTTCGTCTTTTCTAGACGACTGCGCATTTAGCCGGGCGCAGTCGCGCTCTTCAGGGGCACGGTGATTTGTCAAGAAATAGATTTTCTTCCACTTTGTCGTGTACAAATGAATTTCATTGGTGTTCATTGCGCATTTAGCCGCGATTTGGCCACAACCTCTGGAACCTTTACTCGACAAACTGTATAAACTGTGTATGTAGTATGTGTGTACACTGTTATCACGCCGTGCGATGCCTCGTTACGTTACATTTCATAGCATAGTTACTAGCACTGGTTAATGCATATTATATCTGTGTTTCAAAAAGCAGTGGCCAAAAATTTGGGTCACCTTCAATCAACGGTTTAGTGATCACTGAAAAAAAAAGCAGCGCCACCAGCATGACTCAGATAATCTCTTGTATTTGTCGAAGTGTATGCAGGGGCAACTGTGGCTGTCGTAAGCTTGGGCTGAGCCGTTCGATCACTTTGACCACTTGAAACGTTGATGACATTGATTTAGAGAATTTCTGACAGTTGAACTATCGTATGAAGAGAATTAAGAAGCAGAAGAAACTAAAGGCACTAAGGAAACTGAAGAAAATAGAGAAAGTAGAGACTGCGAGCTACCAACGCCACATCACCTTGATGAGCACTCCAAATGCAAAAAACGGAGATTAATTGAATAAAATAAACAGTTCATGTAATATAAATTTTAATCAACAATGATTTAAAAATTGCACTTAATTTCGTACAGTTATAATTTAATAACCTATGACGTATCGACTTTATATATTCAAATGGTACTATATATTCCTTATTTTATCGTAAAGCAAGTCTCTCGTTCAGTGTTGAGACACGAAAAGTAAAGATTTATCGAACATTAACAAAATTTCATCAATTTTGTCTGTCATTTTATGTGTTTGACATGAAATTCAGATGCACAATGTTGCCACTCGACACCGCGTTACACCATGCGACATGATGAAAATTTAACAAGTTGGGATATGCAACACGTCGGATGACGTAGCGTGGTGTAGCGTCAGAACAATGTGCACACAATATATAAAAATACATAAGAATACACGGTGCCTGACGTTGTATCACATGGCGTGGCGTGGTGTGGTATCAGACCAATGTGCCCCCGGGTTAATTGTTCTGTTTTACTTTGTCCTATCTAATGCGCAATGAAATTATTTTTCAATTAAGCCTTATTTGTAAACTTGTCTTCCTTCTGATATATATGTACATACCTTTTAAAAATTCATAGAAAAATTTGTTTATATTTTGATAGTCAAATTAACAGATTTCATGTCTCCCTAGAATCATTTGTTACTGGAATATCCCCGATTAGACAAATTAAAGACAAATATTTTTCGGTATGTATTACCTGTTTTAATAATAATTGTAATTTATATTATTCTGTATTTTTATTATTTTTTTTAATTTGTGATTTGTAGCATCTTGATGATGACTTTGTATAAGTTAAAACGTTTGTGTAGTCTTTTTGGTTATTGATGACCTCATTCCCTTTACCTTTAAAAACTGTATTTAACTAAGGTCACTATCCTTAAACTATAGGTAGAGATTTTCATTTTATCCTTAAGTGTATAGTTAATTGAAAATTTAATTTTTAAGATTAAATAATCACTTGACATCACAATTCAATAAAAAATACTTTATGGCGTCAGTCTGCAGACTGTGGGTCCCTGGGCTGACAAATTACTATATTTCTCAGACATTTTGTTTTTGTATCACATTTTATTATCATAATCACGCGATATTATTTATTACCTTTCGCCTTTACTGTTGCGCTGTAAAAACGGACGATAATTCACTCCTTTGTATAGAAAAAATTGGTAAAAATAACCCTTGCCGTATGCATTAATCAGATTTCACTTATTTTTGTTCTAATTGAACCACATTGCACGCCATGTACACGTAATATTTTCTACGTGAAATAAATTCCTTCACAAGATCAAAAAGTTCAACATGTTTAATTGAACGAAGAAATTTAATACTATTTTGAGAGAAAGTTATAATTTATAATGAACTGTTAAAGTCAAAATACTTATAATATTGTTAAGGTCGCCGTATTTCTGGCCGTGAAATGATGGAATTTGTGAGTTTTTTTAGGTACTGAAATCTCGAAAAATAAAACGCCTAGAGCAAAAGTAATATCAAAAATAAAATTATTGAAGTTTTGTTTATAACAGTGTGCGGCTGAATTATAAGGTTGTACAGGGTGATCCCGAATAAGATGCAAACAAATTGAGGTTAGATTGTACGACCGATTTTAATAGGGGTACTTCGTATAAAATTAGAGAATAGAGTTTTATTTAATTTCTTCCAAACGCTATGAAATTAAAAAAATAATTTTGGCAAGGTATTTAAATTGCCCCTGAGCGAATATTTTTTATTATCTTCGTCCAGTTATAAGGAGTTGAAATAAAGTACCCCCTGTATATTATTCATTACATTTTTTTGGGAGTTGACTTTTTTGTTAAAAATATTTTTTGTTTGAATGCCTGTTGAATTTAGAAAGTTTTTGTCTCTTCCAATTTTTTTATAAGTAGTACAGTTTTTGAATAAAAAAATAAAGATCATGACCCTGTACGTACATAGTTTCCTTTCCAATATCTAAGTTGCACATCAATATCTAGTAGGTTTCCATCATTTTGCCTTTGACAGTTCATGATTCTTTGATATCAAATATTGCTATGTATTAAACATTTGGAACTATTTAAATAAAATTTATCACCCTCTTTCCGCTCTAATAGGTGGTACCTACACCAGGGTGGCTTAGATCAAAAAGATTTATATGGAGGACCCCTATTAAAATCGATCATTCAATCTACCCACAATATGTTTACACATTATTTGGGATCACCCTGTATATTACGATTTTGACACGTTGCGAGTAGGGTTGCCAACTGCCCCAAATTTTGAGGGACATCCCAAATTTCAGGATATTTTTACGTAACGGTAATTGTTCCGGAAAATTGTTGAAATATAAATCAATATTACAGTAAAATTCCGTAAAAGTATGATTTTTATTACAATAACTGACTTTTTTTGCTTGAAAATGAAAAACGTTCAACGTCTCATAATTGTGTCCCGGATTGTCACTGATCATGATCATGATTGTCATTAGTCTCGGAATTAGATATTTTAATGTGGAAATCCTAGAGGCAAGGTTTCTTGTGTCCACTTCAACCTTCCTATCTAAATTACGCAATATTTCGATGCTGAATAAAGTTCTATGAACAGAAAATACAAATATTCTTGAAAACATAACATTTCATTGAGAGCATAATGTTACTAACACAGAGTTCTGCCATACCCTTTCCAAATCTATTTTGAAAATGATTACCGTATACTAAGTTCTATGTCTTGTCTTTCTTGTCAATCCATAGCCATTCATTTTTATCAAATATATATTTTCATCATTTGTAATGATTAAAATAAATTTATGCCCTGAAAATTGTATCCCGTATCTTTGACTTACAAAGGTACGTCGATTACTAACTGCGGTAGTTATAAATATTTCGAAATGGTAACACCGAGTGCGATCATTATTGAAGGTTAATTGCTCAAAAGTAAATTACAGGTAATAATACAGTTAACTCTTATATGATTTTTTGTTTCATGGCCTATAATATCTAAATATAGGTGTTTATAAATATTAAAATATAATGCAAAAGTCTTCTTACTACCTGAGTAGAAATTGCCAGTAACAGTAACACACCAATCATATAACCACACTGAAAGGACTTTTAATTATACATAAATCTAGTCAAATGTCATTAAATCATTAAAACATTTTTATAGAATAAATTGTTATAATTTTAAAGAGCGTTATAGGTTCTTTTTATATGTATATAATAATAACGTACAAATGGTAATTAAAAACACAATAATAAGTTTTTGTTTCATTTCAGCATCCTTCAGCAACTTATTTTGGATAGTGTTTTTGTTTAAACTCATCCCAAAGTTTAATTCATTTTTATTACTACGTAATATCCCGAGTACACTGATCGATAAGGTCAAAGGAAGGTAGGTATTATTAGCTTTTCTATAAACACATTTCGAAAATAAAAATACAACAACTATAAAGTGCAAAACTGTGTTACAAAATTGCAAATGAGTACAGGGTGATTAACTATATCTTGACCACCTTTTTGAGTTATAAAAAATGTGAAATACAAATGTTGAACAATTTTTCGAAAATGGTATAGAAAAATCAATGAAGTCTAAACAATTAACTTTCTAAATTTAAATAGAACAGCCTGTATATTTTTACATATTTGGGCAGATGTTTCCTGCCGAGCATTGTCATATTAGGCATATTGGGTTCATCTCTCACAATAAGTGACGAAATGAAGATTTATTTTCAAGAAAATAAGATTTATAATAATTATCACGTGCATTCGCCTGCATGGACCGGCACGGACCAACGCAGCGCGGACCTGCAAATCTGCACGACTTCGCACACCTATCGAGCACGGGTTAGCAACTTTTTATGCAGATTATGTGTATGGCAGACATTTTGATATTTTTAGGTAGTAGTTGAGTATAGCTCGGAAGAAGAAATTTTTATTTTAACGATGTTGTATGAAGTGGAGGACGGGAAACAAGCGAGGAAAATGAGAAAGTTTTGAGTTCACCCTATCAATAAAAAGAGAAGGCTGTATGGTGAATTTTATAATTTATTTTTTGAACTGGAGATCAACAAAAAAAATTTCAGTCATAAAAAATTTGAGCTCTTGGGTCGCCCTCGCCACCAAATTCTGACTATTCAGAGTCTGTCTCCGGTCGCCAGGGAGCGGTCTCCGTACAGAGAAGAAGATATAATAAGATGCCACTGTACAGTACACTGTATTCATTGTGCGTCCGAAATTATTTGAATTTCATTATAAAATTCGCATAATTTCGGGACGGAGACCGCTCTCCGGAGACAGACTATGAATACCACCGCAAATTTCGCAGCGCAGTGCCATCTGACGAAAAACTTGCAGTTCGTTTAAGGTAAGTAAATAAAGGTTTTTTTTATATATTTTCAGGTATTAACAAAATTGTGTGAAACTAACTACTCTGTGGGCTAAAGCCCCAACCAGCGTTGAATTACACCCACAATATCTACCCATATATTCTTTATTATTAGCTTTTGTAACATTTTTTACTGTTTTAGAAAGGTATTTTAAGCTAATATATATCAAATTTCCTACAATTCCTATCAATGAAGTCATATGTATGTTCTCTGATACCAAACATCTAGGTATGCTAATGAACAATTCCACAGACAAAGCTCTATTCAATAATTATCTAAAGAAATTAATCTATCTAAATTTACTAACCTGGTTTAATGAAAACATTTTATAGAAATTATTTTAATTTATTGGTATAATAATTTTTATAGTTAGATATTTGACTCAACTTAAAGGAGGCCACCTGATGAAGCAATCCTAAAAATGCAGAAATAGGTCAGATCTCATCTATTGTGGTTGAATTTTCGAGTTCCCACTGTCAGAAGTTAGATATCTATTTTTGTCAATTATGTTGTGTTACAGTAAATTAAAGGCACTCATATGTGTAATGATCTATCTAATGAAAATAATGCCATGAATGCAGCGGATTATATCAAAGGTTGGTGTTTTACTTTGTTAATTTGAATTGAACACTCTATTGTCGTTTAAACAATTTTTTAAATTAGCGTCAAAATTATTCAACTGTCTTCATGGCTAAACCCTATGGTTTTCAAGATATTTGACATTTTGTGAAACATTTGACAGATGCAGATCAAAAATATTTTCTTTCGTATTTTTTGAGGTGATTATTTGCTTTTTGGCATTTATTTTTGAAATAGAACGCCATATATACATTACATTTTGTATTATTCATGACATTATAACATTTTTTATGTCAAAAATAAAAATTATTTAAAATTCAAATAAAATCATTAATTTTAGCTATGATTGTGGTATAGACTAGGCTTAAAATGTCAAGAAAAATCTAAATGTGTGATAGCATACAGGGTTGGTGTAAAAGTTTTCAAAATTTAACATGAACATCGGAACACTCGGTATACAATTATTTAATTTATTGTGGTCCTTAATAAGTCTTATCTGCCAAAACCAAATTATAATCCCAAGAGATGCAAATCATACAGGGTTAACTATGACTAAGTACAAAAATTTAACCACGTGGTCAGGGAGGCCTAAAACACAATAAAAAAATTATTCCTGAATTTTAGCTCCATATTTAAAAAATGGGGAAAAACCCTTTTTTCCTACGGAAACTCGGCGCCTATGATAAGAATCGACTGAGATGGCTTAGACCCATAGATAAAACTTACAGCTGTCAACAATATCTACTACTATCGTCGTTTTTTGCAGCATTTCTAAATGTAGAAACGAAAATTAACATTCTTAATAGTAATAATACCTGATAGATAGGTAACAGTTAATCCACTTAGCTCCAGTATTTTGCATTCGTTTTCCATTATTTCTAAACCGGTAGAACTACATATTCGCTCATTACAGCCACTCACTACCGACAAAAGACACTTCCCGTAGGTACAATTAGATAGATTAGATTCCTATTTATTATAACAAAATCGAACGAAAGAAATAATAGACGTTTTAATGTAACCGCGGGAGTCTTATCCCATAACCTAGAAAACCAAACCGGCAAACTATATTGTAGGAAATTATCTGCACCCAACTCAAATATCTTTATTTAATAACTATAAAACGTTTAAAAATTAAAATAAGAAGAAGCAGAAGAACACAAAATTACAACGTAAACACAGGAATTCAATTATGACATGACACATGACAGTGACACTGACTAATGAGCGACTGTTGCATGCTTGTAGAGTATGCAACCAACAAGCATTGGCGGCGTTAAATAAGGATTTAAAATAATATCGAAACATTTTTTTTGGCTTTATAAATAATTTTGGAATTTTTTTGAAGGGTGATTCCGTTAATTCTTATTTTTCCCTATCTCCTCTTAAAATATTTGTACTAAGTCATAGTTAACCCTGTATAGTGTTTTAGAAGCTCTGTCAAAAATTGTATACAATGTCAAATATGTCTACAGTCTACAGTCCACTAAGGAACAAGCAACGTTATTATGTATCAATAGAAGTTTGGTACATGGTGTTAAGAATATACGAGAAATCAATTTTTGTCGTAATAAAATTTCTACAGCCACTAGTTTTGGTATACAACATTCAATTGTGTTTGTTTTTTCCTATCAGCGACATACTGGATATTGACAGTAACATATGTAGAATAAAATAACCAACACGTCAATATGTAACACTATTATTTTAATTGTGTAATAATCCATAAGATTTAAAAAATATAAATTAAATAAAAAAATCGAAACAAAAATTCAATGTTTATCCAAACAAAATATACAAATATTGTACAAATCATATATAAATACTTCGAAGTGACACCCATTTTAGAGCACACAAAGCTCAGTTCTTAATCTAATGTTGTCTGCACGTTTTAAATACTGTGGAACATACCTAAGAGCAGCAGAAATTGTCGTGTAGCAACAGCCCATTACTGCAAATCTAAGTACATATTTGAATTTCAATCGATTTGGTCAAATAAATTTAAATATTGGAACACATAATTTAATGGACGATTATTAGTGCATTCTCCATTTCCATCGTATAAAATATTTCAATACTTCTGAGAAGTAAGGCTTCCAACAATAAAAACAAAGTTAGCAAATGTCGATTCTATCAAAATATTGTTGATTTTTGTTTTATGTCAAGAACAATTACATTTTTTATTTAAATTATTGTATCTTTTAAGTTTTATGGGTTATTCTTCAAATAAAATAGCAACCACGTTTAAAATTTGTCACATTACAAATTACTACAGTTATTATAATTTCAAATCATGCAGAAGAAATTCACCAATATATCCAGCCAATATTTGTTTTAATCAGTTGTACCTCTGTCAATAATTTTAATATTCTACCCTAGCTAAGCATTACTATAACTTACTATCATCTTTAGTTGTCAGTTGTTCGAGAAGAATCATAAATTCTAAAGGCAATTTCAAAATTCTAGATTTTATGATATACCTTCATCAAACATCTCGTATTTTGTCCAAAACAAAAGAAAAACTGTGAAGTATAACTAAAGCAAAGATTTATTGTATCAAACAATAAAAAGTTTGGTCATCACAACTTGACAGAATCCAAAACTTTAGACATCTAATGGAATTTTCCAACTTCTTTTATAACAAAGTATTCCCTTCTAAGGGCAACTTTTTTTAGCAAGTGCCATCCAAGAAACTTTAGCTATAGGTAGTATCTGTCACTTTATTCATAAATTCGTCTGTCATTTTAAAATAAAACGCATGACATGTTATATAATTCTTTCATTATTGAATATACAGAAAATAACTCAAATATAAGGAAAATAATTTCTTAAATATAGAGATTTAAAAAAAATCAAATGTGTTAATAAAATAGATGATAGAGTAAGCCAGATGTTACCATATACCTAGTTATTATTTTGGGCATATTTGCCTAGAAACTCGACAAACCCTATATTACAGTAGCGGCTCGTCAGGTGACGCAGATTACACATCGTTTCACCTAAATTTATCGGTTGTATGTACCACTCAAAATTATTTTTAATATAATAAATGTTGTTACATTTCGATATTACAAATATCTTCTGTTTATGATAATTTAGATTTATTTAGAATCAGTACGTACTTAAAAAAGATAACACAGCATTACAAAAAAGAGGTATTTCTGACGAGACCTATAATTATATTCCTATGTATTTTCATCCGTTGAATCCGAATCTGGGGTCCATTTAATCCCCATCGCTCTAGGTTCAAGGTCATTGAAAAGTAAAAACGAAAGATAGATATGCAAGTGGATCAGCCTATCGTACCTTGATGTTTTTAGGATCGCTTAATCTGAATCCGAGATTTATTTAACACCATCAATTCAGTTTCAAGGTTATTTCAAGGTCAAATTGAAAGATAGATATACAAATGAACAAGGCGTTTATGTTTTTGAGGTCGCTATATCTGAATCGGGCTTATTTAACCCCATCAGATCAGCTTTAAGCTTATTTCAAGGTCCAATATAGAGACAGATATGCAAGTGAACCAGACTTTTGGGGTCGCTGGTTCTCAATCAGGGATTCATTCAGCTCAGGTCAGGTTAACTTCAAAATCATTCTAAGATCAAATTGAAAGAAAAATGTGCAAATATGCAAAACCATCGTACGTCTATATTTGGAGTCGTTGAATCTGAATTTGGAGTTCATTTAACACCACCGAACCAGTTTAAGCTGACAAGCTCAAAACTCTAATACCCAATTACGTCCGTAACCGATGCATAGAAGCGATAAAAATCACAACTTTTGAGAATAAGGCATTTTATACAGTAACAATCTTCGCAAATTTAAGAGTTTTCAGGCTTGTAAGTTTATAACGTGCACTATTTTTCTCTTTCTTTATGATATCTACCCCTGTTACACTCAAAGGATCTGTGCAATGGATGTTTTTTACGTTTTCATCCTCTTATGAGCATTCAGTAATAATTACCCAGTTTATATTTATCCTATCTGCCTTGATAATATCGCTCTGCAATCTTCTGGTCCTAAATCTTTTACCTTGTTTTTTACTGAAAGCAGCAAGATTTTGTGGGAAGTAGTGAATATAGGAACCCATGAAATGTAATTTTAGATTAATCAAGCAACACGGTCTCCTATAGTTTTCCACCATTTGCGCTGCTTCTTCTCTATAATTTAGATTTTTCTGGTTTTTCGGAAAATTCTCGATAACCCATTTGAACCTGGGCCATGCCTCTTTTTTCTCTTATCTTATTTTGTGACAAAAGTGTCATTTCTTATCATTTTACAAATCTGAGATCCATTGAAAATTCTTTCTCCCAGTTTTGCATCTGAAATATTGAAAAAAAATTGTCGTGATATAGATAGAATCCAGCTGGAGCCATTGTTTCATAACTTCTAAATTGATGGTAATAATTGGAATCAGGATTTAAACACAATTAACTAATGCTTTTATATTTATGTTCTTGGCACCTGGTTTGAAAAATACTAATTTCTTGTTTTACTTAAAAATAAGTTTTGATATTTTACTAGCTGACTTTAAGTCCAATCCGGTCAGATGGCTTCCCCTTAACAAAATAGTAGCTTTGGAATTTTTCCTCTAAATCTTCTAAATTAAAAAAAAACATTTCTAATATTATTGGTCGCACTTTTGAGGAACATAAACAAACTGATTTATTTTCGGTTATTACTTTCTGAATATATTCGCTCAGGATATAAAAATTCACTTTCTTCAGAAGGAACAAGTTGGAATAACTTTTTTTCCACATTAAGCTCAACACATACCTACCTAGTTAATTTAACTATCAGAACAGTCCATGCATCGAATGTACTCGAAAAGAGTGACGTTAAATAATTATGTCATATACTATAATGCATGTACATAACAAAGTTTTAAAAAGCAATGGAAAACTGAGATACTATTATTTTACTTACCTTACCTTGTTGGGTAACACACTTAATAAAATAGAAGAAGTTTTCTGATTGTTAGCAGACACTTTCAGAATAAACTAAACAATAGATATATCGCAGCAACTTCAACTCTGTCAATGATCTTCGATTTGTAAAGTTTTAACCAGAAATATACGTCTGTCGTTCCACTGTGCGTCATGTCAAAACTCTCTATTTGTAGTCTTTATTTCTTTAGTAATTTATTTGGAGAGTATATACGAGGACTATAAAAAACTGTACAAAATCACTTTCATGCGTTTTTGACTGTAAAATGAAATATTTTATGTATTACAATTAAATTTAAGTTTGTTATCTTTTCATAAAATCACTCACTCGTTTTCTCTAGTCGTTTGCTTACTTACTAATAGGGATTGCCACTATCAGAGAGATATTTCACCTCTTGTTAATGAAGACCACCACCATCATCCTTCTTTAGTTTTTAGCTTTGCATTAGCAACATAACTATACATTAATTTCAATTGTAACAGAAGCTTACGTATGTTTAATTTTAGAAAAGCTAAGTACTATTTCTCTAGTGTATACAGTGATCTAAAAAAAAAATGCATGTACGGGGGACAAACATAAAAAAGAACAGTTTGAAAATGATTTTAAAACACACTACTACACGGCACTGAAAACTGGTCTACTGTAAAACTTGATAAGGTAGCAAAACATGCAATCGGCGACCGGACAAAAAATGAAATGAAATTCTCAAGGAAATAAATAAATAATATTTTATAACATCTATTTTATACAATAAATTCAACTGCTTTTGCCGATATTGCTATTAATAGCATAGAATTATAGTTATTTACGCAACAAGTACAAAAAGTAAGTGTTTATTGCACGCGACGTAAAATTGTCTAACGAGGCCGTCAGGCCGAGTAGGACAACACGTCGAGTGCAATAAGCACTTTTTGTACGAGTTGCATACAAAATTTTTTCTACGTTCATGCAAAAACCAAAAAAATGTATTTAGATGACATTAAGTCTAGGAAAATATGACGTCGATTTGAACGTTTATGTTTGTCATGATGACAAAACGCTGTAGTAGAATGACAGATGAATGCAGTAAACATTTTATTGCACTAGTGCAATAAAGAACCACTTTTTCCACTAAATATAGTTCAATAAAGTTTTGTTTTTCGCATGAACGTAGAAAAATAAAATTAAATTGTGGTTTTAATTAATAAAACAGTTTGACATACCTGATGTTGCAACAAAATTTTGGGCCCGTCTTGCCCCGACTTGTACTCATAAGTTATTGGCATACAGATCGGTGCGATACAGTTCATTTTCTAAATATCCCCACACAAATAATTCAAAACGATTTAAAGTCAGGAGATCGTGACTGCCATGGTATCGGTTCTCCTCATCCAATCTCTTGGTACTAATTCTTGGACACGCTGTACATGGTGTGGATATAATTGAGCCTCGTGTATGATACATCACACTGCTGCAATACGCCGTGGACACCCTGGAGCTTCATCTCTTCCACGATTCGGTTTCAAATTTCCCAGGCACTATAGTTGCATTCATGCACTGCACACAGCGGTAAAAGTAGCTGCATTTGGCAGATGTTTACCGGGAAGTCGTTCTGCTAAAACATTTTCACATCGCCATAAATTAAAACGATATCCATCAACTCCAAGTTGCTGATAGCAACCTAAGCCATTTTTGACATTTGAAAAACTAATGTATAGACTAGCATCGCAAAGACTTTAATATATACCTGCAAAAAGTAATCGGATTTCAATATAAGGAATCGCCGGCTAGAGACTACAGTAGCCCAGCGATGTAAAGGTTGAAACTACTAGAACTTCAATAAATTTTTTTTCGGAAACTATTAGGATTTAAAAAAAAAAATACGATATCTATTTTTCATAACGCATCTATTCCCAAATTCTTTTAGATACGTTCTGAATCACCCTGTATATATTTTACATTTATTTATTATTTTTTAACTTTATCTAAGTTTACTGTTACAAGTCTTAGCATCATTTGTCAATTGATTGCTTTACTAATTGGTTATTTAGAACCAGTTCAGGTACTTCAAAATGTATTAGTATTTTCTTTTTCCGGTTATTGGGTGTACTTACCTGTTGGAAATAAAGAACTCTGTGTCTAAGACTAATTTTATTTGAATTCGAAATTTAATTTATAACGACTCTTTGTTCTATTTGTTTTTCTCTTTTAAAAAATAACGTAGAATGCAAAATAGAAGTTCTACTAGAACACATGTAAGCGTTATTATATTATTGTTCGGAAACTCGTGTTTTTCTTTCCTGTCACATACTTATCACAGTTGATATAAGGTTCAGATTCGAGATTAAAGTTTTCGTTTTTTATTCACAGCTTTTATTTCCCCAGTCGTATTTTGCGCGCTAACTGAATATTAAATTTACAAACACACGCAGAAGTTTCTCCCCTGTCTCCTGTGCTTCTAATGCGATTTTGATTATTTCCAGACAAGAACTAAAGATGTTTTTAAAACTTAACAGACCATTACACAAATTATTCGTTAAATGAGTGTAAAAATGGATTGACAATCGATGTTGGTATATTTAAAAATGTTTCATGTTTCTCGAAGTACTACAAGAACCATTCAATTATTTCTTTTCAAAAATGTTATTATCCAAAATTATTAATGGTTTTAAAATTTTTATTCAGTTAGAAATTTTATCACTTCTAGAAACCTTTTAGATTTCTAAAAATTTTAGGCCAGCTGAAGACGTACCGAGAAAAAAATATTTTCAAAAATTAAGAAATGAAAAATCTAAAAACATTTTCATGCTTGTCCCCTACATTCTTTTAATGAGTACTGAGGCAAAATCTTGGACTTTATAAAATCATGGCAAAATGATGATACATTTCTATTTAGCTAGCTCGCTGGTGCATGGGAAAAAGATAATTTTTCGTAAATATAAATATGTACATGAGAAGTCTGATCAATCATATTGCACTTTGACTATATCAATTTTCCAGCTGAATTAATTTAAGGCTGACTTCATTCCTTATTCATGTGGCATACTTCAAACATAATCCTTCATATTTTTAAACTTATAATAAGAGTTTTAACTCAAATTTCATCTCACTCTCTCTTGTTTTAAATATGTAAAACAAATTGATTCCCAATTTTACATTTTCCAGAAATTTTATTATCAATGTCGACAGTTGTAACAATAATAAATAATTACTGGAAATATGACATTCAACTAAATTATATGAAGTTTGACAAACTCTACAGGCTGATTTCTAAAAAGCTACTTATGACCTTTTCCAATACATCTGCGATTGTTAAACTTTGTTTCTTCAATTGTACTTTGTTTCGTCAATCAGGACGATCAACAAAATTTAGACATGGTAAAAGTAAAATTACTTATATGGAAATTATATTTTAAGATTTTCAACAAAAACACGTTACAGTCAAGCTTCTAAATATTAAGTATTTCGCCCAATAAATTAAAACCACAGTCTTATTGTGTGTGTGTTCCAATTTCATGCAAAATTTATTTATTAAAGCCAAGAAATGTATCACAATTTTCGTATTCCATTACAGAGATAACTTGCACAATTTATTTATATATTTGTTAGGTTAAAACCATACATACTTTAATAATTCAATATTACAGTCTTTACCTTATATGTAGTAATGTAGGCTACCTGGAAGTATATACTTTGTAGTCTATAAAATTTGAACATATTTCTATAATATACATATTTTTCATTAAATTAGTGTAGGTAACACTTCTATTGGTATTAGTTTATGACAAGAAAGAAAGAAATTAACTTTTGTATCAAAGCAGTCAGACAGATAAATACACGTTTCCAAGATTACCAGACTTTGGAAACAACTATTTATTTGATATTATATCGCACACACTTATCTACGGTGTTCATATAAACAGAAATCAAAGAAAATAGAATCGATATAGCTGTGAAATACAAATGAGAGTGTACATGCCCATCGTTCAATGATATAACCACTGCCACTTTCTACTTCTGCCTAAAGTTTCACTTCTACCGATACTATTCTATCTGCTTACCAACTCAATATCGGTTTGCCAGTGATTCATTGCAATAACTTATGAGTGTAGAAGATTTCATTTTGTGAAAGAAAGATTTAAGGTCGTCAAGACTTGTCAAAATAGCCATCACTATCTATAACTCTGATGCCTATTATGTTGATGTTTATTATGTTCCTCTTACTAAAAAGCAATAAAAAGACCTGGCCATTCTAAACATGTATATTGTTCAATAAAACAATATACTATAAAATTAAATTATATAAAAGGATTGCAAGTATAAGATATATATAAATTCAAAAAAGCCTTGAACTAATTAGTGAATAGTGTCTTACACAAAACTATAAAAGATAAGCTTTTTATTAAAAAAAATACTAATTGTATATCATTATTCACTAAATGGCATTCATATTGTTTGGTAGACATATGTGGTTTGTCATGCCGCTTCATTATTAATGTTAAGTAAAATATATGTGTATTATAGTATTAATTGATTACATAGAAACAATTAGCCCCATCTGTTATCCATTTTTTAATTGAAAATCTCGCGCCAAAAAATGTGTGGGGTTGGACCGAAGACCCGGTGCTCGTGTGAAATGAGACAATGCCAAAAATTACCCCGCGAGTGAAGCATTTCTCCGCGCCGTTCTAATATATATCGCTTTTTTCTATTGCCTTGGGCAAGTGCACAGCATCGAATTAAGGGTAAGTGTCTTACCTCAGCACCTACGCTTTTTTTGTGTTCATTATTAAATTATTTTATCTTTTACGCAATACAGTTCACTAACGCAACATATAGAGATCTCTGTTGATATCTTTGATGAAAATTATGAATATGAAATATGTTTTGTTTCTATGACGTCAAATAAACTGAATTTCAAATTTTTATTTTATTTGAATACGTTTGCCATACGTTTGGGAGAATGGATTCAGATGAAGAAGCTTCACATACTCCACCTGAGTTAAAAGAATCGACAAGATGTGCTTTAACCAGTTTAATTCCTTAAAAATCAAAAGAGTTGTATGAGAAGACATACGTTGCATTCAAGTATTTCCGAAAATATTTTGGCTGTTAAATTTTTCGTATCTATTGAGTACATATTCAATGCTAAAATGTATGATCACCTTTAACGAAAATATTGACGGAGGAGAAATATTAAAAAATTGTCCCGTTTCATAAGAGAAAATCACTTGGTTACCGCCTGAAATAATTCCAGTTATTTCCTGGACAATGTCCCAGATGTTGATTATTTACTGTGAACGATAAATTGAGGATATTATTTTCATTTACTTTAGAATATAAATTACTGTTTTATTTTTAGGTGGTATGGATTTTGGGAATTTCTGTACCTTTACGGAGGGATGATATTTACAAAATATATGTGGATGATGTTGAAGATGTAAACTCAGCGCTAACTGTAAAAGTTCCTAATACGAAAACACACGTTGAACGTAATTCTACACTTATGCACCATAATTATATTTCTCTGTATAGAAAGTATGTAGCTCTTCGACTGGCCAATATCGCAAGCCGCAAGTTGTTTTTAAGATATTAAAAGGGCAATTGTACTTGCGAAGTTATTGGAATTCACAAAATTATGTTAATTAAAAATAAAATTTTCCTATTTTTTAAACATTTGTGTCTCAATAATACTTGAAATGAATAAGATTAATGAGCTGTAGAAATGTGTGTTATCCACTGTGTTATCAATAGAAACAGCTGATGCGAAACAGCAGTCACCGTTCATTATTATTTAATTTTCACTTTCTTGTTTTATTCACTTTGTATTTTTTTTCCTGTATTTTCTTTTTTACTACTTTTAATTGTTGTTAATATTTTATTATTCTGTTCTTGTTTTCATGTATTACTAACTTTCTAATATGAGTATATTATTTTCTCATGCTACTTTATAATTAATTTTCTACCTGGCAAGGACCTGAATAAATAAATAAATTCCAACGGACCTAAATCATAACGTTAACATTATTACTTGGATGTGTGACTGTAACTTTCTCTCTAAGAGAACACAAAATGGAATGTTAGAAAGTTGGAAGCCTGTAATCTAATTTACTCAGTTCGTCTTGAGAATGTTATTCCTGTAGTATATTCCACACAATTTGGAAACTATGTATGACATTCACTGCGACAATAAAAGGCATTATAAAGCCAAGAGACACTCAACAGCGCAATTTTAAAAGATCACCATATGTCAGATATATATCTAATATTATTTAACGTTGTAGTTGGGTTCTACTACTCGAAGTTCTTATGATTCTGGGTAAAATTTAACCGTTTTTAAAATATCTGTAACAAATGATTGGCATCCACCTATTTCTCTTTTAAATATCAATATTTCAGCTTGGCAGATCTAAAAAATAAGCAATTATGAATTAGGCTGTTCAAAAGCAACTTTTTTATAAAATTGAAATATCTCGAAGACTATTAGAGATAAAAGGAAGCTTGATAAATGTTCCCCTAAAATTACGCGTAGAATTAAAATATGCAAAAATTTGTGGGATGTTTCATTTAAAATAAGCAAATAGATGGCAAGCAACTTTCGGTATAACTTAAGTACAAGAATGATATTATATCCCACGCAGAATATAATTTAAAACACTATTTTACTCATTAAATTTTAAAAAACTGCATTAAATAAAACAAAATTTTAATAATTTACCGGAAGATATCAAAAAGTCAGTAGTAGTCAGCATATCTTTCAAATTTGAAAGTAATAGTAGGTATTAGTAAAAAACTATTTTATTTATGCTACTACTTGTTAAAATTGGTTAGAAAATTTACATTCAAGGAACAATTTGACATGTTACTTGTGCTAGGCTTATATTAAGAAAGCTGTAGAAGAAATGTGGAGGAATATCAAGTGATTCCCGATACAGAAACATTTTCTAATGTTGAAAGACAGGTTCGGGATACAGGAAAGTTTTTCAGTAATATCCAAGAACGTCCTAGTGTAATAAAATGAAGAACGTATTTTATAAGCAGTTGAAGATGAACTTCAAAAAAGTAATAAATGTTTATGTCGAGAAACTAAATTATTAATAATAATAATAATATTTAATTTGTATCGACAGGTGACCTTTTGCTATTTCATCTTCCATCGGGATATTAATTTTCACAAGAAAATTATTTTCATTGATGAAGTTTGTTTCACTAGTAGAGCAATTACAATTGTTCACAACTATCATGAATATTTCGGGGTAAACAAACTATTATGCAATAGCTTCTAGACATTTTCAACGCGAGTTTAAGATAAACGTTTGGGTGGGTATTATTAATTGTTATTTGATTGGACCAGTTATTTTGCCAAATCAATTAAATGACGAAAGTTATTTGGAATTTCTGCAAAATACTCTCCCTGATTTAATTGACGATTTACCGTTTCAACTTAGACTAGAGCATGGATCACCGCCTCATTTTAGTGCTATTATCAGAGATATTTTATATTTTTAGTTTCCAAACAAATGGTTAGGACGAGAAAAATTTTTTTTCATATATTTTCAGGTATTAACAATATTGTGTGAAACTAACTACTCAGTGGACAAAAGCCCCAACCAGCGTTGAATTACACCCACAATATCTACCCATACATTCTTTATTATTAGCTTTTGTAACATTTTTTACTGTTTTAGAAAGGTATTTTAAGCTAATATATATCAAATCTCCTACAATTCCTATCAACGAAGTCATATGTATGTTCTCTGATACCAAACATCTACTCGTAGGTATGATAATGAACAATTCCACAGACAAAGCTCTATTCAATAATTATCTAAAGAAATGAGTCTAAATTTACTAACCTAGTTTAATGAAAACACTCTAAAATATCTAACTTCTGACAGTGGGAACTCGAGAATTCAACCACAATAGATGAGGTCTGACCTATTTCTGCATTTTTAGAATTGCTTCATCAGGTGGCCTCTTTTAAGTTGAGTCAAATATTTAACTATAAAAATTATTATATCAATAAATTAAAATTATTTGAAATTAAATGTCGACAATTTCAAACTGATTAATCTGTCAATGAATTTAAACATCATAATGACCTACTAAAATAAATAACAAAATTATACCCTTTATGTAGTTTCACACAATATTGTTAATACCTGAAAATATATGAAAAAAGATACATAATCGCAATCCTAAAAATGTAGAAATAGGTCAGATTCTCATCTATTGTTGTTGAATTCTCGAGTTCCCACTGTCAGAAGTTAGATATCTATAAAGCGTTTTCATTAAACCAGGTTAGTAAATTTAGATAGATTAATTTCTTTAGATAATTATTGAATAGAGCTTTGTCTGTGGAATTGTTCATTAGCATACCTAGATGTTTGGTATCAGAGAACATACATATGACTTCATTGATAGGAATTGTAGGAGATTTGATATTATATTAGCTTAAAATACCTTTCTAAAACAGTAAAAAAGTAACAGCTAGTAGCCGCATTTATAGTAGCACTAAATTTATAAAAACTTGCATTTACACAAACAGAGAAGAATGTGTACATAAATTTTGTCTAAACAAAAGTGCACTTAAGAAGATATCGGCAAATTTTTGATCAGTATCTAAGGCTAATAAAATGTATGCGAAGATCTGAGCAGCATACTAAAACTTTTCATTTATCTTAATTTCAACTATTTATTCGTTGAATTTTACCAAGTCAGGAAGTCTTGATTTAATATCAGTAATTAAGTCAAAAGCTATTGCTTTTGAGTTTGTAACTTTCAAGATTTACATTTAGGGCTTTCAAAGTATCGTTTTACTTAATGAGAAACGTAAATAACGTGTACGACTGTTTGTTAGCTTTATATAAACGGAGCTTTAATAAAAGTGAGTTACTGCAGAATTTAAAACGGATTTAATTTTAGCAATTAATATAAAACATGGAGCAAAATTTTTAGAGATAAATTCATTCAATTCGCTTAAAACTTTGATATTTGACAAATTTTAAACAGGGTAATTTTTTTGTTCAAATGAATTAGTGTAAATTAATTTATAGTTATTGTTTTAATTAATAAAAGAAAATAAACAGTAGCTAGAATAGTAGATAGACTGCCTTTATTTTGCTGTACGATAAATTGTACAAAACAAAACATAATTGACTTAATAATATTTTTCTCTGCGGTAATGAAATTACGACAACAAATAATTTCTGAATATGTAACAATGTCTACCATGTTAGGTGTTTCTACATAATAATCACAAGTACTCGAAATCAAAGAATTTTGTCCAGCTTTGCCGCCAATTAACAACATCTTGTAGCTCATGATTACTAATATATTCCATTTTATAAGCACCCACAAACATCAATCACCTACCAAGTACAAAAAAAACGAAACACACCAGTCACAATATGAACTATGTACGATTCACAACTATTTTGATTTAATTTGGGGTTAACAACAAGTAAAGGATTGCCATGTTCTATTCTACAGTATGTTACAGTTTGAAGAATTTTTAACAAAACTTTTATTGTTTATAGCATTAATATTGGTACACAAAAATATATTCTGAACATCTCGTATAAGTATATTTTAGCTGTACTTACCACATAGACTAATAAGTGTCCGTCAAATATCGATTTAATTTTATATTTAGCTAGTTAAATAATGTTACTATACTTACAGAAAAATAAAAAAGATACAGGTCAAGATTTTTGGAAGCAAACACCTAATTACATTAGATGTAATATGTAGCCAGCAATTAATACCAAATATTCTAATACATGAACTAAGGTCGCCCTTTGCCCATCTGCTTACCGAATGAAAAGTATACTTTATTTATAAGATAAAAAAAAGAAAATATGTAAGCAAATATATAGCAAACTACCATTAATTAAAAATACTGTTATTTTTGACTCTCACTTTCTGACCAAATGAATATCGAACGAAAACAGAAAGCATAAGGAACATGCAAAAACTAGGTTGCCTACCTACCACCCTATGCATTTCGTACCCGCTACTGCTTTTTTCTGATGTTTCAATTTTGTTTATTTTCAATATTTTGTAAATGCATTTATCGAACCCGGGACTTTCTTTTCTTGCACTTAGCATCAGCTTGTTGTTGTTTAGGAAGCGGCGCAGTTTACCCGCAGCACTTTACTCTAAAGACCCATTGTGCATGCCGCTAGTTGTAGAGTTCAAAACAGGACTAGACTGCTTACCAGGACCACCACTAGCTCTGCTAGAATCTCTAGAGAAGAAATAATATCCGCTCCAAGATATCTGTATTTCTTACCATTGAGCACACACAGTTCCAGATAATGTGTGCCGATTCATCAAATGCATTGTCACAAAGCCTACGCTACTAATAATATTACTTAAATATAAATATCTAAAAAAACCTGGAAAATTCTAATATAGATCAATATATTTTATTTCCTAACAAGCTTTATGGGTTTTTGAGCAGTTCACGCGGTCTTTTCTTCCAGCTGGCGCGTCAGCACCTGTATGCGACGAGCACACGTATCAATACCATCTACAAGATAAAAGCAGTCTTTCCTAAAAGCAACTGCAAGAGCAACATTGTCCAAAACCCTGTCGTACAGGGTGTGCGGAATATAAATGCCAAAAGAAAAGGAAGCTTGTATATCTGACCAAAAGCTTAAAAAACTCATATGAAAAAATTGTCTAAATTAAATACTGTTACGAAATTACAATCTAAGATATAGCTAAGATTAAGTAAAAGCTCCTGTAATGTAATTTGTTTCTATATCGCATTAATGAAGTATAGTAAGCATTTGAAGTTTCCCAGATAATTCTTAAAACTGTAACGGTTGAAAACTACAAGCTATTTTGATTTCATTCATATTTCTTCATGATGAGTGTGCTGAAGAATAATTTATAATTAATTGTTGTAGGCAAATCATATCTATAGTCATTAACAAAGTGCCGTGGCTTTTCATATCATCCAGGACTCTGTTGCACCTCATGTTATAGGCTTTGACTTGATTTGTATGAATTTGCCATTTGTAGTTTTGCATAAACAAAAATGGAACAATTTATAACCATGACCAGCTACATGACAGCAATATAAGTCATTCTGAAAACAACTTGTAACAATTTCACATTTTAGTCTGTGTTATGAAAAGAGCTCTATAAAAATTATTCACAGTAACTATGTTTAGGTGTATTTGTAATTATTATGTACAAACAGCTAACAATCGTGACAATATATGTGAGCGACGTTGTCGCATATTCAAGATCCCGTTTGTTGTCATAATTACCGTTGGTCAGTGAAAAAAAAATGTTAAATAAAATATTTTTTGTGTGGTACAATTTATCATTCAGCAAAATAAAAGCACTCAAGATACGATGCTTGAGATATACCTGGACCAATATAAGATTCTAATGAAAGAGAAGACTATACACAGAAGCAGTAGATAAATTGAAATGATATCTACCAAGACGAGGGCCCAGACCATCTGCAATTTAGAAACATCGCAGGTCAGCACACAACAAATATTTAATATCTCCAACCAACGCATTTAATATCTCCAGTTTCTGGACACATCAAAACCTAAACTATTGAGGTGCTAACCAGCCCGATAATTGTTCAACTAATACTATGCCTATCTAATACCCCGTAATTTCTAGCAATGCCTGGAACAGTTTGCCTGGATGTAGCACACATAAAGCGCTGTTAATACTATGTTTACGAGATCAATTGGAAATTTCTATGAGTTACTTACAACTTGACAACCTGAATTTGTAAACGCAAAATATCCGAAATGAAATTGCAAGTAACTTGTACCTATATCACAAACTGTGACAATTTCTTCAACAGTCACAAAACGACGCTACTGAAAAAAAATTCGACTAGATGATGATTACTTTACATAATGCAGAAGCAGCTTGTATTTAACAAAGGCAACGGTGACATAGAAATGTCTCGAATATATATTACTACACATTATCTTTCATACATTAACAATATATACCAAAGCAGGCCAGTTCTTCACATAACCCGATTTTAATACAATGGAGCTGATAATATTATAACGTCAAGTTGGATATCCATTATCTAAGTGAAACAGAAAAATTGCTAAAGAGGGACGATGGCCGTGTTGGTCATAAAAACGATCAGGGCCCTGTCATGTTTCCATTATAATTCACTTTTTATATGAACGGGGTCTAACGGCAAACACGGCGATTGTTACTTTTCCGTAGAACTAATAAAAACAAACATTAGATAATTGCCCCTCAACGTTTATTATGCTCTCCATTACATGTACCAGAGGCTTTTCATCCGCTTTTCTTTATAAAGGGGCAGAACCTATAGGAGATGAGATCTAATTAAATTGCTTTTGATAAAACATTATACTGCAGAAAGTTTTTCTATTATGGTTTTGTGAGCTTTATTACCTAAGTAAAAAGATGCATGCATACTTTAAACAACACATACATTATTTTACTGTCCTATGATAGTTTAATATATTAAGCATGCGTGACTAATCAATTTTAAGACATGTTTTAAATACTAAAATGATATATGAATATGATTATTAAAACATCTTCACTCATTAATAGTGATGCAGATAGATAGTGACAATTAGTTTCAGTAAAATATTTATTAATTTGAAGTTTTTGTTCTACCTTAATTCGCTTAATTGGAGATAGTACAGAGCGGGCTGATTTCGGTGTTTTTATAGACTCTCGTTAACTATAGGAGATAGAAAAAAATTATAGCCCCCGCCTTCCACTCTCGCTTTCTTTTTTAAGAGAAAATTAATGGTCAATACCAAAATGACCTATCATCTTTTGTTTTCGAGTAATAAACAAAACTTAAAATTTTTCACTTTTCGATACATCGCTGTATCTTGGTTATTTGTAAATTTAGAAAAAAATAATTAATACATTTTTTAGGCACTTTTATGAGTAGAATTCAGTGGCATGCATAATTTTTTTGTAGCTTTATTAATTTTTGATTTCTCTTTCCATTAATATATTATATGTAGGGTTAAATATAATTATTAGCCATTTCATTGAAACAGTAATAGATTATAGCATATTTTATTTCTTTAATTTTCTTGAAGTAGGCGTGTGCCATTTGAAATAATTACCTGTTACCACAAACCTAGAAAAAATATAGACTGCGTCGGTTCATGATATAGGTCACGTGACAGGTGCTGCGTTTTCTAGGGACCTACGGTCCAGAAAATGGATATTTTATTTGCTTTATGTTGGCGGCTGTGCAAATATGAAGACTGCATTGCAATCTGAAATGAACTAACTTGCTGTCATTTCAAATGTCATTAAAGAATGTGACATGAATGTGACCAATCACAGTAAACAAATGAGCTTCACGCTACAATACAACCAACGTAAATTGGCATAAATACAAGTTTTAGCCCTTTTAGGGCAGCCATGAATTTGCGGTCGCCGGCAATATGACACTGGCACAATCTATAGGTTTTCTAGGTTTGTGCCTGTTACCAATCTTTGACATTTTCGTTTCAATTGTTACATATCAACAATGTTATTTAGCTTTTCCCGTACATCAATTTAATTACTTCTTGGATACATTCTCAGAATGATTGTTATTACGATATATCATTTTAATAATACTATTATTTGTTCAGTAACTCTTTCTGTCATGATTTTTTCTAAACGTCTGACCAAAAATATTTAAAAAATTAAATTGATACTCTGAAATAAACTCTTCTTCAGTAAAATGGTGAATAATCATATTTAACCCCACATATTATATATTAATGGAAAGAGAAAACAACAACAATTTCAACTGGCCCATGGCCATCTATGGTTTGTATTTAAAAAAACACAACTTTAGGTTATAACTCAGAAATTAATAGTTACAAAAAAATTAGGTACGCCACTGGACTGTAATCAAAAAATATCTGAAGAACGTATTCATTATTTTTTTCTAACTTTACAAACAGCCAAGTTACAGACAGGTAAAGTGTAAATTTTGAACCTTTGTATATTACTCGAAAACAAAAGGTGATAGATCATTTTAGTTTTGGCCATATATTTTCTTTAAAAAGAAGAGATCGAGGTCATTTTTTTTATCTCCTATAGTCTTTTATTTATCAACCTATCATTCACAAAACTGTACTAAAAATATTTAAATCGTAAAACAAACTTTGGAGTCATCGTTATTGTTGTAAAGACCACAGATGCAGCCGATTTTCCGCGTATTTAAACGATTTGTCAAATTAAAATAGAACGAGACTGTCAGATCCGTTCGCACTAGACGTACGTGGATGGCATCGCGTCTGGCCGATATTCTCCAGAAAGTTTTCTGCAATACCGTGATGCGAGCGAGTTGAGCCCTCGATCTTCTAATGGAAACGTATTCAAATAAGTAGAAGATTCTGGAAGAATGGAAAACGAAATTAGTGTGGTCCGCGATACACCTAGACCACAACCGCATAGGAGAGGAATCATGACGTCGATTCCAACAGTTTCCTTGAAATTTAATAGTAGTGGAATCTGCTTCATATACTAATGGAAAAAGAAGCAAGAGCAGCAACATAGCCCACGAGAAATAATAATGACTAAATGCATTTCATTCAATCAAAGACAATTTTAAAGATTAGATCTCTTAGAATGCTAGCAAAATTTATATTCCATAAGCCTTTTCAAATTCGAATAGGGATGAAAAAGGATGGGAGTCGACATACATCCCACTGGAAAATGAAATCCGGAATGATTTCTAGATGACTCCAAAACAGACTTTGTGTTAAGTATTCTAAGTGCTATAAGTGCAGTATATATTCTGGGATAGCCAAGCAACAATAAATATGTTATAAATAAGAAGCAAATGCCCTTCCTTACAGTATTTCTAAGCCGACTTTAGGAAGATGATAGCAAAGACGAAAATCGTAACAAATGATAGACTTTAACCAGGGAAATGTTGATTGTTTCCTTATACTGAGTGAGTAAAATTAGACCCTGAGGAACAGCAGGACCTTCAAGAAAACATTGTTGATTGAGGAATAAACACGAAATTAATAAAAAATTATGTCAAAATTGCAACTGCGTTTTGTAGAATATGGCAACTTTGCATGTCTGATATTTAAGCTCCTTGATAAATCTATCTTAGAAGGAATAATGAAAATATTGGCTAGCAGTTTAAGTCTAAACTTTCAAAAAACACATGTTTAACGAATGCATAGCCTTAGACGTAGCCTAATAAGACAAATGCATTAAGGCCGTGCCTATAGACGACACTTCGGTCAAACTCACAGTTGAGCACGACTTACGTAAATAATTGCATATTATAGTCTGTACCTCATCGGGAACCGATCTTGGCAATGCCCCATACTCAAGCCGGACAGAGACTAACCTTGAGGCATGCTCGGTTATGTTTGTTATTAGAAATTTTAGGTTATTTTTTAAAAATTACAACCACGTTAAGTTTAAGTTATGGATCTGAAGACAATTTGGATTTTTTGGACTGGCAAAAATGTTGAATGAATGAATGACAAAAGGTATATTCGCGATACTGAAAATTCAATTTATTTTTTTGATGTTAGTGGAATTTATGTGGGATGACAGTATATCATTTGGAAAAAATAATAATCGTGGGTTACATATTTTACAATTACTGATTGATTTAAGATTCTATGCAACAGTTAAGTTTCAAATAGGTAAGGTTAGGTACGCTAATATACAGAAATGTATTTTACTATTTTATAATAATTCCATTTTTTGGAGTTAATAACTATAACTGGAGATTTAAGGGATAAGTAATGTGTCATTAATCAGAACATGTATATAACTACATTAAATTTCCTGTTACTCAAAATGAATAAAGAGAAAATATTATTATAATTTTAATATAATCTTAAATAAAATTCAAATACGAGACGCAATCCACAACGCATCTTAATTAAATTACAACATAACGTGATTTTGCTCCAGGATTTAGCAAAGATGGCTGTAAATGACCAAGGTAGTGGATGAGTGGTTGAGTATAGTATCATTAGAAAAATAAAAAAAATTACAAACAGGACAAGTAATCTAAAGAAAGCTTATATTTTTTCAACAAGCAACGTATCTATATAATTTTACAAACATAATTCAATATATAATTAAGAATTTAAAGAAAGATAGTCAGTCAGACACAGTTTAAGTTCATAGTTTAATTATACTCGTATTTTATTGTTACTGTGTTTAATATGAAGGGGTAAAAGGTTAAAAATATTGCCACCAATTTTATTTTGTTGTAAATATAAGCGTTAGAAAACATTGGGGTTTTTTATTAAAAACAAACAAAAAAAGTCGTGTCACATCGAATAATTCAGAAAGGATAAAGAACAAAATTTATAGCAATTTCGCGTTGACATGTTAGTTTTGCTGAAATGTGTTTGGAAAAGTTACAAAAAGAGAAGGAAGGAACAAAAAGAATAATTACATTACATATAAAACTGTAATTCCGTAAAATATTTCTACCGGCAGAACTCTGATGAAATTATATCTTGAAGTTTTAATATTTATGTAGACATTTACTTCCGAAATAGTTTTAAAGTTAGATATCCTTCGCAAACTTTTATTACAAGTAATGATAACATAAAAAGCAATTCTAATAAAGCAAATGTAGGGTATCATTCCATCTATATTACACAGACACAGCATTTCACAGTTTTCTTTGAGAAACTTCTGAAATAAATAAAAGTTAATACAATTGCACACTGTTGGATAAATTTAATTTCAAATTATAATGACTTCCAAGGTAAAGACTCTTTGATAAATAGATTAATTTAAATAAATAATAATATATGCATCTTTCTTCATATAAATTTACATACTATATTTCAAATAACTGCAAAAGACATACTTAACTCCTGTTACTTTTTTCATGTGATGAAAAATAAAAAGGTCAGTTAAAGCCCAAAAGATAGAAATACCTACATACTTATTTATTCCATAAATGTGTCATTTATAGATATCCAAAATATCTCACACGTTTTTAATGAGGTCATTTGGTATAAACAAATTGTATATGAATTTGTCATATTATCACAGATGTAGGTAATGAATTTAAATACAGGGTGTTAAAAATAGAGTGTAAAATCTTTCAGGAGGTATGAAACAAAATAATCAGAAAAGTCTTAATAAACATGGGTACTCAAAGTAACGTTTGCTGAGATATTGACCACTATTAGTTTTTTAATCATTTTATTTTATTAAGAATAAACCAACAAAGGAAGCTTTTAACAAACAAAAAAACAAAGTTACAGAAGATGTTCAAAGTGCCCTCTGTCCATTTCCAAGCAGGCAGGACATCTTCGTCTCAACGATATTCGAACTCTTTCGAAAACACCCTCCTTGGTTTGGATTTCTTGTCGTCTGGATCAGGCCGGATCTGTTTTCCGGCCTCCAAAATTGCCTTTCACAACTTTAAAAATGAAGAGTGGAAGGAAATGTTCAACGGTAGCTGAAGGCTACATTGAGGAGTTTATGACTCATAAATCAGTTATTAGCAAAAATTGTTGCTACTGCAAGTACGTCAAGTGCTGAGAGCGATTTTATAAATAATTCAACCACTTTGGAGGATTCAATAGTTCATAAACCATCTACTAGTGAAAACACTTCAACCTACATGGACAAAGTAAATGTTTACAATAAATAAAATTACTTCCGTTAAAGAACACATTTTAATTTAACAGCAGTAAAAATGATTCTAATACCTAGGCAGCAAATGTGACACTTTAGTGTCAGTGAACAGCTGTCGTTAAAACTACGCCGTTAATGTCGATCGGCGAGAAAATGATTTATACTAATTATTCTTCGATGAAATAAGACTTCGTTATTTCACTAGCGTAGGTTTATATGACTCTAGAGATTGAATAAAATGTCAATTAATATATAGGGTGACTGTGAAATAAAATTGTTTATTTTAACTTCCTCAACGCAATTGAATGAATGCATTTACTTCAGAAGTTCCCTGTATAATGATTAGTACCTTATTCATTAAAAACTGGAAACTATTTAAAATATTAATAGCTACAATATCAATTTAAAAAAATATATATATTATTTACGAAGGTTTTATTGAGAACAAAGATCATTGACAAGCAATAATTCCTAAAGGAAATAATATGTTGAAATTAAAATGTCACTGTCACGAATATCAGACAGCTAACCAGTATTCCCTAGGTTCACGCACGTTCTTGTTTACCTTACACCCTACTGACACAGCTATACTTCACTGATTAATTTCGTTCGATTGTGGATTCTTGTGAAGAGGTAGAGTAGAGTTCAAAAACCGCTCGAGAGCAAAAACGCCCTGGGAAAACATTTTATACCCAACTTCTCACAGCAATGATTGAGTAAACTTTAATAATTAACATAACTAAGATACGAATGATATCCTCGTTAATATTTACTGAACCAGAATTTTTAATTGGAAATACTTGTGTGTATGCAAACAAAAGTGAATATGAATATTTTTAAATTCGAAGAGAGCAAACCCAATAAACTTTTCAAACAATCTGCGAACAAACTAGATTATATAAATTTAAAAAAACAAGAAGAGTCAGGGAAAACCATTTGGAAACAAAGTTATTCGTTGAAACAACGTACAGCGTAATGGAAAACGATCAATTTTAATATCTTGCCAACTGAGTATTATTTGTTCGATCAACATTTCCATCTATTCGATTAATCTATAAATGCTGCATTTGAAATTAGATGTTAGTGCAGATTGACGATATCGCATTTTAACAATTAGGAACTTTAAAACACTTAAAAAAAAATAAAGAGGTATTCAAATTAATTTTTTTGTTCCATAACATTTTGAAGAATTTTTGTGTGCTTTGTCTCTAGATTAATTAAGACTATAATACAAGATATATGTACATACAGGCTGATTCACCACGATATACGGTTATAAATTTTCACGGTTGTAGTAATTATTTCTTAATGAGTATTTCACTCCTTTTTTAATCGAATACGATCTTGAAAATATTTTTAAGAAACTGTCACTGTTTGATACACTGTTTTGATACACTGGCCGTGAAAGCCTAAAAACCACTAAAACTGTCACTGTATCTGAAGTCGTCATCAGCTTCGTTATTCTAAATGTGATAATACAATTGTTATTCATTTTTGGGATCTTCCATGTTATATCAATGAGACTTTTATAAGACTTTCCTATATGTGCGTGAACTTAGCCCTCCATTTTTTGATAAACTAAAAAATAAGTTGTGCTGAATTGTGCCCGATTAGTGCTACATTGTGTCGTACAATTTTAAAGAAAAATAATATCCATTTTCCTAAAAAAAAGTCGTGTTTTTACGTAGCCCCTCACTTCGCAAAAATCGTATTTTTTTAATGTGCTATATTGTGCTAGTTGTTCTGAACATTGTGCCGTTTAAAAAATTTGATATCTGTCACCGTTCTCCGGAAAATCCGGAAAAACCGGAAATTTAAGCGTGAACTTGTGTGAAAACGGGATTGTGCTGAATTGTGCTAGTTGTCCTGAACATTGTGCCGTTTAAAGAAATTCGATATCTATCGAAAATCCGGAAATACCGGAAATTTGAGCGTAAACTTAGCCCCCCATTTTTCTCGAAAATTAAAAAACAAGATTGTGCTGAATTGTGCTAGTTGTCTTGAAAATTGTGCCGTTTAAAGAAATTCCATATCTATCTCCGTTCTTTGGAAAATCCGGAAATTTGGACACAAACTTACTGCACCTCCCATTTTGCCTGAAAATTAAAAAGGGCGATTTTTCGGAGAACGGAGATAGATATAGAATTTCTTTAAACGGCACAATGTTCAAGACAACTAGCACAATTCAACACAATACTGTTTCTTTTATTTTCGAGAAAAATGGGGACAATGCTGTTGGCTACGTCCAGATAGAGGACTTTACTTGAGGTATTTATAAAGTTATGCCATCTAATTTCACATTAAACTACTTGTTTTAATGCAAAAAATAATAAATATGAGTAATAAATAATGATATTTACAATTTATTTATTTTTTAATAAATCGTATACAGTACAAGAGGAGGACAAGAAAATATACAGGGAACAAGACGAACGGCAAAGAAAGTGTTTAAACAAAAGAAGAGAGCAGACCAGGGTAAGAAAATAGATGAAATAGAGCAACATTATAAGAAAAAAGAAATACGTAACTTCTACAGAGAGATAAAAAAGGAAAAAAGAGAAAGGAAGTAATATATGTGAAGGATGAAAGTAGCAATCTATTTGGACAGGAAACAAAAGTGGGAGAAATATGGAGGCAATACTTTGCAGACATATTGAATGAAGAGAGCAAAAGGGAAGGAGAGGATCAGGAGGAGCTAATACCGGGAAGAGGAAGTAGAAGAAACTACAAAAAAGTAAATAGGCAAAATTATGGAAACTTCAAAGAATAACGAAAGTCCAGGGAAAAACGGAATAACAGCAGAGAATATTAAGAACGCAGGAGAGGATTTAAGACATTTAAAAATATACGAAATGATCCGAATAATTTGGAAAAGAGAATGTATGCCTGAATATTGGAGAGATGCTATGATTATACCAATTTTAATAAAGGGAGATGCAACAAACTGTAGAAAGTATAAGGGTATAACAGTGCTAGATATATGGTATAAAATGATGACAACATTAATAAAACAGAGAATAGAACCTATAGCAGAACTACAGATAGGGGAGTATCAAGCAGGCTTTGCAAAGGGAAGGTCAACAACGGACCAAATCTTCATGGTGAAGAAATCCTGACTGCATGCTATGAATATGGGATTAAAGCAATGGTCTTATTTGTGGATTTCAGGAAAGCATATGATTCGGTCAAAGGAATAAAATAAGTAAAATATTGAAACAATTTGTGATACCTACCAAACTGTTTTGGCTATTCAAAATGACCTTAGAAAATACTAAAAGCAAAGTACGAATTAAAGGTGAATGTTCGGAAGGTTTTACTAATGACACAGGACTGAGACAAAGAGACCGACTCTCAACGCTTCTTTTTATTTTAGTACTAGAAAAGGTCATAAGAGATAGTCAGTTGAACAGAGAAGGGCACATATTGTTTAAAAATCACCAAATTTTAAGTTATGCAGATGATGTGGCCATAATTGCTAGAGATAGTAGGGAATTAGAAGAAGTAACGAGAAAACTTGTGAAGAAAGAAAAAAGCAAGCTTTTGAGAAAATGAGAACAAAGAAAAAAGATACCAATTTCAAATTGAGAACATAGCATGGAGAGATGGAGTTTGAACAAGTTCAAGAATATGTGTATTTGGGAGCGTTAATAACAGCTAACTGTGATGAGCAATAAATTAATAGGAGAATAATAAAAGCAAACAGAGGTTCGGTAGCAGTCAACCACTTAATGAAATCAAAAAATTTGTCCAGAGGAGTAAAATATAGAATGTATAAAACAATTTTGAAACCGACAGCGCTGTATGGTAGTGAAACCTGGGTCCTCAATAAGAAGTCAAGAGAAAACCCTTTAAACATACAATTTCCTCATTATAAAAATATAAAATACAACGTTATAGTGAACCATTTAACTATGGAATACTGGGAGATAAAATTTTGAATATTCATTTCGATCATGAAATGTTGATAAATATTGGTTATTCCTATCAACGAATATAGACAGAAAATTACACCATTCAGACAATATATGAAATAGGAAACAGAGCATTATGTCAATAAAATAAAATGAAGTCATTAAAAGAGAAACATTTGGTTACTTTCCATATATAAATAAATATGTAAATTAGGGGAAAAATAAAATAAATAAAGCAATCAGTGTAATTTATATCAAGTGTTTATTCCGTTGCGGAAAGTGTTTTCTTGGGCCTGTTTTTTAATCAGCAAAATAAATTGAATACCACATATGTGGACCTCGGAATTCGATTTCAGCTGCCCATTCCATTGTAAATAATGACTGCGGCTAGCTAGTAAAGTTTGGGGTTTATTCGCGGGGTTGCCATATCAGACCATTCTTTAGGGCAGATAAGAGAAAATATTTTTTATCTTCTAATATGAATCCCTCGAAAAATATGTAAAACTTGACATCGTATATCCAAGTTATATTAAAAAAGGGTTGAAAAGTTTGATAGTAAATTTAACACTCCGCAGAATTTATAATTTCCGTTTAGAGGTGAAAAGTTTGGAACCGAAGTTTATACTTTGCAATCCAATTCATTCTTTAGAAGGCAATTGCGGTTACTTTAGGTGAAGTATCCCTGAATTATTCGAAACTTTTTCTGTAAATACGTTTTCAGTATATGAGGAAACTTTTGTGGTACTGTTTTGGACTATTTATATTTGATTTATTTTACTAATGAAACAAAAACTGATTAAATTCGTATAGAAAGTATTGTCATGAAATGGAAGCTCTCTTTACTGTCATATAATGATATATACAGCTTTCAGAAATGTTTTAATTGTGCTCTACAGGTATTAATAGAAAGTATCATAAAGTACTGTTAATTTTTCTATATTTTAAAATTATTAAAAGAAAGAAATGATCCACTTAAATAAGAAGTACTAATGACATGACCTTTAAATCATCAGTTCAATAACAATGGCATACATACCTACCAATTAATAGTTATTTATGCAATAAGTGCAAAAAGTAAGTGTTTATTGCACGCGAAGTGATAGGAATTGTAGGAGATTTGATTTATATTAGCTTAAAATACCTTTCTAATACAGTAAAAAATGTCTTCTCTTCTAGAACATCAATGTCAGTGACTTTCATTTTCAGAAGTTTCTCACTTCTAAATGCGCCAGAAACTGCAATAGGAAGTACAACCTAAAACAATATAAAAATCATAAATATCTTTGATATTTTTGATAATCAAAAAGTCATGTTGTATTATTTTGCACGTAAAAAATAAACAAAATCCTCCTTATTTTGATAGGCAGAAATTCTTCAGATGCTTTAGCTAGAAATCATTGATACTTTGTCTTTAAAACACACTCGATTTCTTCGATTTGTAGCCTACATTTTGTTGCTTCAGAAACATCGTCAGCTTTGCATATTTTTAAATGTCCTTATCTTTATGTTCTATCATAGTCTTTAACATGCTATAGGTAGTTCAGAGCGTGGATATTTTTTTTTCTTTGGAGATCTTGTCGACATAGTAGTTTCTGATCCAAAATGTGTTGTGGTTATACAATGACACCATGCAGGCCGATAAATTTGGAATGCTTTTTCATATCAGGCCTTGCTATTATCGGCAGCAACCGTTCTTCTACTATGTGAGCTGCCTCCTGCAACTTCGGTGGTGTACCATATTTTTCGTTATTAAAAGTATCGAAACTCATAGACTTACGTGTCCGAAACTCGAAACTGTCCAGAAAATTACAAAAATCCTGTTTGTTGATTTTTTTTTTGTTATAGCAATAACATAAATACCATAAAAATTCTACCCACTGAGTGAAAATTTCAGCCAAAATATATTGAAGCACATTTTAAATATTATTCAGAAATTTGTAGTTGAAAATAAAGTAGTATACTATTCTCGACAGGAATTTTCATTAATGTCTCTCGACGGTAATGAAATATTCCCCAACTCGTATTGTCATATAATATTTTTGTCGGTCCAAAGATGTATTTGGATTTTTATTAGCAGATGGATCTACAAAAATGTTTACACTTCTATTTTATAGCGATCAAATAATATTTTTTAAACGTTGTCATGGAAAATTTTAGATCAAATTGCTCTAAAAATTTATTTTACAGTTCTGTCATTATTTATCCACAATAACCCTATAATTGACGTTTCATTCGCTGTTTAGAGCCTTAAAAATCTATATTTTATTCACTAAAGAAATAAAATTGCCATTATGTTGCTATTTACGGAGATACAGGGTGTTAAAGTTAAAATTTCATTTTCGATATTTGTAAATAACTTCTTAAGAAATCCAAATATTTACATAAAATTTGAAAATCAGGGGTTTTTGCGGACGAGAATTTCAAATATGTTTCTAATTTTGACGTCACTAGTAGAGACACTTTTGGCACATCATGTTTCTTTTAAATAACAGAACTTTTTTGCATCTTAATGTATCCATCTTACTATCGAAACAATCGATTCTCCTACCTGTTTTATTTGAAAAAGGTATACCTTGCTGAAGTCTGGGCTTCGACACCCCTGAAGTTATAGCTTTATGTAAGCTATGCCTGACTTCCACTTCTCGTAGTTATGGATAACATTGAAAAAGAAGCACTCCTAAGGAACCTAGCTTAGATACGTGAACCAAACTTTCATCGTTTGGCAGCAAGAATTTTTTGATCATATTAACCAGATACATAATAAAGTCAGTTTTGCCGCGGAAGTGGAGCCAGTCAAAGCCTTACCATTTCTATACATTCTGGCAAAAAGGCGTCTGGCGTTTTGTAACACGGTATCTACAGGAAATAGACGCACGGATACTAATAGATATCTCCATGGAAAGCCTTATCATCGTCAGACACAAAAACAATCATTATTCATCATTAGCCACCATGCATTAACGGTGGCTGAGAAAGAAATAGATTCACTCCGATCTGTGTTTCTAACAAATGGACATTCTAAAATAAACTTTGACAGATCCATTAGACCTAGATGTGAGCAAATACCAAAACCCAAGGATAAAGTCACAACAACCACCACTTTACCATACATCCCCAATATGACATAATCGCGAAAATTCTACTTAAAAAAACGTGAGGACTACTCTCACATCAACATGTAAAGTAAGTTAGTAACTCAGCAATGCGAAAGATCAATTTTGTGTTACAAAATCTGGAAGTGTACTTGGTGTCATGCAGCGACTGTGACAAAGTATACGTGGCAATGTCCGAACAACCTGTAGAAACTAGGAAAAAGGAACACGAAAAGTATATACGGTTCCACCAGCCTGAAAAATCCTCCGTTGCTAAATATGCTTGGAAAAAAAGACACAGAATTGCATCAGGAGACACTGGTGTCTTGATTCGTACCAATAGGTATTACAACATGAACAGGGACGAAGGGTTGAGGATTAGTCACACTTAGATGTCTTTGCTTAAAGACAAACAAATGAATTGGAGCGTACCTGAACCAACCATCCGTAACACGCCTGAGCCAGTCAATCTAAACACTGACCAACCTTGACCTTGTATATTCAATTAAACTAAGCTAAGTGGCACAAGCCCTGTACGATACATAAAGCATATCAGCGAATAATTATCAGGAGTATAAAACATGTTATCCAACCAAAGTAATATAAACTAATGCACAACGAATCAAAAGATTCACTACTCTATAATACATAATTTAGTGAAACAAAAGTTCGCCTGTAGAATTCTCGTTTGACAAACTAGCACACCAGCAAAATAACATTATTTTCATCTACTTACAAAACATATAACAGATCTGTGCTTCTTTGATTTGATCTTCAAGCATTCGAAGACTTTATTGCCTCTTCTTCAGGAACTCTATAATGATTACATGTAATGAACAATACGAAAAATAATTCAAAAAGAAAAGACAAATATTGAGATTATATTCCAAAAAATTGTTTAAATATATGTGTATCAATAATAACAACCACCACCTGGTAAAACATTCTATTTAGTCTTTTCGCCATTAAAAATATTTATGCATTATTACAATTAGAAAAATGTTTTTGAAGTATCGATTGTGCATTTATCGCATTAAAAATTTGTTTTGAATTTTCCAATTTATTTATTATAGGTCAATGTAGGTGCCTGCTATAGCGGTCGTTTTCCACCCTCCATGTCGCTCAAGTCACGTTATGTTACCACCTGCGTTCACAAGAATTGTAGCTGATGATCTCAGAAAGCAATGCCTCGTAAATAATTCAGGATTTGTTGCCACGTACCGGTTGCTAGATGCATTTTCCTTTGTTCTTCTATGTCAGTTGGTATAAGATTAGTATATTTCTTAATAATTTCGTAGAATTCGTCCGTTAACGTGAATGCTCTTGGCTGTTTTGTTTTAGTATCCGATATTTTAAGTGTTGTTGATCGTAGGTTTCTATATTTTGTACTTTAAAATGAATTAAAACCACTTTAGCAAATAAATGCTGACTGTCAGGAGCTTCACGAAGAAATTTGTTAACTCAGTCGGAGGTCAATATTGGACGCATATGCTCTGGTTTAATTTTTTCAGATAACTCACCTACATATGCCATTAAAATATATTCACAGAATGAAGAAAATATCTTCTTGTCCACTTTCCATTTCATAAAATTTTTATAACATGTTTTGTATCTTGCAAGGAATTTTTCGAGTAATAATTTTAGTGATGAATTTTTAGCTGATTGAACTACTAAAGCCGGAGTACAATATGTGGAATCGTTAAGCATTTATCTGGCACAGCCTATTTTGGCAAATCGTATATTCGACCGATTACTACGATCATATATTACTGCTACGGTTAATACAAAGATAATATGTTTAATCACAAAGTTGAAATTAGCGTAATAAGCTTGAAATATAAAGAGTTATTACACACAGCTGTGTGTGTTAGGAACTATTTTTGCACCTACTGTGGTTAACTACTGTTATGCGTTCTTTCTTAAGGCGGTATTCCACTAAACGGAGAGTTGAGTTTATGTTGTGTATGTATTTTCTAGAACCTGAAAAACAAAAACAAAACTGAGGCAAACTCCAAAACTCTTGTTTCCATCAAGCGGGCTACATTTTGTTCGAGTTTTGTTTTTGTTTTCTGTCCTTTTCCACTGGTTGTCGCAAGGAAGTCAGAACATTTTTTCAATAAAGTTACATCAACAATTCAGACGACTTACGTCATAGGAACAAATGAATAATTTGTCATATATTTATAAAAATATTTAAGAAACTGCAACTGAAAATAATAAAACTATATACTACACATAATATTTGCACTGTATGCACTAAATTACAAAAATGTATTGTTTTTAACAGGACAAACTGTCGAAAATTATGTAAAAACAGTAAAAACAATAGCGTAACGTCAGCTGTTACATAAGTCTTGCCGCAACTATAACCAACCAACATGTTTAGAGAAGATTTTTTATTCTTGGCTGTGGCAGGTTTGGAGAAAAAAGTAAAAAGTAAAAGGAAAAAAGTACGTGTATCTATGTACGGTTAAAGTGTTTACTTGGTTGGTTAGTTAAGTTTGTATACTATCCTATACTGTTTGTATACTATCCTATACTGTTTGTATACTAAGCTAAAATAGAAAACATAACATAAAACCGTTTCCACTAAACAGACTTGAGTCTCAAAACACGTCGAAACCTTTTGATGTGACCGCTTCTGAGCGGGACCCGAAAAACAAAACCCCAACTGTCGCAAAACACGCCAGTCTTCAAAAAGTTTGCGAAAAGTTAGAGTTTTGTTTTATTCGACACGAGTTTGTGTTTTGTTTTTGTTTTGTTCGTTTAATGGAAAACCGCCTTTAAGAGGTTATGAGAAAAGATATTAAAAATTTAAAATGCTCAATTTATCATACTATAGATTTTAAGAACCCCACTCTACAAAAGAGTATCTAGTTTTAAAGTTAGAAGCAGTAGGAGACCATGAAACATAAGAAAATGGTGTAACATAAGAAAAGAAATCTACTTAGCAATGATTTTCTGACACATTTTATACAAATGACCTTGATTTTCTTACTACTGAAGCTAAATGTGTTATGTACGCAGACGATCAATCGTTATTAATTTCCGACACCACATACATACATAGTTAGAACATAAATGCACTGAAGTTGTACAGTTGTTAAAAAATTGGTATAGTTGTAATGATCTTTACTTCAATACAAAACAAAACCCATGTGATAAGGTTTCACAATGGACAAAAATATTGTAAACTCTTAGGCATAAAGGATTTTAAATGATTATATTGTGACAAATGTTTTTTATAGTTTAGAGTTTTTTAATTGTAGTTAGAATTTAAGCACAATTGTGACTATTTCTATACAAAGTGTATTTTGTCTACAGAAAAATAAATAATTATTATTAGTATTACTATTATCGTGTACTGTATTAGATTTGAAACAAATTTAATTGTTGATTTCAGAGATATGAATAAATATCGTTAAGTTTTTACTTCATCACCCTATAACTTTAAAATAAAACAACTATTCACAGGTATATTGTACTTCCAAAATTTTGTAATATCATTTGTCATATATTAAATATAATATCCTGTATACAAAAAACTTTACTGAAAGTTCAAATTTTACTCTCCATAACAAATTTGACCACATTACCACTATACTATAATTTGCAAAAATTCTCTATGTACGATCTTAGTGCAAAAACCACTAAAATTCAAACAAAATACCCAAAAAACCGTGCCCCACGGGGGATGCTGGTTGAAGTTATATTGCAAACCGCAGAAACAAAACAAAAACGGTGAACGATTTTAAACGCCACAGTTTCGTCGGCTGCCCCTCATTAAATCCGCAACCGACGAGCTGACGTTCTTCTCGACTCTCCCAGATCTTATTGCCGGAAACTGCAAATGGGGCGGCCATGCTATATTGTAAACTTCTGAGGCAATTTGGTTAGCGCGGCTCTCCTTAATTGTATATAAATATAGCCATAATTTGTTTATGAAATATTGCCCTCATATTTTCACGTACAGCCAGTGTGCCGTACTGATAAAATAAATTGCTGGGAATACAAAAGACACTAACGAATGAATCTATATATATATGTAGTAACGAAGCTTATACCCAGTAATTCAATGTAGCCTTAGTTTCCTAGTAAGCCCCTTAATGTTTCAACATTTATTTACTTATTACGGGCAAGCCCAATGCAGTTAAAAAAAAAACAAACAATAATAGCATATTGAGTAACGAGAATTGTAATGTGTATTTTTTCATCGGATTCTTATAGAGCTTAACTTGCTGAATTCAAAAATATATAATTTCAACATTTTATTCCTTCAACTTTCCGAAAAAAAAAAATAACCGATCCAATAAACGCTGCAGTTGACAGATGTCAATTCTGATTAGATTTTATTTAACTGCCAGAAACAGTTTCTGTGGTGACTTGATTTAATTTGTTGTTTTTGCTATCACGAGAGACAAAATAAATTAGGGGGTCAAATACGATTGAGGCAACCAGAATTTAATTATCAATTAATTAATTAATTAGTTACTTATTGTTAAATTGTTTTAAAAATGAAGAGTTCTTATTTTGTGATACTGGCGATGAATTCACTATATCCATTTTACTCTCAACACAGACACAAATAGGAATATTCACATTTTTTCAAACCGATTTTATTGGATCGGTTATTTTTTTTTCCGAAAGCTGAAGGAATAAAGTGTAAAATTATACATTTTTGAATTCAGCAAGTTAAACTCTACAGGAATCCGATGAAAAAATATAGGGGTTCTATTTAAAAAAACATCCGATGACGTCATCACGCGAAAACAAATGAACGTCGGAAATGCGTTGGTATAGAAAAAAGAGTCTTTTTAAAAAACAAAATCGACGAGTCCGAGGAGATTTCATAAAACTTCGTTGTTTTAGAAATAATTAATTTATTCCATACTTTTCTTCCACACTGTATGTTCAGGTGTTATGTTTCGTAATTCCTGTTTTCTACATGTTCCACTTGCTCCAATTATAAGAACAATCTAAAATGATAAATATATGTAAAAATCTAAGTATTTCTCTATAAAAATTAATATATCTTATCTTCATAAAGAAATATTGCTTATTAAATAAATTTTTTTGAAAATCATTGATATTTTCAGTTGTGAAAACCTTTCATTTCTTACTTTTAAAACCATCCAATTTTTTTTTTAATGGCGCTAATAATTTAGAATAAGATGCAATGTTTACATTGTGATTTAAATTAATTGTTATTCTTAACATAGAACAAAAAACCTAAAGCGAGGAAGGTTTCATCTTATCAGATAATTCTTGAATGTATGCCAACACATTCTCCGAAAACGACTTGACATTATTTTTTAACCTCCAATCCATAAACTTCTGATATGCAATTTCATATCTTTTCGAGAATTTATTGGTAATAACTTACTTGTAGCAGTTTCTGCAATTTGCATTATATTTAGAGGTGTTATCTATTCGCCGTGCTCCGTGCGTTTTGTTTACTGTGCCAAATATTCAATTTACATAGATGATTGGTAGTGTGTTTTTTACTATTTGCAGTAATGATTGTAGATAAAGTCAATGTAATGGTAATAAAAAGACATAGGAACATGTGACACATGTAGAATACAACCTAGAACTAAAATAAAACCAAATTAAAACAACGACAGAGAGAATAAAAAATACAAAAAGTCTATAACATTAGACCAGACAGATATATACAAAAGGCCAATGTAAATCTATTGAGAAACAAGTCAAACAATTCGAGATGAGTCAATAACTAATCTAAGTGTTCTAAGGAAAAATATATTACAAGCGTAGTCACGTTTGTGGAAGGCACATAAAACGTATTGAGTGGGTGGGGCATGACGGAACAAGTAAGTTAATTTTCGAAAGAAGCTGAGGACTGTCGGACCCACCATTAATAATCTTAAACAAGAGAATCATGTTCCTGCGCTTTCTATGAACTTCGAGTGGTGATATGTGGAAGAATTGCTCAATATAAATGTAATCATTATAAAACTGAAACTTATAGGAAATATATCTAAGGAAGTTACGTTGCACTGCATCAAATTTCAGCTAGTAAGTCAAATAATGTGGACTCCAGACGGAGAAACAATAATCAGGATGAGATCTAATCAGTGAACAGTATAAGGTTTTAACGGCTATGATGTTGATAAAGTCACTAGTTAACAAAGTCCAGCATTTTCATTGCTTTGTGACAGACGAATGCAATGTGGGTATCTAATCTAAGGTGGGAGTCAAGAGTAACACCTAGGTCGACAACCGAGCCAAGAGCTTCACCATTTAAAAATGAGTCTATGCAGTTCATTGAACACCATTTAGAAAGACTGGCTTAAGTCAGCCGGCAATTGCAAGGCACCATTATGATTATACTAATAAATTTGTAATATTTCAGGGCAGCCGCGACACGCACAGCCTTACTAGCTGAAAAGCAGTGCACATTGTCGTTAATGAAGAGATTGAAGAAGAAAGGTCCTAGATGAGATCTCTGGGGACATCGGGCGGCACTGGAAATGTGTGTGAATAAGAATGATAAACCCTTACATACTGCTCCCTACTCATCTGGTAATTACCAAGCCATCTCAATACAAGGCCATCAATACCAAAAGAACAAAGATTACGTAGCAGTTTATGGTTCGTTGTATCAAAGGAGAAATCCTTATAAACTGTGCCAACTTGCGAACCAATCTCCAAAGCCTGCAACAATCGATCCACAAACGCCATAAGTCAAGTCGACCGGCCTGTTGAGGCCTCTGGAGAAATATCGTCTTGAAATTTGTCCTATTGCAATGTACGAGATTTGCGGCTAGATGAATCACATTTTACAACTTAGAATTGTGCAGAAAATTCGAAAAGTTCCAGATGTTTCGATTGTGACTGTTTAAGCGGTATTAGAAATCAGAGCTTACTGAGCTTACTGAGCTTAGAGAGTTTAGTTTAGAGTTAAGCTGAAATCTCGGGGGTGATTATGTTGTCTGCAAACAATTCGAATATTGATAGAGATTAATTGGATGTATCAATAATTCGATAGTTTGCAAATGTACAAAAGACAAAAATGGTGTTACTGGTATCCTTGGGAGAGATAAATACAGTCAAAAATTTACCGTTTCCGAAGTACAGCGTGTCAAAGATTTCGAAATTTTTATTATATTTTTTGCTTATGTGGAAAACTTTCGTAGTAAAATAACAATAGTTCTAGGTTGTAATGGAATATCTTTGGTCTAATTATTTAGTATGTTTAAATATTCCCATTATCACCAGTGACGTAGAAACCCTGTGGCGTTCTTCATTTATTTACAATAAAAATGTTACGTCACTGTTTTAATTATAAAAACAAACGTAAGATACCTTAAATTTTGATTAGTTTGAATATATAATTATTATTCTTTGATTTTTTATTTAAAATGCATCGTATTTAAGTAATTGTTCATTTTAAATGTATCTGCATTTCATAGTTTCTCTATTTCTTCGAGTATAATGATGTAAATAATACACTATAGTAGTGATTAATTACACAGGCACACAAAAAAAAATAAAAGTTCTGTGCCCGAGCTCCGACCTATGGTTCTCCATGTATTTTTGGCTCCCGAAACCGATCCCCGGGTCGGTATAGCCCAGACGTTCCATATTTGCGCGCTACGGTCAAAAAATTTACCAAAATTTGGCCGTTACCTGGAAATAAGCGCAAAGCGTTATCTCCGTGCCATTGAAGGATCCAAACATGAATCATTTGTTGGATAGGACCTCACACATCCCAAATTAAAAAATAAAAAAGAAAGAAAGGAGCTACAATACTTCTTACGTCACTTGAGGGACACGAATTGGCAGAAAATTGGTCCTAAAAAATTTCAGAAAAATTCATATGATTTCACCGTATTCAAGATCGAATTGATTAAAGAGGATTGTCTTCATGTAGCATTGCACAGTTAAGAAAGGCAAAAAATAATAAAGAAAAATTTAAAAGTATGAAAAAATTTAAAAGTAAAGGACCTACAATACTTCCTTCGGCAACGTAGGACTGCCAATTTTGTATTGTTTTTGTTTCTGAGTTTGGCAATAATTGTATGTTTTGTAAATGAACTTTATAGATCCTTTAGATCTCTGGTTTTACCTATAATTTAATAATAATTTAATCTGCTAACGGCATAAAAATTTAGATTGATTATTCATGGTGCATAAATTGTGTCTACTACTTTTATTTTAGAAAATCAGGATTATAAATGAGTCCTGCGGCAACACCGCAGGAATACTTTCATCCCTTCACCCTACGTTGTTTCTTGACCCGAGAGAATGTGCTATTTATAAAAATCGTTTGCATGTCGCAACTCTAACTTAGAAATACCGTGGCTTGAATTGCAATACGTTTAACGTAGCACCTTATGTATTAAATATATTTTCTTGATATTGAAAACAAATATTTGTAAATTTAAACTAAACAACAAATAATTTTAAAAGAGTAAATGTAGTTATCTGTTTTTTACCAATTTGTACTTGTCTCCTTATAATGAAAGTTTCTCTAGCTGAACAATTTCTGGGTTAGTTGCCACATCGTCAGTTTAGGTTCCATGACGTTTTGAGAAACATGTTGCTCCTTCTTCAGGTTACTTCAAGTTACCCAAAATTATTTAAAAAATTACAGAATTTTAAAGCTTCACATTATATATACTATTATTCATTATATTCAAATTATTCAGATCCAAAGATTTAGGCAGTCGAATATTTATTTTTTAAATATATACCTACTCCTCCCGAATTTATTGATATTTTGTAGATAAGTTTAACAAATTTATCCATTGGTTCTTTTTCATCCTTACCTATTTCATATATTTTTATTATTTGAAATAATATTTGATTCACATCAAAATGCAAAGATGTGGAATCTGCTATATATAATAACTACTTTATTTGTTCCCTGAAAATGAAATAACTATCCTTGATCCACTTGAAGGAATAAATTTTTTGTGACAAATTGAAAAACAAACTATAGTTTTTATTAATATTTATAATATAATGTACGATATTTCACTGTCAGTTTTGTATTTTTTTATAATTTAATTTGTTAATGGCATAAAAATATAGATTATTTATTAAAGGTGCATACATTCTATTTCTTTTATTTTAGAAAATCAGGATGCGGCAACATAGCAAGAATACTTTCATTCCTTCACCTTGTGTTGTGTCTTGACCCGAGAGAATGTGCTATTTATAAAAACCGTTTGCAAACGAAGACTAACTTGGAAATGCCATGGCTAGAATTGGACTACGTTTAACGTAGCACCTTACGTATTGTATCTTCGTGATATGGAAAATAAATATTTTTTCTCTTTATAACGAAAGTTTCTCGAGTTGAACAATTTCCGGGTTTAAGTTTTTTGAAAGAGAAAGATATTGCTCTCATTTTACGAAGTAACTCTAAATTATTTTCAGTTACACAGTTCAGATTCAGTTATTTAAAAATGTCAAGAAACTTAAGTATATTCGCGCGATTTCACCGGTATTGATTTAAGTTATTAATGGTGACAAAATATCAACTTTTAGCGAATTTTGGTAAGCTGAAATATTATCGTTATTTTCATCATTATATTTGGATAATAAGTTTGTTTTGAGCTTCTGACCGTGACAATCAATGATAGCTTTATGTTGAAAATAACAGAAAACGTTACTTTTGGCAAAATTTACTAAAAGTTGAGGCTTTTCCTGCCATTAAATAATTGGGGCTTGAAATTCACGGCATAGCAACCAACTCGGAAATTGTTCAACCACAAACATCTGTCACAGAAGCCTAATACTACTAATGTGTTCTCCTTCACAGAAATTTCATATTTTTTCTTGTTCATCTTATTTCTTTACCCTTATTTTTATTCACTGATCAATTCAATTTGGAAGTGTTTGAAACATCACGTTCACGATCCTTTGGCAACAATATTGAAGCAAGAATAAAAAGATCCCAAATGATAGCATCCAGTGGAAAATATTTGATATAAGAAAGACATATCATTTACAGAGTCTCCCAATTTAATTGTAATTGCAGGGTATCTCGAAACCTACGAGATACACTGAGCTACTTCTTCCACAAACTTAAGATGCTGCAAGCAATTTTTATAGACGCTTTCACTTTTGAAATACACAATGCGAATTTGAAAAAGCTACTTTTATGGGATTCTTCATATCTCAGAGAATAGCTAAGATAGCAAAATGGTTAAAGTTACATCTGATAGACTTTTTTACGTAAAGTTCAATGACGTACTGAACCCTATAAAGAGTATATTTTAAAATATGACACAAACATCCAATTTTTTATATGAAGTGCCCTGTTTATTTTTATGCAAATCATGTTATTATTTTTCTCCATAATGACTAAGTAACAAAGAAAGGTAAACACTCAAAATATATCATTTTATTTTGATATTCTTTTGCATGTTTGCTTCTCTCGGTGAATGTAAAAAATGATTAAATGTTTAGGTTTATCTGTTACGTTACTTATAAAGTAGCAATCTGTTTTAAAAATGTCTGCTCAGATTTTGTGTTGCAAGCTTTTTACAGCTGATTATGTCTAGAATACATAGATTTAGGCAGATTTCCCAGCTTAGTGACATTGAGAGGTGACGGATTGTTGGATTGCGCGAAGCAAATTTGTCGGTGAGAGAAATTTCTAAAAGTATTAACAGATCCTTAGGTACTATAGTACAGTGTTATAAGGCGTGAACTCGGGAAGGCCGAAAACACAGAGCGACCTTTAGCTTTCAGAGGTCGATTAAGCAGCAGCTGGACTATTACAAATCAGTGAACAAGGGGCGATGAGTATATGGGTATGAGTACCGTATATCGTTGAATATGAAGTTTTGGCCACTTGTCTTATCGTCCACATTGGGTGCTGCTTCTCACTCGTCAACATCGAACTAACCACTTCCAATAGTGTAGAGAGAGGATTCAGTGGGACCAAGAACGGAATCAGGTAATATTTCGTGAGTGTCTGCCTGGGGATGCACGATGGTCGTACAATGATGAGAAGGCGATGTGGTGAAAAACACGGTCCACAATTTGACAGAGAGCGTCATGTTCATCACACAATAGACGTTATGGTATGAGGTGCTATCGCGTTTGGTAGTATATCACCACTAGTTTTCACTAAAGGCAAAATGACAATCCAACGCTACATCCAGTGGTGGAACCATGTCATTCCATATCTTCTACACGCTCTGTGGTTTCTCTACGACGGCCGGTGCCTAGTATTTCTACTCTTTGGCCTAGTAACACCTTTACGGTATTTAAGGATCTGTTAGTCCTGCTACCTTCTAAAAATTTCTTTCATCGACGAATCTGCTTCGTGCAACCCAATCAAAAGCTAATAATCAGTGGTTTCGTATCATACAAAATAAGTTCATGCATTAACTCACTTTAATATTTCAAAAAATAATTTTAACAAGATAATTAACCAATTATGTAATTTATAGATAAACATCTTTAATTAAATAACATTTGAAAACAAACAACAATCAAAAGCAAACATAAAAAATTATTAATAAAAAAAGAAAATTAATCGACAATGTCATTAAAAAACCTGTTGATAATTATTAGAAACTGTTTAAATTGACCCTCTCGTGAATATTTTAAATACAATCATGAAAATAATTAACAAATTATGAAATAGTCAATATTGGTAAATATTATTCTTATCGCACATCGTATTATTATACTCGTATTCCTAATATTATTAATTATGGCGCTAAAGATCCGCTTTAAGTATGGTAGAGTTCATGAAAAAAAATTGTATAATTGTATACAGGATATCCGGGAAAATGTGTGAAATCTCTCGGGTGCAGATAGAACATGGAAAAATAAGATTAAAATTTCCTATAAATTTTTTTCCTACAGGTCCTTCGTACGGAGGGCGGAATTATATTATGCATTTTAAAAGTTATTTAGGAAAAACCGATTTCCAGCGGCGTACTTCAGGACACATATTTCCGTAGGGAGGGCCTGCAGAAAATTTTTTTATAAGAACTTGTCATCTTATTATTTCATGTTTTATCTGCACCCGAGAGATTACCTACATTTTCCCGGACACCCTATATAAATACATGACCAACTATGCACTGCCGTTGAGTGAGAAATTATAGATAGAGGCGCAACCTTATGGCGAAATGCGTATACACTTTTGGGCCCGAGATAGTATTAGGTAATAGCAGCTCTTTGGTTCTAAAATTCGTCAATTTATCCACAACTTATTGTTCACAGAGGTTTTCTTTGCTTGTTAAACCATTGAATCACACAGAACACTCAAAATTGACTGTCGTTAACAACAGTTAAACTACTGTAAAACACGGTGTAACATAACGGAACGTCAAACATGAAGACCTTTATTTCTTGTCCGACTCTAAAAACATTTTGCCCTATAGATATTTTCTATTAGGGCCTTTGTTTTCAAAATACAGGGTGTTAAACTTGTAGATCATATACGCATTTCGTCATTAAGGTTGCGCCTCTATCTATAATTTCTCACTCAACGGCACTACGCATAGTTGGCCATGTATTTATTAATTTAACATTTCCATTTATAAAATTGTATTTTTGAGTCATATTTTACAAAAGGCACCCTGTAGTGAAATTACAAGTACGTCACAGAACTCTAAGTACAAAAATCTATCAGAAGCAATTTTCACCATTCCGATATCTTAGCAGCTATTCTCTGAGATAAGAAGAATCCCTTAAAAGTAGTTTTTGTAAATTTAGCCCTGTATTCCAAAAACGGAGAGTTCTCGAAAAGTAGCCCAGTGCTGTGAAAACCACATCTTTTTATCTGTTGTAGTTTCCGAGATACCCCGCATTTACAACGAAATTGGGACACTCTGTACTACTTCTCTACAAAGTTCTATAAGTAAGTGGAAATTTTTTAATAGATGATTCCGTTAATTCTTATTTTTCCCAATCCCCTCTTAAAATATTCGTACTAAATCATAGTTAACCCTGTATAATAATTTTTGAGGTAAATAATTAATAAACACAGGCTGTAAATAAAAAGGATGAAATCTTATAAATACTGTACCTTTGAAGCGTAAGTAAAGAGCAAAGTATTAAAACAAACATCTGTAAATTGAAATCGGAGTATTTACGCTACAATTTTAAATTAAATGCATTAACTTTACGTGCTCTCACGTAAATATTTAACAAATTGTAAATACTAAAACGTTTAACGGAAACTTTAGACGAAGTGAAAATGGGTTTTCCTTAACTCATTCAAATAACTTTAGGGTTCTGCTTCCTCGGAATTACTCGAATGCATGCAATATTAAACTCCTTTCGTTCGAATTTCTAGGAAGTAAGCCGTTTTAAGTTAATCTGATTATCTCACGTTCAAAAGAAGTGCATTTATCGGCAGCGGAAGTGAACCTAGAGTAATTCGTGAAATAGTTAAAATGCAGCAGGCAGAAATCATTTAAAAGCTACACTTTGGCACTAGCGACCAAATATAAATCTGTAAACGATCCCCTGGGATTGACTTTAAGCGGCTGTGCGACATATGGGGCTGTAAAACAGCAACGCACATAGGGAATACTGATTTAGTTTTGGAAATAATGCACGTGGACACACTAAATGAGATTTTACAAATATAAATCATTTTATGTCTTACACATTGTGATTCATTACACTCTTTACAAACATTGATAATGAGAAGTAAATATTTCATTTAGAAACGTTACTATATTTCTTTGTATAGCTCTTTTATTATATTTTTTAAGTTAAAAATGAAATAACAGAATAAAATTTACCAAATATAATTTTAAACAACCGCCTTACTCCTCTATTCGAGGTATTGGTTTGAATACTGGGCAATAATAGATAGCAAGAACAATATAAATACATTTCTGTACAAACGACATTAAAAGCGTCTTTTTAATGACACTTGATAGGCTTAAAACGTGTATTTTTACTGCTTAGGCAGATAAAGTAGACGTTGCTATACAACGTTCCAGGTAACAATTTATATCAAACTGATAATTAAATTAAAGCTCTAATAAAGGAGAAGAAACAACTTAATAAATTAAAATCAGTTTCGGACCTATTTAAAAGTAAATATGAAGCTATTAGGAAAAAACTAAAAAACGTCACTCGCACAGCCTACAGTTCTTATTTAGTTGAAATAGAAAACGGTATACAATCGGATTATAAAAACTTTTTTAAATATATTAAAGACAAAAAATCGACATGTTCAGCAGCGTCTGCTTTTAATAATGGGGATGATATGATTCCAGCCGACGAAGTTTGTAATTCCTTTGCCAAATTCTTTTATCTGTGTATTCTGATCAACCTGCGACTTACGAGTGTAATAAAAATATATTATCATACTACCATATGTCTAGTATAAAGCAATTTACTGAAATTGATTATAACTTATCTGTTAAGAAATTAAAACCTAAGCGATCGGCAGGTTCGGATGGTGTACCACCATATGTTTTGAAGGGTTGCTCGGATTATCTCAAAAAACCTCTTTTATTTATTTATAATCAAATCTTAAAATACAATAAATTTCCTACATTGTGGAAGTCCTCAATAATTAGTCCAATACACAAATCAGGTGATAAATCAAGTGTTGAAAATTATAGACCTATATCAGTCCTTCCAGCCCCTGCTAAAGTATTCGAACAAATATTGTATTCTTTATTATGGAATCATTTTAGTAATATTGTTAGTTTAAGGCAGTATGGGTTTGTTCCAAAACGCTCGATTTCTACCAACTTATTAAATTTTACCCATTACATTCTGGAGGCTTTTGAGCAGGGGTGCAAGTGGATGCGATATACACGGATTTTCGCAAGGCTTTTGATAAGGTCGACCATGACGTGTTAATAAATAAGCTTTGCGCATGTGGACTTACGGATTCTGTGATCGCGTTGATAATATCATATGGTTTTTCTGATGAATGTAGAGCTAATTCGGGTGTACCCCAAGGGTCTAATTTGGGGCCACTTCTATTTTTATTTTTTATAAATGATATAACTGACGTATTACAAAATTCGAATTGCTTGATGTTTGCAGACGATCTAAAGTTTTACAAACGTATCGAATGCCCTAATGATTCTATTTTACTCCAACATGATATTGATGCGGCTTTTAAATGGAGTCGTACTAATAAACTTGATTTCAACGTTAAAAAATGCTATAATATAACCTTTACTCGTAATAAGCAAACAATATTATCTTCGGTATAAAATGAATAACGTTGAGTTAAGCATACAAAATTTTGTCAAAGATTTAGGTGTAACTATGGATTCCAAACTATCGTATAAAATGCACATTGAAAATATAACCGCCTCAGCCTATAAAGCATTAGGTTTCGTGATACGTGAATCAAAAAATTTTCGGAACATCAATTCAATTATCTCTCTTTATAACAGTTTAGTTAGGCCCAAACTTGAATATGCTTCGCTGTTATGGCATTCACAACCTGGAATATATACAGAGAAGGTAGAAAAAGTTCAGAAGAAGTTTCTAAGATTCATCTATTTTAAAAAATATAACAGACCTCCAGATTATAATGTTACTCGGACTGTTCATTTGTGTAAAGAGTTTAAAGTGAATATTTTATATAATCGACGTGTCATTGCAATGCTCCTGTTTGGATACAGAATAATAAACTCTCTTATCGATGACTCATATTTGTTGTCCTTGATTTGTGTTAATACCCATCTTAGAAATACTAGAATGCATGAACTTCTCTACATCCCCATTCGTAAGACAACCCAGTTTGCACCCCTTCTGATACTGTTTCGTCTAGTTAACCAGGTTTCCTCTAAGAATAGTGTGGATCCCTTTGGATCTTTTGGTGTTTTTTTAAAACCTATAAAAAATATATATTCGATTGATAATCTATAATTACTTCTCTGTTTGTGTTATCTGCTGTATTTATGTTTAAATTCTGCTAGTTTTTAAGTACTTATACTGTACCTGTGCTATGGTATATTACTATTTGTATTGTATTTTGCTATTACTTACGTACTTTCCATGTAATTAGGCAATGATGCCTGTTTGGAAGCAATAAATAAATAAATAAATAATTAAAATTGACAATGACATTAGGTAAACACAAAATGATGGAGTTTAATAAATTGCACAAAACTGGTTTTATTACATTATAACTGCAAACTACAACAGGAAATTTTTACTTATTAGAAATATTTTTGGTAAATTGTAAACAATTATTTAATACAATTGAACTCTCTCCACTTCCTCCTATTTGGTAAAATTAACAATATTATTATCCTCACTACTTGAAATTCCGGAAACGCCTGAAATATTTTTATTGCTGATGTTCGACTTATTGGCTAACGAGTCCTCGATATAGCCCTCTACGACCGCGGAAGACTGCCATTCCCCATGTTGCTTCAACATTGTTATGTATCTACTAGAATGCACCAGCAATGTGGCCGAAGTTCTGCGAAAGCAGTGCCCAGTATATTCTTTCGCATGGGCTAGTTCCAGAAAAGTAGCAGTTTCTTGGGACATTTTACCGAACTTGTGAATGCCAATAATTTGTTGATGTGCTTCACTGATTCAAATTCGAGGGCCTGTAGGCTGCATATTTTCTGTAAATACTTAAATATTCCGTTACTACAAAAGATTTTGACTTTTTGGTCTTAGTATTTGGTAGCATAATGGTTTGGCTAGCAATTCGTCGCCCATATCATTTATATCATCCGTTTTCATTTGCAAAAGCTCATCGGATCTCGGATCTACAAGCCTCAGCGACTGCAATATAAGTACAACCTAAATATAAATTGAAAAATAGTTCTTTAATCCATAATTGATAAATACAGTTCATCTGAGGTTTCTGATAAAAATTTATCGATTTTTTTCTCTGAAAAACTCGGGATTTTCTTGCATGGAAGCCATCTGACTGCCGTTTCAAAAAGCTCAGATATTCAGATATTTTCCCAAATCAATGTAATTCTTTATATTCAGGGTAGCTTTCAACATCTAATAGGTAGATCATAGCGTTGAAAGCTTAATTTTCTTTGAAACATTGAAAAAATAGACAATCAGCACATTTTCAGACAAAGATCCTACATTTTTCTTGTGTATATTCCATGAATTTACTGTGTGTGAGTTCATATACAGTTCTTGATTTATTCTATAATAGATTCAATTCCACATCTCACGCCACGTCTCTTATCTCAGGTGGTGTTAATGATAATCAATTACATATATTTCGAACAGTAACTTGACAATTTTTTACTGTATCAGAAAGGTATTTTAAGGTAATATAAATCAAATCTCCTACAATTCCTATCAATGAAGTCATATGTATGCTCTCTGATACCAAACATCTAGGTATACTAATGAACAATTCCACAGATAAAACTCTATTCAATAATTAGAAAAATAATAATCTAGCTAAATTTACAAACCTGGTTTAATGAAAACATTCTATAAATATCTAAAGTCACTTTTGAAACTGTGGGAACTCGAAAATTCAACCACAATAGATGAGATCTGACCTATTTCTGCATATTTAAAATTGCTTCTTCAGGTGGTCTCCTTTAAGTTGAATCTAACTATAAAAATTATAATACCAATAAATTAAAATTATTTGAGACAATAACAATGTCAAAAGTGTCTTTAACCTATCAATGAATTTTAAATTAAACATGACAATTACCTACCTAAATAATTAAACAAATTCTTACCCTTTCTGTAATCGTTTTTTATATATTTTTAGATATTAACAATATTTTGTGAAACTAACTACTCTGCGAACTAAAGCACAGTATCTACCCATATATTCTTTATTATTAGCTTTTGTAACATTTTTTACTGTATTAGAAAGGTATTTTAAGATAATATAATAATAATAACGATTTTCCGTGAAAATGAATCAAATTAGGAAAAAAATTATGTTTCACTACTAGACAGAAAAGCAGATTTAATGCATTGCCTGCAATATCATGGAAATAGACCGAAAATTCCTCTTCTTTTAAAGATGAAGTGTTCTTTTCCATGCGCCATTGGTCGAAGGTAACAAGCTTTTTTTCATAGCGAATTCTTGATTTTGCAGGAATCTGAGATTAAATTGTTATCACTGCCATTTGTTTATGCTTGGAAATAATTGCTCGTAATCATTTATGGCAGATGATTCAAGGTGACATTAGAAAACTATGAATGTACTATACCCATGTAAAATTTATTTGCTATCTGTTTGTTATAATAAATGGTTTTTAATATTTTATATTAAATTACTTATTAGTATTCAAACTGAGACTGTACTATAACTATAAGAACGAAGGATAGGACATAAGTTTATATTAAAACTTTAGATAATGAGTGGTTCTGATAAAAGTTTACCTTCTGATTTGGAAAAAATTGCAGGAAATATTGTAGACTCTCTTGCCTGAAAATCACGGCTGGTATATGAAACTCTGTTTATTTATTATGAGGAATCATGTATCAATAAGAACACGAAGAGTAAAACCCACGAAAAGGCTTATAGAAAGAAAACCATCTTCTCTCTGAACGTATTACTCAATGTGTTAAAGAGTATTTTATTAACATTTTTTTACAGGAGCAGAGGAACAATTTTTGCTTACACAATTTGCTATGATTACTGTACGAAATGGAGCTTGTAGAAGAGAGGTGTTGACAGAAAATGTCATAGATAAAAATTCAGGGAATATTTCGGGATTGAATATGGTAGAACTTGTCAGACAATACGTGAAAATGCGGTCAGATGATACAAACCATCAACTTTGTTTGTCTTTTGTGCACGACAACCAGTAGGAATTCATACCTTTGTTAAAATATCAAATATTATTGCTACTTTTTTAATTTATTACACATTTTTGGCCAAATCTGGTGCTGTTCTATACAGTAAAGCGAAACAGTATAGCAAATAAAAAATATCAGCAACAATTTTAGGAGCGAATACACAGACTAAAAACAAATTTGCGGAAATAAGGCAAATGGTACAATATTTTTTCTGTGTAACTATAGTGAGAACATTGATTCATATAGTAGTTGTTTGTATTAAAAGGTTTTAAAATTTTTGGAAAACTGGTCATTGAATTTTTATTAACTAAACTGCAAATGCAAAACGATACAAAAAGGTATATACAGAAGTACAAATAATATCACATAATATGTAAGCAAAAAGTATAACAAAGCCATGTAGACAGAATATCTCAATTTTGCATAGTGGAAAATGAAATGTGAACACATTTTTAATTTGGGAAACTTTCTTTGATGTAAGGTTTTGCATAAATAATATTAACAAAAAAATAAATAACGTGGTTTATCTTTCCCAAATGGATTTGGTTACATTTTAATGATTGTGGTAAAATATAAACATCCGTGCCCGCTTTTCTTATTAGCAAGTCAATGACCGTCCGTAAGAACATTGCACACGTAGAGTGATATATTTTTCTAGGACTTTTAAAGTGAGCTTTTGTGCCAACACAAAGTAAAGATCCAGGAACATAGTAACAATTCTCGGCTTTACTTTGGGAGACGAGAATGAAAGTAGGTCCTGCACTCCCTGAAATTATGTTTCACACAGACAAGAACAACTGGAAAATAAAGTAACACTCCTTTTAAAACTCAAAGACACAATCATTTTCAGTTAATAGACGAATGTCAACATTTTAGTGCATTATCAATTAAAAATGAATGTTACTTAAATATTTAATTTAATGAGAAGAATTAGGGTTTTAACAGAGCATATTTAAATAATTATAGTTATTATAATCGGATCTATGAAAATGCATGTTATTAAAAACATTTTGTCGTCTACCAAAATTGACGAGAATATACATCATTCAGAACTTATCTAAAAAAATAGAATGTACAGCGTACTTACAAATACGATTTTGTACAATAAAAGAAATAAAAAGAGCAGTTCAAAAATAACTTAAAAATACACTTCTGCACGACACTGGACACTGGTCCACTGTAAACATGACAGGGTAAAGCATAGAATCGACTACCGGACAAAAATAAAAAGAAAATTCCAGGGAAAGACATAAATAACCTTTTATAACACCTATTTTATGCAGAAAATTCAACTGCATTTGCCGCTATTGTCATTCATTATTAATAGAATCAATTTGAGGTTTTAATTAATAAAATAGTTTGACATACTTGATGTTACAACAGCAAAATTTTGGGCCCGTCTTACCCAGTTTCTACAAACTAATACAAATGTTTTGTCCGTTTTGAACTCGTAAGTTATTAGCACCAGCTATGATAAGTTTACGTAAATCATCAATAATGTCCACTTCGGTGCGATATACATTTCTTAAATATTCCCACAAAAGAAGTCAGCCTCGTCAAATCCCTTAGTATTAACGCTTGGACGCGCTGTACATAGTACAGATATAATTGCGCTTGGTGTATGATACGCCACACTACTGCAATACGCCGAGGATGCCCTGGACCTCCATCTCTTCCACGATTCTGTTTTAAATTTCCCGTGTTGCACTACACTTGCACTCACTGCACACCGCGCAAAAAGTAGCTGCATTTGGCACATGTTTACCGGGAAATCGTTCTGCTAAAGCATTTTCACATCGTCATAAATTAAAACGATATCCATCAACTCCGAGTTGTTATAATAATAATAATAATAATAATAATAATAATAATAATAATAATAATAATAATAATAATAATAATAATAATAATAATAATAATAATAATAATAATAATAATAATAATAATAATAATAATAATAATAATGCATTTATTGCCCAACAGAACAGGTGTTCCAGTTACAGGACAAAACAAAAGTTCAGAGATAAAACAATACACTTAATACACAATACATACGTTAAAATAAATATAAATACAATCAATAAAATAAATCTAAGTTTCCAAAATACTAAAGAATTCAGTTGCTACAGTCAACATACTATTAAGATTGCAGTGGTTAATATCACAAAGTAGAGATATCGCATTATAGTTATTCGCCATGACATAAACCGGCGATTTGATAAGAATATTTGTTTTAACATTCCGACAATAGAACATGCCATCAACACGAGATCCATGTCTAGGTACTCGTATATTAAATAAATTGAGTAGAGAAGACGAGTCAACATTGCCATGAAAAGTTTAAACAGAAATGACAGACTATTAAGTATTCTCCTTATATGCAGAGACTGGACATTAAATCGATCCAACAGCACTCTCATATCCCCTAACTGGATAATAACCATCTATACGATACGATAAAAATTTAAGGAAGCGACGCTGAACTTTTTCAAGATGGTTAATATGGGTCTGGTAATAAGGGTACCATACAAGACTACAGTACTCTAATTTTGATCGAACCAATGAGTGGTAAAGACATTTCAGTGCAGTGACGTTGTTAAATGACGTTGAATTTCTTATTATAAAGCCTAAAGCCTTATTAGCTAAATTTGTAATTTCATTAATATGATCAGTAAAGGACAATTTGTTATCATATATCACACCAAGATCCCTAACACTCTCACAACACTGCAATAGTACATCATCAATACTGTAGGCAAATGTTAGCGGTGGTTTTTTGAGAGTAAAAGAGCAAACTTTGCACTTATCTATATTGATAGGCAACTTATTTTCCGCGCACCATTTACCTACATGATCCACCTGTTTCTGAAGTAACATACAATCCTGATCACTAGTCACACTAGAAAATAATTTTAAGTCGTCGGCAAAAAATAGATGGTTACAATTCAGAGAGGTAGCAAATCATTAATAAATATAATGAAAGGGAGTGGTCCCAAATTCGATTCTTGAGGTACTCCTGATCTTGTTATAAAATTATCAGATTTGAATCCATTGTAAGAAACATATAGTTTACGCTGGTATAAATAAGATCGAATGAGTAGGATAGTGCTCTCGTTCAACCCATATAGTTTTAATTTATCAATGAGTAAGGCATGATCCACTTTGTCAAACGCCTTCGAGAAATCTGTATATACTACATCAACTTGACCTCTGTTGTGGAGAAAACAGAGGAAAAGAAATTTGCAAAACCATTTACTATATCTCTAGGATCATTAAATCGAGCATTATCCAGGAAAGTTTCACTTGGTATTCTCGAGCCACGCTTTTTGCTTTGGACAAATGACCAAAAACTTTTCGGATCATTTTTAAAATTCATTTGGAGATTAACGATGTAATTCTTATAAGCAAGTGATATATGCTTCTCAAACGTTTAAACTCGTAAAAATGATACATACTATGGCACTTTTTATACTTTGTATCTTTGTTATACATGTAAGCCATTTCTGACACTTGAAAAACTAATGTAAAATCTCGCATCAGACACCTAGAAATCGGATTTTAATATTCGGAATCGCCTGGCTAGAGGCTACAGTAGCCCAGCGACGTAAAGGTAGAAAACACTATAGTTTTATTTTTTTACTAGAAAACTTTAAGGATTTTACAATTTTTTTACGATATTGACTCCTTTTTTAGATAACTTGTGAATCACCCTGTATATTTAGGTAGGGAATAACATGCCAAATACTTTTTAATCTTTTTTTGAAATTGACAATGTAGGTATCTTTTCGAACATAACAACCATGTTAATTGAATTTCTCAGTTCTTTGTCACTTTTTTATTTTCTATATCATCTGCCAACCAAGTAGCTTTTTCTGCGGAAATTCTAACTGTCTCTAATTAAGTATGAACGTTGAAAAGCGCAATACCATTTGCAATTCAATATTTTTATATTTAAGTTAGTCATGTTTATGAAAAAATTTTATTAAACCAAGATTCCAATTCGCAATAAACTAATATACAAGGAGATTATAAAAGTAGGACATAAATATAAATGCATTTTCTGGCTCAAAAAAAGTTTATATAAACACGTATCGTAAAACGCTCACAAATATGTGGATATAAATTAATGAAGTTTGGCACAATCCTGTAATTTGTTATCTCTTTATGAGAATTTAAAAAGAAATGAACATAGTTTATCCAAGAACGGGTAAAAAAAAGGTACCTAGTGCTCAAAAATAACCAAATTATTTTGTGTATATTTTTTAATAATTTCATAGCAAAAATGAAAACTCTATAGAGTATTACATAAAAATGGTACTCATATTGAAATTTGATATCGGCAATAAATTTAGAGAAAATGCATTTTAATATCTCTGCATAACGATAGAGTTTTAATGAAACCATGGTAATCGGACTTGAAATGAAAGAAGAGAAACAATTGACATTTCCATATGGGTGAGTCAGAAAGAGTGGGTCAACACTAAGCTGGAGATACTAAACACCAAAATATTATGTTTGAGCTCATCATGCCTTATAGGAATGTCGCTGGTTTAAGAAATACATGGTGTTCAAGGTTTAAATTTTATTCTGAAATTTCTTAATTTCAAACTGTTGGCTACTCGAATTTCAACAAGCATATCGTTGATATAAAAACCTTTAGTTTTCATTTTTACTATAAAATTTAAAAAAAAAAGTGGATATTTTTAAAGCCTTGTTTTACCCGCCCCTAGACAGACTGTGTTCATTTTTCTTTAAATTTAATTAATTTATCTCCACGCGTTTGGGAAATAGTGATTAAAAAGCATCATCAAGAACTAACCTATCACACTCTGTACGTCGAAAACGAAGCGTTTTAAGACTTTTCGTCTTATTTTGGGGTGCAAAAGACGCAGTTAAATTTATAGTACTACTTTTAGAATTACCTGTAGACAGTCACAGAAGACTTTTCCATTCAAAATGAATAAAAATTCTCCACTCATCTGCCATAGTTAGTTTGTGACAACTTACATGTAACTGTATGTAAACAAAGTACAGAGAACTATAAATATAAAAGTGAAATGTTAGTATACTTTTGTGTTGAAGAAAATTTTCTGGGTAACACGTAAAATAAAACTCTACCTCAGGTTTTATTTGCCTCCTAATTTATGACCCTTAGTTTACTGCCTCCTGTTGCGTTACAGCTTAGCACTCATAGCTAATGTATGGATTTATTTGGACGGATCAAGAACAGCAAATAACTTATCAGGAGGGTAGACAAATTTATTCTAGTTTTTATTGTGTCCGAATTTAGTAAGTGGTTTCACAAGGGATAATATAGCAAACACGTTTGTGAACAAGGATAACGCTACTCTTGAGTGTACTTCCTGTTTTGTATACTCAAATTACTTATTAAGAATGAGAACCAGGTTATTTTAACTGAATTCTTATAGTACTTACTAATAGTAAAATAAAGGATCTTACAATAAGATTTTCATCAATTTTTTCCACTCCGCCTTCAACTATTTTTAATATATCCCTTAGAATGCTTACTTTTCCAGACAACTGAAAAAACAAAGGTATGCCCTTTAAAAAGGGTGGCAAAATATAATTGAGAATTATTATTGTTTCACATTATACTAGACTATACCGGCCGCGGGATTCGAACCCGAGCAAACACTATACTGACTCCTTAAACCGCTCTGTCACCGACCGACGTCAGTGGCCTAATGAGGGAAGACGTCGTTCACTCTGAGTTGTTCAAAGCTTTCGACAAATTTTCTTCTTGACAAACTTTCGAGATTTAGTTTAATTACTTAGTTTTATTTATTCAAACGTATATCTTCAAGAGGTCATTATTTATTTGAAGAATCTGTCCTGGGTCTCCTCCTTCTAAATTTGTTTGTGAATAATGTCATCATCTATACCAGATGTAAGGGATTTGATTACCTTTATTTTAGCAATTGATAGATTATACCCAAAGAAACAAAAATAATTACCAGTATACAGTCATTATACAATATGTAGCTCAGCTTATACGACGGAAACTAGACGCCAAAATAGATTGAACCTATACACCAAAATTTGTTACAGTTCGTTAATGTTGGAATTAAAAGAGTAAATATACAAATTTCTCATAAACATCTGAAAATATATGTATTTTATAAATTTAAGACACAACCAATGTTAATAAAGTTTTGAAGTGAATATAACAAAATTAATTGACGACATGGGGTAAAACATTAAAACATTAAACGAGAAAGAAGCAGCTCATCACATTGTTTTTAATATTGTTCACTAATATTATTAAATATTTTTAAAATATGTAGCCACAGTTATACGGCGGAAATTGGAATAAAATGGGAATTGGAAATAGATTCCTTAAATCTAATTTATCTACATACCGAATCGCTTCACTAACCCCTAGGTTAAAATCCCTTAAAATTTAAATAAAAAATATAAAATGAATACCTATCTTATATATTACAATAGCTCTTGAATAATTAACCAGAAACTGATTTTCGTATTGAATTTGCTGTAAATATATCAAAATAATACAGCCGTTACAAAACTGGACGTCCATAAAAGTTTATCACAAGAAATATAGGGCACCTAAATAGTTTTCAAATATTCCACGAAAGTAGGTACAACATTCCTGATTACCGAAACACGTGGTATCAAGATCAAGAACAAAATTTATAGCCATTATCTTTATCTTCTACAACCCACTGCTATCAATTGTGGTAGTTTCAGGCTGTACTAGGTCGTTTCAAGTGCCTACTTTAAATGCTATCGAGTTACTGCTCATCAAATTCGTTCAATTTTACTGCATCCACCAAACATTTGTTGCCTTCCAATCGCTATTAGCCTAAATGTATGTTCCATTTTTAATTCACAGAAAAGTTTCTATGTAATACTTATTAGCATACACCTCTATTCCCTCAGTTTTATCACAGTTAAAAACAATAAATAATCGGTCTATAATTTTAAAGAATTAATAATTATTAAGTAGTGCTAAAAGTTGTTATTAAGTAATCTTCCTCTAATTTTTGATAAGTAAGAGGCCTCTATAGGTATTCTGAAACTATTCAAAATAATTCTCATAATAATGAATCCGATTTCGATTCAGCTTGCACCAGTTTTCTTAGAAAACTTGGGTTTAAATCGTAGAAGGAACAAAATAAATGGGTATCCTTGGAGAGGCGAATTGTTTTATTAATTTATATACACTTTGTTTCTGAACATAATTGATAACAACTTTGTAAATTGTACAAAAGTGCAAAAGTAAAGCTTACTTTCAAATACAATCAGGCTATGAGAGATACGAGGAAGGCAGAGATGTAAGGGAAGTCATAGCGTTATAGTGCTCTTAGCAGAACTCAGGCTGTACGAGTGGATACGTTACATTTAATGTTGTAATTAATGACAGGTATGTTTCCAAAATAAGTACGACAACAATCTAATCCCAGAACAGTACAAAGCTTTTTCCAACGTCTTCAAGACATTAATAGAGTTAATCCAACGTTTGTACAATCGTTTGCAATAATAATGACACTCTTTAAAATAAATTTTGCGATTACTTTTGAAGTGCTGACGTATTTGTAATGAAATCTACTTTGAACTTTTACATTAGTCATTAGTTATTTCACTCACAAATAGAGATTCAATGAAATTTCTACTCAGAAGTTCAAACACTTTTTTGAGCGGAATGTCATTATTATTACAAAAGCATGTATATATACGACCATGGTTCTTGTACTTATGCCCACAGTCCATCTAGACTGTACCCATGCTATTCAATACAACTATACCAATGAAGCCTCGATAGGGGAGCGGTGGAGTGTGTGCGGAAGTTTGGCTCCGCCTCTTTTGACAGAGTCTGATTCAGTAAAATGTATGTTATTATAATATTTGATGAAATTTTTAAAAAGTTAATAATTTTTATTTAAAAGTTTCCAAGATGCCAGTACACGCATCAGCAAAATCTTCCACATGGTATTATTTAATAAACCATTAAATACTTGTTACCTTGCTAACAATAATTGTTAAACATATGGGCACTTAAAAACACAGAGCCGATACTGGAAATGTCAGTACAACGTCTGCGCAGAGCCGTTTAATGCCATAAAACATTATTTTTAATTATTACTTACCTAAAAAATGAAATTTCATCACTTTTCCGATCTGATCGACTATTACAATTGTCAACAATGCACTTCTCCATAATTATACAAACAAAACTCGTATATTTGACAAAATAATCACAATGTTGCCACAACGAGTCTAACATTGACTGAGAGCATGATGCCGGCTGGGCCGAGGTTAGGCCGACGGAAGGCTTCACTGGCTTTGCCCTATAGTTCAGTCTAGGTGGTCTGTGCTTATGCCCGTAAACTGTGGATTTTACGAAAACTAAAGCTAATGAAGATAATATGCACATAAAAGAATAAGATTATCGTCATCAGGAGAATGAGAAAGCTTCAAACTATTTCAATTTGATTGATCGAGTAACCAAAATTGTTGCGCAACTAAGCGAATGTCGTGTGAGATACTCTATATTGAATTTCAGACAAGTTGCGCAAACACCTTCAGCGCTATTTCTCACCAAAACACCACGGTAATTTGGGGTAGTCAAATATCAACCGGCATCAATCTCTCACATTGACCCAAGCTAACATTATTCCACCCTATCATACCCACAGAGAGGGTGCCAATCCTCTCTACGAATATAGCTTATATACGGTCTACCGGCAGCTGGGCTCGAACCAACTCCGTCTAGTCACCTCGATTCAAGTACTAACGCCTTAAACCGCGCGATCACTGACCGATTCATCAATTCATTATTTAGTTTACCTATATCTGCAGACATATCTGGATTTGCAGACGATACTGTCATATTCTATAAAGATAATGATTGGGCAGCATTAAAGAATAGGATAGAAAAAGACTTTCCCAATGTTCTTGAATATTTCAATAGAAAATTATTAACTATAAATTTAACTGTTTAGTGCCTAAACAAAGTATTTTTAATTCATTAATATTTTAGGACGCATATTGTAAATATTTCCTTGTATCTTTAACTACCTGCTTTGTGGACAACATTTATAATTGTAGTCTAATCCAGGATAAGTTTAATAATCGGTACAAGAAAGGTTATTGTAAGCTGTAAGGATACTAATCCTCTTTAATGGATGCTTATGCCATCATTTAGGTAGGGAAATTCCGACAGATAGTATTAAGATGTTATTAAGATATTATTAAGATAGTATTAAGTTATTGCAATATTTGTTAAATTTTTATAAACTGGACAATACCTTCAATGCAGGTAAATTAGTCAAGCAACAAACGTCGATTGGTTAAGATGCAAGCTATACTCATATCAAACACCTTAATTATCTACAAGTATTCATACACCTTCAGATTCCAAGTACCGTATACCTTATCGAACTTTAGTTGTAATTATTAGTGAACTAATTGTTACGTAGTGTTAAGTGCTATCAAAGTGTATATTCAAGAAATATATAAACAAAAAATCCAATTCAATTTCTTTATCAACTACCTACCCTCCATTAACGTGTAGTGTAGGATTGCTCTACAGAAATCTGTTTAGACAATAAACATTTTTTTTACGAGCAAACATTAACTAAAACTGTTTTTCTCCTTACACCACTTATAAATCTTTTTACCAAAATTTACCAAAATAATGTTTGAATACAATAATGAACGCTTTCTCTTTCTTCCAGTTTTACCGTCAAGTATCTTGGTGTAGTAATAGATGCTCGTTTAAAATGGGATGCTCACATTGATAAATTAACTACTAAACTTATATACTTGCTTTTAAATTTAAATATTTACGAAAATTTTTAAATGAACATCTCAAATCTGTATATTATGCTTTGGTACAGACTCATATAAATTATGGTATTATTGCTTGGGGTGGTGTGGCAACCTGCTTTTATAAAAATTGGATATCATTCAGAAATTGATAATAAAAGTAATGTTGAACAAGTGTAGGATGTATCCAAGCAATGATCTTTTGTGGAGTCTGGGACAGACAGATTTATGCTTTGGTTGTTATTATGTATCAAAATAAAAATGTTTTCAGTTTACTTGCGGTGGAGACTGGACATGAAACTAGGTTTAAGAATGATTTGACAACACCTAAAATTAATAAAACAATTGACCAGAAAAGTTTTATTTATTTAGCACCCAGAATATATAATATTGTACCAAATCACTGTAAGATTCACTACCCTCTTTAAATTCAGGATTAAGAAATGGATATTTGAAATGCCCGAGAAATCTTCCATGCATTAATAGAAATGCAAATAGAAATAATACAAATTTACTTATTTATATTTTGTTTATCCATGATTTGTATGTGTGCATAATATGTGAGATGTGTATGTGTATGTTTATAGACAATTTATGTTTATAATTGTAATTGTATATCATGTATAATGAAATGTGTTAATTATGTAAGTATTTTAGTGTCATTAAACTGACAGGAAAGTTAGCCTACGTGCAGGTTTTCCTTTGTAGGTCTCTTTGTGTTGATTTACCTACACTTATTACTTTTTGTTGTACTTATTTTACTATGGTACATAAACATTGTTATTATTATTATTATTTTATTCATATATTATTAAATACACATTTATAATTTTTTACTGTCATTTATGGATCACACATATGACTTAATTGATGGGAATTGAAGGAGATTTGATTTATATTAGCTTAAAATACCTTTCTAATACAGTAAAAAATGTTACAGGAGCTAATAATAAAGAATATATGGGTAAATATTGTGGGTGTAATTCAACGCTGGTCGGAGTTTTAGTCCTCAGAGTAGTTAGTATCACAATATTTTTAATACCTAAAAATATATAAAAAACACATTTATAAATGTTATTTTTATATATTTATTGTTTCGTTTTTGTCTTTGTGAATTATTTAAAGATAAATATAACGTAAAATTTTGTATTTGACGATGTTCTCCAATACGTAATACTAAAAAAATACTTTAAAAATAGCAACTGCGCGATTCAACGATTAATCATCCATGCACATAAAAATCTGCAAAATGTGTGGAAAGTCACGTTCTGTTTGTCCATAACATATCTTTTCTTGAAATACAAATAGCAGAATGCATTTGCAAATGTCACACTAAAAAATCCATAATGAAACTAAACATACATCAGTTCAGCTTGTCTACTATTTTATACCTTTGGAATAAATTCGTTTTCCATCATAAATAATAGAAAATTTTAAAGAATGTCTAAATCAAAAGTCATCACCACCATGTACAAAAAGTAATTCAAATTATCAAATGCATTTTTCAGAATGCCTTCACTATTTTATACACAGTCTGTTCAAAAATGTGTAAAAACATTTCAGACAAATTACACATTTCCAAGAATAATGGTGTGACCACTTTGGAAAATTCATACCATATTATGAATTGCTTTTATTTAAACTAAAAATCGTATCTCTCTATTTCTTAACGTTTTCATAGAGTGATTGCAAAACCAAGAGATACCGAGAAGCGCCTTGTAGTTCGAAAACGGTAATAGATAGACGATTTTCGCCATTGTTATTTTCTTGCTGTCAATTTGCCAATGAATTCGTAGAATACTCTTGTAAGGATACAACCAAAAAGTCCCTGGCTATGTCTAGAACAAATCTTCGCCGGGTGATTGATTTTCAAATCAATGGACACTGTTGACTAAGAAAACTCCTCGATTGGGAAGGAAGACGGAACAGTATTTCACACACTTTGTAAGGACACTGCCGTCTCGTCAGTAAGAGAATCTGTTCAAGGAGAATGATGGCCTTTTATGATCTATATCATAGATCTTTTTCTCTTTAATTAACAGGAGAGGAGAGTGTTAAGGATAAGGGGCTCAATGATACTGAAGCTTTTTAAGTTACCTTCCTTACAACTGCAACATCCAAAACAACCCCAAGGCATTTGTAAGGTAAATGTCACAAGATTGAAAAATCAAATAACAGTCTTAACAAAGGACCAAATTGATTTTTTGTGGACCTTCAAATAGCACTAGTACTATGGTACAATCAGTATCTTCCCAATGAAAAAAGACAGTACAAAGTATATGACTTTCCGGTCAAATCTCCACTGACTGATTCAATATTTAATATGAAAATGGAACTTTCCATCGAATAGTAATAGACATTCAAACTTCAAGCGTACCAAATTAAATCTCTTCTTTTTTTAAACAACCTATACAGAGTGATTCAGAACTTATCTCAAAGAATTTGGGAATAGGTGCGTTACGAAAAATGGAGGCAATATCGTAAAAAAAAATTTGTAAGAGTAAAACATTATTGAAGCTGTAGTATTTTCAACCTTTAATCCTTTAATCCAATTACTTTTTGTAGGCACTAAAGTTTTTGTGACGCCAGTCACTAGTTTTTCAAGTGTCAAAAATGGAGTGGATTGATAATAATATCTCTACCCCTCATTCTAATCACGAGGATTAGCCCAGAAGTCGAAGACTTATGCGGGAGAGGGGACGGCATATTATTATTAAGCAGGCCGCATTTGCGCCCAGGAACGACTTACGTTGGTAGGCCCTAACCACCATTCAGTGCAGGAATGAGGGAAACCTGGAAAACCTCATTAATTAGGGGGGTAGTTAAATGCCAACCGGTATCAATCTCTCACATTGACCCAAGCCAACATTCTTCCACCCTACCATACCCGCAGAGAGCGTGCCAATCTCTCCACGAGTATAGCTTATATACGGTCTACCGGCTGCGGGGGTCGAACCCACAGCGATCCAGTCACCTCGATTCAAGTATTTTCGCCTTAAACCGCGCGACCACTGACCGATTGATAGCCTAACTTATGACGCTGAAAATGCTTTAGCAGAACGACTTTCCAGTAAACGTGCCAAATGCAGCTACTTTTATCGTGGGGTGCAGTGAGTGGATGTGTAGTGCTACGCGAGGGAAATTTGAAGCCTAATCGTGGAAGAGATGAAGCTCCAGAACTTCCACGGCCTATTACAGCAGTGTGGCGTATTATACACGAGGTTCAATTATAAATTATATCCATACCATGTACAGCATGCCCAAGCTTTAATACCAAGGGATTGGACGAGGAGGACCGGTACCATGGCTGCCACGATCTCCCGACTTTAGATTATTTTTGTGGAGATATTTAAAAAATTAAGTGTATCGTACCGAAGTGGATACATGCTATTAATGATTACGGAACGTATCATAGTTGCTGCCAATAACTTACAGATAAGAAGCAAATATATTTGTATTAGTTTGTAGAAACTCGGTAAGACAGGCTCACAATGTTGTAATATCAGGTACGTCAAACTATTTTACTAATTAAAACCACAAATTAAATCTATTAATAATTAATAACAATAGCGGCAAAAGCAGTAAAATTTGCTTTATAAAATTGGCGTTATAAAGTATTATTTATTTCTTTCCTTGAGCATTTCTTTCCATTTCTTGCTCGTTCGCAGATTGCCACCTTTTCAGGTTTTTCAGAGTGGACAAGTTTCCAGTACCGTGCAGAAGTATATTTTTAAATCATTTTCAAACGGCCTTTTTGATTTTTTTTACAAAATTGTATTTGTACACTCAAAAGAATTTTTTAGATAAGTTTTGAATTACCCTATACAGGTATATACCTGTATTTTACAGGGATGTCCCGTAATTCCACGTAAATATTGTAGAGGGGTATTCTATGGCCTAATTTAGGAGGGTCTTTTCTATATATTTTTTCGATTTGAGCCCTCCCTGCAGAGATATGCGGGTTGGTGGGGTGAACCTAAAATTTTTTTTTTTTTTTCAAAAACGGCTCATCCTAAAAATTTTAAATTTCGTACGCACGAACAAACAACCCTTCCTGATGTTTTGGCCAGAACTTTTTCTTAGATGGCTATGGATCATAATTAAAATTGCGGTTTTATGGACCTATGAATTTAGAATATTTTCTTGCTTTTTCAATTTTTCCAAAAAATTAATACTTTCTATGCAAAAAAATTATTTCTTATCAATTACCACCCTTTCAAACTGGAAATCATAATAAATAAAAACACATAGGAGGCGTGTGTCATTTTATGTTTAATTGTTGTGGAGTCTTATTGACAGTTCCATAGTTTTCAACTGCTTCATATGTTTTTCATATATTTTCAGGTATTAACAATATTGTGTGAAACTAACTACTCAGTGGACAAAAGCCCCAACCTGCGTTGAATTACACCCACAATATCTACCCATATATTCCTTATTATTAGCTTTTGTAACATTTTTACTGTTTAAGAAAGGTATTTTAAGCTAATATGTATCAAATCTCCTACAATTCCTATCAATGAAGTCATATGTATGTTCTCTGATACCAAACATCTAGGTATGCTAATGAACATCCACAGACAAAACTCTATTCAATAATTATCTAAAAAATTTAAAATATTTACTAACCTCTGGAGTGGGAACTCGAAATTCAACCACAATAATTGAGATCTCACTTATTTCTACGTTTTATAATTTCAATTTATTAGTATAATAATCTTTATAATTAGATATTTGACTCAAGTTAAAGGAGACCACCTGATGAAGCGATCCTTATAAAACGTAGAAATAAGTGAGATCTCAATTATTGTGGTTGAATTTCGAGTTCCCACTCCAGAGGTTAGTAAATATTTTAAATTTTTTAGATAATTATTGAATAGAGTTTTGTCTGTGGATGTTCATTAGCATACCTAGATGTTTGGTATCAGAGAACATACATATGACTTCATTGATAGGAATTGTAGGAGATTTGATACATATTAGCTTAAAATACCTTTCTTAAACAGTAAAAATGCTTCATATGTCTTGTTAAATGAATTGTGCCTAATCTAATAATTACCGTTGTTAACAAGATGCACAACGTTTTTAGCAATCAGGAATATGCAGATATGCATTTGAAAAAGAGATTGTTTGTTTCAACCACTTCAAAGTGAAAGGTGAAAATAAAAATTTATTGCTAAAACGTTTCAAAATTTTAGGTTGAGCCGTTTTTAAAAAAAAATTAAACCGAATTTTAGGTTCACCCCACCAACGCGAATATCTCTGCAGGGAGAGATCAAATCGAAAAAAAATATATAGAAAAGACCTCCCCTAAATTAGGCCATAGAATACCCCCCTTCAATATTTATGTGGAATTACGGGATACCCTGTATAATACAGAAGAATATACCGGATATTGCGTTCGTATAACACTTCTAGCCGATAATAGAGACGACATCTTCTCGTTGAAACAACACGATTGTTGAAAATCTAGCTCAGTTGCATAAGAGTATCTTAGTAACAAACAAAAATTGCAATCAAAATTCCTGATTGTCAATAATGATGAATTACCAAAGAAAATGTAATGAGGGCAGACGTCCAAGCGCCAGTAAGACAACTTCTTGAAGCTAGACTATAAAGCTGCCGGCAAGAGTTTAAACATTCAAAATTGTACCTTTCACAATTATATCTTTAACATTACAATTACGAATAAACAAAGTTCTTAGTTGACAGTACTCATAGTCTTTCTGAAACCGCTTGAAAAAAAAGCTATATATTACACGGAGTAAAATATCACTTTGTGCTTCGTCCAGATATCAAGCCTTTGAATTCAACACAACTATAGTTTTCTACACTTGACCTACTTAATATACTATTTCTTCGTGGTGACCATTTTTTCCAGAGATACTTTACAATTCAAGTTGGAATGAAAAAGTAATATAAACTTATAAAAATTCTATCAGAATTTGTATGCATTTTAGTCCGTTCTCTTTCCAATCCCAGAAAGAGAAGTAGATGAAACTAAACACATCCATTGCACCATTAAAGTGTGTCTTTCTTGAAACCATACTTATCGCTGATATTTTAGAAAACTATTATTTTCAAAGTTATTTGAGGTGGCTGCTTCTTGTTGGGCCACTGCATATCGTATCTAATAGTGGATAATCGTGAATCACAACGACGTGTTACAGGTAGAAGTACGTTTAACTCTCTGGCTGAAGTTAAATTGCATTACAGTCAACAAAAATTACACATTAACGATTTTCATTAAACGTAGGCAGTGTTTTAAAATGCCCGAATATTTTGAATATAACTCAATTAATTCGTGTCGAGCCTAAAGAGATTACGGTCAGAGTCTATCAATCAAGCGTTATTGCATCAGGAGAGTACGTTCCAGTTTTGTTAATAAATTGCTGCCACATGCAGTGCCATATTTAATTTTATTATTCCCCGTGGTGATTAATTCAAGCAATCGGTCAGAACCTTTCTCGTCGCATTGAAATATTTCATTTTTAAGTGTAACAAATTTGCCGTTCGTTTTGCTAGTGTCTGAGGGCGATACTGCTTCATTAAAAGAAGTTTTATTGTAGATACCCTTCCTGGATGCCAAAGTATCTACAAGGTGTTAACAGTGTAAAAAAGTGGCAATAGGGTGGTCAAGTGAAAATTACTTTCTCTCCGTAATTATTCGATATTCGCAAAAATATATAAGAACGGAAGTTGTAGGGACTTATAAATGTCTGTTTTTTGTTCAAACGACCGTGAAGTACTCACTTCACGTACTGTTTAGCGGCCGTAAAATGCAATATTACGGTCGTTAGGTAGGACACCGACCCACTTTAGTCGGGAAATACGTGTTTTGAACAACACTTTTCCATGGCTATCTAGAACGCATCTCGGACGAAATCAAACATAGCCTGGAATTAAAAAATATTGCAAAATATTTATAATTAACCAGGTAGGTAAGTTTTCCTGGCAATATGTTCCATATTCAAAAGCATATATCGTTTACATTATGATTTACATTTTTTCACAATAAATTTTTAATCCGTGTGTTTTTCCCATTATGTATTATGTTATTTAGTATCTGATTCCTCAATGTATGATTAATAATATACACTTTGTTCTCAAAAGATACAATTTTTTAAAATCTCATACTACCTTTTTGTTATTTTATACAGAAACTTGTGCCTAAACTACATGAAATTTTAGCTAGTAATTTCAATTCCATGTCTCCTTTACTGGCTACTAAGTTAAACATTAATTATTTTCTTCACAAGCCATTTTTGAAATGATCAGTTTGACCTCCGTTTAATAACTGATTGTCTGTATAGACCATCTCAAACTTCATAATATGGGCTTACTGTGAGGATATAACAAATTTAAATGAAATTTAGGACACGTGGTGTTAAATGGGATGAGGTAAGCTCCCTTTTCAATAGAAAGTATTATCTTTGGGATTTGACAGAAACGACCAATGACGTCATCAATTATATTTTTCCAGAAACATATCCAATTTTTTTCCTGTTAAAAAGCTCCCTTTTTTCTAATAAACCTTTATTAGAGAAATTTTTCTGTATTGCTTCCTGTTTAAATGTTATACGCAATATCGTCCTAAAGAGTCTCAAATGAAATACCATCTAAAAATCATATTAGCGGTGGAAGGATCAAGTAGTCGTTGAAATAATTGATGTTCGTTGTTTAAAGTGCATAAATGTCACAAAATTCTTGTCATTACTCAATACAAACATACCTTGTGCTTACAAAATATTTTCTCATTCAGAAACAGTTGATATGTTGCTAATTTACGGCGAGTCACAAAAAAATTCAAGAAAAGCTGTAGAGTTATATCGAGAAAGGTATCCAGAGCGCCTCATTCCTGATCATAGAACCTTTACAAGATTGGATGCGACCTTGTGACGAAATGAAGATACATTTTCTGTTCGGAAGAATCAAATAATTGGCCGAAGGGTAAGAGACAATGTTAATACAGCTATGCTGCTACAGTATTTCGAACAAAATCCACGATATTCTATACGATACGCTAGCCGGGAATTGAAATTGGCTACAAAATTCACAATTTGGAGTATTTGCCTGAGCGTCACATTGAAAACAGACTTAATTTTAAAACTCAAATTGTAGTAAATACAGAAACTGTTGATCAGTACCTGTTTCAACACGTTCCTTGTACGGACTAATGTCGTTTTATCAGTAGTGGTTTGCCAAACAGGCGCAACAAACACTACTGGTTCACCAAAACCAAGGCCCTTTTGGAATAAATTTATGGTGCGGCATCATCGGTAGGCATTTAATGAGCCTTATTTTTTTAACATACATTGAATAGCGTGAATTACTTAAATTTCCTACAAGAAGAACTTCCTAGACTCTTTTGCAGCTAAGGAGAAACCTTTGGCTTCAGCACGACGGAGCTCCATCCCACAAGGTCAGGATTATGTAGCAATATTTAGATAATACCTTCCCAGAAAAATTGATTCGGATGAATAGACCTTTTCAGTGGCTCGTAAAGTCACAACACCCCTCGATTCTTTTATGAGGGATTTTAAAAAATAAGGTTTACAAGACACCAAAACCACAGACACCTGTAACGAGTTAAACGGCGAAATGTTAATAAATGCAGCCCACAAAGAAGTCAGGCGAAGATTGGATATGTGTCTTGAAATGAGAGGAGGCCATATAGAGAATAGATTGTAATATGTATGTAGTATGAGGGCGTTTACCTCATTTTTTAAGTTTAGTTATTGTTATCATTACCTTTTGTTTTAAATGCATTAAAGAATTATCGAGTAATATAGAAGAATTTCTCTAATAAAAGTTTATTAGAAAAAATAGAGCTTTTTAACAGGACAAAAAACTGGGTATGTTTCTGGAAAAAATATAATTGATAACATCGTTAGTCATTTCCCCCAAATATCAAACATAATACTTTCGATTGAAAATGAAACTTACCTCATCTCATTTAACACCAAATTTTATTTAATTTTTTTTTTGTATCCCCACAGTAGACCCATACTATCGAGTTTAAGATACTCTGTACTTTATATATTTACAACATTATGTAAATAAAATAATAAAGAAGAAAAGGTGTTTCTATCGCTGTTTAAATACTTTAATGGGATAAATAATAATAATAATAATAATAATAATAATAATAATAATAATAATAATAATAATAATATCTCTACCCCTCATTTTAATCATGAGGATTAGCCCAGAAGTCGAAGACTTGTGCGGGAGAGGGGGCGGCATATTATTATTAAGCAGGCCGCATTTGCGTCCAGGAACGACTTACGTTGGTAGGCCCTAACCACCATTCAGTGCAGGAATGAGGGAAACCTGAAAAACCTCATTAATTAGGGGGGTAGTCAAATGTCAACCGGTATCAATCTCTCACATTGACCCAAGCCAACATTCTTCCACCCTACCATACCCGCAGAGAGGGTGTCAATCTCTCCACGAACATAGCTTATATACGGTCTACCGGCTGCGGGGGTCGAACCCACAGCGATCCAGTCACCTCGAATCAAGTACTGACGTTTTAAACCGCGCGACCGAAATAGATGCATAGATTTTCTTCTCAAGCAAGATATTTTGTAATTTCGTCAAAATTTCTAATTTTTTATATATTTTTAGGTATTAACAATATTGTGTGAAACTAACTACTCTGCGGACTACAGCCCCGACCAGCGTTGAATTACACCCACAATATCTACCCATATATTTTTTAATATTAGTTTTTGTAACATTTTTTACTGTTTTTTTTCTCATATATTTTCAGGTATTAACAATATTGTGTGAAACTAACTACTCAGTGGACAAAAGCCCCAACCTGCGTTGAATTACACCCACAATATCTACCCATATATTCCTTATTATTAGCTTTTGTAACATTTTTTTACTGTTTAAGAAAGGTATTTTAAGCTAATATGTATCAAATCTCCTACAATTCCTATCAATGAAGTCATATGTATGTTCTCTGATACCAAACATCTAGGTATGCTAATGAACATCCACAGACAAAACTCTATTCAATAATTATCTAAGGAATTTATTCTATTTACTAACCTGATATACTCTATATATGGAGTGGGTATGTAAATTGTTTACTGTATTAGAAATGTATTTTAACCTAATATATCAAAGCTTAAAATGCCTTTCTAATACAGTAAGAAAATTTTAATATCCATCAAAATAGTGTAAGTAACTAAGATTTTATTTACAATTTGTTAATATATTTTTTTAAATTTTACTACATTTATCGTTATGACATGGATGATACTTTCCTGAACTAATTTCGTCTATAGTCTGCTAGCAAGCACAAAGACATCAAGGAGAATACCAAAACCAGCAGAACTGATTTTATTAGATGGTTGTTACTCTTTAAAAATGTTAAAGAGAACCACCTCGTAACGGCAAATAAATGCAAATAAAACATTTAGTTTTGTTTTGGCCTGTTCAAAGCCGCTCGTTAATGTAATAAAATCCCAACAATTAAATGTGTTTCATTTGACGAAAATATAACAGCGGAGAGTGGAAGCCGTGGTAAAAAGCAAATGAATTACAATAGAATAGAAGGCAGGAAACGCACAAAGCGACTTGGTTACTGAAGGTGTATCTCAATTATTCAGAGAAGCTTCGAGTCTAAGAATGAGGAGAGATTGGCAAAACAGGGATAATTGTGGGTATAAATATATCAGTCTCTTACTTAACAGCTCAAAAAATAAAATGCCACCTTCTGGCTCTCTGCCCTTTGAAAAAATATTGCGTGAAATTAATCGTCTGTTACTCTGGCCTTTGGAACGAATTTGCAAGAAGTTTCAGTGGAGATATTAATATTTCCGAAGCGGAAGCCAAATAGAACCATTAAAATCCACAATAACTTCTCCTTCATTTATAACGATATATAACAATATACAGGGTGAGATATAAGTAGTCTGCCCTTGTCGGCCACTCCATCGGACATAGACCGGTTTCGGGCCTGGGGTTCTGGGCTGTTCACACAGATACTGCAGGTGTAATTCAATGCCGGTCGGGGCATTAACCCGCGGAGTAGTTTCCTGCAATATCATTTATAGAATATACACAGTGTTCCTAAAAGTATGGTGGCGTATAATTTATGGTAAAAATTATACAATAGCGTTTCCAGATCTCCGCCACTGGACAACGTTGTTTAATAGATTGAGCAGTAAATAATGCAGACTATAGTAGAAACACTGTACCAATTTTTCAAAATATTTTAATTATCCTGTAAAGAGAATTTTACATTTTAAAAAACTTGAACACCCTGTATTTCAAAAGCTATCGAGTATTCGATAAAACTTTATATATTAAACTGGCCTTATTTTTACGTGTTCTATCACCTTCTTCAGTATTTACCATATCTTTAGAAACACCCTATATATTTTATAAATGATACTGCAGGAAACTACTACGCGGGTTAATGCCCCGACCGGCATATCCTGCTGGTCGGGGCTGCAGTATATGTATGAACAGCCAAGAACCCCAAGCCCGAAACCGGTCTATGTCTGGTGGAGTGGCCGACAAGGGCAGACTACTTATATCTTACCCTGTATATTGTTATATATTTTTTTATTAATGTATTAAGTTTTTACAATTGTATTTGTATTGTTTATATTAATTTAGTCATATAGTGTTAGTAGTATTCTTAACATTATTTAATGTTTTTTTTTTTAATTTACTTCCCTACTAGCTCAATTCTGGAGTCTTTCAATTCAATGATTGTATTATTTATTGTAATGTTATAAATATAATTTTATCTCCACTGCTTTATAAGAGCCTCATTACAGCATTTATTTGGCACTGTGTCAGTTGAATAACACCTCTAGTGGAGTAATTTGACGTATTACTCCCCTAGTGAAATATTAAAAAAAGAAACCACTGCTTAATAGTTACTTTTATTAAGAACCAACAGGTTTATCAATTTGACAATTTATAGATAATTTAACTTAAATTAAATTGAATTACTTATAAATATTAACAACACCACTTTGGCAATTCGTAAGATTAATACCAGATGAATGCAGTTGGTCTGTATTTGTATTAACAATGCTGAAATTTTCTTTGTAAGCTCTTGAAGTAGCTTGAATGACGGCAATCTCGCCTCCAAGAACTTTTGTAGCGATTTTTTTCTTGTTTTCAATAGACGTATCAATATAGCCTTCACACCCGGTGTTAGACTTCCAACCACCATGCCGTTTTATAATTAGAAGGTCTGATCCTGTGTTGGCTAGAAGTGAAGTACATGATCGTCGAAAACAGTGTCATGTAGAGGCTGTGATAAATTGAAAAAAAAAGCAAACTTACTACACTAAAAGTATTTATACCAAAAGGAAGTTTCATGCATTTACCACCTCTGTAACCAACAAAAAATCTTCCATGATCGTCATGCCTATATAGGACACAGGGCGAGGTATTTTCGTATTATTTGGACCATATTCACATTTTTTATTCCCCCGGCAATGATTAAAAATTTTCGGGAAACTTTGATTTTCCTATTCGGTATTAAGATATGAAAAATGTTTCCTTAATTTTTTACGTTTTCTAACAGCAAATTCGTCCATCTGCTTGCGCCTCCAAGTCAAATAATTAAGGCAACCTTAAATTATGCATATATGAATTTCAAATAGCAAACATTTCCTTGATCTTACCTTGTAACGAACCTATTTTATTTTATTTGGCTCACACTGTACTTTAATTGTTTGGCGCACGCGGTACCTGAAATTGCTTAGCGTATCGCGATTTTGCACATGACACTACCCGCCGTTCTGTATAAAAGCCGGCAAAATTGCCTTTACCAGCAGTGCTTAGCTGGCTCTTTCCGCGGCACTCAACCTTCCTCTACCCCAGGGTGTTTAGCAGGTAACTTCCGCGGCACCCTACCTTCCTCTGGGTATCCTGAGCGTTTAGCTGGCAATCTCCGCGGCGCTCTAGGTCTTGCCCGTATTCCGTCGACTCGAGCGTTTAGCAGGCCCTCTCCGCGGCGCTCGAGGTCTTGCCCGTATTCCGTATTCCATCGACTCCGAGCGTTTAGCAGGCCCTCTCCGCGGCGCTCGAGGTCTAACCCGTATTCCGTCGACTCCGAGTATTTAGCTGGCTCTTTCCGCGGTACTCGACGTCGTCTCCGTGGTCTTCGACACTGGGTGTTTAGCAGGCTCTTTCCGCGACACTCAGCGTCTGCACCGTACATTCCCTACCGCCCTCTTCACTAATTTATGATATTATTATTGCAGGACCTATTTTATTTATGTTGGGGAATTATTATTAGCATTATTTGTTTACAGGGTGACATTTTATTTTTATGAAATAAATATTTTATTTTGAATACCGAGTCTTGTAATATTCCTGAACCTTGGACAGAACTTCTCCACCGAGTGAACCCGGACTGATTAAAGTGGTTGTACTAGTTCGGCATCTGCGACCGAACCTTGAAAGTACGTCACATAATTTTGGCGCCCGAGCAGGGACCGGAAGAGCAGGGACCGGAAGAGCAAGGACCGGAAGAGCAGGGACCGGAAGAGCAGGAAAAAAAAAAGGACAAGACTGGAACCGAGACCGTAGTACCCAAAACTGTGAGAGGAGAGATAAAAGAGAAAGGACCGTAGTATCATCGTTTTAACCTACCAGAAAGAATACTGTGGACATCTAGACCGCGAATCCGCCATTTTCTCGAAAAAACCGAATTTAACCGAACATTTCCGAAGACACCCGAAGTCAAGTGGGGTATCGTTTTCAACATAATTCGACCCGAGGAAGCGTTTCCGACTATTGCCGTCCTGATCCGACTGTTACCGACCGAGATTTTGAGTCAAAAACCTTTGCCGAAAATAATTCTCGAAATCTGAAGTGAGGACTAGAAAGTAGAGGAACTTTGGAATCCGTCCTGCAAATTTTACTTCAAAATGCCTTCCGACTCTGAAGAAGCCGCCGCTGGCCTTGAAGTCATTGATCCTAGGGTCGGATGGGTGTACAAACTAAATAAAGAAGCATTGACCGCCGAACTTGACCGTTTCAAGTTAGGAACCGGTGGCACAGTAGACGAGATGCGACGACGTCTAGTTAGGTTCCTACGTCAGGGAGTACCCGCAGAGCGACCTGCAGCTTCCGTACCAACCAGATCGGTTCCCAAAACACCAAGAACATCAGGTTTCGAACTGTTAAATCAAATACGGAAACTGAATATTGTATTTGATGGCAAGACAGATCCAATATCATTTCTAGAAAGACTAGAGCAGATGCAGCTCGAATATGAGATTACCGATGCACAGTTGCTAAAAACTTTACCAGGGTTGCTTCAGGGAAAAGCATACCAGTGGTATATGAATTACAAACATAACTGGGGGACTGGTGGTGACTTTGTGGAAGATTTTAAAACCTTCTTTTATCCGGCCGAATACCTTAACAATTTAGAAGAAATGATAAGTTCTAAATATCAAGATAGACACGAAACTGCCCGCAATTTTATTTTAGAAATGCAGACCATGATAAGACGACATGGGGGATTTTCTGCGGAGCGAGAAGTCACTTGCATATATAAGCGTTTGCGGGCCGAATACCGGCAATACATCCGAAGAACCCAAGTAAAAACAATTTCCGATTTAGTACAACAAACCTACGAGTACGAACAACTGCAAAAGATCGAGAAAGAGAATAAACCAAGAAAGGTGGCCGAACCAATCCGAAATGCTGGTATTGCAGATTCACAATCCAGTAGACCGAATTCTCGCCCTAACCACCAGACAAATAGCCATTTGCAAACAACACCTAGACAGAATGCGAACATTATTTGTTGGAGATGTGGAGCTACAGGACATACGAGATTTACATGCCGAGGACCGTTCCGTTTATTCTGTTCTCGATGTGGACGAGAAGGGGTACAGACTAGACACTGCCGGTGTGTCAATCAGAGCCAACCAACACAGGAAAACGCCGTCGGGACTGGACCTCAGAGAGGCCAAACCAGCGCCCGACAGTAAAGGCCTCCGAATCACCGCCGAATTACATACCGTTGACTAGTACTAATACAAGTAACTGGTCCAATAACCGCATCCGATTAAACATTGACCTTTATCACCGATCTTTTACTGCTTTAGTAGACACAGGATCGGTAAGATCCTACATTAGTCCCGTGGTTGCAGAATATTGCAAACAGATGGGAAATGTACCGACTACAGCGAAACAAGAAATGCAAGCAGAATTAGCCAATGGAACTTTGGTCAACATTACCGAGGAATATAACATTCAAGGACAACTGCTGTCAACGAATGTAACCGCTAATTTTCTGCTCATGCCGTCACTGACCGTAGACTGTGTATTGGGAATGGATTTTCTCACCGAATATAATTGCACCATCGATATAGGAACGAAACAGATGACTATAAACCCTAAGACAGATAGGGTATATCCTACGCTAACCATAGAACCGATTACCCCTCCATCTTCATGTTTAACCGAACTTCAGCAAAATGAAGTTACCGATGTCATAGAAGATATTATCTTATGCCCATGGTATACAAGAAAATTTCGAGAGGTTGAACAAGATCCTGACAAAAATTCCGATTACTGTATTAAAGATGGCAAACTATATAGACACTTCTTCGACAGATATGATTTCACAGAACCTGAACTGGCTGATCCTTGGAAACTGTGTATTCCTACACCAAGACGATGTGAGATTTTGCAAGAAGGCCATGATCAACCGACCGCTGAACATTTAGGCGTTGCCAAGACTATTGCTCGAATAGCAAGACATTACTATTGGCCTGGGATGTTCCGAGAAATTGCTAACTATGTCCGACGATGTCCGATATGTCAGCAATATAAATATTCACAGTTACAACCACCAGGGAAAATGCAACCACGTCCTCAAGGAGGACCTTGGCACACTGTTAGTACCGATCTAATTGGCCCTTTACCCCGTTCTACATCTGGAAACCGATATATTGTAGTTTTCAGGACCAGTTCACTAAATGGATAGAATTCCAGCCGTTACGAAAAGCTACCTCCGCTGCAGTAAGCAGAACCTTGCACGAAAGGATTATCGCTCGATTTGGATGTCCGAGGGTGTTAATTTCAGATAACGGGGTACAATATAAAAACCGTGAAATGCGTAAGTTCTTAACCGACTTTGGAATCCGCCAACTATTTTCTCCGCCGTATACTCCGCAAACAAATCCCGTCGAAAGAGCAAATAAAGTCATAGAGACTATGATTGCACAGTTTTGTGAAAATGACCAAAGAAAATGGGACCGATATTTGCCTGATTTTATGTTAGCCATCAATACTGCACGTCATGAGTCCACCGGATTCTCACCGGCGTACCTCAATTTCGGACGAGAATTAGAGGTGCCAAAAGTATTTTCCGAGAAGTCCAAACCGAGGAACCTGTGAATGAAAATGAAGCCAGTATAAGAGAACGTTCCCATCGTTTGAACCAGCTGAGAGACGTATTCGAACTCGTTCGAATTAATTTGGGACGAGCTTTTAGTTCACAGAAGAAGCACTACGACTTACGTCGAAGAGAATGGACCTGCCACTTAGGTGACCGAGTCATGAAGAGGGCATGTTTTATCCTCCGCTGTACGAGGATTTGCCGCTAAATTAGCACCGAAATATTCTGGTCCATACTTGATCACCAAAGTATGGTCACCGGTGGTATTCGATCTAAAGAATGAGCAGACGGGGCGTAAATTTAGACGAATCCACATCAAAGATCTTAAACCAGCGCATTAAGTTATCTTTTGTTACAGATATGGAGCCAAAGACACCAACTGACATTCGCTTGTTGGAACTGTTTGGCCACAGTCCGGAGGTGTTGCAGTTATACGCATCCCCACTACCCGACACACCTAGCCCGGTGACACCACCACCACCACTAGTGAGTCCGCTACCGGCCACACCCCTACCAGTCACTCCTGGGCGGTGGATACCTTCGCCAGCCAAGCCACCGACGCCACCTCAGGGAACACTGCCCGTTCGTATTCCCAGGTGGAGATTAAGACCGCCAGGCATTCCGGGACACCAGCGATATCGGATGCGCCTGATCACCCCGGAAGGGACGAAATGGCTGACCGTTCCACGGCGAGAGGAGGAATCCTCCGTGTTAGGAATTACCAGACTGACGTGATGCGATAATGTTTTCTGTATATATTGTTTATCATTGATAATTTAGACTGTTAGTTATGTTAGGCTAGAAAAAAATAATGTTTATTTTTTTTTACGAAGAGAGGGGGGAATGTAACGAACCTATTTTATTTTATTTGGCTCACACTGTACTTTAATTGTTTGCACGCGGTACCTGAAATTGCTTAGCGTATCGCGATTTTTGCACACGACACTACCCGCCGTTCTGTATAAAAGCCGGCAAAATTGCCTTTACCAGCAGTGCTTAGCTGGCTCTTTCCGCGGCACTCAACCTTCCTCTACCCCAGGGTGTTTAGCAGGTAACTTCCGCGGCACCCTACCTTCCTCTCTGGGTATCCTGAGCGTTTAGCTGGCAATCTCCGCGGCGCTCTAGGTCTTGCCCGTATTCCGTATTCCGTCGACTCCGAGCGTTTAGCAGGCCCTCTCCGCGGCGCTCGAGGTCTTGCCCGTATTCCGTATTCCATCGACTCCGAGCGTTTAGCAGGCCCTCTCCGCGGCGCTCGAGGTCTAACCCGTATTCCGTCGACTCCGAGTATTTAGCTGGCTCTTTCCGCGGTACTCGACGTCGTCTCCGTGGTCTTCGACACTGGGTGTTTAGCAGGCTCTTTCCGCGACACTCAGCGTCTGCACCGTACATTCCTACCGCCCTCTTCACTAATTTATGATATTATTATTGCAGGACCTATTTTATTTATGTTGGGGAATTATTATTAGCATTATTTGTTTACAGGGTGACATTTTATTTTTATGAAATAAATATTTTATTTTGAATACCGAGTCTTGTAATATTCCTGAACCTTGGACAGAACTTCTCCACCGAGTGAACCCGGACTGATTAAAGTGGTTGTACTAGTTCGGCATCTGCGACCGAACCTTGAAAGTACGTCACAACCTTTGTTAGCAAGAATTTTGTGTCATCGGCATCTTGTAAAAATTTGAAACATCCTCTTTCGTTAATAGTCTTGACTTTTTTGGTTTATATCCCACTGTTTGCTTTTTTCAGAAATGCAATTAAATTGTTAAATTTGCTGATATCAACATTTTTCCGCATACAGCTTATAGACCTCAGCATAGAATAGAACGTTCAAATACTAGATGATTTGTTCTTCTTGGATAATTCTTCAAAGATGCTAATAATACCTTTTCTCTAACACGATTTTAGAAAGTACACGTTCGACAACTAAAAATTAGATTGTAATACATGTCTTCCAGCATACTGTGTTAGAATGACATTCTATCACACTATGTTAGAATGTTATTCTAACATATTGTGATGGAATATGTGAATAAGCAACTTTTTTGTATGATTTTAGAATCTTGTTACAGAAAGTATAGTCTAAAACACGTTTAGAATGGCATTCTACAACTTGTTGTAGAATATACTATTCTTTTGCATCATATTTTATATTCTTAGATGCACACCAATCAGTGGATCGTTTATAAAATTGTTTGTACTTGGTTCTCGATTTATCAGTTTCAAGAGGCAAGTTTTCTGTTTCTGAGTCACTAATTATTTCAATCAACGCCACTATTTTCACAAAAAAATATAAAAACGAAAACTCAATTTTATTTATAACAAGTTTTACAGAAAGTTTTACAGGTTACCATAGCAATGCCTTTGCTTCTTGATTTTGAATCAAAACTTACAAACTGGATCTGATTTTGGATTTTTCTCAATTTAAGGTAGTTGTAGATAACATTTTTTGCAGTTCTAGATAAAATTGTATATAGTACAGGTGGGAGAACGGCATTTTTATTCCTATATCTCACTTGTACTATAAATAACTATTATTATGATTTCTCAAAAATTATTTTTCTTAAAGTAATTTTGTGTTAAATCTACTGCCTAAGCGCATTTCTAGAGGTTTCTGATTTTAATCATTTATGAGTGGAAAGCTTTTATTCTATATTACAAATTATATTTTCGCTGCTTATGTTTCATAAACAGATACCGGTTGCGTTCAAAACCAGCCCCGTTTTGTTGTAGATTTGTTTCCACTAGAACTTTTGAACGTATTTAAGGAGGAAACCATCTAATGTATTTGTTTTCTGGGCAGTGTCCTCCTTTGGAGATTCTGTTAGTTAAAAATCGAAGTAACTCTCTTATCTGTTATTTCGCAGAAAATAAAAACTTATACCGTTATGTGAGACATAAAAAAGTAAACAAGGAAGTTCCGACGAGGCACTTTCATGCACTAAGATGTTCTGGAATACTTTGAGCTTTATGTAATCCTGTATGAACGGAGATACAATGCCACGGGTTCGTTTGTTCGTAGTTTTATGTCCTAAATATGAGACGTCGGACAAGGAAAATATATAGCCTTCAATAGTCTAAAAGATAAATGAAAATTTAAATTTATAACATCAAAAACAATGGTGACTTTAAATGAATTGAAATAGAATATTAAATGTATTGTCAGCAGTAAGTATCAAAATTGTTAATGCATACATGAAGTACCGTTTTATGTATATTGTGATGGGTTTTGTCAACATATTTTTACTAAGTAATAAGGTTAAAGAATGTTACAAGTTACAAATTGAGTAGAAAATATATCAGCTGTATTTTTCAAAATATTTTCTGATAATCAGAATTGGATTTTTTATAATTTAAATTATTTATTCAAAGTCATATTTATTAAGTATTTATAATTTCACTAGTAGGCTAGACTTTTTCGAAGAGAACTATTTTCAAATTATTCGTGACCTCGAATGAATCTGTTGACTATTTAACAATGTTTATAATATATAATAATTATAGGACAGCTTTTTGACAATATTTGGAAAAAAACCAAGAAGTTCGATCTTTACGTATTTTTATGTAAATTAACTACCACAATTCGCAAAAATAGCCAAAATATGTAGGTCAGTCCTGTTAATTCATCAAACATGTAGGCAGAGTTCCCAATTCTTGTTAGTATTTCCGCATCATATCAAATAATGATACGGTATGCGGTTACGCAGAGTGTAGAGTGTGGACGGGGAACTTTTTTCCTAACAGTGAGGACTAGACTTGATACAACTGAAAACATCAAAATTTTTGCGACAGAACGAAGTAGCACAACAAGTAGGTATCTTCTCCCGCACCGTACATAGCGTACTACCACGCCAGCTATTATATTCCTATCATCTACATCCTGTTTAGCAGATTTTTCCAGTGGATTGTGTACAACGTATGATGGCTTTTTGTATGTAGTTTTTGCAACAATGTACAAAAATCAAATAAATTTTCCCGCTTATGTTTGCGCGTGAGATGAGGCATCGGTTCTCGGTAAATATTGGTCCCTACTTCTTCCATGGACGATTAAATGGGCCAGTATTGTCTGAATTATTAGAGAATGTGGCATTACAATTACAGTCGCGTATGTGTTTTTTAAAGATGGGGCTCCTCCACACAGTACTCGAGCTGTAAGGACGCTTTTGAATTAATTATTTCCACAGCTATAAATTGGGCGCTTTGGTCCTGTGCCGTAGCCACCGTGATCTCCCGATTTGACCTCAATGGACTTTAAATTACTGGTTTACAGTGTGTCCATTGTCAAAGTGGATTAACTACTACACCGTATACTTGAAATTGTTGATACAGTTAGGGCGGTTCCTAAAATCTGGGAAAATATAATTAAGTGCGCCAGTACCATGTCTGTGTCCGCGCTCATGGAGGTCAATTACATTTTCTGTAAGAATAGTAAGTTTTTATTTCATTTACGCCTTGCCATTTTAGTGATAATGGGTGTTGTGTTGTGTTGCCATTACATTACTTTAGAGTTTAAGACAATAATTCACTACCGAGATAAATAAATAAAAATGACGCTTTTGTTTAATTATTTATTTTACTTTGTGCTTTTTTCTTAAAAAATGGCCAAAAAAGTCAAAAAACGCATGCCATTTGGCAACGCCCATCTGTTTACGCAGCTAATTTATCAATCAGTACAAGAACTTATTTCATAAAATATAACTGCTGGTTGCATCCAGCAACCGTGCTGTGGACAATTTTTGATTGCAAAAATTAAAACTTACTTGAATATTATCAAGAAATTGTTCTATAATTTTTGTACATTATATACACCACACTCTGTATACAGAGTGTTTGTGTAAGAATAGAAGTCTCTAGATTTTGAAGTTTCTCTTTTGACGTTGATAATCTGCACTATTTTGAAAAAAATGACAGTACAATATGATCAGGCAGATTTCAAAAATCAAATAGTGTCAAAAATTAATTTCGAATTGTAATACTAAAAATTAAACAAAGGGAAAAGGAAACTAAGTTAATGAAATTAACATTAAAAACAGCATCTTAAGAACTACAAAAGATATAACGCTTTGTTTGATTTCAGTAACCGTTTTCATGAATAAGGAAAAAATTGTTCATTTTTATTTGATTTCATCAATCATTTTGAAGTTATAGCACAGCATAGAAAGACAAGCAGAATCACTTGAACCGAAATAATAGGTCGCGCATATACTCGTGTCAAGAATTCAGACGTCTTACGTCACGGCTGACGTTACACATTTGTTTTTATTGTCAACGTAATTTTAGATATTTGGTCGCGTTAAATTTGTTCGTATGACGTAAGTCGTCTGAATTCTTGCCGCGAGTATAGCAGCTCATGCATCCATTTCAGGCTGCAGAGACCACCGCTACTCATCAGCTTGTCTCGGACAACTATTCTATAGAGACAGATTAAAGCAAAATTATGAGTCTGAAACGAGGAACAACTTGTAACACATCTTATAATAGTAATTTAAGTTTCTTCAAATTTGCTAGACATAAATAGGTAAGTAATCTATAAGTATCTTAAAAAATAATTGCACTTGAAACGATATTTTTACAACACATCTGTTACATAAGCATTTTGCTGTCATTATTTGTTTTTAGTTTTTTGAAAAATTCTGGGACTTGTCATTTATTTTTACCTACACAGAGTGCAGTTTGATATATTTCATTATTTCTCAAAACAAAATAATAATAAAAAATATTAATATTTTCATTTATTAAAAATTTACCTACATTTTACTGCATATTAGTAACATTTCAAATTAATAACTATTAACTACTCAATTTGTCTCTCCAATTTAGCATTTCTCAAAGTTAAGTATATAAATTTTCTAAAATAAACTGTTCTAATATTTTTAATAGTTCGCGTTTAATATTCTTAAGTGGATAAAAGGCAATTAAAACACGAATGCAATACAACGTTTTATCTATAATCACATCACAATTTGTGGAATCAGAATTATTGGAATTTAATAAAAAAATATTCGCACGACTTAGTATTTAATGAAACACAAACTTGATATTGTAAGGAAAATATAGCTGTTCCTTACAAGAAGAAACATCCGTAACTTTTACAAATTCTTCACAAACTTCAGCAGATGTTATGCGTTTCGAAAATGATGGATGATGAATTAATGCTACAAGGGTTGTTAACGGAAAGGAAGTTAAATGTGATAAAACAAAGAAAGGAAATGTGTATTACTATAAAAGTAAATGTTACCTACTAAGGAAATAAATTAAATCTGATTTACTGTAGGTTTACTATGTTTTCATTATTCTACTCTAAAGATACTAGAACTTTATTCCACTAGTGGATATCACTTTAGATGGTTCATATGTGTAGATAAAAGTCCGACTAAAAGGTGATTATGAATAAAAATTTGTACTCTCTTGCTTTTAAATGAAATTATAACAACTGCACAATCACCCAAAACCTCAGCCATAGATTTAATATCAGTACCAGCACAAATTGAAAATATCATGACACAACAGAAGTAAATCGAATTTTCACACTGTATGTTACTAGCAATAGTAGTAATACATGTTGAACTACCTACCCATAACTGTATAATTAATTAATTATAATTATAACGTAAACTTCTTCTTCCGGTCCTCATCGTCGATCCTGTAAATCCCGTCGGATACGGTGTTGTATACGCATTTCAGGTCACCTCAGTTGACTGAAATCATTTCAAAGTGCTGACAGCAAAGTAAAATTACTAGTCTCTTTATGGCTGTGATTATAGTATCAACCTGTAAGAACGTTTTTGAAAGATTTTCAGATAAGCTTATGCAGAAAACTTTTGCTAAAAATGCCTTTACTGTGCATGTTTTAAATTATTACGATGATTTCAAAACATCCTTATAATCTTGTTTCTATAATCCTGTGCTATCTTGAAATGAGCAATTATTAAATATAACAGTGGAAACAAATATTTCAAACTTCATTCGAGACAGTAATATTAACTTTACCGCTTGGTATCAATAATTCAAATAAAAGAAAAACTTGTTTCCAGTTACCAATTCACTACGGTAATATGTACAAGTTCAATAATTTTGGTACGATGAACGTGGATGAATAAGAATTCATTTCACAAGCAAAGAGAATAGCCAAGTTCAATACATCAGCTTGACATGTTCGCATTTATTTCCGATATTTTCCAGATCGGCAGGTGTATTGAGAAGGGTCGAACGTGCCATTTACTATTACACACACAAGTGAATTAAAGATGGGGGAAACTGAGGTACTTTTTTAACTTTTCACGGAATTCACAACAAAATAGAATGGAGATGAACAATAGAATTAGATGTAATCAATATTTTATGACAAATTCAAATAGAGGATTGTAACGCTACACTCAATAATCACCTTAAGAGGCCTCTTTAGGTATCTTGAACTATTTCAACATAACTCCCGTAATAATCCGATTTTGATGCAACTTGCACCAGTTTTCTTAAAACAAAAACTAGTGTCTAGTATGCCCTAAATCATATTTTTGACACGAATATACTAGGGTTTAAAACGTTAGAAAATACAGAAGTCTGGACGGATGTTACGCGAAAGACGAGCGACAAGTAACTACTGTGGTTTTCCACCGGACCTCTCGAGGAAGGTCTCGGGGGCTGGTTAATCTCTGACCATCCCTTTATTTGATTATAATTGGGCTCAGGTCAGAGGGTACTTTAATGGTTTTATTGGCATTGATTTGTTTATTGCTTTAATGCAAATGTCATTAAATTGTAATTGTAGAGATCACAGATGTAGGTCGATGACCGGTGTCGGTGACCGCTACATACTTTGTTTCTGCAAATAATTGGTAACTCTGTAAATTTGGAAGAAAGTGCATTTTAAGTCAAAGCCTGCTAAAGGAGCCGCTTAGGTTCAAATACTGTCAGATGATGGGATACGAGTCCGGCAAAGACAGAAGATGTAAGGGAAGTAAGGTTGCAGTGCACTTAGCAGATCAGTCGAGTTGACTTGCCCCTTAATAATACAATTTTATAAAATGCATTCAATATAGTGCATCAATACACTTTTTCCTCTTACTCTTTGTATTCTGATAAATGTACTGATACCCTATTTTAAATTTTTCACATTCAAAAACAATATCCTAAAGTTTTACTATGAAATTAATTTATTTTGGTTTTTCTTTTTTATCGTCTATGAAAGTAAATTGTTACCGTTAGCAAATTGTACACTACTAACATTATAAATGATGAAATGAGAATGAGGTCATTTAGCATTTTTTTATTACATTTTCTGAATGATTTTGTAATTTCAGTACGATCTGAAAAAAAATATAATTTTCTGACGCCTTTAAAATAATTTGAGAACATGAACTCGCATAAACCAATGTGTGACGTCACTGCCACGCATAGCATACGGCTTGAGCTCACCACTGTTTACTTGCATTTAGAATGGAGGAGGACCGTGTACAACGTTAGGATTGCAGGTCTTATTTCAATTATGGAAAATTCAAATATTGAAGGCGTTATTAGATACACTAAATAAGACAATCAAACTTTAGATATTGTTTCGTACAGTAATGTTCCAGTATATCGATAAAATTACCAAATAAACCATAAACTTGGCAAAAAGCAATGAAGCGCGTCTTATTTCTTGGACTCTAAATAAACATGTGTTGTATAATAATATTTACATTAAAATCGATTTAATAATAATTAATGTCGAATTTATTCTTGATTTTCAATTTAGTTAAGTTTAAATTTTTAGGTACATACAGCTATGTACCTTTAAAACTAAACAACATACATACTGTCACGGATTTCCCAATTCGACTTTTTATTACTGCCAGAAAAACAATCCGTTAATTAATCACTTCTTTATTAACTACTCAGTACACTACTGAACAGTAATTACAATTCAACTAAACACTTATTTAATTAATCGCTATCTAAATCAATTCGATCTCTCCAACACTTCAGTTCATACTGTAATACAAGACTAACTAACTCGGCCGTTTATTCTTCTTTTATAGACCCAACGAATATTCCAGGTATTTTCTAGTATCTCTAGATCCATTTTCCTGTACGACTGGAGTGCTTCTCGGCGATTCCCGATTTTTCCAGTCCCGTCTCGATCCGGGGCATTTTGTTTGTTTAACAGAATTGTGTAGGGGCGATCGGGACAATCTTAGCATTTCGCGATACCACAGTCGTCGGTTTGGGTGTAAGTGGGGCAAATTCCGTGACAATACGTATTAAATACGTTTAATATCGAGGATATAAAATACTTAATTTTTGGTTTTACAAAGTGTCCCAATAAAAGAAATCAAACTACTAAGTTATAATATAGCTACTAAAATTACTATGCAATCTATATTGGAATAATAATATTTCAAAACTGAACATCTTAATTACTTTTATAGTTATTGTGTGAAATTGTAGTTTTCTTTTAGGTAGAAGACACTTGTAAATTTCTCTTTTAAGGGTGGCGTTTTAAGGACAAAGAATTGTATCTAAAAATGCCCAAAAAAAATCCACCCAGTAAGTGGAGGAACTTATTAGCGTAGTATTGAAACATAATTTTGCACTTGAATCATTTTTTTAACTTTTGGTAAGAAAATGCACTAGAGAACATGAAAAATCGAGAATTGTACATCAATTTAAGTGTTAAGAATTATGCGAGATGTGATAATGTTTATAATGTCGTATACAATTTTCTCAATGTGCAGTTAAGATGTAAAATTAGAGGGGATATTATGATAAAACATAACAGGTGAAAGTAATATTTTTTTCTTTTTTAAATGACTTGATAGCCTGAAAACTGTTATACAGTCTGGAAAATTTATATAATTAACACAGTGAAGCGATATTCTTTCTATCTCAGATTTTTTAAGACTGTCTCAACAAATAGCTATGAAATTCGTTGAAAATTTGCGTATAAAAACGGCACCCTTAATTTAAATATAAGCTGCAGTCTCCGTGAAGATTTTAAATAGAATAATTTTTTAGACATTTTATATTTTCATATAACATTTTAAATATTTGAAGTTAAAATTAATAAATTTGAAAGTTTCTTTACACACCATGTATAATTAATAACCAAACTTTAAACTAACTAAAATTTAAATAAATTGAAAAATAGGTATTACCCCTTTCTATTAAGGAGCTGTAACTTTTTAGAGGACGCTTATATGAAAGATCTCCCTTAAAATTTACAAGAAAAACTACCTCTGAATTTTCTATGCAAACACACTGTATATCTAATCCCATAAAGCACAAACTCACTTATACATTTAATAATAAAATAAGCAAAAACATTATCTAAATATAGTAACTTTGTAAGTTCTTTGACATATGAACCAAAAATGAAATTAATTGTTCAATGGAGCTCAAAATCTGTTTATTTAGAATTGTTGAAATTAATATTCTGCTATCTAAATGTATGTACAGAAATGTCTTTACTATGCGTGAATTCGCTATTCGTAATGCGCGATACGTTGCTTGTGAGAAATTCGTGCATAGTGTTGGGTTTTTATGAATGGATTTTAACGTAGGGCACACTATTCGCGAATTCCTCACATATCACAAATCGCGCATAACGAATCGCGAATACACGCATAGTCTGTAGCAAGCCTTACATAGCTATGTCATGTCTGTTAATGAAGAAATAAGCAATAAACCAAATTAAAATGTATATTTTTTGTCAAATAATATGACCCATAAATTTTTGTGTTACGTCATACTAATTTGATCCATTAAAAATTGTATTGTATCACTTAATGATGAATTATTGTATCATAAATTTTTGTGAATTTAGAATCCTATTAGTTACTGATATTAAAACACAAAGTAATGATAAAAATTGTAACGTTAATTTTTAACTTTTCAAAATCTAATTGTATTGGAGCGATGCATAATCACGATATTCTTGATTTTTTACGTCAAAACCGTCTTGAAAATTTGTGAGTCTAGATTAGTGTATGTATATTGTTCATTAGAAATAAATGTTTTATTTAAGAACGCCATACGTAGTTTGACTAAATTGTAACACTTCTATAACAGTTCAACATCGACCAATGAAAAATATCCCATTTAGTGTAAAATTGTATCGTATTGATCCGTAATTATATTGAAAGATCGAAATTGTATTCAATTTAAATCTAATCCTAAAGTATTCCTGTCCCAATTTTCCCTAGTATCTAGTGACCCCTGCTATTTGCAAGTGGACAGAGGATATCCGGATCTCGCCAGAGACAAAGCACGCTTTTAAAAAATGTAAGCTCGAGACTAAGTTCAGAATAACAAATGAAGGTTTGCAAACTGTTCCCTGATATCAGAAGTGATAAACACCCAAACTGTATGTGCAGAATGTGTTACCAAAACTTCCGAATCTATTACAAAGTTAAACAAAGTGTTCGGGGCGTATTTGGCGATACTGAAAAGTTTACTAAATATGTTAAATATTTTCCAAATTGTATTCAAATTCCGTGTAAAACTAGTAAATAATTCAGGGAAATAGGTTTGATGTCAATTACAGGTACAGGATGTCCCACTAAGAATGGAACAAAGTAGCTGTATGTAAAGGATACCAAAATAAAACAATAGGGTAAGGCTTGTAGCTAGCAATAAATAAAATTTTACTGAATAAATAATATCTCAAAATATATCACTGTGCTATACTGTATCTTCTATATCTACAAAGAAATTTATAATTTACAGTTGAATTAATTTAAAACTTTCACCTGCCGAGCTGAATATGACGTCACTTTATTTGTCATACTACTTGTCACCTTGGAGGTTAACCTAGAGTAACACAGTCATTTTCGTTTTATCTGTATTCCAATAGGGTGTTTCAAAAATACATAACAATATTACTAGGGTTGATATAAAATAAGTGTTAATAACGCACCCACCCATTTTTGAGATACAGGGCGTGCAAGGTAATTTAAAAAAATCAAATTTTATACATATTTTTTTAAACAATCAACAGAATTGATTGAAATTTGACACAAGTACATTTTTGGTAGGGACTGGTATTATTATTTTTTTGTACAAAATAGACGGCGCTAGTTACTAGTATTTCCGCTGACATTTTATTCTGTAACTTTTTTTAAGTTGGGTTTTCCCCTTTCTAAGCCTTGTTATATTATTTTCAACTTAATTTTACACAAAGAAGGTGCTAATAAAAAAGATCAATATATTTTAGATTAACTCTCCAAAGATCCAACCATTAGAGTAACAAAAATATCTTTACAGATAAGTACGACATCTAGCGTGTGAAGAATATCAAAAGAACAACAATTGCATCCATACCATTACAGAAAACTATAAGAATTTTTTAGCATTTAACTGCAATGGCACTCTTAAAACATTCCCCCAAAAGTCAATAATAATAATAATATAATAATATCTCTACCCCTCATTCTAATCACAGGGATTAGCCCAGAAGTCGGAGACTTGTGCGGGAGAGGGGGCGGCATATTATTATTAAGCAGGCCGCATTTGCGCCCAGGAACGACTTACGTTGGTAGGCCCTAACCACTATTCAGTGCAGGAATGAGGAAAAACTGGAAAACCTCATTAATTAGGGGGGGTGGTCAAATATCAACCGGCATCAATCTCTCACATTGACCCAAGCTAACATTATTCCACCCTACCATACCCACAGAGAGGGTGCCAATCCTCTCTATGAATATAGCTTATATACGGTCTACCGGCAGCTGGGTTCGAACCAACTCCGTCTAGTCACCTCGATTCAAGTACTAACGCCTTAAACCGCGCGACCACTGACCGATCCCGCACCAATATCTGCACATCTGATAAAAGTTTCCATTATTATTATGTAATAGCGCCTAATAAACAGAGCAGAATAGAACGTAATCAAATTTTAAAATGATCATAATATTCACCAAGAACAAATTATACATATATGTAAATATATGGAAGAGTTCGGAGTTTGATTTGATAAAAAATTTCGGGAGCGCCTAGTGGACAATTTTTTAGCATTTTCCTCGAAAACGGTGCAATTTTAGCAAATTTAGTAATACAGATATTTACCTACCCTTAACATATAAAGTGTTATAAAGTAACAAAATCATAAAATTAAGCAGTAGAAAGTTTTCGCATGTATATTTAATATTTTTGAAAAATGTCCATCTATTTGCAAATAACTAAAGTTTATAGTTTTATCTATATAAATTTGAAATAGCCTAGTATTTGAATGCATATTTTTAAAGTAAATAATTTCCATTGCAAGTAAAATACTTTTACACAGGATACCAAATATATTTTTTTTCAGAGTAACATATTAATAAGTGGTGTATATTGAAGCGCATAACTTTACAAAAAATATAAGTTATGTGCAAATAATTTGTTACAATTAAATATCTAAATATACAGAGTGTCCGGAAAAGACGTGTACAACGGAAGACCACAGACTCCTGGGTTCAAAATAAGCCGATTTAGCCCAATTTACTTATTTCCAAAATTGCTTCGTTTCGCCGCTAAGGAGCGCCAAAGTTCGCGAAAATTGTTTGTTTATTCCGAATATCTCGAAAACGACTTGATCGATGTTAACCATTTTTGGGCTACACAGTTATAAGTCTCACCGACACTTTTTAACATTATTTAAAATCTTTTGCAGTCATTAGAAATATAAGAAAAATCATGTATCATGCAAATATAAGCACATATTTTTCTAACCCCCTATACAATTACTCTCAGTTTTTTTCTATTAGTAGTTGACTTTATTTAGAAACTTTTTTTACACTTTCATAATTTTGAACACATGAGTAGTTTAGGCAGAAAAACTATTTTTCGTATGTCAACAATATCAGCATTCGTTCTGCAACAAATAACGGAGTACCAGAAGTAGGCTCTGATATTTTAAGTATCAAGTTCAATACATATTCCGAACAAGTAGATATGCTTTCGGTTTATGGAGTTTGTCAAGATAACGGCCGCAAAAGTGTTAGGGTCTACATACATGGACAGATTCCCTCATCGACGAGTGTCAAATCATCAAACTTTTGCCAACATCGAAAGGCGACTTCGCGAATTTGAGTCTTCCACCAAATGAATACGGTTCAAGGGCGTCAACGTACCACGAAAACTATAAAGGTGGAGGAACAAATCCTAGATAAGATAGAAGAGAACCCAAAAATTAGTGCAAGACGCATTGGACAAGAAATAGGGATACCAAAAACCATAGTTCATGATGTTTTGAAGGAGCAGTTACTACATCTGTACCACATTCATTCGGTTCATGACCGGTTCATGAACCCATTGACCCTGAAAAACGTTTAGCATTTTGTAATTTTATACAAGATCAAAAAGCCCATGATATCAATTTCAGCAAAAACATTTTATTTACAGATGAAGCATATTTTGCTAGGTCAGGAATTATTAATAACCATAACAAACACGTTTATACTGATGAAAATCCACACTGTACTGAAAATAAGACATTTTCAATATGAATTCAGAGTAAATGTGTGGACGGGAATTATAGACAACTTTAAAATTGGCCCGGTTGTGTTTCCACATCGATTAAATGGGGTCAACTAATTAAATTTTTTACAGCAAGTATTACCTAATTTATTGGACGATTTACCGTTACTTTACAATACCCGTTAGTCAGTATTTACATAATCTGTATCCTAACAGGCGGATTGGAAGAGAAAACGATGCTCCTATAAAATGGCCACCTCGAGCACCAGACTTACCTCCTTGCGATTATTTTTTGTAAAGTATATGCCTACGCAGTTAATAATAAAGAGGAATTTTTAAATGAATCCAAGACGCAGTTAACATTTTACGAGGTAATCCATGGATACAACTTCGTAAAACCGTAAAACGGATTACTTATTACGTACGAGAAAAGGTGGTCACTGAGCATTTATTGTAAAGAGATCATAACTTTTTTTTATTTGCTGTTAATCTTATTATCTCGTGTTTATTAAATAGAATATAAATGAGTTTTGTAATTTTCGTTATTTGTTGCAGAACGAATGCTGATATTGACATAAAAAAATATTTTTTTTGCCTAAACTACTAATCTATTCAAAATTCTGAAGGTATAAAAAAAGTTTCTAAATAAAGTCAACTCGTAATAAAAAAAAAACTGAGAATAATTGTAAGGGGGGTTAAAAAATATGTGCTTATATTTGCATGATACATGATTTTTCTTATATTTCTAAAAACTGCAAAAGATTTTAAATAATGTCAAAAAGTGTCGGTTAGACTTATAACTGCGTAGCCCAAAAATGGTTAACATCGATCAAGTCGTTTTTGAAATATTCGGAATAAACAAAAAATTTCACAAACTTTGGCGCTCCCTAGCGGCGAAACGAAGCAATTTTGGAAATAAGTAAATTGGGCTAAATCGGCTTATTTTGTACCCAGGAGTCTGTGGTCTTCCGTTGTACACGTCTTTTCCGGACACCCTGTATAGACACCCTTCAACTGTATTGTATAAAATGGCGAATGCGCCAATGTTTTTGTATTATCTAAATATAATGAAACTATATTTCAATTAAAATTTATAGGTATAAATATCCATATGAAAACAAGTAGCAAACAAATACAGTCGTATTGTATTCTATTGAATTAGATCAAGTTGCAATTTTATAGCTTCGGTTGCAAAAAGTGAACATAAATAAGGAACAAATTTTTAAGTTAAATCCAATCCATACGGGGTAGCATCTTGGGACTAATGTTTTCATTCAATTTACCAAATGCTATTAAATATTGCAAGATTACATGTATACAGACGACATAAAATTGAACAAATCTTAATCATTATGTATCGTAAATAAGTAATAAATCTAAATCTGAATATTTATCATTGGCGCATATAATGATTTTAAAATAAATCTAAATAATTATGTACATTGGTTCTAATTATAAAAGAGATGCAAGCGTTAGTAAAACAACAGTTTTACACCCTCTACCGATTTTTAAATCTGAAGAAATCTTGCATTTAATTTTTTACCTTGAAAAGATCCAGCTGCGAATTTCCTTAGTAAACACTGGGCAAATTGGTATACATACCAAACAATCGACGTTTTTACACTTCGATTTATTGATAGATTGCTTGTCTCGCACTAGAACGGACACGCTTTCAGCTGCAGGCATGAACAGCCACTGCATGTGATCTTCTAAGTTTCATTTAAGCAATGTTAGAGATCCAATACGGCAATATCCAAACTTTACCTCAATAAGTATTTATAGAAGGTACTCAATTTTAGTAAATAGTTAAATTTATATTTCGTCAAATAATATCAACTCACATATTCTATAAGTATATATGGAATTTGCAGTGGTGAATTAAAAACTCAGAAATAATACGCAGCTTTATATTTGCTTAACTTGTTCGTACAATGGCTGACAGAGAGCTTCTACTACTAAATAAGTGAATACATACTTAATATATAGGACAAACTGAGTTATGTGTTATGCTTACTCGAAAGTTTACAGTATCACATTATACAGATTAGAAATTCTGCGTAACGAAGATGATGTAATTTTTGTCAATACTTCCAATACACCCTCAAAATTCATCAACTTATAATCTCAGCTATTATAAACAAACAAATCTAATTGAATTACTTACTGCGTTTTACGGGGATTTTAACATGGTTCAGCATTTGCTGCAAGGACTAGGAAAACCCCAATTCAAAAACCTAGTCAAACCATTTAAATTTAACTTATAATAATACCATGCAGGTATAACAAATTTCAAAAGAATTTGCTCATTTACAGATGTTCATCCTGTAATCCCAGCTTGTACCGCAACTCCTTAAAGCGCGGGGCTGGCAGCGACTTGGTCAACAGATCAGCCTCCTGGTTACCTGTAGAAACATATTTTAGGCAGATTATTTTGTTCTCTACTTGTTCTCGTGTAAAATGATATTTTATATCTATATGTTTTGAGCGTTTGTGACTTGTCGGATTAGTCGCTATCGCTATACAACTTTGATTATCTTCAAACAAGATAATTGGATTTAGAATTTGGATTTTTACGCTGTTTAGCAATGATTTCAGCCACAGAGCTTCTTTTACGGCTTCAAATAAGGCCATATACTCTGCTTCGGTTGAGGATGCTGCAACTGAGTTCTGCCGTTTTGTGTTCCAAGTTACTGTACAATTATCAAACATTTTAAACACATACCCTGTTGTGCTTCGTCGGTCAGTTTCATCAGTTGCCCAGTCTGCGTCAACATATCCGATTAATTTTTCTACAAAGTCACATCTTTTGTAAATCAATTTTAATTTTATTGTACCTTTTACATACCTTAGAACACGCTTCAAGGATTGCCACAATTCCTTGTTTGATTTGCTTTGATATTTACTCAACATATTTAGTGAGGTACATAGATCTGACGTGTACCAAGCATTGCATATAGTAAACAGCCAATCAAATTTCGACAGGGTGCTCCACAGTCTTTATCTGACTCTAAAGCTTTATAGTTTAATTTAGTTGGTAATGGTGTACTTACTGCATTGCATTCGCTCATATTGTATTTTTTCAAGACAGATTTTAAATATGTACTTTGATCTAAAGAAATTTCACGTTCCGTTCTCTGTATTCTAATTCCAAGAAAATAATGTATTTCTTTTAAATCAACCATTTGAAATTTATTCATTAAAAATCTTTAATTGCATACATTGTATCGGTTTCTCGTGTTACAATTACTATGTCATCTACGTATAAGAGAACATAAATATTTTTATCTAGGTGACCCTGATCTCGAAAATATAAACAATGATCGACAGAAGAATTTATGAAACCGTGTTGTTTTAGAGTTTTATCAAAACATTCATTCCAGCAACGAGCTGACTGTTTTAAACCGTATAATGATTTGTTGAGCTTGCATACCATGTTTTCATGTTCAAAGTTAATGCCGTCGGGTACTTTCATAAATATATCCTCTTTAAATTTCCATTGAGAAAAGCTGTCTTTACGTCCATTTGATGTATTAACAGTTTATATTGATTAGCAAATGCTAACAGACATCGAAAAGTACTGATTCGCGCTACAGGCGCAAATGTTTCATCGTAATCTAACTTATATAACTGATTGAAACCTCGAGCTACCAAACGTGCTTTATACTTTGTCAGATTTCCGTTACTATCTTGTTTTATTGTAAACACCCATTTATTATCAACAATATTTACATTCTTGGGCTTACGCACCAACGTCCAAGTTTTATTTTGTAATAAAGAGTTAAGTTCCTCTTCAACTGCTTTTTCCCACTTGATCCTGTTTTGATTTTTAGCTATATCTTGATAGCACGTGGGAATTATTTCATCTAAGACCTGAATATTTAATATATTATAATTGTTTATTTCTAAGTCACGATCTTTATATGAAATTGAGATTTTGTTTTGAGCCTTTCGCTCCGTTTCACATCCTGTATTTTATCTCTTTCTCAACTTGGAGAAAGACGGAGAAGACAGATTTCTATTTTCTGGTTCAGAGACGTCTCTTACTGGAGATGTTTGACCTTGCCCTTCTGACTCTAGAGTACTGTTTGTTGGAATACATTTATCAGTGACACCTTGTTTATTCAGGGTTTGATTGTATTTATTTATTATTTTATCTGCTTTACCAGGATGGATTTCTTTTACGGATTTTTCACCAGCACCCCTGTTGCTGAGATCTCTTCAGTACTTGAATTTTGTACCAAAACATCCGTATTTTCACTTATAAATCTATCAATTTCGATCGTGTCATCAAGTTCCTTTCTTGATGTTTTAAATTTTAATTCGTCGAAAATTACATCGCGAGCTACAATGAATTTTCGCGTATTTGCAATATAGATTTTGTACCCATTCGGTACATACCCTACAAGAATTCCTTTTATTGATTTATTATCAAATTTATGCTTTCTTGTTTTATTATGCACATATGCTGTGCAAACTGAATACCCTTAAAAATTTTAATTTCGGTTTTTTATTGTGCCACAATTCATACGGTGTCTTTTCTATTTTAATCGCTTTTGAGGGAATAATATTTACTAAGTAGGTAGCAGTTAACACTGCTTCACCCCAGAAGCGCTTATTTAAACCTGCACTATGCACCATTGCACGTGCCTTCTCTGTCAACGTTCGATTCATGCGTTCCGCAACAGAATTCTGTTGCGGAGTGTATGGCACCGTTAAATGATATGTGATCCCCTTTATGTTACACAATTCCATCATATCTACAGATAAATATTCACCTCCGTTATCGCAATATAAGTAGACCATTTTTAAGTTAAAAATGACTCACTTTTCTACATAGTCTTTAAAAACGTAAATACTTCTGATTTATGAGTCATCAGATATGTAACAGTATAGTGAGTATATTCGTCAATAAAAGTTACAAAATAATTTTTGTCATCAATTGTGGGTGGTGTTATCGGACCACATACGTCCGAATGCACAATTTGTAATGGTCTTTGAATGTGATTTTTATTTTTAGCTTTAGCAAACGGAAGTCGTGTTTGTTTACCAGTTATACAAGATTCGCACAATGAATCTAGGGATTAATTTCTTTTAGATAAAAATTGCTATCTTCGGCTAGTACTTTAATTTTTATTTGAGTAAATTTATTTTTACTTATGTGGCCTAACCGTTCATGCCATAGCTTATCTTTATTTTCTAGTCTAATTGTAGCCGCCTGACCATTTACTTGCATTAATGACGCATTTTGAACAGTAAAATATAAAATATACATATCGTTCATGCGCTTACCTGTTAATATGGTCTTCTGGCCGATTTTGGCGATTACTTCACCATTGTGACTAAAAATCACGGAAACCCCAGCTTCTTGCATTCTTCTTACTGACAGAAGATTTAACGGGACCTCTTGAGCATAAAGGACTCCTTGCAGGACTCCAACATAGTCCAAATTAGTTACCACTTCAATGTTGCCTACATGTGTTGCCCAAATGCATACTTCCTTTTCGCAACTGCAATTTTTATTGGTTCCTTTAATTGCTCGTAGTCCTTGTAGTAGCTTAGGTCGTTTACGAGATGTTCTGTCGCTCCAGAATCCAATACAAATTTTAGTTTTCCTTCAACCTGTTCACCTCTATCTTCAGTATACATCATAAAAACGAATCCATCCTCCTTTTCTTTAGAAGGTATCGCAACAGTCATGATTCCAGGAGTATTCTCAGTTCTGCTGGATTTTTCTTCATACCTTTTGGTTGGTGATGTTCTTGTCTTTTCAGTTCCTGCTTATAATAATAGCAATCTTTCTTTATATGATTTCTGCGACCACAAAAGAAACATTTTTGTCCAGTTTTAAATATAGGTTTTGTATATGGTTTGCGAGAATAATTTCCTTTATTTCTTTGCTTGCGTTTATTTGAATATTTATTTATTAGTTGAAATTGCAATGCTTTCGTACTTGTATCAGTACTATCTTTCTTTAATTTTTGTTCGTGTTCCAGTAGCAATTTCTTAACAAAAGCCAAAGTGAGACGATCATCGGACATTGTTTTTATTGCTGTCACCACGCCATCGTATGAGTGTGGTAAGGTGTTTAATAAATACCATACTTTCGTCATCTCATTTACACTATTTCCACATGCAATAAGATCTCTTATCATTTCATCTAAGTCTACGAAATGTTTCTTCAAAGGCATTTCAGATCGTAATTTATAATTAAACAGCTTATCTTGAACATTTAACTGTGTGGCGAGATTCTTACAGGCGTAGGTGGAGTCGAATTTTTTAAGAATTTGGCAGGCTGTTGCACCGTCTGGTATTTCGCCTAACATTGAATCTTCAATGTTTTCGATTATTTGGCCTTTTACAAATCTCTCCCAATTTTTCCATTGGTCTGTCAGGATTTCTGGTGGCTCTTCATCTAACACAGGTAACGCTCCTTCCTGTTCCACAATAGCACGTAATCGGTATTTCCATACTAAATAGTTATCACCATTAAAAGGCTTAATGTTTCGTTTGGTACGTTTTTCACTGGCCATTTTAGTTTTTTTTTTTTTTTCAGTTTTCGCACTTCAAACTTGCACTTGATTAAAAAAAAACACACTAGACTATTCAAAAACACTAACTAGACTGTTCAAAAAAAAAAACTAGACTGGGCCCATAACCTATGGGAATTTGCAGTGGTGAATTAAAAACTCAGAAATAATACGCAGCTTTATATTTGCTTAACTTGTTCGTACAATGGCTGACAGAGAGCTTCTACTACTAAATAAGTGAATACATACTTAATATATAGGACAAACTGAGTTATGTGTTATGCTTACTCGAAAGTTTACAGTATCACATTATACAGATTAGAAATTCTGCGTAACGAAGATGATGTAATTTTGTCAATACTTCCAATAGTATATACCTAGTACCTATCCAATTTTAGTAAATGGTTAAATGTGTTTCGTCAAATAATCATCAACTTGCATAGAAGAAATTGCCTTAGTCAAATATAAAATTTGTAACAGAAAGCAGGTGTTTCTATTAAATGTGGATTTTTGGCGATAAAATATGGCGAGTTAACCTTACTTACTTCCCAGATAACAATTTCTTGTTCTGTAAAAATCGTAAGAACGTTTCCAGAGCAAATTTTATAGAGCAATGTTTGTTATAAGAACATTTTCAAAACGTTCTTACAACACTTATACCATAAAAATGGGCACCGTTCTATAGAACCTTTTAGTTTTTTAAGCGGTTTTGTAAAGCTTGCAGGAAATACTTATAGAATTGTTAAATAAACGTTTTCACAAGTCTTAAACAATTTTTATAACACAGTTACAAAGCAAACTCATAAAAATTCTATAGCACTTCGCTATACAATTTTTGTGTTGCATGGTGTTATATTTAAAGAACTTTAAAATCGTTAGTTGTATCTTTTAAAAACAAAATGTTTCTATATCGCACATGTTAGAAATAATATGGACGGGCCAATAAGAACCAATAAGATGGGCCTAATCAGCCTGCATAGGAGTACTTACTTACATCATTACGAATTGCTTAGTTTGTTTGTCCATCAGGGAGCACAGTACCTATATTTTAATGCGGAAAAAGTTTTATCGTGAAATATGCGGTACATAATGGTAATTTTTTGACGCGCCCTCAGTTAACCTTATATTTCCTATGATGCTGGAAATTTAATAAAAAAAATGTTTTCTAAATTGATGAATTTAACAACCAACTGTACATAAAATAGTCAGAAAGTAAGTATATCCATATTATTGATATCATTTTACCTATTTATATTGTACATATTTTTAATTAAGATTTTTTTTCCTTCTTCACAATATGGCGACAGAATGAAAGGCTTCATCTTATACTTCCAATGGATTCTCACAAATATGACATTTTTGTGTTGATTGCAATGATTATAGAGCAAATATGCTTCGTAAGCAACTACTTAATATTCACGGTGTTGTCATATTTTATTGTGGTAATTTCACTTATTTCAATCTTATTTAATAAATCTAATAAAATTCTTTAACTTCAACATCTAGAAGTGCAAATGTTTAAGGTTTGGAATGGTCTAAATTAAATATGTTATAAAATTTCTATAAGAAAATCAATTTCTCTTAGCAAACAAATAAATTTTATCTATCGTAATGAAATTTTCTTTCTACAGGCAGATAATAATCGTCAGATGAGGCTATGGGAACCTACATATATAAAAAATGGTAGTTCTATAGCGTTTCTTTATGGAACAAAAAGACTTTTGTTACTTATTTACTCTGTAATGATTTTATAACAACTGTATTATTATTCTGTACAACTGCTTTAAAGAGCTTTTTCTCTTAAGTTCGGAATAATTTTATAAGAGTGTCACAGGAGATGGCATAATTCTATAAAGCAGTATTTTGCATCGGTTTTACAGTAATTTGATTCTATAAGCACCGTTGCTGTAAAATTGTGTTATTGTACACACTTATAGGGCTACATTAGCAGTTATCTTATAAGTGCTCTATAAATGATGCTCTAAGAACGTTCTTGCAACAAATTTAAAAAACAATTCAGTTTCTGAAGGCAAAATAGTCTCATGTGCCACATTAATGCAACAATTTAGTATTCTAAATACAACTATAAAATATTAACAGAATATAAAACTCCTATTACTCTAAATTTATAGAACTACTTTGCTAGCTGGGTTATATACAAAGCTTATATACCTCCCTTAAAAGATACAGAGTTTTAAATTTGAATTTAAAATTGCTTGTCTGCAGTAACTTTGTCAATTTTTCACATATCAGTTTGAACATTAATAGAGATATTATTTGTGGTTAATAAAATCCTTAAGGTATACCTATATTATTGTAAACAAGGACAAAAAAACAAACACAGAAACTAGAGGCAAGGAAATACTTTGCCGCTTTCCTTTTTTTACGTACCTACACCCATGGACAATTTCTCTCAACATCGTAGAGTAATATTTTTTTTTTGTTCAAAGTGTTGGATTTAATACCATTTTTAAATTTCAAATTCTACAGATACAGTCAAAGAATAATTTGTAGGTCGTTTACCGAGATTTTAAATAATATTTTAGAAAATGGATTTCATCTAGCTAACTGTATGTAACTATATAATTTTGTTTGCTAAAAAAATTTATGAAACAGATTAGTTAAACACAATTATAGTAGTTGTTATTGATATCCGCCAAACTTAGCAATGCATAAACGACTTTTTGTAATTAGAGAAAATCCAATGTTTTGCCTAAATGTTCCAACATAATTTGTATACTTCAATTCCAAGGATTAAATGCCTGTTACATGATTTTAAATACTTTTCATCTAAAAAATATTGTCCTCCTCACTCCCTTAATTATAATGCATTGGATTTCATGACAGTTTGTGTAACACGATGTTTATTCTGAATCGATGGATAATCAATTGAAATAAAGAGCGTTTTATAACGACTGAATACTTTTGGTAAAAACCAGTGGTTTTGGAAATATTAGATTTTTAGTAATTAGACAAGCCCGTTAATGCATTTCTTAGGCAGGCAGGCATGTAGAGCAGTTAGTGAACTATGGTAAACTAAAATATGGAATTAATGTATTAAAATGTTAATATTACTGTTATATTAAATGTTGAGACAAAATTACGTAAGTAAAACACATTTGTTTGAATAAAAATAGTAAATCTGGTTAGCCCTATGTTCAGAGACACTCTGTATAAAATCAGTTAGGACATTTAAAATCTCGATAAATTATTTACAAATCGTTCCTTTGAAATTGAAATTTAAAATTCTCTGCAGTAGCTCCTGCAGTTTCTCTAACGATACATTACTTTTAAAAATCCAATTTATCTCGAAAAAGAAAAGTTTAAGCAAAAAATATTAAGAGTGATAAAATATTATAAATAAAATTTTACACTATGATGAAAGAACTTGTCCATAGGTGTAATATTTACGTTTGTTTTTCATGCGTCATTTACAGTAATACCCTTAAGGATTTGATCAACCACGAGTGAATAATTCATTATTATTTTTTTATCAAAATATTTAAGAAACTGCAACTGAGAGTAACAAAACTATATACTACATTAAATGTATGCATTACATATTGTACTAAATTGCAAAAAATAATTGTTTTTACCCAGCCAAATATCGAAAATTATGTTGTCAATAAAAACAATTGCGTAACGTCAGCCGTAACGTAAGACGTCTGAATTCTTGCCGCTACTATATAAATATTATTATTTGTAAAAACAAATATAAGTAACTGCAAACTAAACCAGATACTAAACCAGCACAATGTGGATGTGGAAGTAATTTCCAGCGAAAATTATTTTAGAACCTCTTTGCATTGTCTTTTTCAAACCAGAGCAGAGGAAGGTATGATATACTTACCTAATATTCTCCATCGATTGTGTTCCTTTTGATAATAATCTACCGCAGTTTTTCTGTATAAGTACATGCTTTTGCAATAATATTGACACGCTCTCAAAACAGTTTTTGAACTTCTGGAAGTTCTGAGTAGAAACTTCATTAAATTTCTATTGCTGAGTGAATGATGAACTAATATTAAACCTTGAAAATAGATTTCATTACGAATACGTCAGCAGTTCAAAAGAAATCGCAAAATTAATTTTAAAGAGTGCCATTATTATTGCAAACGATTGTACATGTGCAGAATAGCCAGTTCAATTGTCGGTCGTCTCCCTTATGGGGTACTGACAAGCCCGAAACCGGTCCATGTCTGGTGGGGTTCCTGGCTGTTTACACAGATACTGCAGGTGTAATTATTCAATACCGGTCGGAGCATCAGCCTGCGGAGTATCATTTATAGACATAATGATTTATATTTATGATAGACTTATTTTATTGAATTGGATAGTGATAATTATAATGATAATTTTAGTTAGATTTTTATTTCGTTATTTTATTTATATTTAGAAAATAAACACTTCTTGTATTATTTGGGAGTTTGAATTATTTTTATTTGTGAATTATGGTTTGTCTAAATTGAAAATGGATGTTAGAAATTTAAACTTGTCAGTAATAATAATATAAGTCGTAACTGATACTCTGCTTACCTTAATTTTGCACCTGCTCACTCCTTAGATATTTTTTAATTTGTATTATGCATCATATCAAATGAAACAGTGCTATATGCCTATTCTAAGTTATCTAATGTTGAAGTTAATTAAGAATTTTGACTATTTCCTTAAATTACTATCCGCATATTTTATTTTCAAGACCATCATATTTCTGTATTAAAAGTTTGCTATTTAATCACTCACTTTTTAACTGTCCTGGTCAAAAATTATTTGATTTCTGTGAGATAATAAAAACATCATGTTCCTCGGCTATAATCCGATTCGTCTAGAGTCTGGAATCCGATGATGCTAGTACGACTGTACTCGTTTGGTTTGGGTTTGGTACAGAATACTTAAACACTATTATCCTAAAATTATGCTCTCAGTAGAGTTTATTTTAGGCATCTTAACTACACGCCCTTATAGACATATCAATAGCACTCTGTCAAATGAATGTTACTTTTTTTACCTTCCTCGCCGTATATCGGGTTGTCGCCTGTACTCACAAATTAATCCCTATCCTATTTATTTTGGGAAATTTAGAGATAAGTTCGCTTATAGAGACCTCAAACATCGACAGTTTTTATAAAATTAGTCAAAATATACCTATAACCACAACCATCTCTGTAAAAGTTAAATACCTAGATCGCTTCTATACACCACAGAAAGGTTCAACCTATACAATGACACTAAAATCATTACAATTGGACTACCCTTACGCTTAGCAATAGAGACTGAGCATTTGTTACATTTTGATTTTTTTTACTTTCCCTACATCTAACATTAGACCCAATTTCTTAAACATTTCCTATGTTAACATAAATTAAACTAAATAAATTAGATAAAATTAAAACACACTAGGGCAGTTCTTAGTAAAATAATATATACAAATTACAAAAGACAATTAAAACAAAACTAAAGTTAAATAACAAATAATTAAAAAATGCCGCACAAGCTTAATAGATTAAAGATATCCATACAGGATTTCTATTAGTGTAAATCCAAACTAAAGAAGTTTATATTAGCTCAAGCAGTATTATTTTCTTTAACATGCTACTCATTTAAAGACATTGAAGTGTGCCATTTCGTTTTGTATTGTATTTCTTCAGAAATACTTAACAATTTATATCAATTCAAATGTTAATTATGTTTTCTTCTGCAAGGTGTGATCATGTTTATAATCCATATACGATATTCTTAACATGCAGCAGGCGTAAAGTAGTAGCAAATATAATGATAAAATATACCTTGAAGAAAACATGTATAATTCACATAGTAAATAAATATTATATACTATCTTGCTTTTTTTAGACTACCTTTAGAAACAGCTATGAATTCGTTGAAAAACGGCGTCTTTAATAATATTTTTCAATAGCTAAATATAAAATTAAAAAATACTTAAGAAGCTTTCGTTTCCTGTTAGATTTTGACACAATTATCCAAGAATCTATAAAGAAAACGAGCTCTATCCTTCCGTATTTATAAAATTTAGCGGAACTGTTGAGGACACTTTCGCTGAAGTTATGTGATAGACGATGCCCGAATCAAATAATAAATTCCTTACAAAGACGTATTTTCCAGGCCGTTGGACTTATGTCACGCGTAATATAACCCTCAGACTACAAAAACTTAACCAGCACTCAAATGATCATAGCTTATCTTTTTCCTGCAGGATGGTTTTTCAAAACATCCGACGTATTAGCTTGCTTTTTTATTGCCATCAACCACAATTCCGCCTACCCTCAAGAAAAATTATTATAAAATTGTTGATTTATGGGAGGGTTGCCAAAGTTGAATAATGATTAATAGTTTATTAATTTTCTGGAGAAAATATAAACGTTACGTTTTATTTCCTCCCTAGGGCTTGATAATAAATTAAAAAGGTTCTTTGGTTCAATGCTCAACATTAGTAAATATGTGGATATTAAAAAATAGCTTAAGGTCGCTGTATTTCTCTCCGCAAAATTATCAAATTTGTAGTAATTTTTAGGTACAGAAATATCGGAAAATAAAACACGTAGAATAAGTATATCAAAAATAAAATTCTTGATGTTTTGTTTATCCACTTTTGCTATTTAAATTCTCCTGAAATAAAATAATAATTTTTTAAAAGCGTTTGTAAGGCACACATTATGTTAATATTATAACCCAACATTTTAACAATTATTTTCACATACATATAAACAAAAAGTGAAGAATATTATATGCAGAACTATGTAAGTTTATATTATAACAATATTTACATCTACAGTTAAATTTAAAAAAATACGTATTTTGTACCGAAATATTTATTAGTTAGAAAACTTTCTGTCGTTCTATATTTGTTTTACTTGGGTGGGTTTGAATATTCGCAGGTGACATGAAATAACATTGCTGTTATTTGCTAAGCTATATCGTATGCAGTTCTTAAATGTCTAAAATTGTTTGTATTTGTAGAAAATTTAATTTCGAGAATATGGCGCCCTTAAAAGAAATACATACATATAAATGTTATTAAACAAGAATTTGACTTTCTATGAGAAGCGAAAAATAAAGTATGCATTTAGAATAGCTTCATAATGTACAAAAATGAATTATGATTTTGAGATAAGTACTTCCAAGAACTATTTCGTTGAATAATTAAATATTAGGTCTGTTCAAGCAAGGAGTCAGAAATATTCGACCAGTAAAATAAAGAATTTGTTTTTAGTAAATATCATGCAAGAAGTAGTTAGGAAAACGTTTTTATAGGTTGGAACAAGCCTGGATTCCTTGCTTGAACAGCCCTATTATTTATTTTCAACCACAGGTGTAATGACACTACTGCTTTTTAATATTTTAAAATTCACATTACTGTCTTCTACTTCCCGTTCTAACTTCCTTGCCCCATACTATAGTCTGTTTGGAAATGAAAGAGAATAATAAAACCCCGAGATAAGAACCGGCCACGGGCGTGGTAATATTTCGTTTCAGGTAGTTATCGGGTAACACTAATGCTAACAGGTAATGGGTGTACATTAGTATATTTTACTGGATACATCATAGGGCAGGAGCCAGTGTATTGTAACAGATCTCAGTCTTAGAGCTGAATATACGAAGACGTGCTAATTCAGTAGAGTAAAATTCGACTTGTGTTTAGTGACTATTATGCCAGTGGATATAATATTGTTTGGGTAAAATGTCGAGCTTATCAGATTACGTACCTGCTAAACGCGTGAAAAGATGTGCGCTGTCTCAGAATGAGAAGATTATTATATTAAATGTATTTAATGCATTGAAACACCAAAATCCTACCAACAGTGTTGACGACATCGTGGAAAAGTGTTTCAAAATGACAGGGATTGGAAAATCGACTATCTACAGACTTTTAAAGGAAACAAAAAATGAACAAGATACTGTAAATCTCCCAAAATCATCTACAGGGAGGCCAAAAGTCGTTATAGATTATTTCTTTAAAAATGTCATTCGCAGAAAAGTACACTCATTTTATTTTAAAAAAAGAAATACCAACGCTAAACAAAATTTTAAGTGAACTTTCAGAGGACAACGATTTGCCAAAAATCAGTAGAAGCAAATTATGGGCCGTCTTACGAGAGTTGAATTTTTGCTGGGAAAAGCAGAACAGGAAGTCAGTTCTTATCGATAAAGATGAAATTATTTGTTGGCGAAGATCCTACTTAAGATCAATTAGAAAATTCCGTGACGAAGGAAGGAATATTTATTATCTAGACGAAACTTGGGTCAACGAGGGATATACTGTAACAAAAGTATAAAGATAAAAATGTAAAAAGTTTTCGGCAAGCATTTTTGGATGGACTTTCAACAGGGTTCAAGGCACCTTCAGGTAAAGGGCGTAGATTAATAGTGACACATATAGGTAGTACCAGTGGTTTTGTAGATGGCGGTTTACTTTTATTTGAATCTAAAAATACAGGTGACTATCACGAAGACATGAACGCAGATATTTTCGAAGAGTATTTTACACAGATGTTGGATCTCATTCCTCCGGGGTCTGTAATTGTCATGGATAATGCCAGTTACCATTCACGACAGACCGAGCGGACGCCTACGACTGCTTGGAGGAAAGCCGATATAATTCAATGGTTATCCGGAAAAAACATTTCTTTTGAAACAAATATGGTGAAAAAGGAACTTTTGACACATGTCCATCTTAATAAAGATCAGAAAAATATGTTATCGGTGAAATGGCAACAAATCGCCAAATAACGGTACTACGGTTACCACCTTATCACTGTGAACTTAACCCAATCGAATTAGTCTGGGCGCAGGTAAAAAGAGATATAGCGCAAAATAATACGACGTTTAAATTAAGTGACGTGAAAATTTTGTTAAAAAATTCCTTGGAACGAGTAACTGCAGATAACTGGCAAAGATGTATAGATCATGTATAAAAAGAAGAGGAGAAAATGTGGGAACTAGATAATTTAATTGACGTTACTGTGGAACCTATCGTTATCAATCTAGGATACGAAGATAATTCATCAGAATATTCAGAGGATGAATTTTAATATACCTACTTTTTTATATTCTTTATTGTACATACATTTATACAACACTACATTTACTCACCATAATTTGAATTCTCAAGATACATATATTTTTGTGTGGAATAAAAGTCTATTCATTAAATAAATATTTTGATAATAATATTGAATAATTTTATTTGAATTACTAAAAACCCGGTTATGATACTTAAAGTAGCTTCATGTTTTGAAATGCTGTTTTTATATTGTTTACTTATAAGAGAAATGGACCGAGAAATTGAAGCGGCATAGACAAAGACGGATTGTTGGGGATTACATTTTAGATACCTGCTACAATTTAGTACGGTTACACAAAGTTTTTTTAAAAGTACACCTCATCTATACCGATAATACATAATATAAAAATATTGAATATAAGCACTAGTACTACATTTATTTACGATTTACATACATAATAAGCTTTTATTACTCTCTTTCATTTCTAAACAGACTATAGGATTAATCAGTGAGTTTAATTATGCATTAATATGTATGAAATGTAAAACTTAAATTTGATATTATTATAAAAGTAACTAACTAAACAAACAAAACTGAACCAATTTTATTTGTAATCATACACGTAATATTGACACATTAAAATTAATGAAAATAAATTGATATTTTTATAGGCACTGATCGAAATTTTATGCCCTTCTTGATGCTGCTGGGAAATTCTTGTGTTACGAGGGTACTTCATTGGATGTGAAACCAGTAGTCGTAGGTATATCAGCAGATTCATATGACGACAACATATTGGCTCTCTCGCTTTGGCTGATTAGTGATGACTCAATATGCCCCAATGCCACAGCACTGAATTTCCATCTGCAGTTGCAGGAGAATTGACACCATTGTCATCCAGTGACATAGCAGCAGTATATCTAAATGCATGCTCAGTAAATGTCTCTATTTTCAAAAGCTTCAAAAAAGAAGCTTTTTTTAGTAAAGCTGCTATTGCCTAAAACTTGATTGCATAACGTGCCATCTCTCCACAGCACAAAAACTCTTTGATTTTCAACAGATTTACGCAAATCAATACATTTTTTAACCATTTTGACCTAATGTGGCTGTAATCATAAAAGATCTACTCTTATAAGTTTTGATATCCAGAATTTCTTCTCTTCTATATTAATGTCAGTCAGTAACCTTCATTTTAAGGAGTTCTACATGAACTAGAAACTGCAATAATAAATACCTACAACTTTGATAGACAGAAATTCCTCTGGCGCTTTTTCCAAATTTGGCGATTGCGATTTATCTTGAATACTCACTCTATGTCTTCGATTTGAGGTCTACATCGTCAGCTTTGCATATTTCAAAATGTTCTTATTTGTAAGTTATAGAGCATGCTGTAGATAACTCAAGAGTGTAGATGGTTATTTTATTTGGAGATCTCGCAAAAGTACGCCAACAGTATTTGATCCAAAATGTGTTGTGTTTTTACGATGACACCAGAACCGAATTTGGAATGCTTTTTAATACCGCGCCTTGCTTTTTGTCGGCAGTAAACTTTCTTCTACGTTGTGAGCTGCCTCCTGCAAATTCGGTAGTGCACCACATTATCTTCTATCGGAAAATTTGGAACTCGTTTTGATAACACTTTCGTGTCCGAAACTCGAAAACAAGTTGAGAAAATGACAATTTTGTTTTGTGATATAGCAACTACATAGCAACCATCAAAATTCTACCTACTGAGTGTACATTTCAGCCAGAACATAATACATTCCTTTTTTCATAACATCAATTATATTGAAGCACATTTTAAATATTCAGAAATTCGTAGTTGAAAATAGTATAGGTACTATTCTAGTTGCGCCGCGTCTCGATAAACAGCAAAATCTCTCGACAATAATGAAATATGTCCCATCTCGTATTGGAATATACTGTTACTTTCAAATGTTATACCTTGACACTACAACTTTATTAACTAATTAAACGTAAGTTTAGGTTTTTCTTTAAATATTTTTTTGAATCTCAAAGCCAATCGTAATATGGGCATATTTAATTATTAATGGAAAAGTCAAATTACATTCGTGTAAGTGGATAATAAGTCGCATAAAAAATTATCAGTTATTTGTCTTGAAGATCGCGCACGTTATACCTGGACGGACCAGCACGAACCTGCACAGTCTGTTCATAAAGATAACCATGTTATTTAATTGAGCATCGCACACTAGACCAGCTCCAGCACGTACCGTCACCTGCAACGACCATCGCAGGAAACCGTGTCTGTGACCTGCAATTTCTAGTCCAATGTCCTATGTGACTTTTATCTGTGGGGTTATATGCAAACTAATATTAACAAAGTGGAAGAGTTACGTAAACAGATATAAAACGCCGCAAAAGTAATTCGAGAAAAAATATCTGTTCTGAGAGCATGTACAGAGTCGCGGATGAGGTAATCAACAATTTAAGTGATCGAAACTTGAGCATCTTTATGCTAGATATCAATTTTGGATGACTAATGCTATCGAAGATTACATTAAGATCGTAAAACATCCCAATAGGGCATTCATCAAGGTCAAGTTTTCTACAAAACTGACTATTTGGCAGACCATTGCATTGCAAAATTTGTACTGATTTTTAGTTAAAATATTAAACTTATCAGAAACAATCAATTTTTTCACTAAAAAAGTTGGTATATTATCTAAATCAGATGGTCTATTATTTTTTAATTTGCTTTTCAATGAGTTAAGAATTAAGTTATGTATGAATTTAGATGCTATTATCCGTACAAAAATAACTAAATAACAAAATAACTACCCTTTGGGAGTGTTTATGAAAAATTATTAAATAATGCCACTGCAGAGTAACCAGCACACTGGACATTATTATGTGATTTATTACTATTACACAATTCAGACAGAACCTTCCAAGCAGAATATGATTGATTTTCTAAAAATATAATTCAATTCTCATACTTTTTAGATTACTCAACCAATTGCTGATACTGAATCATTTACTACATATTCAGGTAAAATTGTCTTGAGCTGCCTTTGACGTTTCATATAAGGAAGAAATCATCTGTTAAATATTCATACACTCAACAACTCCTGAAAGTAAACTTTCAATTTGATCAAAATATATCGAGACTTATTCAAAGAGTGTGTTGTATGTTATGTTATGTAATATGCATCAATTTAAAGTTTACCTCCAAAAACTTCACGTAAATCGGGCCGTTCAATGAACTTTAGAATTCATGTCATTAGATAAACATAATTAAATTCCTCCTTATAAGGATTTATTCATTAAACTTCCGCAATACAAGTACACTTAATATCGAATAATATTAGTAGAAAATAATGTTTTATCATAATTATGTAGTTTAGTAAAATTGTAATGAGTTCAAATAGTGCTGATAGTAATTATAAAATAGTTATTTATAGTACCTACAAGTGGGATATACGCATTATTATACATGAGATGAGATATAACTGCTCGGCCTAAGCGGATCGACTTGCAGAAAGCGACCTACAATATCGTAGGTACTTAACCGCAGACCTCTCGCCCCGGGCGATGCGCCATTAAATCTATAAATGATACTGCAGGAAACAACTACTCCGCGGGCTAATGCCCCGACCGGCTTTGAATTATACCTGCAGTATCTGTGTGAAACAGCCAAGAACCCTTGTCGGCCACTCCACCAGACATAGACCGGTTTCGGGCTTGTTAGCTCTCATCAGTATGCCATAGGTGAGATGACCGACAATTGAACTGGCTGTTCCTTCATATGTAGTTTCACATATAAATCGAGTGCAGGTGAGATGTAACTGGTCTGCTACTTCCTGCTCGGCCTAAGCGGCTCGACTTGCAGAAAGCGACCTACAATATCGTAGGTACTTAACCGCAGACCTCTCGCCCCGGGCGAGAAACTACACTTATATGTGAAACTACATATGAAGGAACAGCCAGTTCAATTGTCGGTCATCTCACCTATGGCATACTGATGAGAGCTAACAAGCCCGAAACCGGTCTATGTCTGGTGGAGTGGCCGACAAGGGTTCTTGGCTGTTTCACACAGATACTGCAGGTATAATTCAATGCCGGTCGGGGCATTAGCCCGCGGAGTAGTTGTTTCCTGCAGTATCATTTATAGATTTAACGGATTTTGTTACAGAGGTGGAGTACATGAAACTTTCTGTTGGTATAAATACTTTTAGTGTAATGCCAAAGGAGATTGGTTTTTTTCTCAATTTATCACAGCCTCTACAATATACAGGACACTCTTTCCGACGATCATCTACTTCACTTCTAGTCAACATAGGTGCAGATCTTCTAACTATAAAACAGCATGGTGGTTGGTAGAAGTTCAACACCTATATTGATACGTCAAGAAAAAAATTGCCACAGAAGTTCTTGGAGGAGAGATTACCGTCATTGAAGATACTTCAAGTACTTACAAAGAAATTGTAAGCATTGTTAATACAAATACAGACCATTCATTCATCAGGTATTAATCTTACGAATTGCCAAAGTTGTGTTGTTAATATTTAAAACAAGTAATTCAATTTAATTTAAGTTAAATTGTCTATTAATTGTCAAATTGATAAACATGTTGGTTCTTAATAAAAATAACCATTAAGTAGTGCTCTTTTTTTAATATTTTACCAGTGTCACATTACTCCACTAGTGGTCATTATTCAACTGAAATAATGCCAAATAAATGCTGTAATGAGGCTCTTATAAAGCAGTTGTAGATAAATATATGTACTATGAACATATATTTTATTTACATACCTACATATATGACAGGGATATTGATGGTTTAATCACACATTTCCGACTTTAAAGAACAAACCTAACCTCATTTTAAACAACCGAGTGAAGTAAGAGTCAATTTAAATAGCAATAAGTGGGAGTGAAAGTACTCAGTTTGAACTAGCTAGTAAAAATTAAAAAATAACCTTCAATTAAATGAGTTCATATACAAAAGTACCTACCTACCTTTTTATGTGAAAATCTTTTTTTTTAATTTTTGTTATGAAATTATTAAATACACAAAATAGTTTGGGTATATTTAAGCAGTAAGCTTGTTTTTACCCGTCCCTGGACAGACAATGTTTATATCTTTTTAAATTTTCAAAAAGAGTATAAAAAGTTATGGGAATGTGTCAAATTTCACTAAAGTATCTCTGCGCATTTGGATCATCAGGAACTAACCTTTGACACCGTGTATGTCGTAAACAAAGCGTTTTAAGATGTTTTTTGGGGTCTAGAAAACGTAGAAAATTTATGATACTTCATTTACAATCACCTTGTATATTTTAATATTTACAGCTCAAGAGAAAACTAAAACTGATTGAATGCAATAATGTTTTAGAAGTACCACATATAAGTACTTTAAGCTAATATCACTTGCCACGTCAACTTAACATTGGAAAGATATGATTTAGTAAATATAGTATTATACAGGACGACTCACAACTTATCCAAAAAAATTAGGAATAGCATCATGAAATATGTCAATATTGTAAAATTGTAAAATGAAAAGAATTATTGACATTGCAGTATTTTCAGCTTCTACATCGCTGGGCTACTGTAGTCTCTGCGTAGTGCTCTCTCTCTGTCTCCACGTAAGCGATTCCGAATACTGAAATCCGATTTTAGATTTAACCTTTTTGCGATACTGATTACATTAGTTTTTCAAGTACCAAAAATAGCTTACCTGTATAGTTATCAACTCGGAATTGATGGATATTGTTTTTATGTATGGTGAAGTAAGACAAAATGCTTTAGCAGCTTCTCGTCTATAAGCAGAACGATTTTCCGGTAGACATGTGCCACATGCAGCTACTTTTACTTTTTTAGTGCAACACGGGCGTGACACGAAAAATTTACAAAAGAATCGTTGAAGAGATGGATGTCCAGGGCGTTCACGACGTATTGCAGTAGCTGAGGAACACATTTTAGAAACTGTTGAAGAGAATCCCCGAATAAGTACCAGTCAAATCGCTCAACGAGTAAATACAAGGATTGTCCGAATCAAGTGTGGCGTGTTATACACGAGGCTCATTGTATCCGTACCATGCAGAGTTTGTCCAAGCATTAATACCAAGAGATTTACAGATGTCGTGTTGTAGATGAAGCTATTTTTATAAGGAATGGAATATATAACATGTCATACTAATTTTTGGGATTTTAAAAATCCGTACACGATTCAACGGAATTATTTCCAGCAACGCTTTTCCTTAAATGCTTGGGCACGGATTGTCGATAATCGCTTGATTAGAAAATTTATATTGCCCAATCGAATAGATGGGCTTCAGTATCTCGACTTCCTTCGAAATGAACTACTTGAACTTCTGGAAAATGTTCGCTTAGCTGTCCAACTTCTAATACACAATGGTGCTCTCCCTCATTTTCGACAAAATATTCGGGAAGTTAAAGAGGTAAGATGGATTGATCGAGGAGGACCGGTACCATGGCCGCCACGATTGCCTTAAATCCTTTGTCCTTCTTTTTGTGGGAACTATTAAAAAAGAAGTGTATTGCACCGAGGTGCTATGATACGAATTCAAAACGAACAAAAACGAGAAACATTTATATTAATTCGTAGAAACTGGGTAAGACGGGCCCAAATGTTGGGCCTCGGTGGACAAAATGTTTAACAATAATTGTTGTAACATCAGGTATATCAAATTATTTTATTAATTGAAACTAAAAATTAATTTTATTAATTAATGACGGCAATAGGGGCCAAGGTAGCTGAATTTGCTGATATAAAAGTTTCAATATTTTCGTTCATTTTTTTTATATTATTTTTATTTATTATTTATCACCTTGTACAAGGTCAGGGTTTACAGTGGACCAGCTTGCAGTGCCGTGCAGAAGTGTATTTTTAAATTATTTTCGAACTGCCCTTTTTGATTTTTTTTGCAAAATCGTATTTGTCGCCTGTACATTGAATTTTTTGAGGGTAAGTTGTGAATCACCCTGTATATATTAAGTAGTAAATTGATAATCAGTTGTGAATGTAGCTGTTTGATCCTTCTACGGTTTACGTAAACAAGCTAAACATAAATATTGATGAACAACTGATGACCGTGTTGACCGCTTGTTTCAAATTTACCATGCCAAGCTGAAACTTGCGTATCAGTATAAACAGTCATTACAAACTTTGGTACTTTAAGTAAACTTGATTAATTAAATTGTTTATATTATCTTCTACTTCCGATAATATTGTCGAGTATAGTAACATCGATCTAGAAGAATTATTGTACAGGGTCATTCTCATAACATTCTCCCCCCTTTTCTTTACACTTGAGTTGAGAATAATTTTACAGAGCCTGAATTTTTGTATATGTTATGCGTATTATATTGATCCATTAAATATGTTATCAAATATGGTATTCCATGTACCTCATTTTAAAACACATCGTTATATTATTTTTTATCAAGTACATACAAACATTTTATTCAATTTTCCTTTATACAGTGTGAGTCAGAAAAAGTGGGTCAACACTAAGCTGGAGATAGTAGACACCAAAATATTATGTTTGAGCTCATCATGCCTTATACAAATGTCGCTGGTTTAGGAGATACAAGGTTCAAGGTTTAAATTGTATTCAGAAATGTTTCAATCATTGAGAATTTTGATAGCATGTCTCTGAAAATTGGTAGTGTTGGGTTTCTTGGTGTGACAATTACTAAATTATATCTAGTCTCGATATGTACATAGATATAATTGGTACAAGAACAAATTGGTACAAAATCATCTGTTATATTTTGATTTCAGGGTTATGTTAGAGGTCAGGGTATTACTCCTTTGTGAAAAAGTTATCAAATACAGAAATTATAAAGGAGGAGGGCCTCTAACGCTTTCGGCCCCTTTTGTTTTTTAAAATAAAAAAATAATTTTTGTTTTGCCAGTAGGTATAAGTCATAAACAGTCGATTTGACCATAAACGAAACCACAAATACCCCCCCCCCCCTTATTCACTCCACAGGTCTATTACCTCCACAGTCCCTGTGATCAAATAATAGAGTATCATAAACGCTTTGTGGACGTGGTAGATATTTGTTTCTTTTGGGGTGCTTTATGCTTTAAATAAAAATCAGCGGGGGGTACTGTTTGGGGGGGGGCAAGGTATGATTGAATTAATATGTAAAAGGGCTCAAGGGTTGCAGTCTGGCAAATAGTTAGTCACTTACAAGGCGTTTATGTTACCTTATTATTTTATCCGTTCCGTTTAGGGTCAAATCGACTGTTTATGACCTATACTTACTGGCGAAAAAAAAATTTGATTTGGTCATAAACGGAACTTTAAATACCCCCCCCCCCCACCTTATTCACTCCACAGTCCTATTCCCACCACAGTCCCTATGATTAAATAATAGGGTAGCATAAACGCCTTGTAAGTGACTAACTATTTGCCAGACTGCTACCCTTGAACCCTTTTATATATTAATTCACTCATACCCTGCCCCCCCCCCCCGAACAGTACCCCCGCTGATTTTTGTTTAAAGCATAAAGCACCCCAAAAGAAATATATACCTACCACGTCCACAAAGCGTTTATGATACCCTATTATTTGATCATAGGGACTGTGGAGGTAATAGGACTGTAGAAGGAATAGGGGGGGGGGGGTATTTGAGGTTCTGTTTATGGTCAAATCGACTGTTTATGACTTATACTTACTGGCAAAACAAAAATTATTTTTTTATTTTAAAAAACACAAGGGGCCGAAAACCGGCCTTAGAGGCCTTTTACTGTATTGTAATGATATTTAAGTTAATATAAATTCCTATTAATGAAATCATAAAATATATATGTTCTTTGATACCAAATATCTAGGTATGCTAAGGAACAATTCCATAGACAGGGTTAGATAATAATGTACTATTAAAATATTGGTTTTAGCCAATAGGAGCACGTGCAATTCAATCAAATTACTTAAAAATGCTTAATGCAATTTCCTAATAATACGTTTTTCAGCAAATTACGACACAAGCAAAATTAAGTTAAAGCAAATTGCAGCATACTGAAAATCAATTCGTGTGGGTTCCAAAATGTATTACTCAAAGTACCTATATAAAATCGTACCTATATAAAAACTGATAGTTTCTAGAGAAATGATTCTTATAGATATCCTAACTCACCTTCCAATTTAATACCCGACGCTTGAAAATGAACATGTCAAAATATGTCGAGGAGTCGTGGATAAATAATTCAACGTGATAGGGTAGCCCTTGTCATATTATTAAGAACGGTCTCACGCAACAAAGAAGTTATCTGTTTAACGTTATTAGGTAAATTTTAGTTTCGGCAGTGCAATGTTACTTAACTGTAAACTGTTTTGTGGAAGACATACATACCTAAATGTAACAAAAATTCGATGCATATGATATAAGCGATTTTCAAACTTATTGTGTTTGTTACTGAAACAGTCACAAAAATGAATTATTGTTTATGTACCTTTTCTTTTTCTAATTTCACATTTGCTGACAGTGGTGCTAAAACCGACAACATAAATCTAAATTGTTTTTCTTCTTTATATGCCTTATATATGTACAATCTATTGCGATAATAATAGCACTCTTTAAAAGAATTTAGGGATTTCTTTTGATCTGTTGACGTATTCGTAATGAAATATAAAACGTTAGTTGTTCCAACCACCAATTCACCTAGATCTAATGAAATTTCTACACAGCACGTTCAGAAGTTCGAAAATGATTTGGAGAGAATGCCACTATTATTGCAAAAGCTGGTAGGTACCTTATTGGTAAACCAATGCAATTTTAAAAAACTAGAACTTTGTAGTAATCCTTATTTTATAATGTAGTTTATTGAAGTCGAATGTAGTGTCAGTACCTATACATTAAGTGTGCGTTTAAAGACTGTGTTTATAGTAACTTTCATTTGTAGTTATAGTACTCCAAACGTAAAATAAAGTCACTATATCATAATTCAGGCGTGGACTAAAAAATCATTTGTAGTTGTTTGCACTCGCAGTAACTTTGATTTCTTTTGTAGTTCCTCGAAATCCAAAACTAGTCATTGTACTTCAAGCAAGCGGGCGCTCTAAAATCGTTTGTAATTCTTTGTAGTAACGTTTATTTCATTTGAAATTCCACAATATCTAATGAAGAATCTACTACTATATCAAGCGGGGGTTGAAAAATTGTTTATAATTGTTTTAGTAACTTTTATTTCATTTATAATCTCGCAATCTAAAGTAGGGTCAGCATACTTCAAGTTGAAACTGATTGTTTGTAGTAGCGTTTATTTACTGCAAATAATACAAAGGATTTTTCAGCCGTCGTATAAAGTTCTGCTTGAAAAATTCTACATTAAACATTGTGCAACTACAACTTTTCAGTCTACGCCTACGCTTGAATTATAGTGACCGGTTTATATTTTGAGAGACTATAAACGAAATAAAAGTTACTACAAAAAACTACAAATAATTTTCCAGTGCCTACTTGAAATATAATGAGTGTACCTTAGATCTCGTGGAACTACAAACTACTGTAACGGAACAAATTACGTAACAGGTTCGGGTGGATTGAGAAATACCCAGGACTTCAAAATGGATATATTTGTTCCAACTAAAAGACACAATAACATCATAAATATGCTCACTAATATAATTACAATCAAATACATTCAATATACACGCACCATATATCATATAAGAACAGCGTGAAATTGCATATGCATAATTACAATCAGATATGCTCAACACACACACACTCACACACATTAGATACAATTTCAAGAATTGCAGAGAAAGTAAACAGTACATTAAACTAACATAGTAACGAGATTCCACCTACCTGGCACAGGTTAGACAAATATCACCAAGATATAATATCATCGGCCAAAGTGACACAGTTAGCCACAAATATATTATTAATAAATAACCCAACCACACCAATACCGCAGGTACCAACGATAACTCTTCCTACCTTATCTGTATAAAACGCGCTTTTTCGCCGACAATAAAAACTCTCGCGAAATAAATATCGGTACAACACAAACCATACAGGATGTTATCTACTTACTATAGCGAGTAATGTATGTATCATTACATCTGCCCACCCCACGCTTAATGATGAAATCTATCCAGGTTATGAAGAATTAAGTTTGTGAAATAATTTTAGGTGTGAGCCGTGAAAAGTTCCGCGTTCTACGCCAGTTTCTGGATGTACCAGAACATAGGTGTCGAAACTAATTTTCTTTTTTATTTTAAATGGACCTTCGAATAGTAACAAGAATTTTTTTGTAATGTTTTCGGACGCCACCGATGTTACATTAGCTTTTAGAAGGACCGAATCTCCCTCTTGAAAATCAAAAGCCCGCGATTTGGATTTTGATGACCGATTCTCGGCACCATTCCGAAGGTTATTGTTAGCCATGTACAATTTGACATGAGAATCGTGTACTGTGGCTCTCGGAATGCTGAGACCTTCCGGTAGAAGGTGATCAGGTTTGTCCCCCAACTGCAGTTCTTTTGGAGAATATTTCGTAGATTCATGAGGTATCGAATTCATGAAATCAGTAAATTTGCCAATTTCCCAAGCCCACCGCGTATGTTTTTCAAAGCAGTAAGTCCGAAATAATCTACCGAGTTCTCTCATTATTCTTTCAGTAGGGTTACCTTCCGGATGACGCACCGAACAAAACATAACCTTTACTCCCAACGCTTGCAATGTTTCTTTCCAAGACCTGGATGTAAATTGGGTTCCTGATCGGATAGAATCGCTGTTGGCTTAGCCACGTTCACAAAATAGTCAAGAATGAGCCGATTCAATATAGACCTAGTGGTAGCAGTTTTTAACGGGTATAATTTTACGTATTTAGAAAACAGATCCACCACAACCGCAATATAGGCTACCCCACCCCTAGACCGGGGCAATGGTCCATAAATGTCCAGTGCGACAATGTCTCCTACTCTATCGGGAAGGATAGGATGCAGAGCTGGTTTAGGCAAAATTGACGTTTTTGATTTCTGACAAATCTCGCATGTTCTCAATACCCGTTTAATCCGCCTGTGCATATTTGAGAACCATACCTCTGCGCGTAGGAACGTCCACGTTTTAAATACACCGTAATGACCGATAGCCTTGTGATATTCAAAAATGGTCTGATCTACTAGATTACCGGGTATGCAGATCAGATATGGTTCCTCATCCGTCTTACGAAGATACAAAATACCTTGATAAACAAGGAATCGTGGGCAGCTTTGCGGGTCTCTATCTATTTGTCTAATAGTTTGACCGAGTTTCGCATCTACTCGCTGTAAATATGAAATGTTTTTTAAAGCCTTTACAAAGTCCTTGGATAAGGATAAGGACAATATTTTAAAACATTTTTCTTTTGGGGTTGGTAACCTGGTACCCGGATACCGTGAGAGAGCATCACATATTACATTGTACTTTCCCGGAACATACTCGATATCATAATCATACTCTTGTAACGCCAGAACCCAACGAGTAATACGCGGCGACAGTAACCTACAGTTCTTCAAAAACGTTAGCCCTTTGTGATCTGATATAACCGTAAATTTCCGCCCTAGCAAATATTGTCTCCATTTCTTTAACGCGAATAAGAAGCTTAAAGCTTCCTTTTCCGGTACGCTGTATGACTTCTCGCGATCTAGGAGTAATCTGCTTCCATACGCGACTGTACGTTTGACACCGGCAACTCTTTGAAATAATTCACAACCTACTCCGACATCACTGGCGTCTACTTGTACAAAAAAAAAAATCTGTTAGTACAGGGTGGTAAAGCAGTGTTTCTAATTTAATACGTGACTTTAAAGCTTCAAAGGCTTTCTGTTGTATGTCTGACCAACACCATTTACATTTTTTTCAAAAGTTTGGTTAGGGGTGCTGCTAAAGTAGCAAAACTTTCACAAAATTGCGATCGTAATTACATATGCCTAAGAATGCTTGTAGTTGCTTTACATTTTTAGGCTCTGGGAAATCACTAATGGCTTTTACTCGATCAGGATCAGATTTAATTCCCGACGCCGTAAGTGTGTATCCAAGGAAAGATACCGTTTCTCTTAAAAAGCTACATTTTTTTAAACGTAAAGTGAAACCCGCTGTTTTTAACCTCGTTAAGACCTGATCAATATGTTTAAGATGTTCCTCGAAAGTCGCAGAAGTAATTAATAAATCGTCTACGTACGCCGTTACAAAGGACTCATACTCAGGGCCGAGAATTTGTCCCATAGCTCTAGAAAATGAAGATACAGCCGTACAAAGACCAAAAGGCAGTACGTTAAACACGTAAGACTTACCGTTAACTAAAACCCAGTAAACTGTCTATCTTGCTCCCTTAACGGTATTTGGTAATAAGAATTAGTTAAATCCAAGGAACTTATATAATTAACCCCATTTAAAGTTTTAAGGATTTCATCCACTGGTCTAGGCGAATCATGCTCTTTCTCCATTACCAAATTCAGCGCCCTCGCATCTAAACATATCCTTACCGAACCGTCTTTTTTCACAGCGGTTACCAACGGATTTATATAAGAGTAGGACTTTGTTTTATAATACCCCATGATTCCATACGGTTTATTTCTTTTTGTACTGCCTCTCGGTGTGCAATTGGTATAGGATAAGACTTTTTTACGAAAGGTTTGTAATCGGTTAGACGAATGGTGTGAACATATTCGCTAGTTTTACCCGGTACGTTTGAAAAAACCTGAAGATGATTACGTAATACCTTAACAAACCTCTGTTTCTGCTCCGGCAATACCCGAGAATCTGCTAACATGTTATCTAATTCTTTCTGAATATCTATAGTGTTGTAATTTTCTACGTCTTTTAGGGCTATTATGATTTATCGCCATTGGCCTAAGATTAAGCGGTGCACCTGATTGTGGAGTGATATGTTTAGTTTGGAGCTCCGGTATTATTAGTGTTTTAAAGTTATGTAACATAGATATGTTGGCGTTTTCTAAATCAATTTTTGCTGATACTGCTCTTAAAAAATCCACTCCGATTATAACTGGGAATATTAAATCTGGCACTAACAAAAATTCAAACTCGAACGGATAGCCCTGTAGTTCAAAAGGCAATAACATTTGCAGTGAAACTTTGCGCTGTTTGACTTTAAACGCACCCGTAAGTCGAATATCTGAAACCGGAAAGGTGACAATACTATTATTTTTAATTTGTTCCCAAACGGTTTCTGACAAACAGCAAATTTCTGAACCTGAATCTATTAACGCCGGAAATACAAATTTAAATATTGATATAATAATAGTAGGCGACCTATTAGTATAACCAACGGTGTGATCAAAGTCACATTCCTCTAGTAGATCGTCCACTGGATTATTAACCAATGACATATTAGCCCTCGATATTACTCCTACCGTAGGGCCCGATCGGTAGGCAATTGCTCGTTTCCCGAAACCTCATCTTCATCATTACAATTAACTGTTAAGGTTGAAACATTTTTACCTACTGCAGGTTGCGGGACAAACCGAGATCTAGCTCTAGCTTGATTAGTCGGAAAATCATCATTCTCCTCATTTTCATAATAGTAATCGGCTTGTCTAAGTCTATCTAACACATCCTTAACGGATTGTACACCTATTAAACTAGTATAAATACTTGGAGGAGTAACCGAGTTATAGTTGGTATAAGCATATCTTCTGAGATCGGCGGGTTGAGATATCTAGCTTTAGTTAACTTGTTTAAAAAAAAATCTACATACGATCCATCTTTACGACGATATTTATCCTTACTTAATGCCATTTTAAATTTTTCTTGTTTAGTAGGACCCCAAAAATGTTCCAAAAAATGTAATTTAAATGTTTGAAAATCTGGGAAAGAATCTAAAATTCATCGGCCCATGATTTTGCATTTCCTTGAAATAAATTCCTGCATATAAATGTAAAATATCTAAATGGTATTGTATTTAGAACCATTAATTCTTCTAATCTCCGAACAAAAGCTACAGGATGAATACCCTGTTCAGTATTATCAAATTTGTTTACAAAATTTTGGAGGTCCTTATAAGTTATATGATTTTGATTAAAACTAGTACTAAATCTACCTACATTACCATCATGTATAAACCCTAACGTTTCATTCACACAACTATCCTTAACACTAGTATTTTTATTATCTCTTACAGCATTTTTTAAAGTATTTGTCTCATTTAATTTTCTAAAAACATCATCATTAACAAACAAGAGATTATAATCATGACCTTTATCTTTAGAATTAAAATTGCTATTAGCATCATGTAATTCGTCCATATTCATATATGCATCAGCATTGCTTATATAATGTTTATCATGTATATTACTACGAAAATAACCAGCATTTAGTAAAGTTTGGTTGACAATATGGGATGTTAAACTTGTAAGATCTATACTATTGCCTGCCGCTACCACTGATGGAGTTTTATGAAAATCTCCAACCTGGCAGCCAAGCCGTTTAGGCACTGCTCCTAAATTTGTTACCTGGTTGCTTTTGGTTTCTAGGGAAGGACCGCGTTCGTCGTTTTTCTGTTGTTGGTGGCTATTAATCTCGACGGTAGACGTCTCCCCCATAGGGCCAGAGCAACCAACAGCTTCTTCTAACTGGCCACTCTTCTATTGCCATACCGTTTCCAAGCCCTGAGCGCCGCCCCTGGTATCAGCGGTCGAATTAGGATGTGCACTGCGTTGCTTAGCAAGCGCACGTGTCAATGGAGGTGTAGGGTGTCCAAGAAAATCTTGTTTTTCGTTAGGCATTTTCCAATCCCAAGCAGTTGGGCGCCAAGATGTAACGGAACAAATTACGTAACAGGTTCGGGTGGATTGAGAAATACCCAGGACTTCAAAATGGATATATTTGTTCCAACTAAAAGACACAATAACATCATAAATATGCTCACTAATATAATTACAATCAAATACATTCAATATACACACACCATATATCATATAAGAACAGCGTCAAATTGCATATGCATAATTACAATCAGATATACTCAACACACACACACACATTAGATACAATTTCAAGAATTGCAGAGAAAGTAAACAGTACATTAAACTAACATAGTAACGAGATTCCACCTACCTGGCACAGGTTAGACAAATATCACCAAGATATAATATCATCGGCCAAAGTGACACAGTTAGCCACAAATATATTATTAATAAATAATCCAACCACACCAATACCGCAGGTACCAACGATAACTCTTCCTACCTTATCTGTATAAAATGCGCTTTTTCGCTGACAACAAAAACTCTCGCGAAATAAATATCGGTACAACACAAACCATACAGGATGTTATCTACTTACTATAGCAAATAATGTATGTATCATTACACTACAAACTTGGTAACCAAAGATTCCAAAAGAACCAGATCATTCATCAGATAATGAGGTTTAACCAACAATGAGGGCGTAACTAATTAAATTTAAATATTGGTTTCTTGCCGCTTTTAATAGCCTTTACATTTCTGGGCGCAAGAAAACCACACCAATAAGCGCTAGCTGACCGTAAAGGTGATGGAGAAAGTTATTATACAGGGTGTCCCATATAAAACTTCCTAAAACACGTCGATTTTTCATATCCTTTAAAACTGCGTCTGTTTAATGGTAAAATGACACAAATATCTTGGGGCGGCTTTTCTGTCTCCTCAAGACATTAGAGAGATTCCAGCAAAGCGCTGGATCTCATCTTTGCGCGCAGCACATGCCTGTTTTGAACTCGCTTAGCGGCATGTACAATGGGTCTTCAGAACTGAGTGCTGCGGACAATCCGCACTGCTATTAACAACAACAAGTCGATGTCCCCCTCAAATTAAAAATCGATGTACCTATTTTTGAAATTTTTCAAAACGAAATATTGAGGGGGAAAGTTTTATATGGTACACCCTGTATAGGACAGTTGGAACTGGAATGATTTTATAGATTTTACATACAATACATTAAAGGTAGCGGTATTTATTTCCTTGCTACTACCAATGAAAATTATTTCACTACATTCAACTACAAACAATTCTCTATAAGAATCAACCATTAGATATCAGTACCATTAAAGTTGGGTATGAGTTTTTCAAATGTTGGTTTTTTGAATTTACTACAAACGAAAAAAGTTACTAGAAACAACTACGCACCATAATCTATAAAAAACACAAACAAAATACTGTATTTTTAAGTCGAATGTCAGAGGTTCGCATATCCGTCGAAGGTTATGTTTTTTTTAATATAACATCTGTATTTTGGATTGAATAATGTCGACAAATTAAAAATTCTTACCTATAATTAATTAGTGAAACCAACATATTGTCACGGAATTTGCCCCACTCACACCCAAAATCGACGAATGTGGTATCGCGAAACACGAATTGCCCCGATCGCCCCTACGCCATTCTGGTAAACAAACAACATGCCGTGAATCGAGGCGTTACTAGAAAATTGGGGAAACGACGAGAAGCGTTCCAGTCGTACGAGAAAAGGGATCTAGAGATACTGGAATATACCTGGAATATTCGTTGGGTCTATAAAAGAAGAATAAACGGCCGAGTTAGTTAGTCTTGTATTAGTCTTGTATTACAGTCTGAAGTGAAGTGTTTAGTTAGAGAGATCAAAGCGATTTAGATAGCGATTAATTAAATAAGTGTTTAGTTAAGCTGTAATTAGTAGTGTACTGAGCAGTTAATAAAGAAGTGATTAATTAACGGATTGGTTTTCTGGAAGTAAGAAAAAAGACGGATTGGGAAATCCGTGACAATATGATATATATTTATAATCTTGAAATGAGAAAGACTTACAGATTTTACAACTGTAAATACAGCTCATTCCATTTAAAATAACATTATTTTAAGCCCTCAAAAAATCATACAACTTGTATAGAAAATAAGTAAAAAATAAATATGTTACAGTTACCCAGGTGAAATTAAAAACAACACTGAAGTTACATAATAAAACCATTGCCTTTGTGGAACAGTATAAAACTAACATTATATCATTTCTATTTTAACGATCAAAATGTTAAACATGTACCTATAGGTTTTTCATGAAAAATTGTACCTGTGCCAAACCAATATTGGTCATTTTGAAGTTTAGTTTAAAGCATCATGGATGACAGCGGTATTCAGTATTTGGTATACGTTACATGTTTTATATTCTTTTTGTTTAGTTTTAGGAAAAATAACAGTGTTAACGCTATTGCAATGCTTTTGTAGCGAGAATAATAGTCCGGAAATAATATGTACATAATCACGCCTCTATACACATATAAACATTTTTTCATTAGAATCGCAACAATGCATTACAATGGACTTTGTTAGAGTTGCTGTTCATAAAACTAACTGAACATAAAGATTGAGTTGTTTACTACGTAGCAACTACAAAAGTTTAATTTATCCTGCCGCATATATTCTTTTCTATGAGCTATGCATTTTCGCTTATCATGTATTAATAATCAAGAAAATAAATTTTGTTAAAATAAACAAACAGTACAAAATGCATTTAGATATTTAGAAAACTGATGATACTAATGCTAGGTAAATAATAGTAATAATAAAATTAAATAATCAAATTTTCATTAAAAAGTAGGTAAATCTTAAATGGTTTATTTAAAAAATAACTTAACAAAGTACTGTTACGGGTTTATTTTATTAATTTAATGCAATTTAAGTAGATATTTTGGGTATGTTGTATTAAATTTCATTGTCTAAGTTTATTTCTTGGCATTTAATCGACGATAGCACTTTTTGGGCGAAGGTTTCTTTTCTTTTCTGAGGTCGAGTATCTTTTCGTTTTTTATCAAGAATTATGTTGGTGTGTGAATCATAAAAATTAACACTATATGCGGATTTTATTTTAAATCTTTAGGAATTGTATTTTTTTGGCAATAGTACCTAGTTATTGCAAATTTTTCAACATTGTGTTGGATTCATTCCTGAAGTCTGGAAAACCGAAAAGCGTTTGACGCTTACCACAAGGCCGTCCTAGAACATGGGTAATACAAGTTTTATGTTACAGTAATTCATTTTGTTTAGTCCTACAATATATTTAGACGTATGAATTTATCTAGGCCTCATTATCAGTATCTTCATCTCCCAGGTTTGATCGGATTTCTTATACCTACCTTTTCTCCGCGTCATGGAAGATTTGCTTTCCAACGCAAGATTCCACTTACATGGCCACAGTGAACCTCTACTTGCTCTCAATTATAGTCAGAGTAGACTATTAAGCATCTACCACCTCGCTGAAGAATAACTTTGCCTTCCAACTATTTGGTGATTGCATGCTGGTGACATACATAGCCTGAGAACATTCGCTGGGCAGCTTGGAATGGTTCAAATTTGAGGCCTGTATTCTTCAGGCCAAAATATAGTGATTTAACACAACTTACCTCAGTTCAAGGTTGCCGACTTACAGAGCGTAAAAATTAAAAATAAAATTTGGTCTTTTACTAATATTTCAAATAGTTTTCACTGACTCCATGTGGTAATCCTAGAAGTATTATCAAATCAGATTATAGTTAGAGTTGTATGTCAGGTAGAAGTATTAAGTTAAGCCATGAAAAAGGTGTTAAAATATTAATCATAGTCGATTTAAATTAATTAGTTTATAAAAAAAATAGTAAAAATTATTATAATTTAATTTTTAAGCAGATGCTCGAAATATCTACCGTGCCTCAATACATTTTTTTAATAAATCTTTTCCTCACTGCAAAAAATTATTGGTTCTTATTTTATATTACATTTGAAGTTCCGGTAATTCTCTGAACAAATTGCTCCTTGTAGTAATGTGACCAGGCGAAAAAATTTGTGAGAAAATTTTAATATTCTTCAATTCAAAGCTGCCTATAAAGTAGTCATTTACGATATACACCACACCAAACATTTACCTTGCATTCACAAAGGATATGCCTTTCCCAAGTAGCAAATAGATTCTCTTAATATATCTCTGTTAATTATTCTCGGTCGAGTAAATATGGCTTCATCTGTGAATAAAATTTTGCCGACAAATGATTTTGCATTTGCATTCCTAACATCATCTCACAAAAATTTGTACTACATAAATAACAATGTATTGAAAGATTTTCCACTGGGGTGTAGTGGAGTAAACGTAAACATTGTTCGTGTAAAAATGCACATAGAGTAGGCAGTAGAACTACGAGTTACTCCGGTCATTTTGAATATACGATTAATACTAAGGGTGTGATCATTTAACTGAATTACCGTGGTGATTTTTAGTCTAGAAAATAATAGCCTGTCTGGTTGTCTACGAATTGGGTCCTGACTTGCAACTTTAACTGATAATGCGATTTTCTCGTAAACAACTGACAGAATCATAAATGAAATATGGCTTTTTGAGTGATAACACTTCCAGGATTTCCACAACAAGTTCATCATTTCCACACTTCGATTCGTAAAAAAGCTTGGGGTGACGATTAACACATGAAAGACTACGCACAGCGCCCCCTAGAAGATAGAACATAACTTCGGCCAGAATATTTTTTGTCATCCCAAATACCTGCCAGTGACAATTTTGATGCAAATATCTCGAAAAATGTTTAAAATATTAGCAAAAGACAAAATTTAATTTTGAAACATTGTAAGTCAGAACTTTTGAACTGAGGTAAGTTGGGTTAAATCGCTATATTTTGGCCCGAATAATACAGCCCTGAAATTTGGACCATTCTTTGCAGGACACCCGGTATAATTGCTTAATAGAACGATATTATCTGATTACCGATTAAACCAAGTTACCTACTTCCCGTAAATTATTAAACTTGGATATTTGTATTCAGATATTCAAAGTTTCACACATCCAATGTAACTTCAGTTTTTCCAATTCCAATTCATACAAAACGGATACTAGTCCCAAATTAACATCACACATTTATGCTTGTATTTTGGCAATATATCAAAAACCATTTTGCTACGTTCATGCAAAAAAAAACTTTATTGGACTATATTTAATGGAAACACTGTTTCTTTTTGCACTAGTGCAATACAATTTTGATTGCACTCATCTGTCATTCTACTACAGCGTTTAGTGATCATGACAAACATAAACGTTCAAATCGACGCTATATTTAGTCTATTTTCTGTAAGATTATATTACGTTTTAAGCAATTGCATTTTTTTATACTATTTTCAATATATTTATTACATATTGGATTAGCAAATTTAGAAAATGCCAATTATTAGAAATAAAATGAGTTTCCTTTGAATATCAACTGAATTACAAAATACTTTTTGGTTTTTGCATGAACGTAGAAAAAATATTATATGCAAAAGTGTTTATTGTACCCGACGTGACAACACGTCGTTTATTGCATTTATCGTATTAAATTTTCATTATTTTTCCTTGAAATTTGTCATATGTAAAGAAAATGAAGATAATATTCTACCAGCAGGGATAACTAACAATATTTGCCGATGAGGGCAAATGAATTCGTAAAATGTTTTTCAAAACACATACTGGTATTTGGAATACTTCTACAAATATTGACACTATAGATTAAGACATAACTGGCTTTAACATTGGCTATTTGAAGTTCCCATTAGGTTGCGTCCTATACTTAAAAACACCCTGAATATTATTTTAAAAGTATAACTGAGATCTAATTATTTCAAATTTTCCGTATTAGAGAAAAAAATTAAAAGTAACTAAAGAGATAAATCCCGGTGATATAAAATGTAGGTATTCATTTCAATTAGGTACCTATTTTAAGGATGCCTAAGTACTTAAATTTGTATAATTTTGTTATTGAAAATCAAAATTTCAAAATGTCGATTTGGTGATCCCTTTGTAACTTTTTATATGCAGAATCCAAGGCACAATATCAAGTATAGTATACAGGGTGATTCAGAACTTATCTAAAAAAATTAGGAATAGATACGTCATGAAAAATTGAGTCTTTATCGTAAAAAAAATCATATAATCCTTATAGTTTCCGAATAATAAATTATTAAAGTTCTAATATTTTCAACCTTTACATCGCTGGGTTACCGTAGTCTCCAGCCAGGCGATTTCAAATATCCGATTACTTATAGCATTAACGCTTTTGTGACGCGGGTATTTACATTAGTTTTTCAAATGTCAAAAAGGCTTACGTGTATAGCAACTGGCAGTTGATGGATATCGTTTTAATTTATGGTGAAGTAAAAATGCTTTAGCAGAACGATATCCCAGTAAACATGTGTGCCAAATTCAGCTACCTTTACCGCGGTGTGAAGTGAATGCAAGTGTAAGCACCGCGAAGAAAATTTGAAACCGAATCGTGGACGAGATGGAGATCCATTACGTCCACGGTGTATTGTAGCAGTGTGGCGCAGCATACTCGAGGCTCAAGTATATGCGTACAATGTACAGCACGGCCAAGCATTAATGCCAAGGGATGGCCGCCACGATCTCCTAACTTTAAATCATATAAACTTCTTTTTGTGGGGATATTTAAAAATGAAGTATATCGCACCGAAGTGGATAACTACTATTGATAATTTACCCAAACGAATCATAGTTGCTACCAATAACTTACGAGTTCAAAACGGAGAAGAAGCAGAAATATTTATGTTAGTTTGTAGAAACTGAGTAAGACAGGCTCAAAATTTTGTTGTAAATTGTTTCTTACCTTGGGAATTTTTTTCCATTTTTTGTTCGGTGGCCGATTGCCTTCTTTGACGCCTTATCAGGTTTTACAGTGGACCAGTTTCTAGTGCCGTGCAGAAGTGTATTTTTAAATCATTTTCGAACTGCCCTTTTTGATTTTCGTTTTTACAAAATTGTATTTGTAAGAGTCCCCTGTACATCAAAAATTTTTTTTGGATAAGTTCTAAATAACCCAGTATATCAAATGAGATAAGAATACACAAATGACATACTTAAATTTATCGATATCGTGCTAATTCTATTATGATAACAGTTAAAGTGTAAAGTTACCAAATATTAACAAATAGCAGTGCGATTAGAACTTGAAGCACTGATTATTGATTGATAACTAGCTATGAATGATGCACGAGTTGCTTTCGAAAGAACCTAATTTTAAGTAAGAAAGAGCTGAATATTTCACGAAAAATATGTATACCTAGTGTTTCTATACGTCGCATCTCAGAGTAGATATAGGATATCAAAATATCTTTTGTAAAAAAATAATACTAATAAAACTATAACTTTTATGACGTGTCTAATATTAAATAATAAATATATTTTGTTAATAAATAAAATAACAGTATTATTAAAAAATAAAGTACAGTAAATATCTAAAAAATATACAGCAATTGGAAACTCGAAAAGGAATAAATTGGTAAGCAAGTATTTAATTTTGAATTAATTTAAAAATCAAGTGAAATCGTGAATCTCTATTTGGTAAATTAGATAAGCCAAAATAAAGTTATTATAGGATTGGATAACATGTATTTTGTAGTTTTTCAAGTTGTTGTGTCTTGGCCTAGGTAACTATAGGTCGCCGTCAATCACATAAATAACGTGCCCAGCCTTTGCTGAGGATCTGTCTCATGTTGTTCTCGGACTAAGCTGTTGTGACGGAGGGTGCTCCATTAGCGGAATCTCTGAGCCCGTCCATATATTGATATAGTATCCTAATGTTGGTATTACAGCTGATAGACCGTGACCGCCACTCAGACAATGGTGCTGCCTTTATAATGCGATCTGCTACATTATGAACGTATACAGGGTGATTCTTAACCTATACTCATAAACTTGTAAAATCACAGCTGAGAACAAATAATGACGAATAGTGACAAAAATGTAGTAAAATATTTTTAGTTTACAGAAATTTATCAGGTGAAATTGTTTGTTTATAAAATCTAAGAAGTAAACAGTTCAGTATAAGTTGTAGTCTTACTCGAATTTATTTTCATGCGATTATAAAAAACATGAAAGCTTTCTACGTGTGTGGTTCTGCGGACTACAAAAACTGGCAATTTGCGGCCGAGGCCTGGGCAACATGGGAGGGAGCCATTATACCTGGGCAAATTGTGCATATCTAGGAGAAGATTTTAAATGTCATCGAGGGGCAGCCTATGTACAAGCACTAGAACAATTAGAGCGCAATTTGGGATATCACAATCAATACATTTTCAATTTTATGAAATTCACATTCTTTTAGTTTTGTTCGAAATAAATTCATTGATTTTTTTTCCCTCTTCGGCATTATTTGTTCTCAGCTATAATTTTCTAAGTTTATGCGAATAGATTCAAAATCACTCTGTGTAGTTAGACAGAACGAAATGTTTGTGAACGTATTTATGTAAACTAACTTATATGCAGCGTGTCTCTTAAGGGTATGTACATAATAGTAGGTACCTGATATTCCTTGAGTCGAAATATAACAATCTACTCCAATATGATTCTAAAAGTTAGTATTGCACATGGTATTTTGAGTTCTCAATATTACCAAAGGAGTGCAAAAAATGTATCTACAAAACTTTTGTTTGAGCAATATTATGTTATAATGGTTTTGCTTACTTGATCGGGCAGACCACCATTATCCGAGGAACGGTTCCGACCGTAGGAGTCGCAATATCAGCAATAGTAAGCGAAATCAATATAATGGGCGGGCCCAGAGATACTGATAGCGAGTCAGTCCCCACAGAGCCTAACCCGAGAACAATCAAAGCAGGTCAAGTCCCAGCTAATGCTAGGGATGTGCCCTTTAATTTTGTTTCTAGCAGCGACCAGTTATCGAGGTCACGGCATAACAACCCGGAAAATCACTATGATTCAAATATTACACGTTGTAAATATTATTTCATACATATTGGGCACCTTGTATAAAGTTATATACATTAAAAATATACGTATTTTAAATTCTGCAACACAAATTAATAAATTCAGTTTTTAATAAAAAATCTATTGCAGCATATTGAATATGTAAATACAAATTGTTTTTATCTCCTGATCACTCTAACATTCAAGATTAGATTTTACATCACTGTTAATTTGTTCAGATTGCGGTAATTTACTTATTACGTGTGGAATTCACGATAACCTTGTATGTATATTTCTATTATTTTAAACAATTTTAGAAATACAGTGTGTGTCAATTTAAATTAACACAGTCCATCGTGACGTATTTAATTAGTGCATTCTATATTCGCCTGGAAATTGATAAATTTTATAGTCACATATAATTATTTACCAAGCAACTGTGATTTCGTAATTAATAATAACAAGCTTAAAATCAAGATATCCCTAAGCGTTTCGAGCAAGAAAGTCAAAATAAAGCAGTGGGCTATGTTCACATCACAGCAGACATGTACATACTTACATACAACATCCCGGCATGGGGCATATCGGCTATCAAAGTTCAAGTTCAGAGTTGAATATATTTCTTTTTACATCACAGTTCAAATGGATAGTTGGAAATCTAGCATTATTTTCTGACACTGGGTGTTTTTTAAACCAGTTAATGAACAAAATTATATTGTTTGACATACAGATGCAGAACAGTGGGGTATAAGAAGTAATATGTTATAATAAACACTATTTTCCACATAGATAATTTATATTAAAAATGGAAGAAAGTTAAATTTTCATTGTTTGTACATTATACAGTGTGGAAGAAAAGTATGGAATAAATTCATTCAAAAATATAAGGATTCTATTTAAAAAAATATCCGATGACGTCATCACGCGAAAACAAATGAACGTCGGACATGCGTTGGTATAGAAAAAAGAGTATTTTTAAAAAGCAAAATCGACGTATCCGAGGAAATTTCATGAAATTTCATTGTTTTAGGAATAATGAATTTATTCCATACTTTTCTTCCACACTGTATAGTACTATAATATTTTTGGTGCTACACTGTATCTTAGAGCAGTAGGAAATAAAATGCCAAATATATACATTTTTAAATAATTGAAACTTTAAGTGGATTCAGATAAATACACAATATTTATTTTCATGAACGATATATACATATTTGTTTGTGGTTTATGTATGTCTTATCTTCTGCACTTTATTTTGTTTTTACCAGTAGAAAATATTAAGCAATGGCATTTAGTGGCAAGTAGTTACAAATAAAGTGTTATCTAAAAATACGTCGAATCGAATTCCAATTTATTCATTTAAATGAAGTGTTTAATTTGTCTGTTTCAGGCATGGACAGTTTTTTAAAACATAATGCTGTGTATTCAACCAATCAGGAAAATTTAATTGCACGAGAGTTCAGTAGATTAAAAGACAAACAAGGTAATAACTAGATTAGCACACATTCGAAAATTATTTGGTAATAAGAAAGTCTAATTGTTTTATTGTAGACACCTATTACTTAGATCATGCCGGAGCTACATTATATTCTGAAAAACAACTTCAGAATGTATTACAGGACCTATCAAAAAATATTTATTCAAATCCTCATGCCAATACTGTTACCAGCAAATTTACAGAGGATGCCATCGACATTGTTCGATACCAGTAATAGTGCAAATTGATTTTTGGAGTTTTATAAATTATATATTTCTTATTTTAGAATTTTAGAACATTTCAACACTAATAGTGAGGAATATACAGTTATATTTATGTCAAGCACTACGGCAGCTTTAAAAACAATAGGAGAATATTTCAATTATGGGAAAAAAGATGGTACTTTGGTTCATTTAGAAAACAATCATACTTCAGTATTGGGAATGAGAAATTATGCAAAGAATTCATTAGAAATAAAGACTGAAGACGCATTATATACTTTATCTTCAAATTACAGTGACATTAACCCTCATTCTAATGCAATAGACAATGACAGTAACAGTATTTTCGTCTTTCCTGCCCAGTGCAATTTTTCTGGGAGTAAGTACCCTTTAAGTTGGATAGATAAAGTAAAAAATGGTGCTTTGAACAGGTTAATTAAAGAACAGAATACCAATTGGTATGTGGTTCTTGATGCTGCAAGCTATGTTTCAACAAATAAATTAGATTTGAGTAAATACAAACCAGATTTTGTGCCTATATCTTTCTACAAAATGTTTGGATATCCAACTGGTATAGGAGCTTTGTTAGTCAAAACGACAAGTGAAGAAGTACTAGTCAAGAAATACTTTGGAGGTGGTACGGTCTTCTTGGCACTTAGTTCAAAAAATATAATGATACCTCGAAGTAACATGCAGGAAAGGTACGTAGATTTGCATAGTTTTAGTCTAGAGTGCAGCTTATTAATATGTAGAATACATATAAATAAACAATTTTTTAAATTGTATAATTTGTGTGTACCTATATATGTGTGTTAGATAAATAATCCTACTCAACACAATCTCCTCTTTTGTCATATAAAGGTAGATAAATAGGTGTTCCGAAGTTAGTGCAATATAAAACAAGAGTGCGAGCGAGAAATTTAAATTTGTTTCTAATTTTGAGTCACTAGTAGAAGGTGCCAAATATGACATATCATGCTTTTTTAAAACGGCAGAACTTTTTTATGGCTTAATGTATCCATCTGACTATTGAAACAATCGATTCTCCTACCTTTTTTGATGTGAAAGAGGTATACTTTGTTAAAGTAACCGTTCTCAAAATAATCCTATTTGAAATGTTCAATGCACAGTAAATTAGTAAATACGGTTTTGGTTTCAGGTAAAGTGCCTTTAAGTTTACCGCTGAAAATACAGCAAGATGTTACCTGAAAAAGTTATTGAAACTGCTAAATAATGGTGATGTGCAAAACTTCAAAAAGATTGGCCTGCTTGGATGAAATCTTTATGCTTTGATGGTGTTGATCTAAAGGTAATGCTTTCATCAAACCCTGTGGATCTTCTTGAAAGTTGCACATCACCATCATTTATAATTTTTTTTCAAAGTAACATTTCTCTATATTTTCAGCGAAAAGACACTACCTGAAACCAAAACAGTTTTTACGCAGTGCATTGAGTATTTCAAATAGGATTATTTCGAAAATGGTTACTCCTAACGACTTCAACAATAAGATAAACCTTTTTCACATAGAGAATGTAGGAGAATCGATTGTTTCAATAATCAGATCGCAAAAAAGTTTTGCCATTAAAAGAAGCATGATGTGCCATAAGTGGCGCCCTCTACTAGTAATATCAAAGTTAGAAACAAATTTGAATTTCTTGCCCTAAAATGTATGCAAATATTTGGATTTTTTTAAAGGTTATTTGCAAATATCGAAAATAAATTTTTAACTTTGGCACAGTATCAATCAACTTTTAACTAAAGTAAGTTTGGCAACATCCTATTATTTTGTCATCAAGAATCTACTCTTACTCTATGTTGCATTAATTTTGGGACACCCTGAACGACTAATTGTTTATTTCTATAAATTCTACTTAGACACTATTCTACATAAATATTAAGTAATTATGTTTTCTAGGTTTGAAGATGGAACACTACCATTTTTATCAATTTTAGCAATTAAACATGGCTTTGACACAATAAACAGGTTGAATTTAAACTTCGACCTTATATCTCGACATACCTTTTCTCTGGCACAATATGTCTATAAAAATTTATTAATCATGCATCACTCGAGTGGAAATCCGATTGCGGTCTTGTACCATGACACCATATTTGATAACCCAGCTCATCAAGGTGGTATAGTTAACTTCAATTTATTGAGGCCGAATGGCAATTATTTTGGATACTCTGAGGTAATAAATTTCTTGCATTATTATAACAATTAATATTCCTACCAGAAATAAAACTTCTTTTAATAGTAGTTAAACAATTTTCACAAACTAAAGCAGTTCATCATGATGTATCATGATCATGATGTATGAATAAATATTTTTGTGCTCAGGGTGATTTATAGCTTGTCAAAAAATTAATACAAAAATGTTCCAAGTTTACCTTATAAACTATAACTTAAAAAATGACAGCAGTTAGCGTAACAGACAAAGAAGTCATCATGTACGTAAAGATGTCTAAAAAATGTGGTATAAAATTGATACTATTTTCACTAACTAAACTTTCGTCTTAAAGTGTATTTTAATGACGTTATTACATAATCAATAATTTTTAAAAGACATATATTTATTCGTTTCTTTATTATCACCAAAAATGATTTTAATTGTATCCTGTAACTATTAATAAATTGGATACATGTATAAACAGAACACATTTGCAGCATTTTTTATGCTTTATTTCTCTTTTAATTTTTCAACATACACTATGGATCACCCTGCGTATAATTCAAGCACTTTCTATCAATAACAAACTGGTGTAATCATTGTTGTTATTAATAATATTCACTTAAAAACAACAAAATATAGTATACTAATAGTTTGATATTTTCTAAATTCACCTTATTTATTATATAATGATAACTTAAGCTGTTTAACTCCTTTTTGAACCTTGTAATGAAACTTGAATAAAATAAAACTGTCCTATAAAATTACCATTTGTAGAGTTAGCAGATTTACATTTAAAGCATCGATAAATACATTGTAATATATTTGTTCATTGTTTAGGTACATTTGGTTTTAAAAAATATATTTATTATTTATCAAAGATTCAATTTTATATAACTGTTTATATCCAGCTGCAACTGTTGCGTACAAGAGAATAGAATATTATAAAACATTTTTTTAATTATTTTAAGGTTTTACACATGTCAAATTTACATGGGATTCAAATTAGAACAGGTTGTTCTTGTAATCCTGGGGCCTGTCAACGTTTTTTAAAACTGAGTACAGATGATGTTAGAAAACACTTTGATGTGAGTATGATTTAAATAATAACAACATTATAAAATAATCAGTCACCATAACACATAACATACAAAAATATATACCTAATTATTTTACTTTAAAATATATATATTGATTCGATTTTATTTAAATTGGAAAATAAAAATATTTCCTAAAATGATACATAATTACAGAAACTACACCTACTATGTCTTATTTTAGTAACTTATAGAAAATTTTAATTAAAAATATTTTAGGCTGGTCATGTTTGTGGAGATCAACATGACCTGGTCGATGACTACCCTACAGGATCTGTTAGAATTTCATTTGGATATATGTCCACCCAAGAAGATGCAGATAAATTATTAAATATGATAGAAAATTGTTTTGTATCAAAACCTATAATAAAAAAAGTACCAAATACCTGGCATGACATGCGAAAAACTTATGAGAAATTATATTTAGGAATACCTGATGTAGAAAATAAAACCAACAATAGCAAGAAGTTATCAAAAAACATCAGTACATGCATTTCAAATGAGAATACAGACAATTACAAAGAAGCTTGTATAGGAAAACTGCAGCAGATTCTTATTTACCCCATAAAATCATGTGGTGCTTTTTCTGCCAAAACCAATTGGGCTATAACTTCGAAAGGTTTAAAATATGATAGAGAATGGATGATCACTGGTCCCACAGGAGTATGCCTTACACAGAAGCATAATAAAAATCTATGTCTTGTGAAACCTGAAATTGATCTGAAACGGAAGATCCTTAAGCTAGCATTTAAAGGTAATAAAATTTTTCTTACAGCTACATAAAATAATTTGAACAGCTCATAAGCGTTTATCTTCTTCTGACTATAAGAAATAGTTTCATATGCAGTGTGTTAACATTTTGAAAATAGTATATGCGCTGATAGAAAACATATATTATGTTTTGTTATTCCATTCACTCTATTAGTAGTTTGAATACCTTTACATAACACAACCCTTTTCACTACTTGTACTTCAATAGGCACTGTTTCTTGAGAATTCTAAGCTCAATATAACGTATGCTACCACCTTATTTAAATAATAGTACCTTTCAACTCAAAACATGCATAAGAAAAATGTAGGGACCACCAACTCCACTTTTCTTCACTTCCGCTTCAATATATTTAACCAAAATTGCTCAAAAGTGTAATAATTATAATCTTGTTAATGTTATTAATAACAATCATTTTTAAAATCTTAATTTTAACGCTCCGACCTTGGAAAACGAGGCACCCACATTAAAAATATGGCATCCTGTATATTTAAATTCTGAATAAGACAATTCTCAGTAAAATAAAACAGCGGACAAATAAAAGAAGTAAACATATATATGTAATTATTATAATTATTCTTAAAAAAATTTATAAGAGAACTTAACATAATGTTGGTCAATATTTAGTCTTTCATATAAAGTATGTAGTTACTAATGAGCCTAAGTCATCAATAAATTCTTTGGGGACAATTAAAAGATAATCCAGCTAAAAAATTGCCAATTATGAACTATCGAGTTTGTCGATTGGAGTTTGTGGGGGCAATCTAATTTAACTTCATCTTCATAAATTTGTAGCTATATTAAATGCTTTTTACAATTTACACCCACTTACCACTCTTTATTTGACAGCGACCAACAAAATACAGCCTTAGAGTTTAGCTCTGCAAAACAACATTTTTGCAGAAAATGTAACAAATAATAATTACGGTAGAATATACTTAACATACAGGCTGTCCTGAAAATACGAAAATGTTTATGAAAGAATATTTGTTCAGTTTTTTCAATACTTCTCAGAAAGTGTTGCAGTTAGAAAAAATAATTTAAATTTTTACACTTAGGTCAGCCGGATTTTGAATTAAATTTATTGGATCCATCTAGCCAAGAAAGAAACGCATATCTTTGTCAGAGCAAAGTTTGCGGAGATAGGATTCAAGGCTGGGACTGTGGTGATCAAGTATCAGACTGGCTCTCAGAAAGTTTGCGCACACCTGGATTACGACTTTTACGTCAGTGTAACTCTGGCAAAGAAATTTCAGGCAGAATTGTAAAAAATGGTAGGTTTCAATAAGGCACTTGCGCCAGTTACATATGTCTCTTAAATCAATTTTATTGTAGACACATCATCTCAACTCTCTCTAGCAAACAAAGCTCAGTATTTATTAATTAACTCAAAAAGTGTTGAATGGTTAATGCAAAAGATTCCAGAAAAGGAACTAATTGAGGACAAATATTCAGTTATACAGAGATTTCGACCAAATTTAGTTGTTAATTTTAGCAAACCATTTGAGGAAAATGAATATGGCAGGTTTTTTTTCGACAACATCTCATTTCAGGTACAGATTTTCTAAAACTTAATTAATTTCAGTAAAAAACGTACTTCTCAAAATGTTTATAACAGATGTTACGTAAAACCTTCCTAATCCCCATTTTCTCGCAATATAATAAATCTGATATAGGATATTTTAGTCAGCAGGGAAATGTACAAGATGTCAAATGATTTGTATAAATCAAACCTCTGGAGAGATATCCAAAGAACCTTTACTTACTTTATCTCGAGAGTTTAAAGGCAAAATAGCATTTGGCGTATACTTAAATCAAGATGAAGCTACCGAAGAAAGAATGGTTTCTATTGGATGCAACATTACGGGCAAAACTAATGAAGTGAATTAAGACATTTATAAAATTATTTCTTATGTATCCAAAGTGTATCAGTTGCAGAATAGATACATCAGTAAAGAATAATTGGTTTATAAAATTTTTGTGGGGCTCATGATTTTTTGAGAGATACAGAGAGTTGAGAGTTGTTTCCAAAGTTTTCCTGGTGCAACTTACAATACATTTTAACAGATTACTCTATAATTCTGAAAATGGCTTTATTTTAAGAAAAGTTATGAAATTATATAGGCAAGTAAAAGAACACTTGAAATATATTATCTTGACAAATACTAAATATATATCAAATTTAATTAAATTTAACTTTTAATTATCATTGGTGTTGATTTCTTATGACCCATACCTACACGTATGTGAATATTTTTAACAAAGATTTGCTCCATAAAAAATGTTATAAATCAAGTTATTAGTTTTTATCAATCTATCTATTCTGATACACCTTGTATATATGTATGTAATTATATTGTTTTTATAAAATTTCGATTTGTTTTATTTCGAGATGAGCCATTGATAACTTCTCATACTGGAAAAATTTATAAAGTGGAAACTTTCCAGAAAAGTAAGAATCCCATTCTGGAAACATTTCCTAAGATTCCGAAGAAGTTTCCTGAAAATAATTGCGTATTATTTTGAATTCACCGCCAAATTATAATATTGTTATTTGTACTTTTAAAAGAAATCTGTAGTTGGTATGTTACTAGAAAATAGTACAAATAATTATTACACATACACATTGAAACCAGATTCCTGATTCTAAAAAATAGAAAAAATTAGTTCAATGCCACTAAAAAGTTTAAGCGCTTCGTGTCAGTTATACACAAAAGATATAAAAATTTGGAACAGTAAAAATACATAATCTACGATCAGTACAACTATACAGGATGATTTAGAACTTATCTTAAAAAAAATTGAATGTACAAATGTTGAAAAAATTAAAAAGGGCAGTTAAAAATAATTTAAAAATACACTTCTGCACGGCACTGGAAACTGATCCACTGTAAAACCTGATAAGGCAGCAAAGCATGCAATCGGCGACTGGACAAAAAATGGAAAGAAATTGTTTGTTTTGAACTCGTAAGTTATTGGCAGGAACTATGATACGTAAATCATCAATAGTAAGTATTCACTTCGGTGTGCTACACTTTAAAGTCAGGAGATCGTGGTGGCTATGGTACTTGTCCTTTTCATCCAATTCCTTGGTATTAATTATTGGGCATGCTGTACATGATAAGGATATAATTGAGCATGTATGATACGCCACACTGCTGCAATACACCGTGGACGTCCTGGACCTCCATCTCTTCCATAAATCGGTTTCATATTTACCTTGCGTTGCACTACATTTGCACTCACTGCACACCGCGGTAAAAGTTGCTGCATTTGGCACATATTTATCAGGAAATCATTCTGCATTTCACATCGCCATAAATTAAAACGATATCCATTAACTCCGAGTTACTACTATATTTACATGTAAGCCATTTTTGAACTTGAAAAATTAATGTACAGTACACTAGCCCAGCGATGTAAGGGTTGAAAATACTACAACTTCAATAATTTTTTACTCGGAAACTATAAGAACTTTAAAAAAAATTTTTTTACGATATTGACTCCTTTTCATGACGCATCTATTACCAAATTATTTTAGATAAGTTCTGAATCACCCTGTATAGTTCCTTAGAAACAGAATATATTTGTTACTTTTGTTAAAATTATAATTAATTATAAATTAATAATAACCAATCAACTACTTCAAAACTAATCAAAACTTACAATAAGCAGTCCATTTTTACCTGTAATGCCCTTAAATTTCGGAGTAATGCCCACTAAACCCCTACTAAAGCTCTCTATTAATGCCCTCTAATGCAATTCCTTCTAATATTCTAATAATGCTCTCTAATTCCTAATACTACCAGTACTGCCCTTGTAATTCCCATTAATTCATGCAAATTCTCCTAAAATATCACTGGTTATGCTTTTAAAATTCATTAAAAAAAGAAACTTATGTAACAAATGAATATATTTTAGTATTTTCACTACTCTTATTGACATCTTATGATTATTTCATTGGTAAACACAATTTCCATTTTACAACAAATAAGCCCGTGGAAAACCTGCGACTTCAACTAGGACTAGAGAAAATATGCGTTTTAGATTTGCTTAACTATTCTTACAAGCAAAAATAAACTGTTCGATTCATTTACATATTGCTCTTAGCTGATTGAATACAATATTGTTTTTTCAGTTTTGGTGCCAGTTATTTAGTATAACTTTGCATCATCAGGTAATAAGAATTTATACTTTTACTTGTCATAATAATTCTTGTTGTTACTATAGGTACTTCTATAAATGATACTGCAGGAAACAACTACTCCGCGGGCTAATGCCCCGACCGGCATTGAATTATACCTGCAGTATCTGTGTGAAACAGAGCCAAGAACCCTTGTCGGCCACTCCACCAGACATAGACCGGTTTCGGGCTTGTTAGCCCTCATCAGTATGCCATAGGTGAGATGACCGACAATTGAACTGGCTGTTCCTTCATATGTAGTTTCACATATAAATCGAGTATATCATTTATAGATTTAATGGCGCATCGCCGGGCGAGAGGTCTGCGTTAAGTACCTACGATATTGTAGGTCGCTTTCTGCAAGTCGAGCCGCTTAGGCCGAGCAGGAAGTAGCAGACCAGTTACATCTCACTATAGGTACTTGTTGCCTGATGATGTGAATTTCATAAGTCCCAGAGTAAAGGTACGATCCATCTACTGCATTTAATGGTGGCATTTTGAAGAAACGCCTAAACATCTCAACATTAACAATAAGGTATGGTTCATTTATAGTTAAAATTGAATTAGTCTTTCAAAATAGAGATGTATGCTGACAAAGTGTTATATGAAACAATGGGAGAAGACAAAAATGTTCTGAACCGAGAGATGTATCTTTTGATGTCTTTATTGTATCAAACAAACACGTATGTTTTCCCAATTCATTTATAAATATTTGAACCTCCTCTTTGCTTTCGGTAAGTTATTATGAAGCAATTACAAAACGCACACAACTAATAGAAAACAATACACCAATCATAGCTATTACACGTTTCGTCTAAAGCAGTTTTATTTTTGTTGTTGCTGTCCCTTTCCCATTTTAAAAAAAATCAATTTATCTCAAAAACATCATTCATTAAAATAAAAAAAATAAAAAGCACCATTTTTAAAGATAAATCTGTAGCGTATCTAAAAACAATATTTTCAGTTTGATAAAATCACTAAAAAAATTGTGGTAGTGTGAACCTTGGGCCAGCTCATTTCTGGACAGTAAAAGGTATTTGGTACAAAATTTTGTTAAGAAAAACGCTTATGAAAGTTGTCTAATTAGGTCAAAAAGGCAAGCAAATTTTAAAATAAGTTTAGAAAATTAGGCATAAGAAAATTTGCACAATAAAAAACATTTATTTTCAAAAATCAATAGATAAAAAAAATTAAATAAAACCTTGTTTTTGCACACAATTATATCTAAAATCTATCGTCAATTATAAATCGTCTAAATCTACTGCCTCCACTTGTGGAGTTAATTTTTCTACATTTGATTGTTTCTCAACAGAAGTCACGGATTGTTGAACCACTGAATCACCCAATTTGGTCCAACTACCTGGTTCAGCTTTCTTTAGCTTTATTTCAACTTTCGTTCCAAACATAGACACCTGACTAGCTTCTACATTGATAATCTGAAAGCAGACAGTTGTATATAAAGCAGCGTGTAACTATTTAATAATTGTGTAATGAGATTATTAAATGCATTCTGAAGACACCACTGTATTAATAGCAGTTGAAAATTGTTTATAAGCTGGTATAGTCAGTAAGAACTTTTTTATATAAAGTGACATATGTCTCAGAGTAATAATACCACAGAACATACGTATTATATGTGCAAGCCTAGATATTTTTAAAATTATATATGTAATAAAATTTGGTGATGATTTAGTCCTGAAATCTGGGAAACCTCATTAATTAGTGGGATGGTCAAATACTGCCAAGTATCAATCTCCCACATTAATCCAAACCACTGTTCTTATATCCTACCATGCCCACAGAGAAGGTGTGAATTCTCTATAAGTATATCTGATCTACGGTCTTCCAGTCATGGGAACTGAACCCATGACTGTGGCATTATCAATTCACATACTGATTGCTTAATACACTCGACCACCTACCGACCAAATAAAATTCAACCATTCATTATTTATACTGAAAATTTAATATCTCCAAAATCCTTTTCCTTAAGTTTATAATTTTTCTTATTTTGATGAAAATATCCTAAATTGAACATGAATAATGAAAACAAAATAAATGAAAGAAAAAAATTTCATAAGTTATAATTACTGGCTGCTATCAAAATAGCTATCAATTTTTACACCAAATTTTTTTCTATAGCATATTTTGGAATACCTAATACAGAAAGTTTGTTCTGACATGCAATAAAAATTCTTGTAGTACAATTTATTCATAAAGGTTTCTTGATACGAAGAGCAATACAATTTTAGAAAAGTAAATGAATTGCTTTGCCACAACTCAGAAGTTTAAATTTTCCCTAATATTGCCACACTAAATCATCAAATTTTATTTGTATCTATATTCTATTTTATATATCTATTAAAATAAGTGTTTTCAATTGAAACATTAATAAATCGACTATATTAACATAACTTCTACGAAAAATAAGATTAATGTCATAAAATTATTACAGTAAACTAAAATTTAAAATAAATTTGACAACATTGAAAACCAGTTATATCTGGACTATGATATTGGGTATTGTAAAGCATATTTTCTAGATTTGGTGGTGGTGCATACTTTCAAACTACCTTGCACATCTAATGTAAAACAATACACATTTAACAGGAAGAAGCCGAGTGAAATTTGTGATTTGTTATATTCTGTGGTAATAAATAATAGTATAACACATGAGGTATTTTTCTCCACTCTTTACATTCTCTACATTAACTCATTACCTTTACTTTTTCTTGAATTTTCATTAAATGTTAGAAATTGCAACAAATTATACTACTGACGTTCAATAGTACATTTTATTACATATTTTTGAAGCTGACTATACTTTTTCCAAGCACAACCTATAATACTCGAGTTCCAAAGTAATAGAGAATGACTCATTTTATAGACCTACTCACAATTTATAGTAGTCATGGTGGGCCATCACCGTCTAGACAGGCAGCATTGTACAATTGTGGAGAGAATGACACGTGAATTTATAAACTTTTTAAAGTATTAGGTTCAGTCAACATCAATTTTGGTAACTATGTGAACCCTTCTCAAGTGGCATGTTTATAGAATCTTGTCCCCTGCAACCCTCACCTCCCATACTTGTCTAAGAGTTGTGAATTAGTCTATTATTTTCAAACTCGGGTATGGAGATAACATAAATGCCTAAGATGTATACGTTTTTCTGTGTTTCTAACCTGATTAACACATTCAAGGCGGCAAAGAATTTGTAACAGTTTTGTTGTTCAAAATTTTGGGACCCCCTATATTTCAAAATATTTTTCAAAATTTTCATACTTTTAGTGCTATTCCCTTTGAAAAAAATTCATACACTGATAAATTAGATCGTACTAAATTTTTATTCTAAACAGAACTTGGTTCTATTTATGTTTTTATGTGATAAATTTTGGTCAGAATTTTGAGCTAGTTTCGCGATGGGCACCTGTTATATCCGCAAAAAATGGTCATGTTTGACATACGGGAAACGGATATTTACGCAACGGCTGAGGAACCTCTTCGAGACGGGCAACGTGTTGATCAGCAATTACAGGTGTTTGTTATTGCCACAAAGATCATGAGAGAGAGAAAGAGAGAGAGATTGATGTGACTTTTTCGCGCCATAATCGAGCATGTTATGCGGTGCGGTAATGAGTACTGTGAGTTGAATTGTTTATTATAATGGCACGTAAAAAGTTTTATACAGTTCCAGATTTTTTCTCTGATTTTTTTCAGCACGAAACATATAAAAACTTAATATTTTGTAAAACACAATACTCTTCGGAACGGGAAGCGGTTAGATCAGCAAGCACTGACGGCACCCGTACAGGCGGCCGAATTAAATGAAAAGTTCCCCGTCGCGAAAGGGTTAAGTATTTCTATCGACTGTTGACTCATATTTTTCAGCAGTTTTCCACCTACAATTAATATTCTTAAACATATATATACAAATGATAACAAAAAAACATTTCTTATGCATCCGTTAGCGTTAATAATATCTTACCGCCCACGGTAGAAACTGTCTCTAATGAATAGATTATTAATATAACAGGTTTGGAAATATATTGATTTGCATAATTTATTCCACATATGGTCTTCGTCCTAGACTAATAGATCGTTTGTGACTCTCGCGGTAGGAACCGTCTTGAACGTGTTAAAAAAATAACAGTAAAACGATCTGAGACGTAAATATTCAAGTACATATGTTTAAAAATAATTAACCTCAAATCATAAACGTATTTCTAATTGTATTTTCACTACTTACCCCTCTTAATTCAATGTCCAAAACAAAAGCAGCATTAGACTGCTGAGGGAATACTAGACTAGCATATAACCTAACTGGACTTAATTTTATAATGCTCTCTGATGGTGAATAATGCTTTGCGTATATTGCGACAACTACATAAGAGCCAGTTTGATGAAAGTCCCAACGACATTGAACAGTTTTATCTTTGTCCTAAAAACAATTACAATGTATAAGACTGCAAAAAATATATAACCTTTTGCACCTTCGGGAAAACAAAGAAATTTGTTCATTGTTTGAAAAACGCAATTAAAATGCATTTTTGAAATTGTTCCAAGTAAAAAAATTGTGTTTGCCTCAGTTTATGAAAAAAATACTCTTACATCATTGTTTCTCCAAAGCTATGATATAATGGAAGTGTAAAATAAAATATTACAATTTATAAAAAATGTGTCTATACGTTATTTTTTTTTATAGTGCAAAAAAATGTATTGGCTTTATTTTTACATAATTATCACATTGTGAACTGATGTTTATCACTTTTTCACAAGAAAATAAAATATGAACACAGTCAACTTACTCTGAATGTCATTTTTATAGACAATTATTGAATTTTTAGGTACGTAAATTATTTGTTTGCTACTTGAATCAACTGTTAAATTTTAAAACTTACATCTTTTTTCCAAACATGTGATCCTCTTTCACAACCAACTTGCCCCAAAAAAGTATCAAAATCAGTGGTTTTCTTTTGGCAACAAGTCCAAAATTTTAAACCTTCATGAAACACTGGCACGCCTGGATGATATATACAAACTGTGTCATTCGTTTCAGGTCCATTAAATGTTTCTTTACATCCCCCGTTTTTACATGATGTTCCAATAGCAATTTCATCAGATTTACTTTCCCCTCGTTGAACTAATTTTGTTACATCAGAATTTAATATTTGTTTAAGAGAGGGTGCAATATCTGGTTTCATCGTAACCTAAAGATTACTTTCACATATACTTCCAAAAATAATATATCTACTTAAAGTTTAAAATTAATGCAATTAGTCTAACATAAATTGGTGGTAAATATTTGTTAATATTAATATTTTTCAATAAATATTATTAAATATTGAGTTACTTACTAAAGGAGTGTCAAATGGAGGCCTTTCCAAAGCTTTAGGAACTATGGGTTTCACTTCTATAATTTCACTATCGTTTATTTCCTTTGCTATGGGTTTTTCAGGTTCAGGGGGTTTTATATTTGAATGTTTTGACAACGTACAGCCTTTGATATTAAGAAATTCTGTAAAATCTGTACATTTTTTATTGCAGCAACTCCAACCTTTATAAGCATCATGAAAAACTGGCTGGCCAGGGTGGTGCCTACAAGAATCTAAAAATAAGAAGAATTAATTTCCAATGCGACAAGTGTTCCTGTGTAACTTTTGTTCTTTTTATTAGATATCGAGAAAAATTACGAATTTCTAGAAATAACATAACCTTACTTACCTTCATTATTATTACTGGGATCAAATTTCTCACCACATCCTCGATTATAACACTGAAGTTGTTGCGTTTCCTCAGTCATTTTCAGCTTTATTAATATAAATAAAGGATGAAAATTATATTTAAAACCTTAATACCAAATAATTCAAAATTTGCTAAACAAGATTGAACGAGATTAATTCGGATAAAGCAAAGCTAAAATTTACAATTGACATTTGACTTTGACAGCTTTGACAATTACGTTTTTGAAGGTTAACCTTAGAAATAATAAATAGGTTCTTTCCTTTGTTATTCATTGTAGTGTAAATTACACTACGCTGAAAATCAGCTGTTCAGCGCAGTGCAGAAGTGGTGCTAGAATCAAAGGAATAACGAAGTGTGAGATGGTGTAGCCAGAGAACAACCATGCGTGTGCAGTAATAAGATTAGGATATATTCTAAATTTGAAAGATGTTTCCTAACTAATTATTAATTATGGACGTCAAAGATGTTTTTTGTGACGATGACTATAATAGTAGATCTTCATTCAAGCTCGGCTAGCTCGAGTAATAGTAGTGATGAAGTAGAAACATTAATCAGTTCTTTATTTAAAAGATAAAAACGAAATTAAATTAAACGATATGTAGAAGAAATTGTACCTAAATATTCTGATAGTTTTTAAAATATTTTAGGATAAATAAAATAACTAAATGGCCATTTCCACCGCATTGCCTTTTAAGTGTAGTTAACTAAGGGCGGTTAAAACCGAAAAACCCAATATTCATAATTTTTCGGTGTTTTGCACAAGTTGTTAGCTTCATGACTATTTCTTAACCTCAAAAGTGTGACACTTCACTCCACAAAGTATCTTCACTCTCACTGTTCTGACCACAGTATACTAATTATTAGCTATTTTTTCGTATGTTCTGTGAGATCCGCCATATTCTTGGCGACTTTTTCTAGAGTGGGGGTATTTAAAAACTGCCAGACGTATTTCATTTATAAATTGCCTAAGATTCCGTACTGATTGCTTAGTATACTGTGGTTCTGCTAAGTTCTGTTTTCGAATTGGTAGCATTTATAATGGAAATAATTCCCAAAAAAAACACGGTTGGTAAATTTTAGCAATGAAGAAAAAGTATTACTAATTAACATAATAGCAAATTATAAAAGTACGGTGGAGAATAAAAAAACCGATACTGTCTGTACAAGAAAAATGATAGCAGGTGAATTTAACTCACTATCGCCAAATAAGCAGAATCATTAAAAAAGTTTTTTGGAAACAAATAAGAGTCCGTTTTATTGGCGATACAGAATTATTACATACTAAAGATTAAAAATAAATGTATTTTTTTTTGTAATTTATCAGTTATTCTTTTTAAGAACTTACATATTACTTGGAAATTCAAGATCTTCTTCAATTAAGGTCAAAATGTGCATCTGTTTCTTTATACAGCCGGTATTTTCTAAAAAAAGTTAAATTATCCATCGTATGAAAGTGATCACTTCTCTCGTACACTTTTCGAGGAAACCCATACTCTATTATTTCTAATATATCTAAATCATTATTAAATATATCATATTCATCATAGTTCATTTTTTTTGTTTATTTTGAAGTGGAAATAATAAAACCAAATTATTGAATTAGGTTATGTAGAATCTTTAAGTATCGTTAAAAGAGATAAGCCTAGAATTTCGAGAGCTTATATTTAAGAAGGTTTAAGACATTTTGTGTCGGGTTTAGTAAACGGTGGAAAGCAAATTGTATTTTTAAGGTTCCTTAAATCGTAAAAAAAGACCGCTTTACATTAACAATTTCTTTGTCAATTAATTGATCAAGCGACTTCGTCAAGTCAATTGACAAATGTAATACTAAAATTTGGACGTCAAATAAATTGATGAAGAACTTCGTCAAGTTATCGACGACTTAAAACTTGTTCTAATTTTTCGTCAATTTTTACTTCAATTCAGGAATACCAACCTAAAATAAATGTAAATATTTAACCAGTAACCGAGCAGGAGCAATAATAAATGCAATGGAAGCTTTTTTGCCCTAAAATATAATTATTAAAATTACTTTTCGTTTTTAACAGTTTTTGTTTCGTATACAAATGGGAATGATATAATGTCAAAAGTTAAAATTACTTTTAGGTTGGTACGGGTGACATCTGACAGCAAAATTGTTAAGAAACTTGCCAAGCCCTGAACATAATAGGTTCTTTCCTTTGCTTTTCAGTGTAGTGTAAATTACACTACGCTGAAAATCAGCTGTTCAGCGCAGTGCAGAAGTGGTGCTAGAATCAAAGGAATAACGAAGTGTGAGATGGTGTAGCCAGAGAACAACCATGCTTGTGCAGTTAGGATATATTCTAAATTTGAAAGATGTTTTCTAACTAATTATTAATTATGGACGTCAAAGATGTTTTTTGTGATGATGACTAGACAATAGATTAGTAGATGTTCATTCAAGCTCGGCTAACTCGAGTAATAGTGGTGATGAAGTAGAAACATTAATCAGTTCTTTATTTGAAAGATAAAAACGAAATTAAATTAAACAATATGTAGAAGAAATTGTACCTAAATATTCTGATAGAGTTTTAAAAATATTTTTGGATAAATAAAACTTAATTTGATTATTTAGTTCTTACAAGAATTGTGAAATATTCAAAAAACTTTCAAATATTTGTTAAAGATAATGCCGGTTGCTGACTGCGCATGTCCAGTGCATTTCACTCCTGCTCGGCCTGGGTGTAGATAAATTACACTAGTGTAACTAACACTGGGGCAATGGAATAAAAAAGTGTGGTGTAAAATACACTACTCTCTTGCAAAAGAACGGTTTCGGGCTATTCAGTGCAGCTGGTGCTACACTTTTTGTGCAAAGGAATAGACCTAATGTAAAACCAAAATGCGACCTTGAAGAAATTGATGAATTAATTCATCAATTTCTTCGTCAATAAATTGTTAGTGTAAAGCCCGCTTAAGCGGAGCTTAAACCAAACGGTGGAAATGGCCATTAATTTGATTATTTAGTTCTTACAAGAATTGTGAAATATTCAAAGAACTTTCAAAGATTTGTTAAAGATAATGCAGGTCGCTGACTGCGCATGTCCAGTGCATCAACTCCTGCTCGGCCTGGGTGTAGATAAATTACACTAGTGTAAGTAACACTGGGGCAATGGAATAAAAAAGTGTGGTGTAAAATACAATACTCTGTTGTAAAGGAACGTTTTCGGGCTATTCAGTGCAGCTGGTGGTACAATTTCTGTGCAAAGGAATAGATCTTATATATCTATACTCCAACATTCACACATATGTACACGCTTTGACGTCATTCGGTTTCCTTAATGGCATTTTTACATTTGTTTGTTGTGATCTATCATACACATTTTTGTTATATTTTTATGAAGTTGAATTAACATTTTAAATAATTCTCTTCTTTAAATTATTTATATAAATATAAAATAAATAATTTACGTTTATAATTAATAATTTGAGTTAGATATACAGGGTGTCCAGAAACTCTCCTGACAAACGAAGACCGGAGATTTCTCAGATAATTTTAAGACAATTTAACCCAATTCACCTAGTCCAAAAATGCTTCCTAAGGGAACTAGAGCTCTTTGAAGATGGCGCCTTGTAAATAGTTTTGTTTAAATACCTCCAGAACGCTTCTACTTAGAAAAACAAAAACTGGTATGCTTGTTTAGCCTTCAGCGATGAATCGATTTCATCGTTTCTGGATACCCTGTATATTGGCTCAGATAATTCTCATATTTATAATTTTTGGATGATAACCAAACTTTTATAAGTTGAATTTTCTTAAGAAATAAGCAGTTTTAATTTTTAAATAGGTTAACAATAAAAAATCCAGAAACCTGGGTGTAGTTTACGGTTTAAACAACACATACATATAAAGAACATTCTCGAGAATTTTTTTGAATGTTTACCAGTCCAATGATATGGTATACAATCTGAATGGATAACATATATTAAAAGATCTAATCCAGATACAAATAGAATTTGGTTTAATTTTTTGAAAATGATTTTGAATGAGTGCTAGTATATTTGCTTGATGTAGTTTTCTGTGAAGTTTATCGTTCATGGGTTTGATCATCATAGCACAATAACAATCAGCTCACAGACTCTACGGCGGCACCTTTGAAGTATTGAAACCAGAAAATTTGTCCTTGAAGCTTGTTGTCTCTCTCTCGCTCAGGATACACGTCAGGACTGGATTAAAAATAGTTGTCTTAATTTAGAGTGTTTTAACTGCACTGTGTACCTACTTGAATTTCAAAATAGGTTTTTTTTTGTTTTACTAAAACATAGATATAGGAAATGTTACCTAATTTTGGGAGCCTGATTAATATAAATACCACACGTGGATCCATTATTAACATAAAATGTACAATTACTTTTCAAAGTACGTATAGGTAATTTATTAACATTACGTTGCTAATGACTAAAACAGAAAACAAAACAAAAGTGAAATTTATTAATCCACTGTTGTTTTCAAAATATTACATTATACAGAAACAAAAGAGTACAGAAAACATATGTATTACAGCGGTATACTTACATAAATATAACAAGAATAAATTTTACATTACTGAATGTCCAAGATAGAGTAGTCCAGTATTAATCTCGAGAACTGTGGCAGATATAAAAAAGGTTTTTATATATCAAAGTTGTAGGTACCAGTGTTGCCGTTTTAGTACATTTGTACTATTTCTAGTACATTTTCGACAGCAAAGCACAAAAGTACATTTCATCGTAAATAGGCCTAATTCTAGTACATTTTTAAATAAGACCAAGGCCATACAAATCGGTCGATGATTCCTCGAAGTGGCCGCGTAGAATATAAACCGTAAACCCAAACCAGTGTCGCTGATTCCCCAAAATCGAATGATTAGAACACAGTATACTAAGCAATCAGTACGGAATCTTAGACAATTTATGAATGAAATACATCTGGCAGTTTTTAAATACCCCCACTCTAGAAAAAGTCGCCAAGAATATGGCGGATCCCACAGAACATACGAAAAATAGCTGATAATTTGGCGTAAGCATAACCAGTTGTTTCGTAGTTTTAATACTTTTCCATTAATTCTCAATTAACTGTTGTAATCCCGTCAAAAATTCAAAAAACCTAACTGACATACAGAAATTTATAGTAATAACTGTCAGTCGCCAACAAGATGGCGGATTTTTGGAAGACGCGGGGGTTTCCCTACTGATTGCTTAGTATACTGTGGATTAGAATAAATCGACGAACGAAGACGACGACAACGCGAGTTCGTACTTCGTGCGTTCGCGTTGTTCCTCACTCCGCCAATAACACAGGGCCGTCGTAGACCCCGGGATTACTTAAAAATATAAAAAATAATATATTATAGGTTAGTTTTCGTTTTTATTACGTAGTATTTGTTTTTTTCGTATAATATTTAAAAAAATAAAAATACTTTGCAAAACATAATAGTTTAATATCATCAGCGCAAAAAAATAGGTCTACTCTATGAGAAACGGCAATATTTCACTTTATCGTAAATTTTAGTACAATCTAGTACATTTTATTGCTTCTGCTCAGTACATTTCAGAAACTGAACGCGACCACACTGGTAGGTAGAGACACAGAATAAAGGAACTACCAGAAGCGAAGGAGAGAGCTGCCGCCAAAACACAATTTTAGTGCGCATGTGCGGCGCCGCCATTTTACAAGTTGTTTATTAATCAACCTCGCTTTGCTTTCTTGTTTATGTGTGTCGCTGTGTCGGTTTGGTGTGTTTTGGAAAGTGATAGATTCTTTTAATTTATAGTTATGTAAAATAGGTATTGTATAAATATATATTTCATGAACCATATTTGTGTTTTCTTTATTATTCCGTTATTATTCTGTAAACATTGAAAAATAAATTACTTTTATTCAAAATTAAAACTTTAGGTGTCTTGAAACTAGTTTCAAAATAACTCCCATAATATTGATCTCAATTGAGTCTTACACCAGTGCTCTTAGCCATCTAGTCCAGGGTGCCCTAAATCATATTTTTTGACACAAGTAAACTAAGGTTTAAAACGTAAAGTGAACAAAATAAATGGAGGGGAAAATTATTTTTTTAAATTTATGTACACTTTGTTTCTGAAAATAATTAAGAATAACTTTGTAAATTTGGAACTAGGAAAGAGCAAAAGATGTAAGAGAAGTCGGATGATTTCTGTGTGCTTTGCGGAATGATTGAGTTGACCTGCATCTAGCGTGGCCCACCAAGTAGGTACTCATATCTGAAATCTATACTTGAAATGAAAATAGCTTCCATAATAATTGAAATAAAGGAAATATTAGTGACTATACTATTTAAAACATCTATTGCAGTATCAAATTTTCTGTATGGCAAATGTATCTGAAAAAGCTCTCCCACGTTAAATAAAATATATAATTTTCACAATAAAAAAAATAAACAGGAATAAATGCAATTTATACATGTATTTTATATTTTTTAATAATTTTATACATAGTAGGTATTTTATACTGCTTAAAGCTTCAATATGACTAAATAAATATAGTGTCAACTTGTTTCTTAGTGTAGACTGTAGATATTATATACAACTTTCTCTCAGTGTAGTAAGTATTAGATACGTCAAATTTCAAATTCAAGGTTAAATTTTTGTGACCATCCAAGATCAAAGGCGCCGCCTTAGCTTTCGCTTCTGGTAGTTCCTTTATTCTGTGGTACAGATATAAACCACAGCATAGGTAGACCTGCAGTTTCACTCCGTTGTCGGCACTTTGAGCTGCTTTCAGTTTTCTGCGGTGACCTCAAAATGTGAGTGCGATAGCGCATCCGATGGAATTTACAGAATCGGTGATCAGGACCGGAATAAGAATTTTTTATTTGCCCGTGAAAGCGTAGTTATTCCACATGAAAGTTTACGTTATACAGGGTTAACTATGACTAAGTACAAAAAATTTAACCACGTGCTCAGGGAGGCCTAAAAGACAATAAAAAAATTATTTCGGAATTCTAGCTCGATGTTAAAAATGGGGCAAAACCCTCTTTTCCTACGGAAAGTCGGCGCCTATGTCATCAGTCATCGTCCAAGATGGCTTCATATGTCAACTAGGTATATGTTCTGTGCACAGAGTACCAACTCTGTGGTTCTGTGCAACTAGGTACCATGCGGTCGTTTCTCACAACGTTGCCGAATGTAGAAACAACGAAAGTAAACATTTTTATTAATAATAATACCTAAGTACCTGATAGATAACAGTTAATCCGGTTAGCTAGAGTATTTTGCATTCGTTTTTCGTTCCTTCGTTCCAAACTGCCTAAACTTCATTTTCACTCATTACAGGTCCGTCAGAATTACTCGCCACAAAGTTAATAAAATTGCCCATTTATTTTAAGATTTTTATTTTATATTGATTGTGAAAGAAATACTAACAGAAAACCTCGAATACACCCGTGGCAGTTTTTAATTTATAAAATTTTGTCCGATAACGGTCACTCCACTGCATTGCTCTCAATTCTAGGAAATATCTCCACGTACGTTTAAAGAAAATTGTGGAAACTACACATGTCCCAATATATCGCAACCATCCATTATTTAATGAATAAAACGTTTAAAACTGAAACTGTCACTAAAAACGGAAAACTAAAATTACATTGTCAACGCCACCGTTCAGTCTTCGGTCCGCCTACACCGAGAACTTAATATTCTTCAGATAAATATTCTTATGGCAATCAATATAATCAATATTATCTTCTTTTATGTACGATCGTGGGTTTCTTCATTCTAGTATTGTTTTGACATTTCCTCCGTGACATGGGGTTACACGCACATAGCACTTGTCAGTCGATATAAACCTATACTGTGTTGTTGGTTGCATTGTGTCTAATACTCTACAAATGCCAAACAGTAGTGGTCAGAAAAGTAATATTACAGAGCACTGTGAACGCCTCGGTATTTAAAATAATAATACTACAATATTATTATATGCAAACATGGTCGATTATTGTGTGGACAATTATTTTGCTAATAAAAATTTCTTAGTAAGTAGGCATAAATATATGTTTTGTAAAATGTAGATCAGAAAGAATGTAAGAAGAAGAGGAAGAGGTGTGTCAGATTTGAGTTGTTGTTGTAAAGATAGGAAGTGCGAAATAAAGAAAGTAGTAAAACGTTATTGGGTATTTATTTAATTAACAAAGAAAATATTACCTTAACAATTGTTAATATCGTTACTATTATTAGTTTTCAGTATTTGCTTTTCGCACATTCAAATTCGTGTAATCGCGGAAATTACGGATATGGTACTAATTTATGGGAAGTGCGACGAAAGTGCATAGCGTGCAGCAGCAGAATATCAAAGACGTTTTCCAAATAGACAGAATATGCCAAATCCTCGTACATTTGTACGAATTGTACAACGTCCACGAATGTTGTTTTACACGTGCTGGAGTTTTAAATACGTATGTACCTAACTTGAAAATAAAAAAGAACCAATTTCATACTTTTTAAAATTCTATGAAACTTCTTTTTTACTTAGTGACATAAAAATAAAGCATTTTTAAACTACAATAGATATACCTACAGAAAAAAAGTATTTTTTTATTTATGAAATGGTTGAGGGAAACCAAGACGTCCCCAGCAAGTATAACAATTTTTACAAGTTATAATGTAAACAAGTTAGAAAACAGAAAATAATTCAACTTTCTTGAAATCTCCAAATATCAGTCCTGGAAGTATCAGTAAGGTGGGTTTTACTCTCAGTGCTAGGTACCATATCGGGTTTCTCATTAAATAATCTAGTATTTTGTAAATAAAACTTTCTTTAAAAGTGCCGTAAATCGTTATACGTGGCAACGCGGTGCTCTGTCACTACCTTTGACAACTTTCACTTTGGCAGAACATACCTAACCTCGAAGCTGACAGGCGGCATAGTCGCCGAGAAATTAGGGGTTAATAAGGTTTTGAAAAAATTTTTTCGCTTTATAAATAAGTTTGGAATTTTTTTGAACGGTGATACCGTTAATTCTGATTTTTTCCTATCCCCTCTTAAAATATTTGTACTAAGTCATAGTTAACCCTGTATACATTATGTAATAATTCATTATACAGTTATAAGTGGGTAATTTAATATGTATTATATACTATCATTTACTGCTACTAATATACAGTGCGAAAATTCGATTTACTTCTTTGGACTCTTAAAAAAAAAGAGTTTAAAAATATATTATTGCACTACAAAACATTTTTATTTATTTACTTACTTTTTTTGTTATTATTGATAATTACATTTTTTGGGAAGTTTAGTGGACAAATAATTTATTACGATTTTTTTTCTTTTATGATCTATGTAAACTAGAAAACAAGTATTTTTCAGAACAGAAAAATTATGTTTACTTAACTTTGAAAATTGTTAAATTGGAGATAAAGTGCAGTAAAATGTAAATTTGAAAAAAAAATATTTTTTAATATTTTGTTTTGAGACTTAAAATGTAGTTAAGCTTACTGGTAATTAGGCCATATTTGGCCCTATTTACCTACTAACTTATACTACCCTCCACCCTTACAATCACAAACATCCATGGGTAAGACAGACAAATTTCCTGCCCCGTGTTGGATTCGAACCAACTTCCGGCCGCTTGCCCTGGCAGCGACTACTCGTCACCGCCTTGACCGCTCGGCTACCGTCAGCCCTGTTTTGAGACTTACTCTCATTATAGTGACTACAAGAAATATGATCATCTACATAATTTGAAGACGAGTCGTCTTGTGCAGGAAACGTTGGAACGGTCTCTTTGCGTAATCTATTACGCGAATCGTTAGAAAACTTATTATTTTCAAAATGTATTTGACATAGTTTGTATGACCTATTATACTAATCCTGAGCAGCTTTTCTAATAAATTTTCTTTATTAGAAGCCACTGCACAGAACTTTGCTCTAAAATAAAAATTTCTATTTATGAAAAATATAAATATGTATAGTCATATAGTATAGGTCATTTTTTATTAAGAGGTCCTTAAAAATATTTTTTTAATTCATAAATAAAGGCCCCTCATTTTAGGCTACTGCGCACTATGAATATCCAAGAGACGGTCCTGGATCAAATGCGTCGCCTCTTTCTTATGTCTCCATTTAGTCCATTTATTATTGATAATATAATAATTTAAACATTTTAGCTATTATAGACGAAAATAATTGTTACTATAAAAGAATGTATTAATTACACAGTTAAATAAAATTATTATCTATAGCGAATCCGGAAATGCAAATAAATAAATAAAACCGAGTCTCACGAAACTGCATCATTTATTTTTTCACAGAGTATACTTGGCAATTAGCGAGACGTAGCACAAAGTAAGTATGTACATAGTACATACATACATACAAGGCGAGCGAGAGGGACTTACATACGTAAAGAAAAATAAAGGTGGGACACCACTACTAACTCGGCAAAATAGATTCTTGTACGCCGCCGTTTCCGACAGCGACTTGCGTTTTGCGTTTAGCAGTTTCGTATTTGTGTTAGATGTGAGTACGGTGTCAGCTGTTTTATAAACTAAATGGGCGTATTTAAAACAAAACAGGGATGTACAATAACCACATAATAATCAGGTAAGTAAATAAATTATTAGTTTTAATATATTTGTGTTGCAACATGTACTTAAAACAGTTCATCTGAAATCTAGTAGACTAATCGATTTCGTCCTTCCATTTTTACGTGGTCTGTTCATTTTGTTTTCTATTTATTAAAACGTTTTTAGACATGCCTATGTATTTATTTACACTCATCTTTTCATATTAGAGGGCATACCTTCTGATAAAATATCAATTTTATGGAAAAATATATATGAAGATATATTCTTACCTATATGAAATTTATTATTTTATGCAAATGAAATGTTGCCGCAAAAACAATAAATAGAGAAAGAAATTTTCGCCTACAACTCATCTTAAAACTTGTTCTAGCAGATTACTATTTTATAAGGCGCCTTGTATTTAAAAAAGTGAAATTTTTAAATATTCATAGGTATACTGCTTCTTATAAATTAGGGGCTTCACTAATAATGTTTATAAATTCAGTGACTGTTTTACTTATGAATTAATAAACACTGATGAATCATCGGATTGCGATAAATACAATAATTTTGGTTTAGATATTTATGATGTCATTTAATATAATTTTGTTCTCATGTGAAATGCATTATATCTACCTATTGGTTTAATAAATTGTAAATTAATTTTAATAATTCATTTTATCTACACACAGAGATTCATAATTTTACCACCTGACAAATTAAATAAAATATATAATTTTCCCTAGAATTTTAATAAATTTATTCTGCTTATAAGCAACTATGGATATTATCTACCAAAATAAATGACATAGGTATTTAGTGTGTCTTCACGTACAATAATATTGCAATAATAATGACACTATTTAAAATGAGTTTGGCGACTTGCAGTGGCGGCTCGTGACTTTTTAAACTAGTGAGGCAAGCAGGCTGGGACTGCTTCAAATACGAACTACAGAATTAACATTTTTTGATTTTTTTTCTTAATCATAGGTAAATCAGAAAATACAAAAGTACCTACCAGGATATTTGAAATTACTTTGTTAGGCATATAAATTAATGTAATGAAAAATGTTCAAATTAATTAATGTTTTATTTTAAGCTCATCGAGCAATATTGCCGTTCTGATATTTTATTTACTTGTACTTATCACAATTTTTGTAAATAATTTGATTTATTGTGCAAATTATTTTTTTTGGCATGAGAAAATCGAGAAAGTTACTGATAAGAATTGATAATTCTGATGTAGATATAATAAATCCAATTAACGTTTTAATTCTCAAATATTTCATTCCACACACTTTTTGCTACAGTGGCAACAATATCATAATCAATCATAGATTTATTAGTAAATTTGCTTATAAGTATGATATAAAGTAGAGATTATTATTTTGAAGAAAATTTGTTCCATTTAGAATTTTCGTGCAAATTGTAATTATTATAATTGATTTTATACGAAACGGAATGGAAAAGGAATATGAAATATTTTTTTTCGAAATTAAAGTAACAGGTAATTTAAATTTTATACCCATATCTGCACCACTGACTTTTAACAGTTGATATTCTGGTATTTTCTGGTTTCGCGATAGCCTATAAGAATTCTGAGTATCTAGTAGTTTATACATAATATACAGGGTGTCCGAGAAAATGTGGGAAATAGAACATGGCAATATAAGATGATAAGTTCATGTAATTTTTTTTTCTACAAACCCTCCCTACGGAGATTTATGTGTCCCTGAAGAACGCCGCTGGAAATCGGTTTCTCTTAAATAACTTTTAAAGTACTCACTATAATTTAATAAAAATTTAAAGTGATGGACACTAGTAAGGACCTTTTAAAATAGTGCCCTTGAAACATATTTAGCTTTTTTAGTTTGCCAGGGGCGGGCTAAGCTTTACAACTTAATGCCTAAATTTTTATAACTCCCTGTATGAAGAGGGTTCAACATGCGAGTACCTTTTTTAGACAAATTAGACATTAGTTTTAAAGCTTAGCCCGCTCCTAGTAAACTAAAAAAGCTAAATATATTTAAGGGCACTATTTTAAGAGGTCCTTACTAGTGTCAATCACATTAAATTTGTATTAAATTATATTGAGTACTTTAAAAGTTATTCAAGAAAAACCGATTTCCAGCGGCGTCCTTCAGAGACACATATCCGTAGGGAGAACCTGTAGGAAAAAAAATTATAAGATCTTTTGATCTTATTTTTTCATGTTCTAACTGCACAAGAGGTTTAACACATTTTCCCGGAAACCCTGTATAACATGTATCATGTATCTTCGAAAATTTGGAGAAATTGAAATATATAATTAAATTTCAGTGATGTTTTGTAAGAAAATGCCTTCAAGGAAAAAAGTTTATGTAAAAAACTAGTATTATTTTTTGCCGATCGAAGTGTGTTCATATAAAACTGAATCACCTTGTATATTTATCTGTTCCATGCCTTCCTATTATCACCATTTCGTTAAAACTGAATCACTATGTATATTATCATTTTGTAGGAATGTTGCATAATATACTTATACCAATTAATGAATTCGAGGCAGTGATAAATGTTGATGAATATGTTGCTAAGAAATTCAGTTAAAGATATTGAAATTGCATGAATGGGTGGGCTGGATAATGTAAATAAATAAAGAATAGACCGCATCAATTGTGACGACAATACTGACTCATCCAACATTTTGGTTGGGAAGGGAGTTAATAGGAAAATCTTGTAAAATGTAAGCTATATTTTGTACTCGTAAAAAATAAATTACAAGCCCTTACATACTTACCTATAGAAAGAAAATAACAGTTAGATATTTGCGTATGTATGCATATAAAAAGGTAACCAACAAAATTCTTGTATTTAATTACCAGTATACACAAATAATAGGTACTTTAGTAACAAAATCCAGCCGTCCTTTTGGTAATAAATAAAAATAATTACAAGTTTCCTCATCTACATATATTGTAATTATTCCCATTACTCCCTCCTTGGATATGCAGGGTCGGCCACAGGGAGGGGGGAGCAGTACCAATTTCTATAGATATTTCTATGTATTATATATACATCTAGGTATGAAAAAATATTCACAATATACCTACATCACGAATGTTTACGTTGCCGCTAAATATTTTATTTGTCAAAATCATAACATATGCACGTTTTCTATTTTGACCACACCTCCCCCCCCCCTGAAAATTTTTTGCCACTCACTGAAATCTTTTTCTGCGGGTGCCCATGATGTCATGCGTTACATTGCAAAAAAATTGATTAGAACTTTGAAGTCATTGATTAACTTTTTGTGATTGTGATTTGATATAATATACTGCCAAGAATTTTCACCACGAAAAATATAAAACTAAAATATTGGAGAGGAGGGATGTATAGCAGTTTATCAAACCCTAAAGAAAAAAAATCCAGTTGGTTAATAATACATAAACTAATAACTCCCTAATGGTTTTTTCAAATGTATCAGCAGTTCTTTAATTTTCTCACGCATATTATCCGGTGCCTCCAAGTTCCCATATACTTTCGGAGTAATGTTCCACATATGTCATATCTTACTTCCTCAATTAAATAATATTTCTTATTTCAATTTTTTAATTATAATCACTAAACCTCGGACACAAAGCGTTGATACATTATTTTGTATTTCGAAGTCCGAACGGAGGCAAGAGGGTATTTGCAGAAAAATCGGAGTGCCATTGTTTTTATTTAGATAATATTTATTGTTTTTAATTACTCTTGCCCTTCTTTATTAACTACTTTTCTCCCTTCAAATAAAAAGTTTTAATAGTTTTTATATCTTGCAATGAAATTATTTTGTGGGTCCAATGATTCTAGATTCTACAATCTATTGCAATAATAGTGGCACTCTTTAAAACAAATTTGTTTTGAACTGCAGCGTATTTATAATGAAATGTATTCACGCGAATTTCGCAGCTTAACCAACTTTATAAAATCTTTATTTCACTGAAATTAAACTGGTAGTGGGGATGTTGCCAGCTTAGCAACACTACATTGTTCTCTGAAGCAGGCTGAAGTCGGCCACAGACCTCGTGATTTTTTATCGGCCATGGGTAATCGTGATAAGCAATCGCGACAAAACCGAAGTGTGTGGAGTGGAAAGTGTCATGATACCCTGTCAGAATTGGTCACAATGACAATTTGCCAATGACAATCACGACGGTTTGTCACGATAACCGATAAAAAATCACGAGGTTTGTGGCTGGCTATAAACTTGAGCTTCTGTCAGTCTACCATGACAGTTAATGACAGTTTTATGATAAAAATGATAGGAAATATTGCAGTTGGCAAAATTGGCTAAAAGTTGACGTTTACCACATAACACTTATATGTGACGTTTACCGCCATTAAATATTTGCCAATTGCGCGTCCATGAGAACAAGGCTTTATGTTTAGTTGTTTCCACTCACCAATCAAATGAAATTTCCACTCAGAACTTCCAGTAGGTTAAAGACTGGGGGTTTCGTGTGAGGGCCATTATTATTGCAATAAATTGTATCTACTTATTATTTAGCTGTAGTTTTTAACAAAGATGGTTTTCTATGTTTACTGAGAAGTCATTAGTAGTAATTAAAATGTTTGAAATTGTCCAATGGCAAAAGTAATCAAAAATGCATTAGTAATAAAGTAAAATAAAACTATAAGATTGTATCGTATTTGCATTTGCTTCTCAAAGTTGAATTGAAAACAGATGATACAATAATTATTATCACAAACAACTCATATACCTAATGCATTAAAATATTCGTATCTACTGCATTATCGCTGCTTTTCCGTATTAAAAAAAGAAAAAATAGCGGTATTTGTTTAAATCATGGATTTAAGTCTGATACGTGATAACGATAATTTATAAAATTATTCAAAAACTCAAAACACATACCTATATTTATTTTCTGATACTCAGTTGTTAAAATAAAATATAGAGAAACTATATTTTCATATTTGGTATGATATACACGTGGGTTTTTGATTTCTCAAGTACCTATACCTACTTACAAGTGGGTTTGCCTTTTGTCTATGTCTACACGTGACTAAGCAATAATGTTTTGTAACCATTTTCTCTACTTTGAAGATGAAAAATCGGATGCATATTATAAAAGATAATTAATTTTATAGTGATACCTGTATTATTATTATATTAATAATTTTTTATATGAAGTGCCTCGTCTGTATACAAAAAAAAAAACGAAAAATAGACTTGATTGATTCATAGATTGGTTTAGGTGAATAACAAGTTAACATTACCATGATAATTTTCGTGTTCACGTAAAGTAATTCACGGTCTAGGTGGTACGGCGTCAAATAGGTTAATAACACGTATACCTATTTCAATTATAACAGAACTTAAAAAATAAAAAACATTTGGAACTAATTACTGTAAAGGTAAATACTAATCGAGTGAAACACCTTTATTAGTTCTGGGAATTTATATGCTTCTTATATTGTTTGTGTTTATATTTTATAAATTAAATTATAGTGAAACTTAGGACCTCCGCAGACTACAGACTTTAAATCAGCCGACAGTTTTATTAGTTGCTTAATTACCTACTATAAGATACGTATGGTAATTAATATAAAAATGCAGCAACTAATAATTAAGCTGTCGGCCGATTTAAAGTCTGAAGTCTGTAGAAGGCACTTAACACTTAACCTATTATTTTTACTCTACTTGCCTAAATGTTTGTATTCAATTGTACCTATTGAAGGAACTACACACACCATCAAAAGTCTTGAAGTATACAAAATAATTCGACTAAACCTAGTGGTTTTTCAAAAAGTACATGTACCAGTGTATAAAGTATACCTAGTATATGGATAGCGGGACTATAATATGTGCAAAATCTCGTAAACGAGCCCTAAGCAAGTCAGTAAATACAGTCAGATACATGTCAGATATTTCTTTATATTTTGTGACAGTCAGTCTGACTTTGTTTACCGGCTTCTCTAGAGCTCGTTCAAGAGATTTTGCCACTGAAATGTAATTTTATATTAGCCTTATTCGCAGTAGCGATTCCGAACTAGTTCAGGATTAATTTACGGATCTGCTCAAGCGCAGTTTGAATTTGATCGTCCGAAATGCAAACTGCGCTTGAGCAGATCCGTAAATTAATCCTGAACTAGTTCGGAATCGCTACCGCGAATAAGGCTATTATGATGACTGGAATGCGCTAAAAGCTGTGCGAATGCATTATTTATAATCAGCGCCATATTTTGTTTTGTGCATCAGTGCATCTAGCAATGGCGGAGCAGTAGGGGCTTAGCTAATTGTGAATTGAAATGAAATTGAATTCTGGATATGAAGAATTATTTCGTGCTATATGCTAGTTAATTTTACACTCCCTTATAAAGCATGACATGTTCCAACAATAACACCCACAAAAATACACAAAAAGAATAACACTAACGAGATACAAGATAAAAGAAGTAACCACACTGTACGCCAATGACGTGTTTACAAACAAAATAGTGGGAAATTAAGAACATAATTCATATCGTACGTGCAGACGGTTGTCTCTCTCGCACCCACGTACATAACCAATGAAGTATGTCTTTGCTGAGTTTCATGTGCCTCCTTTTGTCTGCTCCTAGGTTAGTACCTTTATTTGGATGCGCAATGGACTTTACGCATTCCATATCTTACATTTCAGTGGATTTTGCACATATAGTCCCGCCACCTAGCCGACATGGTCCACAACTAGGGCCGGTTAACTAACTATCGTTGATTGAGGTATTCTATATTTCACGTAACGTCACTATACTTTGTATAAACCTGCATAAATTGCAGACCTTTACTTTATTACCAATATTTTTACAAATATAGTCAGTTTGGCAGTGTATTCAGCCAAGTGTTCCTTATTTTTGTACATTGTAATGCCAAGATGTGAGATTTCTGCGTTTACCTGACCAATAATGACATGGGGATTCCTAGATGATCTGTTGTACGAATAGTATACAGATATGAACAATTTGATACAGTGGAAAACAGATCACATTTCAAGGTAACGTTTCGCCGTGTTATATCGACACCTACTATTTGAAGACGACTCCACAACGCAAATTTACGTGCTAGAAGACCATTACGGGTCCCCACTCTACTTCCAAGGCATCGTGCTTCCCGTTTCCCGCGCGAGAGCATAGGGGTTGGCTTTTGCATCAATGGCGGTGGGTCTTATTTACAAACCAAACCAGAATGTGGCTGGTTACTGATGACAATTAACAAAGAGGCTGGAGAGAACCATCAACATCGACTTCATTTTCCCCGTGAAGTTGCTCCGTATGAAGGGGGTACCGTAATGTTTTAGGGTGGAGTAATGTTCAACCGCCGCACCCCATTAATTCGCATACCACAGAATATGACCAGTCAAATTTACATCGAACAAGTTATTACGCCCATTATCTTGATTGGTCAGTGGTTTAAGGCGTTAGTACTTGAATCGAGGTGACTAGATCGCACCCCCGCAGCCGGTAGTCCGTATATAAACTATATTTGTGGAGAGATTGGCACCTTCTGTGCGGGTATGGTAGGGTGGAAAAATGTTGGCTTGGGTCAATGTGAGAAATTGATACCGGTTGACATTTGACTACCCCCCTAATTAATGAGGTTTTCCAGGTTTCCCTCATTCCTGCACTGAATGGTGGTTAGGGCCTACCAGCGTAAGTCGTTCCTGGGCGCAAATGCGACCTGCTTGATAATAATATGCCGCCCCCTCTCCCGCACAAGTCTTCGACTTCTGGGCTAATCCTCGTGATTAGAATGAGGGGTAGAGATATTATTATATTATATTATTATTATCTACCCCCTACGTAATGAATTAGGTAAACATTTTGTGTTTATGGACGACAACGCTCGACCACATCGCGGAAGAAGGGTTCAAGAGATACTCGACGCAGGACATATCAACGATTGGATTGACCAGCCAACTCCCCTGATATGAATCCTATTGAAAACGTGGGATTTCGTTGCTAGAGCCATTCATAATCATATTCCTTCACCTCAGACTGCAGATGAGTTAGCCGTACCGGCAGAAGAGGAGTGGAACAATATTCCGCAAGAGATCGTTAACCGGCGCTTGATTATCTCGATGCACAGACATGTCAATAGGCTATTTGAATGTGGTGGAGATCATACCGACCATTAGTCAAGTCAGAGATTATAGTCAAGTAGAGAACTTGCTTTGTTACTTTTTTTTGATTTAATAAATTTTGTCAAAAATGTCACATGTTTTTAATTTTATAAGTACTCAGTTTATCGAACATATTCTTTTCACAAAAAAATACTTTTTATAAATGTATTTGGTTTTTCTGACAAAAAGATATCTTTAACAAGAATGAGGAGTAGTCCGAGACTTTTGACGTGTGTAGATATATACTCGCGTCAAGAATTCAGACGTCTTACGTCATGGTTGAGATTAGGCAATTGTCTTTATTGTCAACGTAATTTTCGATATTTGGTCGCGTTATAAACAACAATTTTTTGCAATTTAGTGCAATTTACAATGCAAACATTTAGTGCGGTATATAGTTTTATTACTCTCAGTTGCAGTTTCTTAAATATTTTGATAAAAATATAATGAATTATTCATTTGTTCGTATGACGTAAGTCGTCTGAATTCTTGACTCGAGTATATTAAAATATTTCCAAATTAATTAAAGAAAGCCTGTAGTAATGGATACCTCACATGTTTTTGTAGTTTACTCTTTCCAGAATGTGAAATTTTATAAGAAATATAAGTAATAATTAAAGTAAGTGTTACTGTTTAGTTAAATACTTAAATATCTGAAATCTAACAATTTAATCTTTTCACTTTCTGAGATATACCTATGTATGCTACTAAGCGAAATATATTAAAAATGTTTGCTCAGATATTTATGAGATGAGCAAAGGAACTCGAAATATGTGAACTGTTTACCACTTTATTTCAAAAGAACTTTGGAATTTGATGCTTTAGGCTTCTACCGCCAAAAATATTTTAAAACGAAATTACGGACGACAAATTAAATAATCCAATTATTAGAACATAATAAGTGGCTGATGAATTGAAATGGTCATTTTGGGACCTACAACTAACAATTTCAAGGGAATGATTTCTATGTTCACAAAAATAACTTTCGTGATAAAGATATTTCAAACAAAATTTATGAAATTAAAAGGTGAAATAGAAACAAATTCCCCTGAAATATCCAAAAGACTATACAGTGGCCGCAACATAAAGGTTCCTCACCTAACACGTAGGTATTATTTATAAAAGGTCTAGCCGGTGGACTATTGATAGAAATTTTGAGACATTAAGGTCGTCGTATTTCTGGCAAAATATGACCCGTATTTGTAGTGTTTTTAGGTACTGAAATCTCAAAAAATAAAGCTCGAAGAACGAAAATAACCACACAAATAGAATCTTTAAAGTTCTGTCTATTCATTATTACTATTTAAATATAGCTTAAACAAAGTTTTAACTTAAAAAAACGTATTTTCATATTGGTCTTTGCTGCTTACCTAATGTCACATTTTATCAATTAATTTATCGTGCATATACATAAACCTAAACAATTTTATATGTAACACTAAGTAAGTTTATGTTATAGGAATATTTAGAACTATATATCAATTTTAAAAAGTAGTTAGTTTGATAAATTTCAGTACCTAAAAATGTATTACCATTTTTCCATAAGGGTCATTTTCTCAGCAAGTTCGGTCAACTTCATTATCTAGAAGTCTGTTACAAACTATAAAAATTTGACTCAATTTAACAATAAATAGTTCAGCCTCTGACTAAGAGGTGGCGGTAAAGTAAATTCTGTTTATAGGGCGAGCAAAATTTGGAATTAAGTATTATATTAGAAATCAAGACGAATTAAACATACATACCACATGCATTTGATTGCATTGTTATGGATATAAATTTTCGATTTTTCCACTTCAGAACGGTTATTGAACGTGCGAAAGACGTTCTGTATGCAGTTATGAGAAAAATTTGACCTTTTAAAAAACCTCAAAATTAAGGGAACAAAAAAAATTTCTTTAGTATTAACTAAGGGCTATTGGAACACTGTTAACGAAAAAATACAGGTGTTTAAAACACCAAATCAAACTCCTGCAAAATTCAGAGAATTAAGTCGATCTGATCCAAATTTTAATATACAGGGTGTTGAAAAAAATGTAGTCAAACTTGAAAAAATCTCAAAATTGACAAAATTTTAAAATTTTTATAGTGAAATGATAACCACTTCAAAATTATGAATTTCAAAAGGAAAATCTTACAGTTAAATTATCTGTCCACTGATACTGCTGGCTATCGTAACATGGAGTATACAGGGATGCAGGAAACAAATGACGCTTACCTGTATATTAGTATACATTGTCCTCATGCCGCCAGTCGATTTTTTAACATTTACTTTAAAACATGTATTAGCATTCGTCTTATAAATGACTGTAACTCGTTGAAGGTTGACATTTAGGTAAATTGGATCTCAGCAATATATTTTGACATCTAATTTTCGCCGTATAACTTTGCTTACATATTTTAAAACCACCACACAAATAAAGATGTAATAGATATCAGGATCAGGTTGAAACATAAAACGATTGTTTTTACTATTATCTTTTATTTTGCAGGTACACAAATTTTTCAAAAAGTATATTGCTATTTGTCTTCTGTGAATTGTCTCACATTTTCCTAGTTAGTGTCATCTAAATAACATTTTTTGGTTTTTGCATGAACGTAGAAAAAATATTGTATGCAACTCGTACAAAAAGTGCTTATTGCACTCGACGTGTTGTCGAGTGTCATTATTATAATAATGATATACATACCTCGCTAAATCCAACAAACTTTCAATTAATAAAAATGTTCTATAATTTTCACTAGTATTACACACATAAATAATACAGAAAACCACTGCTACTGCAAAGTACAAATTTGCAAATGATAAACTGTATCTAAACGCTGAAATTTACAATACGGAAAAATCGATATCCCATTTAGGTGCTAAGATTGTAAATATTTTGCCGCAGGACGAACGCATGACCTTCAGACTCAGTTTCGCTTCGGCCACCCGTTATTTTCTGCACTCCAACTGTGACATTCTTTAAATATTTGCAGTTCAAGTTTTCTCCGCTAGATATCCAGCACTTCCCGGTACACAGTTTTATATCATTGTCTGTCAACAATCGAGGTACTTTCTTATTTAGAATACTGCAACCTTAATGATTATATAGGGTCATTTTTTTCATATAAATGCAGTTTACTTTATTAAGTTCTCTTTGTGATCATATAAATAAATTCTTAAAAAGATGGCATGCTTAATTTTATTTTTCATTTTTAAACTGATGTTTTTGAATTCTTTGTATTTAAAGCAAAGCTATAAGAGCAATATTTAACTGATGGTTTTCATTTTTCGTGCGACATCAAATAAATTCAGCTTTCGATGAAATTTGATGGAATGTAATATTGGGAATTTGAAGGTAAAACCAGTTAATAAATTTTCAAACGATGGCCAATAATGTGGTCTTACTAGAAATTTAGTTTTACTGCTTCAGGAAGAGCGACCGTTCTTGAGATTTATCCATAATCCATAGTGTAAAGGTTTATTTTTAGACCAAAATAGTTTATATATACAATAATACTGCAAATGCAAACCTGTATATTCAGTATACTGATGTCACGACAGCAGACATTAGTGTTTTTATATATGTTATAGAAAATACATGGTACCATTAATATCACACCAAACAATAAAAAATGACTACTTATAGACAACCAAATTTGAGGATTTTCGTTTGCTGAGATGTGTCGTGTTAAATTTTTCAAATAAACGTCGTTTGAATCGATAATAACAGACATATAATTGTCTGCTTATTAAATAAAATAGCAATCAACCTGAAGAAATTATTAGGGTCGCAGGTACAGAAATCTCGAAACTAAACATGCAACAATGAAAAATAAAATTCTGGATGTTTTGTTTATTCATTGTTACTATTTAAATTTTCCTCATTTTTTTTGCTTCAAAATATTACAAGTAAAGTCAACATGTCTTAAATAAAGAGTTGAAAAGTGTAAAAGTTAGGATTTAAAAATTTAATTTTTGTAATAATTATAATATTTTTAAATGTATGAACGTAAAAATTTGGGAGTAGATGGATACAAGAAATCATAATCTGTTATCTATTTCGATGTATTTTATTAAGATATATTGACTCCAGTCGTAATATTTTATACTAAAAAATTTAGTCTGTCTCTATAGACCATTGCTTATGGACCACCCTCTATATATTCGTTTTACTTCGGTACCTTATTTGAATATTCGCAGATGGCATGAGATAACATTCCAGTTATTTGCTAAGATCTATCTTATTCAGTTCTTAAATGTCTGAAATTATTTGAACAAAATACTGTTTCAAGAATACGGCACCCTTAACCAATTTTTAACCAGCGGCGGAGGTGTGGATAGGGGCGTCGGCAGAATATTAAAGGATAAAAATAAGTATAACAAATATTGAATTGTTGTTCAACTGCATTCTACTTTATTACACGTATATAATAGATCTGTTTTCGGTTATGTATATGAACATTTTGTGACTTTTTATTGTATTGTAGTTTCTTGGAACCTTTGTAATTGGCCTTAGCACTGTTTATGGTTGTGTACTCAATAAATAAATTTAATTCCCTGATTAATGTTCTTGTCTATAAGTATAATAAAAAAGCTTTATTATAGAATAAACTGAATATCCCAACAATAATATGAAACAAAAATAAAGTAAGGATAATTTTTTGGACGCCAGAAATTAATTAATTTAAAAAAAACTGGCTAATGTAAGTTATGGTATTAAAAATTAAAGCTATTTTTATTTGTATTCAGGCACATAAATCCCTTTATTTTGGTAGTTACGTATAGTTCTTAAATAAACATTGTATATCTGCAATAATAAAGGATATGTAACAATTTTAAATGTGAATTTACATTTCTAGGTGCCAGTAAGCCCTGAACATGAATATTATGAGGAAATTAAGAGGTGGGGTTGCTAATGCATCCTCCGCCTCTTCTTCTGATCTTTCTGATACGGCCCCCTCATCACCACATACTCAGCTGGGCTTAATGCATCTGAAAAAACTCTTTGCGGAATATACTCATCCTCCTCAGCCTCTAACTGATCAGGAGAAGGATGACAAATTATACAACATGCTTCCTCTTTTCTGCAAGGTTTGTTCTGTTTTTATATATTAGAAGTATATTTACAAAAGTTTGACTTTATTAATCTATAAATAATAGAAAACTAGTTTCAGGCTGATGATAATCAAATTACATATAAAGAACAAGTGCAAGTTGATGATATCACTAGTTCAAATTAGAATGTCAAATTTACAACATTTTAATTTGATCCTGAATGCCTATCAATAAATTCTGCTCTCTTTATTATAAAATAGTAGAATCAGCTATAAAAATTAAATTTTTTTAGCTTAGCTCAAAATAAATTAGTCCCAAAATATTGTAAAGTGGGGCCAAATATTTTGAAAAAAATGTATATCTTTGACTTGGAATAACTAAATTTCGTGTACTTATGATTTAGGTTTATTATTGATCTTCTTTGACTATGAGTTCAAGTGAATTGAAACACTGTAACATAACTTTATTTAAAACATTTTTCTACTGTCAAATTTAAAAAAAAAATTTGCTCTGTATCGGTACTTATATGTATAACTAGAGCCACTTACATACCTATATCTAATAATGTTTTTTATATATAACTATCTAAATGTTCATGTCTTCAACACAATATGATGATATTTGTCCAAATTAAACATTTTTTTAAAGTAGTAATAAATTTTGCTCAACATGAAAATAATGTAACATAATAAAAAAAAATTATTATGCACAGGTTTTCGGGTCAAGTCCTAGTTGCGATATGAATGAGAAGTTTTGGGACATCCTCTCTTTTTGTCATCAAGTGTCCATGTTAATGGTCTCGGAAATTAGAAAGAGGGCCTCAAACCAAAGTACAGAGGCAGCAAGTTGTGCTATAGCAAAATTTCTTGAAATTGAGAACTGTGAAGAATCGAGCAATGGATGGATGTTACTGTCAACTTTAAATTTGTTAGCATCGGGTGATTCTACATTAGTCCAGGTATGACGATACTTACATTTTAATGACAGCTTCAATAAAAATGAATTACTTAAGATGTAAATAGGATGTCAAGGACAAGACATAATAACTAGGGCTAGGCTGTCACATACTTAAGGGAATGTTAGTAAATTTAAAAAAGTAGAAGTCAAAGATATTGTTATACCTAATTAAAGTTTTATAATATTTTTAGATTAAAAAAAAATTCAGCACTAGAATTAAAAATTTTTCAACACGTTACCTGTTAATTGTTTTTTTTTTAGGTTATGTCTGAAGTATCTGTTCCGTCAACTCTAGTCAAATGCTTGTATCTCTTTTTTGACTTACCTGAATTATCAGAAAAAGAGGCAAACAGTAAAGATTCCAGCAGTGATTTCACTCCTCGTGAGAGGCGGATCCTTTTACAAAAGATATTTGTTCAAGTAAGTTTAATACTTTAAGGGAAAACTTTAAATAGTACTAGTATCACATTATAGGTTTTGGTACGATTATGTAGTCATAGAATTCCAGCAGAAGAATTAGCAAGAAAAGATGATCTTACCTTATTGTTTTCTGCTATTACTTCTTGGTGCCCACCTCATAATATTATGTGGCGAAAAAGTGCAGCGGAAGTATTGATGACATTATCACGACACGGCCTAACTCCTCCCGTCGTTGGATATATCCATTGTAATATTGTCTAGATTTATGTTATAATTTATGACTGTTATAACTTTATGTTTTTCTAGCCAAGTCATGTGTATCATTATGTATAGAAAACATGAAAAAAATACCTGAGCTAGCCCCATTAGAGTTGGTTGAAATGTTTGTAACAGTTTTTTGCTTTCTAAAGGACTCTAGCGAAGTTTCATCAACATTGTTGGATGACTTTAGGCAAGCACAGGGTTATCCATTTTTATCAGATTTTTTGTTAAAGTAAGTAAACACAAACCACACTATTGCTGGCATTTACATTTTCAAAGTCCGTAATAATATTGTTTTCAGGCTGGAAAGTGAAAAATCTAACGAAGCTCAGGAATCTATAAGAAATTTAGTTTTAATGGTAACATCTTTGTGCATGTGTGGTTATATAGAACTAAAACCATCACAAGCTTCTACTGGATCGTTATTTCAGATGCAAGGTTTTATTTTGCCTCAACCTTCTGGTCGAGGCACGAGTATTAGGAATATCCAAGCATTTCATGTAAGCTTTATTTACTTAAAAAAAAAGAGAGTTGCTAATCAATTTTGATTTCCAGGTCCTTCAGAGCACTTTCCTGAAATCAAATTCTGCTCTATTGTGTTCCACTATATTAGATGCCATTTCTAGCATTTACCATTCTGATAACGCCAATTATTTCATATTAGAGAATCAGAATACTTTAAGCCAGTTCACCGAGAAAATCCATCATAAACCAGCGGAAATTCAACTGAAACTCTTTGAGTTAATTGAGTTTCTCGTTTATCAACTGAACTTTGTACCATGCAAGGAGCTAATATCCATGTCAATTTTTCTTAAAACACACAGTTTAAATTACGTAGACTGCAGTATTTTATGTATGCAAACCTTATTGAACATCTTGAAACACAACATCATTTTTAAGGATGTTTACAGAGAAGTGGGAATGTTAGAAGTATTTGTCACATGTTTGAATAGGTACTCCAATATACTGGAAGAAAAGAAAATATTCCAAAGCAAAGGGAAAGATTATAAGCTTCCAACGGGTCAAGAAAAACTGGGTGGATTGGTGGTAGAAGCTCTAACGATATTATTAGCCAGTAATGGAGCAAATGCTAATGTATTAAGGGAATGTGGCGGAGCTAAATGTGTTCATGGGTTGGTTCAGTATATAGAATGCCGATATGCAGTTTTAGGTAGGTATACCGAGTTGATTTTAAAAATTATGTACATAATGATACGTAATAGAATTTGTGACACAGTTCGCAGTCCAGATACCAACTGATCTGTCGTCACTGTACTTCTCGCACTGTTGCCAAATTCTGCAGTATCAATTTTGTCAATTTTTATAAACGAAAAAATTATTTTTATTAAAACTAAGCAAATAAATTGAAAGAAGAGGTAAACAATGCATTTTATGGTCATTTAATGCAGAACATTATGGTGAGAACCTTTAATTAACCGAATTATTAAACATGAAATTGGAGACTTGTTAATTTTTTTCTCGAATCTGGTTGGGTGTAGGACCCTTGCCATATAAGGTTTTTTTATTCATTTTGATGTATATTATCTGCTAAATTTATAGCAGTCAAACCTCTAACACTACTTTTTGTAAGAGAATGCAAATGATGAATATTGATGGTTTGCCGAGCATGCAACTTTTGTAAAGCTTCATCTTTTGGAAAAAAAACATTTGGTTGGTCTATTTTCACAGCTTTTGCATAAAAATAGACAACACAAACAAAGATCGAAGGTATCCTTATATTATTTTTGATTTACTTGTTGAATGTTGTATTTACACAAAAAAAAAATGTGCTGCAATTATTGCCATGCATAAAAATAAATGTTTTTTTTTTGTACTGACGATTGTTGACAAGAATGGAGAGGACTTAAATTAGAGCATATTTTTTACTTTTGCATCTAGTTTCGGCTTCCTAAAGCACTCGTGCAAGAAAAATTTTGTATGAGAATGCAGATGATGATTTTTGATGGTTTGCTGAGCATGAAACTTTTACAAAGCTTCGTCTTTTGGGAAAAAAACATTTGGTTGGTCTATTTTTACAACTTTTGCATAAAAATACACAACACAAACAAAGATCAAAGATGTTCTTATATTATTTTGGATTTACCTGCTGAAGGTTGTATTTACACAAAGAAATTAAAGATACAACCTGTAATTGTATAACTTACAAACACAATGTATGAATATCTCAAAATGTGGTTTCCATTATTCAGTATGTCTCGTAAATTAAACCCGTGACATATAATTACTTTTTATCTTGGGGGATTACGAGAAACCAAAAATATTGAAAATAACCACCCTGTATACAGGGTAATTTCACATTAAATACAGAAACTTCTGAAATTCATTCCTTATATTGGAAAATAAGTACAATTTGTTTTATAACTTTTGCTTTAGTAGGTTTTATACATGGTATATCTAAATTAGTGCTTTGGTGAAAATTAAGAGAGATCTTTGATTTAACAATTTGGAGGAGCGTAAATTTTGAAGGAAAGGTTTTTTCCAAAAACGAATCAAATTCCAAAGTTTTTGTAGTTGAAGTGCACTGTATATAATATATTTTAGGCATAATAAAGGAATTAGTACTGACTACAGGAGGTGATGATGACATGGCGCAACTCCTAACAACTCTCCATTCTGCACCGAGAACTGACCTCCAATTAAAAATAGATATATTAGAAGCTTTAAAATTATGTTTGAAGGAATCTCATAGAACTAGAACAGTATTTAGAAAGGTAAATATGGTGTATCATGTTTAATTAGATCATTATTGTTCTGATTTGTCAGGTTAATGGATTTGTGTATGTCACAAGTGTATTAGTAGCTTTAGAAGGAAGATTATCTAAAAGAGAAAATAACTCAGAAGTATTATATTTATTATGTTTGGTTTTTCAAACAATTTGTACTGCGATGAGATTTGAACCAGCCAATGCAAAGTTTTTTTATCATGAAATTTGCAAAACTAGTCTTTGCGACACTTTACTATTATTAGGATGTTTTACTTGTGAAAAAATTAATGTCTTATCTGAAGTTGAAATGGAAGTTTCAGTAAATAATAGCAACCAGGATTTATATCATAATATATTTGTTGGTTCTACAACAAATCCTGTGTATGTAGTCATATACCAAATAAGGAATAAAATAATTTTATGGAGTTTTTTTTTCAGCGTACCTGATGAATTACACCCATCGTTAGCTTATATCACAGTAATTTATAGGTTACTGTACGACTTAGCCTTAGATTTATTCGATAAGCCAAATGTTAATTCAAACATATTCTCCATAAAGTCACCACCCTTGTCTCGGGAGTCAAGTATTCAGGTATGTATCCACATGTGTACATACATTAACTTATTGATTATCTAATTTTATTTTAAACTCTTTTCAGGGCGAAAACTATAATGGAAAAAGGTCAAATGTCAATTCTTTGAACTTAAACCCTCCAACGCCTGATCCAATTATAGTTCATCCTGGAGTTGTCGTTTGTATGCTGCAATTATTGCCGTGCATTAAAGTAAGTTTTGTTTTCTTGATAAAAATTATTTTTTTTGTACTGACGATTGTTGACAAGATTGAGAGTATTCAAATTAGAGCAAATTTTTTATGTTTGCATATAGTTTTGGATTCCTAAAGCAGTCATGCAAATTAAAGTTACATAGATGAGACTAGCTAAGTTTAACCATTTAATAATTAATTTTGATTGACAAAGATCAGAAGTTATGGGTCCTTTTATTCCTATAAATCTAATGATCCACATGACTTTTCTCAAATATTTTCAAATACCGACACACAAAATCAATTAATAACTGTAGAACGGAATAATTAAGTTTAACCAGTCTCATCTACAGCCAACAACAGAAAATCTAGAGAGTGACTAATAGCTTTGCTTGTGGACAAGCAACATTTCATAGCCGTAATAAATTTCAAGGCAATCAGATATAAAAAATATACAAAAATATTTACATTACATAACATCCATTATTTTTAGTGCACACAGTGACATAACAGTTCTTGCCAATTTTGAGGTGTTAGATAATAAAAATGATAAGAATTATTTCCAAATTTGAAGTTTTTATCTTGTATTATCAATTACCCAAGGTCAAAAATAATAGAGAGTGACTAATTCACAGCACAGCAATGAGTACGGAAGGTGAGGGTGGCATGATTACCTAAGCGTGCCACTTGAAAAATAAGTTGACATCGAGTGAATCTAGCACCACCCACTTACACCTACCTTATGCGCACTCCGCGGATTTCATCTTTAAACCTTGTCCTCATGGACTTTTGTTTTAATTATTTATGGCGGGAAAATCTTAACTTTTGACAAATTTTGCAAAACAGTATAAATATTATTGCTACTTTCATTATTAAGTGGTGTTACTAAGATTGTTTTAAGCTTTGAACAATCTACCATGACAGTTTCATTATGATAATGATAGAAAATGTTATAGTTGACAAAAATTCGTTACAAGTAGAGATTTTCCCAGCATTAATCACGCAAATAATCGAGAATTTCGCATCTGTAAGGACAAATAAAGGCTTTAAATACATTGCACTATATAATACGCACGATTCACTATTGGTTACTAGCACTGCCACTATAACGGTAGAACATTAACACTTATTTTATCATATTGTACCGCCTTCCATATGATCTTCATGTGTCCATGTTTTGTCAAAAGTTAATATATTCTTTGATCCAGATTCTGACCTTTTAATATTTATTTTTAATAGTTTCTTTGCCATATCACTATTTTGTCTTTTTCTATCAGTATACTATTTTCGATTTCATTTATACAGAAATTCACGCCAATATTTTAGATTTAATCAGTTCTGTATTTTGCGTTTTTTTGTTTTACGCAACCTAGTGACAAATTTGAAAACTACTTTCTGGAATACAGACAACAATGTTTAATTTCCAATGCCCAACCAATGAGGTTGACCTATGGCTAGCCTAAAGGATATCCTATAGTCATCTGCAAAAAGATCTTATATAGGACATTTATATGCCTGAAAGCCATCCCATGGATATCCATGTAGTCGGTACAATGGATATTCCCTTTCAGGTTTCCAAAAGGACTTAAAGATAACCAAAGGAGCTCCAGTGGTTATCCCTAATTTGCAAATCTTTTTTGGGATACTAGGGATCATATTTGGATATCCTATGGATGATCGGTGCTGTGTGGGATACCATAATTCATATAATGCATAATTTGCAAAAGCACCATCAAACAAGTATATATTCTAGGCAAAGTTTCAGCTTGTAAGCAACCCATTTTTTTTTTGTCGAAAACTCATCTTTAAAATAGTATCTTCCCTCTGTGAGTTTCCTCTATTTTCCGTTTTGCAGTTGTACTTCTTTACCACTCTTTTTTGCACTATACATATATGGTACTCGAGAATATTGTTGTTAATGAATTACATATTTCAACATCACTGACACTCATGTTTAGACCTCGCGTCCTAAACCCTTCATACATGTCATCATTCAACATTCCTCAATTATTGTTAAATTAGGGTGTTTGCGATTTTAAGGACACAAAGTCACTAATAAATTATTTACATCATAATTCAATTAGTGGAAATATATACCAGCCCATGATAGCGCTCGAAATGGAACATGACTAACTTCTTCAATCTGGCACATGCATATTTACTGCAGCAGAAGCTGTGTAATCAGGTATGCTCTCAGAGATATGTGGCACACGATTTTATAGGGAAATATATACGGCTGCATGTATGTTACTTTGTGTCGACTGCTATAAATTATGAGCGGGTTTATAACATGAGTCCCTCTCTAGATTTTCGGCCGTGGGTATGAGTAACTTTTATTTTCCCTGGTGACGGTTTTAGCACGTTGACTATTTGGCTTTTGTTAACAACGTATAGTAAGTTGTTGTATTTATAAGCCTTGCTTTTTTTCAGAATGAACAAATTAGAAGTTACTTAGGGTTACAACTATTTATTTCTGAAATCATAAAATCACTTGTACGGAGTGAACGTAACCAGCAGGCGATGTGCGACAAAGGATTTGCAGGATATATTCTTTCCATAGGATCGTCTCCTCTGCAAAATGAAGACCACCCGTTGCATGGTCCCTTACAGTACATGTTAGAAAGATTAGCAGCTCAAGCTGTAGAACCTACAGATCTGAGACAATTTTTGAGACTGGGTAATCCGCTTTGTTGTCTACCACTTGGTTCTAAAGAATCAGGAGGAGGCCCAGTTCCTCTCACAAGAATAAAAACTTTGGTTTCAATGACTACTCCAAAAGACTTCAGAGCTCAGTCATCTTATACATTACCGCCATTTGTTGAATTTGACATGTCAGCCGAAGGTTTCGGGTGCCTCTACTTGCCGAGTATTGCTCCTCAATCGCCATCGGCTCCTAGCGTTGTCTCGGCTGTTGACAGCAGCATTTTAGGGGGTATAGGGGCAGGGGATAGGATATTCCCACCTCAAACAGGCTTAAGTTACTCGACTTGGATATGCGTTGATAAATTTTCCGACCCTAGATCTGATCCCCATTGTGTGAGGCTGTTAACTTTACTCAGAAACTTCAATGGCATTCGTGAGGATCACTTGGTTTGCCTGTCAGTTGTTTTATCTGCAAGAGACAAAGCTATCATTGTATCTACGCAAGAAACTCACATTCCGAATCGTACGTATTTAAAATATTACAATAGTACTAAAAAAATATATACCTTATTTGATTTTTAGATATTGGAGACTGGGAGCCTGAAGGCTCAGGAGAACATGGAGCTAGGGTGTGGTGTCCAGATATTCTGCAAGAAGGCCAGTGGCATCATTTAGTTGTAGTTTTGAACAGAGCAGTATTAAAAAATTCTTCGTTTTCTTTATATCTAGATGGTCAGCAAATTCATGCGCAGAAAATGCATTATATTTCTCAAAATCCAGGTGGAGGCTCAGCTAATTTGACTGTTGCAACATCTGTCTATGGGTTTATCGGGACTCCTCCAGCTTGGAGAAGATATTCACGTTTGTGCTGGAAACAAGGGCCGTGCCACTTGTTTGAAGAGGTAAATATTAGAATTACATTAATCGAAAGCAAATATACAGGGCAAATATTAAATGTGTGTATACAGAGTGTAATTTTAAGTAGAAGTCACATTTTTAGGAATAATAGTACATGTTCCCCAGATATAATTTTTTAAATTGCACTTAAATTCTTCTCTAAACTCTAAACTAAACAGTACCTGAGCTTGTACGAGCACACCAGTCTATGTCAATTATCTCATTACATTACCCTACTTTAGACCAACACCTGCTATGATATACATAGTGGTAAGTTGTAATAATAGACAGGGAAGAAAGTAAACTGCTAACATTAATTTGGCGAAACAAGAATGGATATTACCACTTTATTTCATTACATTTATTTTAGTTTCTTAGTGTATGTGGTGTTTATAATCTTATAGGTAATTTTGCAGCTTGCTGTGTAGTGTATCGGTTTTTACTAGAATCAAAATAGAGCTTGTATAGTGTTGTGTTTTATTAAGTGTCAGGACAGATGCGGATTATTGAATATTTGGTGGTCAAGAAATTATGAGTAATATAAATGTATAATAGCGTTTAAGAAATAATGCACGAGGTTAATTAGTTGACAGTATATTCTGGACTGACTTATTACAAATATGTGGTTGTCCCACACTTAAACACATTATCTCTCTATTTATTTTTACAAGGGTAGGAACCCGACTTTTGGGCGCCATTGAACCTAAAAAAGCAGGTAATGGAATGGCGAGCGAAGTAGGGTTGACAGAATTATTATTTTAAATTTATCTAAACACATAATTCTAATTTCTAATATACACAAAGTAACGATATGAATAGCGGGGCAATATACAGAATGTTAATATTTAAATTGAAATTATCAGGTGAGTGCCGTAGAGCAAATATATTTTGCATAACATAAGTTTAATTTTATAATATGCGCTGGCAACAAGCTTGTACATGATTATTTTACGTCACACCTCTAACCTAGTCAAGAAAATGTTGAGTCTTTGAAAAAAAAAATGTCATTGACTAGGGTAATAGTATATGTTCCCCAGATATAATTTTTTAAACCACTTAAATTCTTCTCTAAACTGAACAGTACCTGACGAGCTTGTATGAGCACACAAGTCTATGGCAATTACCTCTAACATTAACCTACTTTAGAACAACACCTGCTATGATATACGGAGTACTAAGTTATGATAATAGACAAGCAAGAAAACAAACTGCTAACATTAATTTGCCGAAACAGGAATGAATATTACCATTATTCCATTACATTTATTTTAGTTTTTTGGTGTATGAGGTGTTTATAATCTTATAGGTAATTTTGCAGCTTTCTGCGTATGTAAACTATTAGGTTTTGCTAGAATCAAAATAGATCTTGTATAGTGCAGCATTGTTTTATTAAATTTAATTTTATAGTATGCGCTGGCTACAAGCAGCTTGCACATGATTGTTAAATGTCATACCTCTAGCCAAGGAATATAAATTTGAGAAAATGTTATGAAAAAAATGTTGGACACCTGCATACAATATATTGTTAAAGCAGCACTTCACAAAGTTCAGAGCTTGCAATAGGAAATTTGTGTTGTAGGTACTGACACCATCCACAGTTTCTCAGATGTACCACTTGGGCCCCCACTATATGGGTTCTTTTTTGGCACCCAACTTAAACAGTCCAGAAGCAACTCAACTTGTAACAGAAGAAAAAGTTGTGTTTGGCTTAAACGCAAAAGCGGTGTCGCAATTAACATTGAACAAAATCAGAAAAGTGTACAGCAGAACTGATAATAAGTCAATTGCAAAACAGTTAGGAATGTCTAGTCACGAAAACGCTACTCCAATTAGAATCTTGCATAATTCTGCAGGACACTTGGCTGGATCTGCAAGGACTTTGGGAGGAGTTGTTATAGGGTATTTAGGTAAGTGAGGAATCATATTGATGTCTGTACAAATTACTACCCGTAAATAATGACATATTTGAAAGTTTTTTAATTATAAAATATAAATAAATTTTATATTTTGAATAATAAATATTGGAAAAAATTATTAAAATGTCATATTTACACATAGCTCCCAACTTCTTTTGAAATATATTTATTAAACTCATAGTCAAACTGATATCTACTCTCGTAATTTAATTCTTCAAAATTCCACACTTTTGTGATGTTAATACCTTTAATCTAATAAACTTTCATATATCTAATAAATATAAATTAATAATGGCAAATCTGGACCCCGAGATGGCCAAGAGTTAGATCTTCTTATCTCTGGACTGTTAAATGTCTGATTGTGACTAATGAATAAAAGAAGCCGAATGGGAAAGGCACCATCTTACTACACAGTAAATAAAATTAGTACTGTTAATGTATACTTTTAGGGGTAAGAGTATTTTGTCCTCGACCTGTGGCTACAACAATAGATACAGTAGGTGGTTGCTCAGTCCTTTTAGGACTTATTGCGATGGCACAAGATGTTGAAAGTTTGTATGCTGGAGTCAAAGCTTTAGTTTGTGTTGTGCGAAGCAATAAAGTGTGCCAAGCTGAAATGGATCGGAAACGAGGTTACCAAACATTAGCAATGTTACTTAGGAGAAAACGAACATTACTAAATTCTCATATACTTCACCTAGCATTTAGTCTTGTTGGAACAGTGGATAGTGGGAGAGAATCGTCGGCTATACCTAATCGAACAGCTTTTCAAGTAAATATAATTTTTTAACTTTTTTATTACAATTTTTATTTTGAATTGTTCATTTTTAGGATCTTTTGTGTGACTTGGAAGTTTGGCACGAAGCTCCTGGTGAATTATTGAGGTCGCACTTGGAACATCTTTATGAATTGGCAGCTGAATCTAATGAAAAACGTAACAACACATGGATAATGCGTGATTTGCAGCTAGTTGAAAAACTTCTTCATATTACTCCTGATGTTAAGCATCCAGCTACACGACAAGTATTATTTTCTTTATTAAGTGTATTGCTAAGTGGACAACCTAGGCAAAACGATCTTTTGTTATTTGGCCAATTTATTGCATCTACTCTACCACAGTCATCCACGCCTTCTGAAAAAATTTTGGAGCTGCGGGAAGCCGAGTCTGAAAAAGAGGGAGAAGGAGAAAATGTTCTCTTGAGAAACAGATGTTTAGGACTTGTACATAATTTGGTATTTGCAAGTAGAAATCAAATTGGTGAAGAAATCGCTCGGACATTAGGATTTGATTGGCTGTTACTTTTCATGCAGCCTCACATTCACTCGTCTACAGTGGTATGGGCTTTACGAATTTTAGTGGCGATTTGCTCAAGTCCCTCGCTTTTGTCACGGTGAATACATCATAATAGCTTGCATAATGAAATAAAAACAGTAACAATTCACTTTTAGATTCCGAGAGGGCAGCAGCAATGGAGGGTGGCTTCGATACATAGAACAAGTAACTCATAACAAAATGGCAGTGGTGTTAGGACATCAATTAAATAGCATCCAATGCAACGACATCAAGGCTGAAGCATTACATATTCCTGGTTTTCAGTATTTAACCTGGTTACTTCCGCATCACCTAGAGATACCTGAGATCTATTTTCTACTGACTGCTTTAATGATGGGTCAACCTGCAAAATTAATTCCTTCTGAAATTAAATTTGATTTGGATACTGTTTGGGCATTCCTCTGGGGCAGTTCTATAAACAACCAACCGATTAATAGCGTGGTCCCTCGAGTAAATTTATGCTCAGAGGCAGTTGTAGTTTTACTGGTAATGGCCAGGGCAATGCTTCATTCTGATCAAAATGCTTTGCCGGAATGGTTACAAAATCATACAGTTTCTATTATTCAGGTAACTACTTAACTAAAATTTATTAGATAGTTTACTCAATTTTCTGAAATAAATGTTCCGTCAAAGGGGAAATAAAATATTTTCAGAATAAAGGTGTCAAATCCAAGAAATAGATAATTATAAAACCATCCCTTTTGTGTAAAGTTCACATGGCAATTTCAAGGACACTGACTTACCATATATCGATATTAGATAATTGTACAAAAATTACTTGAAATTATTGTGGAAATTATAAGTATGGTTCTAAGTGGCAGTAAAACTTTTCTTGCGTGCACGCTATTAATCCATGCATCAAGCTAATATTATTGAATGCAGCAAAAATACATTGCTGGTCATATTTCAGTGATACTTGAATTCCACGTACGATAGCATATCTGCTAATTCTTGATTTGAATCATTATTTATAATTAACGAATGTAAATTAAGGCAAATCGATATACACTTGATGTGAGTTAACAAGATGCGCTCAAGTTGTAATTTAATTTAATTAAAAGGTCCTATAGAAAGTAGAGAGTAGTAGGTAGTTGCTAACTTTCTTTAACTCTAAATACCTAGTGTGCAGTGTTATGTTTTCAATGAAATAGTTATTTTAAATCCGCTCCTTAATTTTACATCATGTATAATTTTCTCACTGACCTTACCATCTACTAGGGAGTTTTAATTTAAATAAATCGCTGTGCAAATTTAGGAAGGGCCTGTTAATAAATAACAAACATTTTTAAAAATGACAAGTCTATTAAAATCTAAACACATTCACTGTTCATTGCAAAAGCCAACACCGCAAAGACTGACCGCAAAATCCGCCCGTTTTTGCGTAGTGTGTAGCAAGAACGGGGAAGGTTGTACAGAGATCTCCGTGGGCTTAAATTGATTGTCATGAAAAATCTAGGTGAACAAAATTCGATTTTTCCAATATTTGCCCGACTTACCCCTAAAACAAGAAAAGTGAGAAAATGTTCGATCAATACTTGGTAAAAATTGGCAAAATCTTGAATAGAAGTTTTTCATTTTTGGGGTACCGGGGATGGTTGCCACCCTTGAAGTCGGGGAAAACTGGACCGAATTTCGCAAGAGACCGAATTATGGGACCCGTCTTTCGTATCATTTGTCAGGTAGTGGGGGAAATACCTCATGAAGTGGATATCATTCCCCATCTGCTATTGGCAGTAGGGGTGGTTTTACCCCCTCGCGGGGGTGTTTTTCACCTTGAGCATTTTTGGAAAAACATCCCTGATCTCTTCCTTGCCATTCACATTCCCGCCAATTTTTACCAAGAATTGATCAACCATTTTCTCACGTTTCTTGTTTTAGAGGTGGTTTCCACCCCTTAAGTAGGGGGTTGGAAAAATCGAATTATGCTCACCTAGATTTATCATGACGATCAATTTAAGCCCACGGAGACCTCTGGATGACCTTCCTCGTTCTTGCTACACACTACGCAAAAACGGGAAAAAAAAATGTTTTTTTTGCGGTTACTCTTTTAAGTTTAGACTCGATTCTAAGTGATCTTCGGATATGTTAAACAAATTTTTTGTGAAAATTTGAGATTGTCTCTGTAGCAAAATGGCACGTTCAAGTGAGTGATGGAATCAGTCTAAGAAATATTGTATAGGGTGTCGCAAATTCAATAGTATGGGCCTACTGTGAGGATACAAAAAATTTAAATAAAATTTGGTACAGGTGGTGTTAAATGGGATGAAGTAAGCTCCATTTTCAATTGAAAGTATTATCTTTGGGATTTGACATAAACAACATCATCAACCAAAAACATACCCAAATTTGTTTCCTGTTAAAAAGCTCAATTTTTTCTAATACACTTTTATTAGAGAAATTTGTCTGTATTACTTCTCGTTGAAAAGTTATAAACAATATCGTCCTAAAGAGCTTCAACAGAAATACCACCTAAAAATTATATTAGCGGTGGAAGGATCAAGTAATCGCTGAAAAATAATTGAATTTTTGTTGTTTAAAGTGCATAAATGTTATTAGAATAAATAAAACAATTAAACTTGATAATTATTTAACACTTCTTTGTGGGCTGCCTTTATCAATATTTTGCCGTTTAACTCATTACAAGCGTTTGTGATATCTCGTGAAGGTGTATTGTAAACCTTATTTTTTTAAAATATATCAAGGGGTGTTAGATCTGGTGACTGTCCAGGCCACTGAAACCATTGATTTCTCCTTAGCTGCAACAGTACATTTTCCAGAAATGTAGGAAGTTCTTCTTGTAGGAAATTTAGGCAATTCACACTGTTCAATGTATGTTCATAAAAATGGCCCAATTAAATGTCTACCGATTATGCTGCACCATATTTTTACTCCAGAATGGTCTTGGTTTTGGACTGGATTTACAACTTGGGGATTTTCAATGGACCAGTAGTGTTTGTTGCGCCTGTTTGGCAAACCATTACTGACAAACCAACTTTCGTTCGTCCAAAGAACGTGCTGAAAAAGGTTCTGATCAACAGTTTCTACATTTGCTACAATTTGAACTATAAAGTTAAGTGTGTTTTCAATGTGACGCTCAGGCAAATACCCCAAAATTGTGAATTATAGTCATGATATCCATTGGTCTTTAAAAATCGTTGAACGGTTGATTTATCCAAATTCAATTCCCTGCTAGGCTGCCATATAGAATTTCGTGGATTTTGTTCGAAATACTGTAACAGTCTAGCTGTGTATTAACATTGTTTCCTACCCTTCAGTCAATTATTTGATTCTTTTGAACAGAAAATGCATCTTTATTTCATCATAAGTTTGCCTCCAGTCTTGTAAAGATTCTATGATCAGGAATGGGATGCTCTGGATACCTTTCTCGATATAACTCTACAGCTCTTCTTAAATTTTTTTGTGACTCACCGTAAATTAGCAACATATTTAACTTTTTCTGAATGAGAAAATATTTTCTAAGCACAAAAATTATACGTTTGACCTTCGTATTGAGTAATGACAAGTATTTTGTGACAATTATGCACTTCAAACAATGACATTCAGATATTTTCCTACGACTATTTGATCCTTCCACAGCTACTGTGATTTTTAGGTGGTATTTCTTTTAAGACTTTTTAGGACAATATTGCTTATAATTTTTAAATGGAAAGTAATACAGAAAAATTTCTTTAATAAAAGTTTATTAGATAAAAACTTTTCAACAGGAAAAAATTTGGGTGTGTTTCTGAAAAAAATATAATTGATGACGTCATTAATTGTTTTTGTCAAATCCCAAAGATAATACTTTCAATTGAAAATGGTGCTTACCTCATCCCATTTAACACCACGTATCCCAAATTTTATTTATATTTTTTGTGTACTCACAGTAGGCCCATGCTATCGAGTTTGAGACACCCTGTACGTATAAGAATGTGCCAGCATGTGATTTTCATTTTTTTTCAGGTTCTCTTTCAACTGTATCACAACATGCCTGAATTTATGCCTATTTTTATGTCTTCAGAGGTATTAGGAGCCTTAGCCAGTGTACTATTTCCTACCCGTTCCACTCTATTAGAAAGTACAGATAGCAGTGGAGCATCCACACCTGCTGAAGAAGCAGAAAACCTCATAATTGTTCCACGAACACCATCAGAAGAGGAACCGTTAACAACTCATCCGGCAAGGCAATTTATTATTGATTTTATTCGCGTTATTGTAGTTGATTCGTTAAGTTTATCAGTTACTGGAAAATGTTCACCTGTGGTGGACTTGGTTCTTGATGCATACCCGGAAAATTCTAAAATCTCCCAACAAATTTGTTACCAGACTGAGATTTTAGTTACTTTAATGGATCATTTATTAGCTGCCGATATGTTAGTTGGTGATCAAGCTGCTATACCTGTAGTACCATTGGTAAATGCGCATATTCAGCATGTGGCACCAAATGTTTTTTATTTAACTGCAAGAATTGTTGATAAGTTGTGGCAAGGATCACTTACCAAGGATCCGCATGAAGTCTTCGACTTTATCGTCAAATTGATTGGGCAAGTTAAAAGGAGAACTGGAAATTTATCTTTGGAATGTTTGTACCATTGTTTAAACAGATGCATTTTATTCCTACTTTCTCGTCCAACAGATTCCATCGCAGATCAAATGTCAGTTTTAGAGGCCTTACATAAACTGACGACAAATAGGTAAGACTCTCTAACAGAATTTATTTACAACAAATAAAATATGTATTTATTTTGATATTATAAACAATTGTAATTATTTTATTCGTATGTTACATTTTAATCCAAAAACAGGAAAATCTGTTTTCCAAAAAATTTCCCAATCCTGTAACTTGAAAATGAATCATACCTAACCCGATCTTCAAAAATATAGAGTGACTTATTGCTAGCTTGGTATCAGCTTAGAAGGTGCCCAGATATAGAATATATACAACAAAAAAAAAATAATAATAAATAATTGTATTACATAACACTTATTATTTGTATTATTAAGTACAATCATATAACAGTTGTTGCCAATTTTTAGATATTAGATAATAAAAATGGTAGAGCTTTTTCCAAATTGAAAGCTTTTATCTTGTCATTATGTCAATTTAAAAGCGGCACTTAGATTTTATAGGATAAATATACTGGCTGCATGTATTTTTCTTTGTGTTGACTGCTTTAAATGGTGAGCGGGTTTATAACAAATCACTCTATGTTGAAACCTGACTATAGTCGGCTATCATTCGTATACCTGTAAATGATACTGCAGGAAACAACTACTCTGTGGGCTAATGCCCCAACCGGCATTGAATTACACCTGCAGCATCTGTGTGAACAGTCAAGAACCCTTGTTGGCCACTCCACCAGACATAGACCGGTTTCGGGCTTGTTAGCTATCATCAGTATGCCATAGGTGAGATCACCGACAATTGAACTGCCTGTTCCTTCATATGTAGGTTCATATATAAGTCGAGTGCAGGTGAGATGTAACTGGTCTGCTACTTCCTGCTCGGCCTAAGTATTACAGTTACGCTACATCTCACCTACACTCAATTTATATGTGAACCTACATATGAAGGAACAGCCAGTTCATTTGTTGGTCATCTCACCTATGGCATACTGATTATGGCTAACAAGCCCGAAACCGGCTATGTCTGGTGGAGTGGCCAACAAGGGTTCTTGGCTGTTCACACAGATACTGCCTGCAGATGTAATTCAATGCCGGTCGGGGCATTAGCCCGCGGAGTAGTTGTTTCCTGCAGCATCATTTATAAATTTAATGGCGCATCGCCCAGAACAAAAGGGATGTGGTTAAGTACTTACGACAATGTAGGTCGCTTCCTGCAAGTCGAGCCACTTAGGTCAAGCAGGATGTAGCAGACCAGTTACATATCATCATTCGTATACAGTTTTTTTTAATTATTATTAGTTGTTCATCAGTTAGGTTAGGTCGTTAGGTACCAACAAACCGTTTACTAGAACTGACATTTTAAGCCATTTTTAATTTAATATAACTATAGAAATTACAAGTAGCACTCCGTGCCTAAACTTATTCTGGTGTTTCTCACATCGGCTAATAAAAGTATTAACGTGCAAGGTTTACACACTATTCTAACTTTGAGTGTATAAAGAGACATAAATATTGTTTAAGGTCATTTTATATTTTATACACTTTATAATAATAATGATTTCATATTATCTATGAATCACTAGATTAACAAAGATTTGGTATAGGAGAAAAATTTAAAGATTTTTTTTCCTTAATTTTGTACACTATACCGTATATTTATTGTTAAACATAGCATAATATTTATATACGGAGCAAGTAACATAAAAATACTTATTCAGATGAATATTTTTCTGGGCATAAATTCATTAAATATATGTTATAGCTACTGTTTTAATGTATTATTATTATCATTGCAATCAAAATTAATTATTTTGCAATTATGAGTATGTTAAAATATTGGGCATCTAATTACATGCCATTTTAATCCAATTCTAGATTAATCGTATTTGGAGCTGGTAACCATGAGTTGGACTTCATCGGCTGTCTGACTTATTGTTTGCTGCAATTAACTGCAGACATGAAAATAATGCTAGAGTCTAACATGAGGACAACATGGCATGTAAACCCTAGCAGTGACCTTGAATCACGTGATGAACAACTAAACTCCCATCAGGGACGCAATCTCATGGCTGGGGCAGCGTTACGAGTTTGGGAGGAATTATATGTCTGCAAGAAACCAGCTATAGAAGAGGTTTTTAAAGTAACATTGGCACTGCCTTATCAAAATGCAAAAGCTCCCGATCTAACGATTGTTCGAGAACAGGTGTTTGAAGCTGCAGCAAAACTTTGGTTGAATTATGTGGAAGCTGAAAGGAAAGCTTCGTACAGAGTACCATGGGAGTTACATAATCAGATTCAGTCAAAAATCCATAAGGTAACGGGCGGATTAACAAGATTAGCTAGTAGAACCAAAGTTAGAAAAGATGATACAATGCGAGTTCGAATTCGTATGGGTAAAAAACAAGCCTTAGCTTGGATGTTAAGTCATATCAACCTATTAAAGTAAGCATCATATACCATTTCAAATTCCTTATTATTATTTTTTTTTTTTTTGCAAACGTACAAAATATAACAGCTAAAATTGAATTAAAGTACAGTTGTGGATATTTTAAACAAAAATTTTTTTAGGGAATTGGTGGAAATGAGACACCAGCAACATCAAAATACAACCCAACATACCCAAAGATATGTACATCAAGAATGGTTACAGACTGAAAATGAATTGACGAGAGAAAGAGGTCTATGGGGGCCCCCACAGCCCTGCTACCTCGACAAATGGATGTTAGATATGACTGAAGGACCACACAGAATGAGAAAAAAGACTATGAAAAACGATTTATTTTATTTACACTATTCTTATAGACCTGAACATGAAAAGGGCATGTTAAAGTACAAAGTAAGTGATATTTTAAAACTATAGTTTTGCTAAATAGCATTGCAAACTAAGAAAAAACATGATTGAAAAGTACATATTTCTGTTTTGTCAAATAATGCCAAAATATTGGAAATTGTACTTCTCTGTACGAAATCTGATTTCACCTTTCCAGTGTGGATATAACTACAGTGGACTCCTTTGTCAGACAACGATTTAACCGGTTAATCCATCATTATATTAAAATACACTCATAAAACTAAATATGTACGTACATATGTACATATATCACCTTCTTTATTGTAATATATGTCCAATCATCATCTGCTAAATCGCGTCGCCTTTGAAATCACCCGAATTTTGATCTAGAATTCTGTAATGTGCTGTAGTGTGGCGACACCAATGTTAGTATTTGGAAACATACGCATCAGGCCATAAATGTCAGAATTTGACATTTGATACTGAGACTAATAACTTCTTTTAATAGAACCTACTTTGTTAATTTGGTTTGCAAAAATGTATGTATTTTGTTATTTACTATTTTAAAACATTAAAATATGCAGCAGTGATACCATTCCAAAGCTTTTTGCGTCTAAATATTTGTTCATAAAACTGGATACATGCATATTAACAATGGACTGTTACTCCTACACTTTCATCGTAAAAACACAACACTTATTATTTTCGGTTGTATCAATTTATAAGTTTAGAAATGATACAGAAACAGAAACATACACCTTAACAGAGATTTGACATTTGTCATAATTTGTATGAAAACAATTGACGAATATGTCTGACTATATCATTTGTGCTGTAGTGTGCTGCCGCGCGCGATGAGCCACTGGAACAGATTAGAAATAGCATGGCTGCTGCGATTTAGCCGACGATGGTCTAATTAGGAAAACTTACACTAGAAGAACTTTTTTCTAAATCATCATCGTCTCTAATTCATAGTATTTATCCCCTTCATATCCAATATTTAAAGAAAAGCAGATTCAGCGTTGTGAATACAGTTGTAAGAAAGGATAATATAAATTTCGAAAATAAAGTGAATATTGCAATTATTATTTAAATAAATTTATGCAAATTCAACATATTCTTATATTTTCAGAATATTTTAAACGTAAGTACCTGAATGAATTTAGCAATTATTCATTTAGGGAAAATTTTTACATATCGGCAACTCAAGGTAAAAGGGTTAGTTGTGCATATAAGTGTATTCCTTTAACTTTTGTATGATAATATCTATTGTTATTCTATTAAAATGAATCGTATAGTATTTTTATTTAATTTCTAAGCAGGGTAATAATTTTAGGTAGCTACTAGTTTTCATAGTAAAGAATATTTTAATGCGATCCAGTTAAGAAAACACATTGGAGTTAGTGGACTTAGCGAACCAGAACGATCTGACAGTGTAATCGACGAGCCTTCTCCATTGCCTTTCACTCCCACACTTCCACAGCTTGCACGATTGAAATCTGATCCCGAGGATCAGCAGGAAGATGGTGATGCTGAAGAAGAGCAATCACCACAACCTGATAACCAGACGTTATTACGACTACTTGATGAAAACGAAAAAGTAATTAATTAAAACTTTCTTTTATTTTTATTAAGAACATAAATTTTAGATCACCTACATGTTCAGATGTGCAAGGATACAAGGCTTAGATACAACAGAGGGGCTCTTATTGTTTGGTCAAGAACACTGTTATGTTGTCGATGGGTTTACGTTACTGAAGAATAGAGAGATTCGAGATATCGAAAGTGTTCCTCATAACACGAATGAGTATGAACCGATTTTACCTAATCCAGGTTCACCTCGACGGTCTAGGGCAATGAGACAGTGTTCTAGATTCTCTTACGATGATATCAGGTTGGTATAGTTGGTGTTGCATGCATCTGACAAACTGAATTAAATATTTTTAGAGAGGTACATAAACGGAGATATCTTTTACAACCTATGGCTTTAGAGGTGTTCTCTGGAGATGGTAGAAATTATCTGTTAGCTTTTCCAAGAAAAGTAAGGAATAAAGTTTACCAAAGATTTATGGCTCTAGCGACTGGCATTGCTGACAGCGCCCAGCAGTCCGTTGCTGGTCAGAAACGAACCGCTAATGTTGAACAAGCAACTAGTTTGTTAAGCAACCTTATAGGAGAGACAAGTGTAACACAGAGATGGGTGGTATGTTTTTATAGTTTCTCAAAAATTTGTAAGAATTCATGTTGTAGAAATCAGTTACAAGTCCGTAACTTACCAGATAATGTGACCAGTCATTTTGATCATTTTTAAATTTAAAAAATTATATTAGTAAGTCAAAAGTGGAATTTCAGGAACCAATTGCTCTGCAAGCTTAAGCTGCTGAAATTCCGCTTCAAGTCCAACTTGGAATAGAGATAGTGACCACTAGATGTAAAGACGTGCTACGTGCTACATTTCACGTACTATATTGGTTTTGCTCAATTTAAAACCATCATATGTTAGTATAAGGCTATTAATAAAAAGCAAACTTTTAATTATTATTCAGTCTGGTATTTGTTATAAAACATGTTTAAAATTGTCGCTATTGATTTCGTTTGTGGTCATCTCCTTATCTACCTCTTCGTCTTTGTCACGAACATCAAACTTTTTTTATAACCCCACCGATAAAAATGGCATGGCAAATTTGGGTCAGGCGATTTAGCAAGCCATTATTGGCCGATTGTGACCTATCCATCTGTAGGAAAATCGGTTATTTAAAGAATCCTGCACTTCACGTTATAAAATGAGGTGAAGCACCATCATGTAAGAACTACATTTAAAAGTAAAGTTTTAAGTAGTTTCGATTTATGTTCTAAAAAATAGGGACAGTTTAAGCCAGTCATTCGGTTTGGAAGAAAAGAAGGTCCAATAAGCATCGGCCCAAACATTTAAAGAAAATTTCTGTTGGGAATTAGTTTGGCAAATAGAGATTTTCCGTAGCACATAAATATATATTTGGATTGATTTAACCGTTATTAAACTAAATTTAGTAAAATTTTCTTTGCAAGCGTTTCCTGGTATGAGAAGGGCCTTACATTTTAAATTAATTTTCATTTGAAATTCTCCAAATTATCATTTTAGATGAATCAATTTGCTTGATACGGAGATATTTCTGGTTCTTCTTGAACGATGTCTAAAACATTTGTCAATCTGTGCTATCTTAGGTAACCTAAGACGTCCAGCATGTCCATCATGATTTACTTTTAGATTTTCCTTCTCTCGAGCCGTTGCAACAAGATAAACGAACCTACAGGCTGCAAGATGAACTCACATATAATCACAAAGTTATGGGAATATTATAGAGACATTATCTGTACATGTTGAGTGAAATATCCCGACTGCTTTAAAACATCATACGTAACCTGAAAGTAAACCAAAAAAATTGTGTACCTATATTGAATGCTTTGCCATTTTTACAATGCTGATATTTTTTCGTGGAAATTATTGTTTATTCTTACATTGGATTTATGATAAGGTTTATATAAGAAAGTATAATAATATAATAATATCTCTACCCCTCATTCTAATCACTAGAATTAGCCCAGAAATCGAAAACTTGTGCGGGAGAGGGGGCGGCGTAATATTATTAAGCAGTTCGCATTTGCTCCGAGGAACAACTTATGTTGGTAGGCCCTAATCACCATTCAGTGCAGGAATGAGGGAAACCTAGAAAATCTCATTAGTTAGGGGGGTAGTCAAACGTCAACCGGTGTCAATCTCTCACATTGACCCAAGCCAACATTCTTCCACCCTACCATACCCGTAGAGAGGGTGCCAATCCTCTCCACAAATATAGCTTATATATGGTCTACCGGCTGCGGGGGTCGAACCCACAGCGATCTAGTCACCTCGATTCAAGTACTGACGCCTTAAACCACGCGACCACTGACTGAGTAATTTGACATTCTTATTAATAAATTCATACTTCCAAATTTCGGTTGGTTTTGAGATATTGAAAAAACATTACTTGAAGGATTTGCTTAGTCGTTTGCTGTCGTGTTAAAAGGAAAATCCCTACTTAAGATTTACCCCTGGTATATGTTTTACAGGATAATTTTCCAATTATTTTTAGAAGATATTGATTATTACTGTTATTTTTTTAAATATGGCCTTTTCTCATATTTACAAAAATAAATAAGATAAATATATTAATATGAAAATAAACTTTTCAGAAAATGGTTAAGGCAAATTAGTCATTTTATGTGACCTATCATTTAGATGGTCATTGACTGGTCATTTTTGGTAAGGGACTGTCATCACTACAAAGTCTAATCACCTTCTTTGTTGTAGAGAGGCGAAATATCGAACTTCCAGTACTTGATGTATTTGAACACTCTAGCTGGAAGATCATACAACGATTTAATGCAATATCCCGTCTTTCCCTGGATTTTAGCCGATTACGACTCTGAGGAATTAGACTTAACCGACCCTTCAACTTTCAGGGACTTTACTAGATCTATGGGAGCACAAAGTCCTGAGAGATTAGAACAGTTCAAAAAAAGATTTAAGGTAAACACATTCTAATAGAGTTGCCATTTGTTATTAATGATACAAATAAAAATATTTATATATTGTATTTTCTAGGAATGGGATGATCCTCATGGTGAAACTCCTCCATATCATTACGGAACTCATTATTCCAGTGCTATGATTGTTTGTTCCTACTTAGTACGTTTAGAACCATTTACTCAACATTTTTTACGATTGCAGGGAGGTCATTTTGATTTGGCTGACAGAATGTTTCATTCTGTTAAAGAAGCATGGCTGTCTGCCTCAAAACACAACATGGCTGATGTAAAGGAATTAATACCAGAATTTTTTTATTTGCCCGAATTTCTGTGCAATTCAAATAAATTTGATTTGGGTAAGTTTAACGATCAAATCAGATTAAGTATGTATTTACAAATAATTATTGTAATTAGGTGTCAAACAAAGTGGAATTGGTCTTGGTGATGTAGTGCTTCCACCTTGGGCCAAACAAGACACCAGAGAATTTATAAGGGTACACCGAATGGCACTGGAGTGTGACTATGTTTCGCAAAATCTTCATCACTGGATAGATTTAATATTCGGCTGTAAGCAGCAAGGCCAAGCAGCGGTAGAAGCTGTGAATGTTTTTCATCATCTTTTTTATGAAGGAAATGTGGATATTTATAAGTAAGCTTTTTACGTTTTTTATTCATATCTGAAACAGTTTTAAACCATTTTGACCAAATTTTATTTTTTTTAAGTTTTCAAGTTTTATTTTCATTTTTATATTATAATAAATTTCTAAATTCTTACACCTATTTTCGTTTATAATCTAAATTTTATCAAGGAAATAAGCATCAATTAAAAATGTACTGTAAAGAGAAAGTAGATATACAGGATGTAACTTCAAGTTGGAATCTGCCGGAATACTAATCTAAAATTTATTTTTTTTATCAAACAGTCAAGTTAATTGATTTTTTAAACCGAACTTTCAACTTCTTCTCTTGTATCAACATGCTTATGATTAGTTTGTTGCCTTGTTACCTTTTTAAATCAACTGTATGAAACTAATGTAGTAGCAGAGATCGTAACTGCAATAGAAGACTTTTAGAAATTAACCACATTAGAAAAGTAATCTGTTGCAGTTACTGAGTTTTTCATTTCTTAGAAACCTTGAATTGACAAAGTCACTGTCTGCAAAATAAGTTAATTCTCTTTACATACAGGGTGGTCACGATGTAATGGGCCAAAATTCATGACTACATTCCTGACGTGAAAATATTGCAATTTAGACAAACTCACCTTAGTCCAAAAGTTGATACTTACAGAGATGTTTGTTGCAAAATATTATTTTAGTTTTTCTTATTTAATTCATAATAAATGCTCATATCGAGATGAAATTTTGGTGTTACGGGTTTTCTGGCGAGAGATTGAAATATATCCATGGTTTGCTTGTAGCTCATAGAGAGCGCCACCTGCGCTAGGTCGAATGCGTTGAAAACGACAGAACTTTTTTATCTTTCAAAAATTTAATTCTCAGGCAGCAAATTCTTATTTTACAACTTCTTTTATACAAAAAAGCTATCCTTTTTGATAGTCGCTATCTTGCACCGTTTGCAAGATATTTAGCTTTGGTAATTCGAGTAATCAGAAAAGGTACAAATGTACGAGTTTATTTCAAATTATAAATTGTAATGAACAATTGAATATCGAATATTACAATAAATGTTCAACATGTCCGCCTCCAACTTCAATACATTTATTAACGCGGTTGTTCAAAGACTGCCGTATTTTAAAATAGAGATTCTTGTTACAAAATGATTCGGCGGCATTTACAATTTTCTGCCATAGCTCTTAGCGAGTGTTTATACTTTCTCTATAGACAATTGATTTCATGTAGCCCCATGTGTACATTTTACAAACCTATTGTATATCATCAATTTTTATCTGTCTTCAGTATTGATGATCCTTTAAAGAAAAATGCTACAATTGGTTTTATAAATAATTTTGGACAAATACCAAAACAACTGTTTAAAAAACCCCATCCTTGTAAAAAAATGGGTGTAGGAAATAACAGGACATCTGTTATCGATACCGGATCCATCGTCCAAGCTTTTAGTTTGCCGCAACCTGAAAAATTATTCTTCCATCACCTTGACAATTTAAGGCCGTCATTGCAACCAATTAAAGGTAAGATTTTAAAAACCGCCAACATTCTGGTATATACTGACAAAACTTTAAAATTTTAGAAGTCAAAAGCCCAGTCGGACAAATTCTTCACGTAGACAAAACGCTTCTGGCAGTAGAACAAAACAAAGTGTTAATGCCGCCAACTTTCAATAAATATGTTGCCTGGGGCTTTGCTGACCATTCTCTTAGAATAGGAAACTATGACAGTGACAAAGCAGTTTTTGTTTCTGAAAGTGTAATTCAGAATAATAGTGAAATACTAGCATGTGTGTGTCCATCTCCAAAGTTTATAGTGACTGCAGGAACAAGTTCAGTAAGTATATTAGTACTAATGGGCCCACATCAGTTCTAAAAATTTATAAATATTTTTTTAAACCTCTATTTTAGTAATATTGAAACATTTTAAAAATTCTGGAGCATTGCATTTAGTAACTTTTAGGAACTTCCATCATTAGAAATCATAATAAACAAAACGCATAAATATATTACAAATGTTCAATTTTAAATTATTTCATAAAATATTTTTATCTTTACAGTGCTTTCATACACAGTGAGTTTTGATTTTTAAAATTGTAGGTTATCATTATTTTACAAATGCTTTTCGATAACTGTGGTTATTGTCAATAATGAATGTTAAGTGGAAATAAATATAAAAATAAAGTTGTTACAATCGACAATTAAAATCACAATTGATGTTATGTTTCTGCTAAGTTTAAATATATCATAAAATATTAAAATGAGTTTGCCAAGTTGCCGTTTGGTAAATTAATGGTTGTGATTTCACTTAAATTTATTTTTTACATTACCCGCTTTAAACGTAGTCCACATAGTTTCAATTCTTCTATTCAAATAAACTATTTTAACACGTTGACTGCCGTGAGACATAAATGTGGTGTCTCAGGTTATTTTCAATAATAGCCGCGTAACTGTTACTGTTGTCTCAGATGCAATTGTGCATTATAGCCGCGTGAGCCGTGAACAGCGTCTCAGTCCTGTATAAATTATATGGGAGTAAAAGAGCACGGCTGTAAGTGCCGGCAGGTATTTTTGGTTTTTGAATCTGAGACTCACAAGTGGGTTCTCATGGCCTGCAATATACGTAATATATAAAATCAAAATATATTGAAAAGGAACTATTAATTTATTTGTGTAAAATACAACATAAAAGTAAATGATTCTCGAAAAATAAAACAAAATACATAACAATTCATAACAAATACTTAAAAATTATTTGGTGCATTTATACACTACCCTTTGCAATGAAGTTTGGCTCCCTGCTCGGTCTTGTCCGCAATAAATAAGTATATTGTATTGTATCCCTTTCCGATGCACACTTTGTATAGTTTTATTCCGAACTTGTGTCTTTCATTTCTAATATATTGGCGAAAAGACAACCGGCCTCGAAAAGGTTCAGACGTGTAAAAGTGAGACTCAATATTTGGTGCACGCGGCCATAGCGTCAAATTTAATGTGTTGAGGCCGCGTGACCATAAGGTGGGTCTCATTAAAAATTATCAAAAAATTGATAATAAACATTTTATTTAGAAAAACAAAATACCCACGAGTGTTGTAGGACATCAAAAGAAACCTTTTACGAAAAAAAAAAATTGGCCTGTGGGACCGATTTTTTTTAGTATTACGGCAGTCAACGTGTTAAAAATTTCATATGTGGGCTCATTGTCCATGATCTTGATAACAAATAAGAATTGGTAACTGCTTACTTTATAATCAACTAACTTATTTTTTACATCCAACATTAGAATATACTCGTATTGTCAATTAATGATAGAATCAAAATACTTAGCCATTAGCACCCCAACTTTGTATACAGATTCAGAAAGTGCAGACGTTTCCCCTCTGGCCTATAAGAAAGATATGATATCTTGTGTGTGACAGTTAGATATAGACAAAAAAAAACATTCAACGTTGCCAGCGTGTGAATTGTCAGTTTGCTTAATTTTACATTGTTTGCATTTAAAATAGGTTGGAAACCTTTATGTTCCAGCCACTGTACATCTGACTTTTACTCACAAGTTTTGATGTTTATAGACTGTTGGGATCCCGAGGGCATTGCGATCAACACCATTAGATCTGATAAATTAAGCATTTATCATTACTATTTATTGCCTTTATTAAAATTATATTTGTTTTCGGGATTAGAACTGGCATGAAAGCAATACCAATTATATATTAATTATTAATAAATGAATGTGTTGTTGTTTTTCAGTGAATATGTGTAGCAATAAATTATTTGTGATAAAGAAACTGCAACTTAATTCCAGAACTAATAAAAATGTTAGTTAGCCAAATCGCACAACACGTAGTACATTATATTCGTATTTGTCTGCCTGCCTCATCAGTTTAAAATATCATGAGACTGATATACATTGTTCTTAAATTTTCTTCACAAACTATCCTTAGGTTGTCACTGTATGGGAATATGAAGCAAGGAAAAAGTCCCTAAGTATAAAACACAGCCTTTATGCTCACACGGATGCTGTTACTTGCCTTGCTGCGAGTCCAGCCTATAATGTCATAGTCTCAGGTTCAAGAGATTGTACCGCTATTATATGGGATTTGTCCCGTGGGGTATTTGTGAGACAGTTACGTGGTCATGCCGGTCCTATAGCAGCTGTGGCAGTAAATGATTTAACAGGAGACATTGCAACCTGTGCAGCAACTTGGTTGCATGTGTGGAGTATAAATGGTGACGAGTTGGCCAATGTGAATACTTGCGTAGGAAGAGCTGATCGTATGCAACAAATTTTGTGTGTTGCATTTTCACAAACCCACGAGTGGGATTATCTTAATGTGATTATGACTGGTTCCACAGATGGAGTTACAAGAGTAAGTAAAAAATATTCAGATATATCAGGAAAAAAAAAGTAGTATTATATGATTACAACTGCATTTAAACTTTTCTCTATGCCATTACTGGGTAGTACCCAAGTTTGTATAAGCACACTACATCGTCAGTAATGCCTTGTTACCTTTTTAAATCAAGTGCAAGTATATGAAACTAAAATTGGTAGAGAGTGTAAATGCAATAGAAAGTAACTTTTATATAAACAATTTGTGTATTATATTATGTGAACATCATGGTAGTTGTAGTGGTAGTCGGCCAAGAAAACAAATGTCTAATATTAATTGGGCAAAATCTTTGGGCTTTTTCTCAGAAGTACATACGAGGGTTGATCAATAGGTACTCATGTTTAAAGACAGGTGTCGTTGCTGAGATAAGTTAACATTACCGTTGTATACTGGCATCTGTTGAACAACACTATACTAAATTTCAGACTGATTCTCAGGATAGTTTTTATTTAGCAGCCGGTTCTATCACACGTGTTTCCGTTTCACAGTAAAATGGAAAAAGAGCAATTTTAATCTGTAGTTCACTTTTTCACTTTGGATGTTGTCCATGAGGACCCTTCAGAATCTATGACAACCATGAAATATTGGTGCAACGAATTTAGTCATGGTCATACATCTGTTTTTGATGAGGAGCAGCCAGGCTGTCCGGTAGACGTGGTTGGTGAAAATATGGTTGCAAAAGTTCGTGATATGATTCCTGCTGATTGCCAAACTACATTGCCCTAAGTAGCAGAAGCCATAGGTGTGTCATACAGAATGGCAATCATTATTTTCAGTGATAAGTGTGAGAAAGGTGTCGTGCCAAATAATCAGTCTGAAATTTAGTATTGTGTTGTTTGACAGATGACAGTACACAACGGTAGCGTCAACTTCCTTCAGCAACACCACCTGTTTTCAAACAGGGGTACTTATTGATCGACCCTCTAAATGAGTTTTACTGTTTATTTTTTCACTAGTAACCATTGATTTTAAATTGTAGATGTGGTCCATAGACTATGTACAAGTGCCAGATGAAGACAGTACAAATACCTCAATCCAAAAGTCTCCAATAGAATCTAAGTCTCCAAAATCTCCAAAGCCCTCAAACGAACCAACAGTTAAAGCAACTCCTATTCATCGTCTTGTCAAACAAATTAATGTCTCTACTGACAGTGCGGGGTTATGTCTTATGAAATCCGGTTCTGAAAGTAGTCTTTCTGAAGATAATACAAGGAGGTCATCTATAGACAGACAGAGGAGTGACGAAAGTAGTACCAAAGAATGGAGAAGTGAACAACAAGATGAAAAAGAGACTTGTAGTGATACTGAAGAATTAGCACCTCCTGTCGCTCCAGTTAGAAGAAGAAGGTCCAGAGTTCACGTTAGTTTTAGAAAAAGTGAAGGTAAATCAATTACAACCTGACGGCAATTTTTATAGGCATCAAAGTGACAAATAAATTATAATACTAGTGGTTTTTTATTTTAGGAGGAAATAGCACAGACAATGTAAGCTTAGACATTGATGATGGATCAGGAATGAGAACAAGTAAATCAGATACTAGCCTAACAGATTCGTTTGTAATGGTCTCGGAAGCAAAAAAGAGAGCTGTTAATCCCATGAATTCTTTGAGACCTGGTATTATATTATGAAATATTACTTTACGAAAACATTTCAAAATTTCCTTTCAGGTTTTAAATGGCAAAGACAGCTCGTATTTAGGAGTAAATTAACAATGCATACAGCCTATGACCGCAAAGACAATGCTGAACCTGCTTCGGTGACAGCTTTAGCTGTGTCTAAGTAAGTCCAATATATGTTACTTTATCGAATATTAGGAACCGTCAATTAATAAAAATATTATTCTTATAAACAGGTTGTTAATGAGCTTATGTCAAATTTTAAAGGGATTGAAAAAGAACAAAAAAAATTTAAATTAATTGTCATAAACTTATATGTATCTTAAACTTTCTTGATAACTGGAATAATGAGATAGGTTGGGGAAAATTGGACAGGACAGGATCAGTACATGTCCCAGTTTCTAAAATCGTTAGGCACCGACCTAGACTATCATCAATCATTAATTAAAATTTTATCACGTGCTGTCAAATACTTTTTACAATTTGGTAGGTTACCTACTTAAGTTTTTGTCTTTGCAAAAAATAATAAGTATGTCGTCACCGCCTCTATATCCTTATTTATTCAATGTAGAGTACAGGTCGAGCATTATTAGCGTGCAGAGTAGTTGTTTCCTGAAATTCCGTTTTTGCAATAGGCCCAGCACTGAATAACTAGTTGCAGGTTTTAACTGAACGTAAACAGCCAGGGTTGGTCATTCGTTGCCTCACCTATGGGTATACTCATGAGAGCTAACAATCTTGAAATCGGTATATGTCAGGTGGAACCGCTAATCACTAACATGGCTGTTTGCTATAAGTTTTTCAGGTGTAATTTAATGCTGGTAGTAGTGTTTCTTAAAATTCTTCTTTTGTAAATATCGAAATCCTGATGGGCATACAGGTCGGTGCTTTCAATAGTACCCACAGTATAGTAGGTCGTTTTCTGTTGTGGCCATATGTATTCGGGCCCAATACTGAGTAGCCAGCGAGTACTAGATGTAGATACGTGCTACGTGTCGCGTATAATCTCTCCCATTTCTTGTACTCGATATTATTTCTCCATTGGTAACAGTGGGAGGAGTTGGGGTTGCATTCACAAGGTATACTATAGATGCAATTTTTTGAATTAGGCCCAGACGTTTCTCCAACATAATGTTTATTGCATTCACAAGGTATACTGTAGATGCAATTTTTTTAATGCAATAAACATTATGTTGGAGAAACGTCTCGGCCTATGAATGTTAGAGTTGAGGAACATAAAAATTACATAAAAAGACGGGAATTTGAAAAATCCAAAATTTGCGAACATGCTTGGGAAAACGGTAATTTGATTCAATGGGTTTTGGCAAAAATTTTAGAAAAGGAAGATAACGCAACAAAAAGAAAATTAAAAGAGACCGCGATTATTTTGTTGAACGGAGATAAGTGTGTGTCAAACTGTTCAGTAAACATCGATCATTGTTGGCTACAGTTGTATCAAGAAGTAAGTAACAATAAAATAAAAATCATTTAACATCTCTATGGAAGCAGATAAACAAATTTTAAACTGTCAAATTTGACATATGTTTAATAATTTTACTACGATTTTGAGAACGAAAACAGAGAGTTTTTTGAAACGTCAATAATACGGAAGTGCGCAATAGTGATGTGATTTTTGTTATTTTTTACTTATCTGCTTTTTCAGTGTGAGATTTTTTGGTTAGGCAAACTTAGTTTCAAAAATAGCCCTTGACTGTTCCGTTTGGCGCAAGGGTTTATTTAATTAGTCTTTATTATTTTTTCAGAAGTGTGGCAAAAACCCAATAAAACTAAAATTATGCCATAAATAAATAGCTTCAGACAATACTATAAATTAAAATGATATCTATCAACTCCGAGTTGTTATACACGTAAGACATTTTTGACACTTGAAAAACTAATGTAGACATCAAAAAATATATAATACCTACAAAAAGTAATCAGATTTCAATACTCGGCCCAGCCCAGACCATCGTAGCCCAGCAATGTAAAGGTTGAAAATACTACAGCTTCAATAATTTTTTACTCGGAAACTAGATAGATTTTACAAAAACTTTTTTTATCATATTGACTCCATTTTTTATGATGCATCTATTCCCAAATTTTTTTAGATAAGTTCTGAATCATCCTGTATAATCGCCAAAAAAATTCCAGTGTAATCACATGCAGCTTACTTGAAGGATGAAAATTTTCCGAAATTTTTTAAATTACCGTGGTAATGGAACAAAATATAAGCTTCCAATTGGTTAGAAAATATTGGTGTGAAATTTTCATTTTAAGATGAAAATAAAAATGACAATAAATTCCTACACATTTTATTGCCATTCTTGTTATTCTGCCAATACTTCTCACACAAATATCTCATCGCAGTACATTTTATATCGATTACCCATCACTTCAGAATCTTGTTGAGTAATGGTTACTTTTTACTCGGTAGTCAAAATACTGAGACATTTCTAAAAAATTTGTTTTAATGGTATTGTTTACAAGATCAAAAAGCACATTTTTATTACAAAATAAAGAAAGAATTTGGTAGTCAGTGGTGTATACATTTTTTAATAAACGTCTGCTTACACCACTTATCCGTCCCTGCTCTGTCCCTGTATAGTAATGTTTTTTATTAAGTTTGAAAAAATCATTTGTAGGGATCACCGAACTGTATACGTAGGCGACACAAGAGGCAGGGTATTTTCATGGAGTGTTTGTGATGTTCCCGGACGAGCGGCCGATCATTGGCTAAAGGATGAGGGAGCAGACTACTGTGCCGCATGTAACATTAGGTTCACTATATACGAACGAAAACATCATTGTAGAAACTGTGGTCAAGTTTTTTGTTCCAAATGTAGTAAATTCGAAAGTGAAATATCCCGACTACGTATTCTAAAACCTGTTAGAGTGTGCCAGAATTGTTACGCCTCATTAAAATCAGAACGTTAAAGATGAATTGCCGTATTCTATTTATTAACCGTACCACAGTATATATTAGAAAATGTTTACAAAACGTGTATAGATACCACTGTAAATTGAAAAATAGGTTTAAAGAAAATTATATATAAAGTTTATACATTGTTGTTATTGTTTTTACACTTTAAAGGTACCGTTAGTTGTATTTTATTATATTTTATTAATTTCGTATTTATTGTAATTTTTTATTTATTGTTATATGTTTTTTAACCATACCTAATTTTGTATTTACTTTGTGATATTGTAATTTGTAAGGGATTATTTATATATACATTTTTTTAAATAATGATTTGCACTAGTTTAGATACAAATTTTCCCACATAAAAAAATATTTTTTTAAATAAAATTATGCAAGTATGAAACGATGGATATAAAGTGCTAAGGGAGATTAGGATGTTCATATATTATTGTTATTTTGTTTCCTGTAATTTTTATATTGCCTATTTTATTTGAGAAATTATGTTACAGATCACTATTATTATTTGTGTAATCAAAGCAAAATTAATGAGCAGACGCCTCTAATGAGTAGAGGTGAAAAAAAATATTTTCAAGGCCATACTTAAAATGATAAATATTAATACACTGTGTTTTTAAAATGTGTGATAACTTGAGACGATGATTCAGTATGATAAAGTAATGGTAGTCGGTAAGGAAATTTTTTTCGGAATGTCCATTGTTTTCAAGTTACAGCTTGTCAAAGTTAATTTTTTAAATGTACCGTTTTTGAATAACTTGTTTAATTTAGTTGATATTAAACTCATATTTGGTACATACATTGTGCTAATTAGAAAAAAGTTTTTATCTCGACATCAAAGGAGCCGGACTGTAATAGATTGGTATCGCCATCTATTATTTTTTCACCTAAGTTTGACCGGTTGACTATTTTATTTATAAACAAGGCTGTTGCTGATAATAGGTAATTAAATAATTTAACTTTGACAAGATGTAACATGAAGACAATTGGCATTTTGAAAAAAAATCCTTACGACCATTACTTTATCATGCTGAATCATTCAATTACGAAGTATGACGCATTTCAGAAACACCCCATATACAAAGTGTCCAGAAAAACAATGTGTGTAATTAACCCTTCACAGTTGCTTTAAACTTTTCATTTAACTCGGCCGCCTGTGCGGTGCCGTCAGTGCTTGCTGATTTATCCGATTCCGTTACGAATCAATGTTGTATGTATGCTGATCTAACGGCTTCCCGTTCGAAGAGTATTTTCGTGTTTTACAAAATATTATGTTTTTATATGTTTCATGCTGAAAAAATCTGGAACTGTATAAAACTTTTACGTGCCATTACAATAAACAATTCAACTCACAATACTCACTACACATAACATGTTCAACTATGGCGCGAAAAATAAGTCACACCAATCTCTCTCTCTCTCTGTCTTCCATGATCTTTGTGGCAATAACAAACACCTGTAATTGCTGATCAACACGTTGCCCGTCTCGAAAAGGTTCCTCAGCCGTTGTGTAAATATCCGTTTCCCGTATGTCGGACACGACCATTTTTTGCGGATATAACAGGTACCCGTCGCGAAAGGGTTAACGGAGCTACATAACTTCACAGTTGCTTTAAATTTAATTTTTTTACTTTGACTATTTTAATACTGCAACAATTTTTTTCAAATTTGCCACACTTGTTTCAGTCTCAAGTAAAATATAAATAAATGAAATTATGAAATAAGAAGTTAATATAAATTGTTTTCAAAGTACACTTTGATTACATCATGAAAGAAATGAAATTCAGTTGGTTTTTTCGATTCCAAACAGAACGTTAATATTTTTAGATTAACCTTCAGTCTTTAAGGCTGGGATTTTGTATACATATTTTTATCGTCTAACAGGACTTCAAGCGGGAACACAGAACTCCAAGAAAATTGAAATAATTGGTTATTATATATCAACGTATTCACAAAGGTTCCCGCTAGTGCGTGAGATAATTTTCATTGCTCATAAAATCACAATATTAAAATAAATGTTAAAGTACCTCAATTTTAGCCACACAGTTACTACGCCAATATGTCACAATTACGGCAAAATTATCGTCACCAAATTACTTCACTCACTAGCCAGGACATATAGGACAACTTGTGTTTCACTTTCAGATTAATATTTATTGCTAATTTTACATTTTGTGTCCTCGAGTAAAATCGTAACATATATCACGGCTTCCATTTTTACGTACGTCAAAATGCACGATAAACTTCAGGGAACCGTGTGGTTCGGGCCTATACGGTTTGTATACTGTCTCATAGGTCTGATTGATTCGGCGTTTCGCTCACTCAGGCTGTGCAATTCCTTTTCTACAAAATCCCCGCCTTAAGATGTTCTCCAAATTTAAATAAAATTAAAAACATTTATGATCATTTTCTTTGCCTAGAATGTGCTGTCTATTCTTTAGGGCACTACAATTTTAGAATTATTTTACCTAATACATACTGCATCTTAATAAAAGTAACGTGCCAAATTTAATAAAAATCATTTCGGTATTTAAAAAATTAGTCATGAACGCATTAATTTTGTAACTACATCACCTCCAAATTTGTAAGATCCAATTTCTGAAAATACCCTATATGCAATTTTTTTATTTTAAATTTTTTACACCTAAATTTCGCTTGAATTACTAATTTTGTAAAAAACCTAAATTGCCCTTTTGTAGCAATAATTAAGAGTTGCATAAAGCTGAATATAAAAAATTTTGAGGGGTGTAGAACATTGTGTGATTAGGATTCAAATAAAAAAATTACTAATACAATTTTCCAAAAATTGGCATTTAATCATAATGGATCAAATATGCACATCCTAAGGGTCATTTTAATATAAAAAAATATTTTACCTTTGTTTTTTATTTTCTTGTAGCCTGTATAATTACAAATTGAAAGTCGTGAAGCAATATTGAAATTGCCAAAGTATATCAATTTCTAAGGATATTTTTAATTAACTTTTTTGTATATCTGAACTAGTGTAAAAGGCCAGTGTGATCGATTTAACAGATCAGTTTCTTGATATTTTGCAGATTTGTAGGCTGCTTAGATTTTTTTATTTAAAAAATTTATATATATATCCATTTTTCAGATATTGTTAACTTTAAATTGTTATTAATTTATTTATTTATTGTGATACTGATCATATCTTAATGAGTATTTGTGTAATTATTGAAAATAAAAACATTTCTTGTGAATGAATTTTTATAAGCTTAGCTGAAAGTATTAATTTGTCACAGAGCAATATATCTTTAGAACAATAATGTTTGTTGCCTGTAAAATATTGTGTTTATATACAAAGCTAGATTGCTTCTATGCAAAGATGAGGAAAAACTAACTCCATTATATGATATTATTTTTGTATCCAGTGAGGACCGAATTCGTTAGAATTTAGATGAGAAACAAAGATGTGCACAGGCATCTGTAGACAATATACATGTGCATTATTGTGCATTCCAAAGTATATTTCCGTATATTTGATAAATGTATGTGATATTGTAGATTCTATAGTTTATAGCAGGTGTAAATATGCCATGTCCTGATTATGAATAAAAATTTCAACCTTGCGCCGCTCTTTTATTTACCTACTTTTTTTACAAGTTTTCTGGCCCTTTTTGTAAGTAAAAATAAATAATAAATTAGGAATAATTTCCAATGTAAAAAAAAATAATTTGTAGCTATTTGAATTTGTTATACAGAACGTTTCATAAAACAGTGGTCATGCATATATGTACATATAACTACAAATTCCCAAGATAAATACAGTTGAATTTTAATTAACTTATCAAAAATGCTTTGTGCAAGTGTTATGCGTGAATTCGTAATGCGCAATTTGTAAGGAATTCTTGCACAGTGTGTAGGGTTTTTATGAATGGATTTTTAACGAACAAGACGCTACACACTATTCGCAAATTCCTCACATATGGCTTGCTACAGACTATGCGTGAATTCGCGATTAATGATGCGCGATGCGTGGTTTGTGAGGAATTCGTGAATAGTGTATAGAGTTTTATTCATTAAAAATTAATTTATAAAAACCCTACACACTATACACAAATTCCATAAAAATCGCGAATTCACACATACTCTGTAGCAAAGCATACCACAAATTGTGAATACACGCATAGTCTGTAGCAAGCCTTACAGTCTTAATTTTTAATGTTTTTTTATAATACCTGTGAAGATATCCGATTAAAATTTGTTACACATAAATACGTGGAAGAAATAATAAGTATATTGTCCAATAAATTACAAAACCCAATTACAGGATACTAATAAAAAAAGTTACAAAGGAAAAATATACAGGGTGCGGCGTGTATAATATGTATAAAAATTAAAATATAGCTTATACTGATATTTGTAATAAAGAAGTCAAATACGTACATCGTGTGTAGGATTTTTATGAATTGATTTTTAGAACAAGACCCTACACACTATTCACAAATTCCTCACATATCACGAACCGCACATAACGAATCACGAATACACGCATAGTCTGTAGCAACCCTTAAACAAAAATGAAGACCGACTCCATGATTTTTGCACTATGTAAAAAACACATTCAAATCATTCAATGTAGGTACCCTTTCACAAAAAAAGAACAATATCTTGTAACTAATTTTATTCAAGTTTCCAACTATCCATTTGTTTTTACAAGTTTTAAACTGAGCTCAAAATATCAAAAATATTTGACTACTTATTTTTACAGTACTTTCATTAACAATTATAATAACCCCCTAGTCATATACATCAGGATTGCAAAATTGAAACTATCAAAAATTAGGCTTTATAAGTATGTATATCCTACAAGAGTATCTTATTGATACTATTGTTAAAAACTGAAATACCTATATGAAAACAAATATTGAAGTTTAAGTATATTTCCCCTTGCACTTAAAACAATGTGAAATACTCTGCAATAAAATTATATAGTTTTGTATTTACTATTTATCTTCCTTATAAAAGGTGATACTGTACAATGTAAATTATTTTATGTTTCTTCCTAAGTGCAAATTGTTATGATCAATTTTATTTTGATACATTTTTTAACATTAACTTTTCTATATAAATTAACATTTGTCGAACAGTTTCAGTAGAGGAAAGTAGTTTTTCTGCACAAGTTTCTACATTTAACGAAGAAGTTACCCTGAAGGTTGCTGCATTACCTTTTAAGGCTCTCATAGCATCTTCATCAGTCGTGTCATCTCCAGCAAATACTACTTTAGCTTTTTTAGACCAATTATCTCCATATTTTTTATCCAGTATTAATAATGCAACTTTTCCCTTATTCCAATCTACCTTGGGTCTCGCTTCAAGTGCACAGTGTGCCTTTCCAACTTTAAAATTTGCATCTTCAATAATTTTTTGTGCAGACTTTTCTATTTCATTCCTTAAATGTTCTGGTGTTGCTCTAAAATGAAAAGTTAAGGAAGCTCCTTTATTTTCAATCCAAGCTCCATCCCTAACGACATTATCTTCTAGTTTCTTGATAAGTTCATTAACTTGATCATTAAATTCAGAAGGTAACTGATGAACGTATTTTGTCCCATCAGGAAACAAAACTTCTAATCCATGATTACCTGCGTAGGTAATATTATCTATTCCAACCATCTCTTTTACGTTGTTGACATTTCTCCCAGATATAACTGCTAAAAATACTCCCGACATTATAGATAATCTTTGTAAAACATTTTTAGTTTCTGGTGGTATTTTAGCCAAATCAGGATGAGCTACAATAGGTGTTAACGTTCCATCATAATCTAACAAAACGGCTAATTTAGATGAGCCTCCAATATAGTGTGCTAAATATTCTTCATAATTGTCACACATTTTCTTCAAATATATTGGATAGAGCTAATGACTATGACCAAATATAAAACAAAAATTGTTTGTTCAAACAACGTATAAGAGCAAAACTCCTAACACATCATTAAAAGGTTATCAAAGTTATCATTTTAAATGTATAATAATGATAAACAAAAATATACTTATATAGCTTATTTCTGCAAGGTCTAAAAAATACAATACGTTCATTTGAACATTCGGAATAATTTTGGGAAATCTAGATTAAAAAAAAACATTGGAAGCACCGATAAACCCATAAATAAACCCACAAAATATAAAGAATAAACTAGTTATATGTTTTGTGGAATAAACCGATAAGTTTTCTTTCGGCCAATGATCTGTGCCGATAAGCAGTGTTGCCGCGTTCAGTTTCTGAAATGTACTGAGCAGAAGCAATAAAATGTACTAGATTGTACTAAAATTTACGATAAAGTGAAATATTGCCGTTTCTCATAGCGTAGACCTATTTTTTTTACGCTGATGATATTAAACTATTATGTTTTGCAAAGTATTTTTATTTTTTTATTATAAAATATACCTGAAACAAAAATATAAATATAAATAAACATAAACTATTATTTTTAAAATATAAATGATATATGTTATATTTCATAATACCTACTTATATGCCAAAAATCAAACAGAAAACTATTATTTTCTAATATTCTTATTATATAGCATAAAATATATACGAAAAAACAAATACTACGCTTGTTTTTGCAGCAGTTGAAAACGGTTTGGAAACTGTCAGAAATATTCGACCAGTTAAGTAGAGGCCGCGTTACCATCGAATTTGACGCAATAAATAGTTAGGCGGACCTTTCTGATAGTTTCAAACCGTTTCCAACTGCTGCTAAAACAAACCTAATATTTATATTCTACTCGGCCACTTCTAAGAATCATCGACCGATTTGTATGACCTTGGTCTTATTTAAAATGTACTAGAATTAGGCCTATTTATGATGAAATGTACTTTTGTACTTTGCTGTCGAAAATGTACTAGAAATAGTACAAATGTACTAAAACGGCAACACTGCCACGGACGCACAGACCACAGCCATATAGTTCAATCACAAACCTAGAAAAAACATAGACTGCGTCGGTTCATGATATAGGTCACGTGACAGGTGCCGCGTTTTCTAGGGACCTAAGGTCCAGAAAATGGATATTTTATTTGCTTTATGTTGGCGGATGTGCAAATATGATGGCTGCATTGCAATCTGAAACTAACTAAGTTGCTGTCATTTTAAATGTCATTAAAGAATGTGACATGAATGTGACCAATCACAGTAAACAAATGAGCTTCACGGTACAATACAACCAACGTAAATTGGCATAAAAACCAAGTTTTAGCGATTTTGGACCTTTTAGGGCAGCCATGAATTTGCGGTCGCCGGCAATATGACACTGGCACGGTCTATATTTTTTCTAGGTTTGTGAGTTCAATATTATCAATATAGTTTCACCCACAGAATATATAATACCTAGTGAAATTATGCTATGGTGTGGGTGAAACCATGGTTAAACTATTGATGACAGAACAGAAAAGTCACAAAACTAGTAGTTGTAAAACAGTTATAAACTACTGTGAGAACACAAATAATCTTACTGCGCAGAATCCTGATGTAACTAGATTCTAGATTTTTTTAATAAATAAAATAAATAATTTTTAATAAATTGAAACAAGAAAATGTAAATAAAAAAAATCTCATCATAAACATGTAAATAATAAACAGGTACGAACAATATTTGTTAAAAAATTGACAAAAATAAAATTGGAACTTAGTTGCAGGCAGGGTTGCCACCTTTTGATTTTTAAGATACGGGACGGGACACATTATTTTTTTATTATATCAGTTGAAGAGGGGAGGGGGGTTAGCGCCCCAGGCGAAAATTTTGAAATTTTCAAGGTCAAATTGCTTAAAATAAGTCTAATCGCGTAGGGGCGATCGGGGCAATCTAGCGTTTCGCGGTATAGTCGCGACAAGAATTCAGACGACTTACGTCATACGAACAAATGACTAATTCATTATATTTTCATCAAAATATTTTAGAAACTGCAACTGATAGTAATAAAACTATATACCCTAGAAGTTTGCATTATATATTGCTCTAAATTGCAAAAAATGATTGTTTTTAACGCGACCAAATATCGAAAATTACATTGACAATAAAAACAAATGTGTAACGTCAGCCGTGACGTAAGACGTCTGAATTCTTCACGCGAGTATACCACAGTCGTCGAATTGGGTACGAGCGGGGCAAATTCGGTGACAATATTTTTTTAAGTAGTTCAGAATCTTTTATAATTTTTGGTAAAAGTTTGAGCTCACAATCTAACGAATTGTAAGATTGACTATGCTTAACGCAGTGGTAGATTTGCCCAAGCTCTGCTGCAGTAACATCGATAGTTTCTTGAATATTTTCTCGGTTTGCAAAAAATTTTGTTAAAACTTGAGAAGATTTCGACATTTTCGCGTCTTCTATGCTCTTTTGTATTAGAGTGCTGTTTGACATCACTAAGGCCACTGTGACTAATTGAAAAATCCTTTTTGCATACTAGACATCTTGCAGAAAAATTGTTTGAACCCTTTATTAGCCAAATATACTCAGTCTGCCACGTTGGTCGATAGCTGCAGAGGCGCTTTGCTTTTTTTGGTGGCGAGATGGTCCTTTTTAGAGGTCTCCATTGTCCCTATTTTTATCGTGTTTTTCTAAATATTTATCCATCCATCCATTACCTATATGACCCAACAAACCCAACCCATGGGGGCTTAAAGTCACCAGTTCCATGGTCCATTCTTTTCTAGTGCCATTTATTATACACGGTGCTAGAAAGGGACAAAACATGGAAGTGGTGAATTTAAGCTGACGACCATTATACATACAAATGAATTTACGATTTAGCCTTTAGCCACACCCTCTGGAACCTTCACACGACGAACCACAAAACATATAACTAGACGAACTGTGAACCACGAACCACAAAACATCTGTAAACTGTATAAACTGTGATATAACTAGGAAATAAGGTTATGTTATCCTTCATTTTGAAATATATTTTTAGACAGAATCTGTAAATATTTTACAATTTTATCTAGGATATCTTGCAAGTAATATGAAACTAACCGCGGGTCAGTGTCGTTCTATAAGTTACAAAAAAATGAGGACTTGGTACGCCAACCTTGTTAAACCGAAAAAAAATGAAGCTCCATATAGGCACATAATTCAAATTGGAGACCCTACATTAAGAACAACAGCCGAAAAAGTTCCAAAGCATTTGATAACTGCACCAGAAATAAAATTTGTTGTTGACCAAATGAAAGTAGTATTTAATAAGTACAAATGTGTCGGACTATCTGCTGCACAAATAGGAATCCCTATACAAATATTCTTAATGGAGTTCAACAAAAATCATGCTAAGTTGTTCAGCAAACAGGAACAAGAAAATATGGAAATGTTACATTGCCCCTTGAAAGTAAGAATTAATACATATATTATGTGTAGTGTAGAATGTCATATGTGTATTCTCTATATAAAATACAAAATCATATTCTAAGTTGTCATATTAAAAAAAAATGGTAATTATTTACAACAGCGTAAAACTCTCTAATCTTAACAAAAAAATGCTGACCCTATTTTCGAGGGTGTTGATCACGAATCTGAAGTCAGATTTCGGTGCTTGCATGTAGTTTTCGAAAATAAATTGTAACCTCCACGTATATTACAGTTAGGTTGAAATATAACCCCTATATATTTTGACAAAAGTGTGACATCATGAAATGAAGAAGGCAGAGGTTGTTATATATTGCAATTTTTTTGTTAAAACTGGAGAGTTCAACGCTGTAAATAATTACCAAAAAAATGTAAACTTACGTCCGTTTGAAATCCTATTACTATCATCATTAAAATTTAATTTAATAAATATTTAGATAATTAAAAATAATAAACTTCAGTTTTAGGTAGTTATAAATCCAGAAATAAAAATACTTGATTATACCAAAATAATATTTCCAGAATCTTGTGAAAGTATTAAAGGATTTTATGCTGATGTTCCTCGATATCGATCATTAAATCTTAAAGGTAAATTTAAAAAACTTCTCATTCATCTTTTTATAATTTATGAATAAACATTTATATGTAGGTTTCAAAATATTCATTAGAAACAGAAACAATAAAATTTGTTGGTTCAAGCAAGTTTCACAGTGTTGTCTTTATTTTTTCTATAAATCAATCACATCTTTATTTTAAAAATGCATGTCTAAAAATTATTTATTTGTGGCGGCTCTTTCTGTATGTTTGAATATTCTGTCATTTGTGAAAAAGAGAAGAACCAACCAGAGAATTATATGAAATTATTTTTATGCGATAGTTTATTAATGATTAACATTTCAGTTTTTACAGGTTTTAAAATATCCAATATAAAAACATGAAGATACAGCTATATACATACTTTGAAACTACAGTTATTAAATAAAAAAACATTTTAGTTCTCATAGATGATGGCCCGATTTCCATTTCTCGATTAACACGTCTTATCGAATGACAAGATTCTGTAATCTTTAATTCAAATGTAAATAAGGGTCACTAGAATGTCAAAATCATCGTCATGCATCATCTAAAAGTAATCTAGCTCATAATTTTAGGACTGGATGAAAATGGAAACTGTTTCTCAGAAAATTTTAATGGTTGGCTAGCACGAATTATTCAGCATGAAGTTGACCATCTTAATGGAATCACATATACAGATGTTATGGACAAAAAAACTTTTACATGTAGCTGCTGGAATGTAATAAATGAACGCGGGGGAAGAGTCGAATTACCTTATGGTCCACAGTAATGTGTTAAAATTATTGTGTTGTAAAGTTTTCAAGTAAATAATGTAATAAAAAATCAGAAATTCACTTACCTTTTTTTATTCTATTCAATAATTCATCTTTTCATTTTAAGTCAATACTTATAACTGATATTATTCACCTGAAACCAAACATGCTTTATGAGACATACTCATATGTTATTAAAAAGTTCAGAAATATATTTTTTTCAATAGATTGAAATAAATGTAAAAACCTTCAAATCTTAAATTTTATTCAGTAATTAACATACATGGTTTAAACACAGTTTTTTTTATATGAAATTAATGCAATTAATTAAACTGGTCTTACATACGGATTTTAAAAACATGCATAAGGAAAGTACTATCTAGGGTTGTTAGAAAAGAGTGTAAAATATTTCAGGAGGTATGAACCAAAATAAGCAGAAAAGTGTTAATAAGCATGGGTCCGCAAAGTAACGGGTGCGGAGATATGGACTACTATTCATTTTTCAAACATTTTATTTTAATAGGAGTTTATTCAAATGAAGCTTTTAACAAAAAAAACAAAGTTACAGAAGATGTTCAAAGTGCCCTCCGTCCATTTCCAAGCAGGCACGACATCTCGTCGACATCGTAACGATAATCGAACTCTTTCAAAAACACCCTCCTTGGTTTGGATTTCTTGACACTTTTGATTAATCCGTAGCTGCAGCTCTTCCAGGCTATTTACAGAAGTACCATACACTAATGTCTTCAAATATCCCCAAACAAATAAATCTAGAGGGTTCAGATCAGGCGATCTTGGAGGCCATAAAACAGGTCCGGCCTTTCCTACCCATCTATGTGGAAAAGTTTTGTGTAAATACTTTCTAAGGGCCATGGAAAAATGAGCTGGAGCACCATCATGCTGGAACCACATTTGTTGCCTCTGATTCAAAGGAATGTCTTCCAAAAACTCATTCAGTGTGTTCTGCAGAAAGTTGAGGTAAGCAGCGCCTGTTAATCGGTTTGGTAAAACAGGACCAAGAAACCAGTCACCTACAATACCCATCCAAATGTTTAATGAAATGAAAAACGTGCCTGATGTCCAGATTCTATTAGAGCATGAGGATTTTCCGGCCCAAATATGCGTATTGTAAAAATTAAACACTCCATTTCTTGTGAATAATGCTGGATTCGAATTATGCGAACTTTTTCCGCCATTATCACCAACATAGATAAATAAATATAACCATACGGAATCACCAACCACATTTTTTAAATTTGATGTCACAACCACGGTCGCGTTCATCTTTAAAACTGATCCATCGTTTGGAGTTCTGCTGAACGTGCTTTTTGCGCATTTACCCATTTGACAAATGACAGTCTTGTTTTGTTTGTGGATAACCTTAAAAAATACGCAATTTTGATTTAATAAATAATTAAAATGGATATTCCTGAAGCAATTTTAATTGTAGAAGAAGATGGTATCTAGATCTATTAGTAGACAGAGCTGTTAATCTTCTTCAACCCATAAGGCATCATGAAATACTGGAAGGAGGGCGTGTGAAATGACAAGAGTTGATGACTGATGATACAAATTAGTGGTTGATGTTGATGTATCAGTGATCGGTAGCGTAGCGTAATTTTATTTCGCTCGAAAAAATGACGACCGCTACGGGAGCGCTCCTAAGTCCCAACTGATCATCATTGATCATTTAACCCACAGTATATTAAGCAATCAGTACGGAATCTTACACAATTTATAAATGAAATACGTCTTGGCAGTTTTTAAATATCCCCACTCTAGAAAAAGTCGCCAAGAATATGGCGGATCCCACAGAACATACGAAAAAATAGCTAATAATTTGGCGAAACATAATCAAAGTTGTTTCATAGTTTTAATACTTTTGCATTAATTCTTAATTAACTGTTGTAATCCAGTCAAAAATTCAAAAAACCTAACTGACACACAGAAGTTTATAGTAATAACTGTCAGTCGCCAACAAGATGGCGGATTTTTGGAAGACGCGGGAAAGCTGAGTTTCCCTACTGATTGCTTAGTATACTGTGATTTAACCTGTGCATTTAACAAAACAAGCGTTCGGCAGAAAATTGATGATCGCTCCAGTAGCGCTACGTTCTGCTGAACGCGACCCACCACAACGCTGCTCAGGAACAGAATTCTATAGAACCCAACATTCAGAAATTGTTTTTTTTTCCATCTACTCGCGAAATTCACAAACCCCTAGATGGAACTGTAAAATTCAAGATGTTGGATACGATAAGGGTGAACAACAATTTGTTTACAATTGCCGTTAACAATTATAAAGTTTCAGGAAGGTTGTGTTTTATCCTTGACTATATACACTAAGACTAGTCAATCTAATGGGAGAGCTTGTTGCCCTGAATGGGAAACCAACTCGCGTGATGGGAAACGATCTCAAAAAGTACGTTTACGCTTGAGCTATTTGCTAATAGATGGCGCAATATTAGGTACTAAAATGACATGAATTTGGATATATAATTTTGAAAGCTCCTCCCATCGAAGATGATTGGTTCATACATATTATGTTATGTACAATCGTTTGCAGTAATAATGACACCCTTTAAATTGAATTTTGCTATTTCTTTTGAACTGCTGACGTATTTATAATGAAATCTACTTTCAACTTGTAACATTAGTAATTAGTTGCTTCACTTACCAATATAGATTTAATGAAATTTCTACTCAGAACTTCGAGAAGTTCAAAAACTGTTTTGAGAGAGTCATTATTATTTCGAAAGCTTGTATGTACTTAGAATTTATAACTTTAATGACATTCAATAGGATTACTGTTTAATTTATTATTAGGTGAATGTGTTAGTCATGAAGAAGCAGGAAGGAAATTAATGTTATTTTTTAAAATGTAATAAAAGTAGATTCCAGGAATAAAATTTTTCCGCAAGGCGAAAATCGACTATAATGATAGATTTTGAATTGTGATAAGTAATTATAGTAATTCCATCACATGATTTAATAATAAAAATATTCTCATATTTATAGAAAACAAACAAATTGCAGAAGTGCAGTTATCCAGTTCATATTCACTTTCACGTATCAATGAAAGTCAAAGCTTAAAATATATTAACCGCCAGATAACACTTTTATCATACTGCTCCATCTTTGGTAAATTCAAGTGAAGAAGTCATTCAATACCTACGTGTCGATAAAAATATACAGGGTGGGTCATTAATAAGGGAACATAGAGGAGGAGTAACATCATTGAGAGGAAATATGAAGATATAGTTAAATATATCTTAGTAAAATATTGCTGTGGAAAAAGATACAAGGTGTCAAAGTTGAAATATTTTTATTTGTGTTTTCTTTTTTTGTAATAACGCGAGTATCTCTCAACTGATTGTCACCAAATTTGGTAGTGAAACATTTAAAAAAAAAATAAAAATAATTTATGTATTAAATCAGTTTTGCCAATAAAGGGCGTCGCACTAACAATGTCTAATGATGAATTTTTCTCTTATTTTTTGTTGACAAAACATTTTGATTCGGTCGACTACAAAATTGTATCCGAACATCATTTCTACGTTTTGCTTACACGCGACTTGAAAAATGCTATTGAAATTTAATTCCAAAAATTAGTAGGTATCAATGAGTCGTTTATTTTTAAATATCCAGAGTAACTTTGGAAAAAACTCATATTTGAAAAAAAATTACCCACATATTTACTTTTATTTACAAAAATAACAACAGAGCAACAGAGCACTAAAAACAACTTAGCCCTTGAGCAAACTCTCTCTACCTCTACTACATGTCTTAATTAATTAAACTAATTATTACAGCTGATTACAGTAAATTTTCAATATGGCCTTCCACTTCTATGCAATTTTCTAATGCTCCTAAGAGCTTTCCTCACGTCGAAAAATACATGTGGTTGTTTTAGATCAGTTTTCTGGAAAACGGTAGGAATTTCGTTAACAAAAAATAAGAGAGAAATTGTCATCATCTGGCATTGTTAATGGTATATCTGTTTTAATAGATACTTTTCTTGAAATATGTTTCTCTACCAAATTTGATGACAATCGGTTGAGCAATACTATATAGTTATTACAAAAAAAACTAACAAAATAATGTAAACCTGTATCTTTTTCCATAGCAACATTTTAGTAAGGCATATTTAGCTATATCTACATATTTTGCTCCAAAGATGTCATTCCTACTCTGGCACATTATTAATGGTTCACCCTATATAATACTTATAATAATAAATAAATTTTGAAACGCATTCTTTTCTGTGAGACCTGTAAAGCTCACAAATTATTTATACTAAAAACATTATCGCATGTAAATTTATTTAAATTTGCATGCGAAAATGTTAAATTATTTGAATTTTTAAATAAATTTAAATTTAATTTAAAATTTACTCTTCAAAGAGACTTCAAAATAATATTTGTTTCACACCATCACAAAATTATACTTAGACCAAACATTGAAAAAAGATTTGTATACTTATTGTTTTTACTAATGAATTTTTCTTAAAAATATTTGATTTTTCGTAAAATAATAATGCATCTTATGCAATAAGAGAAAGCCACACGATAATCTGTAGTTGTATATGTCTCTTTATAGAAGTAGGTATATCAAATTCATTTGAATTATCTTAATATCTTTAAAGCAAATAAAACAGAAACTGTAAATTTTGGCATATCGCTGAAAACTCTTTTTTATAATCTTATTTTTTTTTAAATTAATTAACAGTTCATATTTTTACTACTCTAACGCAATAACATAAACTGCTTATGTTTCAAATTTTATGATCTGTGCTGTGGATCTGTGGTTTGAATATAAATATTTTGCCACAATCTTATTATTTAGGCAGGTATATGAAAAGGGTCACGCGGCCACGCCCTCGGAACGCCTTCGCAATTTTTGCAGATTAAAATAGTAGCGCTTTATTTCCTTCGTTTGAATAAATGCGTATTGTTACACAGGACGACATCTAACAGGAATTATGATAACTATATCGGTTTAGGACTGACTCTCTTGGTGTATATACTCAAGGGTTTTATGTAGTGTAACTCTTTGTATTTTTTTTTAGATGAAAGTATTTTAGGAATTATCAAACTTTAATATAAGGCAAATTTTTAATAGTGCCTATACAGGGTATACCTAAATAACACCGAAACAATGTAAGGGGCGATTCTCTTATGAAAATTAATACGAGTCTGGTATAAAGTTTTTTGAAAAAACCTTCCCTGAAAAGTTATGCCCAACCAAAAATTAAAAAAATATATATAGTTTTTCGTTTTTATCTTCCATGTATATCAAGCTATAAAAGAAACCAAACTTAGTGAACATTTATCTGTTAATAAAATTACACTTTTTGGAATTTTTTCAACCCTGAAGTGTTTTTGTAATCAACTCATGACATTTTTTCTTATAATTTTTTTTGCGATAAAATTCTTTTCAAAAAATATGTCTAAAAAGCCCCATTCCATTAAAGTTTTTGATGGCTTCAAGTTTTTTCGAAAAGTTGAGGATTTATGAGAAAAAAAATAAAGGATATATTTTTAACAAGATGAGCTCACTTTGTGTAGAGCTATTTAACGCGACTGTATTTTGCCATAAGACCTTAGTAGTCTGTTCCAGTGGCGGCTCGTGGTAGCTGCAAGATGTGAGGCCCAAATAATACCTAAATAGGAATAAATTTGCACGTCGCCCCTGAGGTAACATTTCTTGACGCGTGACCATTTTTTATTATGGAGGTCTCTTCGCCAATAGCCCTACTATAACCATAAATTAAAAAACCAAATAACATTCAGAACTCCGATTTTTATTTACAATATAAATAATAGAAAAAAATATATGTTTGAGCATCTAATAATTTAAAAAATTGTTCCTACGTGTTTAAACAATAAAAAATATGAAAAAATATAAAAACGAATTTTCAACTACTTTTATTTACATACAAAACAAAGTATATTTTACCAAAAATGTTTTAACACTTTCACTTCTTATAAAACAAGTCTATTTATCGGTCTTTTAAATTCCCAAATGTATTTATAATATCTTCATAAAATTGGGAATCGCCGCTAAGGCTTTGCAACAGTTCTTTTTCTATAGCCATCATGGATAAGTTGTTTAAGCGCTCTTGTGTCATCGTATTTCATAAGTAAGTTTTAATGCGTTTAAGGCACGAAAAGTTGAATTCTACTGAAACACTTATTGCAGGAATTGTTAAAACTAAGCAAAATAATTTATATGTTTCCGAAAATATCATTTTAAATTCGTTATATAATATTTCTACCGTTTTCTGAACTTCTAAATTATAAAATTGTTCGTCTCTGTACAACACATAAAGTTTGTTTTTCAACTTATCTGTGTCAAATATGTTTAGTGGATACATTTGTAGTAAACAATCAAACGATATTTCCGAAAATTTGTTTGCATATTCAGGATATTTTAAAGCGTTGGCCGACTATTCAAAATTTGTCGATTCTCTGCTTCATTACGTATTGAAAAAGGCGTTTCAAATAGAGATAAAACAATATCGTGAGAGGGATTCATTATTATAAATAACTATAGACGAGTCTATTGTTAATATATATTAGGTTCCTATTCTATGTTTTCATTAAATTAATCCTACCTGCCTTGTCCCTAAAACTTTACCACCGCGCTTACCACCTAATGTTCAGAATATTTAAGAAGTCCCATTCAACTAATCAACTACTAACACTAACCACTGGCCTCAGTTTCGAGCGGACATGGAGCGAAAAACATCGATTTTAACCGTCTCGCGTGGTGGGGGAAACCATAACGTATATAGACATGTGCGACGCAATTTGAGGCTCGGAAAATTCGGCCTCACTGGTGGGATTGGTGGGTGACCCGGACTCCCCACGCGGGTAGAAACAGAAACGGCGGGATATTGAAATGTAAACCAGAGGTACGTTATATCATACGACGGCTAAGATTGAAGCATTTATTTTATTTCGTTACATTGATTTTTGATAAATGTAGTAGGCAATAGGATTGGAAATTATAGAGTATTAAAATATACAGTGAAAGCCAAATTTTACAGTGAGCTGCTTCATACGACGAGCCGCCACTGGTCTGTTCTTTGCAATAGAATCCATAAAAACAAATATCATTGTCATATAAGCCTATTTCAGAGAACATCGTATATTGTTGATGGCAACATCACCACCAGTTTAATTTCAGTGAAATAAAGATTTAATAAAGTTAGTTTTGTTCGTTATGTTATATACAAATGTGGCTCCCCGGATAGTTGAACTTTGAAATTTTTAACTTCAGTCGATTTCTCTGAAACCGGCTTTATTGTTACTGTTTCTTACTCTTTCACAAGTTTTATGAGTTTGTGTGTAGAAAATACTAGTTGTTTAAAGTTTAAACCGTCGGCTAAATCGCAGCAGCCGTAAGGGCAGCGCGATTTAGCCTTGGAAAAAGCACGGCCGCTGCGACTTATAGTACTTTCCTTTTACTTGTGAGCTGAGGTGAGTATGAAGTGATAAGATTATCTAAGCCACTCAGTTTAACTCATCATGTAAAAGGAACATAAATCGGCGAATTTAGCGAAGCGAACGTCCTTTGTTCATAATCTCAAAATTGTCAAGTTCAGAATGTCTAAAAAAAAATTTTGGTAATTATTTACAACAGCGTAAAAATCTCTAATCTTATCAAAAAAATCATACTCCCAATTTTCGAGGGTACTGATCACGAATCTGAAGTTATATTTCGGCGCTCGCATGTAGTTTTCGAAAAAAAATTAATTCTTTTAAAAATAAATTGGTTTAGTAACAATAACCTCAATTTAATTAAATTTAAAAGTCACGGAACTGACAGAACTTAATAAAAATAACTTGTAAATGCGGCATAGGTCTTAAGTATATGATCTAGAGGGGAATAAGCCAAATTTCTCAGCTACAAGCTCAAGAGGTTGTGCTGCATCGGCAGTAAACATTCTCAGTTTGGCTTACCTCATTATTGCAAAAGGAACGGCACTCATCTAAGCTGAGGTAAGAATAACTGAGCATTGTGGCAAATGCATTTAGTCGACGATGTTGAAGACTTTTCAAAATATTCTTTAATGATTGACTTCAGTCTTAAGTCGAGCCAATCATTGGGAAGTATTTTGAAAAGTTCTGTCTTAAGTATATGCATTGTGTGTTCCAGCCCTTAAGTGGTAGTCACAAAATATAAAGAATAGTGGTAGTGTTGGAAAAAACCGAGTTATTTCAAAAAGCGAATCCTAAGTATTTAAGTGATATCAAAAACCGATTGATAACTCGAGTGATGGTCACTTGAATTCTCATCAGCTATACATATTATTATTTTTGTATTTTATATGTAAATGTTTTATTTTAAATACATAAATATATACTCTTTGTATGGGTATATTTAAAATAAACAGTACAAATCTTAGATATATAAAAATATATGTTGCATTTACACAAAAAATTAGTTACTTCTATTTTTTTTTTAATTTTCAAAAATTATTTTACGACTGTCCTGCATTCCGTCAACACAAAATTTTATTTTGATCTATAGCTACGACAAGTGCATTATATGAATATGAACGATGATCATCTCTATGGTTTCTCGATTTTTCGTTGAAGAAGTAAGACGACTTGCGTCATTCAAACAAATGAATAATTCATTATATTTTCATGAAAATATTTAAAATAAACTGCAAGTCATAATAAAAAATAATTATATGCTGCAATAAAATTGCAAAAAATGATTGGTTTTAACGCGACCAAATATCGAAAATTATGTTGACAATTGCGGAACATCAGCATTCAGCCGAGACATATATATAAGTCGTTTGAATTTTTGCCGCAACTATAGCGGTTCATGTTACGCTAATGTATTATACGAGTATGTATGTACACGTACGTACAAATCTTAAGTTGCAAGTGAACAGTTAGGGTTGCAACCTGTCTTTATTTCGGAAGGACAGTCCTTACTGGAGCCTCTGTCCTTTCGTCCTTATTTTGTATTAGAAATGTCCTTACTCGGAGGACATGATTAAATTCGTATTAAAATAGAATTATCGGGACACAAAGACAAAATATGTAAAAAAAATAGTTCATATACAAAGTAAAAAGAATGTACTTACTTAAGAATTCAAAAGACAAGAATATCCTACTTGCGCGTATGAAAAGGTGGGAACCCTAGTAAACATAATTAAGTTTCTTCAATGTTATAGAAACATTTCTGTACTAGCTGTAATGTTGCTCTCAGACTTATGATTAACTATATGCAATGTCCCAGAGACCTTTATTCTGCAGGCTAGAAACATTGCAGTTTAAAGTTCCTAAGAGAAAACATTACTAGCAAATTGCATTTTAATTTCTATTAATAATATTGCAATTACGTTATTTAGCAAAACGTTATCAACATCGCTAAATGTACATGACACTAACGTATGTGCAATGTTGTTACATTATTTCACACAAGTCGCAGTGCAATGTTCTTTTACTTCTTTTATAACATTCTAGACACTGCATTTGTAATGTTGGAAGGATAATTAGGAATATAGGAATGGAGTACCCATTGAATATTTTTTTGAATTTTTAAATATACACAACAGGGCGTATACTTATTTCTTCGGGATTTTATGACAAGCATAAATTAAGGATCTATTATTCCCTTGCCCGTGGTGCCAATACTGCCAATTGCCAAAGCCCAACCCAAATCTCACACACAACCAAATATTGTAGGTATCCTACCAAAATTCGATTACATAGTATCAGTGAGATATGAGTGGCGCCATCTGTTGGCTATTAATATACATATAATTAACTGAATCGTTTAGTGATTATGATAAAAACGCCTATTCCACAATTTTAAAGAATATTTATTTATAAACTGACCCGCTCGTTTATCGTTTAGCTTACGAATAATATTTCTGAGAGTAACTATAGATTCAAAGAAACTAAATTATATTTAATACATTACATAAAACAAGTTTGTATACCATATGAAAAAGATATGCAAATCCGTACCGATAAAATCTAGCATTGATAGATTTCATCTGCGCTGATAAAACTGGACGGAGTGCACCATATATTGTTAATTTTATTCGTACGGGTCGATCCGCACCGATAAATCGGTGGAAAATATCCGAAATGTATGGCATCCTTTGAAATTAAGCATTTCAAAAATACTGCGTTCCGATTAGCGATATTTAAGCTAATATATACAAAATAATAATAATGCTTCTTGTTATAGTCAAAATAATAACATAAATATTAACACATTAAGTAAATTATCAATAAATATAATCTAATCTTAATTGTATTTTGTATCTGTTTTTTTTTTATGATAATCGATAAGTTATATTCAATATTCTATATAATATTCGAAAACAATAATGATACCTACATTTACGAAATTCTGAGATATTTATGATAACAAAAAATTTTATAAAATATTTTAATTGAATTTGCATTAGAGATTAGTGGTACGTTCTAGTTGACGTTGCAGCAATTACTATATTTCATTACTAATGTAACTATAAAACTGTTTACGAACTATGAGACGATATTATTGTGAAAACATGCCTCTGTCAACCTTATATCAATAATGAAAGTATAGACATTGTTGTAATTTGAGCAAAAGTAATGATATATCAACTGGACAATTATAACGTTACAGAAATGTTGTAGAATTAATTTACCCTCAAAATTTTTAAATAATATTATATTATGAAACATTATTAAAAGCATTTCAGAACTTTCATTAATTATGTATCGTAATTCAACTCAAATTCAGCTGTATGAAACGTTGCACAGATGTGCTGTAATGTTTCATGCTTAGTGGGCTAGTAAGTAAACAATAGAAAAAAAAATAAATAAATAATTCGTTACTCATATAAGTGATAACCGAGTGATTTCGGTTATTGCATTAACCGAACAATCAGTTACTTTTCACTCGAGTGATCTCAACACTTGGTATCTTTCTTTCTACTAATTAGTGTTGGGAAAAACTGAGTTATTTCAATAACCGAATACTGAGTATTTAAGTGATTTCAAAAACCGATTGATAACTCCAGTGATGGTCACTTGAATTCTCAGCAGCTGACATATTACTATTTTCGCTGTTTACCTATAAGTATACATAAATATATTTTTTTAAATATATACTTTTTGTATGGGTTATATTTATATATTTAAAATAAAACTATATAAATCTTATATAATTTATATATGCTGCATTACACAATACAATTAGAGAGTATACAAAAAATTTGTTATTTTTTTTTTAATTTTTCAAAAATTGTTGGTAATTAAGTATATACATTAGCGGAAACCTCAGCAATCTTAATAAAAAAAATCTATTTTCGAGGGTGCTGAACACGAATCTAAAATTAGTTTTTTTACGGTCGAATTTAGTTTTCGAAAAAAATTTTTTTTTAAATTGTAACCTATGTATACATTACATTGAAATTGCAATATCATGATGGTCGTATTCGTTTTTTGCTACAAATATTGAGCACGAACACATAAATTGTAAATGAACTGTAGGGTTGCCACCTGTCCTTTACTTCAGAACAGCTTCTGTGTCCTTCCGTCCTCACTTTTACTAGAAATGTCGTTACTTGGAGGAAATTATTAAAATCATATTAAAATATAATTATCAGGACACAAAGAGATAAAATATAAAAAAATAGTTCAAATACGGCGTAAATTGATATACACAACTCCCCTGCTATTTGACAAAGCAAATAATGTCCTTACTTGAGAATTTAAAAAGATAACATATTGTTGTAACTTGCGCATATGAAAAGGTGGCAAGCCTACTTCACAGGCCTACTTGTACTTTGTGAACAGTAAAAAAAAATCAAATAAATAATTCGTTACTCATGTAACTGATAACCGAGTGATTTCAGTTATTGCAATAACCGAATAATCAGTTATTTTTCACTCGAGTGATCCCAACACTAGTACATACTAATACCACAATACTATTCTTATATTGTTTAGTTCAATGGTTTTTACTTTTCCAAACCAACCACATGGATACGGTCCTTTTTCTTTTTCTTTCTATTTCTTACCAAAATGGCAACTCTAGGAAATTGTGAATCTCCTGGTTGTACAAATAGTGCAAAATTACAGTGTCCTACTTGTATAAAATTAGGAATACAAGGCTCTTTTTTCTGCTCCCAAGAATGTTTTAAAAATAATTGGAAAACCCACAAAATTATTCATTCTTTAGCCAGTAAGTAGGTTAGGTAGGTATGACTAGTTATGTCATGTCAAACTAAAAATGTACAGATATTATTATAATCTATTAGCTAACTACTTAAGTAATTACAACGAATAGTCCAATTATTATGACATTAAATGTTTATTTCAGAAGGAGAAAGTGTTGATGGGAAAAAAGAAACTGCATATAACCCATGGCCCTACTACAATTTTACAGGAAAACTTCGTCCGTTTCCTCAATCTGATAAACGAATTGTGCCTTTAAGTATTGGCAGACCAGATTATGCTGATCATCCACAAGGATTTTCTGTAAGCGAACAAGCTGTTAAAGGATCAGGACATATTAAAGTTCTGGATGATGAAGAAATTGAAGGTATTTCATACTAATAACGTTAAAGATTAAACTCACTTGATTATTTATCTGCTTACAGGTATGAGAGTAGCTTGCAAGTTGGGACGAGAAGTTTTAGATGAAGCGGCTAGAGTTTGCGATGTTGGTGTAACTACTGATGAAATAGATCGCATTGTTCATGAAGCTTGCATAGAAAGAGATTGTTATCCATCCCCTTTGAATTATTATCAGTTTCCAGCTTCTTGCTGTACTTCAGTTAATGAAGTTATTTGTCATGGCATACCTGACACAAGGCCTTTAAAGGATGGAGATTTATGCAATGTAGATATTACTGTGTATCACAAGGAGTTTCATGGAGATTTGAATGAAACTTTTTTTGTTGGAAATGTTAGCGAGAAACACAAAAATTTGGTAAAAGTGACTCATGAGTGTTTAATGAAAGCTATCGAAATTGTTAAACCAGGAGAGAAGTATAGAGAAATTGGAAACGTTATCCAAAAACATGCACAAGCACATGGCTATTCTGTTGTAAGAAGTTATTGCGGACATGGCATTCACAGACTTTTCCATACTACTCCAAATGTACCACATTATGCTAGTAAGTATAAAAATCTGTTTCAGTTGTTAATACCAGTTTGAAATTATATTCTTATATAAATAATCACTAATTACTTATTGCCTGAACTGTTAATGTCAAGTTTTTATTTTAAATCGGCATAGTGTATATTATATATTTTTTTGTCTATTTGTAGAAAATCGTGCTATAGGGGTAATGAAACCTGGCCATTGCTTTACAATTGAACCTATGATTTCTGAAGGTACATGGAGAGATGAAATATGGCCTGATAAATGGACTGCTGTAACAGCTGACGGTCAATGGTCAGCTCAATTTGAACACACGCTGTTGGTTCATGAGACAGGTTGTGATATCTTGACCCGTAGAAGAGAAAAAAATGGTCAACCTCATTTCATGGATAAAATCTAAAATATTAGAATATATTTTTTATATTGAAATTCTGTAAAGGTTTGTCATACTTTTTTATTTTCGGTACTATTGTCACATTAAATGTGAAATATATGTTTCTGTTCTTTCAAATTTATTGTTTAAAATTTATTACTGTTTTATTTGTGCTATACCAGTTCAATTATAAATGTTAGAAGCTGGGTATGTCTGATATAAAATTTGATGTGAAAAACTGCTGTAATTGTTGCATACTGGAGCTTTCAGCTATAAAAAAACTAAAGTTGAAATTAATGTAATTATCAGATTGTTTTGTTTTGCGCAATAAAATAATCCCTAAATTTGTGCATTTTTCTTATTTATATTTTTGTTTTAATGTAATGGAAAATTTTGAAAAAAGTAATTGAAAAATTAAAGGTAAGAAAACATTTTTTCAAAAAATTTGTAGAATAGTATTTCTTAAAAATATAATAGAAAATTAAAAGTTTCTTTAAAAAATTTTTTAAAAAATTAAAAGAATTGACTTTAAAAATAGTGTCAATAATTCAATTATTTGGTTTTAAAGAAACGAGTTGTTGAAAACACAAAATTATGAACAAATTATGATTGTTACACAGTAAAATTTTGAAAGGAATAACTTTGACTACTAAAAGAATGGACTAATGAACTTAAGAATAAAGTTCCGAAACAAAATGGTAAAAGTTTTACATTTTACTATCCACTGTGGATGCCGATTAAAATATTGCACAAGTTTTTTATAACATTAAAAGTTTTACTATGAAACGTATTATAAACAGTAATTCGGATGTTAAAAAAAGTGAGTGGCATAGAAATAGTTATTTTTTTGCATTTTAGCCTTGACAGCACAAAATACACAGGTTTAATATCTGCATGTTGTACAGGAAACCCAACGTTCTTACATTGAAAATACATGTCATAGTTATCATCTTCCGATTGTTGTTTATAAAACTCACTCACTAATACTCACATATTCGTCATAATCTTTGCCTAGTTCCTAAATTTTTTGCTGCAGTGTAGGTTTGAGCATGGAGGAAATATGCTGATTAGCTGGTAGTGTCTCAGTCATCACTACATACATTTCTCAATTCTGTTGCAGGGAATACTTTTCCTAAAAGGTAATCAAAATCATTTGCTGAAATTTGTGGTATATTTCATATTGTTACGGAAGCTCCCCACAATTTTAGTTTGTTAATTAGGTTCGTGTTTGTGCTCAAATTTATATCATATTCGATTTGGTTCTGGAGACCGCAAAAACATCGAGAACTCTAAATATATATATAAGCAGATCGGTTTTGCCTCCTCAGTTTGGTTTATGTTGAGGTGTCAAATGTGAGTGATAAATATCAAAATAAAATTTGACAGTTGAGAATTGTTTGAAGGATATTTATTGTGTAATCAAGTGTGATAATAAAGTTTGTTTTTCTACGTGGAGTATTTCAAGGCTGTCAATTTAGAGGTTGCAATATATTAACGTAACTTTTACATCTCGCCAATTACACCTAAATGTTTCCAATTAGTAACACACTTGCATAGCGCACTATCCAGAATGAAAAAAGTTTGAGGACCAGTGCTGTAGTGAGTATGCCTTTATTTTAATTATTTATCAAATCTAATGATCCATTGTATAAAAATAAAATTTGGAAGGTTTTATGATAAAAAGTAATTTGTAAGAAATTTATTGTTGCTAGGCCACTTATACCTTGTATATCCGCCACTGGAGAATCGAAGTTTCAAAAACAGGCTTTTGGAAAATGTTTATGTAAATCCATATGCCCAATTTCAAATTATTTCACTCACTGATTTTTAAAATATTGTAAAAAAATGAAAAATAATTAAGTTTATTACTCTGTATCTTTTCAACGTCTAGCTTCCTAGAAAAAAACTTTATACGAAAGACATATTTTGCACTGTTTGTGAATTGTGTATAGAAAAATATGCATTTTATTTTATTTGTTTAACCCGAGTTTCATAATAGTAGAGTGATTTATTTACAGCACAGATGTGAATGAGGGAGATGTGATAATTGCAGGAGATAAGATTCCATAGGTGTATCACTTAAGAAGGGTTCACAGAACGCAAAATTACCAAAAATAAGTTGACGAGTGAATTTAACACTAATAGTTTAAAACGTTTATAAACTCACCCATGTCGCTCTTCATCATTGTGGAATTTCTACTGAACGACACCACCATCACCCACTTACACCTACCTGATGCACATTATGCAGATATCACACTTATACACTACTGGTTACTAGCACTGTCACTATATAGGTCTCACATTAACACTTACCATCGGATTTGATAGAACGCGTGCATTATCCATTACAACTGCAGCACCAAGTTCTATATGTAGTAAAACAAATTGAAATCATTTCTCAAATACTTTGTTATCCATATCCTCGTGATAGTCTCCTGTTTGTTACGATTTAAAACAAGTAACTGTTTTAAATTAGTGAAATATTACTTAATCCAAACTAGACTGATATAATTTGGATTAACAAAACCCTTCTCTATAAATTATATGTAATAATTAATATAACCAAGCGAACAAACAATAAAGTACAGACAAATCAGGATGTAGGTAAATAAATAATATCAAGATTGACTTTAGTTTTAAATCCTGAAATTTTCTTGGGGTGCCCATGATCGTCATATTTCAACCCTAAGAATCTATATATACGGAGTATTGGAACATCGTCTGTTCCATTGCCCGGTTGCAGTGACTCACTGAGTGTGGTAGCGCACTACAGTTCAGGATGTCTCAATTTTGTTGTAATTGTATCTCGAAAACTATAAGAGATGCAGTTTTCACAACATTGGACTATTTTTTCGAAAAACTTAAGATGCCATAATCAGAGCATTCAGATACAGGACGAAATTTTAAAAAACTACTTTTAATGGATTGCTTGTATCTCAGAATAGCTGAGTTATCAGAATGGTGAAAATTGCTTTGGGTAGAGTTTTTCAAGTAGATTTCAGTGGCATACTTCTAATTTCCCTACAGGATGTCGTTTAAATTATGATCCAAACATACATTTTTTGAAATGGAACATCCCGTATATTTTTATAAAAATGCATGGCCAACTATACACCACACAATGTCTTTTAACAATTTAACGTTTTTTTCACAATTTCCAAAATATGTAGCAACTATTATATATCATTATGAAGGAAAAAATAATGCAATTGAATGGCATAAAAATATACAGGGTATTCCATTTTAAAAAATGTATATTTGGGTCATACTGTAGATAAATTATAAGTATCACTCTATGTGAAAAACTATCAGAAGCAATTTTTGTCATTCTGATATCTCAGATATGAACATTCCCTTAAGTTTTTTTTTTAATATTGCCCTATATCTCAAAAACAAAGAGGTCTACAAAAGTTCTGATTATGGTATATTAAGTTTCTCAAAAAGGAGTCCAGCATTGCCAAAACTGCATACTACTATCTCTTGCAGTTTCCGGGATACTTTGCAATGACAACAAAATTGAGACACCCTGTACATATGATGTAGTTGCCAGTTGTATGTATCAGTAATTTGACGTTTCTTAAAAATCATGACAAAAGTTGAATCTTTTTTAAATTTCTAAATTGATACGATTTAATAATCAGGCATGTATTGTGATTTTTATGGTGAGTTTTATTAAAAATATAAAATATTTAGAAGCATTTTGTATACAGTATAGAAATGGTATTAGCGTCGCATATTTTAAAGTTTTAAAATAGTGAAATAAAAATACATACCTTTTTTATAAACAAATTAGATTAGTAAGTATTATTAAAAGGTAAGCTATTACACTGTCCATATCAAATGTGATTATATTTACGTTTCCGAATACTAACGTTGGAATCGCCACTCTACAAAGATCACAGATTTCCATATTGAAATTCAACTGATTCGATAGACAAGTATTACCCAAGCGACGTGATTTAGCAGACAATGATTGGAACATCCTAATCGTGGATACACAGGACAATAAATAAAAATTAAATACGAAGATGATTTTGAATAAATTTATTTATACAACATATTCCGTATAATGGTTCAGTTTTATATGCTACATGAATACAGGGTGAGTCAGTCATAATGTCATTAATTTTAAGAGGAGATAGGGAATAATGAGTATAATCGAATCTGCGATTAAAAAAATCTAAATGCATATTTACGCCGAAAAAAATATTTTCAAATCATTATTTAAACCCCTTTTCAGACTGTCACTGACGTTCACAGCCTTGGTCGGTTACAGCTGACAGTTCAACTTCGATGTCGACGTGATGCAATGTTGCCAAGTTGAAATATTTTTCTAGTACCTACCTACATAGGCATTAGACATTATAAATAAGCGATTGTACTGACTATTTTAGAATCTCAAATTATTTCTTGCTCAGTTCAGCCAATAATAATTTAAAATGTTAATGTTCAATGAGCGCTTTCCAATCAATTATTCTATTAAAAATTGCAAAAGTAACGGTCCATTCAGGTTCTCCGGTAGAAAATACGGCCCAATCAAATGATTCCCGTAAACTCCTGCCCATCGTTGAGAACAAATCGCCTCTGAAAGCTAAACCGACGAGTTGCGTGTGGATTTTAATCCGACCAAATGTGACTGTTATGACTGCAAAGAAATTAGCTAAATGTGTGGTGTGATCTCTAAATTTGGGAGAGCGAAATGCGGAAATGCGACTAAATGGTGGCAAATTTGAATAATCATGCGCTGAAGTGTTAGGCGGCGTTATGTATGTAAACATGTGGCAACAATGCCTTCCATCGGAATTAGATTATCATATGGCTGCGTCATCAGAAAGTTTGTAGAGTACCAGAAGCGTTGTGTTGCCGAATTTTATAGGGAGATTTGTTTATTTTTTTAAAGGTCGAGTACAAAATGTTTTTTTCGATTTTCTGCCTTTTTTAGACCTTCCGAATACGTGATTAAAAGTAATGACATTATGACTGACTCACCCTGTATATAAAACTTTACGAATTACAAGATTACTGCTTTATATGAAATACTAAACAATAATTTGTGGGAAATAAAACTATTGCATTGCAACCGTCTACTAATGCGGTTGGAATTTAAAATTATGCGCAGACATTTTATATAGGGTGTTCTTTTTCTTGTTCTTAAGTTCGGTAAGCGATAGAATACGAAAATGGGAGTTTTTTTTTTGTAATTTGTAGGGCGACCACCTTTATCAAAAATATATTTTTTTATTATCTACTAAACAAATAAATATTTTTTGTTCAAACCCAACAAGACACATAAAAAAGGTTAATATTTTAACATGAATAACTTCTTTGAGGTAAAACCACTAGCATAATTATAGGGTTTCGTTTGTTTCAGTTTCTATGCCAGTAATGAAATATGCGCAAATGCAGCCTGCTTCCGCACAAGTCTCCGACTTCTGGGCTAATCCCTGTGATTAGAATGAGGGGTAGAGATATTATTATTATTATAACAAATATTAAAATTTTAATATTTTTTCTGAAAACAGATGCTTTCACTAAAATTAATTAAGAATAAGCTTTCTTTTTCAAATATATTGACTTCTTTATCTTATGGACTAATTGTATCCAAGGTCATCGATTTAAATTGTTTACAAACTGTTGCTTTTACTTATTTAATAAATGACCTAATGATTGCAATTTTTAAAACTTGATAGTAATATATCCCTGATAAAAAATAAGTCAAAATATCTGAAAAAGGAAGCTTATTGACAAATTTTATCGCAAGCATCATTTTTCAGAAAATAAGTTAAAATTTAAATATTTGTACAAAAAAGTTAATTTTCGCAATTGGTGTCGTAGTTAAGGGGGTTCAAACATGAACGCCTCTGACTTTAAGTGAAAAAGGTTATTCAAGTCAAATTATTAATATTTTATTAAAATTACTGTGTACCAAGTTTGAATTTTTTTGTAAATAATAAAATTAAATATATAAGCATTTTTAATTACAATGCCCTTATCACAAAAAGAAATGTCTTAGAGCAAAATGTTATAGACAAGCCCCTTTAATGTTTCACGCTCTATCCTTTACCAAAGTTAAGAACAAAAATAATTAAACATCCTGTATAGTTGTGTATCTTTAAAAATTTATAATAACATAATGTAATAAAAAAGCATCATAAAAAGCAAGATAGTAAGCAATGATGAGCAAATTTTATACTGCTATCCTTTTCATAAATTAAAATTAAGGAATTTATTAAAATAATTCAAGATTTCAAAAAATAAAAAAAAATTAATACATTATTTTTGAAAAACGTGTGGTAAACCGTTTTAAAATTTACTTAGCTAGTACACTTAATAGTATTAATATTTTTATGCTAATAATAATTGCACCCATGATAGCACTCTTTCAAAAAATTTCTAAACAAATTGTGATAAAGTTTTTGTTTCAATTTAAATATTGTCAAAAAAAAAAGAAAGACTAGTTCAATAATCAGTTTTTCTACTGTCAGAAGATACATTTAAAAAGCACCAAGACAATACTGTATCCAGCAGAGTATGTCGCAGGAATTTTTTCATGATCATAAATATGCCATACCTATTTGAAAAATTTTTATAAACGATTAAATTTGTGCCGAGCGGTAAAAGAATAAATAAAAGGGATATTACTTTTCATTCTCAATTTCTGATTTGACCTCACTATCCGACGAGCTGATTTCGATATCCGAACTGTCTTTTTGGCTGTCTTTAGACAAATTCAACTTTTTCTTAGAAGTGCTTGGTGTTTTACTTCTCGATTTCTTCTCGCGACTTGTCGATCTAGTTCTAGACCTTGAACGTCTAAATCTACTCCGGGAGTAACTCTTCGGTGATTTCGTAACTGCAGGGATGCTTCTCGATCTGGAGGCACTCTGTCCTCTTTTCCTTTGTTTTTTCATGCTCTTGGCAATCACTCTTTTCTGATGATCCAGTTGTGGAAAAAGATCTGTAACATTAAAGTTATTCGTGAATGTCATTATAAATTTAAATTTTTAAGAATTTATTTACCCTGAGATATTTCCAGCGCTTTTTTTGCAGCGTTCATCTCCGCCTGTTGTATGCTGTGGCCCATGGCACTCGCCAATCTTCTTCCCCGAAAATAAACTGCAACTGTGTATACTCTAGTATTTGTTGGTCCTTTGCACTCAATCACCCTAGAAAAATTAATATAGTTATTTATGCAACAAGTACAAAAAGTAAGTGTTTATTGCACGCGACGTGAAATTGTCCAACGAGGCTGTCAGGCCGAGTAGGAACACGTCGAGTGCAATAAGCACTTTTTGTACGAGTTTCATACAATATTTTTTCTACGTTCATGCAAAAATCAGAAAATGTTATTTAGATGACACAGGTCTAGGAAAATATGACGTCGATTTGAACGTTTATGTTTGTCATGATGACAAAACGCTGTAGTAGAATGACAGATGAATGCAATACACATTTTATTGTATTAGTGCAATAAAGAACCACTTTTTTCACAAAATATAGTTCAATAAAGTTTTGTTTTTTGCATGAACGTAGAAAAAATAGTTTTAAATGATAATAATTCAACTTATACAATAAATCTAGAGAGTGACTCCTAGATAATATAAAAGAATTATTACTATAATGCATATAAAATATTAAATTATTTTTATGAGCTTAAATATTATTTATCTCTATCTCAGTATTAATATCATAGTATAGACAGACCAGCAATTTCACTCCGCTGTCGGCACTTTAAGCTAAATAAAGTGTCTGCGATGACTCCATAAAGCGCATGTAACTATCGGATCCGAGAGAAATAGAGTGATCAGGATCGGAACAAGAATTATTTATGCAGAAAGCATATTCACTCTAATAAAAATGTATGTTATATATAAAATATCTATGCACATTATGTAACAATTAATTATAGTTACTGATACATTTTTGTAATGTTGCTACACTAGGCAAATATAATTTTGTAACTAATTAATTTTTATGTAATCTTTGGGCCGTTAAAATACAAAGACCATCATTTTTAAAATCACAAATTTTTTTTCCGCCTATTTAAAACATTCAGTAACCTGAACATTAATATAATCAGTTAAATCTCTTGATCGACACAACTGTTAATTATTTACTACTTTTAAGAAAACTGTAAACTTTCTAGTCCTTTTATCTTTTGTTTCAAATAACACTTCATTTTACAAATTTTGCATAATGTCCTTTATTTTTCTTTTGTAGGCAAATAGAGATTTTTTGTTGTTTAAATAACTGATTCTGTTGTGCCAGGATTTATTTCAATTTTGAAGATAAAAATAGGTAATAATTATAAGTATTTTATTTGAAATTTATATATTTCTATTATTATTTTGTTTTGGGAAAAAGATAGAATACATTAAACTGTATACGTAAAAAATAAATAATAAGTCTCAGGTAATTTTTGAAAAATAAATAAATAATTACCTATTTATCAAATTTTAGATTTTATGCTGAAACAAACACATGCCTATACATAAGACTTACTCTCATTACAATGTAGCAATATAGTCATCTACATAATTTAAATCCTCTTGTGCCAGAAATATGGTTGAAATAGCCTAAAAATCCCTTTCATGAGAAGTATTTATAGTCCTATTTTACTGAATTTTTGAACAGTATATACAGATTCGGAAATTGCGGATCTTTACAGAGAAAGTAGAAATTGCCGCTTCATCCCAGGGAACGTACGAAGTTTAAGAGGCGCGGCGACATGCATTGGTCTAGCATTCCCCACTACTACGGTAATCGATTCCGTATCGCCAATTTGCCATTGCAAAAGTAACTGTCCGGTCAACTGATGCCAGTGTTGTCAGGTCTCATGCTTTTGCATGAGATCTCATGCATTCCGAGGAAATCTCATGCTTTCATATTTTGATTACAAAACCTCATGCTTTTTAATATACACAAATAGAAATAATAAAATTATTAAAATTACTCTTTGAAATCTACCAAAACAAAGACCTAACAAGAAATAAAGGCAAAATCGAGGGCAAAATTGAATAGATATAGGTAGGTATTTACAATATTTGGGTACTTGAAATGTCCTTTATTGTAGACTGCTCTCTTAATAATTAGCAATGAATACATAAACGGGTATGGCAGTCTACGGATATGCGGTGTGTGTGCTGTATTCACGCTGTATTGCAGTGATTCTTAACTCTATTCCGTAAGGGTACCTACATTTTCTAGAAACAACAGATTTTACGACCCGTGAGTCACCCTGCGTCACGTCAACTGCGCCTCAACGTTCGCCCGGCCTAACAATAAAATAAATTAGAAAGGTTACGTGGTTAATAACTTTTAAGTAAGTACCTACTTACAATGTAATATTATGATAAAATAGCAGAACATAATGCTTTTTAATGATATAAAAATGGCATTACAAAAGTAATTAAAAAAAAAGCTGTGTCAAGACGTGTTTTTTGATAAATTAAGCCATCTCATGCTTTTTTCTCCAAACCTCATGCTTCTTTGAAATTATTCTCATGCACTGAATTTTTCCCACCTGGCAACACTGCTTGATGCGAACACGCTGTGGTGGAAGTATGCATGTAGCATGACACAAATACACGCAAGCGGCAAAACACAATTCACCATCAAGATCCTCACTTTCCAAATCTCTATATATATACAGTGTGACCCATTTCAAATGGAGGCAAGCCTGTAAAAATGATAACTATTATCCGATTTATTTCGGATTTTTTCCAAAAAATGGAGCAGTAAAAACTCTATTCTGGCACAAAATATTAAAATTAATTTTTTGTTTTCAAGGCGTACTTCGAATTTTTTTCTCGGGGAAATTTTACAAAAACTGTTTAGCGATTTTCTTACTTCAAATCTAACTACGGCACTGGATTTCGCATCCCTTAAAACGGTGTTATGCCAAGTTTCATAAATAAATATTTAATATTGAGAGATTTATGACATTTTTAATGCAGGCTTCATTTTATTAAATACAAGTTGGCTATGAAAAATAATTTTAAAAAGTGAGTTTTTAGTTTTACGATTTTAATTAATCAAATTAAATGTGAAGATAATTAACAGTTAATAATAATTAGGTATTTTAATAAATAACTAAAATAACAAAGGAAAATGACTGCATTACATAAAACTACGATACAAAAATACAATAAGACAATAAGAGGCCACCGTTGATTTGGATGCACTTTTCAAATCGCACTATTACAACGAATGGTGTAGTATCGGCACAACATTCGAGGTACTGGGCTACAGAAAGACCAAAGTGGATTATTAATTGTAAACGACAATATTCTCAAAAAGTTAAATGTTTAGTGGGGGATACTCAATGAAACAATCTTTGGCCTTTTCTTTTTGAGGGAAATATGAGGCCTATAAGCTTTTATATTTAATGCGATTAATTAAAAGCGTAAAATTAATTAGTAATTAACAAAATTTTTAATACATTCCTCATAGCCAACTTGTTTTTTTTTTTGAAAATTACTATAAAAGTATTTCATAAAATGAAGCCTGCATTAAAATTGTTATAAATCTCTCAATATTTACTTATAAAACTTGGCATAAAACCGTTTTACGGGATGCTAAATCCATTTCCGTAGTTAGATTTTAAATAAAAAAATCGCTAAACAGTTTTTGTAAAATTTTACTGTGAAAAAAATTCAAAGTAGGCCTTGAAAACAAAAAACAAATTTTAATATTTTGTGCCAGAATAGTTTTTACAGCTCCATCTTTTGGAAAAAACCCGAAACAAATCGGATAATAATTACCATTTTTACAGGCTTGTTTCCATTTGAAATGGGTCACATATGCCTTTAGGAAATTTAAAAAAACATAAATTACTAATGCAAGATGTGTTTAAACATTTAATAGCCGCAGTAACTTATTTGTAGATTTTGACTCATAATTTTACTTTAATCCACCTCTGTGCAGTCTCTGAAATGAATGCTTGAAGTGGATGCGTGAACTGCTATGTGAGAATTATTATTTAGACTTAGTGATTCTGCTAGTCTATCTATATTGTGTTGCTCTCTATGGACCGCAATATGACTGTGGATACGAAAAGGCTGGCAAATTAAAATCTGATGTATTACAATAGGAAAACTTTTTTTAGTGTGTAAACCATACTTGACTTAGTCGATGTTAGAAACACCAATAGAATAGGCATAGGTGTGAGGTGTTACTCTTAATTTAATAATAATAATAATATCTCTACCCCTCATTCTAATCACAGGGATTAGCCCAGAAGTCGGAGACTTGTGCGGGAGAGGGGGCGGCATATTATTATTAAGCAGGCCGCATTTGCGCCCAGGAACGACTTACGTTGGTAGGCCCTAACCACTATTCAGTGCAGGAATGATGAAAACCTGGAAAACTTCATTAATTAGGGGGGTAGTCAAATATCAACCGTCATCAATCTCTCACATTGACCCAAGCTAACATTATTCCACCCTACCATACCCACAGAGAGGGTGCGAATCCTCTCCACGAATATAGCTTATATACGGTCTACCGGCAGCTGGCCTCGAACCAACTCCGTCTAGTCACCTCGATTCAAGTACTTACGCCTTAAACCGCGCGACCACTGACCGATCCAATTTATATAGCTATATTAAATTAAAAAATAATACAACCATAAAGTTTTGATATACAATCATAATTAAAAATGGATGAAAATCCCGGTTCCAGTAAACAGGCTGTTGGTAAACGACCTAACCTAAGTGATGGACAACTGATAATAATAAAAAAAACATGTATATCCTGCTATAAAAAAAATGTGTAGAAATAAATCCAGAGAGGAAAAAAGTAGAAATACAAGGAAGAAAAAAAATAGCAGTTAGCGTAAAATATGGCATTCATAAGAAAATTCATGGATTCTTCTTCAGAAATGAAATACTGACAGTAAAGAAAATTCAAGTTGAACGATATGCCTAAATTATCTGATACAGTACTTAGAAGAACCATGTATGACATGAATTTCCAGTATTTGAAATGAAATTATACAAGACATTTCAAGTGGCTCCGCACAAACCTTTTAATTTCATTCAAATTGGATGAAACTAGGAATAGGTAGTTCTGAACGCAAGGCCCAAACTGCTCTTGAAACTAGTTATACATGGACGGGCTTTAGACGTAAGTTTAAAAGCAAAATTAATAATGCATTTAGTGAGTTTTGAGAGAAAATGGCCATTAAAATATATGGACAAAAACTATCAACTGCTGGTAATAACTTTTTGTATTTTCTCGACTTGGCGGGTTGTGCATCTATAATGACATATAATCGATATTGAGACCAATCTCATTTTAAGCTGTCTTTTGTTTACCAATTCCACTCTGAATAAAACCAAACTGAAATCAACATACTTTAAGCAGAAAATCACAAAACCACATTTTACAGACAATTTCTCGTAAGTTGATAAACTGAAAACTAAAATAAAGGTAATAAAATTGGGCTGGCATAGTTTGCCATTTGTTGAATTAATGTTGGCTGTTTGTTTTATGCCCATCTATCACACTGTTGGCATATCATAATTGATATGCACCTCAATTAGAACAATATAATGTAATAATACATTGGAAAGTTCTAGTCCTAAATTGATTTTATAAAATTATTTTTCATTCCAGTTATGCTCTCTATTTGGTTTAAAGGGATAACAACAGGCAACATTGGTGACATGTGCTTATATGACTAACGTCTGTAGATACATACTTATACACTGGAATATCAGGTTCACCCCCATCCATCGTACGAAGAGTAAGGCAACATTGCTGCAATTTTGATTTTGGATCATTCCAGTCCTGGTTCATTATAAAGTCCTGCAGCCTGGGAAATAGCGTTACTTGACAAAATACTTCACAAAATTCCATTCCCTATAAGTATGTTATTGAATTAGGTACAAATATATTTCACAGAAATAAATGGTACCTGATCTACATACAAAGCACCAATAAATGCTTCAAGCAAATCTGCACGATCCTTTGTTTTTAATTCAGCTTTAGGATTATTGTAAACGGCATATTTTGCCATACCGAGGTCATCACATACCACAGCCTGTGTCCTATTGTTTACCAATGAGCTTCTTAGTAACTAAAAAATGTACATGATAAATAAACAAACTGTTAGCTAAATGCAGTGTGTCCAATTAAGTCGGCATCATATGGGGAACTTTTTTATTATAGATTTTATCAAAAAAAGTTATTCTTGATAAAAAGTTCTGCCTTGCTTAAAACCCAAAATAAAGCAATCAGATTTCAATTTTTTGCAGTTGTATACAAGGTGTCGAAAAAGTAAAATTTGCTCAAGAGTAAAGTACCCATATTTTTTATAATATCGACAATCGTTATTAAGAAAAGTTGTTCCTAATTAAAAACTATGATCAGATATCCAATATTATCCATCTACCATTAAAAAACAGATTTTGTTATTTTTACAAACTTCTCTGTATTAGCATTGATAATTTACGTCTAGAGATTGACATGAAATCTAGGGTGCACTGACAAACCAATCAATTTTTGATAGCAAACGTCAAAATGCTAGTTAAAATTTAAAACTACTGTCAGATATTCAATATTATCTACCATTAAAAAATAAACGAATAAATTATAATTTAGTTTTGCAAATAATAAAACATTTATTATATTGAAAAAAAATTCTCGTAACTGTTGAATGTTGAATATTTCTATTCAGATTATCTGTTATTAAAAATCACTGCCGCTTCTTGATGAGTTTTATATACCACAATCAAAACTATTTCAATTTTCTCCTCAGAAGATAATAGAGCTGCCATTTCTTGTATTTTATAAATTGTAACTAGCGTTTTGACGTTTGCTGTCAAAAATTCATTGGTTTTCTCAGTGCATCCTAGATTTAATGTCGATTTCTAGACGTAAACTATCAATGCTAATACAGAGAAGTTTGTAAAAATAACAAAATCTGCTTTTAATTGTAGATGGATAATATTGGATATCTGACTGTAGTTTTCAATTAAGATCAACTTTTCTTAATAACAGCTGTCGATATTATGAAAAATAAGGGTACTTTACTCTTGTGCAAAATTTACATTTTTTGACATACGTCGTACATGACTGCAAAAAATTAAAATCTGATTACTTAGTTTTGGGTTTTAGGCCATGCAGAACTTTTTATTAAGAATAACTTTTTTTCGTAAAATCAATAATAAAAAATTTCTCCATATGGTGCCGACTTAATTGGACACACTGTATATTCTGATTCCAAAAATTATATTGTATTGTATTATATTTAAGGCATTATTTGCTGTTGTCAAGGTTGAAAATTTTCCAGGCTGATTGCCACACTGACAGTTCATGTTTGTTGAGGTTTTAACAGACAACTGATGCCGTGACAAGTAGCCTTGAAATTGTTGAGCTTGAAGTTGAAATATGTGGGCACAACAAACCACATTTACAGTTTACGCGTATTGACCATATAACTAAAACTGTACAAGGTCTTTCTATCTCTCTTATAATAATGATATCTCTACCCCTCATTCTAATCACGAGGAACGATTTACGTTGGTAGGCCCTAACCACCATTCAGTGCAGAAATGAAAGAAACCTGGAAAACCTCATTAATTAGAGGGGGTAGTCAAATGTCAACCGGTATAAATCTCTCACATTGACCCAAGCCAACATTCTTCCACCCTACCATATCCGCAGAGAGGGTGCCATCCTCTTCACGAATATAGCTTATATACGGTCTACCGACTGCGGGGGTCAAACTCACAGCGATATAGTTACTTAGATTCAAGTACTGACGCCTTAAACCGCGCGACCACTGACCGATCCCTCTTATATGAATACTTGATGAACTGTTACCAAAGTTATTTCAAATTCAGGAATTTAATATATTTTATTTTGATACATTTTATTTGAAATAATCCTTAGGACTGAAAAGAAATCCACAAACAATATGGTTGCTATAATGAATTTCCAGAATATGTATATTCTATCACAATTTTAATTAACGTAATTTCGTGTTCGTTATTCTGATAACATTGTGAATTACACTAAATATTAGTTTGTTAAATATATTTATGAGAAGGTAATAAGATATTTAATTTGAGTAAGCTGTTCTTGCCATTTTCTAAAATATATTCAAATGCCTATTCACTGGCCGATTAGATCACCAGACTTAAAGGCAAGTAACACATTATTAATTATTAAAAGACTACCTAAAAAATGCGACCATGTTTAAAAGACAGAATTTGTGGTCAAAAGAAAAAGTTTTATTCTATATTCTTTCTTGATGTTTGATTCTTAAAAAAGTACTAAAGATACCAAAATTCAATGAATTATTCAACGTTTCTCGTAAAAAAGTTAAATAAAAGAGAACAAAAATATATATTAAAGTACCACTCTCTCGAAAAAGTGGCGCACTGTAAACTATTATTACTAGAACTCATTTCTGGTGAGAGAATCACTTACATAATTTGGTTCATGCAAAGCAGTATTTCAAATTTCGTAAATCGTATCACACCAATGATAAAACTTACCGATAAATGTCCTTCATGATGTTCTGGAAAATATTTATACAAGTATTCGGAGGCGATAAGTTGTAAAACTGTATCTCCTAAAAATTCCAGCCGCTGATTAGATCCCATGGTTAAATTAGTGTAACCCACACTTCTGTCAGTGAAAGCTCTAGCCAAAAGTCTAATGTGTTTAAATTCCACATTTATGGACTCTTCGAATTTAACAAGATTCTGCAGCAACTCAAATTTATCTATCCACTGTCGATCGCCTAAAGGTTCTTGCTCCTGCAGTGGATGTGGAGGAAAATTTACCCACACTTCGTATAACTCCGAATCTTGTTTATTAAATAAAGTGGCAGAAAATACTTTATCGGCAACCTAGAATAGTTATCAACAACATGATTAAACAAATAACCTCTTTTTGCACGTAAATTGTTAATAAAAGTTATCTATAGTAAATACAATTGAGAATGGTCACGTTCAGCACGCTATTAGTTATTAATTTTGTATTTGATGAATGTCAAACTGAAGACATTTTTAATCATATTGTTTGATCGTTATTCATAATTTAACATAGTGTATCTATTTGACAGGATGTTTACAAACTATGAGCAAAAAATATCTTTATAAAGTTATGCTAGTTCCTTTGCGCCTTTTCTGAAAACACAATACTGTAGAATCTCTCTAATCTGATATACAGGTCTGGAAAGTACAAACATTCCTTCTGGTGTGCAATAAGAAAGAAATAAACTCTTGTGTTAAGACAGTCAAAGAGAGAAATAAACACTTTCAACATTACCAGACTGAAAATACAGGGTGTTTCCTGAAGTTCTCCCGACATTAATGTGGAATGTTCTTTAAGGCCGCTTTACATTTAGGCAATGGAGCATGCAATGCAATGAAAACTATTTTGGAGCAAAATCTTTCAGGCAATATTGCAAGGTGTCATTTGTTTTACATTTATGCAATATATTGCCCATAGTAAATTGAAAATGATTTTGATCTGCTGGTCTTCTGCAAAACCATCAAAACATACCGGTGTTGTGTACAACTGTGGTGTGAAGTTTCAATCAACTTAGAGTTTCAATGGATGAAATAAAAAAGAAAATTATTATGATTAATTGAGGTTAATTCACTTTATACTTAATTCCGCGCTGTTAGTTCCTTTTGTGTAGGATGGCAAAACTGAATATTACCAGAAAAGGAACCAGAATTTCACGTGTAATGCAATCAAATTAGAGCAGACTCTATATTCATGCAATGGACTGTAAATTGCGTCGGTCATTAATTTTAACTTTAATGCGCATGCAATAAGAATTGCTTAAATGTAAAGCGGTCTTTGAAAGTATCATAGGATATTGTTTTTATGAATCAACCCCTAACGTTTTTTATCATAGTTTCTGATCATCTTGTACAATAATCAATATGTATAAAAGTACGAAATGTCTATTTATGATAAAAATTATAAATACATTAGCAATCAAATATTATTCCTTACCTCAATTCCTCCATCTAAAAATAAAGAGCCCATTAAAGCCTCAAAACAATTCGCCATTGCATGTCTTAATTCCAAGTCGTGACATAAATCAGAGCCGTGAGCATACAACATGAACTGATCTAATTTTAAAGTGCGAGCAAGCACCGCAAGATGCTGGTTTTGGACAATCGCTGCCCTGTATGTCGCTAAGCCCCCTTCCTCTAGATCGGGAAATGAATAGAACAGATGTATAGAGGAAAGAAATTCTACCACCGCATCTCCCAGGAATTCCAAACGTTCGTTATGGGTTATATTCGATTCAGTTTCTTGCTGTTTACCAAAACGGGACATGATATTTATTAGGGTATTAATACCTACGCAAAAAAAAGAAACAAGTTTCATTTTTAAGGAATCATTTTAATCTCGATGGTTTGGTAAATATCTCTTAATAGTTATGTCTAGCCAAATTAATTTGTTAAAATAATAAGTGTTTTTGGCCATTTCTAGGTGGGCACCAACTGTGTCAAAATTCTATTGATCAGTTCTTATAAAAAAATGTTATTGAATTTTATTGAGGAAAATTTACAAATTATTGCAATTGAAGGATTTTTTTTTGTATTGGAACTAACATCAAAATGTATTGTTCATAATATGTAACTAATTTTAATTGTTGACTAATAGTTTCAATATACAGTGTCTGATAAAGTTAATTTTTTGATGAAACAATTTGACAAGTCTCCAAACACTTTGTTATTATACAAAATAAAAGTTTTATTATTTTATTTTTAGTTATTTGTATTTATGTATTTTTTAAGATTCAAACTGTTAGTATTCAATATGTTTTTTATAGTTCATCTAAATATTATAGTTTAATAACCTAGTAAACAGTTTCCAAACTTTCTCATAAATTAGAAAATGTGTTAATTTTATTATTTATTTGTGTTTACCTAAATAGTACAATATTTTTTTTATACTACAAAATAAAAGTTTTATATTTATTTTATATTTAGTTTTGTTGTTTTACTGAATAGCATTAGTGAAGATATTTCTGCTGTTAAAAGTAGTAAACCACTGTGTTCGTGTGTTCAAGATTTGACACTTGATATTTTAGTATACTGGCGCTGGTGTATGTTATTTACACGACCTTTAAATTAAATATTTTTGTGCTTGTTAAATGTAAATTAATGAAATAATGCTATTGGAACTTTATTAAAACATCAATTTTTTTACCAGTCGATTATTGAACTTTTCCAAAAAGTAATATGCATCCTTCTGTCCGAGGACAAATGTTTGATTTTTAGAGGGCAATCAACTTTCTACCATCCAATAATGGAATTCAAACGTACAGTTTGATTTATAGGATGCCACTTTTTTTGAACCACGACCCATTTTCCTAACCGATATTTTTTCCTACAATATCTTTTGAGAAAAATCAACTTCTGTCTTATTTTTTCGATTCTGATCTGGTGAATTTTTTGTACCTCTAACTGCTTGAAAGGTATTTATCAAAATGTAACTTAGTCTATATTTTATTGGCTAGTTTTAAGGAATGAAATATGTACAATTTTATTAGTGGAATATTACAAAATTATATACAGGGTGTCACATAATTATTGCGACAAAATGATAGGGGTTGTAGAGGGCATGAAAATAAGCAATTTTGTCTTATAAACCCCTTCCGGAAATATGCCGTATGGCCGCTACAGCAAAATAAAGTACCAGTTTATTGAAAGAGCTTAGAGTAATTGCTCAAAGTGTCCTCCACCTTGCTCAGTGCACAACTGAGCACAATTCTTCATTGATTGGCAAACTCTATGGAATATACCCGGTATGTCCTAAACCTGTGCGAACGCGACCATCACTCTTCCCAGTAGCTCTTGTTGGTTGGGAACAGGAGTTTCATATACTAAAGCTTTTAGATGGCCCCAGAAAAAATAATCCAAGGGGGATGTCAGGTGACCGTGCAGGCCAATGCACAGGGCCACCTCAGCCTATCCACCTGGTAGGAAATATTTCATTCAAATAGTGCCGCACTGGCAAAGCAAAATGGGCTGGGGCGCCATCATGTTGAAACCACATGTTAGCTCTTATGTCCAGTGGCACATCCTCTAATAGTTCTGGAAGCACATGCTGCAGGAATTGAGCATATGTCGTGTGTTCATTCAAATGTGTTGGGAGCAAATATGGCCCGATGATCTGCTCGCCCAGATGTTAATTACAAACTGATGTTGGACTCTACGAAGGGCTATGATGGGTTATTTTCATTCCAAATGTGACTATTACGGCTATTAAAATAACCATACCTTGTAAAATAGGCCTCGTCAGTAAACAAAATGTACCGACCAAAGTGTGGTTGTCTCAACTCCTGCTGCAACCACCAACGACAAAAACGGCGATGCGGCAGATGGTCCTCCAGACCAGAACTTGTAACAGGTTGTACAGGTATATTTGTTGATCCCGAAGAACCCGCCGAACAGTACTTCGTGCCGCTCCCGCACGCTTGTGGACAGATTGGCCTCTACATGGTGCAGAACCTCTTCCTCAAACTCCACTGTCCGCATGGCAAAGGGCACCTGCGCTGTAGCGGCTAAATGACATATTTGCGAACAGGGGTTTATAAGGTAAAATTGCTTATTCTCATGCCCTCTACAACCCCTATCAATTTGTAGCAATAATTATGGGACACCCTGTATATTGAATATTAATGGAATAAATTATACATTGATAATTGCAAATATTGCAGAAAAACGTTGGAAATTATAATCAAGTTATGACGTATGTACTTTTTTAATAGAATGGTACATTGCAAACACGGAATTCAGGAAACAACTACTCTGCGGGCTAATGCCCGACCAGCATTGAATTACACCTGGAAAACCTATAGCAACAGCTAGAGTCATTCGTCAGACGCCCACCAGACATATACCGGTTTGAGCTTATTAGCTCGGTGGCGTGTTCAGTCGGCATGGAGTAGTGAGCGGCCGATAGATGTAGTTAGTTCTACACGCGTAGAATGGTACATTATTTATAGTTTTCTGATTATTTAGACACATTTTTTCATAATTATTGGATTGGAAAATGAGATTTCCTGGAATGGCCAGTTAGATCACCAGAAATCCTTATGCATTTTTTTCTTTGGGGTTATTTAAAAATTAAAGAATTTAAAACAAAGCCTAATGAATTAGATGATTTAAAAGAATGAATAACAGAAATAAGAGGAATAACATCTGACATTTTAAACAATTTTAGATACGAATCCAGCATAGGTTGGAATTGTATCAATAAATTGAGCAGTTGCATTAAATTAAATTTATTTCACTTTTATTGTTTTCATAATTTGTGTGCTCATTTTTTCAAAAAGTGTCAATATCTCAAGAACTGTTGAATATAAAGATATTACATCAATTGTCAATTATTTTTAGATGGACCTAAAATGCCAAAACTGGTACAGTGAGCTGGATACAGTAATTTTTCACTTTCTGCATCTACAGGGTGTTCCGTAAAGAATGCGCCAAAAAGCAAGGTTAGATTCTAGGCATCAAAATATTAGGGTTCCAACAAACATGCTTTAGTAAAATGTCGCTCCTCTTCGATATACAGGGTGTCAAATTTTTCAACTTTAAATTTTCAAGATATTTGTCTCCAAACGATTTCTAAACCTAATTCATGACATACTAATACGAGTACCTACATAATAAAAAAATGCTCAAAAAAGCAAAATTTAATTCGTTAAAATATTAGGATATAGGAGATTAGAAATCGTTTGGAGACGAATCTCTTGAAAACGGCTCGTTCTATCAGTTTCAAATAAGTATACCTTTTCTTCATAGAAATAATTGGTCTATCGAATGCGTTACTCTAAATTCTGTTAGACGTCCCATAAAAAAGTTTTAGTTGAAAATAACACCAGTCAGGCGTAACTCGCGCCCTCTAGCAGCTGTCGCAAAAATGACATCAAATTCGAATTTCTCGCCACCCAAAACCACCAGTACCAAAATTTCATATATTTTCGATGATAATTACAGTAATTACTCAATAAATTCTAAAAATAGAAAAACATTGACACCCTATATATCAGAGGAGCGACATTTTATTAAAGCATGTTTGGTGGAATCCTAATATTTTAACGTCTAGAATCTAACCTTCCTTTTTGGCGCATTTTTCGACGAAACACCCTGTATATTTGTTAGTGTAATTTGAAAAATCCACATTAACTTGCTTACCCCTTTTTCTGGTATTCATATAATGTATCCTTCTATCTCCATATTCAGGTTGACGTATTCCGCAATTGGTCAAACTGTTCCTAGCATGATCTGGATTTGTTCCAAAATTTTCACGATACGACGGATGTGTTAATGCCAGTTGAAGCAATGCACGATTCTTGAATTTATAATTTACCGATTCCTCCAGAATGTTAAGGGAGTAATGGAAACGCAAATGACAAACAAGGACAGGTAGCAACATTGCGTGCTATAAAAAAATTATTAACAAAGTTCCTTTTCAATTTATTTCTTACCCTACCTGTATGATATCACACATAATTCCAGTCCTGTAAAAACCTTCTGATGAAACCGCTACTGTGACGTCTCTTTTCATTTTTCCTTGCGTTCTCATTTCCTGCAATTTGTTCTCTTTAGCTTCTAATTTTCTCTTATCTTCAAATGTAGGTTTCGACATATTTGCTAATAAATGTCTAAATTTCACATAATCCCTCCAGGCTTTTTGGTACCTTAAAATTACATATTTACTTTAACTTCTTTAGTTGTTAATAATTAGGCTTACTCTGGATTACCGGCATAGCTCAACTGAGGTGGGCGAATACCAAAATGCACAATTTCTGGAAATTTATAATCCCCTTCTTTTTGAAAATCAATGTTCCGATCCAATTGATCCACTCTAACTGAACACGGTTTTTTTCCAGGATAGGTTACGACCATACCCTTAAAAATACAATGTGCATAACAAAATTGAAGATGTGTCCAAATTTCAGAATATTCACACAAGGAAACCTCATTTTTTAAATAAGGATGTTAAAGTTTAAGAAAAAGTATATCTTCAACTATCTACTCAAGTTATTGAAATAAAATTTTATGTATATGAATAAAACAAGAAACAATAAAAAAAAACAGTGTAAACATAAAGGATCCTATCCCAATCATTCTTCAAAAATTTTATCACGTCACTGTAAAAAATATTTTTCTGAAAAATACATAACATAGCATAATTACTTTTTTGTGTGCCATGTTTCATTGGAATTTCTCTCGGAATTTCTCAAAGTAATGTTAAAGTGGCACAATGATGACGAAACTAAAATTACTAATTTTCATTAACTATACAGGGTGTTTTTTAATGAAGTAGCAAAAATGAGACCAGATTTCTTAAGAAAAAAATAAATCAATTTAATCTAACAAACCTATATCCCAAGTCGCATAATAAAATAGATACAGGTCGTCAAAGTTAAAATTTTATTTTCGATATTTGTAACTAACTTCTTAAAAATTCCAAATATTTACATAAAATTTGTAAATTGGGGGTTTTTGCGGGCGAGGAATTTAAATTTGTTTCTAATTTTGACGTCACTAGTAGAGGGCGCCACTTGTGGCACACCATGTTTCTTTTAAATGGCAGAACTTTTTTGCAGCTTAGTGTATCCATCTGACTATCGAAACAATCGATTCTCCTACCTGTTTTATTTGAAAAAGGTATACCTTGCTGAAGTCGGTAGGAGTAACCATTTTTGAAATAATCCTATTTGAAATGCTCAATGCACACCAAGTAAAAACTGTTGTGGTTTCAGGTAAAGTGCTGAAAATACAGCAAAATGTTACTTGAAAAAGTTGTTCAAAATGGTAAGTTATGGAGACGTGCAAAATTTTAAGAAGGTCGGAGAGGTTTGATGAAACCATTTTTCAACAAAGCACATAGATTTTATCAAAGCAGGGTAGCAGAGAAACAAATTTGAATTTCTGCAAAAACCCCCGAAATATTGATAACAAAAGTGTCCCTGAGAAGTCTATTAAAATTATTTTCCATTTTCAAATTTTGCCGTAAGATCGAACTTTTAAAACCAAATCAAAAAGTGAGATTTTTCTCCATAAAATCACTAGTGAAGGTATGTTATATTGAACGGTTTTAGACTCTTCTACTGACACTTTAAACATTGTTTATTTGATATTTTCCTGTGAGGGGAGGAGGGAGGGTAGAATCGTATTGCAGAAAAAGTTGGAAAACAAACTCCCAGCTATGTTAACTGATTTTGGCAAACAATACTTAAGTTCTGTTTAAGCTTGTTTAGAAGTTTATTCAATTTACTAAACTTAAGTTATGAGCAAAAATATTTTATCTTATAAAAACACAACATTACGCCATCTAGTGGTTCAGGTTGAAACAACTTAAGTATTGTTACAGACAATGATTCAATTAGCAGCTTTAAAACAAAACCAAGTTTGCTACAATCCGTTACCATAGTAGCGAATTTTACAACTTTTCCTGCAATATATAATAATAATAATAATATATCTACCCCTCAATATGATTCCATCCTCTGCTCTATCCCTTAATAGATAAATAAATGATTTATAAAATAGAATAATTCCTTGCCATGACTTCAAACAAACACATATTTTACTTCTAAATATAATAAAAATGTAGTAATTATCTACCTTTATTTCATCAGCATAACTTTGCCACTCATACTGAGTCATTTTAACCATATTTTCAAGTTCAGACTTTTCAATTAATGGTTTTGAACTATTTAATAAGTACTGCAATACTTCTTCCATACACAAAATTTCTTTCCCATTTTCAGGCAATTCCCTTACAAATCTAGGCATAAAATGATACTGGGAACAACCATCTTTATCACTTGCAGCCTTGAAATCCAAATCGACCAATTCCAATATTTCTTTAAATAGATATTCATCTAAAAAGTGTAACACAATTATTCACATAATTATTATCTAAAAAAATTGACTTACTAAATAAATCCAATTCATGCACAGTAAAGTTCTCAGGAATTTTTTCTTCGATGTACAGAATTGTATATTCAATATTGAATCGAATAACTTTACAAGTAGGTAGTTTTTCCAAAGGAAAATGTGAGAACATTGAAAAGCCTTCAAAAATAAACTCATGTTCATCGTATTGAATGATTGTCGGTGTCTTAATGAGGAAATTAGTTGGAGGTGATATAGTGATGCGATAATGATACAGTTTGTCAGCATTATTGCTGTATAAATCACACTTCTGCAATGGAATTTCTCCAGGATATATTCCATGCCGAATGCCTGACTTTCTTGATTTTATTGAACATCTGCACAGAGGTCCGTCATTCATTTCACCAGGTTCATTAAACCTAGAAACAGGTTACATGTCTAGCCGCTTTAAATTCTCATCAAACATATTGGCACAGATATATGATGATAAGTTTGGACAAAATAATTATTTTAACTTCAGTGTAATTCAAATTTCTAGTGCATATATCTTCTGAATTGCTTGTAATCTTTCAGATTCAGATCTATTGGTTTGCTTTGAGATATCTTGAACTACTTGGGGGATCGTGTGAGATCTCTAAAAGAAGGTGAGGTGCATAATTTTGTCTGGGGTTGAACACGAGAAGCCCCATGTTGACAAAAGCCTGTGTTTACAGTGTCTGCTTTAGTTCAGCCACCCCATGACATATTTATCTTTCTTAAATGGAAAAAATTGGCAGTGTAATGTGTAATACCAATTTAAAAACATCCTTAAGAGATTTTGTGTAAATATTCTCGCATATGTTTCCATTTTTGTACACTTTTTATAACTAAATATCGTACGATCTCAATAAAGCTTGCAAAATTACAAAAAAATATAGAAAATTTCCACTACACCTACACATACAAAACAGATTTGTCTCAATTTATTACAAGTTGTCTTATGCAGATTCTGTACTATTCTTCGTTCAAAATAAAATTATACTATTTTCAAACTGTTCTGGTACTATTTATACAGAAAAAATATTTAAAAAACACAAAACTTCAGGGTTCTATTATGCAAGTAATTTGTTGTTCACCCCTACAGCAGTTCTGAAATCTATTAACAGATGTCGGCCCCTTCGTGATTTAGCCAATAACTTTTACTGTATCATAACACAAACATAGTTGTAGAACACTGACACATAACGAGGTTAAAAAACATAACAAATCCCTTTGTACAGTGCTGGCAATGTAAGCATATGGTAGCAAGTTTGCAAACTTAATCGTCAGACTTATTAGGTAAATTAAAATAATATTTTTTTAAACTACTTACCACATTTCAGGATGTAATCTATCAGGGTGCTGCTGTTTCCTTTGCAGTTCTTCCATAGTGCAGTCCTCTTCGTCGGTTAAATCTTCTTCGGAGCTATCGGAGCTGCTAGACACCTCAGCTGAAAATACATAATGAATTAAATGTTTCATGAAATAACTAATATTATTTACTCTTATGTTTACAAAGTCTTGCTCTGTTTTTTCTTGGCGGGGGCTCATATTTCGGTTTCAATGCGTTTACTCTAAATGCTCTTAACACGAGTGTTTCATGAAATTTTTCAGTTAGTTGGATTAATTTAGGAGTAGCTCGGATAATTTTTGAATTATTCTCATCTCGAACATAATACAATTCAGCTGGTGTTGTTCTTGTCCAAATAGTCTTTTCCTTTTCTAAAATGTCTTCTGTTGTCATAGTTGCAAGTTCCTCCAGCTTGTCTGTTATTTGCCTTTCTGTTGAGCAGTAGTTCTTTCTCCATTTTGATAAAATCTCGTCTCTTTCAGATACTTCTGGTTTGCCTTTTCCTTTTGGGATCCACTTTTCTGCTTTAGATGTACCATAGCTGCTACTAGGTTTACTCTTTCTGTCTGCGCTTCTATCCCTTTTACGGTCTACAACAAAAATATGTATGGTTCAAATTGTTCTTGTGATGATGCTTTGAAAAGCTCAACAATTTAATTTTTTCTTCGTTTACAAATTTGTCAATAATAAAACTAATAATAGTAATCATAAATAAATAATAATAATAAATTAGGAGTATATTATGAATTTTGCGACTAATTGAATTATCATATGAAAAATGCATTTGCATATTAATATTAACTAATGAAATGTTAAAAATGTTAAATGTTACAAGTATAAGAAATGAACAAATAGCAAAAATTTTGAAAAACAAAATCACTGAGTACTTGTTAAAACTTAGACACATGACTGAATATAAAAAGTTGTTTAAATTAAAATCTAACAATATTTTTATTTTTAATTATGTTCAAAATAATAATTCTTAAAAGCAAATCTATAAAAAAAAACTGTGTGAAAATAGAGGCACAATTCTAATTTGTTGACAATACACATATGGGGATACAGTTTGACAAAATGAGCTCCTGGGAACGAAAAGCTAAATATATGTATGAGGAAAGATAGTGACACTAAAAATAATTTTTTATTTAAGTTCCTAGGAATTAAGGCATATACGAAAATTTAGAAATAACACAATAAATATAAAAAATGTAGTAAAACAAATAAAAATTGGGTAGAATAAATCTGAATTTATGGATAAACGATTTCAACAAACAGTTTATTTGATATAAATTAAGTGTCTGTCATCAATGCCAAAACAGTATTCATAAACATGAGGAAACATCTAACTTCTTTTTAAAAATGTTGTACAACCAGAAATTAATAAAATTATCAATTTAGTACAATATTATATAAAACATAAATATTGCAAGCAAAAATCTAATATTATTTTATCAAAAGCTGTAAAAATGTTGAAAGAATTTTTTTTATTGAAATACAATCTGATTCATCACCAAAACAAATAGATGTTAATGCAATTCTTCTGTGCAATGAAATTAAAATATTGTCCATTTGTAATAAACCCAATACGACTTTAGCCAAAGAGCTTTTTGAATGTCTATATCTGAAGCTCTAGGATTTTTTTTTTTCAAAATTAAAAATTATTTGAGGTGTACTAATTTGGCTGTAATAAGGAAAATACCTTTGAAGTGTTAGATATAATGAAATTTGTATAAATTACAATTAAACAAACAAGAAAAGTCACTTTTAATATTTAAATTTTGAATTTATGTAGTTTAGTCCATGTTAATAATAATAAATAATATAATATTAATTTTATTTTTTTTTTAATTTTTTTTTATAATAAATTTTATAGTACTTTCATAATTTTTATATTTTTTAAACAAATTAACTTATGTTTTGACTTGAATGACAGACATATTTCAAACATTTAATAATAACACAGGTCCACAAAAAAAAGTCAAATCTAAAGGTAAAATTGGGGGTTACACAGCAAATATTTGAGAAAACCTAAAAAAATCACTTTCTCGTAATTTATTCTGTATGATACTCTCTAAAACTGAAACAATGAGAAATGCTGTGAATATTTACTATTTTACAGCTATAAGTATACCAAGGTAGCTAGTAATAAAATAGTAAATATTCACCAATTCACAGCATTTCTAATTGTTTCAGTTTTAGAGAGTATCATACAGAATAAATTACGAGAAACTGATTTTTATTGATTTTTTTTAGGCTTTTTCAAATATTTGTTGTGTAACCCCCAATTTTAACTTCAGATTCGTATTCAACGGAAAAAAATACAAAAGAAAAATATAGTCAAACTCCCAGCACGCATGACTTTTTTTTTAGTGGACCTGTGTGAATTTTTGATGTGATTTTTATCGATTTTATGGGTTTTCTCTTAAATTTGCTGTGCGACCCCCCCTTTTGACTTCAGATTCGTGTTCAGTGGGAAAAAATACATGGAAAAAATTTAATGGGACCCTCGGCATACACCACTTTTTTTTTGTGGACCTGTGTAATTGAACGATTTAAGGTTTATTAAATCACAATAAATTATGTTAGCACAACTGGCTATCGAGTGTAAAGGAGAACGATGAGCAAAAAACAGCAGAAAATAGACTCATAAACTTTTAAATGGGGCAAATTAATTGTTGAAGTTTACACTGAAATTCAATATAAACTGACATTGGATTGGTCGGTGGTCTTTGGTTGTACTTGAATCGATGTTTGCCAGATTTGTAAAGTCAATCTCCCAACCAAAAAGCCGTAGATCAGCTATACTTGTAGAGAGGATTGACAGCATAAATTTATTAATATCTACTTAAAAGTCTATTATTGGTACCCTCTCTGCAGATATGGTAGGACTGAAAATCATTGACTTGGATCAATGTGACAGATTGATTCCATCCCCATAATTAATCAGATTTTCCAGGATTCCCTCATCCCTGCTATAAATGGTTGTTAGAACTTACCTATAGTAGTAGTAGTACTTACTTATGAGAGTATTTATCGATAATAATTTAAATTAAATATTATCAAATTATTGATAATCTATCAATACTATTGATATCATCGATAGTATTGATAATATTGATGGTATCAATATTGATAGCTGCCGATAGTTTTGATATCAATAATTAATAATGTTTTGACATGTGGATAGTATTGATAATATCCATAGTATCAATATCGATAGCTGCCAATAGTTCTGATGATTAAAACAGTATTGATAATAAAGAGGGTAGCGTTCAGCCACAGCTTGCCATAGAGACATATGTGACTCCTTATATACAATAAGCATTTACATATTAGGTTTGTACAAACCGTTCAGAAATGGTCCTAATTCTGCACAAAACTTAAAAATGCCCACCCCTACCAATGTAAGTAGTTCCTAAACGCAAACAGTGATATAAATAATATTATCAGAATGAGAGGTAGAGATATTATTTCCAACATTTTGTTTTGTTTTTTGGCAATATAAATGTTAACTCTTTAAGTTGAACAATCCAGTTTGCAGTAACACTTATATCAATATTATTTAAAACATATTTAAAATTTCTATTTTTGAAATTACATGATATTTAAGATTCTTTTATGTCTACCAAATAAACATAACCAAATGCAAAAGGTTTATAAACAATTTATAAGTTTTTGCTTCAAGCAACTGGAACATACAGGATACAAGACACACTGTAATTTGCTGCATCATTAAAATTGCCTCCCTATTAAACAAATGGTTTTTACTAGATTTTTGTATTTCCCTATTTCCAAAGATACAGTTGTTACTGAATCCTTGAAGTCTCACATCATGTATTTTGAAATAAAAAAATGTGTAAATTAGAAATATTAACATTGCTGAAGAAATATGTTCTTAAAAGAACATTTATATTGTACACAAATATTGAAACATAAAATATCTGCCTATTATGAAACACTTAAACAAGACTTACTAAATAAACGTCTAAGATTTATTTAAAAATTGTACACTAAAATAAATATTTATTACACTTATAAACAAATATTTAAAATGAACTGTGCAACTGAAAACATATAAGATGCAAAATGAATGAAAAACTCTGAAGTGACTAATATCTATTTTGTCAAACTGTACCAACCTCTATCTTTGGATTTTTCTCGGCTTCTGTCTCTATAGCTTCTCCTATCAGAGTAACTTCTATAATTATTATCATATCTAGGTCTCTTTGAAACCCTATCCTTACTGTTAGACCTTCCAGAAACTGTAGAGGTTTTAGGAGATGGTGATCGTGATCGTCTAAAAAATTCACTACTATCATAGATATTTAGACATTAATTATACAAAACAAATTTATCTTTATTAATACATTATCACATTTCTATAAAAAGTAATAAAAATAAAAGAATGACTTGAAAATTTTATTTGATACAAAATGTTCAAGATTCCCAGGGACATTTTTTGTTCAATTAGTATTTTACATATTATTTTGTCATTTTTAATTACTCTTACCAAAAATTCAGTGTTCCATTTCATAGACCAGGTAAAACAAATGAAGATTAAATCTATTATATACATGCATATTTAATTATAATTATCTAATGTGCCATTTGAAAAATTTATTAGCAATTTTTTATTCCTAAATCACGTTATTCCGTACCCCTCAAAATGCCCTCACACCAATTCTTATAAAAATCTATTAAATTTTTATCACTGAGAAACTTTTCTGCGCTCATGTGCTAGTATATTTCTGTTTAATTCACATGCATTTTTATTCATTAAATTTCTTCTGAATTAATGTTAAAAAAAGATAACTTGTACTCATAAAAAAATCATACTGATTCCTAATTATAAAAAGCAAGTATAATTTATCAAAAACTGATATATAAAGCAAAATGTTGGTTGGATCAGTTATGTTAAGGAAATTTTGGTTACGAAATACGCAAATTCTTAGTCTATTTAATAAAAAATTTCTACTTTGTGCTTTAGTTACCTCTACATCTATAAACTGGATATATTTATTTGGTAATTATTTTGTTCGAAAGGGGCGTTTTAAAATAAGTTCCACTAACTTATATTTTAATAAATAGTATATTTCAGTCAAGGTTGTAAACATTCATACATATATTCATATAATTAATAAATAGAATGCATATTAGAAATAAATTAGACTAAGTAACACCATTTTGATAGAACACATATTACATATTTACATTTATTTGTGTATGGAATAGTAATGTATCTTATAGTAATGAATTAAGTGCATTGATTAAGTGTAATTAAATACTAATTTATTAAAATAATTTTTCCCATTCAACTTCATTGTTGAAAACTTCATCTTCTAGCCACAAATAATAGTGCTTTTGAAAATTTAAGGAAAGGTCGAAGCTATGGCCAAGAACACTGTTGAAATTATTATCTACTGGTTCAAACTCATTGTCAATATTTATTCCATATCTGCGATTATTAAATTTATCTACTGAATTTCGCAAAGTAATTTCTTCAGCTTGAAAATCCCAAGGTTTTGCATCCAAATAATTACCGTATGCCCAATCGTCATTTAAATGGTGTCGTACTTTCTGGTAAATAAGACTAACTGTTTTTAAATTTGACTTTCGCCAGTTTCTACCTAAATATTTAGTTTGCATTTTAAGTAACTTTAATACATACAACTGTGCCATTGCATGTCTAATTTTTAGAGTACGTTTTAATATTGGTGCAGATTTAAATATCACAAGCATCATAATTCGAGAATTTTTCCATTTACACAACTTATTCAATACTCTCAGCAAGTTGACACTTGAAAACACATTTCTCCAGCAATGATTAGCATCACTTCCAACTTCAATTGCACTAGTTATATCTTGCTGAAAATCTCCCAAAACGCAAGAAGGAAAATCTAACACTGGTATGCTGTTTCCTGCTTTTACATAATTAAGAATTTCTTGATTAAAGAATTTTAAAATCAATGGAATGCAATTGGCAAAAACTAAATGTTGTGACATGAATTCGAACTGATAAACGTGGTTTAATTTAAAATGTTTGAGTAGCAGAAGTAAAATTGCAGAAACTGCTTTTACTATTATTTCTTTATGACGGTTTACGTCTATACCCAATTTCATTGATTGAAACACTGTCATCGGCATTTCTTTTGGTAAAACATCTCCCAAGATATTTATGGAATCACTACTTGTCTTTGTTCTAGAAGTAGTAGCTAATAAGATTTTTAACAAGCAGATCATGTACTGAGGTAAATTAGGAAACAGTGCTTGGTAAAGTATTTCTGTAGGTGTCATTTCTACCTCATCCTTAATGGTTAATGGATTTCTAGTAATGTCTTCCTCTTTCTGTATTTGAAGCTCAGTTAATGAAACATATGTGTGTTCTTTTAATATTTGCACACTATCATGTATAGGTTTTGGTAGACCAAAAAGGGTTGTAAAATCACCTTCTAAACTATAACCAATAAATTTTTCACGAGCTCCATTTAGAAAGATGTCAGTTATCCTTTTATGAGCCTTGGGTTTCCAGGGTAACTTATTATTTTTTTCCCTTCCAGGAGGCAAAGGCGTTTCTTGCCATTTATTAAATATTTGATTATTTTGAATATTGCCCTCTTCATTTTCAAACACTTCCATGTCAATAGTTTCATTATCTTCTAGACTACTTTGTTTCACCAAGCTTCTTTTACGCCTTTGATTTTGATCCTCAAGCAAATCAGCGGCAAATGCAGGTGGAGATGACGGCCTCAGTGTTCTGGCAACTTCAATCGTGTCTTCCTCTTGAGGAGGTAAACCTGCTTTATTTCGTTTTTCTGCTTTTAATAGCCTCATTTCTTGTGTGCCCCCTAAGGATATTAGTATTAATTTCCATAACAATAGTAATATCTTTTTTACAGGAAAATGAGGGGAAGCTCCACTACAAAATTTTGTTAGCATATTAAACAATTTTAATATTAACAGGTCATCTTCAGGTGAATTTGTCAGTTCATTGGAAAAAGAATTATATATTGCGGGTTCGGATTCTCTTTCATTGCGTATTGTTTCTGCAATGGTGTACAAAACACATAAAACTACCCTTAAATCTTCAGAATCTGCTAATGATATAGAAGACTTTTTTACCATATTTCTATTTTCCATTTCTAAATTAAGAAGATCTACAAATGCATTGAAAGCACCTAATTTATATAATAAAAGACAACTTTCTCTTGCACTGTCAAGCTGCTCTTTATCACTTTGTATTCCAAGCCAACCACCTTGTGCTATGTACAGAATACACCTGGCACTTTTCATCCTAGTTTCTCTATTGCTGAATTCAAGTTGATCCAATATTTTCATTATTATAGATGTCTTTTCTTCCATGGAGAAATGCCGCCAAGTCATGTATGAAATTTGTTGTTTTCCCATTTGCTCATCAAAAGCATACAGATTATAATGAAGATCAGAATATTCTGTATAAGAATATAATTCTGCTATTTCATTAGAATATGTATCACTATCTTCATATACAAAGTCAAGATCTTGTAGATCCTGGTTTTCCGGAAATTGATTTCTTCTAGAAGAAGGAAGAATATCTCTGCTGTCTCCTATGGCTCCATTACCATTGGGATCCATGCTAGATACAATAACTGATTTACTAGAAGTACTATAAAAATATATATTAAACTGTTTTCAAATACGCATTGTCTAGGACGCAACTAGGGAATGGGGCATCTGAAGAGTGCTAAGCAATCTTAAAATTAAAATTTGCACGCCAAATTTAATTGTTTTCAATAAACAAATAACCTAGAAAAGTAGCTATGCAAAACATTTATTCTGATATTTTTATTGTATAAACTAAAAAAATACAAAACAGTATGTTAAATTAAATGAAGCACCTATGACACATTTAAATTTTAGACCCCCAATAATTACATACTAGTTGCGCCTATGCTCACTGCCAAAAATGAATTAGCATTAGCATTTCGCAATACAGTTTAATAATATGGCAAGTTCTAATTACATACAATCTTTTTAATTTTTCTGGGTGGCAAAATATAGTTTTGCAATTAAAACTAAACTTATAGTAAACTTCATTGTTGAATTTTAGCAGTAGCTTACGATCGAAACATTTAATCTTGTTAATTAAATGTACACTATTATATGTGTAACTAATTCGTAAAATACACTGGTTTTAGTGTTTTTGATACATAAAAATATATATTACAAAATGACAGTAATCTCAAAATATAAACGTAATATGTGTTTAGTAAATATTATATATAAAAATGTATACAATGGAAATGTTTTTTCATCCTACCTTGCAAGAGCTGTTTTTTTTGCAGGCAAATTTCTAAATTCACACATAATTATGAATTGAAAATTGCATACGTAATAAGTACTTATTGGAAAGAAATGTCACTTTTAAATCACATTTATTTTCTCATTCTCTTATCTTATGCACAAGAAAATAATCGAATAAAAAATACTTGATAGTATTTCAGTAATATTTGCATTTTATTTATGTGTTAGAATTAAGAGTTAAAAAAAATACAATTTAGATACATAAGCCTAGGAAACATACCTTTCTTTTATTTTATTTTCTGTACTGCTTTCCCCAATTTTGGATTTAATATACTTGTAATTTTCGAGTTCCTTGGTATAATCGTTTTGCCAATATTGATTTTGGTTAACAGGTTGATGGGGATAATTATAACAATATCCAAAATTAGATTGAGGGGCAATATTTGGTGGTGGAACGTTGTAGGGTCCGGCTACTGGTGGAGGATAAGAAGGTACAGGAGGGTATGGAACGAATGTTGAATTATTTTGAGATTGATTCCACTGGTTGTACTGCAAAGATGCATTCGTCTGGTATTGGGTATATTCTGATACTCCTGCTGATTGATAATGTGCACTACTATTATAAAACCACTGATTATCGCCCATAATTTAATTAAAAAAGGTTAACGATCTTGTTTTTCTCATATTGCTTGGTTGACACATGAATTACAACCACAATAATCCTTCAACAAGACAAAACAAATGACAAGTGACAAGCACATAAGAGCAACAGAAAACAGAACAACAGAAGAATCGACAACTACAAAGTCACAAACCTAGAAAAAATATAGACAGTTAATCGGTTCGTGATATAGGTCACGTGACAGGTCCCACGTTGCCAAGATAAATTCCTCGTTTAACCCATAGACCTTATAAATCATGGACCGGCCCTAGAAAGAGAGGTCCGCTGTCCTGATGTGTACAATGGTCATCAGCTTAAAGTCACCACTTCCATGTTTTGTCCCTTTCTAGCACCGTGTATAATAAATGGCACTAGAAAAGAATGGACCATAGAGCTTAAAGTCACCAGTTCCATTTGGTGGCACGGTCTATATTTTTTCTAGGTTTGTGGACAAAGTCCTTGATTTGTCAAAATTATTTGGACCATGACAAACTAAAAATTTATAGTAATTTTAAAGCAGAGAATCATTGTTTTTTGTTTTGTTGTATGTTCGCCAACCCCAAGGTCCCCAAACAGAGCAGATGTCCAACATGGTACATATTTGATTTTTCCCCATCCAACTTGGTGTTAGTTATATTTGAATTTTTAGTTGTTTTAATCATTTTTGTGTGAATATATGTTGTTAAACAGTAATATTACAATACTGTTAACAGTTTAGAACATATAACAAATAATCTCACACAGACAGTTTATTCTGTAAAATATAACTAAGTAGGTACTTAGTTAGGTATGCCAAGTGTTCGATGCTGCTACAAAATATGACTCAAGATTTCGGTTAAGATGCGTTTACGTTACAAATCATAACTTTATGACTTACTTCCAGCATGGGCAAGTTATTCTTAATTATTGGAGTATCATGTATATAGGTATGAGGAGCAATAATATATTGTATGCTTCTAAAAAAATTACAAGTTCATCGAGTGCATGTGCAACAGCACAATTAATATTACCTATAGATACAAGTATGTATACCTATTATTATGTCCCCTCTAAGTGGTAAAACATCATAAAAAATAAAAATTCTTAATCTTCAAATTGTTAATAGAACACCCCTACTAATTTTATTATCTAGATCGAAGTTTTGATGCAGTAAAAAATATCTGATAAGACTTCCTTATAGCAAATTTAGACATATACATTATGCTCGATTTTGAAAATTAAATGTTGAAGACTTTTGGAAACACCCCATAATTAGAACTTTCGTAGATAATATACGTGTATACGTGTAGGTACTTATATTAAATCAGAAAAAAGGAGGTTGCACCAATTTGAGAAAATAAAAAAACACACACAACATCACAATTTTAGTAACTACAAGCGAACACAATCTGAGACTATTCAGTTAATTGTAGGCAATATTTAACATTTTCGATTCAAATACTAGTGACACCACATGTGAGTTGTAGGCGGGTGGAGTGAAGGGAATCAGTAGTTTGTAGGCAACCACAGATCATTGGCTGAAAAAAAAATAGGCAACTTTCTCTGTTTAGGCACAAACCTAGAAAACATATAGACTGTGCCAGTGTCATATTGCCCGCGACCGCAAATTCATGGCTGTCCTAAAATGTACAGAATCGCTAAAACTTAGTTTTTATGCCAATTTACGTTGGTTGTATTGTAGCATGAAGTTCATTTGTTTACTGTGATTGGTCACATTAATGTCACATTCTTTAATGACATTTAAAATGACAGCAAGTTAGTTAATTTCATATTGCAATGCAGCCATCATATTTGCACAACCGCCAACATAAAGCAAATAAAATATCCATTTTCTGGACCTTAGGTCCCTAGAAAACGCGGCACCTGTCACGTGACCTATATCATGAACCGACGCGGTCTATATTTTTTCTAGGTTTGTGGTTTAGGATCTTGCGCCAGCCAATCCATCGCTTGCTAAATTGCGTCGTCTGGATAAAGCACGGTTGCTGCGATTTAACAGGCGACATGGCACTATTACCACAGTTTATTATACAGTTCGTCGGGTGAAGGTTCCAGAGGGTGTGGCTAAATCGCGGCTAAATGCGCAATGAACACCAATGAAATTCATATGTACACGACGAAGTGGAAGAAATTCTATTTCTTGACAAATCACCGTGCCACTTGAGCGCAGGAATGTGCGCGGCTAAATGCGCAGTTGTCTTTTGGTCGTCTAAAAACTAAAAAAACAAAATCTGGGACCTCAACATCAAAGGGAGCCGACGTGAAGACGCCGACTGTGTAATAGACTGTGCTATTATCATGACAAAGTGAAACCACTTCTGGGTCATTTTGATGACTTTACGAACATTCGGTACGTGCAACTCCAGATGCGCAGGTAGGCGGTGCTATGTTAATGGCAATCTTAATTTATAATTTACTGGATTATAGTCTCTCCTATAACATTTTTTCCTGTGACATTCCGTTTTCCTAATACAGGGCGTTCTTCTTTAAAAATTTAAAATATATATTTTCTTTTTTATCTACTAAGTTTAGTAGTTTAGTAACTAAACAAATAAAACATATTTTTCTTTCAAACTTGGTATGCAGCAATCATAATAAAAAGTTAATATTTTGAGATGAATAACTTTTTTAGCCAGTGACGTAGGTATGGGGTCTCGTTCACCCTTGAACCCCTAAACTTCTACGCCAATGGTGAAAAGTATTTTCTCAGTATAAATATTAAAATTTATTCTATTTTCTGAAAAAAAGTGCTCTTGAGGAAATTTATTAACCTTTGTTTTTCAGACATTTTGACTTTTTCTAATCAGTTATAATAATAAATTAATACCACCACATCAGTCAGGGTTTCGTGAGAATCATAGCACAGAAACAGCTCTTTTAGATGTTACTGATAACATATTTTTAAATCGAATGATATTAATCATAATACATGTTTAATTCTACTTGATCTAAGCAAAGCTTTCGACACCTTGGACCATGATATATTGATTAATAAACTTAAATATTTCGGCACTGGTACTGTCTCAACCCTATTTTTCAAAAATTACTTATCTGGTAGGCGGCAGCGGGTAGTATGTTGTGGCCAATATTCTGATTTTAAGATTATTAGGAAGGGAGTTCCCCAGGGAAGTATTTTAGGTCCCCTTTTATTCTCTGTCTATACTGCAGATTTATATAGCTATTTGGAGAGTTGTCAAATACATCAATATGCGGATGACACGCAAATTTACCATGCATTTCTAAGTACTGAAATTAACAATGCGGTTGATAGAATTAATAAAGATTTAAAATTATTGTCAAATTTTTGTGTTGCTCACAAACTTATTCTCAACGAAACAAAAACGCAGTTACTTTTATTTGGTAAACAGAGACGAATTGTCGGCATGCATCCTGTTTTTCAAGTACTTCTAAATGATAAAGTTATACAACCTCAAGATCACTGTAAAAACCTTGGTTTATATCTCGATGTTAATCTGAAGTTTCAGAGTCATGTTAACCATTTAGTTAAAAAGTGTTACGGTAGATTGAAACTACTTTATATGCATAAAGACCCTCTTTGCAAAGAAATTAAATTAAAATTATGTGAAACCTTAGTTTTATCACCGTTAAACTATTGCGCTACTGTCTATTGGCCTTGCTTGTTAGAATCTGACAAATATTCATTGCAGAAAATACAAAACAGTTGTCTAAAATATTCATTTGGGTTGAAGAAATTTAATCATGTAACAGCATGTTATCAAGAGTCTAAATGGCTCAAACTAAGTGAACAGTATGTTTTAAAATTGTCCTCTCTGATTTATAAAGTTAACAAAAATCAATCTCCTCTATATTTGCATAAAAAGCTGGTGAAAGGTAATTACATTCATAACCGAAACACTAGATTCCGAAATCTTTATACTGTTCCGAAGCACCACTGTGCCGAATATTTAAAATCATTTTCCTACAACGCCGTCAAGCTGTATAATAGAATCGATGATAATATTAAAAGTGTCCCCACTGTTTCATCTTTTCGCAGAAGGCTAAAACAGTTCATTTTGTCACACAGAAATACTTAATTTTTACTTATACAATTGTTTTCTATATTCTCATCTACTTTTAATTTCGTAATGTATACAGGTTTATAAGCTCTGTATAATTTCATAAATACTTTTTTTTTACGTTACATTATTGTCATACTACTTGCGCCCAGGAACGACTTACGTTGGTAGGCCCTAACCACCATTCAGTGTATGAATGAGGAAAACCTCATTAATTAGGATAATAAATATTCTTAATTAAAATAAATTTGTCAAATATGGCGTTTTTAAAACCACAATTTTTCACCTGCTCTCACACGGTTTTCACTCTCCTAATTGACCGGTTTTGGCAGTGGTCATGAATGCTGAATTTCAATATATAGTGTGTTCCCGAATCTGCTGAAAGCACTGTCAGCACTAATTTTGTGTTCCGAAAACAAATTTTCAAAGTTTACAGCAGCTGTACAAATGTCTATACTAATCTTTATGCATAACTGGTTGAGTTTGGCAAATAGATCTAAATGCTCTAGATCTATCTTTCTCTCCTGTTATCTCATGAAATTGAAAACGGAAAAAAAACATTTAGAGCATCCAAATCTATTTGCATTTGCCGAACCTGCCTATTGGCTTGCTATATTCTGCTATGAATCATCCTCATCTTGAGAACTAGAAGAGTTAAATAGATTGTTAATATATTGATAAATGCACAGTTTTACACTATTCATATTCATAATATATGCCATAATGGCATCTAAAACTAAACTGTTGTTGAATGTGTGAATTGTCATTACCTACTCAACGATTAAACCTAACTTAAATTTCTCCCTTCCCTGATATTGCTGAGGCAGTTGTTCCGTTCGCAACTTCTGCAATACAACTTGATATCAAGAATTACAGCATAGCACCACAGAAAATATAGCTACATATTCTGTGATAGCACGGATAGCGTTAAGCATATTTCGGAACATACTCACAGAATTCTGTAATGTACTGTAGGGTGACGACTTCAGTGTTAGTATTTAGAAACATATAATATTGACACTGTAATAGCTTACCTTTTAATATTACCATTGAAACTTTGAATTAATAGTTACATAAAAATAGATGTTGCATTTAAAAAAATGTATGTTTAGGTCATATCTTAAAAGAGACACCCTGGAGATAAATTACAAGTATGCCACTGAAATCTACGTAAAAAGGTTGAACAGAAGCAATTTTCACCCATCCGATATCTTAGCTATTATCTGAGATAAGAAGAATCCCTTAAAAGTTTTTTTAAATTTATAGCAAACTGGGTTTTAAACTGAAAAATAAGCTAAATAAATTTTAATTATTTTGACAAAAAAAATTGATTTACATTTTTGTAACACCTTGTATAAAAAACAAATTATAATTACTATAACTATAGATACTTACCATTTCAAACGTTAGATGTAATCAAAATATTTGACCACGTCTTGTTTGTCACTTATGTTTAATTAGTTTTACATAGAAGTATTAATATACTAAAATTTAAAGATGAATGTTTTGTTGCAAAGGCATTGTGCAAGATACATATATGTTGTTCCAGAGGGCTTAAAAGAACTGATGTCTGATATTTCTAGAGAGGTAGACATACTATTCATTGTGACGTCTATAATTTACTTTTATATTTTAAGGTAATTCGAAGCGATCCTGAAAATATTTATACCTTCGTTGCTGATTATTTGGATGCACTTTTAATTACTCGTGAAAATGCTAGGGGTAAGAAAAAGTATTTAGCTATTCTGAATTAAACATTAAAATAGTCATACAAAATTGATGATTAAAGTTGTCAAAATTATCACGATGTACCAGATTAGATTATAAAAAAAAAACAGCGGCGTCGAAATTAAAACTGAATCTTCCTTTACAAATTTGGATAGTCCAAATAATATATACCTACGGCCCTTTGTACCACTTGAAATTAAGTATATTTTTAGCAATCATCAGTCATAGGTGAAATTTAGTAGTAGAAGCAATCTTGCCATAATTAGTTATGTACATACTTTTGCAATAATAATGACACTTCCTCAAAACATTTTTTGAAGTTCTGAGAAATTTCATTAAATATCTATTGGTGAGTGAAACAACAAAGAATTATAATGAAGTAGATTTCATTACAAATACGTCAGCAGTTCAAAAGAAATCGCAAAATTAATTTTAAATAGTGCAATTATTATTGCAAACAATTGTACTTTCATTGTTAGAAACTGATAGATCTTATTTGCTCTGGTGCTGACAAACCATAATTCAACATGCAAAATAATTTCATTGGAAATGGTCCATCCAAATCTGTAAAAGAAGATTATCTGTAGAGTAAATAAAGTTGAGAGCTGAAAGCTAGTTCCCTTCCAAATGCGACGCCTCTGACAGAAGGTTTTTAATGAAATTATGTACATATGAAGATATAATAGCTACTATACTGGAACTATACAGGATACCCCGGAGTAGATCCCTGACGACAAAATAATGTGATGTTGCCAAACTTACTTTAGCCAAAAGTTGATGGTTAAAAAGATCCAAATTGTAGGCAAATATTTGGATTTTTTAAAACGTTATTTACAAATATCGAAAATAAAATTTTAATTTCGGCACCCTATCTATTTAACTATCAACTTTTGACTAAGGTAAGTCTGACAATATCACATTATTCGTCAGGGATATAATCTAGCTCTATGTTGCATTTATTTTCGGACACCCTGTAGTGTACTAAATTTGAAAACTATTTTCAATGATCGTTGCATGATAAATGGAAATATTTTTTGGGAAAATAACACCGTCACACAAAATAAAAAAGTTGTAGGTATTTACTTTTAGCAAGACCAAACTATATATGTATTTTATCGCACCGAATTCGAATCTGAAGTTTGTTTAGCTCAAACACCCTCATAATTGTGAGTAAATCGCATCACATTAGCGAGAGCAAAAAAAATCTGAAAAATATTCTCTCTTATGTATTTTGATGCGCTTAATTTGAATCTGAAGTCTATTGAGCTGCATCAATAATTGCGAGAAATAGCTGGAAAAGGCAAAAAACCGATAAAAATTGACAAAAAAAGGTAGTCCAGACCTACCAATATTTTGAAAAATCGCCAAAATCACGAATCCCTTGAAACTATTTCTCGCAATTTTTGCAAAATCTGTGGGTGGTGCAGCTCGATAGAATTCGAATTCAGCGCATTGAAATACATAAGAAACACATTTGATCAAGCTCAGATTTTTTTGCCTGTGATTCTTTGCGATTTTTCGCTTTATTGCCATTTACTCAAAATTCTAAGTATTTGAGCTAAACGGACTTCAGATTCAGTGCGTCAAAATACATAAAGATAGATCTGGTCAAAAGTACAAACCATTTTTTTTTCAGTATCGGTGCAATTTAAGTAGCTTCTGATTTTTATTTTTTGGGACTTTGTGACACCTTGTGTTTTAGAAAATTAGAAAAAACTAATAATTTGTGTACACAGTTGCTGCACGACTGGTTCAAAGCATTACAGATATAGCAACTACAACGGTTGAATTTTTATTAAAAACTGGCATGGACAGACCAGAAGCAGATAACGTTGTTAACATCATCCAGAAGACATTTAGGAAGTGTATTCAAACGAGCTACTCAAATGCAGAAACAGAATCAGGTAAAATACACACAACGTCAATAGTCTTGGACTCCCCCTCATTCTTGTTAAAGAAATCTTTTTGTCAGAAAAACCAAATACATTTATAAAAGTATATTGTTTTCTGAATCTTTTTTTGTGAAAAAAAATATGTTGGATAAACTGAGTACTTAGAAAATTAAAAACCAGCAAATGTGTGATATTTTTGACAAAATTTATTAAATCAAAATGAAGTAACAAAGCAAGTTCTCTACTTGACTAATAGTCGGTATGACATCCACCACGTTCCAATAGCATATTGACACGTCTGTGCATTGAGATAATCAAGCGGTTAACGATCTCTTGCGGAATATTGTTCCATTCCTCTTCTGCCGCCACGACTAACTCATCTGCAGTCTGAGATGGAGGAATATGATTATGAATGCCTCTGGCAACTAAATCCCATATGTTTTCAGTAGGATTAATGTCAGGAGAGTTGGCTGGCCAATCAGTTATTTATTGATATGTCCTGCTTCGAGTGTCTCTTGAATCCTTCTTGCGCGATGTGGTCGAACGTTGTCGTCCATAAACACAAAATTTTCACCTAGTTTATTACGTAAGGGGTAGATAATGGGCGTAATAACTTGTTCGATATAAATTTGACTGGTCATATTCTGTCATATGCGAATTAATGGGGTGCGGCGGTTGAACATTATTCCACCCCAAAACATTACGGTACCCCCTTAATACGGAGCCACTTCGCGGGGAAACTGAAGTTGCTGTTGCCGGCCTGGTTCTCTTCAGACTTTTTGTCGATTATCATCAGTAAACAGCCCAATTCTGGTTTAGTCTGTAAATAAGACCCACCGCCACTGACGTAAAAGCCAACCCCTACGCTATCGCGCCCACTGGAGATACCTTCGAAGTAGAGTGGGGGGCCGTAAAGGTCTTCTACCACGTAAATTTGCGTTGTGGAGTCGCATTCGAGCAGTAGGTGTCGATATAACACGGCAAAACGTACCTTGAAAGTGGGCCCTGAGAAATGAAGCTGAAGATGTGTGGTATCTACGGACATATTGCAGCAAATACCGATCCTCCCTTTCATTAGATACTTGAGGACGTCCACTACGTGGTTTGTTTTCCACTGTATCAAATTCTTCAACTTGTTCGATATCTGATGATTAGAATGTCCTGCATCATGTAAAGCAGTCATTCTTGCTCGGGCAAACGCAGAAATTTCACGTCCTGGCATTATAATGTACAAAAATTCAAAGAAACACTTGGCTGAATACACTGCCAAACTGACCAGATTTGTAAATACATTGGTAAATGATTTTTTATTGTCCTTTTTGTTCCCTAAGTACATGTACTTTTTTTTCACATTAAGAAAAACCACTAGGTTTAATCGAATCATTTTATATACAGGGGTCCAAGACTTTTTTGACGTTGTGTGCTTAAAATACATAAGTAGATATCTATAAAGTGTTTCGTTTAAACACAATTAATATAATTAGGAGCCTATATAAAAACTTACGATGCGGAAGTAAGTCATTTTTCATCTTATTGCACAAATAGTTATCTATTGTCTTTAAATAGTCTCAGAGAAGAAGTCCAATGGAGACAAATCTGATAAACTTGTAATTTATTCAGCTGGACATGTCCTCTATTGTTGAAATGTTTTATTTAAAAATTGTTTAAAAAAATATTTTTTTTCTAACGGATCCCAATACATTTTCCCATTTAAATTTCCAGGTAAAAATAACTGATCTCTAAAAATTTCTGTTCAAACGGTGTACCTCTTGCAAAATATTCTTGAATTGTAGTTCGACCAATAACGACAGTGATGATTAACTTTAGGCTTTTTTCTGTGAGGATATTTAAACAGAAAAATTATGCCAAACAGCCTGAATCCGCCAATTCTAAAGAAGTTGAGGGGTTAGGGATGCGATAATGGTGCAAATATTTCTAATAAACAATAATAATCTCTAATTTGAAATGTTAACGCCAGAGCAATGTTTGTGCCCTGTTCAGCGCACACTGTTGATGCCACTATTGAATTCCATATGACTCGGTTGTTCTTTTTTCTATTATTTAAGAAATGTTCAGTTTTTTCTGCTTTGCTTTATAAATGAGAATTAAAAAAATGTGCGACATTTATCATTTGTAAGTGAGATAAGATGGCAAAGTAGAATCATGGCATTCGCCTTTTAAGATTTCATTTATATGACATTTGTTTGAATCTCTACATTATTTGATGGAACATTCAAGAGATAAGACAATTAAATTCACAACAAATCATTATTAAATAACATAAAAAATACCAAATTCATATGCTCGATTGTACTTTGGTATCGATAATGTGTAAAGGGGTAGAGAATCACATACAACATAACGAAGCTTATAAAATCAATGACGCTACTGTCGTCTTATTGAATCGTACTATCGACCAGAAAGTATACCTTGTGCTATCGATAATCGTAAATGTGAGGTTTAGCTATATAATTTAAAAATATGAATGTTGTCAAATAAATAGAGAGTTGTTAGTAAACTAATTTTTATTTACTTATTCAATTGCCTGCTTCTAGATGAGGTTGAAGAGATAAACATAGTTTCCGATATCATAGATGAAGCAGACATCCCTCCTGAGATAGGAGAGGAAGCGGCAAAAATTATACAGAATGCTTATCGGAAATTTAAAATCAGAAGAGACAAGGTAATGACAACAGTCTGTTTACGCTGCATGTCATAATATTTTATTTCTATTAACAGGAACGTGAATTGCTAAGTGGAATGGTGGATTGGAGAGTTGCTGCTAGAAGTGCGATCCGTCTTTACAGAAAGACTGGAGTTACCTATGAAGAAGCAAACAGAGCTGCTACATTGATAAAGGTAGCTTAATCTAGTCTTTTTACTTCGTTAAGCTTCGTCCTCACTGATAAGTCGACATTGTCGATCGACCTTGTCGAGCAACAAATCGAAATTCTTCATCATGCCACACTAATAAACAGAAACTTTAGTTGAAATATAGTCGAAGATTAAATAGCTGGTGTTGCATTTGTTATTATCGCGTTAAAAAAATGTAAATGGAGTAGAATAAGGTTTGATGAAACCGTTTATACGACAATGGCAGTAATTGTTTTATAAATACAAAACGATTTTTTTGTAATTTTGCACGTCGCCATAATTTACTATTTTGAATAAGTTTTTCAAGTATCATATTGCTGCATTTTCAGCGGAAGATACACTTTACTTGAAACCAAAACAGTTTTTACTTTGTGCACTGAATATTTTAAATATGATTGTTTCGAAAACGGTTCAATAACGGTTCAAATTCAACAAGGTAGGCCTTTTTCGGATAAATAAGTGGGAGAATCGGTTGTTCAATAGTCAGATGCAGGGCCGAACTGGGTCGACAGATCGGCGCGGGCGTTTGTTATAACCGGCGCACCATCTTTTTCTTGGCAGAAAAATGTAAACAGTAAAAACATTTTTGTCAAGTAATCTTTATTAACTAAATAACTGAAAAAATATATTTTTATAAAATTAACAGAACAAACAAATAAATATTTATGGTAACAGCAAGTCTTTAAAACTTTGTTTTTTATTTATTAGCTCAAACAAAATGTCTTCGTTGTCGATTGTTTCAAGAATGTCACATGACATAATCATGTATGCTTCTAATTTTTCTTGAGAAAGACAGCTTCTTATTCTACTCAGCACGTATTTAAGTTTCGAAAATGCTCTCTCACAAGCTACTTGCGATATTGAGAGCGTTAATAAATACTTATTAGCTTTTTCTAAATTGTTATACACCTCTGCATATAAATTATATTTTCTTAAAACATAGTAGCAGCAGATTATACATCCTCTACAAAAGCTGCGGTGCTCCATGAAGTCATCATCCTCATTCGCATTGGTGGTATTATGTCCTAGTCCTGGTCGAATTTCCTCTTCAATCTTCTTTGGCAAAATAGCTGACAAATTTTTCCATTTAGATGCGAAATCCAAAAGTTCCATATTTATCGTGTCTTGTGATATTTCTGCATAATAAGTGTTCAGTTTTTTACAAACCTTTTTTAAAGTGTCTGTTGATCGCCTTGTTAGAGAAGGAAAACTAGACTATTGAGACAAATTGGGTATTTAATGTACATTGGAGATATTCAATTGCATTAAAAAGTGTCATTATCATTTACGCATTACTTAAGTTACCTACCTTTTAATCTAGATTCCCTTTTATCTAAACTTAACGAACTACGAAGTGTACCCCATCGATAGACAATTAGATGCTGAGGTACTGAATAGAGATGTTGAAAAAGTAACTATTCGTTACACGAGTACTCGTTACTCATTGAATCCCGAAGTAACGGATACCGAATTCAAAAACATATAGTTACTTTGATTACTACTACCAATTGTATAAATAAATACAATGCTACTACTACTACTCTACATACATATGTAAATCCAATGCGTATTATACGATACGAAAATATAGTACGAATACGAACGATACGAATAACAAAGATGAAAACGTGGAAATGATAATTTTTTTACATAATAACCAACATTTATAAGTTTTATTTCGACTTTTTTTTATTTGGAAACTTTATGTTTTGTTGTTTGCTTCATTAATGTTGTTTTATTAATATAATATAAATAAGTAGGTAATAACAAATCAGCTATTTTTATTAATTTTCTATTTTTTTTTTCATATACAATTAAGTATTGTGCGTATTATGATTATTGTCGATCGATACCGATAGCGGTATTTTACGTGCAAGTACCAATAAAGCAATAAAAGTAACAAAATCAGTACAGTAATCAAAGTAACGAATACTTTAAATGATTACTTAATAGTTGAGTAACGATTAGTAACGAGTATTCAAAAGTAACGAAAATCAACATCAATAGACTACTGAATGCTGAATGAATTTGTTTTGTCTATTCTCTGATTCTCTCTAACAATAACGGTGGAGGGAGGAGACTTTAGATTAAAAACGTCCCAGATCGCAGTCAGTGTGACGCAAATCGTGCAACCGCAGTAACCGCAGAAATTACGTTCGCATATATACATACGTGACTGCATGTTATATTCGGGCGACGCCGGCGATTCAATTGTACTGTAGTCTGTACTTATAGTTTATTACGGCGCGCCACGCCGGCTTGTTGAACAGGCGGCGCCTCGGCTTGTTGAACAAGCGGCGCCTCCTGCGGCTTAATGTATTCATCTGACCTGCTAGTCCGGCCCTGGTCAGATGGATACATTAAGAATAATGTGTTATAAGTAGCGTTCTCTACTAGTGAGGTCAGAATTAGAAACAAATTTGAATTTCTTGCTCCAAAAAAAAAAAAAATAAATAAAAATAAAAAAAAATTGATCGCCAAAATGCATGCAAATATTTGAATTTTTTAAAAGTTATTTTACAAATGTCGAAAATAAATCGTTAACGTTGACACCCCGTAGATCGAAAAGAAGCAACTAACTTTCGGCTAAGGCATATTTGGCTTAATCACTCTATTTTGAAGTCAGCAACTTGCCATTAAGCTCTGTCCCATTATCGTCGGCTAAATCGCAACAGCCGTACTTTTTCCAAAGGCAATGCAATTCAGCAGACGATGGTCCTAATATTAATGAATTGCCTTAATGTTTAAAAAAAAAATTAAAGTAAAAATGCAACAGTTAATTATCAGTCTTCCTATACTTTTTGTAATAGTTAAAGTTACAATTTTATATGACATATGAAATTTCGCTTGGTTTTGAAAAATTTTTCATAAAAATTGCAAGAGAGCGTTTTATTCACGCAAGAGCGCATAATTTTCTTTAGTAAATAAATCGCGACTAAAACACAAATGCAATACAACGTTTTATCCACAATCACAAGCTTCTTTATTTCACTAGTGAATAAAGTCTTGACAAAGTGCTAATTTGTTTATCATATACCTACTTTCAGAAGCTTTCCATTTTGTCTACAGTAAGGAACTAAGGAATAACATTCTTTTTAATATTTTCAATGAAGTATATTTAATTTTGAATATAAAATTAAATTGTCTTGCTTACATTTCCATATAAATTTTAAGCTTTCCAGTAATTTCATTTAAATTTAAAGATACGTAATATATAGAGATATTCGATGTAAGCAGAGCAGATTATAAGATATAATATAAACAGTACCTAGCTGAATTGATTTTATTAATACTTAACAAAGATTTCCATCTTAACTCTTATAGTGCCTGTATCGGCTAAAAGAATTTTTTATGACACAGCATGAAATATAAAAATATAATCCATTTCATCGGAAATTGACAAAATGTAACCGCATAGTTAAAAGTGTTTAACTATTTTCAAATTAGCGACACACTGTATATATTTTTTATAATTTATTGCGAGTTGGACTCGCACTGTATTATAAAACTATTGAAACTTTCATTACACAGGGTGTTTATTAAACGTACAGCAAAAATTCCCTGGACGATTCTAAGAATATTTTGTCCCTTGATAATTTTTGAAAAGCCGCTTTCGAAGTAAAAATTTTTCACAGCAACAACATTTTATTATCAAAAATTACATGTAAATCTTCTGAATCTACAAGAACTGTTGAGAATGACTACCTCCAGCTAGAATTCAATCTCCTTATTGATCAAAATTGATTTTGGTGAAAATTGTTCTCGGGCTTGTGTCTTCAAAATCAAGCGGCTTTCAAAAATAATCAAATGACAATAGTATATTACACTATTAGGTTGGTAAGTGGGGTTTAACAGAATCGAGGAAAAGGTTCATTTTCCGAGATTCTGTTAGCCACTTAACAACCGTATAATGTATAACGTTTTTCGCACAATCGCATTTATCAAATAAAATAATAAAAAAATTATTTTGTCTGTTGAAATGGCGTGGCTTATCTAGCGTGTTTTGAATTTATTTTGTTGGAAACCAAAAAAAAAAAACAATTTGAAGTTTGAACAATGTTGTGTTTTGTTGTCAAAACTGTGCTTATGATGGCTGATAAAGATGATTCAGAGGTAGATTCGGACAATGAAGAATCGGATCAAATAGGTTGTGGGTCATTAATTCCCACAAAATCAAAGGTGAGGTATGAAAAAGTCTATGATGCCTTCAGGAAATGGTTGAATGAGAAGAAACCGGAGATATCTGGCTTCTTTGGTTCAGAGAAATTTAAGAAGTTGAAGTCTCCGGGAAGCTTATGGGCAGAGTACTCTATGCTTAAAAGTAAGATCAGTGTCGATATATCGCAATTTAAGAAGTTTGTAGCATTTCTAAAGAAGAAAAATATTTGACATCATGCGAAAAAATCAAAGGTATTTACCAGAGAAGAGATGAACAAATTCCTGCTGGAAGCCCCCGAGGAAACCTATATTATGATGAAAGCAGTAATGATAATGGGAGTCGCTGGGGCTCTTAGACGTGATGAACTTATGAAGATGACAGTTGATGACATTACGGATGAAGGTTCAGTTGTCATTGTTAAAGTGCCTGATACCAAAACACATATTAGTCGAATTTTCACAATCACTGACAAGGCCAATGAAAGTCCCTTATTTGAAGATTTTTCCGAAAATATACAGGCTTAAGACTTAAGGAGACTAATTCTCGTGTATTTTTCTACTCAGTTCGTCAGGGAAAATGTGTAAATCAACTTGTGGGTATAAATACATTGGAACAAATACCACAAAAAATTGCCGAATATTTAAAACTGCAAGATCCAACATTCTATACTGGACATGCTTTTAGAAGGACGTCGGCAAATACTGGAGTTGATGTTATTTATTTATTTATTTATCAGTACAATATCCAACGAGCAAGTTGCCCAGTTACAGGATAAGTTATGGCACTCAAATGTCATGGGGGCTGGAGGTTTTAGTGATAACATTAATGTATTATTGGACTAACAGAACATGTAGGTCTTTAACAAAAAAAATAGAATTTGCTGATAAGATTTTACATACCAACAGCGGCAGTGACAATATATTTGACTCCATTCCAGTGTTTGAAGACAACTACTGAAGTTTATTCTAATCCTAACATAACTAACTCAAGAAGTAATACAGAAAATTCAATTACTGTAAAAGCAATAGATAAAAGCGAGGGAAAAACTATTACAAATTGTACCTTTAATTTTTACAATAAATGAGCACAGCATTTGTTGGTGAAAAGAATTACTGATTTTTACTTACAGCATTAATGCTGTTATGAACTCAAACAACACTATTATTTTTTTGATTTCTATGGAAAGAAGCCACAGTGTTGTATATTCAACTTACAGAATGTGTCAACAATGACAGTAACTGCATATTTCAGAACGATTGTGCGAAAAATATTAGAATAGCCCAAGGAATAACCCCATGAATGTTTGTGTGTTTAATAAACACCCTGTATATATATTTTTTTCATTTAGGCAGCTTATAAAGGATATTATACGCGGCGCGTTATGCGAAAATTAGCTGAAGAAAGCAAACTACTATCAGATCAAATTGATGAGGAAGAGTTTGGAGAAGAGGAAGTATATGATGAACACGAGTACTTATATTTATAGATTTATTGTAAGTGTAGGCTAACATATTGTTTTTTTTTGTATTTAGTCAAAAATTTGTTACAATCAATTATGGATCGATTGTACCTCACGTCGACTTTGACGAATCGAAAATGGCAGAGCTAGAGTCAACAGAAACATCAGTTTCTACACCACCAGAACCACAAGTGGAGTCAACTGCTAGCACTATAGTATTTGCAGTCACAGAGGAAATGTTAAATTTGACTCTTGAAGAGATTCAAAAGAGAGGTAATTAATAAATGCATATTACATTGAACTACGTATCTATTTGCGCCCCAACCTTCGTCCTGTAACTTCAACACATTCGTGTGTGACAGCCTGTAAAGCCGCGTACACACTTGTAACAGAACCTCGATGCGTAATTGCCTCTCGAACATGGTCAAGTAAGTCACATGTTGGCGGAAAATTTATCTCCAACATATACAAACAGTGCATATAAATTTATTATAAATTTAATGCATAGAAATATGTCATACACATATCCATGACACAAATTGATAGCAATTTCTATCAGAATGTAAACAGGCACTATATCATGATACAAGTATCAGATGAAGACGTAGTATTAGAGCAATATGCTATTGCAATTATCTTCGAATTGAATTTATCTTATATACAGGGTGTTTCCAAAAGACATGGCGATATTACTTGGGCTATGAGTACACTGAAAAATAAGTGGGGTGTGTTTAATCATCGTCGACTAAATCGTACCAGCCGTGCTTTTTCTAGTCTGTTCCCTTGCCCCTTTGCAGTGACACACCGCGCGTGGCAGCACTCTACAGCACAAATGACGTAGTCGAACATAGTCGTCAATTGTTTCATAGAAATTATGACAAATGTCAAATATCTGTTAAGGGGTGCGTTTGTGTTTACGCCTAACTTTTAAATTTATAAATTAATACACCGCTGGTGTCGCCACACTACAGCAGATTACAGAATTCTATATTGAAATTCAGGTGATTCGACAGACAAGTATTACAAAGGAGACGCGATTTACCTAGAGCCACTTATGTTTGAGGGCGTGTAAGATATTTATAATAAATCATATTTTAGATGTAATTTTTTTAAAGACTAACATATTTGATTAAAATCTGACACAGGTACGTTTTTGGTAGTGCCGAATACGTTGTTATTAGTTTTTTTTGAAAAATGTACAGGGGGCTAGTTCCTAGTATTTCCACTGACATTTTATTCTCTAACTTTTTTTAAGTTGGGTTTTCCCATTCTAAGCCTTATTATGTTATGTAAAATTTAATTTTACACAAAAAAGGTGCTCTTGGTAAATTTGATAAAAATGACCGTTTTCGAGGAAAATGCAAAAAATTGTGGTAAAGTCAACCAGGAAATTTCTGTAATAGTCCATATTTATCAAGGTTAAGAGTACCTACTGTAGCAGTATAGTTACAGCAAGAATTCAGACGACTTACGTCATTATATTTTCATCAAAACATTTAGGCACTTACAACTATATATTAAACTAAATTACAAAAATTGATTCTTTTTAACGCCACAGACTATTGAAAATTATGTTGACAATAAAAACAATTGCGTAACGTCAGCTGTGACGGAAGTTGTTTGAATTCTTGCCGCAACTATAGTTAGATGCTATTCCCCTCGTTCTAATCACGAGGATTAGCCCAGAAATCGAAGACTTGTGTGGAGAGGGGCCGCATTTGCGCCCAGGAACGACTTACGTTGGTAGGCCCTAACCACCATTCAGTGCAGGAATGAGGGAAACCTGGAAAACCTCATTAATTAGGGGGGTAGTCAAATGTCAACCGGTATCAATCTCTCACATTGACCCAAGCCAACATTCTTCCACCCTACCATATCCGCAGAGAGGGTGCCAATCTCTCCACGAATATAGCTTATATACGGTCTACCGGCTGCGGGGGTCGAACCACACAGCGATCTAGTCACTTCGATTCAAGTACTGACGCCTTAAACCGCGCGACCACTGACCGATATAGATAAATAGAAAACATTTTTTATGATAGAAAGGCGTTGTTGAGATGATGTTAAACGTAAACAAAATAATTCCGGTATATCCAGATCAGCTAGAATTAAAAAAGATCAAAATATTTTAGATTTGGTATCCAAAAATCCAACCATTAGCGTAAGAATAATGTCTTTACAGATAAGTATGACATATTCTAGAGTGTGGAGAATATAAAAAAAACAAGTTAAGCAAATCTCACTTATTTTTCCCTGCTCTATCAGCCCTAATAATATTGCCATGTCTTTTTGCACACCTTGCATATGGGCCACACTGTATAATTGATTTTTATTATTACTTGTTCGTATGACGTAAGTTGTCTGAATTCTTGCCGCGAGTATAGTTCTTTTATACCGAAATCCAACAGAGCAAAGGTGATAAAGTGTTTTAAAACATGTATAGTTATGTGTATTCTTTGTATAGAATTACAGCTAATAAGTGCGGAAGAAAACGAAGAAACTGTACAAGCTGAGGAAGAAAATGCATCAGAGGAAAAAAAAGTTTCGTCAAAAGATGCCGAAGAAGAAATCGAAGCACAACTACCTGAAGAGTCGCCCCAGTCACAAGAAAAGGACGAAGAAGTAGCCAAAGATCACGAAACAACAGAGGATGAAAAACACAAAGTTCACATTGCAGAGGAAGACAATGCAGTACATCCAGCAGTAAGTGAGGCAAAAACTAAAAAAAGTAAAGAGCTGCGTAAAAAATTCCTAAAACCTAAAGGAATGGTAGGATTAAGGATGCAGCACCATTAAGGTGAATATTTGCAGGGTGATGCACGCATAGTATTGTTTAGATATAAAAATTAAGACTGTTAAAATAAATACATTTATTTTGTGGAAATGTAAATTAGGATTAATAAACAAATATAAGTTTTACAAAAAAGAGTATAGCTATCTATGTGGCATAAGGCAATAGGAAAAAAACTGTTAATATTTTGTATTTAGATTTTATTTTTAAGTAATTTTTGCTAACTTAGCCTACATAGATATTTTCGATAGCATACCTCATAACTTGTCTCATACACAATAATGTCAAGACAATTAAAAAAACTTAATTTGTACAAGGTTAACATCATAAAAATATAAAAAAAAACAATATATTAAAATAAAGATTAAAACAGAGCCTCTATATTAGAAGTAGCAAACATGCTAAAAATACTTTCAAAATCTACATCAAAATTAAAAATTTAACCAAATTTTAAGTATTTTTCATTTGTAATCTTTTGCCTGTATCACCCTGTTTAAATTTATAATTACTTACATCTATTTTCATAATTTCAGAGTCCATAAATAGTGGCACCAAGTGAAGTAATATACACAGTCACTGACTCGAATGATATATTTAGTTTATTATATCAAAAAATGAAAATAATATTTTTATATGTTATATTCTTTTCTCAAAAAAAAATAAATAAAATGTACAGTTTTATTATTCTATAGATAATTTATTTATTTCTTTGGAAAAAAATAATAATAAGTTGATTAATTTAGAATCATCATTTTATAAAAAAATCCGGATGGTGAATTTGTTTTCGACTAGTCATCTAATGCCAATTATGTTCAGTCGAAGTTTACAGCACAAAGAATAAACTAGATAGTGTATCTTGATTATTATAGCACATGAAAATTGTTTAGGGACAAGTCCGTTCACTGCTAACGCTGCTGTACCTAGTACTTTAAGTAAAATAAATGTAGTGCATATTCATGGGTTCATTCACATAAGATTAGTGCGGTTGCATTGGTACTGCAGAAAAGTTATTAAAAAGGGCGCCGTATTCTTGAAATAGTGTTTTCTAGAAATACAAATAATTTTAGACATTTAATAACTGAATAATATAAGGTTTAGCAAATAATAGGAATGTTAACGTTTTGTAACGTTCAGATAAACTTAACAGTTACGCCTTTGTACTGCAGTTGTATGGCAGAAGCTAAAAGCATTTTAGCTTTTACCATTCCTTTTCCAACAATCATACAAGGACCAATCAAAAAACAGCTTTTTTGACAGTAAACAGAAGATTCACATTTTTGCAGGTTAAGTTTTTAAATTAGATTCTAATTTAGATATTTAGTTTAGAATTGATTTGTTTGTAAAAAAATGGATGAAAAGGACTGTTTTGTTAAGAAACAGTTACTTTTGCTGCTCTTATTCGCAGCGACGTCAATATGTATAAAAACTATACATGCAAAAAAAAAGAACTCGGAGATGGTGGGTGCGACCTATTAACCGCAGAAAGCACATGCCAGGTGATTTCTATAATTTATATAAAGAAATGCGAAATGAGAATGTCGAATATATCTGATATATCAATACATTTCCCTTTATATCTCAGTAACCACTGGAACAATTATATAAGTATATCATTTGGATGTAATCAGAATTGTATGCTTTTGCAGAATTAAAAAAAAAATACATAGGGTGTTGCATTTAAAAAAATTAAAACTTCGGTAAATAATTGTTTTAATTCGATGTTCTATTGTTTTTTTTTCTAAGGCACGTCGAATCATCTATAAAAATTACACAATTTTTATATTTGACTTTTTTTTGTAACTATGACATTAAAACCACAAATCGAGTGAGAGCGTTACACTGGACACCCTATATGTTCGGTAGGTCTGAGAATCGGTCGTAATCTATTTTTCATACCCCTAAGTGATAACGGTGATCCACATTTTTTTTTTATTTTTTGGACATTTTTTATTTTTATTTTTTTTTTATAATGTGGCAAATCCCTATTTTTTAATAGCCATTTTAGTAATTTTATCATTTTTAACCCTGGTCGATAACTGATCGATTATTATCACTAGATCAGTTATCCCCGCCAGGCGTCTACCGGTGTCACTTCTCACCCAGTATACAGCATGGAGTAGGGAGGAGAACGAAGTCGACTACCAAAATATTCACTAGAAATAATTCATATGGAAAACAACGTTTGTCGGGTCACCTAGTATTTATATAAAAATCTTCCAGGTAAGCGCGGTGCAATGTGATTAATAACCTGTGCTGTATTCTTCTACCAGTAAGTAAATTTAGATTTTCACATCCAACATTAAATTCAATAAGTTCCATAATTCCCAAATGAAATTTTACCCCATCCATTTATTGTTTTGTACTTTGTGTATTATCTAAAACAACAAAATATATTTTTATAATTTTTATTGAGACCTAACACCCAGATTTAGGTATATTCATATCCACAGGAGTTTGATAGCTGCAGGTGGCATAATAGTTTAATGCAATTAATACCTGAAATACAATTACAAGCTTACTGCTTTTATCTGTATGTACTGTACATGAAACAATATTTCCGTCACAAATTATTTTTTCTGATAAATAAATAACGAAAAACTACAATTTACAGTTAATGTTGAAGTGCAAGAGAACTGCAGTAGGGGGCACTGAAAGTATATCGACACGTGGTCGAGTGAGGCAACTTATATTCTGTAAACTTTGGTAATGTTCTGTAATGGACTGACTAAAGCTTAAAATCTGTGGATTATCGTACCGACTTCCATTTAGTAGCCAGTGCAGGGCAATTAAGCTTTTGTCGGGGTTTCAATCCTTACCTTCCAACTTTCTTATTTGCAAGTTTTGGTTCAATAATTCGAAGAAGGTTTCTAAATTAGTGTCGTCTGAAACGAAATCTTTTGTTGAATTCAGTATCACCAAGAAACGAGGAGTTGTCATTATGTTAGAGAATGAGTTAATTATTGTAAGATTTCTTCCGTAACTATCTACGAGGTACGGGTAGTTGCAAGTTCTGTTATGTTACGAAATTACTACAAGTATAAATAATTTTAATAATTATTGTAGAACTTGTAACGTTTGTAAAAAGCGAAAACTTGGGAAACAATTTCTCTGCGTGGTAATGATTAATATTGAATTATACCTAAAAAACTTATAGCAAACAACCACGGTTAGTCGTCAGCGGTGCCACCAGATCAGATGTCCTTATAAGAGTTGTGTTCAATGAATTTAAAAAAAATGGCGAAGTCGCTGGTATTAAAATGAAATATTAAAAAAGCAGGTAGTTCACTCTTTCAACCTCCATTCGATATATAGAAAAGCTTAAACAAGATCTCATATCCCATTCGATATATAGAAGAAGAAGCTTATACGAGATCTCTCAATAATTTATTATTTATTTCGATATTTTTTAGAGGCTCCACATAAATATTCATAATATAAATAAGTATGTGTGCAACTTATGATCCGTAATGTTATCGCATTTTTCACTAAATAATCTTTTTTTTTGTGTAAAAGTACCTATGCTTGGCATTTGTCTCACAAATTAACTGTTTTTGAGAAAATCGCATTTTAATAATTCGCAGCATAACATGAAAATGCAAATTATACAGTAAAAAAATATATTAAAAAAATAGTTGAAGAGAAATTACAAAAATTCAATTTTCAAATTCAAACATTGACATTCTGTATATGATTCATTTTATTATCAACTTTATTAAGACATGCTGGCTCAAATAGTAATAATTTTAAGTAAAAAACTTCTCTCGAGGGACCATTACTTACAGACCTGTATGTTACCACCTTTTATTGGAGCAAATGGTTGTCAAAGGTAGGTAGGAAAAAAGTACATAAGTCACAAAAACATTATAACACTATTTAAGGAGGAAATGCACTAGACGATCGCGGTCTAGTCGCTCCGCAGACCTACAAGTACAAGTACAACGCCGCAGGCTAGTCCTCATACTCATCTAGTGACTCGTTCGCGTCGCGAACAGAATATATTTTGACATCTAAATAACAAGTTGGAAGCGCATATAGAGTGTCATATGCGATGATTTTGTCAAAATCTGTGATCAGTTCGGCACAGAGCGGCCTGCGATGTGTCTAGATCGCGACTTCATAATGCGTTCTCTCGCTTATTATACAGCAGCTATACAACCAAAGTAGACACAGCGAATAAAGCACTAGTCGCCGTTGAGGTTTTGTAAGACATCCCATCTTTAACCCCTCTTATTTCTGATTTAAACGGTATAACTCATTGTATCAAATATTCTAAGTTTTTCCTTTATGCAGAGAATCTGAAAATTTTTCTCACGGTTTCATCTCTAAATGACTGCGAGGGTATTCAGCAGGACGTCAACCGCATTGGACAGTATTGCAGTAATTTTAAATTATTTTTAAAAATCAATAAATGCTACTCAATCACATTTACCAAAAATATTAGTCCTTACATCTTTAATTATCTGATAAACAATGAGGAGATTGAGCGCGTTTCGGAAATAAAAGATTAGGCGTTATCTTCGACACTAGGTTGAGTTTTGATCATATTGATTATGTTTGTAGAAATTGTAATGGAATGTTGGGTTTTATATTTAAGACTTGCAGGGAATTTAGAAATGAATACATAATGTTGATGACATATCCATCGCAAAACAACAATTTAATGTCATCCCATTAGAACATAAGATGAATCACGCGGATTTTATGATTTTGTTTAAGTTATTAAACAGTCTATTGATTGCCCTTACTTAATTTCTTTGTTAAATTTTCATGTACCTTCTAGAAATACTAGAACGGCTAATTTATTTAATACTTATATCAACCCAGCATACCAATCTCGGTTTAAATAATCCATTGTATATTGTATAGAATGACTATCAATTATAATAGTTACATTGCCGATTTAAATTTTGATATTTTCAATACTACGATTAGTAATTTCAAAAGATTTATTAGAAATATCCAGTTCACATAATTAATTTTTGATATCTACGAGTATGTAGATTTTTTCACTGATATAGGTATCCACTATATTGTTAATTTCTCACTTTTTATATTATGTGCACAATGTACCTACTAGTACTAGTGGATGCACTTTTGGGCTGCTAGCCTGCTGTTTGCATTCCGAACTTGATAAATAAATACGACATGTTCAAAACAATTAAAAAATAGTTATATAAACATTTATTTAGGTCGTATACGTCAATACCTTCATAAAACAGTTCTTTAAAGGTTTTATAATTAAGTCATAAAGCAGATTATATTGTCAGTTATAATCAACGAAACACCAATTTTACAAATTCTCTAATTTGGTGTTTTTAGTAGTAATAATACATTTTTGTGGCATAAAAATATCAAAATGTTGCTCGGCGTAATGATGCTAATTGTTTTGCGATTTTGTTTAGTCAATCTATAACACTAAGGTACCTTCATATAACGAGCTTTTAGTAATAATGATTCATATGACCTTTCAATCTAATACCCATAACAACGTGTAAATTCATAAATGCAATTAAGAAGTTGAAACCTAAACGTGCTTCAGGGATTAACGGTATTACCCCGTACTGAATTAAAGCGCGCTCTCAGTGGTTGCAAAAACTGTTACTTTACTTTTTTAATTTGTCTTTCAGCACCTGTACGTATAGGTATTTCCGTATTTGTGGAAGGAGACAATTATTATTCCGATCTTTAAAAATGGGAAAAACATTGAAAACTTTCGTCCAATATCTGTGCTCCAGCCAAAGTATTCGAACGCATTATTCATGCTAGAATTTTAAGTCATGTAAAGCTAAATTTCATTGAGAAGTACCATGGGTTTAATATAAATATGCTGGAACTCAATACTGATGACAATGCAGCTTTTCAAAAAAACTCCAGGTGAATGTGATGTACACAAGGTTTGTTCTCACTCTTGGCAGGAATTGATTTTAAACTGTTAGAAATATTCGACCAGTTAAGTTGTGTTTTCGGTTCATATAACTCAATAAGTAGTAAGACGAATATTTCTGATAGTTTCAAACTAGTCCCTGATTCTTGTGCTAACAGCGCTACACACTTTTAAAAAACATTTAATAAAATGAATCATGACGTGTTATTGTGTGAACTGCACCGATTTGGTTTTATTAACAGTGCATCCATATTTTTAAAGTCATATCTATCTGTGCGTCAATGTTTCGTTAAATTTAATAACAAAACATCCAATAAGTATACAGCTGTATCAGGTATACCGCAAAGTTCCAATCTAGGACCTTTATTAATTATCATTTTTATAAACGATTTGCTTAAATTTGTGTTACAAACCATTCAGTGTCGTTTGTTGAAGCAAGATGTCGACAACTTGGCGGTCAATAATAATTTAATGCTAAATATTAATAAATGTTCAGTAATCAGATTAACCAGAAACATAAATACTAGTGCCATTATTATTGCAATAGATTGTACAAGAGGCACTCCAAAAGTTTCCGGTCTATGGAAAATTATTAAATTTTTATTGCTTTTCAAAATATTGGAAAATCAAAAGTTAACTGTATTTTTCGACAGACTTGAATCACTAAAAGCAGAAATCAAGTGATCTAAACACTTTTTCCTCGACAAACTGGCTAGAATTTATAATAAATCATGGTACGGACATGCCAATTATTAATTACATTCATGTAACTCCAATATTTACAATTTCATTTTGTTTTATCAATCCTCACTGTTTTTTTTATATGAAATTAACAGTTAATAAGTTACTTATAAGTTAACTTATTAAGAACTTACTTATAGATTAAAAAATCTTTTGAAATATTATATTCCAATTAAAATTTAGGCTCAGGAAGGAGCACGTTACTTACCATTTGTTTCTTTCTAAGAATTGCTGGTGGTTACAAAACTCATGTTAACCAATTCCCTTACCAGGCTGCAATTTACACTATTTCTTCTGATGTAGTTGACCCTATAGGGGGTGTATTTTGTAGTGGTTCACTTATTTCTGAAAATGTATGTACTTACCGCAGCCCATTGTCTAACTAACTAAAAATTGGCCACAAATTATGACAAAGGTATAAAAAAATTATAAAGAAATTACCTACACAGATCGTTGTGTTAAAATGGGTAGACATAGTTGACATAACTAAAGATAGTATGTCGTTCGCACATCTCAGGTCCGTCGGTTGAAAATCGTAATATTTATATATTCCTAATTAAAAACAAATATCATCTTTAAAATAATGACCAGTGTTGATAAACCTCACCCTGTTTATTTACCGGCATGTGCCAAGGTCGCAGTGAAACGTTGTGCGTGTCGGATCTTTGTAGGGACGTTGTTAGCAAATGCTAGTTTCTTGTCGAGTGTTAAGTACCTACGATATTGTAGGTCGCTTTCTGCAAGTCGAGCCGCTTAGGCCGAGCAGGAAGTAGCAGACCAGTTACATCTCACCTGCACTCGATTTATATGTGAAACTACATATTAAGGAACAGCCAGTTCAATTGTCGGTCATCTCACCTATGGCATACTGATGAGGGCTAACAAGCCCGAAACCGGTCTATGTCTGGTGGAGTGGCCGACAAGGGTTCTTGGCTGTTTCACACAGATACTGCAGGTATAATTCAATGCCGGTCGGAGCATTAGCCCACGGAGTAGTTGTTTCCTGCAGTATCATTTATAGATATAACATTGGAACATTCGTAAACATGTAAGACAACAAAGTGTTGTAGATTACATTTGGAAGTAAAAATAACAACACTCATTTTAACAAAATTAAATGTAAAGTAGAAGTCTATTTAGCAGATATAATCTTAACTTCTTAGATAATTTTATGTCACAATAAACCATTATTGCTATATAATTTTCATTGATATTAAATTCATTCTTATACTCTTTTAAACATACGATTCTGTTGTGGTCTTGCCATAAAAGTATTATTTTAAAGTGTCTTAATTGTTGAAAAATAATGTGATTTGATCATTGGCAGTCCACGACTAGACGAGACTGGTCCAAATCAAGTGATAGTAGATTCCTCAGAATTCATCATTCCTGAGAACTACAAATCAGGTGCATACGAATGGGACATGCTGATAAAACTTATCTCCCTTGTGGAATTAGCCAAGAATATACCACCAGTCAAACTAGCTGTAGGAGAAGATAATTATGCAGGAGACGTAGAAACCGTAGCTGGATGGGGCGCTACATATGCAGCACAGTCCGTAGCCAGTTTTGAGATTAATAGAATCGGTTATAATATCTATGTATTAAAGACAATCCATGGTACCAACAAGTAGTTGTAGAAGGATACATTATGTCAATTGACTGAGGGTAAAAGCACCTGCCGTGAAGATTCCGGTGCTCCATTGGTTGTCGATGGAGTCCAAGTTGAACTTGTTGTATATACCCCATACTGCTTTAGAGGGCATCCATTTATTTACACCAAAGTAGCCACTTACGTTGACTGGGTCAGAGGAAATTCAAATCTATAAATATTGTTACTACTAGCAAACTCAATTTAGGTTAAGCAAGAGTTCCTTTATTTTTTATTACAAAACTGCAACGTAAACATACGACAACATTACAATCCATAACCTAGTGTTATCCTAAAACCTAGGTCAAAATAGTCGCGCATTGGTATACTTGGTATCGTAACTAGTCCGTTTCGTTTACGTAGTGTTTGCTTGATGTTTGTGAGCATTCAAAAACAAAAGTGCAACATTTATTAATCATCAGTATGACATGTACATTTACGGCGACGCTGGACAAAATTCTCTGGGTACGAGACATATGTACGGTGAACGTTTTCTGCAAGCAACAGCAATCATTTAAAATCTGTTTGCTATCAACTCTAATGCCGTTGGTCAAAAAAAGCAATTGTTAAGTCAATTAATTGTTTTGTTTGCTGCAATTTATATCATACAGCAATATGAAGGTACTTATATTCCGGACACCCTGTATATCATATTACACTATTCCAGCAAATTTTTTTGTCTAATACGAACACATATATTTTATAGCAATTTAAAACAGAAACAATGTGCAAAGTGTAAAGTTAATATAAAATTAATATTTATGTAATTACTAGAAATTTTTTTTATGCCGACGCGCAAAATTAGTTAGATTGGTAAGGTTTCATTAAACCGTTATCTTTAGATTTTCAACAATAGTTTTATTCAATTTTACACATCACTATAATTTAGCATTCTGAGTAGTATTTTCAATTAACATTTTGCTGTATTTTTTTAGCGGTAAAGGCACTTTAATATATAATAATAAGATTATCTCAAAAACCCCTAACGACTTAAACAAGGTACCTACGAGTATACCTTTTCCAGATAAAAAAATATATTAGACTCGATGGTTTCAATGGTCAGATGAATGCACTAAGCCACAAAAATGATCTGCCATTTAAAAGAAGCATGATGGCGCCCTCTACTAATGACATCAAAATTAGAAACCAATTTCTCACCCCCCAAAAAAAACAATATCAATAGGTATCGAAAATTTTAATTTCTTAAAGAGCAGATAGGTAATTGGGACAGAGGTCAAAAATTCATAGAGAACTTTTTTCTTTTTTCTACCACAACATTTCGACTTTTGTTAAATCGTCATCAGAATGTGAAAATTGTGGCTTTTGTCAATAATATGTAACAAAACATTTGTGTGAAAGCATAACAGGCAGCGAAACAACTGTTAAGATACAATAAATAGTAATTTTTCAATATATTATATAATTATTATAATATTTCAGCATAAAATTTTAACTTTAATATTCTGTAGAACGAAAAGGAGCAACGTTTAGATAAGATTTAGCTTAATGGCTCTATTTTGAAGTCAGCAATATGCCATTAAGCTGTCCAATTATTCAGGACCTTCCTTTTAGTTTCAGTCCAAGGTTGAAGTCGATAATACGTTTGGTTCGTGTTTAATGTGTATTTTTTGGAAGTAACTTTTTTAGTGGCGTCGTGAAAATGAGTGACTCAAATTACAAGCAACGTGTTGCGAAAGATTTGCGCAAAGATGGTGCCAAAAGTTCTCACCCGTGAACAAAAAGACATGCGAAAATCTATCTGCGAGGATTTGTTGTCCCGCATTCGGAGCGATGGTAGAGACTGGATGAATCGGGTAGTCACCGGAGATGAGACCTGGATATTTGAGTATGACCCCGAGACCCGTAAACAAAGTCAGCAGTGGGTGGAAAGCAAGGATATCCAAGTCACGACTGACCGTTTTTTTCGATATCCACGGCATCAATCATCGTGAATATGTTCCTGCCAGCCAGACAGTGACTGGATAGTTCTATGTTGGCGTCCTGGAACGGCTGCGAGCCCGCCGAGAACGGCTGGATCTTGCACCTCGACAACGCGCCAGTCCATTCCTCGTTCATTGTGCAAGAGTTTTTGGCAAAAAAAGCATTCCTACATTGCCGCACCCACCCTATAGCCTCGATATTGCCCCTCTGCGATTTTTGAAGTTATACTTCTTTGCGCCCGTTAGACACATTGGGATGGGATGTTGGTCGAGAAACCGCGTCACGCTCAAAAGGAAGAACAAATTTTAAAGAACTTTTTTATACAACCCACTATACAGCGTGGAGAATTACTGGTTGTGGACACCAACATAAATTTACTTCTTACGTATAAGCGTATAATATACAGTGTGTCATTAAGAATATGGGATAAAATTTTACAGTTTCCGTTTTAACAGAACATTCGCGATATGTACTTTTTAAATCATTTTACAAACTGAGCAGACAATTTCAAAAACAATATCCAGGGAATCTTAATATGAGCATATAAAAAATAGTACTAAAACCTTACTACTGGGATTTATAGAATAACTGCTTTTTAGGTTATATCTGAAATTCAAGGATCTCCAAATATTTTCTTTAAATAAATATAATAAAAATATTTTTGACGTGACGTTATACTTCTTTGCGCCCGTTAGACACATTGGGATGGGATGTTGGTCGAGAAACCGCGTCACGCTCAAAAGGAAGAACACATTTTTAAGAACTTTTTTTTTTTGTACGTTCAGGCTTTGAAAGGAAGTTTTTTTTTAAGAAGTATAACTTCCACCGTCTGGTCCGACGCAGACCCAGTTTTTTTTTATTCCCCAATATGAAGTCATACCTCAAACGAACTCATCATGGCGGCATACAGGAGATCAAAGAAGCTGGAACCGTGATGCTGAACGGGTTAACTGCGGAGGATTACCAAGGATGCTTCCAATCGTGGGAGCAACGTTGGAATCGTTGTGTAAAGTTAGAGGAAGACTATTGTGAAGGTCGATAATAAAATTTTGGCGAAATTTTATTTGCTTGTTTTTTCATTGAAAAATTCCGGAACTTAATTGCCACACCTCGTATAATTAAAATAGCCTTTGTAGTGATGTATCCCACAAACGCATATATTTAGTCAAAAGTGTAATATATTCTTTTTTGGCGCTTACATGCAGTTCCATAAAGAAAAAATAAAGAACCCTTTATACAAAGTGTATTTTACATTAAATCTAGCCTTGAAGATAGTTTAAAATTCGTTCTGTCCCATAAAGTAGGTAGTTAAAAGTAACATTTGGTTAAAGTAGACTTTATCAATAGGTTTGTTTTAGCAGCAATTGAAAACTGTTTGGAAACTATCAGAAATGTCCGTCCAACTATTTATTGCGTCAAATTCAATGGAAACGCGTTCTCAACTTAACTGGTCGAATATTTCTGACAGTTTCCAAACCATTTTCAACTGCTGCAAAAACAAGCCTAATATATTATAGTGTTCGCAATGCCAAAAACCAATTGTAGAAGGGATATTTTACCCAGGAAAGTCATTTATTTATTGTCAACTTTCAGAACCTTATTTTCGCATCCTTAGATTAAATTATACTGCTTGCCTCGCAGTACGAAGAACCTACTTGCAGTTTAAAATTACATACACATAATTATACACATACATATTTTATTTATTTTGATATGAATATGAATGTGGAACTTTAACTCAAAAAAAGAAAAACTGTGTATTTAGTGTGGAATTGTTAGAATTAATAGAAATAGAAAAGAGTGTTGTAGAAAATAAATCGCCAATAAAATCTGTAGAGATTAACATCATGTTTCCAGTAGCATAAGCCGTTAGAGATAGAAGCAACTACGCCGTAGGTGCATATGCGCCTCTAAAATTCTAATTTATTTTTAAGATTTGAGCAATTTCAAACAAAAGTCGTTACTTGATTGGTAAAGTAATTAGTTGAGTTAGTCTTTGTAATAAAGTTGGATGGTTTTGATAATCGGGATCGTTGAAAAAACTTATCATATATTTTGTTAACCACTGTTGCCTTACTCCGTAAATTTGAGGTCTTCTTAAATAAACTTCATCTTCTGAGGATGAGCTTGAATTCGTGTCATATGTATATCATCGTTTATCAACAAAACGTAAATAATTACAGCAAATACGTAGATATCGCAAATTCCTTAAGAATAACCACAAACTTAGATGCTCTTGAAAAATTTCTTTTAAGCCATAATGATCCGAAATCTTTCCTTTTTTCATAAAGCCGCTTTAATACCACTTTTACTTTAAAGTGTCTTTATAGCACTGATTTTATTGGTAAAGCTACCTGTTAATGTTAAATGAAGCTTTACTTCTTGATTATGGGAAATGCTCCATTTTGTTTGTTTTTCTTTTTTTGTCCAAACGTACATTATTCTGTTTCTTCTTTTATCCAATGCATGTAACAACATACTACTTTTAAAGAGGTGAATAGCAATTTTGCAAGACATCAATGATTACATCGTGTCAATAAATTATTGTTTTTGTCTAGGCACATGTGTGACGGTAAAACGGATAAGCCGTTATAACAAAATATGATACTGATTTGGATCTGAAATCTTTAGGTATAGCGGCGAGTGTACATATCTCTGGCAAAATAATTGAAATTAAGCGATTAAACACACTGAACATAAAAATTAAATTATATAGACGTAGAAATAAAAGTAACTGTAACAATTCATTTAGGTATTTTGTGTATATTTTCAATATGTTTTTGAGACTGCAGCCCATCAGTTTAATAAGTCTTATTAATTTGGTTGGTACGAAGCCCTAGAAGGGCCATGTCTACATTTTTTTTAAGTGTAGACTTTAAACTCTGAATTCAGAATGTAATCTCTGAACTTACACTGCTAACGAAATTATGGGATAAGTCGTAGCACCCAGAGCTTAGAATTAAGATTTAGAGGACATAATATACAGGGGAAAAATGAAACTTTACGATATTTGTTATCAACTATGAAATTTTACAACACCCTGTATAATTTTACTGTTTTTGATTCTAGAGACGATTTAAGGTGTGACTGTACTTGTTTGGGATGATTTAGACCACTTAATTTTCTTAGACCTATTTTTATTTCTGGATCTAGATGGCCGTGATGTGCTAACACCAATTTCCTGATTAAATTTGATTGTACCATTGTCATGAACAATATTATTTAAGTACTGAGTGGTTAAATAACGTTGCGCCTTTGAATTACACCTGAAATGCCTATAGCAAACAGCCGCAGTTAGTCTTCAGCGGTGCCACTATTTATGTACTAGTTTTGAACTGGTTAGTTCTTATCAGTATATCACAAATAAAGCCAATAACTTCCAACCTTAGCTGTTCACAATCTGTCATAATAGTTAACAGAACATGAGTACGCAAGACGTAGCATGTGTGTACACATCTAGCAGTCATTGACTACTCAAAGCTGGGCCTGAATACAGTCACAAGCAAAAAGCAATCCACTATACTGAGATATCTACTATTAAAAGCTCCAACCATTGCCATATGTTTAAAAGCGGAATTTTAGGAAATAACTACTCTGTGGACTAATGCCCTGACTGTATATAGCAAACAACCACGGTTAGTCGTAAGTGGTGCTATCAGACATATGTCAGTTTCGCGCTTGTTAGCTCTCATCAGTATGCCACAGGTGAGGCCAACGACGAGCAACCCTGGCTGTTCATGTTCTGTTATTACCGACGGAAGATATACTCGTAAGTACGCGAGGCGTATCATGTAGTGTCTACATTTGGTACTCACTGATTACTCAATGCTGAGCCTCAATAAAGCTAGAAGCAGAAAGCGACCCACTACACTGTAGATACTATTGAAGGCCCTATTCGGACATTAAAGTCTGAATTCAGAGTATAAAGTCTGAATTTAGAGTTTAAAGTCTGAATTTAGAGTTTAGTCTGAATTCAGAGTTAAAAGTATGAATTCAGAGTTTAGTCTGACTCTAAAAAAAATTGTAGACGTGGCCCTTTTACGGCTTCGTAGGTTGGCATAGTGAGGCTGAGACAATACATTTTAAAATTTCCTTTGTTGTATCAATGTCTTTAGCCATATTCACGAGTGAAATATACATAACGTAACTATAACTAATGCTGATTTTTTTCTTTTTTGTTTGGATATTTTGCCATATTACAAACAAACAAAAATTAAAAAAGATAATAAATAAACTCTTTTTTTTTTAAATACTTTTAGCTATTTTGAAATCTCACAAAGTATGTATATAAATACTGTACCCAGTAAAATTTAATACTAAAAGGGCAAAACTTTGGAAGACATTCCAAGTTAGATTTCTATTTTCTTCTGCCTATTTTTTTAACAATATCTGTTTCTTCTTTCTTCAGTTTCGGCGTTTAAACATAATTGCTCCCGGCAATGCCTGCATACTGAAAAACAGCAAACGCCTACTTTTCTTCAGCTAAGTACAAGTGATATTAAACACTTACAGACGCAAAATATATTATTTATTAAACAGGTTTTTAATCAATTTTAACGTATTCTTTTTGTAATTGTTTACCTCCAATCTTCAGGATGTATTTCATCATAAACTAATTTTTGAACAAGGATATAGTCTCTAAAATACTTTTGTGATGTATTGAACGTGGGTAGTAGATTGGATAATTTTATTGGTTTATTAAGCAAAAATTACAAGTAAGCAAATTATATTTTTCAGTAAAGCGACAAACTTCACAAGAATTTTATAACCTACAATTTTTCTCATAGTTATTTCCCTGGAAAATTTAATAATTGGCGAAATACTTGTAAAAAACTAAAATTCATCCCTTAAAAATAAAAATTCCGATTCCCATTAAAGGTAAATAAAACGTTGCACAAAAATTCAGTTTTGTAAAAATGTTTCTGTGTAATTTTACTAGGCGACCTTGTACATGCGCTCCTATGGTAACGATGATCGACAAAATATTTATTACTTTGTACTTCATACAATAATTTAATTTCACTCAAACTGCTAATTTTTAAAAAATTGAATTTTAATGTCATATACCTCGAAATTGAAGTAATACCCAGTTGATAAATTTTGATTGAATATCTCCACTTTCTTCTTTTAGATGGACAAACTTATTCATACATGTTATCTGTGATTCATACTGTATATACAACTGGGAATATTAACATTTATTAAATGATGCTGTCAAATTGGTGTCAACTTGTCAACAGTATAATTGAAGCTTATACAAGCAATGTTATAATATCAATTTATATACATGCAATACTAAATTTATGTGCAATAAACAAACAAGGTAAAATACATATTGTACAATATTACAATTCATTTTTATCATAATATAAATATTGTATTTGGATTATAATAATCGGTTTGCAAAGGAAAAAGGACAGTAATAAATTTTTACAGATTGACAAATATCTTTTGCCTGTTTGAGTTTCTTGGGCACTGTGGATAAAAAAACGTACAAATTGCTTTATGTATGAAGTCAAATGAATTACCTACACATTCGAAAGCACCAGCTACAACCTCAACAGGAACAACTAACTGTCCAGGTAACAAGTACTGTCAATACAATCTATAAGAATAACAGTTTATTATTTAACCATTATTACGAAAATTATTTTTAAAAAGTTACGCCTGTATCGCGTAAAATAATTATAATATTTCATGTACATAGAAGTACCACAGTTCCTTGGAATCAAAATAAAACAATTTACTATAGTCTGTTTGGAAATGAGAGAGAGAGTAATAAAACCCCGAGATAAGAACCGGCTATGGGCGTGGTAATATTTCGTTTCAGGTAATTATCGGGTAACACTAATGCTAACAGGTAATGGGTGTACATTAGTATATTTTACTGGATAGATCATAGGGCAGGAGCCGGTGTATTGTGACAGATCAATCCAGTCTTAGAGCTGAATATAAATATTGTTTGGGTAAAATGTCGAGCTCAGATTACGTACCTGCTAAAAGCGTGAAAAGATGTGCGCTGTCTCAGAATAAGAAGATTATTATATTAAATGTATTTAATGCATTGAAACACCAAAATCCTACCAACAGTGTTGACGACATCGTGGAAAAGTGTTCCAAAATGACAGGGATTGGAAAATCGACTATCTACAGACTTATAAAGGAAACAAAAAATGAACAAGATACTGTAAATCCCCCAAAATCAGTGGCGTAGCGTGGACTAATCTAGACGTGGGCGAAGTCGCATCAGCGAGGCCCTTTTCTTCCGCCATTGGATGCTGAATGAACTGAATATTGTGACACATAATAGCTACATGCAAGGTGACAGTGTGCATCAATTTTGGTTCAAATATTTTCATAAAATCGGGAGAAATTAAAAAAATTTAAATTTTACAAAAAAATTTTAAATGCTGTACCTATCTTGAAAACAATCGAATTAGTCTGGGCGCAGGTAAAAGGAGATGTAGCGCGAAATAATACGACGTTTAAATTAAGTGACGTGAAAATTTTGTTAAAAAATTCCTTGGAACGAGTAACTGCAAATAACTGGCAAAGATGTATACATCATGTACAAAAAGAAGAGGAGAAAATGTGGAAACTCGATAATTTAATAGACGTTACTGTGGAAGCTATCGTTATGAATCTAGAAGACGAAGATAATTCATCAGAATATTCAGAGGATGAATTTTAATATACCTACTTTTTTATTTTCTTTATTGTACATTTATACAACACTACATTTACTCACCATAATTTGAATTTCCAAAATACATATATTTTTGTGTGGAATAAAAGTCTATTCATTAAATTTAAATAAATATTTTGATAATAATATTGAATAATTTTATTTGAATTACTAAAAACTTTTTTAACCCGGTTATGATGCTTAAAGTAGCCTCATGTTTTGAAATGCTGTTTTTATATTGTTTACTTATAAGAGAAATGGACCGAGAAATTGAAGCGGCATAGACAAAGACGGATTGTCGGGGATTAAATTTTAGCTACCTGCTACAATTTAGTACAACCCGGTCACACCAAGTTTTTTTCAGTAAGTAAGTACACCTCATCTATACCGATAATACATAATATACAAATATTGAATATAAGCACCAGTACTACATTTATTTACGATTTGCATACATAATAAGCTTTTATTACTCTCTTTCATTTCTAAACAGACTAGACTAAACTTACTTACCCCTTTACAGCACCTCAATCACCTACAGGGTGAGTCAGTCATAATGTTATTAATTTTAAGAGGAGATAGGGAATAATGAGTATAATGCGAATACGCGATTAAAAAAAAATCTAAATGCATATTTACGCCGAAAAAAAATATTTTCAAATCATTATTTAAACCCCCTTTTCAGACTGTCACTGACCGTTCACAGCCTTGGTCGGTTACAGCTGACAGTTCAACTCGATGTCGACCTGATGCAATGTTGCCAAGTTGAAATATTTTTCTAGTACCTACCTACCTAGGCATTAGACATCATAAATAAACGATTGTACTGACTATTTTAGAATCTCATATTATTTCTTGCTCAGTTCAGCCAATAATAATTTAAAATGTTAATGTTCAATGAACGCTTTCCAATCAATTCTATTAAAAATTGCAAGTAACGCGGTCCATTCAGGTTCTCCGGTAGAAAATACGGCCCAATCAAATGATTCCCGTAAACTCCTGCCCATACGTTGAGAACAAATCGCCTCTGAAAGCTAAACCAACGAGTAGCGTGTGGATTTTCGTCCGACCAAATGTGACTGTTATGACTGCAAAGAAATTAGCTTGGTTTGTTTAAAAAGTATTTAATATTGAAATTACAAAACTCCAACGTATCTAATAATAAACTGAGTAATAAACCATTTAGGTACTATCGTTTGCAATATTAATGACACTCACTAAAATGAATTTTGCAATTTATTTTGAACTTCTGACGTATTCATATTGAAATCTGCTTTAAATTTTTAACATTAGTTATTAGTTGTTTCACTTACCAAGAGAGATTTAATGATATTTCTATTCAGAACTTCCAGAAGTTCAAAAACTGTTTTAAGAGAGTGTCATTATTATTGCAAACGATTGTACATTACATAAAAACGTTTAAAACGTGTTTAAATACAAAGTAATAAAAAAACCTTGTGTTGTCGACAAAACACTGTCCAAGACTAGGTCAATAACCTAGTTACCTAGTTTTTGTACTGTTATTTAACAAGGAGTAAAATTAACTTTTTTTTTTATCTAGATACATGAATGAATTTTCCTTAAATATTAATTTATTTTTTAATAAAGACAAATGTAGATAATAAATAAATGTTTTCGAATGTTAGGTTATTTATTTTTAATAATTTTGATATTACGTTTTCACTACGTTTTACAATTGAATATGAATTTGTAGTATTAGTCGTAAGTATAATATAATTATTCAGTTTGTAATTAGCATTTACATACATCTAGCCTAGAAATTTATTGCTTTTTAAGTAGTATATGGTACTAACCCATTTAAAATTCCACTTCGAGTTTAACACATCCCGTATCGCGAACCACAGATAAAAGAGATAAATCGCGAACACATTGAAACACTTGGACAAAGGTTCGCGCACTTGGGTGAAGCCTATTAGGGAAACGTCTCCGGTATTCGACAGCAGCGGCATTCGCATTTCGTAAACATTCCCCGTATAAAACTAGCATTTCCGCATATTCTAAATTAGTAAAATTAGGCATTGTGATGTGAATTTACGACCAATACACGACCGAAATAAACAAACTACTGCTCGTATTCTCTCCATCCCCCCTCTAAATGTGAGGTGTGATCTCTAAATTTGGGGGGAAAGAAATGCGGGAAATGCGAAAGTGCGACTAAATGGTGGCAAATTTGAATAATACGCACGCTGAAGTGTTAGACGACGTTATGTATGTAAACATGTGGCAACGATGCCTTCCATCGGAATTAGAGTATCATATGGCTGCGACATCAGAAAGTTTGAGCGTACCAGGAGCGCCGTGTTACCGATTTTTATAGGGTGATTTGTTTATTTTTTTAAAGGTCGAGTAAAAAATTTTTTTTTTCGATTTTCTGCCTTTATTAGGCCTTCCGAATACGTGGTTAAAATTAATGACATTATAACTGACTCACCCTGTATAAGTTATTGGTCTGATCATTTGCTAAGTCATGCTGAGAAGATTTCACTGATTCCGGGTATTTTCCAGGGCTATTTTGGTCCTAATGAAAAACCTGTAAGTGCCAGGGTTATTCTAATCTAACACCGGATTCGTTTTCAACGACTCCAAATAGATATCACTTGTTCAGTATGATCCGGGGAATACAATCTTTTTTGTGCAACTGTATTATGCCAACGGTTATTTTATATTCATTAAAAATAATATTATATTTTACATTTAATAAAGAATTTCTTTACGTCAAATGAGTGACTAATATTTTATATTTTTTTACCTAAATATGTCTATATTGGAAGTATTTATTACATTATACATATTATGTACCTAACGTGTTCTTGATACGTTATTGTTTGTTTCTATTTATATTTTTTCTTGTAACATAGCCTAATAAAACAGTTCATGTACAGGGTGGGCAAATTTCGATGTTTTTATAGGCTCTCGTTAACTATAGGAGACAGAAAAAAATTACCCCCCTCCCAATCTCGACGCATACTTCAAGAAAATGAAAGAAATAAAATATGCTACAATAAATTATTGTCTCAATAACATGGCAAATAATATTTAACCCAACATATTATATGTTAATGGAAAGAGAAAAAAATAACAATTTCAACTGCTCCATGGTTTGTATTTTAAAAAACACAACTTTAGGTTATAACCGTTAGAACTCAAAAATTAATAAAGTTACAAAAAAATAGGCACGCCAGTAGATTCTACTCAAAAAAGTGTCTAAAGAACGTATACATTTTTTTTTCTAACTTCACAAACAACCAAGTTACAGACATGTATCAAAAAGTGAAAAATTTGAAATTTAGTTTATTACTCGAAAACAAAAGATGATAGATCATTTTGATTTTGACCATTAATTTTCTCTTAAAAAAAGAGATCGAGAGTTCATTTTTTTCTACCTTCTATAGTGAACGATAAAAACATCGAAATTTGTCCACCCTGTACATTTAATGTGCTGTAAGGCGTTATAGAGCTAATAAGTCTCCTGTTTATTTCAGGAAATAGTACACAAAATTGTGAAACTTCAGAGGATAACATGAAAGAAGTTGTGGAACCTGTAGTGACAAAAAAGTATTGGTCGCCCTTAGGAAGTGAAGATCTGCCTGAGAGTAGGTATTACACATTTTAAAAAAAATATATTCATCACGTTTCCTTTACTTTAAGATAGTGCAGAAAATTTGTCAAAAGAAGAATCGAGTGGGATAACGGAAAAATGTAGTAAAACGGTTAACTGTTTATTAAAAAAATAAAAAAAAAACAGAAACAAAATAAAATGAATTTAAATTACAACTATAAAGTAGGATAATGAATACATATAACTGCTTAATCAGAAAGCAAACCCTTAATAAATAAATTTTCAGTAGATATTAAATCGTTTTTAATACCTTGGAGAACTTCACGCAAGTCACTGTCACTCATGTTGTTAATATCCATAGATTTTACTTTCTTTATAGTATCTTTTACGATGCCATCTCCTTCCTGTGAATAGATACAATGCATAATTATTATAAATGCTAGGGTACAATAATGTATTGTGTTGATGTATAAGTTCGTAGCGGTTTTATTGAATTATAAATTTATTTATTTTTAACAAACAAAATATATAAAGTAATCGACAAGAAATTAGACGTTTTGAAAGTGAAACCAATTTTAAGGCGCGACATCGTCATTAAAAACAGCATGATCATTCCAAACATGAAGAATCGTAATGTCAAAATGGCCCTCTTTGAAATGAGAAAATCATTTTTGTACTGTATTTCCCCAATGGCAATTGCTCCGTAAACGCTACAAATTGTTGTAGCATCAGATGTCTTACCTCATCTAAAGCCAGCTTCAGAGAACGACGTAGTGTTGCCAGCAACACTAAGTCACGTGACTTTCAGTCAATGAAATTAATTGTATTCGTTGTTAAAGTCGAGTGAAGGTCAAAATTTCCAACTTCAACTATCCAGAGGAGCAACATTTGGACATAACATAACCAACAAAAACAAAACCAACTTTATAAAATCTTTATTTTACTGAAATTAGGCTGGTGGTGGGGATGTTGCCAACAACACTACGTTGTTCTCTGAAGCTGGCTTAATAAACACAAACAAGAGAATATTTGCATTATTGTACAATAGTGTACACAATATTAATTTTCATTTGCAAATAAACACAAAATCTGCACACGTTTACAAAGTCAATGGCTATTCAGCTAAACAACGGTATGATATTAAAACAGCAATTGAAAAACCCTACAAACTACGCGTCATCTTAATATAGTTGGGCCATCGTCTGCTAAATGGCGTCGCCTTTGTAATACTTATCTGTCGAATCACCTGAATTCAATCTAAAATTCTGTAATGTGTTGTAGTGTGGCGACACCAACGTTAGTGTTTGGAAACCTACACGTCATGCCATAATTGTCAGATCTTGATGTTTGATTTTGACACTGTAATAGCTTATCTTTTAATAGAACCTACTTATTTAAAACATTAAAATACGCGGCACTGATACCGTTTCAATACTTCACATAAAGCTTTCGTGTTTAAATATTTTACATTTCTCATAAAACTGGGTACATACTGTCACGGGTTTCCCAACCCGTCTTTTTCTTTTAACAGAAAACCAAACGGGTAATTATTACTGATATTTATTAACACTCTGTACACTACCGAATACTAATTAGAAGTCAACTAAACACTATTTAATTAAACACTATCTAAATGCTCTGAATTCTAATTGATCTCTCTGAAATTTCCAAATAACTCTCTAATTCGAGACTGTAATTCAAGACTCTCATTCAAGATTGACTGACTCGGCCGTTTATTCTTTTATAGACCAAACGAATATTCCAGGTATTTTCTAGCATCTCTAGATCCATGTTTCAAACGATTTTCGTCGCTTAGTAATTTTCCAGTCGCGCCTCGATACACGGCATTATTTTGTTTGTTTGCCAGAATCGCGTAAAGGCGACAATCTAGCGTTTCGCGATATCACAGTCGTCGAATTGGGTGCGAGCGGGGCAAATTCTGTGCCAATACGTATTAATAATGGACTGCTACTCCTGCATTTTCAATAGAAACACAATATTTATTATTTTAGGTTGTATCAATTTTTAAATTTAAAAATGAGACGTAAACAGAAACGTACACCTTAACGGATATTTGACATTTGTCATAATTTCTATGAAACAATTGACGACTATGTCCGACTACGTCATTTGTGTAGAATACACCGCGCGCGGTGAGTCAATGCAAACGGGCAAAGGAACAGACTAGAGAAAGCACGGCTGCTGCGATTTAGCCGACGATGATTGGGGCAAGAATTCAGAAGACTTACGTTACGGCTAATGCTACGCAATTGTTTGTATTGTCAACATAATTTTCGATACTTTTTGCCTTTTTGCGTTAAAAAGAATTTTTTGTAATTTAGTGTAATATATAGTGCAAACAGTGTAGTATACAGTTTTATCATTCTCAGTTGCAGATTTTTAAATATTTAAATGAAAATATAATGAATTATAAGTTTTTTCTTATGACGTAAGTCGTTTGAATTCTTGCCGCAACTATACATGAGTTTCATGTTGTAAAAATTGATAATTTGGCATAATAAAATTGCTGTTCTTCATACAAAACGAACAAAGTAACTAAGACCGTCGCCCATTGAACAGCACGGCATATGGGCACTTTTACATTTTTGTATATGATTAAATATGGATGTGGTCGATTAGCGACAGTACATCTTCATCCGGCTAACAAGTTTCGGAAGTATCTTTACTTACCCCTATCACCTTTCGCTTCAAAGACTGTTCGAAATTAGTTATGAACTTCATGCCGCTGTAATGCTCTAATTTCTTTTGATATTCTATGGCGTCCTAAAAAAGTATAATATTTAACATTTTAAAATAAATAAAATCCCTACATTTCACTACTTTTATAACATCCTCAGGAAAACCAACCATCCGAGCGCAATGCACTCCGTAGCTTTTATCACACTCCCCTTCGCGAACCTGATACAGTGGCGTTATGGTGTTATTAGTTGTTACCGCAGTAACATGCAGATTACCCACGCAGGAATTTAAATCTGCTAGGCGGCTTATTTCATGGTAATGGGTGGCAAAGAGGGAAAAGCACTTTATTTCCGTCGCTAAGTGTCTAAAACAACAGAGTATAAGTCATAACGTTGAATGATCTACAGTTGCCAATATTTGGACCATAAAATATTTGATTCGAGTTAGTATTCACAAAGAATATTTCTTATAAGTACCGTTACTAATTACCCAAACGTCATCAACAAAATTGAAATTTATCAGAATCATATTTGGTAGTAAAAGACGGGAGTACGGAATATAAATGCATATATCTGACCAAAAGCAACAAAAAACTCTTATGAAAACAATGTCTAAAACCATTAGTTTATCTACAAATACATTCAAAAATAAAAATACAACTGCAATAAAATGCAAAAAAAAGGTAATTAAGCTTACTGGTAATTAGGCCATATTTGGCCCTTTTTACCTACTAACTTATACTACCCTCCACCCTTACAATCACAAACATCCATGGGTAGGACAGAAAAATTCCTGCCCCGTGTTGGATTCGAACCAACTTCCGGCCGCTCGTGCTTGCCCTGGTAGCGACTGCTCGTCACCGCCTTGACCGCTCGGCTACCGTCAGCCCTTAATAAAATGCAAAACTGTGTTACGAAATTACAAACTAAGGTAAAATTAAGATTAAGTAAAAGCTCCTATAACATAATTCGCTTTTTGTATCAGCATTAATGAAGTGAACCATTGAAATTTCCCATAAAATCCTTAAAACTGAAACATACTGTTACGTTCGACAACATTGCAGTCTGTCAACTGCGGCTGTTAACCTAAAAGTATTATTAGACATAATAGAATTGTTGCTAGTGCGTTTCATTTTTCTCTAGTGTCTGCTTGACATTGCTGAGTGTACACAAACAAAAATGGAAGAATCTATAGCAACCAGGACCAGCTGCATAACATGTTAATTTATGGCGAATCTGGGAAAACACTTGTAACTATTTTACATTTTATTCTTTTTTGTGAAAAGAGCTCTAAGAAAACCATTCACAGTAAGTATTGTAACCTCTACGTTGACTAAGCCTTGAAATACGTCACTCAGTAAAACAAACTTTATTGTCACTAGGTACTTGATTACATAACAAATATACTTCAAACAAATATTTACTTTGACGTTTGTGATTTGCATTCGACTTTTGAACATAAACTGAAACTCTGAATGCAAAACCTATGCGCTTATATATGTTTTTAAGATTCTCGAAGTTGCCTAGGTCCTCGAGAACGCGTCTAGAATCAAATCGAATATAACCTGGAACGTTCTAGAAAACGTCAAAATAAAGGTATTCCAAAATCATAAATTTTAAAGCAAAGCAGAAACATAATTAACAAACTACAAGACTAGGTGAGCTTCCGTAACAGTATGTTTAGGTGAATTTGTAATTATTATGTACTATGTATCTTAGAATCCTGGCATGGTATGTAAGAAAGAAACGCTGTTACATATTCAAGACCTGTTTGCTGTCATAATTCTATTACCGTCGGTCAGAGAAAAAAAATTGATAAGTCAAATATGTTTTGCTTGGTACAATTTATCATACAGCAAAATAAATGCACTTATATTTCGGACACCCTATAGAACAATTAGTATTGGAAGCGTATATGGCAAAAGCATGTTATTGTAATTTACTACATATATGTTTACCCCACGCCATGTCAGGTTGTGGCAGAAATAATTATTAGTAGATATTCAGATGTGCACAAATTAATAACTGATCCCAATAATGGTTTTCATCAAATCAGGAAAACAAAACGCAATAAAGCATTTCGTAAAGTGCTGCCCGAAAATTCCAAAACCCCATCATATATTGACAAGATAAAGCACATGTTGGCTGCAGGCGGCTTTTTATTACGATAGACACAATTTATATTGAAGGCAGCAATTTGGCAGTGAACAAGTTAGGAGGGATTACAAATTGCCAAAATAGCTAATTAACAACAGAACCTTTGCCTTTAGGCAAATCGTTTGGAATTACGGAATGACCCACAAATTATACAGTTGATAAATTTAAGAATATCTTAAGTAAAAATCCAGATTCTGTGAAAGTAATATTACGTCATTAAAGGTAGAACGTTCATTTTAGAAATGACATTAGGAGAAGGAACAATATGGAATATAAGTTTATACATCCATTACTTGTAACCGTATGCAGCTGTAATACATTAATTAGCTACATAAACTTCGCTGTCAGTTACGTTAAAGTAAATCTTCAGGTTTGGCCATAAATTTTGACATATGTAGACCGTCCATATCCGGAAGACATTGAAATTACGTCCTTAACTTAAAAATGAAGCCTATATCATTAACATTTATTAATGAGAAAAAGCTCCCTGTGCCTTTTTAGCTATAACTAGGGTGTGTTTATCGGTTACAAAGGTAAAAGAAATTTAATTAAAAGTCTATATTTCCTGCTATGCCAACGTTTCGATTTAAATTTTTTTAAATCTTCATAGCTAAAATCAGTATAAAAGAGAAATAACTGAACAAGTTTCCGAGATATGCCTAAAAATTGTTTATTTTTTCCAAATAATAAATCGAAAGGAATCATTATCAATATTTTTTTTGAACTATCTCTCTTTAGTTGTAAAATCTGTATGTGACGTTTGACTAATTAGTAACACAACACCAGCAATTCTAAGAACTTTATCAATGAAAGCCGAAAATTTAATTTAGTTTTAAGTGGTAATCACACAATTAGAGGCCGATTTGTACTATAGATCAAGTCGCAATGATTGCTGTAGTTCTTATAAGTACAAATACATTTTGTTTTGACCGGACCTTCAGTATGAATCCGCTTCAATACTATTACATTTTCTGTTTTCCAAAAGCAGAATGTAAAATTTACTTAAAACCATTTCTATTAAAAGAATAAATTCTACAAATGACAAAAAAATTTCACTGAATGAAAAAATAGAAAAATTTTGTTTATTGGGGAAGTTCGTTTTCATGTTTATAACAATGCAAAAATTAAATTGTTTTAAAAATATAATAAGAAACTCTTTACCAAATCTATAGGACTCATAGGAACTATAGGAATATTAAAAACATTACATACTTTTCTAAATACTTACTCAGCAATAGCCCATGCTATGCCACATCCATCATAAGTTGAGGTTCCTCTTCCCAACTCATCTATAATGACTAGGGAATTTTTGGATGCGCTCTAAAATATACACAGTGAAGAAAACAATAAATATTTTACACTAACTGTATCAAATTCACACAACCCCACAACATAAGTGTGGCGTTAGGCAAGTGAAGTTAGGTAATCAACCCCACTTGCAGAATAAATGAAATAGTATATTTCGATACACATCAAATTATTATATACAGGGTTAACTATGACTTAGTACAAATATTTTAAGAGGGGATAGGGAAAAATAAGAATTAACGGAATCACCCTTCAAAAAAATTCCAAACTTATTAATAAAGCCAAACAAAAATTTTTTTTATATTATTTTAAATCCCTATTTAACGCCGCCAATGCTTGTTGGTTGCATACTCTAAAAGCATGCAACAGTCGCTCATGCTCATTAGTCAGTGTCACTGTCATGTCATAATTGAATTCCTGTGTTTACGTTGTAATTTTGTGTTCTTCTGCAGTTTTTAGTGCCTTATTTTAATTTTTAAACGTTTTATAGTTATTAAATAAAGATATTTGTGTTGGGTGCAGATAATTTCCTACAATATAGTTCGCCGGTTTGGTTTTCTGGGTTATGGGACAAGACAAGACAAGACCGCGGTTACATTAAAACGTCTATTATTCCTTTCGTTCGATTTTGTTATAATAAATAGGAATCTAATCTATCTAATTGTACCTACGGCAAGTGTCTTTTATCGGTAGTGGGTGGCTGTAATGAGCGAATATGTAGTTCTACCAGTTTATAACGAAATAATGGAAAACGAATGCAAAATACTGGAGCTAAGTGGATTAACTGTTACCTATCTATCAGGTATTATAGTCGCAGCAAGATACGTGAAAAACGGGTCTAAATAGGGAAAAGTTCCGTACAAGATGGATCGGAATGCGGTTTTCTGCATTTGCTTCTAAAAATTATTAATCCAAAATTCACCTAGGTGGGAATATGCCGAAATTCGTAGTTGCATCGCTGCAGCCAAAAATGCATTCGAAAAATTCATTTTTTGAGACGCCCTTTGGACGACTTAATAAATTTGTAAAAAAGAGTCGGAATTGGCCCAGAATGGGTGCCCTGGGGTTTTTGAGGTCGCTGATTACGATTATGATGTCCAAATCGCCACCCTGACCACCTGGGGCTCAGGAACGCCGACGAAATCATCTCCGTGGAACTCTCACAAAATTCATCCCGGAAGGAAAAACACTTGATGCCCGGGGCTTTTTTGGGTCGCTGAATTCAAATATGGCATCGGCGAACACCCCAGACACCTGGTGCGTCCCAACCGGGACATGAACGTCATCTCCGTGGAACTCTCACAGAATTCATGCGGGAAAGCAAAAACACTTGGTGCCCGGGGGGTTTTTTGGGTCGCTGAATTCAAATATGGTATCGGCGAACACTCCCAGACACCTGGTGCGCCACAACCTGGACGTGAACGTCATCTCCGTGGAACTACCGCACAATTCATGCGCGAAAGGAAAAACACTTGGTGCCCGGGGGTTTTTTGGGTCGCTGAATTCAAATATGGCATCGGCGAACACCCCCAGACACCTGGTGCGCCCCAACCGGGACATGAACGTCATCTCCGTGGAACTCTCGCACAATTCATGCGGGAAAGGAAAAACACTTGGTGCCCGAAGGGTTTTTTGGGTCGCTGAATTCAAATATGGCATCGGCGAACACCCCCCAGACACCTGGTGCGTCCCAACCGGGACATGAACGTCATCTCCGTGGAACTCTCACAGAATTCATGCGGGAAAGCAAAAACACTTGGTGCCCGGGGGGTTTTTTGGGTCGTTGAATTCAAATATGGTATCGGCGAACACCCCCAGACACCTGGTGCGCCACAACCTGGACGTGAACGTCATCTCCGTGGAACTACCGCACAATTCATGCGCGAAAGGAAAAACACTTGGTCCCCGGGGGGTTTTTTGGGTCGCTGAATTCAAATATGGCATCGGCGAACACCCCCAGACACCTGGTGCGCCCCAACCGGGACATGAACGTCATCTCCGTGGAACTCTCGCACAATTCATGCGGGAAAGGAAAAACACTTGGTGCCCGGGGGTTTTTTGGGTCGTTGAATTCAAATATGGCATCGGCGAACACCCCCAGACACCTGGTGCGCCCCAACCTGGACATGAAGGTCGTCTCCGAGGTTCTCCAGATATACTCGAAAAAGACGAACGGAAAACTGTTAAGGGGGTTTTTTGGGGCGTCTCATGATTTCATACATTCATTCATGAGTAACTCCCCCTGGGGCCCCCGATGCCATATTTGAATTCAGCGACCCAAAAAACCCCCGGGCACCAAGTGTTTTTCCTTTCGCGCATGAATTGTGCGGGAGTTCCACGGAGATGACGTTCACGTCCAGGTTGTGGCGCACCAGGTGTCTGGGGGTGTTCGCCGATACCATATTTGAATTCAACGACCCAAAAAACCCCCCGGGCACCAAGTGTTTTTGCTTTCCCGCGTGAATTCTGTGAGAGTTCCACGGAGATGACGTTCATGTCCCGGTTGGGACGCACCAGGTGTCTGGGGGGTGTTCGCCGATGCCATATTTGAATTCAGCGACCCAAAAAACCCCCGGGCATCAAGTGTTTTTCCTTCCCGGGATGAATTTTGTGAGAGTTCCACGGAGATGACTTTCGTCGGCGTTCCTGAGCCCCAGGTGGTCAGGGTGGCGATTTGGACATCATAATCGTAATCAGCGACCTCAAAACCCCAGGGCACCCATTCTGGGCCAATTCCGACTCTTTTTTACAAATTTATTAAGTCGTCCAAAGGGCGTCTCAAAAAATGCATTTTTCGAATGCATTTTTGGCTGCAGCGATGCAACTACGAATTTTGGCATATTCCCACCTAGGTGAATTTTGGATTAATAATTTTTAGAAGCAAATGCAGAAAACCGCATTCCGATCCATCTTGTACGGAACTTTTCCCTATTTAATCCGCAACTTGCTGCGACTATTATTACTATTAAGAATGTTAATTTTCGTTTCTACATTTAGAAATGCTGCAAAAAACGACGACGGTAGTAGATATTGTTGACAGCTTTAAGTTTTATTTATGGGTCTAAGCCATTTCAGTCGATTCTTATCATAGGCGCCGACTTTCCGCAGGAAAAAAGGATTTTGCCCCATTTTTTAAATATCGAGCTAAAATTCTGGAATAATTTTTTTATTGTCTTTTAGGCCTCCCTGAGCACGTGGTTAAATTTTTTGTACTTAGTCATAGTTAACCCTGTATAAATCACAAACGACATGCATTATACCATATAAGAATAAAGTAACTACATAATAAAATGCAGATACACCACATATTAATATAAGTATATCGTTAAACAGTCATTTGCTATTAAAAATTTATGATTTTAGGGATGATTCGTCTATGCAAGATATTACTTTAAATAAAATCATATTTATACGCGGACTACCTTTGACCATTACAAACAGACATGATACCTATGAGTTTGTGTTCTCAACTTTCGTCATGAAAATTGAATTTTGTTCAATTTTTTTTCGTAAACTTCACATCTCTTCCCAAGCAACACATGACTGTTTCTTATAATAATGGTTAAATCTCACAATTTATGAGAAAACAGTAGAATTATATTATTAGAAAACAAATTTCCATATCATATTTACGTGTAGCAGACGTAAATGTACAGTACCGTCTCTAAACAAAGAAAAAAATAACTTTGTTCATGACTATAATGTATACATTATTCGTCTGTTTCCTTAAGTATAATTGATAATGCACTATATCAGTGCATAATCATTATTCACTTGTGATTTATGATTATCCACACTTGTATCAATAAATTTAAATACTTAAATGTGGCAGTATCGGGAATGGACTAACGAAACAAAAATTATTCGGTTTTAGCAATTGAACCCGAACCCCCTGTGTGAAAGCCAAACACTTTACGCACTACACCAGTTACGCGAATATTAACATTATTCCAAATCATAGTAAAATTATCAAGTGAACGGCAAATGTCAAACCTGATAGGTCTTTTGGCAGTTTGGATAATGTAAAAATATTGTTTCATTTTTTCAGTGAAAAGTTTACTAAAATATTGTTATAGTCGTGGACAAGGTATAGTTTTCTCCTTACATAAAATGGTTGTAAATCATTCATTATATGTTAATTGAATAATATACTATTATAAAGTGACATACAAAACAACTATTTCCATTTCATTTACTGTTTACTTCATTCATGTCTAAAGTATAAAAAATAAATAATTTATTACCTTTATTATTGTGGATGTTTCTATCATTTCCAACATAAACGTAGACAGTCCCTTCAGCTGACAATCATCAGCTCCTACCCTGACTAGAATCCCGTCCACTAAGGAAATTGTTGCTTCTTCACAAGGAACCAAGCTGCCTATGTGAGCCATAAGTACACAAGTTCCGATACTCCTAATATAAGTACTTTTTCCACACATATTTGGGCCGGTGATAATATGTAAGGTTTTGTCGTTCTGGTCAAATGTGGCGTTGTTGGGAATAAATGACACGTGATCCTGCGCTTCCAAACAAGGATGGCGAACTTTCTTCAGATGCATTACACCCGAACCCTCTTTAAGAAGCTTAGGCCGAGTATACGGAATACGAGCAGATACAGCGGCTGTGGCAAAAGAGACGAGTACGTCTACAGTGGCCAGTAAGACGTTTAGATTTCTAAGTGAATCCGCATATCCAGCTAAAGAAAAAGAACGTTAACAAGAAAATTTCAGTTATGGCGGTAAGAATACTCACCGGCCACATCAAATATTTCTGCAACGACAGCCTTCTGCCTTTCCATATATTCTTCCTTTATAATTTCATAATCTTTATTCAGTTCTGTCAATTTATTGTTAGTAAATCGCACACCACCCCTAATGGCGTCAATGATCTTATAGTTTTTACTTTTCCTGAGAGCGTGCTCTTCTTTTAGAGTTACTCTAAAAAAATAACCGTGTTGATCATTGCATTCCAACTTAATTGTCTTTCCCTCTTCAAATCCTAGATCCTCTGCAGCGTGTCGCAATACTCTTTGCATTTTCTCTCCAATTTTCTCTTTCTTAATGTGCAATTCTAAAAGAATCAAACTGTATTTAATGTCACTTTTTTCAGTTATTTACTTACCGTTCAAATCATCATCGAAAGAACACTTAACCAAGAACTCTCCTCTATCCACCAATTCCAAATCTAAAGTTTGCTCAATCATGTTCTGGAAATTTTGCAAATCCATTATAATGTCACTAATAGGATCAATAAGCATAGCGTTTATACATTTATTTTCGGTGTCCCTTAAAATTTGGAGCAAGTTCGGTATACTACCAAGTGTCTGATATACACGATAACAATCCTGCAGTTTCCCCTTTTTGCAAGAAAGTTTTCTAGAGAGGGGCATTAAATCAGTTATTCGAGGAAGGTTATCCTTGATTAAAATCATTCTTATTTCAGCGTTTTTAACTAAAGCCTCGACCACATCAAGTCTATCATTAATCAAATTATAATCCTTCAAAGGTTGCTTTATCCACTGTTCTAAAAGTCTTCGACCTTGCACTGTGACGCAACTATCCAGAATTCCTTTCAAACTGCTGGTTTTAGCCGCATTGGGGTTGACAACTAAACTCTCCACAGTTTGTGAACCAGGTTTAGGTAAAACGTTTAAGGCATACAGTGCTGCATTGTCAAGTCTGACAAATCTGTGGGCGTCGAGAGAACTCAATTTAAATTGGTTAAAATTTTTTTCGTCTCCCGTTAAATTTAAGAATTTTATTACAGCTTGAAGGCAACCCATGGCCTCTTTCATATTAGTCTCAGTAAAGGAGCTAGCGCTTTTCTGCTGGTCTTCGTGAAAATAAAGCAATCTGTTCAAATCTTGGATTATGTCTTCGCCTGAGAAATCAGATCTTTTAACTCTTGCAATTAGGATACCATTACGCTCCAAGACATTTTTTAACGACACCAATTCTGGAGAATCGCCGACAGGTAACACGCATTCTTTGGGACCGACTTGAGCGATGAGAGCTTCCAATTCAGAAAAACATTCGTTGTCGTTTATTTCACACACCTCAAACTTTGCTTCAGTAATGTTTACACAACTTATAGCCAAAATCTAAAATATTATATTAGTGTAAATGATATCAATCAGTTACTTTTATTATCTTAATAACAGATGTAGACATTAAGGAAGGAACAATGTTATTAATACACCACCATTGGTAAATAATGCAATCAAATGTGGAATTTGGGTTTTACTTCGTACTATAAATGAATGATGATGACACAAATTATTCACCACTCACCTTACTTTGTACTAATCTCAATCCCATTATAGAATTCGAAAACTCTATGTTGGAATTTTCAAAGAGCAGTTCCTCGAACTGACTCAAATTCCCTGGAGACCCCTTGTACTCCAAGTGCCAATCATTGTTCTTTTGAGAAGTTTTAACATAGACTTCAACGCGATATTGTTTCACAAGTAGCAGCTCCCTTAGAAACACTTCGAACTGTGTCTTCTTGAGGCACACGTAACTCAATTTAGGTTGCTCGCCCATAACCTTGATAGGTGCAGATGCAAATGCAGCAGCCACATTCGCATCTTCGCCATGACATGTATAGTAGTCTGTACGGTTGAATAAACGGACCGTAGATGGTGGTTTCTAGAAAAATATTACAGAAAAACTTTCTTGTTAACTATTAATACCACCGTCTAGTTATTGTAATAAGTCGGCTCACTTCTCCTGCCGACGGCTACGATTCCCTGCAAATTGCATTTACAGTTTGATATATGGCCCCGTAAATGTTATATCGTGGATTTGATTGCTGAGTTTATGGTGTTTCTTCAGCAGGGATCAAAAATCAAGGGGCGTATTCTGTGGTCAAAAATAAAGGTTTTTTGTTATACAGGGTGTCTCATAATTAGCTGCCAACCCTGAACAGGTCGATTCTATGATCAAAACTAAGTAAAAAAGTTCATTATGAACATGGGTCCGGAAATGCTTCCTAAGGACACAGGGACCCATTGAAGAGGGAGGAATGGAAATCATTTTTTTTACAATATCTCTCAATCGCGTTGTGATAAATGAATGAAGTTTGGTATACACAACTAAATTTTGATGAGCAATTTGATGGACTAATCCATTTATTTCCACAAGGTCCATTGGGGTGGGTACGGGGGGTCTCTTGGTATTTTGCGTGTATAACTGTTTCATCTTTGACTTTTTAACAAATTGGACAGCAAATTTAGTTTTCCCGAACTGTTTTACGTTAAAAAGGTACTCTTGTTTCAAATAGTTATCTTTAACGGTTTCTGAGAAAATCGCTCTTGAATTAATCCCACTTTGGTCAATTTCATAGTAATTTAAACAAAATTATCAAGGTATCCTTATGTCAAAGTATTGTCAACCCGATTGCCTAAAAGCGAAAAAAATGGAAGAGTTTACGAAGAGTTAGTTGATATGATATTTATTTACGGCTTTTGCGATGGTAATGCTGCAGCGGCAGAACGCGAGTACGGGAGAAGGTTTCCAACCCGAAGGCTGCCATCAAGAAGGACATTCCCTACGGTACTTCGCAACTTAGCTGCAACCGCCACTTTTCGAAAGGCACTGGGTCAAGGACGTCCCAGGATTAATAGGGAACCGGATGTCCTTGACGCTATTGAACAAGATCCTATGACTAGCATACGGAACATTTCAAGGCAAATAAATGTTTATCGGCCAAGGGTACTACATATCTTAAAGATTTCCTTAACAGAGTTGATTAGATGTGCTACTAACATTTCAGGTTGGAAGAATATTAAAGCGACAAGGTCTACATGCCTATCACTATCGACGTGAACATGGCTTGATACCAGAAGATTTTGTGCCACGTATGCAATTTTGTCGCTGAACAACGAGCAAGCTTTCAAAATTTTGTGGTGTGACGAAGCTACTTTTACCCGAAAGGAAAATTAAATTTTCATAATTCTTATTATTGCGAAGAAGAGAACCGACATGTTGTTCGGAGAACAAACTTCCAGCAACGGTTTTCCATAAATTTATGGGCGGGAATAATTCACGACACTTTGATTGGACCTATTGAAATTCCACAACGTCTCAATTCAAATATTTATTTAAACTTACTTCAAGAAAATCTTCCCCAAATGCTCGATGATTTGCCTCTAAATTTACGACGTAACATGTTTTTTCAACACGATGGAGCCCCGGCACATAGTGGTCGCAATGTTCTAAAGTTCCTAAACGAAAATTTCGCTTGACGGTGGATAGGGAGGCACGGACCGGTAGCTTGGCCGCCGCATTCTTCCGACCTAACCCCGCTGGACTTCTTTTTCTGGGGATATCTAAATCAAAAAGTTTAGGCCACCGAAGTCGGTACCCGTGAGGAATTGCTACAGCGTATGAAAGATGCAGCCAATGAAATTCGTCAAAACCGTTTTAGCATCTTAATAGCTTCGAGAAGTGTTACACGTAGAGCAAGACTTTGTATCAGAGAAGGTGGAGGGTTTTTTGAACAGTTTTTATAATAGCTTGTTGTCTGTTACCAAAATTAAGTTTCCATCTTATGATCCCTTCGAAAAGTGACGGTTGCAGCTAAATTGCGGAATACAGTGAGGAATGTCCTCCTTGATGTCAGCATTCTGTTTGGAAACCTTCTGCCGTACTCGCGTTCTGCCGCGCAGCATTACCATCGCAAAAGCCATAAATAAATAACATATCAACTAACTCTTGTCCCGTAAACTCTTCCATTTTTTTCGCTTTTTTGGCAATTGGGTTGACAATACTTTGACATAAGACTACCTTGATAATTTTGTTTAAATTACTATGAAATTGACCAAAGTGGGATTAATTCAAGAGCGATTTTCTCAGAAACCGTTAAAGATAACGATTTGAAACAAGAGTACCTTTTCAACGTAAAACAGTTCGGGAAAACGGAATTTGCTATCCAATTTGTTAAAAAGTCAAAGATGAAAAAGTTACACACGCAAAATACCAAGGGACCCCCCCAATGGATTTTGTGGAAATAAACGGATTAGTCCATCAAATTGCTCATCAAAATTTATCTGTGTATACCAAATTTCATTCATTTATCACAACGCGATTGAGAGATATTGCAAAGAAATGGTTTCCATTCCTCCCTCTTCAATGGGTCCCTGTGCCCTTAGCAAGCATTTCCGGACCCATGTTCATATGAACTTTTTTACTTAGTTTTGATCATAGAATCGGCCTGTTCAGAGTTGGCAGCTAATTATGAGACACCCTGTATAAATGTGGGATCTTAGGACATTCATTGTCTAACTGCAGCGTGTCAAAAATTTAAAAAAAAATCAATTTGTAATTTTTAATTTCTAAACCGCTTGAGGTAATTTAATCAATATCGGTGTGCATCACAGATCATTGGCCAAAAAGTAGTGCATATTTAGTATGATAGTAGGTATAAGACGAAGAAGAAGATAATTAATAGCTTTAGAAACTTACCAGTGGCGGAGGTGTGGTTATCATAGACCATTATATGCCAAAAAATACATATATCACCCTTTATAATATTACAAATAAAATAGGTCGTCATACGAGCCATTGTATCTTCACTCAATACAATTTGAGATGATAGGTGAACAATACACTTTTAAAGAAAGAGATGGATAATTTAAATTTAGAGGATGGATGAACAAATTCCACTAAATAAAATTATTTCTGCTCGTGACAAAGCCTTGTTAAATACTTAGAAATAAAAATGTAACTCGCATAGTGTATTTATTATTGCATCTTACATATTATGTTGACTTAAACCTGTATTTTTGTACATTTTAACACAAGGAGAATTTTTTAACCTGAGCAATTTTTCCATGACATTAAATTTTCCCTCTCTTAATTTTCATCTGTGACACACTATATGATTACGAAAAAAAATTATGTACTCAGTAAAATTACATATATTTTACAATTCCAACCTAAAAATTACAATGTAAAAATCAATACAAATTATAGTGTCGGAAATGTATGATGAAATTTACCATAATAGTTGTAAGTCACAGTGTACTTATATCATTTACAAAATTATTAAATAATTTCACATCACTTTATGCTGGTCACAAATTGCCAACGTAAAGTAATGTGAAATTACACACATTTTTATCCGTGCAACATACACCATCTGGTCGCAAAGTTCGCACGACCTGCCTGTTAAAAATGATAAAAAAGGTTAGGATAAACTGTATTATTAATAAAAATGCATGAAAAACAATGGAAATATCCAACTGCACAGTAGGTATAGGATTAGTCTCAAATCGGTTCAATCTCTCCATCACTAGAATAGCTAACAGCAAAGCTTCATTCATTTCGATGTATAAATATAAATAGTAAAAATAAACTAGATAAAATGACCTCAGGCAGCTGCGAACAAAAATGCATAGATATGCGCATCTTAAAGGGCCTCGAAAAAGATCAATAAAATCGACAATATTCTTGACAATTTCAATTGATTAATGCAATAGGATTGTTCCGCTAAATTTCTTTTATATGGTTTTTGTATAGTATTCTCTTATTACGCCCTCAAAATTTCATATGATTTACTTTTTGCGATTTCGAGATATAAGAGGTTGAAATTGGTGCTAGTGTCAAAAATGGTGTGCTTGTGACGTCACTAACGCAATTCTATACTAGATCTACCACTAATACGCATAATATGATCAGATCAAAATGTGCAATGCTGTTTCGTTACTGTGTTGCAAATATTTTAGTATAATGTTCAATGGCAGTTGATTTTATTTTATATACTTTTTTTTAATTTTTTTTTTAGTGGATATGTCCAGATTACAGACTACTTCAATAAAGATATAAGCTATACGTTACAGAAATTAAGAGAATAAAGTACAGTTATTAACATATTAAATATTTTTTCTATTTCGTGTCATTCCACTCATTTTTTTTCGTGTCTAAATATATTATTACCATTAATCTATATTTTACTTATAATTGATAAATTAGACAAAAAAGTAATGGTATAAAAAAGCAAAGATAAAATCGATCTTTTCCCAAAATAAAAAAATATACCTACTGCATATTTTTTAATTAATATTATGCTACCGGCAGCGACCAATTACCTAGGTCACAGCTCAATAACCCAGAAAAATCACTATATATTAAATAACAGATAGGTACCGGCCGTAGTAGCTTCAAAACTACTATTCCAAATGAACTTGACAAAATTTCACGTAATAATTCTTCTATAACGACTTTTTATTTTTCCTGTGTTAATAATCGAAACTTGAAAGTATGTAATACGTAACATTTCTGATGTCAATTATATATTCCCGGGTTTTAAATGCAAATAATTTTCTATGACCTTTTGACACATAGTGACTTTCCGGGTTGGCCGTGACCTCGGTAACTGGTCGTTGCCAGAAACAAAATTAAAGCGCCCATCCCTAGCATTAACCGAGATTCTCTGATCTGCCCTGGTTGGTCTAGGGCTAGGTCTGTGGAGACAGACCCGCTATCGGTATCTCCGGGTCCGCCCATATATTGATTTCGGTTCCTATTGTTGGTATTACGACTCATACGGTCGGGACCGTTCCTCGGACAATGATGGTCTTCTGAGTGGTCCCGTAGCCGCCTCTGTAACTGATCGCATCCCATGCTTCCAAACGTTTCGCCGCTCTTCACTGTCAACATCTTCAGTGGTGACACCGCAAGAGTTTCGCCGCGACTGAGCTCAGTCGCTTAGTCATTGATTGTGTAGGAAGCGATTGTCAGTCGAATGACGGAGGTTGATAGAAAGTTTGATTGAAGCGCATAGTTGAGGGTCATTAATGGCAGCCAATTGATTGTATAACTGCACAATTGACAATCGTTTCGTCAGTTACTTTCAGATAGCAAATATGGAGGATGTATCGGGCTGCACGGAATTTGTTTCTATCGAACGAAAGTATAAATTATTGCTAATAGCATCAAATAGAGACTATCCAGTCACCTCCTTCTTTTTTGTTTCTTCCGAGTGCACAGGCAAGAAATTCCAAATCTGTGTTTGAGATCATTTTTAGATGAAAAGGATAATGGTATATAATTTTTAAATAAAATTAAATAATTTTAAGTCCATGGCGAGAAACGCTGCACACACTGCACATGCAGTCCCGAAGGTCACAAAGCAGCAAAGTATTGACGTGTTGCAGCTCCATCAATTGCGTTCATCAATTGAAATTGACAGTAATATTGTCCAGATGATTTATGACTCGCTGCAAAAATGCAGGCATAAACAATCAAATTACATCAATATTACATCAAAGAAGTGAGCTGACTTTATTATTAAAGTATGTCTAAATTGTTTAATACTGTATTTGCATTGCTTTGAATAGTCTTTAAAAAAAGAATAAAATAAAATTCATATAACCTTAAGAATCATGAAACAATGCAAAATAGTAGTAACAGTAAAGGAAGAATTAAGATGGGCTTCAAAATATATAGAAGCTTGTTAGGCAGAAATAGAAGATTATACTGTTTGTGAGCCTTCTAACAGGTCTGAAAACTCTAGCACTTATAAATACTGCGGTAAGTTCAATGCCAAGAAAAAAAATGCATACATCCATAAACAATTATTGTTTGCTATTTTACTATGGCTTCAAAGAAATAATTTCAATATCTTTAAGAGTAAATTTTTATAGTTAAAAATTCCATTAACAATCTTAAAAAAAGCAAATCATAGACATGTCAATTGCTTAGAGTCATCTAACTGTTTAGTAAAAAAATGAATGAAATTCCAGCTACAAGTTATTCGAAGAATGTTTATTATGTTCTTTCTGCAAACATCTACCAGTATGTTGTTTCTTCCACCGATGACCCTAGGTCTAAGTGTATCTACAATAATACGCGACAAATTATTCTGCGAATAGCAAAAAAATAAGTAACGAAAAAAAAACTTATTTTGACGAGATATTTTATCTTACTCATAATTTTATTAATGATGTTCGACTATATTTACGTAATTGAGCCCTAGACGCTGACTGATATCTTAAAACATGTTTTTCAATAAATCGATGAGACATCATTAAGAAAAAACCAAAGTAAGTTTATAGTTATTTATGCAACAAGTACAAAAAGTAAGTGTTTATTGCACGCGACGTGAAATTGTCCAACGAGGCCGTCAGGCCGAGTAGGACAACCCGTCGAGTGCAATAAGCACTTTTTGTACGAGTTGCCTACAATATTTTTTCTACGTTCATGTAAAAACCAAAAAATGTTATTTAGATGACACTAGTCTAGGAAAATGTGACATCGACGTTTCTGTTTGTCATGATGACAAAACACTATTGTAGAGTGACAGATGAATGCAATAACTTTTTCCACTAAATATAGTTCAATAAAGTTTTGTTTTTCGCATAAACGTAGAAAAATTGTATTTAACTGAAAGTCAAGCAAAATATCGATAATGAGAAAGATAGTTAATTCTACTTATTATTATCGACGCTCACTGCTCTAATTCGAACAAGAAACAAAATATAAGTGCATATATCGGAATATTGTTTATATTTACAATGTTTGCCACTCTACATGTGTCTTAGGATCACTAGGTCAAGGAATTTAAGTTGCAACTAGACGCAGGAGCAAAATTGAATATATGGCTATACTATTTTATTCGTCTTTAGCATGCAAACACTAGAATCTCTTTAGACGATGTCTTTAACAAAATTTTTCCAACACTGATAAAAATGTGTCACTTTTTATGAAGTTTAAATGTCAAAAGTAGGCAATTTTTGAACAGAACATAGTCCTATGTTGTTTAAGTAATAAATAATACACAATACCGATATCATTTCAAACATAAATTACAAACATATTCCAATACTAATTTTTTACAAAATTTATACAGGGTGTTCTAAAAGTCCATTAGGAAACTCCGAGAAGTGATTCTACCGATTGAAATAATAGCAGTATGTAATGAAAATTTTTTTCGAATAATTGTCAATTGTTTGCAAGTTCAATTTTTTTATTTTTCTTTTTAAATAACATATTTAATTCAAGTTCGATTATTTTCTCATTTGGCACATCCACTGATTAGATCAAGCTCTATTGGATCAGTCAAAGAAAAGTTTTATTATGCGCCGCTAGAGGGCACTTTACCTAAAACTCAGAATTAGTTTTATTCACAACTTTTTTTTTCTTACTAGACATCATAGAAATTTATACATTATTGAACAGAGGAAAAATATCAGAAAAAATTATGTACTATTTAGTCAAACCGATAAATGTAACCGCTAAGCAGAAAATCGCTATAAAAGTTTTATTAAACATCAAATTTTTAATAATTCTTTCTGTAATTAATCAAGTTGCCATGCTTCAAATAAATGTTATTAGTAATTCTGGCATTACAAATTGTAATAAAAATTGTTTAAAGCAGGTATAAATTTGATTTTTCACTATTTAAAACTATGAAATATTCGAAATTTATTGTAAAATTAAATATAAAGAAAAAAATTACAACTCGAAAATGGTCTAGTTTCTTCTTCTACGTTACGTCAAACAACTTCAAAGATAAATAAAAATAATGTGATATTTTTCAAAAACAATCGGATATGATCTTTTCAATGTAATTATTTTTAAGATGTTACTTCCGGTTTTAATGGAATGCTATAAATTTTATTTAATTTTTTTTATCCCTCATGTTATTTCAATGAGACTTTCATAAGACTTTCCTAGACCTAATCCTTGTTGTTTTCGAGATATTTATAATATTTCGGTCCTTTTGTTTGAAATTTGCTATATCGAATACTATGGAAGAAATAAATTTCACGCAAGGAATAGTTGAACAATGTTTACCAAGTGGTTTAATTTCATATGGCGTTGAAAACTAAAAAAAATATTACATGCCATACTTCATAAATATTTCCTGGAAGAAATAAGGTTCAAAAGTTCTAAGAAGATGACGATATGAACTATTTTTGTTATCAGTTCTTGAGAATCACAACAATTTTTTTTATCTGAACCTATAGATTATAATGTAACATTTTTATTTACGTACTTGACATAATAACACAGTATCTGTACGTAATAAATTAATCAGTGCATTTGTATCGTCTGAAGGCAAGCAAATTAAGTATATATCAATAACAAATAACACATGATTTTACATTAAACAAAACATTCATAAAAAATTACATTGACTCGACCGAGGCGCTTGTAAATAATTAATAAAATTAACATAGATCGCAAAAATAAGATGAAGATATTGAGATAAAATAGTTATTTTCTATTTTGTATATACAATTCTTAGATTACAAATAAATAAGGTCCAAAGTCTAGATTAAATTATATTACAAATTTCAATGAATTGTAAAAAGTACCGACTTTTATATCTAATTGGGAATTATTAAATCTACAATTACAAAAATCTTAAATTAACTTCTTAGATCTAGTTAGAGAAATACAAATTTTATATTGTGATTTGTTTTAAAAATATGTCTGGTTAACTAAATGAATACATAAAAATATAGAATATTCATGTGTGAATACTTAAGTTGTTTAGAACAATTTTGATTATTATTCCTTTGCATTTATTTGACACTTGTACACATTTATCAGTCTTTAAAAAATTTTAGAGAGCGTTCTCGAACTCATCTTCATAAGAATTCAGTTTGGCACCAAATTTTAGGAACATCCTGTAGGAAAACAACGTTTTAACTTAGCTGTTTCCTTTATTTTCTATTTTTATATCTGCACTTCACAACATACGTACTTAAAATGTAGTAAAGTTCAGTTACTTCTATAAATTGGAGGGGATAAATGATATGGTCTTAAAACAGGGTGTCCCAATATCCCCGTACATGGAGCTACCACAGCTTCCTGTGATCAAAAGATTTAACAAAAATTACCTATAGTTTTTCCACTATTAAAATAGATATATATATTTTTTTCAAATAACTTTTAAACGCTTTCGCTTTGTCAAATTTTATTGAAATGTGGTACGCTAAAAATATCCACATCGGGTGGTTCAAGAGTACTTTGATAATCTTTAGGAGATGATTGCTGGCATTATTTTAAGATGAATGATGCATGTGACCATTTTTACGATACCATTTACAAATTGTTTGATTTTCATGTTTCAATAAAAAGATTATCTTCTGTCAGACGATATTATCTAGCCTGGTTTAATAAAGATATAGTTTTTAATATCAAACTTAAGCGATAACGATATTATCGGTGTCCACATTGGTGTCGGATTGAGTTCTGGATTCTGGAATTATGAGAGGGTAGCCTTTAAAAAGCCACCGCACTTAGGCTCCATTGGGCCTTTTGTACTTCCTCCCATTAAGAGATCAATCCACCTGAACCCCTAACCAATGTAATAAAAAGAAGGTGGTGACATTTTTCAGGGGGATCCCTCTAATATAGGTCATAGAAGGTCATAGCTCTCCCAACACGGATTTTCTTGTTGATGAGACCGCTGTGCACTCACAGAGTGCATGGAGTACGGTCTCGTCATTCTGTTTGCAACCCCTAAAAAGTATCCAGTTTGAACACCTGTCACTAGGCGAAGATTCATCCTGATCATGGCTAGGTATTTTTTGGCTGTATCTTTGCTCGGGTACTCTAGGGACTTCTTAGCAAATTGACAGCTATTTGTTTCATCCTACCGTCTTCTGAATTCTTTGTGGGTATTCTCTTTGATAATTTCAACGAAAGCTGACAGCGGAAGCATACTGGAAGGGCCAGGTCCAAAGCTACTTAGACCCGATGCACCCCTGCTCAGATTATCAGCAGTTTTATTGCCTTAGCACCGTTCGTGTCCGTTTACTCAGCATACAGATAAGTTGTTAAGGTCCAGTGCTTGGTGGTACTTCCATGCTAATCTAGTTCTCTTCTGATTACATAAGAACACTAGTGATTGTCTACTCCCTGTGTAGATTCTGATGGTTTCGCCTTTTATATGCTTACGGACAATTTCCTTGGCGGCTATAGTTATACCTGCTAGTTCCGTTTGTACCACGGTAGCATGCCTATTCATTGCCCATTAACATCGGATGTGTAGCGATCTGGAGCAGATTCCACATCCTGCACCTTCCCTTCCTTTTGAATCGTCCGTGAAGATGTTGATTACATCCTCGCGGACGGTCTCCTCATTCCTGATAATTACCATGTAGAGTCTGTCTGGTATAATACCAGTATACTTGAGGCGAAGCATAGTTGTCACAGCCACTTCCTTTAGATATGCACAGGTGGCAGATATAGCATTACCTCCATTGCTATGGTGGTTAGAAATACATTTCTTCAAATGAAGATGTTCACACAGTCTTAGATCCTATAGAAATATCGGTGACCATCATCAATATCTCTGTGCATGTCGGATGGTTTTGTATAATCGGATGATTAATTTTTATAATTTGGTTTTAGATGTGATAGAATTGACAAACCGATTATGAAATGTCGGTAGACATCAGTGCAGTGACCAAATTGTTATCAAGCCAAACATTACAATTTCTAGGGCCCACTGGCTAAACTTTAGTGTGTTAAATCAGTAGGATCGACTATATACACTCATTTATGCCTTAAGTGAAGGGCAGCAGATGAATGTAATAATATATACTGATATTTCTAAGGAATTTGATCAAATTAATCTTGATATTTTAAATAGCAAACTTGAATTCTATAGGTTGGCGTTACATCTACTTAATTTATTTAAATCATCCTTGTTGAATAGATTCCAATATGTTGACATTAGACATAAGTCAGAGGTTAAAAGTGGAGTTGCACAAGGTAGTAACATAAAACCATTACTATTATTTTTTAATGATATCGTTTCGTCAGCATTTTCAGGTAGTATGTATGTAAAAGTGTTCTGAAAATGTTTGAGTTTGTAATAAGAAATTCTAGAAACTTCTATGATATCGCAGTGATGAAAACTTTATATTAACTTTATGTTATGTATTAAGATGGAACATGCTTGTGTGGTTTGGGAATTTTATTATAACATACACATGCAGTCTTTTGAGACAATTCACGGCAAGTTTACAATAACACAGGCACACAAAAAAAAAGTTCTGTGCCCGAGCTCCGACCTATGGTTCCCCATGTATTTTTGGCTCCCGAAATCGATCCCGGGGTCGGTATAGCCCAGTTGAAAGGTTCATCAGATAGGTAATTTATTTATATAAAATTATTAATAATGTTACTGACGATATAAGGTTTTTGTCAATGATTCACATTTGTTGATAGTATTTCCAGTACAAATCAACATATGTATTCATCACTTATTTCAATATGTAGGAGTCATAATCATATCCTATAACACTGTATTGATTTTTAATTGTACAGAAAATCTTAGGAAAACATTAAAAATGGTTTTATAATTTTTGACACTTGACGTCGGTTATGTTTAAATGTTTCAACGATTGAAAATAGTTTTGAATATTTTTGTACAGCCAAATAAAATAATAATTCATCCTTTCCTCGACAGACAAATCCAAGAGACATTCTTTGTCGTAAATTAAGAAGAGATTCACAAAATGAAAGCTAAAATAAAATATATTAGTGGTGCAGTGTTCACAAAAGAAAAGAATGAGAACAAAATTCTGCATCAACGTCACTGGATAAATTTAACAAATTATTGTATTTTTAAAGTGTAAAGTTCATAAAACAAGTTGAGTGTGTTTAAGAATTATTTAAAAAATATTATTTTTTATAACAATTCAACAGCCGCCAAGAACCATTGTTCTTCATCTGCACATAATTTTGTAATTTCTAAAATAATTCACTGTTTTCTCATAAGAACTCTTCAACATAACCACCATTTTCTTGCATAAATTAATTCTACACAAAAATTAGAATAAGTTTTCTCAGCATTCCTTTATTCTGCACACTGAAACTACTAAAAAAACAAATATTTTATGAGAGAAACATTTAAAAAAAATCTTAAATCAATATTTAACAAAATAGAAGCTATATTATGACTAAGCTACTTTGATAGTAAAAATTAATAAATGTAATTTAGAAATATATTTGTATTGTTTTATCATAAAAAAAAGTAAAATCACAGATTTTTTAAAATATCGTGTAAACGTTCTTCTGGACACAAAAGCAAACTTTTTTATGTAATATATATTTTTTTTGTTTAAATATGATCTAACCTATCAAAGTTATATACTCTTATATCAATGTCAAATGTCGTGTTGACCGGTGTAATTTAAAACTATATTTTTAATTGTTTTAAAATAAAAAAATCTTAACATTGTGGATACCGTGTCCAAATTATTACAAAGGAAACAAGATATTGATTATAAAAAAAACGCTTTTTTGAAATTAAAAGTTCCATAATAGTTATTTATGCAACAAACACAAAAGTAAATGTTCACGTCGCGTGCAATAAACAATTTTTGTACGAGTTGCATACAATATTTTTCTACGTTCATGCAAAAACCATAAAATGTTTTATTTAGATGACACTAAGTGTAAGAAAATATGACGTCGATTTGAACGTTTATGTTTATCATGATAACAAAACGTTGTAGTAAAATGACAGATGAATGCAATAAAAATTTTATTGCACTAGTGCAATAAAGAACCACTCTTTCCACTAAATATAGTTCGATAAAGTTTTGTTTTTGGCATGAACGTAGGAAAAAAAATTCATAACTAAATAAATTTTATAACGAGTCAAACAATTATCAAAATAGTAGATATAATAATTAGACAGACTAGATTAGACTAGACAGACGTCGCAATTTAAATGACATGAATGACAATCTTTTAATTTTGAGTTTCGAAGTATAATACAATACATCAGATGATGAATTTTGTGAACAAATTCCATAATTTTATTTAAAATACAGGGTGAACCTTAAATAAGTACAATTATTTTAACTACAGGTGTAGTTCGTGATATAGATGAGTCTAGTGAAAGTCATTTTTAAAAATTTCTAATATTTACGGAGATATTATTTTTTTTTAAATACCCACATTCTGAGGGTCGCTGATCAGATAGAAGAGAACACTGACGTATCATAATAAACCAGATGATCCATTCAAGGCGAGGTTGCCATATCGTCTTTATAATAAATATTTTTTTTAATATTAATCTGTATAGACTGAATTAAAAATACTTGTTTTAAGTGATAAGAGTGGGTAGGTAGTACACTACTGAGTAATATTAACCCAAATTTTAACTTTTTAACTGTCATTACCATAAACGATTAAACGAAGTTCCGCAAGTTCGAATTCTGATACCAACTCCCAATTAAAGTATTAATGACGTTACTTTGTTCATAGATTAAAAAAATTATACATAAACATGCATAAAGAATTATTATTTATTTATTTTTTTTAATTCTAACCTCTATAGGTAGTTATAGGTATTGCAACTTTACTAATGTAATGTATACATAGAGGTTACAACTTTCTTGAAGCCAACACATTAGTGTAACACTGGCAACGCTGTAGTCCGCGCGCTCAATCTGCAACACTTGTGACTCAGAAACATCGTCTGGTCAGCGGTCCTCAACAATTTTTTTATTGAAAAATCACGACTTATTTAAAATTTGACTTTTTTACTTCTGATTTTTTTTTAAATAAACTAGTAATTATGTGTTCTACACAGAGAACCATACTGCTGGTTAAAATATTTGTACTTATTTAAGGTTCACCCTGTATAGTAAATATGTATTTCACGTAATTTCCATCCAACTGCTGTCTTTTAGAGAATGCTTTAAAGATGAATTGAAAAAATATTACTTGCGTTATAAAATCGGCAAATTTATTTAAAATTTTCTCAATAGCTATACGGAAAGCCTTTTAATTTTGACAATTCCCATTTCCATAGCCTTCGCTGAGAGTTCATTTCCCAAAATAAAATAAATCAAAAAATTTCCTTTAAAATTCAATGGGTCTGCCTCAAATTTTTATGGAAAATAATATTGCAAGAAACATAGACACTTCGAATATACCTAATTGATGTGTTTGTAAACAAAAAAATCTAGGAAGTGTTTAGTTTTGAATAAAAACATTTTTTTCTTTTGTTTTAATTTCAGATTTTGAATAGTATTTGATAAAAGTTGTAATAGTAAATATAATATAAAAATTAAATACAATATTTGTATTAAAGAATATCTTTATTATACTTGTGATGAAGATAATCCATAAAACTATTTGAACACGGGTTCACATTTTTGTAGTTACGACACTGACACTATTACAGTTCCATACATACTAACCCAAGCTCAACGACATTTTCGAAATCATCTGGTCATATTATTAAAAGTTTTGCTTTTGCAATATTAAAAATTCTCCATAAAGCTATTCCATGAACGTGGACATTTTCCGCAGCATGATGTTTTCTCTTATTGTTTTCAAGAAACGCGATACACGAGTTAGAGGGGGTCAATTGATAACTCTTTAAATATAAATGTAAGCTGATAATCTGGACCACATAGTCCAGTGTTGCACAAAATCCGCCATAAGTCAGTTGCAGAGTGGTGGACTGTTGACAGGTATGTATATTTTATTTAACAAATTACTTTAAATCATAATTTTTTCCCTAAAATGATATGAAACGTGTGTCAAAAAATATTATAATATATACTTGGGTTTGCATCAAATTTAATGCCGATTTTCAAGTAAATGGTTAATCTTTTAATGATCTTTTTTTAATTATTCTTCAGTAAGGATGCTACGATAGAATTTTTTTATTACAAAAAGTGCAAGTTAGAATAGCAAAGTTATTTGAATCAAATTGTAATTCTACCTTTCTCAATAACTAATTTTTGCTGTTAATTGAGATACCTATAGAACTAAGTTTGTAGTAAAAATTTAAAAACTTAGCATAAGACATAACAGTATTAATGATAAAAAATTAGTGACAATATGGGTAGGCAACTTAAAAACCATTAACCGCTGCAGAATTTCAATCAGCATTTATTCAGTTATCAAACCCGCATATCACCGATTTGAATGCCTTTAACAACATACCATTACTTGATGTTCAAGAAATATTAGAACAAGATGTTTGCAGTGCATTAAAGAAATTTAAGAATAAGTTAACAATTGATCCCGACGGAATTCCTGCCTTTCTATTGAGAGACCGTGCACCAATCCTTGCTTTACCATTCAGTATTATATTCAACTTGTCATTAAAATGTGCGATATATCCAGAAATTTGGAAAAAATCTAAAATTTGTCCAATTTTTAAGAAGGGGGACAAATTAAATATCGAAAATTACAGGTCTATAGTCATTCTCTCGAATTTTGGGAAATTATTTGAAGTTGTCCCTTATAATATCCTTTCTTTCCATTCAAAAACGCAAATTTTGTCTCCACAACAGGGGTTTGTTTCTGATAGATCCACAACCGCACTTCATTTCGAATTCTTTAGATAAAGGTAGTCAGAGGGATGTTATTTATACGGATCTATCTAAGGCTTTTGATAGACTTGATCTTGACTTATTGTTGCTTAAATTATCTTCCGTAGGGCTATCATCGCATTTTCTGGCTTTTTTTCTTCATATTTGTTCAATAGAAGTTTAAATGTTCAACTTCGTTGTTTTAATTCATTTGATGTGGTGGCTACTTCTGGGGTTCCGCAGGAATCAGTTTTAGGTTCACTATTATTTATTTTATTTATTAATGATGCAATTATTGATATGCAAGCAAGCGTTTTGTTATATGCTGATGACATGAAGTTATTTGCATCAATTGAGTCTATTTCAGACTGTCATTTTTTACAGCAAGAGCTTTCCAAAATTAATCTGTGGTGTCAAAATAATAGATTGCCACTAAATTTATCGAAGTGTAATGTGATGAGTTTTACTAAGAAAATCTCTCCTATGCAGTACAATTATAGTATAGATAATGTTGTTTTAGGTAGATGTACTCAGTTTAAAGACTTGGGTGTAATATTCGATTCAAACTTGACCTTTGTTCCTCATATTAATCATGTAATATCTGCTGCTTATAAAAATTTGGGTTTTATCATAAGAAATGCGCGATATTTTTCTGATATATCTACGTTAACTTTACTCTATAACGCTTATGTTAGACCGAAATTATAATATGCAACTGTAGTTTGGGACCCTCAATATGAAATCCATATTACTAGCTTGGAAAATGTTCAGAGGAGGTTTGTTAAATACTTAAGTTTTAGATTGAATGGTGTTTATCCACCTCGAGGCAGTCCACAGTCTGATCTATTAGCCAGATTTAATTTTAACGACTTCTCGTCGTGTTTATTTTTCTGTTCTCTTTCTACATAAAGTTTTGTCTGCTATTGTGAATTGCCCAGACATTTTGAGCAATATTTATTTTAACATCCCTCAGGTTCAAACTCGCTCTTACTCATTGTTTTATTTGACTGCTCCTAGAACAAACCTTTCTTAGAAACTCACCGATTCACAGTATGTGTTACAATTATATGAAATATCACTATCAACTGGATATTTTTAATTGTTCTATTAACAATGTATATTGAACTGAATTTACAATTACTGATTTTTTTTATTGCTATTGCATCATTTATCATCATTTCAAATATGTGAACATTAAATATAAATAACGGCGTGAAAAAAAAGTTTAAAAAGATGAGTTCAAATAGATATTCTCTATTTTAGCCAGTACACTTTTCGAAGTGTTGAAAATTTCAAGTAAAAAAGCTTAATCTCTGTTATAACCTGTATACGCTAAAATCTGAAATGTTAATAAAAATTTCAATCTGAAAGTTGTTGCTAAAGAATAAGCTTTAAAAAATGGACTGTCAAAATCAGATTACCAGTTTCCCAGAAAATCACTTACCTATGTAAATGAAAATATAGTTTTGCCATAATTTCATTTAGTAATTAACCAACATTTATTTATCACATACCGTAATATTTATTTATACTTTATTAGTTTAACATTTGACCTTTCCTGATATTCCTTCATGTAAAAGAATATAATATTTTTGTTTATAACCAAATTACATCATTCATGTTTAATTTTACAAATACTGAATTGTTATTTTTCACGGAATTCACAAATATTAAACAATACTTAACACATGTTATGCAAAAATAAAAGCTTTCTGAACAGTAACTTTATTAATAGTCTATACTGGAAATTGTGATTTCTAAAACGTTTGTTTTAAATTTTGGATTACAGATTGAATTCATATAATTCATTACATTGTATTATATTGACATCTTCTTTTTAACAAAATATTTTACACGATACAGAGAAAAATATATACCGGGTGCTCCAGCTTTTATTAAGCACGCCACCATATACACGGTGTTTCTAAAAGTATTTCATTCAAATTTTGAAAGTACTATTAGTAACATGCGGCAATTAAAAATCATATTTAGAGACTTGGCAACTTCCAGTTACACCGAAAGTGCCCAAGGTTATTAAAAAGGATTAGGTTGCCTGGAAACTTTCGACCAATCACAGTGCAACAGACCGACGCGTCATTTGGAGAAATAAACGGAGCGGGACTAGCATAATATTCAGTATTTCTACAATATTTATGCAAAATAAACTGTTCGAAATCGACTTATATTCCGATTTTTGAATTAATTCGATGGATCTGGGGTTCAGAATGTGTCGAGATGAGCCCTAATATTTAGAACAGCTTCTCTAATTTTAAATTAACACGATTAAATACTCTGGCCTTTATATTTGAATTATGGAAATATATCTACCTATTGGGCAATTAAAGTTATTAAAGTCGAAATAATGAAATCAAATACTTTATTACACATTATAGTAATTTTGTTATAAATAGAAAAAAAAAATATTATTAATTATTATATGTATTGCATATATTTTTTAATTCCTTGAAATTCTTTCTTCTCATGTTGGAGCGCTGTAGTAGAATGACAGATGAATGCAATAAACATTTTATTGCACTAGTGCAATAAAGAACCCTTATTTCCACTAAATATACAAGTTTAATAAAGTTGTTTTTTGCATGAACGTAGAACGTATTTTTTATGCTATTAAATGTAATGGAAAAAATGAATAAAATACTTTTTAGAAACACCACGTGAAATTTAAACTAATTAAATAAATTAGTCACTGCCATAGATACATTAAGATTTTTATATGTATACAAGTTGTCCAGAAAATAAATAACACGAGAGCAAAGTATTTTTATGTTAAATTTTACAAAAAAATGTTTAAAATAAAAATACAGTTTTCAAATTAAATCTTTGTATTAAAAGTTTTTATATTTTTTTTATTAGAAACGAAAATAAAAATCCAATAATTTTTTTCTCACAAGGTTTTTACATTAAATTTCGGTGATTTTTGTATATTATTTTAAAAAATCTATTTTCAACACAACTTCAAGAGTTAATAACTGATCGAAAAATAATTAATTCAATTATATGAGCGCTGATACAAGCTCGGGTACTGCTCAGTGACGGCCTAAATAATAATTTAAGTACAGTTTAAAAAATCTGATTATTAATGTTATTTTAAAAAATTATTGATTATAATATGTATTGTACTATTGTCCCTTAAGAAATTAAGTCCCACTGAAACAAATAAGATGAATTAATTTGCAAGCTAATACAATTTACAAAACAAATATGTGTGTTCAATTTTCTAAATAAATAAATATTTTTAGAACAATGAAGCCAGTAGTACTGTTTTTAACAGTACTGGGATGCGTAGTAGCTAATCCAAATGGCTATTACCACCAAGAATATAACTACAAGACATCTTCCTCTTCCTACAAAAATAATGAACTTCAACACCAAACCGACGACCAGGGATATTACAGAAAAGATGGTGATTTATCGGGGAGAGCGAGGCCACGAGTGGACGCAAATAGCGAGCATTCGGAATACGTTAATCCGAATTTGAGAAATAGTGACTACAACACAGGATTAGTGGGTCACGCCAATGAGGATTTGTCCTCATACGGACATATGAGAGCCAATGTAGGTTCTTATGGATCGCACGATTTATCATCAGAGGGACTGGCACGCGCTTATCGCGTAGTCGGAACTAAGTCTGCAGGAGCAGGTTCCGGTTATTCTTCAGGTAAGCTTTCCCGTCAACTGTAGCTGTTGCAACAATACTGCAGGTTGTCATTTAGTTTATCTATATAATAATAATAATAATATCTCTACCCCTCATTCTAATCACAGGGATTAGCCCAGAAGTCGGAGACTTGTGCGGGAGAGGGGGCGGCATATTATTATTAAGCAGGCCGCATTTGCGCCCAGGAACGACTTACGTTGGTAGGCCCTAACCACTATTCAGTGCAGGAATGAGGAAAACCCATAGAAATCATAAAATATATAGAACGCCAGAAGCCGTTACATTAGGCACTCAAAAATAGTCAGACTATGGAGGGGCTTAGAAATCAGCCATCTAGGGAAAACTTAATGGAAGCAGTTGGTTGCACTGCATTTTAAGCCTAGCATACAATTGAATTCAAAACGGAAGGACCATAGAAATCACAAATTGGACGTAAAATTGTCATATTTTAAAATTCCCGCCTATTAGTGTGAAGCTGCCTCGGTAGTGTAACCAACTCATGAAAGCTAAGTTACTGCAATATTACCAGACTCGCGTTTTCTCCATAGGTTGACTATTTTCGATACCTCTTTTGGCGTTCTATATATTTTATGATTTCTATGGGAAAACCTGGAAAACCTCATTAATTAGGGGGGTGGTCAAATATCAACCGGCATCAATCTCTCACATTGACCCAAGCTAACATTATTCCACCCTACCATACCCACAGAGAGGTTGCCAATCCTCTCCACGAATATAGCTTATATACGGTCTACCGGCAGCTGGGCTCGAACCAACTCCGTCTAGTCACCTCGATTCAAGTACTAACGCCTTAAACCGCGCGACCACTGACCAATCCATGACCGATCTATGACCATTTAGTTTTTTATGTAATTTACCATCAATTGTAAAACAGAAATAACACATTTGTAAATGTGCCCCTGAGTGCTTGTCAACTGTGTCTAAGAATGTACAGAATTTGTTAAAGTTTTAGATGCAAAAATATATAAGTAATCATAAATTTATATCTGCTGTTAGTTAATTCCTAACATATTAAAACTCAAGCTGTAATTTTGTAACTTGTTTACTAGAATATGTAGAAAATAACAAATATCGGCCGGTCGTAAATTACGTACACAATATTTTTCAATGCCCCAAAACATGAAGGCTGTACATTGCAAATTTCAGGCAAAACCGTTTATTTTCTTATTAATAACTTATATTAAATTATTTGTTATTAACTAATTATTATTTGGAGGTAAATTCGACCTAAGAAACTCAGTTTTGTAATGGAAATATTAGAATTACGACTTCCTTATGTAGAGCAATTCTAAGGTATTTACACATAAAATTTAGCTTGGGAAATTTCGAAAATATTTTTAGTTCAGTAAATCCTTTCTACATGTTCGTGAACAATACAAAGGAAATATGTCAAGAAGAGATTTTCTATCACTCAGATACTTTCAAAATCATATTTGAGTTTTTTTATTAAGGAGTCGGAATTATGTACAGAATGACTTGAGGGAGACCTCCTGGGTCGTAATTACAAGCATTAGATAAATAGCTATATCTAAGAAAATATGTAGATTCTGATCATCCTTTTGGAACTTAGGTATAATATTTAAGTACAAGAATAAGTATATCGTATTCTGTCCATATGTACAGGGTGATCACGTGAAGTCAAAAGCATGGAATTCACACTCAGATATGCCCGGCAGATCTACCCGGCGGACACGCCCGGCAGTTACATCTGCCAGTATATGCCATGCACGGAGACACGATCTACCTGTCCGATGCCCGGTCCGTCCAGCTCATTGCCTTGTCCGCATGTGGGTGACTGATGCGGGGCATGCCCGCCGGGTAGATCTGCCGGGCATATCTGAGTGTGAATTCCATGCTTTAGATTCGGCTGTAACTTTACTATCCTAAGAGATATTGCAAAATCTGAACCGTGTACATATTCCTACCGAATTTTTTTACGTACCTACTTTTTACAGTAGCCGCAATTTAAAAATGGCATGCTTTGTTATGAAACAGCTTCATGGGAATTTAATATACGTACCAAAAATTTCTTTAACTGATAAGTAGATAAGCGTAACTAAAAATATATATATATAAAAATGATTCGGCAGAAACATAAACTATTCTTACCAAAGATGCAGTATAACATTATTGTTATCAGAATCATCTAGGTATCTGAGTAAATACAGTTTTCCAGTGACAAAACTATAATTTGTTGAGTGTTAGTCCATATTATGTTGAATCGATCTCATTCATTTAAGAAAGGCATATCAACTCCATATAGAAGTTTCAGAAGAAACTATTAGAAATTCGTTTAACTTCACACACATTTTTTTGGTAACAGTCAGATGGATGTCCTTAGCGACCCAAGCAATGTTTATAGTTAAGACGAAACAAGCTTTTACTTACTTATTGTTCACAATGAATAAAAAAGTGTACAGTAGAATTCAAAATAATGTAATACTAGATATATAATAGGTTTCAAATCATGGAGGAACATGTTGAAAAGTGGTGGTAAAATAAATAAACAATCGAGGCAAAAAATTACGAAGAAGACTTTGCTTCTTTCTTAAATGATTGCCTGCATTATTCCTGTACAGAACCCGAGTTGTATCCTTTTAAGAATCGTGTGAATTAGTTAAGCTGAAAAATTCAGAAAATTTTAAGAAATAAAAATTTCAGATTTATTTATACGTATGTTTAGTTCAACATATATTTTTTTAATAATTAGTACTTTTGCTAAACAGGTCGCAATTTTGGACAAAACAGTCGATAATACCTACATCAGGTCGCAATTCGATACATGTAGGGTTGTAATTAGGTTCATATAACATTTTTTGATCGTAATTTGGTACACGGGTTATAAGTTGATGCAGCTTTATTTCGTAGTAGATATATAGTGTAACTTATTTGAATGCATTAAATTACTTTAAATTTTAAATCAACATATAATATTAAAAGTACTAAAATACTGTGAATAAAAAATAGACCACCCATTTCTTGAAACCCTTAAGCTAGGTATCGGAATTTGCTACATTAACGTTAATACCTGTGTTGAAATTCCCTAATTAATCTGACACCATGTCATAAAATGTTCAATATTGAAATATCTTACTTATTCCGAGGGAATAACCACTCATGGAAATCTGGTGAAATCCTTACAAAATCTCGAAAAATCGTGCAAAATCACGAGAATTCGTGCGAAATCGCTAGAAATCATGCAAAATTCCGCGACATTTGGAGGCAAATTTGTCCGTAAAGACTGACAATACTGTTACCTAGCGTCATTATCCACGTTAGTGTACTTATTTCCGTCTCCATTTCGCGATAAACTACTGGAAGCATGGGCGAAGTTAGGGGGCCTGGGAGGGCTAAGCCTATCCAGAAATCGAATTAGCCCCCCCGCAAAAAAAAAAAATTCATAAACAACACACATATTTCGGAACCGAAATTAAAACAGTTCACAGGGGTACTTTAGCCCCCCAGATTTGATGACCTAACTTCGCCCATGACTGGAAGGCTGATTGTCCTCAAAATTTAATGTTTTTTGTTTCATTTTATTGACTTTGCACTTCAACGTTAAATTTTGATTTAGTTGATCTAAAAGTTTGTAAACATTAAAACCGGATACCCTGTACCTAGAGAGCAGGGAAGTAGAGGGTTAACTCAAGAGTTAACCTTGGCGCTTCGCACCTTATCAAACAATTTATCTATTGTGCAAAACTTAGAACAAAGAAATCGTTATTTCTAGGATGCTGTTAATTTCGTATCCTTTGTCAATCAGAGGGTTTTAGCCAGTGTTGTAAGGCGCCATCTTTCGCGTCTTTGCCACTGGCATTAAATATTTTTTTACGGTTTTTCTCTTGTTATACAGGGTGCGACTAGGATTGTGCAAAACATCTATTTTTTGATCAATGTCAGAATTCTGAACAATCTTAGAAATATTCTTTTTATTGAGTTAATACATCGGGATGTTTTTGAAATTTTTTCGATAACTTGCATATCAGGGTGTTTATAAAAGGTTGAGAAAACATACTACCACATACTCCGAGGACCAAATATGATTTATTATTAAATTAAGTTATTTAGTCCAAAATGTTATAGTTTCCGAGATATAGCGTCTCGAAATTACAATTTTATTTTAGTTTTTTCTCAGTAACTTCATATAAATTGTAGTAAATACATCAATATTGGTGCAGAGGAACTTTCTGGCACGAGAAATTGAAATATGTCTGCGGATTTGCTGCCAATTGTAGAAAGCGCCACCTACAGTACGTCGGTTGTTTAAAACATTTTTTTTTTAAAAAAGGTTAAAAAATAAGAATTATTGATTAAAAGATCAAGACATCAGCGCACCAAAAATGTATCACGATTTAAATGCATGTAAAGTACTGCACAAAGTCCCTCACCGTCTACAACTGACAGCAAATTCGAGGCCATATTACAATTTTTCGTACCAGAAAACTCACCCATACCAAGTTTCATATATTTACTACAATTTATAATAAAGTTATTGAGAAAAAACTAAAAAAGTTCAACACTCTGTATTTCGGAAACTATAAAATTTTGAACTAAGGTAACTTGAATTAGGCCATCATATTATGGCCCCTGGAATATGTGTTTTTTCCCAACTTTTTACAGATACATACTTTGTATAAGAACAGTAGAGATAATTTGAATCAAATGCGAAATCCTTGAAAACTCCTTGAAATTATCCGGAATTCCCCGAAACCCTTTGGAAATCTTTATTTTGCGAAATTTTGTCACAATTTTGATCCCAATAGTTACCTCCTCGACTTATTCATAGCTGTTCAGTGATTATTTAGTAATATTGATTTTACAAGAGAAGTTAAATATACAGGGTATCCCAACGAAAATTTGACCCCCCCTATAATTGGAAAACCGAATAATATTTCAAAATTCGCCGAGACCCGTCGATTTTTGTTCTTGGGGGGAGCTTTTTTAACAGTCAAGCCAACTCGATATGTTCATCCCCCTAATGCCTAGCAACCCCAACGGGGGTCATTTTGAGCAATTCATCAAATATGATTTATTATTTGCTTCAGCTTTTTTATTTCATTTCTGACTTTTTTGTAAACTGATAGACACATCAATAACAATTAGGTAATGTGTAGTAGATGAAAAACTTATTAGTGGTGGGCATTTGTGTAGAAATTACTACGCGTAAGTTGGTTTGTCATCTTTTCGTTTGTAACCAATAATTCTGTCAAATCTCAACCGATTTCTAAAAACGGTACGTCACTGTATTCGCAATGAAAAGGGCTTTAAAATGATGTGCCACAAGTGGGGTAGTTGCATTTGAAATTTTTAAGTTGGGGTTGCTAGGCATTAGGGGGATGAACATATCGAGTTGGCTTGACTGTCAAAAAAGCTCCCCCCAAGGACAAAAATCGACGGGTCTCGGCGAATTTTGAAATATTATTCGGTTTTCTAGTTATAGGGGGGGGTCAAATTTTCGTTGGGATACCCTGTATAATTATCATGCACTGTACATTTTTCACGAACGCCGTAATCACACAAATAGCTTTATAAAACTTAAATTAAAATACATTGCAGGTTCTTATGGGACTAACAGCTATGGAACTCAGTCTTATGGTACGTCATCAAATCTTCGCTCCATAACTAGCTCCATTCAGCAAGACTTAGAACGTGAATTACAGAGTGCTATTCAAGAGCAAAGAGCTTATTCTCAATCTGGAGTCGGCGTCAGCGAATTGGAAAGAGAATTAAGAACGAACTTGACAAACAAGCTTAACTCTGAACTTGCGAACAGGTACGGTCAGCAAAGCATTCGAGGAGGTTTATCCTACACGATATCAGGTGGTAGAGTGCAATCAACAGCCAATTATGACAACCAGGAATTACAAGACCTCAGGGCACAAATAGAAAACAATTTATTGAATCAGTTAAGAACCCAATATTATCAATCCAGTTCTCATTATGAAAATCGTCAGTCATCTCAAACCAACTACGGTTATTCAACCACAGTAAGGCCTGTTTACTATTATCAACAGCCTTACACGCCTACCACGACAGTTAGACCTTATGGAGTTTATGTACCAAGTAGCCAGATAAGATATACTCCAGTTTCAAACCCACAAAGTTTAACCACTATAGCTTCCAGTGTACAAAATCAACTAGATTCGCGTTTAAACGAGTTACTTGATGATGTACAGAGAAGATACTTCTCATCTAGTTCCTCCTATTCTCTAACAAATTATGATGTAGTTTTAGAAAATCTACGAAATGAATTAAAGAACAATATTACATACTTCCTAAATGAAAATGTAAAATCAAATTATGGAAACCAAATTCCAAAAGATGGACATATGTATTCTATTAGTTCAGATGGACAAACATCTAGTCAATACAATTATGCTATTAGCGACTTGGAAAACCTAAGATCGCAAATAGAGCGAAATTTAATAGAGAAGTTGAACCGCGACTTCGAGACATACAGAAGCAGGTAAATAATATTAAAATATTTTCAAATTCTATTGCTTAATTATTAGTATGCTTAATTTATTATATAACGCTTATGGCTGACAATGTTTTTTCTTGCAGATGGTATCAACAGTCGTCACATAGTCAAGCAAGCCAGAGCTCCAGTAATATAAAATACGGTGGTTACAGTACCCCTCGTTATGATACCTATAGTACCCCTCGTTATGATACCTATAGTACCCCACACTATAACCCCTATGATTCTGATGTGGAACATTTTTCCACTAGACCTTCATCCACTCATATAGTACCGTTAATTAGCAGTGGCGGCAGTAGTAGCAGTAGTGGTAGACACTATAATCTTCTAGCAGGAACGAGTCAGTCCGGCTATGAAATTAGTAGCGGTAGTGGAGGTAGCAGTTTATCAGAATTACAAAGTCGACTTCAGCAAGACCTGTCAAGGCAATTACAATCTGCTATAAGCAGAGGTCAATATGGATCATATTCGTCCTCAGGATCTTACACTGCCCCAACTTATCAATCGTCCCTCCAGGAACTCTCAAATGAATTAAATAGAAACTTAACGAAACAATTGCAGGAATATAGCGCAAGTGGATCCTACTCGTCATACGGTAATTTCGATCAAACCCAATTGGCTAATCTAAGAAACCAGTTGCATGCGAATCTAATGCGACAACTTCAACGAGGACTACAACAGTCCTTCCAATCGTCAAGTTCCTTTAGTGCTAGTAGTAGCAATGCAAACTACAGACCTGCTCGGGGTTTTGATAATTATCAATCGGGTCAGTACCGATCCGGAGGAAATGTTCTTAGCATGAATGGTGCAGACTGTGTAGGTGACGATCCCAATGCTTACAACAGCCATAGAATGAAAAGAAGTTACCCACCATACAGAACTCAGCCACTCGGATTAGGTTACAGTAGTAATGCAGGTTACAATTCCAATTACGGTTACAGAGGTGGATACAGTCAGCCACAAGAATTAGGACAACAGGTAGATGAATCCGATTTAACTCAACAAGTTGAAGATGTGAGCCTAGAAAAATTACAACAAGGTTCTTTATCTCAACAAGTCGATTCGGAACAACAAGTTGATGACTCACAACTGACTCAGCAAGTTGAGGATTCTGGCTTTGGGAAATTGCAATTAGATTCTCAAAATCAAATTGGTTATGGTCAGCAAATTGATGATTCAGAATTGACTCAACAAGTTCAAACTGAAAACTTAGGGCAGTTACGACCAGGTTCACAAAATCAGCGTTACGCTGGATATGGTCAGCAAATTGATGACTCAGAATTGACTCAACAACTTCAAACTGAAAACTTAGGGCAGCTACAACCAGGTTCTCAAAATCAGCGTTACGTTGGATATGGTCAGCAAGTTGATGATTCAGAATTGACACAGCAAGTTGAAAATGAAGATTTCGGACAGCTGCAACTGGCTTCTCAAAATCAACAGGACGGTTATAGTCCACAAATTGAGAACTTAGATTTAACACAACAAGTGGAAGATGAAAACTTCGGAAAGCTGCAAGCAGGTGCTCAGAATCAGCAACAAGTTGACCAAAGTTCACAATTCCAAGATTTGACGCAACAAATAGAAGATTCAAATATTGGAAAATTACAAGTAGGATCTCAAGCGCAGCAGCAGGTTGATCTAGATCAAGAACCTCATTCAGCACACCAAGTTCAAAGTATAGGACTGGGAAAGTTACAGCTTAGTTCCCAAGGACAACAGCAAGGCCAACAAGAAGATAATTCTGATTTGACTCAACAGGTCGAAGATTTTCACGGGCAGCAGTTGGTTCAACAAAGAGAAGATATAGGCAACTCAGATTTAACTCAACAAGTGGAAGAGGTAAATTTTGGAGGAGAACCCGATCAAGTTGATAACTCCGATTTAATTGAACAAGTAGGAGGTACTGGACTTGGTAAATTACAGCAAAATTCTCAGAATCAACAGCCGATACGCTATGGAACACAAAATTCAAATTTGAACCGTGGCGACATAAATATTTCACAAAATCAACATGGCTTGAGTCAACAAGAAGATAATTCTGACTTGACTCAACAAGTACAAAATCATTTTACAGATGATATTCAACCAGGATCCGTACAAAATTCACAGCAGGTACTTGTTACTAGAATAATTTAACAAAATTGTTAATCTATAAATATTATATCTCACCATATCTCACAAAAACGTTAATGCTTATTATTAACAATATTTCGGCTACCCTATTTAACAAACGTAACGATCAGTACTGAAGTTTCAAATGATTAGACATTCAGTGCCATTTTTTAAAAGTATCATATAACACATCAGACAACATAACCCGAGAATTATTAAACAAGTTGGTATAAACTTGAGTATAAAAATTCAGAAATGAGAGCTGAAAAAAATAACTAGCTGGTAAAATAAATAAAAATATTACAATATATTCAATATGTAAAAGAGACTTAAATTACATTTTAATAAAAATTAAATAAACAAATTACCTATCTCATCATTTTGTACAATTACAACACTTTTGCGAAAAAAGTAGTTAAGTTTCTGAAATTCTTTTACCAATATAAACTATTTACATTTTTTATTTTTATCGCTATATCCGTCCACCTATTAATTTAATTAATTATGTAGGGTGAAGATTTTGGACAATTTACCTCACATGCTCACATTAATCTTGGTCATCATCAAACTAACGATAACAACCGATTACGATTCAATTTTAACCCGAACCAGAAGCAAGCAGCATTAGAACTAGGGAATGAATTGTCCAGACAATTGAAAGACGCAGTAAGGAGTTATTACACTCGTTCCTATTCCCACTTGAATAGTCATCAGTCTACTTATCAAGACTTGGTTAAAGAATTGGAAAGAAATCTCACACGACAACTTCAAGCTGTAGGTCCAAGTAGTGGCAACACCAGATACACTTACTCTTTTGTTTTCAGCGGACCACAGAGAGATTTACTAAAGCAACAATTAGAAAATGAGTTAAAGTTACAACTTCAACGCGAAATATCGTTTGCTTCTGGCAATTCAAACTTAGGTCAACATCAAATAAATCAAGAATTATCTAATACTGATCTAAATCAAAACATCGATAGTCAAAGTCAAACACAACAAAATATTAATTCTGATTTAACACAACAGCAACAAAACGGTCTTGAGGATGTTGAATTTGGAGGTCAGACACAAGATTTAACTCAACAAATTGGATATGATCAAATTAATCAACAAGGAGGATTTGAACAAGGACAGCTTGTCGATAATGACAACCGTGGATATCAAAGTAATGATAACAGATTAGGATTTAATTTTAACCAGAAGCAAGCAGCATTAGAACTAGGGAATGAATTGTCCAGACAATTGAAAGACGCAGTAAGGAGTCATTATACTGGTTCCTCTTCCCACTTAAGTAGTTATCAGACTACTTACCAAGACTTGGTTAAAGAATTGGAAAGAAATCTCACACGACAACTTCAAGCTGTAGGTCCAAGTAGTGGCAACACCAGATACACTTACTCCTTTGTTTTCAGCGGACCACAGAGAGATTTACTAAAGCAACAATTAGAGACTAAGTTAAAGTTACAACTTCAACGTGAAATATCATTTGCTTCTGGCAGTACAAACTTAGGTCAACAGCAAATAAATCAAGAATTATCTAATAATGATCTAAATCAAAATATCGATAGCCAAAGTGAAACACAACAAAATATTAATTCTGAACTAACACAACAGCAACAAAACGGTCTTGAGAATATTGAATCTGGAGATCAGACACAAGATTTAACTCAGCAAATTGGATATGATCAAATTAATCAACAAAGTGAATTTGGACAAGGGCAGCTTGTCGACAATTACAACAGTGGACGATTACAGTTTGGAACGCAACATATTGAGCAACAATCAGTTAATAATCAAAATGACCTTACTCAACAGATCGACATCAATCATCCTGGAAATTCGCAACTGACAGAACATCAAATTGGAACGCAATCTACTGATCAACTTCACAATCCACTGTTATCGACCCAGTTCACTTCATCCGGTAGGTTACAATTTGGAAGAAGACCCGTAAACCAAAAACCAACAGATAGTACTAATTTTATTAATACTGAAGTTAATCAACAGCAACAATTGTATCCAAATCAGAATATAGTCAGTCAACAAAATAATAACAAACCGAACAATTTGCAAACCTTAAATCAAGTTATTACGCAGCAGGGAGATAATGGAGAAGCCATTACAGATTCTGTATTAATAGATAACCAACAACAGCAGGAAAATACCGATTTGTCTTTCCAAAATGAACACAATTCAGTTGGCCAATCTACATTAGGACAAGGATTTGCTACCAATAAGCCACCTTCTTATGCACAAATATTAAGGCAAGGAAATAGTGGGTATACTAGTTCAGGATCGGCAACTTTTCAAACTGGCCAACAAACTAATCCATTAAATCAACATCATGATGATTCTTTCCACACATATTTAAACAATCAACAAGTCGAATTAGCATATCAATTAAAGAATGAATTATCTAGACAATTACAAGATGCTATAGCAGAAAACAATTATGCACTAAGCCAGTCTAATCTTAGAGGTGAAATTCGTGGGCAATTTTTAAGTGAATTACAAAGAAACATTACAAAACAACTTGAACAAATCTTTAATGGAGATGGTTATTCCACTTACTCAAGTTACAGTCACAGCATTCTTACACCAGAGCAGAAAGATAAGTTACTCAGACAATTATCGGCTGATCTTTCAGGACAACTTCAACAAAACATACAAGTCACTTATGATCAACAGAATAATGGACACAATTCTTTTCACACTGGAATAATACATTCTTCCTCAGCAGGTGCCAATTCGGCTTTCGGATCTGGATCAGGAGGGCTTTACAGTGGCCATGGGTCAAATATAAATAAATATGATACACAGGACACAGCAAATCAACTAAACTATGGACAGCAAGAAGTTGTAGATAGTGAAACCGTTTCCGCATTACATCCATTGCAACCGGAGCAAGCAACAGCTGTGCAAAATGTAGAACCACAATCGTCTAATTACCATAACACTGGCATTAAGCGTCCAGGAAGGGTTTTTACTCCCACACTTCCACCAAGTCCAATAGTTGAGCCCGAAGTACAATCCCAATCAGAACTAATTGCTCCATCAAATATTAACACAGGCTCAGTTCCGCAAGAAGTAGCTGGCTTAAATGAAACGCAAGACGAAAATTTACCTTGGTGGAAAAGAGTTGGTAACAAAATCAGACAAGGAGCGACTAATATAAAGGAAAAGATTATTGGTTAATTATTTGAAAGACTTATTATTTAAGAAAACTGTAATATAACTTATTTTTTAATAAAATGTTAAATATTAATATGTCTTTTGAAGTTAAAATACAAAAATTAATCGATAAGGTAAAATATTTTACTGTCTATTTAATACACGTTGCGGTCTTCTTTGTCCATGGCCTTCATATGTTGAGGAAGTTTTGGAACGTTTTGATTTTTAATAAGACATTTTAAAATAAAGTAAATCGGACTATAACGATAGAGCAACGAAACACATAACTACCCAGCTGTGTCCGTCTGGCATATTGAACTGTTGAACTATTAAGCTTGTAAACTGTAAATCTGAATCACGACACTAGATTACACTGACTTAAGGCTTACGGTGAGCGCTCTATGAAACGATATATAACATATGTTCCAAAAACCGTCGAGAACTGTTCAGTACCGTGAGAAATGTTTGACCAACACCGTCTTACGTCGCATTCGCCGAGAGTACATTAAGGCTTACGGTGAGCGCTCGATCCAAAGGGATATAGTTTTCGCTCAGTAACTCCTCAACGAAAAATGATAAAAATATGCGTTTTTTTTAATAGACTACAAATACTATTTTACGTCGGCGCTGTGTTTTGAAATTTTGAAAATATGCAAAATTCATTTTAAAAAAATGTATTTTACACTTTTCCTAAATTTCAAAACACAGCGCCGACGTAAAATAATATTTGAAGTCTATTAAAAAAAACCGCATATTTTTATCATTATCCGTTAAGGAGTTACTGAGCGAAAACTATGGGTGTGTTCCAAGACAGCAAGAATTGATTCCGAACCGTCCAGAATTAGTCAGTCAGTTTAGTTGTTAATGTACTCTCGGCGAATGCGACGTAAGACGGTGTTGGTCAAACATTTCTCACGGTACTGAACAGTTCTCGACGGTTGTTGGAACAGATGTTATATATCGTTTGATAGAGCGCTCACCGTAAGCCTTAACAACTAAACTGACTGACTAATTCTGGACGGTTCGGAATCGATTCTTGCTGTGTTGGAACAAACCCATAGTTTTCGCTCAGTAACTCCTTAACGGATGATAAAAATATGCGGTTTTTTTAAATATTATTTTACGTCGGCGCTGTGTTTTGAAATTTTGAAAAAGTGTAAAATAAATTTTTTTAAAATTAATTTTGCATATTTTCAAAATTTCAAAACACAGCGCCGACGTAAAACAGTATTTGTAGTCTATTAAAAAAACCGCATATTTTTATCATTTTTCGTTGAGGAGTTACTGAGCGAAAACTATATCCCTTTGGATCGAGCGCTCACCGTAAGCCTTAATGAAAACTGTTTATTTTGTCGTCCTCTGTAGTCTCTTTGAAAGAACGCACTTATTTCAGATACATCTTGAATAATAGATTAGATAGCAATCTTCTTGACATGCATCGATTGACGTCGTTTTGTAGAATAAAGACCTCTGAAGCGAGAAAATACAAAATCTTGTCTCTATGGGTACAAATACAGGTTGTTCCTGAAATGTACCAATGAAACTGCCTATATTCTTAAGGTGAAAATATGACGAATCGTACTAAATTACATATATCTACGCAAAAATGCACCATTAGGATATTAGAAGGCACCAACATTTTTGAAAAAATTTCAAATAATAGGATATAAAACGACGACAATACGTTGAACAATTAAAATGAAATTTGGTATTATGAAAATATATCAGTAAACGGCTTTTTTATACGATTAATGTAATTTGCGGCTTGCACAAATTTTTTAATCTGGACACCTCAGTTATATTCGCATTTTTTGTGTATTATCTGATTGTCACAATGTTCTGGTAAAACTTAATATAATACAGGGTGTCCGGAATATGAGCGCCGTAATTTTAAGGGCTTATATATCTGACCACAGTATACTAATCAAATCAGTACGGAATTGTATTTAAACAATTTATGAATGAATTACGTTTGGCAGTTTTTAAATACCCCCGCTCTAGAAAAAGTCGCCAATAATATGGCGAACGCGGACATGTGACACGGACCACCCATGGATGATCTATGAATGAATTACTTTGGGTAATTTTCAAATACCACCCCTCTAGAAAAAATAGCCAAAAATATGGCCACAGATCATTGGACGAATGATATGGCGGTCATATGACGTAAATATAACCAGTTTTTTGGTAGTTTTAATACTTTTAATTTTATTAATTCTTAATCAACTATTCAAGTTGTAATCCAGTGTAGAATTTCATGTAAATTGAGGTTTTTTTATCACAGAAAGGTTACATTTTTTCTTAATTTAGGTTTCTAGCATATAATTTGAATTTAATTATAAAACCGATATGGATTTTATAAAAAATAAAAATATTGCGAAAACGACATACAAAGCTGGAATTTAAATACAAAACGACATACAAAGCTGGAATATAAATACACACCGATATGAAAATGTTAAAAAACATAAATGACACACAGAAATTGTAGTAATAACTGTCAGTTGCCAACAAAATGGTGGATATTTGGAAGACGCAGTAACTCTAACTTTCCCTACTGATTTGATTAGTATACTGTATCTGAGTCAATAAAAAAAGCATTAAAAAAACTCTTATGAAAAAAATGTTTAAAACAAATAGTTTGTCCACAAATACATTTCAAAAATGAAAATACAACTGCAATAATTTGCAAAACTATGTTACGAAATGACAGTGGCGTGCATACAATAGAAGCATAAAAGCATTGCCTACCCTAGAAAAGTTACCAATACCACCTTTTTTGTTAAAAAAAGATCAACTATGCTCTATCCTGTCTCAGTCGTCTTAAAACTCATAATAATATAATTAATAAATTATACACCTCTCGCCTCTAGCGCAAAAGGTAATTTTATTTAAATGTTTCCATGGCGCTCAGCGCGCACTGCACAACTGTGTATAAGCAAAAGCATCGTATTTAAAAAGAAAGCAAAGCAGTCTCAGCTGATTAATACAAATTCATATGGAGCGCTAAAGCACTGCTTGGCGGTAGTCGATCTGAGTCGAGCTGACCCGACCGATAACGAAAATGCGAAAATGAAGCGAATTGGGACGGAGAAACACTTTCAGCAGCTAGAATGTACGAATTTACTTTGCAAGACTTCGAGTTTAATTATTTTTTAGCAATTTTTAATGCAATATTTATACAAACTGATATTATTTTTAATATAATAGAATAAAAAATCGTAGATATTTGCTATTGTTTAAAAAAAAAATCGAAGGATTTAAAAACTTTATTGATAACTTTTACAATAACTGACAAAATTTATGAAAAAACTATAACTATTTGCGGCGAGCCAACAAGAAAGCGGAATATTAATGATGTAAAAGTACATTATAAGCGAATATTTCAAGAAATATTGGACAATATCAAAATGGAAATTTCTGATCGTTATAATGCAATTAACCAGCTGCATTTTTTTCGCCTTCTTAATCTAGATTCTTTTTCGCAATTCAAAGATAATTTTCCTGACGAAATATTTTCGGAGCTAATGACAAAATATAAAGAACGATTTGATATTGACAGATTAAAAAACGAGTTGATTTGTTTATAATCTTCATCAGAATTTGCCGGCCTCAATGCCTATGAAATTATTAGATTTTGCGAAAAAAACAGAATGTGCCACGTGCCACGAAACACTCAGGGACAAGAGCGATTAAGCAACTTAGCAGTTATTTCAATTCAAAAAGAACTTATGCAAGACCTAAAACAAAATACTAATTTTTATGACGATGTGTTAAAAGAGTTTTTAAAAACCGCGGTATGGACCTGATTTATAAAAAATAATAGTGTTTAATATTTTATAATCATTAATCTAATAGACTGCGTGCTCGACTAAGTGTTAAGTATGTTTGTTACTCGGTTTCTTATGCAAGAAAGAACCCACTGTTTTTGTTTTAAAAATCAGTACGTCCAAATCAATTATTGACTATTATACTGACACTGTCATTTCCGAACGAGAGCATATTTTGATGGGTCATAGTAGTAAGTAATTTAAATGTTTGCCTACCCTATTGTAACTGGCATTGTACGCCACTGCGAAATGACAAACTAAGGTACAATTAAGGTTAAGTGAAAGATAATTTGATTTTTGGATTAGTATTAACGAAGTAAACAATTGAAGTTTCCGCGAAATTCGTTGAAACTGTAACGTACTGCAGCGTTCGACAACATTGCGGTGTCAAGCTGCTGGTGATAACCTAAAAGTAATATTAGTCATAATAGAGCATACAGCTCGTGCGATTCATTTTTGTCTAGTTTTGCTTTGACGTTTTTGAGTGTACATAAACAAAAATGGAACAATTTATAGTACCCGTAACCATTTACGGCGAATCTAGACAAAACTCTGGCTACGAGACGTTTGTACGGTAAACGCTTCTTGCAAGAAACAGAAGTCATTTTAAACACTTGTAACTATTATTCTGTGTTGTGAAAAGAGCTCTAAGAAAACCATTCACAGTAAGTACCTATGTTTAGGTGTACCTATTTGTAATGATTATGTATAAAACATAACAATCCTAAGGTAGTACATATTCAAGACCAGTTTGCTGTCATAATTCTGTAACCGTTTGTCAGAGAAAAAAAAATTGTTCAATCAAATATGTTTTGTTTAGTACAACTTATCATGTGTCAAAATTAAGGCACTCATATTCCGGACACCCTGTATATTTTTTAAGTACATTCCTTTCAAAATTTTGGTAACATATGTATAAGTACCGTTTAATTGTACAAAATTATTTCTATGCCCTAACATTTATTGTAAACCTAACCTAACATAACCTAACATTTATTGTAAAAAGAGGAAAAGCAGTGCTATTTCCTTTTTATAAGTAGTACATTTTTTAGTTCAGTGGATAAAATTATTTCTAGGAAATGCAGATATTTTCCGTTTAAAGTGGTTGCTAACCGTACTGGGATTTGATTGGTCCAGTAACCACTTTTAAACAGAGAAATGCATATTCTGAATACTCATTTTACAATTTTAGGTTAGGTAGCCCATCTGCATGAAAATAACTTTTTGCCACTAAACGGTACAAGTTATCAAAATTTTGTAAGACAGATATGTTTTAAAAAAATGTTAACTTCTACTAGAAAAATTGTGGCAATCAAATAATACACAAAAAAATATATCAATATTTTTTTAACTGAGGTATCCAGTTTAAGGCATTTGTGCAAGTCGGTAATTAACATTAATTGCATCAACCGACCTTTTACCGATATATTTTCATACATCAAATTTAATTTTTATCAATCAATTCATTTCTGTTTTATAACCGATTATTGAAATTATTTCAAAAACTTGGGCGCCACCTAACGGTGCACTTTTGCATATAGGGAAATTATCGTAAATTGTCGAATTTTCACCATACGAATCTAGGGCAGTTCGCTGGTACATGCATTTCAGGAACATCCTGTATAGTAAAAAAACCGTGACCGCACAAAGAAGCTAGTTTGTCGATCGTTGCATTTTTTCACTGGCACCGATTAGCGCGCGTTGCCTACAGGCAAGAAACCTGGTTGCACTGTGTCTTGAAATGGTATACCCATACGACTAAATAAATAAGACGCTTTTAAAGGATAGGTACCTTAACATCGCGTTCCCGAGCGACATCTTACGGTCATTTGGAAAAACACTACTACTTGAGAAAAATTAGCATACAGAAAACTGTGTCACAATTTAAAAAGAAAAGCAAAGTTGCCAGTATAACTGGTAGAGTTCGCTGTAGCGAAAAGAAAGTGAAGAAACTAATAAATAATAAAAAATCTGAGGTTAAAACATGTATGATTTTCTATGAACATGAAAAATGGATGCAATGGATAGTTAAAATTTAATATATTTTTGCAACGCGATGAAGGTAAGTTATCGCTCTAGTACATTCTGATAAATGTTTTCTGTGTTTTATTAAAATTTAACGCAAACAGTTAATTATAGTTAGTGAAATGATTATCTAAATTGCCTTGCCTGCTTTTGTTTGTTTTATTTTTTAATATAAAATACTGTTGAATATACTGCTGTGTACCAAACTGCAAACATATATATTATTCCTATGGTATCACAGATACTTCTTACAGAAATCAAAGCTTCTTCAGAGTTCCTGCAGACAGGGAAATGTTTGGGGTTAGAATCAATTCGCAAATTATGTAAACCAGATTTTAATCTCACCAACAAAAATTGTTACTTTGAATTAAATATTTTAAAAATATTGAGAAGAATAACTTTACCTTATTTTGGTATTTATTTATTTAAGGTTGATTCGTATTTTTAGTGAATATAAAAGTAATGGTAAATACTTATATCTACGAGTCTACTGATTTTTTTTGCTAATACTGAGCATATTTAAATTTTCACAGAAAAAAATAATCAGTAGTACATCGTACTGATGAGAACCATTGTAGTTCGGAACAAATGTATTTAACAATAATATTTAGCATAAAGTATGCATCTATTTTTTATCATGTTAATCGCTATTAATTACTAGTCATGTAATCAACTTTTTCCTATTTATAATAGAATAAAGCAATGGAAAAACAATTCTCTTTTTATTATTAAACCAATCATACCTTCTTCTTTAATAGATATAAAATTCATTGTTTTGTTATACTGTTATATAGTGTGTAACTTACATGAAATAAAATTCATAAATCATTGACTACATAATTTTGTAAAAAATCTGTTCAACTTTTATATTTGAACTTTTAATTTTTTACGAAATTTTGTTATCGAGGATTATGAATTTTATTTCATCTGTACGTTGCACTCTATATATTAGAGTAAATTCAAATTTACCGCCAATTGCTGCGTAATGAAGCTTATTATACAGCGACATCTATTGTATAGATTTTGAGAGTTATAGTTTTCTCAAAACAGAAAACGTAGCATAGTGCAAATGCTATTTTTTTTCCAAATGAACGTAAGATGCCGCTAGGTATGTCTGGAGCAAGTCGTGCTTCCCATGAAAGACAGAGAAAAGAAGCCTCTTATTTAGTTACTCGTATGGGTATACCTACTTTACAGCCATAAAGGGAAAACAGTTTATTTGTTCAAAATTGGCCGCTGATTAATAAACTTTTTCAAATTTCGAAAATATAAAAGGTGCAAATATTACAAAGAGGTGTAATTTTCAATATGAGCTGTCCAAGTCCTCTCTTGATGTTTCATCATATCAAGTCAAATGTCATAAATCAATCATTCGCCCAAATTTGGACAAATTTCGCGTCCATGAGAACAAAGCTTAAGCCGAATTATTTAATGGCGGGAAAAGTCTCAACTTTTAGTCAATTTTGCCAACTGCAATATTTTCTATCATTTTCATTATAAAACTGTCATTGGTAGATTGTCAGAAGCTCAGGATCAACTTACTAATCCCACATAATCCTGTTTTCCGAAATTCGCGAAAAGTTGACACTTTCTCGCTATTAATAATTTAAATTAAAATTTGAGAAATTCGCGAGAATTTTCACGAATTTCGCGTGCGTGAAGACAAGGCTTCATAAAACTGTCATGCATGGTAGATTATCAGAAACTCAAGTTAAACTTACTAATCCCACATAATGATGAAAATAGCCATTAATAACTTAAATCAAAATCTGCGAAATTCGCGACAATTTTGCGTCCATGAGAACAAGGCTATATTATCGCTATTTTCATCATTATCAACGCAAGTGCCGGTCGCTGCCCACCCTGCGCCGCCGCCGCTAAAACAAAATAGCAGAAAAAAGAAATAGCACGGCAATGTCAAGGTTTCTAGTCACGCCACATCTTTACGCAGGCGATCGGGCGAATCTTCGGGCTTCAGGGGGACTGTGTATGTTTATTCTTTTCCGCGACAGCTCGTTAATCTGAGTCTGTGCTATTTCTAGTGCCATTATCACAGTTTTCGTTTCTAGTTTCTATGGTATTATTTAGGGAGTATAGAGAAAATGTGTAAAAGTATTCGCGATTTTTTTACTACTGGTACTGCTAGTACGTTTAATAGTAGTAATAGTGAAAGTCTAAAGCGAAATTGTGACTATGAAGTTGATTCTACTAAGTCTAAATCAGTACCAGTAGTTGCAGTAGTGGCACCAAAAAAACCAAAAGTTATTGAAGGGGAAGTAACAGTTGGATATGACACAATAATAATAAACAATAATTTTTAATGTAAAGGTTTGCTGAATCTTTTCAAGAACCATTAACAACAGAATAGGAATGTTTAGAACAAGATAATGGTGATTACCAGGCAGATGTTTGTTTTTCTGTTGGAGTTGTTGATAATGCCAAATCATTACAAGAGCATCCAACTCAATCAATAATTAATTTTCCAAAATCAAAATTTGGTACTGAAAGCCGTTCTTTCAACGAAACGTACTACCAATTATATCCATGGATAGAATATAGTATTTAGCAGGACAGCATCTTTTGTTTTCTGGTCGATTTCTTAATTTTTCAAAAAGTAAACCGGATCAAATCCTCATTAAACAAGGGTTTAAAAATTGGAAGCGGGCTTCAGAAAAAGGGGCTGGATTTTCTCAACACAACAGCTTTCTTCACAAAAAGAGTATGGTGTGTTGGACATCTTACAAACAGCAACGACAAAAGAATCAGTCTGTGGGGCCTCAGATCAGCAAAGCACATCAAACGTTACCTAATAAAGGAAAACCGGAATTACTTAAAGATAGTCATTGAGAGTTTGCTATTTTTAGCTCATCAGGGACTAGCGCTAAGGGGCCATGATGAAAGTGAGAGCAGTGGAAATAAGGGCAACTTTTTGAAGCTGTTAAGTTTGTTGTCTAAACACAATGAAGTGCTTTATGAAAAAACTCAAAGGGGGACCAAAAAATACTAAATATACACACGGCTCGATTCAAAATGAAATTCTTGATATTGCTTCAAATTTAATTATTTATAAAATAAATTCTGAAGTCAAAAAAGCAAAATATTCTTCTGTCATAGCTGATGAGACAAAAGATATTAGGAAAGTTGAGCAGATTTCAGTAGTAGTCCTATCAAAAGAGAGTGAGTAAATTTCCACAAAAATTTAATTCTTTTAGATAATGCTAACTTTGAAAATAACAGCGTCGTTGACAAAAATGACTACAAAATTAGAATTTACTTTAGTGTATTTGATAGAATTATAAATGAGATGGATAGGAGATTTATGGATAATTGCGAAATTTTAAAAGAATTTAGTACCCTTAATCCTAAAAGCGATACTTTCTTCAACATTGACATAATGCGGCCTTTACTTTTGCACTAAGTATAATTGTGATGTGGAATCTGCTCAAGTAGAAATTAAATTACTACACAAAACATTGGAACGATAGAATAAAGAAAAAGGACACATAATAAAATCACTAATAGATTTTACAAAATTTTTGGATGAATATAAAATAGCTTTCCATGAAATTTATAAACTCTGCTGTATAGCGATAACAATTCCATCTTCTTCAGCAGGTTGTGAAAGGCCTTTTTCTGTTCTAAAGCGGATTAAGAATTATTTACGAAACTCTATTTGTCACAGTCGATTAACAAACTTAAGTATTATTAATATTGAAAATGAATTAATAACAGAAGAAGATTTAAATGACATAATAGATACATTTGCAACTGTTCACAAAAACCGAAGAATTTTATTACTATAATTTAGTTTTCAGATATTTTGAATATAAATGATACAAATTAGTAAAAGACCACTACAGTTGCTATTTATAAAAAAATAATAAATTATATTTTGTTTTGTACCCTGTAAACCCTACCTATACTATAAACTTTTACTTATATAACTATAGTTAAGTTAAAGTTAAGTTATGTATATGTATGAAAGATGTATATAATGCAGGAAATATAATATAAATGGTAAATAAATGTACACATGTTTTTTTGTTAACTACGTCTATCGCCGTACTGCCCGGCATTATTTTCTTTTGCCGGCATCCGCCCACCCATTTCAAAAGGCTAGCGCCGCCACTGAATCTTCCAAAATAATGGAAACTATTGCCGTCAAAATTTAGGCCGTCCACAGTTACGAGGTCGTCCGAATCCAGAGGGCATTGCGATCGACACCATCAGATTTGTTATTATTATTTATAACATTTAGCACATTTATTACCCTATTAAAACAGTATAAGTAACAAATTACTCTTTTTCTGGTATAGGTCCTGAGATCTCGTGATGTCGAGCGTAATGCCTGACATTTCTGACAGTTTACAAACATCAAAACTTGTGGGCAATATCAACCATTAATTTAAAAATTCGCGAAAAGTTAACACTTTTGCGCCATTAATAATTTAAATCAAAATCTGTAAAATTCGCGAAAATTTGCGCTTAATTCGTAAAAAATATTCGTGAATTTCGCGTCCATGAGAACAAAACCTTGTTCTCATGGATGCAATTCTCGCAAATTATTTAATGGAGGGAAAAGTCGCAACAAGCATTTTGCCAACTACAATATTTTCTATAATTTTCATCATAAACTGTCATTGACTGTCATACAAGATTGTCAGAAGTTCAAGTTAAACTTACTAACCTCATATAATGATGAAAATAGCGATAATAGGTATTTCTGTTTTGCGAAAAGTTGACAATTTCCCGCCATTAATAATTTAAATCAAAATCTGAGAAATTTGCGTTTATGAGGGCCCAAAAATAATTAATTTTTAAATATAAAATACTATAAAAAATACTAAACTATAACACTTTCAGAAGTAAGTAATAGGAAATATATGTATATAAGTATATAGTATCACTGAGTTTATATAAGCTTACATAACCAATTATAGTAGGTAGGATGTATGTCTATATAGAACAGTGTGTCAAGTCCGTTGCCATTAAATAGCTATTTGAATATCAGACTCGTCTAGCTTATTTGACAATGTTTTCACATTATCCTAAATGCACTGTTAGTAACATGTCTTTAGGAGTACTTTGCCGTTTTCAGATTTAACTTGGATCATCCAATAATTTTAAATTCGAAATTGAAATTTGTAAATACCCTGTATAAAAATTGGTCAAACACAAGTATTTTTAATAAATGCGTTTACTGGCATCACCTCTTTAACATAAAGTTGTTCTATGTATATTCATATCGACGATTTTAGCTGTATATTTGATTTGAATACTGTGTACAAGTATCCCCACTATTCTCACCCCCATGTTTTCTTTTAGAACACGAAGCACTAATTAATAAATCAGGTTGACTGTGCACTTAGGCTAGCTTATAAAAATTAAAAAAATGTCACAATATTCTTTTGTAGAATCTGCAGTAAATTTTTTATTTATTAAGTGTTTACAGACAGAAGCAATTTGCCCATGAAATGATTTGAATTTGAATATTTTTTAAATGTTTCTTATATAACCTTTTTGGTGTAGCATATTTAATTCGACTACAGTTTCTGCAGGTGTTTAAAACTTTAAAAACAAGTCAGCAATAATGTCCCAGTTTACAAATGTACAAGCCATTAATACAATAAGTGAAACATATATTTTTTTCATAGACTATAGAAAAAATATTTTTATATTTATTTTTTTTGTTAGGAATGATTTTGGTATATAGGTAAATAATGTTCAAACAATTTATTTCAACTTCTAGTTTACACCGTATAAGTTTGGCTATATATTTTAAAAATATTTAATATTAACAACAATATTGGCAGTGTAATGAATACATGAATACCTACTCTCCAATTTTCTCATTTAATATTAATCGTATTTAGAAAGTCAAAAAAAGTCAAGAACAAAACTTTTAGAATTATCTGTCCACTGATACTGTATAAGCTATATTAAAATATGAAGTATTAAAAAATACAGGATGAAACAAAGGGCGGCTGACAATATTGTCGTTGAATTTTATTGATATTAACTTCATTTATTTCAGTTTTAAGGAGTTGTCATTTGGACTGCATTTTGGTATTTAGGTAAATCAAATCAATGTTGACCTTCCAGTTTGCACTACCTATATAAGTTTGGCTACACATTTTGAAATCATCCTACCTTTTAGTTGCCAATAAATTTAAAAAATGTATTTATGAATGAGCTTTTTATTATAAAAATATTTAAAGTGAAAAATACTAAAAGTCAAAATAATTGTTTACAAAACATAAAAATATAACTATTACAATGTCGATAGTTTTCTTGATAGAGGAAAGTGAATAATTTGTAAATAAATTACAGGAGAAATAAAAATATTTTACTTTTCCAATATCTTCAGACATAATGTAATTGTATCTAACACTCGATCTAAGATGAAATACTTTTAATTTTTATACCTACTACGAATAAACGACGAAATACCTACTTGTATTCTCTAGAGGACAAAAGGTAGACATTTTTCTCAAGTAAATTATCTTGACCTTGTATCCAGAAATATAAGAAAATCTGGTTATATCACTCAATTAATAAAACAAAATATAGTAATAGTTGGGTATATTTTGCTGTGCTACTCCAAACAATTGACAAATCTGTATATAAATAAATTATAAAAAACCAGATAGGTAGGTATGTAATATATATTAATTATAATATAATAATGATATATTTGCTTTTTCTTTTATTCTATGTAAGTATTGCCACAATATACAGTAGCAAAATTTTGTAATAAACTTATGATATGCATAATTATTCGTATTGCTACTAAAAATGACAATCGACATGTTTAAGAATAAATTTTTAAACAAGCTTAACTTACCTCAGGTAAATTATTGAAGAATCGAATAAAACTGTGTTGCTGGTTAAGGTCTGAAAATATATTATTAAACAGATACTATACAAAGTAGATATTTAATGAATTAAAGTGGACAATCATTATTATAGTAATAATCATTCATTTTCATTTTAGTAAAACAGCTGTGAAATGGACATTTTATATAAAAATTCAATAAATTTGTATCTGTGACAGTAATTTTAATAAACAATTTTTTCCTCATTTACAATACGTGAACGTTTTAAATATAATCTAAACAAAAGTTAAATTCGTATCGACTAAAATAAAATAAAACAAAATAATGTATACTATAGATACATACCCAAATTTAGAGCTTGATAAATATCTGATTTAGCCATTGATAAATTAAAATAAAAACGTCATTTAAATCACAAACACTTAAGAAAATAATTTACTTATTAAGAATTTTAGAAACTATTTAGTCTGTTGATTACTGAAAATTGAAGGTTAACAATATTAAATATTATGTAAATATAATTACGGCGGGAAACCATAGATTTTTTTATTTGACAGTTTTTATAAGCCATACCACCACAAACCTAGAAAAAATATAGACCGTGTCGGTTAATGGCATAGGTCACGTGACAGGTCCCGCGTTTATTTGTTTAATGTTGGCGGTTGTGCAAATATAAAGGCTGCATTCATTGCAATATGAAATTAATTAACTTGCTGTCATTTTAAATATCATTACATATAGCAATTACTTCCATATATGATAACTACATAGATCAACCAGGGTAATTCTGCAATACATGTGGTATAGAAAATCATATTATTCATAAATAAATGATATATACTAACAATTACACAGGTACATGAAGACAGTTCATGTGATGTGACATGAATGTGACAAACACAAAGTATAAACTAGATAGAGGTGTATCTTGATTACTATAACATATGAAAATTGTTTAGGGACAAGTCCATCCACTGCAAGCGCTGCTGTAGTACTTTAAGTCAATGTAGTGTACATTTATTGGTTACTTACTGAGGTTCAACTTACTTGTAGCTTAGCAACGTTTTAATTATGAAATTGTGAATTTGCTGTGACTGTTTTTGGTTTTGACAAGTCTATTTATTTAAGATATTAACTTATTCTGTGGAGTTTATTACTGAAATGAATTCTGAAGAACATTAGAGGAACCAAGAAAATGAAGATTATTTTAAATATTTGTATTAAATATAAGGGATACTATACTATTAGTACCAATACTGTTTACCATATTATGTAAGTTCTTGTTTAAAAATAAATAATTTATTAAATATTTTATAATTATTATTAGGTAGGTACCTACGTATAGTATGTACAAAACATTATATCTTACTGATAATGTATATTATTCTATTAAATGAAATATCCTCAAATGAAGAGCTAAAATATAAATAATAGTTTACAGTCCATCCACCAGGAGCGCTGAAACTTTTATACAAACTCGATCCTAGAGATTCAACTCTATCTAGTTTATACTTTGTGGTGACAAATCACAGTAAACAAATGACTTCACGCTACAATACAGCCAACGTAAATTGGCATAAAAACCAAGTTTTAGCGATTCTGGACCACAAACTTAGAAAAAATATAGACTGCGTCAGTTCATGATATAGGTCACGTGACATGTGCCGCGTTTTCTAGGGACCTACGGTCCAGAAAATGGATATTTTAGTTGCTTTATGTTGGCAGTTGTGCAAATATGATGGCTGCATTGCAATCTGAAATTAACTAACTTGCTGTCATTTTAAATGTCATTAAAGAATGTGACATGAATGTGACCAATCACAGTAAACAAATGAGCTTCACGCTACAATACAACCAACGTAAATTGGCATAAAAACCAAGTTTTAGCGATTTGGACCTTTTAGGGCAGCCATGAATTTGCGGTCGCCGGCAAATATGACACTGGCATAGTCTATATTTTTTCTAGGTTTGTGCCTAAAAGACATATTCTTTAATGACATTTAAAATGACAGCAAGTTAGTTAATTTCAGATTGCAATGCAGCCATCATATTTGCACAACCGCCAACATAAAGCAAATAAAATATTCATTTGCTGGACCATAGGTCCCTAGAAAACTCGGCACCTGTCACGTGACCTGTATCACCGAATGATCACCGACTCAGTCTATATTTTTTCTAGGTTTGTGCCCAGGGCAGATTAGAAAAGTAGACAGGTAATAGCCGTGTTTTTTTGACGTAGATGATTGGATCGAACAAGTCAATTTTAATCAAATGTTGTTTTTTCGATAAAATTAGATCCGGATTTAAAGATCGTGTTCCGTTTTCCCTCTTCCCCTCTGGATCGTAAAATTTCTGTGATCATTTTTATTAAATCAGGATCCGACCACAGAACAGGGTTTTCTGTGGTCAGTCCGACTAACGTTTCAGGAGTTTCACAATTAAATTCTTATTAGCAAAGCATAAATACCTACACAGATTAACTATATAAATAAAAAGGACATAAATAATATTTATGCTGTGTATGTATTGTTTGATTTTGCAGGTTACAAGATATAGTTTGAATCTGAAAAATACGTGTTCTTTTGCATCACAGATTGGATTGCAATATTTGGATCTGATTCGTCAATCATGATTCAAAATCGTGGTGCAAAAAAACACAGCTAATATGTTTTGTGGATAATACAGTAGACAATGTAGACATCATTTTTATCGGCAAGTTTCGTCCGGTGTGATTTATAAAGGTCTATGGTCCGGTGTTACAATTCCGACATTTCGGTGATAGTATATTGCTAATAGTTTTGGTATTTTTGAGATCTGAACATAGTTTTTTCTGAATAATTTTAACTACAATACAATATTGATTGATTTCTCTGCAAAAGAAATAATGTCCAAAAGGAGAATTGAGGTGTTGGATCCTTTTATAAAAAAGAAGAGGTAACATTTTGTCTATAAAAATATAGTCATAACTATTTGAATATTTATTATAGGGAAGAACGAGGAATAAGCACTGCTGTTACTACTAACCAAGTATCAGTAGGGTCTATTAATCCATATACTGGATTACCATACACACAGAAATATCATGAGTTATTCCGAAAAAGAATAGGCTTGCCAGTGTTCGAATATCGTTCTGATTTTATGCGATTACTTGCTGAGCATCAATGCATAGTGCTTGTCGGTGAAACAGGATCTGGAAAAACAACACAAATTCCGCAATGGTGTGTTGAATATGCAAGAACTGTTGGGACAAAAGGAGTTTGTTGTACTCAACCAAGAAGAGTTGCGGCAATGTCTGTAGCTCAAAGAGTATCGGAAGAAATGGATGTTGCACTGGGACAAGAAGTTGGTTACAGCATTCGTTTTGAAGATTGCTCTTCTGCTAAAACAATTCTTAAGTAAGTATAATTTTAAATACATCAAAAGATGTAAATTTTTTTATATTCAAAAATTCTATTCTATTATAGATACATGACTGATGGTATGTTGCTTAGAGAAGGAATGAGTGATCCCATGTTAGATGCATACCAGTGTATATTACTAGATGAAGCTCATGAACGTACTTTAGCTACTGACATCCTCATGGGTGTTTTAAAAGAGGTTATAAAACAGCGCAAGGATTTAAAATTAGTTATTATGAGCGCTACTTTGGATGCAGGCAAATTTCAGCAGTATTTTGACAATGCTCCATTAATGAATGTACCTGGACGAACCCATCCCGTAGAAATCTTTTACACACCTGAACCTGAGAGGGATTATTTAGAAGCTGCTATAAGAACAGTAATTCAAATTCATATGTGCGAAGAAATAGCAGGTAATTTTAAATTATTTTTGTTAAAAAACCTATTTGATCGGAAGTAATATCTATATGACAGATTTGTTATATCAAAATTAATATTTTTCTAGGAGATATTTTATTATTTTTAACTGGTCAAGAGGAGATAGAAGTGGCTTGTAAGAGGATAAAAAGGGATATCGATAACTTGGGCCCCGAAGTGGGAGAACTAAAATGCATTCCACTCTATTCGACACTTCCTCCGAATCTACAACAGCGTATTTTTGAGGATCCCCCACCAAACAAAGCCAATGGTGCCATTGGACGTAAAGTTGTTGTTTCCACAAATATCGCAGAAACGTCTCTAACTATAGATGGCGTAGTTTTTGTAATCGATCCTGGATTTGCAAAACAAAAAGTATACAATCCCAGAATCAGGGTAGAATCTCTCTTGGTATCTCCTATCAGTAAAGCATCTGCACAGCAAAGAGCTGGGCGTGCTGGTAGGACTAAACCAGGAAAATGTTTCCGTTTATACACAGAGAAGGCGTACAAAAATGAAATGCAGGACAATACATACCCAGAAATTTTAAGGTAAGATAATGCAAAGTACTCGTTTTTATATATTAAAAAATGTAGAAACTCTTACACTGGCTACAAAAATTTAGCGATTTACCTTAAAAAAATTTGTCTAACATATGCACTTTGTCATTTCTTCATATTTAATTATTTTGTTTATTTTTTATTTAATTTCTGCATTTAATAATGTAGGTTACATATTTTTGTAATAATTATAGGGACAAATGCAGTTGATTCTATTTAACGTGATGTGTGATTTATACTTGACTACACTCATTGTCTCTATTGCTGTTGAACAGTTTCTTTTAATCAAAACAGAAAGCCTTCTCATTTTGAAAAAAGTTACCTACTAAGCAAAATAAAATTGCTGCAATATTGCCAAATATTTACAAATGAAACTGTAGTTACAAAAACTTTTACAGCAAGTTTGCAAGAGATTTGCAATAGTTATAATTTCCATCCAACAACTTTGCAAGGGAACATTAATTTCGCAAGTTTTTTGTACTAACCTATACTAGACGGCCAAAAATCTAGGGAGTGACTAATCGCTAACTTGTAGACAAGCTCGACGGGCGAAGCATGAGAGGAGCAACGTTTCATAGGCATTCTAAATTTGAAGGCAATCAGATATAAAATATATACAAAAATGACAAAAATAATTGCTAAGATATTGTCTGAAGCTATTTATTTGTGGCATAATTTTTCAGAAGTGTGGCAAAAACCCAATAAAACTAAAGAAAAACAAAAATAATTGCATTACATAACATCCATTATTTTTAGTAGAAATAGTGATATAATAGTTTTTGCCAATTTCGAGGCGTTGGATAATAAAAATGATAATGATTAGTTTCAAATTTAAAGATTTTATTTTGTATTTGTAAAATAATAGAGTGACTAATTCACAACACAGACATGAGTACGGAACATGAGGGTGGCATGATTATCTAAGCCAGCCACTTGAGAATAATTCAAAGCACACAAAATGATCAAAAATAAGTTTATGTAGGCTGAACCTAGTACATTAACAATTTACTTTAAATGTGTCCCCTGTGCCATCCTCTACAAATTAGAATGCCGTCCTTTTCGATGGTGATTACCCACCACCACATACTTATATCTACCTGATGCGCACTCAGCGGATATCACACTTAAGCCTTGTCCTCATGGATGCGAAATTCACGGATTTTTGCGCGAATTTTGCAACTTCTATTTTAATCATTTATGGCGGGAAAATCTCAACGTTTGACAATTTTGACATTTTGCGTAACAGTAAAACACTACAAATATTGTTGCTACTTTTATTATTATGTAGTGTTAATAAATTTGTTTTTAGCTTCTGACAATCTACCATAGCAGTTTCATGATGAAAATGATAGAATATGTTATAGTCACATTAATATTTGCGAATTCCGCATTCAAAAGGACAAAAGGCTGTAATATACATACACACTATTGGTTGTCACTATAGCGGTCACGCATTAACACTTATTATATCATATTGTATCGTTTTCTGTATGACCTTCGTGCATTCATGTTTCGTCAAAAATTAATATATTGTCTGAAGCTATTTATTTGTGGCATAATTCTAGTTTTTCTTTAGTTTTGTTGGGTTTTTGCCACACTTCTGAAAAAATAATAAAGATTAATTAAATAAGCCCTTGCGCCAAACGGAACAGTCAAGGGTTATTTTCGAAACTAAGTTTGCCTAACCAAAAAATCTCACACTGATAAAAGCAGATAAGTAAAATTAACAAAAATCACATCACTATCGCGCACTTCCGTGTTATTGTTAATTTTACTTATCTGCTTTTTTCAGTGTGATTTTTTGGTTAGGCAAACTTAGTTTCAAAAATAACCCTTGACTGTTCCGTTTGGCGCAAGGGCTTATTTAATTAATCTTTATTATTTTTTCAGAAGTGTGGCAAAAACCCAACAAAACTAAAGAAAAAATTAATATATTCTTTGATCCAGATTCTGATCTCTTAATATATATTTTAAATAGCTTCTTTGCCATATCACTATTTCGTTTTTTTCTATCAGTATACTTTTTTCGATTTCATTTATATGGAAATTCATATGTCACACATAATTTGCAAAAGCACCCTTGTATATATTCTAGGTAAAGTTTCATCTTGTAAGATAGCAATCCAATTTTTTTTTTGTCGAAAACCGATTTTAAAAATACTGTCTTCCTTCCGCGTGTTTCCATTATTTTTCTTTTCACAGTTGTACTTCTTTACCACTTTTATATTTGCACTATACATATATGCTACTCACGTACATTTTTGTTAATGAAATACATATTTCAACATCACTTACACTCATATTTTGACCTCGTGCCCTAAACTCTTTATACATGCGGCCTGCTTAATAATAATATGCCGCCCCCTCTCCCGCACAAGTCTCCGACTTCTGGGCTAATCCCTGTGATTAGAATGAGGGGTAGAGATATTATTATTATTATGTCATTGATATTCCTCACTTGTTAAATTAGGACGATTGTGAGAATACGCTGTAGAGCTTGAATTATACTCCATCCTTAAGAACACAAAATCACTAATAAAATTAATTACATTATTTATAATTAAATTAGAGAAAAGATATACACGCCCATGATAGCACTGGAAATGGAACAGGTGGATCCGTCAAATCGTCACAGCCAACAGAAAGCTGCGGCGCATACATACTTCAGCAGAAGCTGTGTAATCGGTTATGCTCTCAGCTATATGCGGCACACGATTTTATAGGAAAAATATACTGGCTGCATGTACGTTTTTTTGTGTCGACTGCTAGATTTTTGGCCGTCTAGTATAGATAAGTTTGCTACAATTTTTCTTATACATTGCTACAAGTTTAATCAAAACTTTACTAAAAACTTTCTTAGCAAGTCCACTGTAATTGTAATTTTTAACTTCCCTTTCACTTTTCTTCATAGTGTTGAAATGTGCTTGCCTTGTACTAGGTGAGCAAATTTCGATGTTTTTTATAAACTGTCTTGTTAACTATAGAAGAAAATTTCAAATTTTCCGCTTTTTGATACATGTCTGTAACTTGGTTGTTTGTAAAGTTAGAAAAAAAAATTAATACATTCTTCAGACACTTTTTTTTTAGTTATAACCTAATGTGTTTTTTAAATACACACCATAGGTGACCATGGGCCAGTTGAAATCGTTATTTTTTTTCTCTTTCCATTAATATGTAATATATAGGGTTAAATATGATTATTTGCCAAAGGTCTATGCTTCACAAAGCATTGAAATTGTTTCTGCTGCTATTTTTTTTAACAAGAAGTAGAATTTGACATTGCATGTTGTCATAGACCTTATAAATCATGGACGCGCCCAAAACCGTTTTCTGCCTATACAAATCGTTGATGCTCAGATATCTGCGACAGAGATAGAGCTACTCCGGGCAAAAACCCACAGATCATTGGCCGAAAAAAAACAAAAACCGTAAATGACAGACGTATGACATTTACGGTGACAGACCGACTCCACCATGGTTTATGAGTTTTTAAAAACTATTGCTAATAAACACAACTAAATCACAAAAGGAACACAAATCATTAATATTAACAGGAAAGTTTTTGTCAGGTTATGTTTATATATTTTTCTGTCATAGAACATCCGTTTTTTCCCGGACTAGCTTCATCCCTCTTGTACACATCAGGACACCGGACCTCTCTTTCTAGGGCCGGTCCATGATTTATAAGGTCTATGCATGTTGTCCCTTTTAAGTCCCAGCATGGAGTAGCCGGTGACCACTAGATGTAGACATGTGCTACACCTCGTGTTCTTCTGCAAAGCAAATTTATTCATTAAAACTTCAACATTTAAACAGTATTTCATTTTTCTAGATCTAATTTGGGATCAGTGGTACTTCAGTTAAAAAAGTTAGGCATTGACGATTTAGTACATTTTGATTTCATGGACCCTCCAGCACCTGAAACTCTAATGAGGGCGTTAGAATTGCTCAATTATTTGGCTGCACTGGACGACGATGGCAATCTTACAGATCTGGGAGCTGTTATGGCTGAGTTCCCCCTGGATCCTCAACTGGCGAAGATGCTGATCGCTAGTTGCAACCACAATTGTTCAAATGAGATATTGTCAGTAACGGCAATGTTGTCAGGTATTTATTTAAATCATTGTAAGACTATTTTACTTGGAAGTTTTTGTATTATTAAATGCATTAAGTTTTTGGGGTAGATTTAATAAAAAAAAATAAGGATAACTTGTTGCCTAAACATATTTTTTTTTTACAAAAATTTTAACTTAATCATGTGACATATGACTTAACCAGTTTGTGTGGAATATGAGTGTCTTTTTTTTGCAGTATGATAAATTGCACCAAACCATAGAACATAACTGACTTTTTTTTCTTTGATCAACAATATTAGAGTTATGACAGTAAGCAGGTCTTGAATATTTGACAATGTCGTAGATGTATAATAATCACAATTACCTTTAAACATTTAGAGATTAGCTCACAACACATATATTTGCAGCAAGAATTGAGATGAATAGATAAATAATACAATATATTTTCATCAAAATATTTAAGAAACTGCAACTGAAAATAATAAAACTATATACTACACTAAATAATTGCGCTATGCAGGGTGATTCAGTCATAATGTCATTAATTTTAACCACAAAGGCCTAATAAAAACAGAAAATCGAAAAAAAAAATTTGCTCTTTTCAAAAGATAAACAAATCACCCTACTACAAATTTTGTGATGACACCTACGAGTATTGCTGCTATACAGAAGTCCAGCAGCGTTGCCAGCATATAATAACAGCATGTTTGGTGAGTGGAGTGGAAAATTGTTGCATTTTTAAGGTATTCATTAAGCGTTTTGTCAAGTTCTGATGTAAAATCCATTAATCATGCCCTCGTAATGCAAGTTCAAATGCTCCGCAAAATTTTATACAGTAAATAATTTCGAATAAAACATTAAAAACACATATTTTGTGTCACCTTTTCGTTATGTTCTTGAAAGCAGAATCAAGTTAAGCTCATACGTTGATATTCTCAAATAATGCAAATCGCGTTTGATTATGAATATGAATCAGAATCAAATCCATTACTTATGATCAGTAGGTACCGAATAACACAGACGCACACGGAAAACAGATGCACCCGGATGAACACAGATGCACATGTCTATTAAAATATCTTTTATAAATTTTCCCGCGGCTCTATTCAGCAGAGGACAACCGCGGTCTTTCACTACTTCACTTTACCCAACTTGAATTGCATTTTTATTTAGGCAAGTAGCTAATTTAATTAATAATTATAAACTACACTGGTCACACAAATACGAAATTTACCTACCTCTACTACGCGAAATTGTGAAAATGTAACTGATAAATGTGGAATGTGTATCAAAAAGAGAGAGAAGTTGGACCGTGTCCATCTGTACCATGTGCAGTTGACAACGTGCACGCCTGTATAAGAACCGAACGATGTTTGACTTATTTAGCGGTTCTGCAACTCTGCAGCGCTTTTCATTGAGTAGACATTAAAAACAAGACTATTGACCTAAATATGGTATGTCAAGATTCGGATTGTGGGATTGTTGATCACTGAATAGGTATGTCTGTGACTATTTTTTGTTCACAGCACGATGGTTCTTTTTATTACTGTTTGTATTTAAGGGGCCTCTTAGGTATCTTAAAACTAGTTTCAAAATAACTCCAGTAATGATGATCCGATTTTGATGCGTTTGATCTAGTTTCTTGAATGTCCTAAATCATATTTTTTGACATGAGTAAACTATGGTTTAAAACGTAAAGGAAACAAAATAAATGGGCATCCTACAAGTGGCGAATTATTTTACTAATTTATACACACTTTACTTCTGAAAATAATTGATAATAACTTTGTAAATTTGGAACTAAGAAAGTGCATTTTAAGTTAAAGCTTACTAAAGGAGCCGCTTACGTTTAAATAGTATCAGGCGATGAATACGAGGCAGGCAAAGACAGAAGATGTAAGGGAAGCTTAGCGGAACAGTCTAGTTGACTTGCATCTAGCGTTGCCCCTTAAATACAAAAAACATTTCAGCCTCTCTTAATAATTTAACCTAGTGAGTATTGAGTTTTATTTCACAATTTTTTAATGAAATCTGAATGGTTTATTTTGATCTGTTGGAGTTTTGTAATTTCAATATTATATATTTTTTATGTTGAAACTTAATATTTTAATTGCATACTCTTAAAAAATAATTTATAATAATAATAATAATAATAAAAGGTCTTTATTAGTGTTTACAAAGAACACACAACATCTGGGCGAAGTCTAGCTTTTGCTACTCTACTTAACCCAGTATAAGGTACAAAAAAATATAAAAACTTATACAACTAATTACAATAACTATACATTACGGGTAGGTACTATAGGAAAACAAATTAAATTTGGCAGTGTCGCATCAGGTTGACACCGAGTTGAATTGCCGCCAGCGGTCAGTAACAGTCTGATAAGGGGGTTTAAATAATGATTTGAAATTATTTTATTCCACCGTAAATATGCATTTAAAATTTTTTTAAAAGGTGTATTTGTGTTATACTCTTTTTTCCCTATCATCCCTTAAAATGTATGACATTATGACTGAATCACCCTGTATATTTCACTAAATTACAAAAAAATATTGCTGCTAACACGACAAACTATTGAAAATTGCGTGACGTCAGCCGTGACATAAGTCGTCTGAATTCTTGCTACAAGTATAATAAAATTTGAAATAGTTAATTATAAGTGTTCAAAATTACTATAGTTGCTTGCAGAAAATGTTTGCCATATAAATGTCTGGTCGCCAGAAAATGTGCAACGTGCATGCTACTAAAAACTTCCATTTTTGTTTATATACACTCACAAACACCAGTCAAATACTAAATACAAAATAACGAAACACATTATTCACAATACAAAGTAGGCATGTATGGTGCACAACTAGTTTGAAGCTAACAGCTACGGGTAATGGATTGCAGTACTGTCGCACATTTCATTTTTACATTACAGTTTGCAAGTTTTTTAATACTGATAGAAAAAACAAATTGCAAACTAATATCATTAAAAGGGTTTTTTTGCTTAGTCTTAAAGTAATAGTAGTATTAATAAACTACAAGTATCATCAGACAGATATAGATGACACTGAAATCACCCCTTGGTCTTAAGTTTATTAGTTTGTAATTTCATAACATAGTTTTGCATTTTATATTTTTCTTGAGTTTTTTTTTTGTTGCATTTGGACAGATAAATCCAAATCCTTTAGACCGCTTTACATTAACAATTTCTTTGTCAATTAATTGATCAAGTGACTTCGTCAAGTCAATTGACAAATGGAATACTAAAATTTGGACGTCAAATAAATTGATGAAGAACTTCGTCAAGTTATCGACGACTTAAAACTTGTTCTAATTTTTCGTCAATTTTTACTTCAATTCAGGAATACCAACCTAAAATAAATGTAAATATTTAACCAGTAACCGAGCAGCAGCAATAATAAATGTAATGGAAGATTTTTTTTGCTCTAAAATATGATTATTAAAATTATTTTTCGTTTTTAACAGTTTTTGTTTCGTATACAAATGGGAATGATATAATGTCAAAAGTTAAAATTACTTTTAGGTTGGTACGGGTGACATCTGACAGCAAAATTGTTAAGAAACTTGCCAAGCCCTGAACATAATGTAAAACCAAAGTGCGACCTTGAAGAAATTGATGAATTAATTCATCAATTTCTTCGTCAATAAATTGTTAGTGGAAAGCCCGCTTTTCAATATTGGCACTCATATTCCAGACACCTTGTATAGTACAGTGATTATTGATTATCTGTCTCTTCAAATTCATACACAAATAAAATTAAAAGCAGCTGATAGCAAATCTCCCCTAAAAACATTTTCTAGGAAGATTTTAGTCAAAGCTATTGCTTGAATATTGCACTTTAGTTTTGTTAGATTACTACACACAACTAAACATTTAACGAATTTAAGAAATGATTAGATACCTACTTATATCGTAAATGTAAACAAACCATTCAGACAATTATTGCTACCTTACAAAATTTAACTAAGAACAGTGTTCGAGCAAATAACCAATACTAAAGTGTTGATTTATTTGCTGGAAATGTTCTGACTAAGGGTAGCTCTGTAGGAAACGCTTGAACGAGCACAACTATATTGGTTGGATACGGGCATGTGCCCTGCTCCAATATTTAGTCCCACAGTGTTTCGTCCGACCGAATGAAGCAAAGAAGGCTGCCGATGATGCAAAGATGCGCTTCGCCCATATCGATGGAGATCACCTTACTCTCCTCAACGTTTACCATGCTTTCAAACAAAGTAAGTTTTAGTTTTATCATTCTTATATATTAAAAGCTGCATGTGCCTCTCGCTTCCACTCTCCGGTTTAAAAAACGGCCGACATGCATGTTTATAGACATATTTTGAGAGCCACGAAATGCCCAGCGGTCTTTTCTCTATCGTAATGTCGCATTCTGAGAACACCTTTTTCGTGCTTTCCTGAGGCTCCTCCACCAGATTTGTCGAGTGGAACAGAATTTTGTGTCCGGGAACGTTTTTGAGGCCATTCGGATGGTGAGAGATTGCTATTGGGCCGCCTGGGACCTACGCAGGTCCTTTTGCAACGATGTTATAACTTTAAATTTTAATATGAACGTTTCAAAAGTTTTGTTTACGTACTGCACATGGAAATACTGAAATAAACACAATTTTGAGAGTTGTTGCCTCCGTTACTCAGTGTGTTGCGTACTGGCTTACCAAATCCAAAATCAGTGGTTCCCAGACAGATCAACTTTTTAAAATATTTTTTGAATGTTTTGATGAAAGATTTTATATTTATCAAACATATTCTTTTATGATACTTATTATACATTGTTTTTTGTTTTTGTTTTTTGCAAAACTAGATCTGGGTAAAATTAAAAGATTACTTTTTGTTATTTATTTATCGAAATCGTTTGATAGAAAATATACACTTGATGATTTGTTCACTGTATAGACAGAATTAATTTATCTCATGATGAATAATAAATAGTAGAATATAAATAATAGAATTGTGGGGAGGATAGCTTAGAGGCTACAGTACTTAAGCCTCATTGGGCCCCTTGCATGTACTTCCTCCCATTAGAAGATCAATCAGCCCGAACTGCTAACCAGTTTAATAAAGAGAAAAGGTTAGTGTCGTTGATCAGAGAGAGATCTCTCTAATGTAGGCTATAGAAAAAAAAAATTGAACTATTAATATAATTAGGTATTTGGATAGAGGTGAACTAATCAAAAGTGTAACTGCTCACTATAATGTGACTACAAGTGTAGGTGCAGATTGGAAGTGGGTGGAAGGGCAATGAAATTTGAACATTAGGGGAATCTTTTAGCATAAAAAAAATAGATGATAAAATCTTACGTGGATTGAGAAAAAAATTCCTTTGAGCCAGACTTGTGCACAATCTGGCTCTATAAGGCAACGAGGTAGTACAAGTTAATAAGGCGTTATTGTTGTTAATTTTTGCACTAACATTGTCAGTTCCCTGTAAAAGTTTTGTGTTCACTTCACCGGTAAACTAACAGACATTTAAGGGTAGGAAACACGTCGATAAGTAAAAGGAGTATTTGTTACAAGAATAAAGTTTTCATTGAGTATGAGCTTGCTACTATTGCTAAAAGCCTATTCAAAGTTGTAGTTCCCGAATTTTTTATAAAAGGTGCTTCAAAAATATGTAGCAAATTTTACATGACAGAAACATGAGCTCATATATAGAATATTTGGATCTAATTTACCTAGATGAAAAAATGCATCTACGAATTAACAGCCCCTTAAAGTTAAGATGAAAATAAGTAACAATACTACTAAAAATTCATGTTTTGAAGTGAATGTCAAAATTAATTGACCGTGTAGGGAGTAGCCGCCCTTTATTTCATTTAATATTTTTATACTCCATATGAATGGCTTGCAAAATATCAGTGAACAGATATGAGGGCTGTATCAGAAGCAAATTGCACTATTTTTATTTTAAATCAAAAAATCTTAAAAAATGTTAAAAGGGTATATTTTGAAAATTACATATATTATTTTTACAAAATCGCCTTGAATCTCAGTACATTTTTTGTATTGTGATAACAGTTTTTTTGATCCAGTATCTAATCACACTCTTTCCCCATACTGGCTCCAAGAGTAAGGGAGATGACCGAAAAGTTTCCATCAAATCTGTTCAAGCTGGGACGGCTTGAATGTCATGAGCAGTATGTGAGCAAACATTGTCATGGAACAAGAAAACTGTTTTACTCAACTTTCCTCTTCTTTTGTTTTTAATTGGCCTTTTGAGGTTCCTCAACATCTCACAATAGCGAGCAGCTGTAATGGTGGTCTTATAGGGCAGGTATCAATAACACTCCTTATGAATCTTCACAATGGGTGGTAGGCACGAGTGGAGTTTCCATGGTTAGTACACAGGAATTGTACAGTGCTGCCACTACAACCAGACAAAAGTTTCCGAACTTTTCCCACGTACTGCGCAGATTTTAAAAAATAGTGTCTGCTAAATCGTGTTCCCTTTGTAATACTTGTCTGCTGAATCACCTGAATTTCAATATAGAATTATGTAATGAGCTGTAGTGTGGCGACTCCAATGTTAGTATTTGGAAGCATACACATCATGCCATAAATGTCAGAATTTGACATTTTATATTGACACTAAGCTTATCTTTTAATAGAACCTACTTAATTAATTTGATTTGCAAAAATGTACATATTTTTTATTTACTATTTTAAAACATTAAACGGCACTGATACCGTTCCAATACTTCACACAAAGCTTTTGTGTCTAAATATTTTACATTTTTCAACAAACTGGGTACATACGTATTAATAATGGACTGCTACTCCTGCATTTACCATAAAAACACAATTTATTATTTTAGGTTGTATTAATTTATAAATTTAAAAATGAGACGTAAACAGAAACGTACACCTTAACAGATATTTGACATTTGTCGTAATTTCTATGAAATAAGTGGCAATGTCTGAGTATATCATTTATGCTGTAGTGCTGCCACTCACAGTGGGGTCACTGCAAACAGGCAAAGGAACTAGAAAAAACACGGCTGCAATTTAACCGACAATGGTGTAACTTACTTCTGAGATGACCCTCATAATTTAGTGCTACAACCTTTTTTGATATGATTAAAAGACAAAATTTGAGCATTTGTGAATCAGTGTTATCTTATACAATACATACTTTTCTGTTAGGTATGGAAGATCCACAGTGGTGCTATGACAATTTTGTCAATTACCGCTCCTTAAAGTCAGCAGACAACGTCAGGCAGCAGCTTTCAAGAATTATGGACAGATTCAACCTGAAGAGAACCTCGACAGATTTTACAAGCAAAGATTATTATATTAATATACGAAAAGCACTGGTGAATGGATTCTTTATGCAGGTATGAATATATTTTTAATTTGTCCTAACCTAAGGTCAGGATTCATAAAAAATTAATATTAAAAAATACAATTTAAGTACAGTTTGCGTATAACCTTTAAATTTTATTTCATTGCAGGTAGCCCATTTAGAGAGGACAGGACATTATCTTACAATAAAAGACAACCAAATTGTGCAACTGCATCCATCAACTTGTTTAGACCACAAACCAGAATGGGTTATTTATAATGAATTTGTATTAACAACAAAAAATTATATTAGGACAGTTACAGATATCAAACGTAAGACACTGTTCAATTTTGTGCTTAATTAATTTTTAACTAATTTATAATTTTAGCTGATTGGTTATTAAAAATAGCACCGCAGTATTACGACTTGAACAACTTTCCGCAGTGCGAAGCAAAACGTCAGTTAGAAATCCTTCAGAACAGATTAGAATCCAGGCAGTACCAACAAGGATTTTAGATTTTTTACAAATATTTTTGTAATTTGATTTTTAACAACCGTTTGAAAATAAGTGTATTTATATTTGTGCAGTAATGGTCGCTATGCATTTCATTCCACAATAAATATTTTGTTCTCTATTGTTAAATTTTTCTGCTTATTAATTAATGCATATAAACGTAATATTTACAAATCTAAATTGGTCAAACAAAATGCAAGAAAAACTGGAATCTAAAATGATCCATTTAAAAATTGTTTTCCGTAGATATGCTTCTACTAAAATACGTTGCTATAATTATAAATACTATAAATTATATAAAATTATGCAATTATTATCAACATATTAATTTGTTATTGTTGCCCAGCAATAACCTTGAGGAGGTTTGAGCACATCTTGCCAAGAAACATGTTTTCTTAAGATAATGTTAATTTTCCAAGCCTTCTGGCTTACAGCAGCGGTCGATCTTGGCATTAAGTGTGGCCGAACTTTACAGAATAATAAAATCAGATATAAGGCCCCAATAATGCGTAATATGAGGAATATATTTTTTTATAAAATACAGGTTGTTTGTAAATAAGTGCGAAATATTTTAGGGGTGGTTTTGTGAAAAAAGTTCATATAAACGTAGGTTGAAATATGCTTCATTTCCGAGATACAGTGTTTAACTTTTAATTTTTTATTTATTTTTATTATTTCAGTTTTAAAAATACTGACTCGAAATTAGAAACACGCTTTGGAGGGATAAATGTGCATTTTTTGGGGTGATCCGAATATTTCTACTTGCACCAGTGACATTTGTGTGAGAATGCCACAACCTTTTATAATAAAAAAAATGGTACTCCACTGACTTTCCGGGTTTGATATTTCTTTAGAAATTAGTAAATTAGTTTCTTCAATTTTTTTCGTACAATGCACCGTTTTTGAGAAAAAAAATATAACATGTTTTTAAATCGTGTAAGTATCCATAAAAATATATTAGGCCTGTAGGTATTCAGTAACACAATATTGAATTATTTTTGCAACAAATGCATTTAATATTTTGAAACATAATGTAGATAATAGAGGACCCTCTTGAGAAATAAGGCATTGAAGAAAATTCTTTAAAATTGAATTTTTATCCTAGCTCTTCCAGAAGATGATGTATTGCTTTAAAATTTGGCACAGGTAAGTTTTTGCGAATACCAATATACTTCAGTATTGTTGGTTTTTAATCATTGGTTAGAGGCCCCTACTGTCTCCTATACAGGATTAGAAAAGCCTGATAGTCCATCTGCCTTTACGTGAGAGGGACAAACCTGGAAAACCTCATTAATTAGGGGGGTAGTCAACTGTCAACCGGTATCAATCTCTCACATTGACCCAAGCCAACATTCTTCCACCCTACCATACCCGCAGAGAGGGTGCCAATATCTCCACGAATATAGCTTATATACGGTCTACCGGCTGCGGGGGTTGAACCCACAGCGATCCAGTCACCTCGATTCAAGTACTGACGCCTTAAACCGCACGACCACTGACCTATGATGAAGGATGACTATATTGACGATGTTTTAAAATAGGATGCGCTCGGTTAGAAGTGGGAGTGACTGTTCAGATGTTATTCTAATTTATAAAACGTCTTCCTATAGTTATCCTTGTCTATCGCACGGATTTCTATACTTTACTTTGTCGCTCTCATGTAACGGCAGATGGTCCATCACCGATTGCCAACCGATTGTTGCAGAACACCGTCCAATTATCATTGCCAGTGGCTGGACATAATTCTTTTTTATATGATACTTTTTATTGTACTTTCAATAGACCAAAGTGATGATGAAATCACGTGTCATTAATATGTGCTAGTTTATCCAACACTTGTGAGTATTATAATTCACTTGGTAATTCCGATTTGATTTCTGATGACAATCCACTTTCTAAGGTTAATAATAGGTCTATTCCTTTGCACAGAAAGTGTAGCACCAGCTGCACTGAATCGTCCGAAAACGTTCCTTTGCAAGAGAGTATTGTATTTTACACCAGTTTTTTATTCCATTGCCCCAGTGTTAGTTACACTAGTGTAATTTATCTACACCCAGGCTGAGCAGGAGTGAAATGCACTGGACATGCGCAGTCAGCAATCTGCATTATCTTTAACAAATCTTTGAAAGTTTTTTGAATATTTCACAATTCTTGTAAGAACCAAATAATCAAATTAAGTTTTATTTATCCTAAAATATTTTAAAAACTATCAAAATATTTAGGTATAATTTCTTCTACATATTGTTTAATTTAATTTCATTTTTATCTTTTAAATAAAGAACTGATTAATGTTTCTACTTCATCACCACTATTACTCGAACTAGCCGAGCTTAAATGAAGATCTACTAATCTATTGTCTAGTCAACATCACAAAAAACATCTTTGACATCCATAATTAATAATTAGTTAGGAAACATCTTTCAAATTTAAAATATATCCTAATCTTATTACTGCACACGCATGGTTGTTCTCTGGGTACACCATCTCACACTTCGTTACTCCTTTGATTCTAGCACCACTTCTGCACTGTGCTGAACAGCTGATTTTCAGCGTAGTGTAATTTACACTACACTGAAAAACAAAGGAAATAACCTAATTAAACAAGAACTGTTTACATAAAACAGTTTCAGAAAAAGTATTATGTAACCTCATTGTTTTTCTCAAAATGGTACATTTTTGGGGATTTTACTAAGAGTCTCTTATTTTGTATAATATAAAATTTGATTTAATCACAAATTTGGTACAACGTAAATTCATAGAAATGAAAGGAAATATTATATTATATAAACTATATTCAACAACATTCCCTTACATGATAAGACCTTAATAATTAGATAAGAAAAATTTAGTAATAAAATAATATTAAGCAAATTTAATGACTGAATTATAAAAAGCAATATTTACAGATTTGTATATGATACAAAATAGATGATTATTTAAATCAATTCGTAGGCGAACCTTCTCTAGCCCTATACAAGTTTTCTGCTATTTCCAATATTTCTTTATTAAATTCACAGTGTTTGGCAAGAGTAGAATTGATTGCGTCTTCTCCTAAATAAGCTCCAGCTAGAGCCCCTGCCATGCATGCTATTGTATCTGTATCCCCTCCTAGTGTAATGGCATACTGAATTGTCCTTCTAAATGAATTCTCAGTCTAAAATATATAAAGGTAATTGAGCAATAAACATTTCAAGCAAAAGTCAATTTATAATAATAATTTGCCTTTTAATAGCATCTTCCTGCAAAAAATATTCCTCTATCAAAAAAGTTAAGAAACAATAAATACAATTGCAGATACCTTACAAACAGTTAATTTTATACATAAAGGCCGCTTTACATTTAGGCAATGGAGCATGCAATGCAATGAAAACTATATTGCAGCAAAATATTTCATGCAATATTGTAAGGTGTCATTTGCTTTACATTTATGCAATATATTGCCCATTGCCAAATTAGTAAAATGAAAATGATTTCGATCTGCTGGTCTGCTGCAAACCCATCAAAACATACAGGTGTTGTGTACTGTGGTATGAAGTTTCAATCAACCTAGAGTTTCAATGGATAAAATAAAAAAGAAAATTATTATGGTTAATTGACTTTTTACTTTATTCTTCGCTGTTAGTTCCTTTTGTGTAGGATGGCAAAACTGAATATTACCAGAAAAGGAACCAGAATTGCACGTGCAATGCTGTCAAAAATTAGAACAGACTATATTCGTGCAATGGACTGAAAATTGCGTCGGTCATTAATTTTAATGCGCATGCAATAAGAATTGCATAAGCGGTCTTAAGGGTAGAGAAAATTTCCTATATGATATAGGTACCTACTATTTCTTTGTAATATAAAAATTTCTTTGCCTATAGTAGAGTAGAAGATCAAACAAATTCTTTTTGTGAAAGTTGAACCCTTTACTGTCTTTCATATGTGATTAATGTCTGGTTTTTAAAGAAATATCTAAGGGAGTCATGGAAATCTTGTCACAAATCTTGCAAAATCCCGAGAAAGCGTGCGAAATTACAAGAAATCTCGCAAAATTCCGCGTCATCTGGACGTAAGTTTTTCCGTAAATACTGTCACCTTGCGTCATTATCGGCGTTATTATACTTCGCGTTTCTATTTCGCAAATAGGCAGGTTCCAGCTCACATCACAGTTGTTTGGCACTACTATTTGTCTTCAAATTATAATGATTTTTGTTTCCTTTTATTGACTTTGCACTTCGACGTTAATTTTTTAATTAGTGTCTCTACCCACTAGTTTCTTTAAAAGTTTGTAAACATTCAAACCAGATACCCTGTATCTGGGGGGCAGGGCAAGTCGAGGGTTAACTCAAGAGTTAACTTCGGCGCTTTGCACCTTGTGAAACAATTTAACTATTGTGCAAAACTTAGATAAAAAAATCGCTATTTCTAACAAACTGTCAATTTCACATTTTTTTGTAAATCTGAGAGTTTCAGCCAATGTCGTAAAGCGCCATCTTTCACATCTTGCCGCTGGCATCAAATAATTTTTTTACTGGTTTTTTTCTTATTGTACTTACAGGTTGTGACTTGGATTAAAATCAGTTTTTTTTTTACCAAGAATGTCACAATTCCGAGCAATCTTAGAAGATTCTTTTTTGTAAAGTTAATACATCAGGATGTTTTTGAAATTTTTATATATCTAGTGTATACAGGGTGTCCGTAAGGTTGAGAAAATATACTATCACATACTCCGAGGCAAAAAAATGTGTTGATCTAAATTAAGTTTTTTTAGTCCAAAATTTTATAGTTTCCGAGATACAGGGTGTTGAAATTACAATTTTATTTTAGTTTCTCCCTCGATTTTTCCTCAATAACTTTTCATATAAATAGTAAATACATCAAACTTGGTACAGGGGAATTTTCTGGCACGAGAAATCCGCGGATTTGTTGTCAACTGTAGAAGGCGCCACCTATAGTACTTCACATGCATTTAAATTGTCATAACTTTTTGGTGTCTGTATATCCAGTACAGACCGTCTCTAAAAGCTACCACATGTTCCTAGAGCCAAGATATGATGATCTAACCTTTACCTTAGTCCAAAATTTGATAGTACTTAATTGAATAAAGTATGAAAGCAGACAATGGGTTTATGAAATAAAACCTTAAAATCTTATAATCCTCGTTTGTCATTTCTTGAGAAAAACATCAAAGAATAAGAATTATTGATTAAAACATCAATACACCAGTGCACACAAAATTTATAAAGATTTGAATGCATGTGAAGTACTATAAGTACAATTGACAGCAAATTCGAGGCCATATTTAAATTTCTTGTGTCAGAAAACTCGCCGCTACCAAGTTTTCTGTGTTTACTACAAATTTATAATAAAGTTATTGAGAAAAAACTAAAAAAGTTCAATACCCTGTATCTCGGAAATTGTAAAATTTTGGACTAAGGTAACTTGATTTAGGCCATCATACTTTGGCTCCCGGAATATGTAGTTTTCTCTCAAACTTTTACAGACAACTTGTATAAGTATAGTAATCTTCAATGTAACTTTTATCAAATGCGAAATCCTTGGAAACTTCTTGAAATCGCCCGGAATTCCGCGAAATCCCTTGGAAATACTATTTTGCAAAATTTTGACACAATTTTGATCCCCCCTTGGAAGTATCAGTAGGAATTAATGATCAGTTTCCCATCCAAAGTAGAAAAATTACCTTTTTTGATGGTTCAGGTAAATTATTGTGTACACCTACTTTATCAGTACACAATATTTCTAATAATGTCAATAATAAAAATACTGAAAACAATTTCTTCATAGTGGAAATTCAAATTTTAACTGAAGCATTTCAATTAACACAATTCTAATGTGTTGCTAAATATAATTTATCTACTATAGGAGTAATATTTCAATATTTATAATGTAGGCGTGACCAAAACCACATGTACAAACTTTATTGAAAATATATTTCGATTTAAACCTTACCTCAACAACTGGAATTTCATTTTGGGCTCTCAAAAAGCAATATATAGCTGTGGGCACTGACTCATGTGCTCGAATTCCATTACCTAACTTTGTAATAACTTCTTCATCCAAATCTTCTGCATCAGCCTCTTTTTGTAACAATTGCTCAACAATTTTCAGTTTTTCATGGTATACATTATTTATATTATCTAAACTAAAATAAATTTTACGTAAAAATGTTTTCTTAGCAGTAGGTAGATACAATTAATTAATATTAAAATATTGACTATTTGTTTTTTTATAGTACATAAATTACCATATTTATGTTTGTTTCCACATTTACATTATTAAAGGATATTAAACTTACTTATCTTCTTCAACCTCCTCTATGTCCTTCATTTTAGTAGATAATTCTGAACAGAATGTTTTAGGATTAATGCTATTTTCTGGGTCTGTCAGTAAAGCTTGATGTATTGCAATGCATTGCAAAATAGCTCCATTTATACCCAAAATATTAGAATGGGTAATTTTTGTTGCATTTTTAGCAACATCTATCATAGCTTTATAATTGCTGTGGAAGTATAATGCCACTGGAGCTATACGCATCGCTCCTCCATTTCCATATGACCCACCACCAAAGAATTGTTCACGAGCTGGCTTGAATACATCTTCATATTTTGTGTTTTTTAGTTTGTGAAAAACCTCAACAACATTTTGACCATATCCACGCTTTGGTTCATTATAATACTCATTGACAAATAATTTTGCTAAAAATTTATAGTCCGGTTCTGGTTTATCAATAAGAAATTTTGCCACAGACTTCATCATTGCGGTATCATCTGTATATTGTTTATAGGGCGCTGCAAAATTTAAAAAGCATAAAAACAAATTACTTATTTATATTATACAACACCTTTAAAAGAAGGATCTTGAAG